>JAQPPZ010000690.1:6250000-7500000 GCA_028583015.1 Wollemia nobilis | reverse complement strand
TACGACACATAGAAGTTGCTCATACCTGCCAATTTTTACACATTGAAATAATTCTATCAAAATCCGTATTGATTGCTCGAAGGAAGTGATCAGATGGACTTTGCATGACAGGACAAGGAAAGCCTACACTTGCAAAATGCTGCATAACAAAAACAGCTTAGTGAAACATGAGATGATAATACATCCAAAATGTTCTTATGTAGGTTAGTGGTTTAAAACAAAAGGGAAAAAAACATAAAATTTGCATTCATTTTTAAATTACTAAGGTTAATGAACTCAAAATTTGACTTGTAACTTTACTCTCTAAACAATTGTACTTCAACCTTTAATTTCACAGCATAGATATAACTGGAAGTTGTTTAGTCATTTTATAAAGCTATTTAATATGGAGAACTTTAAAATACATTGATTAGAAAACTTTTTCAATAAAAAGGCTATCATACATATATCTTCTTAGATAAGCAAGGTGTTTTTAAACATTAACTTTATTCTCACCGTTTGCCAGTGATACATGATATTTGCAGGGAGTGTTTTCAGGTATTACACTAAGCTAGATGTCCTATCTTTGACTTGTGGAACTTAAAATCTGCTTGAAATCACAAATGGAATATTCGAAACATACAATCTTTTCATAGTACAATTTGACCCCCCTTGCAATGGTTTACAACTCTCTGATAATTTTCAAGTAAATTAAATTTACAAATAAGCAAAAAGTGATACAAAGAAAATAGATTGCATGTCTATTGGCTCCTTTTCCCTAGGAGTTCAATGTGTCATGACATGACCAAACAGTTTTAAAGAGAGGATATAGCCTTCATCATAATACCTGACTCTTCAAAAAATGCTTCTACTCAGTGCCACTGGTAGAGAGAGAGCATGAGAATAACAATTAAAAATCATGAATCCCCTTTCTAAGACACATAGCATTCCCACAATTAATTCAGCCCAAGGAAGCATCTCTGCAAGTCGAGGGTACTTTGTGTGCAACCAAACCAACCAATAAATTTTGGAATTGAGTAAAGATATTTCCACAGTTACTTTGCCCTGTATTTTCATAACCTTTTTCTTCACCTTCCTGGTACAGGACACACCGTCGTTCTTTCCTAGCATACAATATGTTGGACCAGTAACACTCCATGCCTCAAGTGCTTCTGATTCCCTACCATAAGCCTTCTTCAAAATGTAAAAGACAGCATTTGACCCATGGCCAAGTTCATGGCATCAAAATCACAGGACAGTCATAATTCATTAGTTGCTTGCATGCAAAATTATTCAAATTAGGCATGTATGTCAAATGTTTTACAAACAATATTCTGGGTACACTAATTAGAAAAAAAAAGTTACTCAAGAAGGTTGCTAGTGGAGTTCTAAATCTAAATAGGGTCTCAAAATCACCCTCTTTTCATGTTTAATCAGACAAAGACTAGCTTACAATTGAAATGTTTGATGTGTTAGTGTACCATTTGAATGTGTGGACAAATAAAAATTACTGATAGCACTACTTGTTCTCTAGCATATATTCTTTAAACTATGTGAATTCCTTTTTAAACAAAGCCCAATTTTGTTTGATGACGGTAAAAGATCGAGTGAAATTGTCTTCAAAGAACTTTAGTCTGCAATGAAGAAACAATTTGTAAGATTCAACCAGAACTTCAACCATCCAAGTCACAATATACATGGCACCAAATCATAGGGTCACTTATAGGACAAACCTTATATGTAATACTAGTCAGTGGGTTACTGCCTTGCTCTGTTATAAACATTCTCTTTATACATTCAATGTTTTTCATGATTGCAGAAGGATAAAAAATAAAGAATTCAAATACTATAATCTGCAACACGGTATTGAATTAAAAACATATGCATCAATAATACATACTTCCAAGCATGAAAAAGTTTCCCCAAAGAATAGCATCTTTCCATTTGCAAGCAAGCAGATCTTGTCAAAGAGACCAAATACTTCAGTGCTACTTTGATACATAGTGAATATAACAGTACGTCCTGTGCTTGCAAGTTTTTTCAGCATCACCATCATCAACAGTGCAGAGACACTGCAAACCAAATAGGTCAACGTAATGCAAATGAGTAAATGGTACTTAACAATCATAAAACTGAAGAAACCACACATTTTCTATGATACAGTTTGAAAAATTATCACTTCAATTAACACAACTTAGTTGCAGTACAGTCATCCAAGAAAAGAATATATTCTGTATCAATGATGTGGATGAATGATAGATTTACTTAATTTATGGATTCCATGCATAAGACCTAATACATGGCACTAAAATTTCTCTTATTGCCAGAAAACACATATGACTAACCAGTCAAGGTGATAAAGGGGTTCATCAATAAATATAAATTGAGGGCCTGCAACCAGCTCCCTAGCAATGCTGATACGTCTTCTTTCACCCTTTTTTAAGCCTTTGCTGAGGAAGCTGCTCCCTATGCGTGTATGTTCATGTTCCTCCAATGACATAGCTGAGATAGCATCATCAACCAGAGCAGCCTTTTTCACGCGAGAGACAGAGCGTGGAAGTTGTAATAGAGATGCATAATACAGCATTTCTCGCACTGTGAGTGTCTCAATCAATTCATAATTTCTTCCAATATATGCCTAAGAAGAACATAAAATATCAGAAATATGAAATAGAAAAAATTTTGCAGAAACATAACTGCATATATTCCCCATCAAACAAGGTATAAAACCTGTCAATTACAGGAAGTAAATCATTGTAAATATACAAAGCATGAATAATATCTTTGATATCATAATATATCATGAAATTAATTGTTAAAAAACAATATTCTGTAGCAATTTTACATAGATGAGAAATATGCTGAGTAGTTCATTACTCTCTTCATGTTAATGGAAAACTAGTAGACCTAATCCATTACTGTCCACAGATGATGATAGTAGGTCCGTAACAAACTCAAAAAAGTAGATACTAAGCCTTAAGCAAACCAAAAAAGAGGAATTCAAAAGAAAAGGAAAAAAACACAAACATCAACAAGACTAAAGTACAAAAAAACATAAGTAAGAATGCCCCAAAACGGGTAAATCTTAGGCATATAAAGAATAATAATAGCATGCTGCATCTGAAGAAAAAGGAGTTGTGGAAGATAACAACATGCTGCAAAGGAGCACATGATTGTTTCGGATAGAAGAAAATGGCTGGAGGTAGGTGCCAATACCTAGCCTATAACTAAATATTGAGTGATAACGATGCTGCTATTACTGTCAACCATCCTGACTGGGTAATCCTTGAATGGTATAGACAGCAATTCCCATAGACTCTCTCTCCATCCATAGCAAATGAACTACAAAGGAACAGAAGCCAGAAATGCACATGCAACTGAACTACCTGCTTTGTGATGTCAGTAGCTGACCCTTGACACCAGCCAATGGCAGGCACACCTTGCCTTTGTGCAAACAAACAAAAGACAATGCCTCGTAGCATCTAGCAAAGTAATATGTGGTCTCACCATCTATCCTCTCCAACCTGGGTAAAAGCAGTTTCCAAGGGACATCTAGTGCCCCCAACAACAAGAATAGGAGGGGAGAAAAAAGCAATTAAGCCAGTGCTGCTCAAGCCCCTATACAAGGTCTGGCATTTGTAAATGATCAATTCCCAAAGGTAAAAATCCAAGCATCTCTAGTTGGAAGGGCAAAAAAAATGAAAAGTAACAAAGTAGCAAGTGATCCTCAAGAATCTCTCAAGCAACACTATCTCTTAATTCTCACGGTAGATAGGGTACCTAAAAATAAAGTGTTCCTCTTCCTCTACCTGAAGAGGGAAAAAAGTGAAAGATCGTATCCTATTTAAGGATATGTTGTGTGGGCTCTACCTCTAATTTGTAAGAACAAACTCTCAATTAGCCAAGAGGTATACTCAGGCCATGTGTCCCATGTCATTGGATGTGGTTGGAAGAAGTGATAATACCATCTGCAATCTGCAAAAAACGCTTAACATAGAATGCAGTCTTAGGCCTGAAAGCTTGGAGAGACACAAGCGACTCAAACATACTATAAATAAATTTCCTCTGGCTACAGTACTAGCCAACAAAAGTGAATCATTCAAAGAGCATTTGAAAGGAGTAAGTCGATTTATAGAAATGCCATTAGTTTGGAGAAGCAAGATAGCCTTTCAGTGTCGATTATGTCATCATCAAGGAGAGCTCATGGAAGCAACCTTTTTGAGCAACAAAGCTTTTAAGTACAGTTTATCTCTCAGAGCTATATACAATATTGTCCATGAACTTAAATTTGTGGATATGGAAGATGACCTTGAAAATTTTTCTCATGGCTAAGGGGCTACGTAACAAACTCAACCTGGATAATGCACTATGGAACCATTCTTCTACAAAAGATCATACATTGAAGTAGCAGAATTTGGACCCTCTCAATACCTGCCAAATTGGCAGGTCCCAAACTCAGGCCCCAAACCTTAGACCCACGTAGGACAAGTTGTTTAAAACACAATCAAACAATCACATCTTCATGGGTATGTCTTCAAAATGCATCTAAGAAATTGGCATTCTAGTGCAGAGAGGGAGGCATATCCTTTGTAAAGTTGTGACTATGAAGAAGACTTAAGATTCAGAAGAGACCCTATAAACTGAATCCCCAACTAGATGTACAATGTCATGACCTGTATAAATTCATTTTTATAAAAGAACTGGAACTTGGAAGGGGCACTTTTGGAGGTGATGAAGATTGTAATCTTGGTTTGGCTAAGGTTCAACTTGGGCCATTGAATCTTGCAAAACTAGTGAAAGTAACTAGCTGCTTTTGCAAACACTCAAGAGGATAAACAAGAAGAGCCACATTGCCCACAAATAGCAACCTTGATATCATGCACGAGATAATTCTGCCCTACAAGGGTGTACTGATAGATAGCCTTTAAGTTCATCCTTATGGTTCCCAAGGAGGGTGACCAAGAGGGAGCATCCTTATTTCACTTTATTCATATTCCCGTCACTACCAAAGAGTCCATGTAAAATTTAGAACTGGCAAATAACTTCCTCGTTAAGTCTCATGAGGAACTGAACTTTAAGCCCTTCACAATAAGCTGCCTTGTTTATACATAGATTCCATATAGTTCTCTTGAAGTCTCTTGGAAAACAGGGAGGTAGGAGGATGCTAGGGGAAGGTGAAATGGATAGGGAAATGATCCAGGATATTTCAAAAAGAGTTGGCATTGATATCAAAGTTTGGAAATTAATCCCTGACGAGAGGAGCTTCTTTGAAGTGAGGGTGCATCATAAGGCCTTAAGAGAGTCATGAAGCATACTTCCTCTAGAAGCAAGAAACCCTTGCTTCTTACATTAGAGGCAACATCAATACATTCTCAGGTGGAAGAGTGTTTCCAGGTCAGGGCATTTGCTTTTCTATTTTGGTGGCTTTCATGTAAGAAAGATACTCTATTTTTCTGGTGTCTGCTAGACTTTATATATATTGATTGAGTGCATGTAAAGAAATCTGGAAAGGATTCATGAAAGTTAGTTGTAATTCTGCTGTCAATGCGGGTAGTACACACAATGTTCATGTACAAAGCTTGCAATAAACTTTTGAAGTCCCTTTCCTTCTCTTGAATGCATCAATGCTGTTCCTTGGAAACCCCTAATAGGTATGCTCTGACATGTGTTTTCGAAGTTCCATGGGTTATGGAAATGCATTATATTTAGTTAAATATGTACTGCTAACATTTAGGGTTTGAGAAACTTGAGTCCTTTGATGACCCTTGAGGAATGAATGAATACTGCACAGTTGATTTCTTCATATTCTTTTTTTTTTTTTTAATGGGTAAGCATGCTAAAGTTGAACTCTGGGTTGAGATTCTGGCATCATGCTTGAATTGGGTGTAAACTCATTGGAAGCAACTTGATTTTATTTCCCTGGCATGGTTCTCCTCTCGTCCATTTCTGTCTTGCAAGAACATGCCCTTGAATCTCAGTGATGAAAAGAATCATCTTTCAGCAGAGCATATTCGAAGTAACTAAATTTGACATATCCATTCACAAGCTGCTGCATGGCTATTTTTCTGAGCATTATGGAACTAGCAGACCCTGTTTTCTGTATCTGCTTATGCTGCTTTAGGACCACCATACTCTGCTGGTAATTTGACTGTATACTTAGCAGTTGAAAGTCAGTGGGTCAATATTAATAATACTCTTACGCACTGTGTATCACATAAGTCAAAGTTGCATGCTTCAGTTGATATGAGATTGAACTGATGTGCCTTGAGCTTGAACTGAGTTTGGCTGCTTGGGCTACAAGATTTGGATGGTCTCACATACAGTTCCTAAATCATAAATGATATGGTGTCTGCAGAACACCACTGCTTGTCAAATAGGAACATTGCATTACCTAATTTTTGTCTGAAAACTTTTAAACCTGCAGCATTTTTGCCTGTTTGTAATTGTATCTGATTATTCTGTGTATTAAGCATAGTATGTTGATTCTGATTAACAAAGGGCATGCATAGATCTTGAATGCATTGAAAGGCCTTTCCAGCTGGATAGAGAGAGGAATTTGAAACTCTAACCTATGCTCCATAAACTAGGTATAATACACTGGCTTGTACATTCATAGGAGCTGCTTTCATCAGTAGAACGGTCACATGTGTGTGAAATGTACAAGCATTGATGAGTATTATTCATATATACAGTAGTTGTATTACCTAGAGTGCAAGTTGATTGCTGCACTTAAACCAGATCTAGTTATGAGTGTATGTTCATAAGTTTATGGAAATGTTGCTTTGATTGATTGCTGCATTGCACTGAAAAGATCTCTCTAACTGGATTGGTTTTGTGTATCTGCCCTTTCATGAAGGATCAGTACTTCAGTGATGAAGTTGAGATGAAGAAAATTGTGAGAAAGTCAATTGGTTGGGCGGAAAAGCACCCAAATGATGCCTTCCCTCTAACCTTGTTACCAACAGCAGAAGATTTCTTCAAAAAAAAAAAAAATCAGTTGATACTTGCTCCTCATGCATTCAGTGGAAATGTTGAAAGCAAAGATATATTGATGATATCTTTGTACTAAAAGATTTGGATAAATGTAATAGTGTAACTGTCACTACTGTCTAGTACATGTTGGAATATAGGACAGCATAGACAGCAAAAACAGATGTATGCCAAATTGTCACAATTTTAAATTTGATGGAAGGCTGATCTTGTAAAGAGAACTCCTCATTGATAGATTTTAGACCCAGATGCTTAGCGGAAAATGTTAGGTTGTTTGAAGTTGTAATGTAAACTACTACGCTAAGATGACTATTTCAGACTCCTTAGTGTTCATGGATAGTTCATTTAGTTGCAATTTGATGGGTCTATTGGAGAGCCTAAAAACCTGGCCTGTGACAGTTCATTATTATACTGGAATGCCAAACCTCACTGCAAATTTACATTGTGCTCCAACTTGCTTGAATGGTCATCTAAATTTTGACATTTCATTTTATTTGGCTGAAAATGTGTGAACATCTAAATTTTGACAGCTAACCGTATTAACGAGTAAGTTTGAGACCTATTCCAAATTGTAGTTGTTGCTCCATGATTATGCTGCAAATATTGCTTCAGAAGGCATGCACATCTTCATTAGTAGTACAGAATGCTGCAGTCTGATTGAATAAGCTTGAACATCTTAAACCGATTTCACACAGTAGACTGCACTTTGCAAATTACTCATTATGTTAAATCTTTGACTGAGCAAATTATTCATTATGCCGTGGTAAGCATGAACATCTAAAACTGATTTCACATTGTTTAGAAGGCTGCTCTTTGACTGAGCAAAATATTTTACTATGCTGCACCTTTAACTGAGCAAATTCTCACTCTGCTGCAGTAAGCTTGATCATCTAAAACTGATTTCACATTAGGCTGCACTTGAATGAGCAAATTTTTCATTATGTTGCATTTTTAGACTGAGCAAACTATACATTACACTGCAGTTTGATTAAGTAAGCTTGAAACTTATTGTACATTGTTCCTTATAATGCATTTTTACTGAACAAAATCATTCCTTATGCTGTCACTCGACTAAGATTGAGCATCTAAGCATGACAGTGGATATCATTAAAACATCAATCAAATTATTGTTGTCATGTTTCCTTCTGTTCTTATGATGACTGATGAAAGAAGGATAATTCCATATTTCACATGAAGTAATAACTCAATAACCCTGTGCAGCTGCAAGCATACTGCAGTGGTAAGGGCTTCGGCCTCTCTTTGAGAGGTCCAAGGTTCAAACCCCACTCAGTATGAGGGGACCAGGACACCTCATAAAAACCTGTGTAAACTCATTGAAAAAAAATAACTCAATAACCCTGCATGAATTTATTATGATAGACTTGACTGATGAGCATTGACACTATACCAGAAAAATGCTGTTTAGAACAAGGCAGTGTCACCATTTGAGACAAAGCTCCGATTGAAAAATTATTGATCCTGTAAATCAATTTCAAAATTAGACTAGGGTAGGCATCTCAATCTCATCTCCACTTCTAAGTAAAATGTACAAATTTGTTGGTAAACAAAGATAAACCCAATCAATTTAGTCATGGGTGAATTCTGGACATAGAAGGAAAAGAAGCTGCTTCATAGGTCCATGAATGGGCAAAATATGAAGCAATGACCTTACCGCCGGTCAAGAGTACACATGAATGGCGGTAATGAAAAAATACGTGAACAGAGGAGTCAATTAAACAAAAACTCATGGTTCGTTGAACTCTTTATCATCAGTTCTATAAGAACATGGAGGTGATACAAAAGTAAAGATGTCCAATGAAACTTGGTCATATGCACCAGTGGATCTAATTTCTAAATGTCTTGGATCGAAATTAATTAGGACGCATTATTTCCTTAAAAGCTTGAGAAATGAATTTTTTTCCCCCTTATTTCGTTATTTTTTGGGAATTGAATTAAGTAGATTGTTATATAATGGCATTCTTCTTACTGAGTTGAACCCTGAAGCTTGATATTTGATCTTGAAGTTCAATCCCAATTGCTCTAAGTCTGCAATCAACCCTGTGGGCTTCTTGTATAGATTTTTTTGGTGCTAAAACTTTATAATGTAAAGGAACTGTTAATGCCAAGGTCTTTCCATTTAATCAGGATAAATGGCCTAAATAAATATGGAGTTCTAATATTCTTGAAATCCTGAGGTTAAAAATTAAAGTTAAGGCTCAAGATTCGGTGTTTGGTATCTGCACAATTTCCCTCCATAGAGAATGTAATTGGTTCAAACTCTCAGAAATTTCAGGAGTTTACCATTAAGTATTTCAATTTTCAAAGCCTTCTGTTCAGAATTTTGGTGAAATTTTTGCCAGCAAGTAATCTTGTACAGGCCTCCTATATCAAGCTTCCTGCTCAGAATTCCAGAGGTACATTCCAGAATTTCTATAACACAAAATAGGAAATTTCTGAGAATTCTTGACACGGAATTTTGGACACCCAGAACAGAGAATTACAGAAGATATATGATGACCATGACCAATGAGAAAGGTAAGGACGAAAGTAAGGCTGGATACATCTACAAAGTTAGTCGGAGCCATATGAACGAACAAATTTGACTATGCTTGAATGCCCAACTGCTCTGGATTGTGGCCCCTCATTGCCCATTAATCACCACAAAATCCTCCAAGAAAATCAGCCACCCATAAATGCACACAACCAGACACACTTCTGTGCATGGTAATCTCTGCAAGCTTACATAATCAAGAGATAATGAGATGCAAGAAATGTACGCCTTTGAGTATGGAGTAAACAGCATAAGAAGATTGTTCTAATTCCCAGCTTTTATCCCATGTCTGTTATTTGATTAAAATGGAAATCTTTGATCCCCACGTGAATATGCCAGGATAAATAGATGTTTAACAGAAAAGTGGAAGAAACTTTCTAGTTGCAAAAAATGGTATTCCAACTTTATCTCACATTGGTTGCTCAGAAAAATGTGGAGTAAGTGTATTCAGTAAAAGCATGCTCAGAGAAGCTCAATCAATAATGCACATAAAATTCATTCCCAGGGAAATAAAGTCCTCTTTGAAAACAAGCCTTGACCTTATTATTGAACTTCAAAAACTCACAGATCATCATTACTAGTAGTTATAACATAGCTTCTATATTGAATAATCTAAACAATTTTATTTATAGAAATTGCATATACAAGATGTCACTCACTGTGTTATTTAATGATATAGGAGTAGAATAAATCTGAGGGCAACTATTCTAGGAAAAAGGAACTCTCTAGGCCACAACTCTGAGAAAAATGTAAATACAAAGACAAATCACATCTGTGGACAGCTGGATAGCCCAGATATTTCAGAAATTCAGAAAATACAAGCATCTTAAGGGAAACATTATGGCTGGGTATTTGAGAAGGACAGACACAAACAGAGAAAATTGGGGAACTAAACAGACTGCGGATGTAAGAAAGCTAGCGTTTACATGTGACACTGGTTTTTGTGCTGATAGATTTCTCCTTGGTAGAAACTAAATCTTCACTGTAGATCCAAAGTTCTCCCATGCAATTCAATTGAAAGCGGTATTTCATGGCCTGCTCAGAGCCCTTCTGGCCCTCTAATTCAGCAGTTTTCCACTAATGAAAAAAATGGGGGCACAGTTCGTCAACACTAGAAATAGTGGACATATTTTGCGAAAAGATAGAGGACTTCCAGGTGGCTTTCAGTAAGCTAAGGGATGAAAGTTTATGGTTATCAATTGCTCTGACAGAAATCAAGCCTGTCAGCCGGTGAATGCAAAATGAAGTTGATAATTTCAAAGCCCATTCTTCCAACCCTGGTGATAAAATCCTTCCAAGCTAAGAGGATGAACACTATGAACAAACAAGCTCTCAGAAGGAGCAATTAGAAAGTTAGACTATTACTAAACAACGGTCTATTCAAAAACAAGGAGGGTGGATCCAGGGCACTGAGAATAATCGTTATCACCCATGGCAATCCATGTCATCATGATTGAGGAGAGGGAACTATTAATGGCATTAACTGCTGAAAGGACAGTTTTCATAGCAACCAGTGTGCAATAATGACGCTTTTATGGCAAGGAGATAGGTCTGCCATTTTAATCTGGTTCGAATGGAGTTTAGCAGCAGGAACAATACAATCCTGCTCACCATTCTAAGCCATCTTAACTGGGCATCTCTTCACAATTGATCAGAACCGGCTAACTAGCCACCCCATCTCCCAGGCTATTAAAGCCTTTTGGGAACATTGACCTCTATTCTCTCTTTCGGGCTTCGAATTTGTGGATGGTTACTGCTCTGACAGCTATTTTTGACTGCTGCTTACACTCCTGTAAAAAGCCAACAAGGGAATCGTCCAAAGACTTCAATGGTGAGAAGTGCATGAATACTTTGTTCAAAGTGGGATGGAGCAGTTGGATACAAGCATGCATGTAGTGGAAAATTATACACTGCCTGTTCCTCCATACAAGTTGTGGTCCACTTTGGAGGAGACATGCCAGCTGCCACAATGTGTAATCATTCACTTTGGTCATGTCCAATATTGTGATATTGCTATATTTTATGACACATCTTGGGATTTAGGAGACATCTAGGAGATGCATCCTGCTGTCACAGAAACGCATACCGCCATCCCAAAAACTTGTCCCACCATCTCACCCCTCCCCATCCGGAAACTTCATGAAACAGAGATATTGTATTGCATTTTTATAATGGCCCATGGGCCCATCTTCGCCTTATAAAGTGATCCATGTTTTAATGGATCAATAGTATATCAGTGTGGCAGGTATTGGGATCCATGCAAATGTAATGTTAAGTGTATTTATACCTCTGTCCACCCATCATTTCATACATTTATTAGCAATCTTTCCATCTTTAGTGAAGCATTTTGGTGTCTAAGTGCACCATGTCATATCCTTTGTATGCTCTTTTGATAAGGGTGTTCCCTCTCTTCTTTTGCAAAGCTTGGTCATGAGATGATTGCATTCAATTCTATCCTGTCATGTTTGTGAAATTCTTCATGGTATCCAAGCAGATGTGAATCTCCATTACTTGATTCTTGTGGTCAAATTTTGATATCTCTTGAGGCCGCACATCAATTAGTGGTTTCTTCTAAAAGGCTGCTTTTGTGAATCAAAGTTCAACTTTGGTCATTATTCTCCAAGTGTTTCTTCCAAACCCATTTTTTCACTTCTTCTTTGGGAACATGCTCCAAAACAAAATGTTCAGAGACTTTAGCACCCAAGGGTTTGAAAGTTGTGTTTAACATGAGAGGGCCTTAACAGTGCTCTGCGAGGTCTTTGGACAAAACTCTATGCACAGCAAAACCCTCCAGGATTTGGGCCACAGGGTTAAAAGGAATTGACTACACATTCCTTCAAGTCCCATCACAGCACCCAAAAGCTTTGAACAGGGAAGCGGTAGCCTAGACTTCATCTTTCAGAAGATAGTTCTACATGGCAAAACATAAAGAATTTAAAAAAAGGACCGCATTTCTGAAATTTGAACAGGGAGGTCCCAATTCAGCATTTTTCTCGTTTCTTCATTTTTATAATCCAGCTCATGATCTAACATATGGTCAAAGCAGCAATTTGTTTTGAAATTTTTTAAATTTTCAATTTCAATTTTTTAAACAATAGGGGAAGGTGATGGAATAATTTTGCAAGGATGGAATATTCCATGCTTGATGTTTGTTTCCTTGCTATACCTGTGACCTCTCCACCTGACTCCCAGGGGGTCCCGCAGAGCCTAATGTGGCAATTTGGAAGGTTGACGTGGCAATTTGAAGGCCAAATGTGTACATTATATATATATATATATATATATATATATAAAAGACTGCAGTGAATTATCAACCACAAATTGTCCCATTCTAATTATCCCAATGAGACAAGTGTTGCAAAGAGATTGTACAATAGACAAATTAATGTGCATTATGTGGTGAAGCAAAATTATCAAAGGGAGGACTAAGGTTGATCTATTTTTGTGTTTGAGAGGTAACATTCTTCCTGATGGCATAACATTCACATGAAGTTGAATTGCACTCATTCTTTTGCGTTTCACACAATATTTTGAGCCCTATAAAGCAATGTGGTTCTTTTAGCCTTGTTTTACTATTATTAAGACAAATTTGTGCAAGAACCTGATGGACTCTGGAAGCGACATACCCAAATTGAATGGGTCAAATTATGGTCAATTGAAAGACCAAATGGCAACCCTGCTCAAAAATAGAGGGCTGCAGTTGTGCATGGATTGAAACAAGGCTCCAAAGCTGACACTCATGAAAAACTTGGAAAGCAGTAGCTAAAAAGGGATTGAGCTCATGGACTAAATCACCTTGGATGTTGAACCTAATATGGTCCTTCATACAAAAGACAACAAGGATTCACAATAAGCATGGAAGCAGTTTTAGGAGCTCTATGGGAAGGTTAACAACACTCGGGTCATCCAATTAGAAACAAAGCTTGCCAACCTCAAGCTTGGAGACTTTGATAGTGTTGAGGAGTACATTGCAAGGTTCAAAAACCTGAAAGCAAACATTGTGAGTGCATGAGGCCATACCAACCAGAATCATGAATATGTAAATATTTTTGTCACTAATTTATCTTCTAAACATGAAACTTTTATTGGCATTTTTCATTCCATTTCATCATTTATGAAGGATCCAAAAGAGTCCGCTCTTGTGGAGGTATCTTCCAGGCTTGTTCAACATAAGGATACTTTAAGAAACATGGGAAAGTTGCCACCCAAAGAACAGGCACATCCCAAAGATGCTCTGAATATTGCTCTCTCTTCCAAAAGTGAACTAGTGAAGCCTAATAATGGTGACCAAAAATCTCTTTTCAAAGAACTGAAAGCAATCAATACTTTTTGGATTTCTGCAATGAGGGACATAATACCCTCACCTGCCATACTCAATTTCAAAAGCTTAAGTAAATAGCTAAGGGATTCAAATGTGGCAAAGTAATTCTGAAGTCTTGACAAGAAGAAGATAGCAGTACCTCCAACCATACACCCAGCTTGTTGGACTTCCTCTTCAACTCAAGAATGGATTTAAGATTCAGGAGCTACAAGGCATATGATAAAGCACTGCCGTCTTCTTTCCGACTATAGGTAGCTACATAGTGGAGAAAAAGGTTGTCACTAGTGATTGTTCAACCTCAAGTGCCAGGTTGTGGCGATGTCAATAATGATACAGCCAAATTTGGAGAAGTTCCTCATGTTCCACGAGTTGAACCTAATCTTCTGTCAATTTATCACACAACTCACTCCACTGAAAAGTTGGAATTTTGGACAGATTAGTGGATTATCAAGGACATCGATGATGACTTCAAGGTAGCTGCTTCTAAATACTGTGATGAAAGAGATCATATTTTTATGCTTGGTGAGGGTCTAGAATATTCAAATTAGAAAGGCTTTGTTGCTATAGTGGCTAAACCGTGAACTATCGCATCAAAACTTAGGGCTTACTAATTTTGATTCCATGAGGCACATGAGTCATGTTCATATGATTGACTATCTTTCACCCATTGCTCCTCTAAGTGGTATGTGTGAAAGGTGTATTTTGGGGAAATATCATCAAGATCCTTTCCTAAGGACAAAACTTGGCATGCTTCTTAGTTTGTGTAGTTGGTTCATAGTGAAATTTTTTGTCCTATGGCTAAACCCTCTTCTCCTGTGCCAAATCCTTTCTCATATTCATTGATGATTTTTCAAGTTCCTTTGGATATACTACAATAAATACAAGGCTGAGGCCTTTGTGAAATTCAAAATTAAGGCTCTTGTGGAAAATCAAAGTGGGAAGAAAAATAAATGTGCAAACAGACAATGAATTTGAAGACTTTCTCACAGCCCATGCATCACATGGGAGAGGAAGATTCACTATATACCATAACAAAATGGTGTAGCTGAACAAAAGCAAAGAACCATCATGGAAATGTTCATTAAATGATTCATGCTAGGCAATTGGATCTAAAGTTTTGGGCAAAAGCAATACATTATGAAGCTCATTTGATGCAGGAGCATCCAAGTGGGGTCATGTTTTTTTTGTTTTTTGTGCACATGGTTGTAGTTTTGTGTATGTGGGTTGGTGCATGTGTTTTGGTGCATATGGTTTGGTGCACGTGGTTTGGTGCATGTGGTTTTGTGCACATGGTTTGGTGTGCACATGGTTTTGGTGTACACATGGTTTGTGCACATGGTTTTGGTGTGCACATGGTTTGTGCACATAATTTTGGTGGGCATGGTTGGCTATAAAAGGAAAGAGGAAGAGACATAAATCTCCATCTTCCAACATTGGAAGGTCATGAGTGGAGAAGAAGACCGGAAAAGAACCAGACAAGGCTGCATGGAGGCGACAGGGGACCGACAAGAGACCAGTAGAGGAGTCCGCAAAGATCTGGGATGATCAGGAGACTGGTACTCTGAGGAGTGCTTACAGATGTGTGGCACTTATGGCTACCATAGAATTTCTCTAAGAGAGCAATTGTGAAGTTTATGTTAACTGTGGTGTACAGTGTACCTTGGTTGAAAGAAGAATATAAAAAATTGTTGTTGTATTGTCTACTGTTTTATGTTGAAATAAAAATATAAAAAAATAGTTTTCTGTGTTTCTGTTTTTTTTATTGCGTTATGTATTGTTTTTCTTTTTCTATGTGTTAGCATGGAACTGTCTGAGCTGCTTGAAAAGACAGTTTTTTATTAGACCCCTTTTCTCAACTACGTTATCATTTTATCAACATGACTCCTACTCATGCCACCAAGGGCATGACTCCTTATGAGAGATGAACATGAAATCTCTCTTAGATTCACATATCAAGATGTTTGCTTTAGTTGCATGGGCTCATATTCCTATTCAGCAATAGGACAAGATTGAAGCAAAGAGTCACAAATGCATATTTGTTGGGTATAATGAAAAGTCAAAGGCCTATCAGCTCTATGATCCAGCTACTTGCAATGTGATTATAAGAAGAAATGTTGTCTTTGATGAGGTTCTTACTCATGGGCCTTCTGGATCTTTCTTTGAGATTTTTGTGGATGCACCTCCATCTCATTAAGTTCTTGTTCGCACTCGCCCTCTTCCTAATGATGATACTATTCATTCTCCCACTTGTGTGGGCACTTCACTCCATCTTCCCCCATCACTTTTAATGTGAATGCTCCTTCAGTTCCTAGCCTTGCGGATCTTCCTTTAGTTTCCGATGTTGCTTCTATTAATAAGTTTCCACACTTAGGGACTCCTTTTGTTAAGCCTAAGCCTATGCCCAAGTGAGCTAAGACTACACTCAAAGCTTCAAAGGAATTAGTTCAGCAGTAATGTGTTTGGAAGCCCATCCCACCTGAACTTCTCATCAAGGTGGATATATATAAAGATCCTACTTCTTATAAGCAAACCAAGGGATGTCAAAAATGGAAGGATGCTATGACAGCTAAGAATAACTCACTCATGAAGAAAGAGTTTCTTCCTTTTCCTAAGGGCAAGTACATTGTTGGATATAAACACATAAATGGGTCTATAAAGACCAAATAATCAAACCAAGGATGTTAAATATGGAATAAAGCCATGACAGCTAAAAATAACTCACTCATGAAGCATAACACTCGAGAGTTTCTTCCTTTTCCTAAGGGCAAGAACATTGTTGGATATAAACACATAAATGGTTCTATAAATACCAGATAGGGTGTTGACAGTCAAATTGAGAAGTACAAAGCTCACCTTGTTGCTAAAGTTTTCACTCGTAAGGCATTAATTGTATGTCATAAGATTTCATTTATGCTTATTATGCAGTCGCTCTAGTGCCTTAGTCTCCCCATATAGGGTAGGGGTGGACTATCATGATAGTTCTACAAAGTCAAACAATGATTTAGTTTGATTGCAAAGGCCAATCCTCATCCCATTACACTTTTCCTTTTCCCTCATGTGTCATGGCCCTATTTATCACTCAAAGTTTACTTAAGTACCGTGCCACCATGGTTAGACCGCTGCTCCGTACCTCATCCCGCTTAGAATATGTGCTCATTTAAAACACTACTTTTGGTGGTTCATTCAGTTAGAATTTTTCTGCCACAAACACCATGTTTTGTGGTGTTTTTGGCATATTTTGTTCAAGAAAGGTCCAAAGCTTTTCCAACCTTTATAGAAACCTTTTCTATGCCCAATCAAACAAGAGATGGTTTGTTCTGCTTATGCAAACTTTAGAATTGCTCACACCCTACCCCACTCTTGCAGGTTACCCATGGAAATGAAATGAAATATTATTAATGTCCTCGGAGGGCCACAAAGCTCACCTTGTTGCTAAAGTTTTCACTCATAAGGCATTAATTGTATGTCATAAAATTTCATTTATGCTTATTATGCAGTCGCTCTAGTGCCTTAGTCTCCCCATATAGAGTAGGGGTGGACTATCATGATAGTTCTACAAAGTCAAACAATGATTTAGTTCAATTGCAAAGGTCAATCCTCATCCCATTACACTTTTCCTTTTCCCTCATGTGTCATGGCCCTATTTATCACTCAAAGTTTACTTAAGTACCGTGCCACCATGGTTAGACTACTGCTCCGTACCTCATCCCGCTTAGAAGATGTGTTCATTTAAAACACTACTTTTGGTGGTCATTCAGTTACAATTTTTCTGCCAAAAACACCATGATTTGTGGTGTTTTTGGCATATTTTGTTCAAGAAAGATCCAAAGCTTTTCCAACCGTTATAGAAACCTTTTCTATGCCCAATCAAACAAGAGATGGTTTGTTCTGCTTATGCAAACTCTAGAATTGCTCACACCCTACCCCACTCTTGCAAGTTACCCATGGAAATGAAATGAAATATTATTAATGTCCTCTATGGGCCAAAATAAGACCCAAGGGACTATAAGAAGGACAATAATGATTCCTAGCTAGCGGGCTAAAAAAAGCCCAACAAAAAAAAGAACTAAGATAAATACAAAACGAAACCCAACAACCGGGCAAAAGAGAAAAGGAGAAAGAAAAGCGGAACCAGAGGGGGGGAGGGTTGCACCATCAACTCACCATGTTGCCAGCTAGTTCACCTTCCTTTGCAAGGCAGTACTTTTGCTCCATATTATTGTATTATGCAAATAGACGTACTCTAACAGCTTTCAGGTGTTTTATTTAGCTTGGATATCATTAATAATTGCAATAATTGTTATTTGACATTGGTTTTATCTTTACCTTATTGCATTGTTGTCAATAGTATTGCTTGCAATTTCATTGATTAATATTACTTTGCATATTACTGTTCTTGTCATTTTTTATTGTTTGCTCCAAAAATCCCTAATTTGCCCCAGGTCACTAAAGGAAACCTTTTTCTTTCATAATTCCAAGATGCCCTGTTGACCCTAGGCCTTTTGGTAGCTTTCTTTATCTATCCCCATTGAGTTGCATTTTTGGACTCTACGTGACTACAAAGGGACTTTTGCTCATGTTTCTCACATGGACTACATTTGCATGACCCTCTCCATTGTAGCCTCATCATTTGGAAGGTTCATCAAATGGATGTC
Organism: Wollemia nobilis; assembly: GCA_028583015.1. Classification (NCBI taxonomy): domain Eukaryota; kingdom Viridiplantae; phylum Streptophyta; class Pinopsida; order Araucariales; family Araucariaceae; genus Wollemia; species Wollemia nobilis. The sequence continues at coordinate 7,481,504 of JAQPPZ010000690.1, read as the reverse complement.
AACAGTGCTTTTCGTCCCAGGGATCTTCAAGAGAAAATAATCCCATGATGATGGCATGGCGGACAACTCACCAACTTAGTTGTTGAGGTCAAATGAGTTATGCTTTAGAGATTTATAACAAAAAGAAGCACAAGTACTTTCTCAAGCCACAAGGAAATTGATGAAAAAAGTTAAATATTGAGGGATTTGATCACAAAAACTAGAAGCAATATAAAGGATAAGAAACTTTATTTACTACTACAAGCAAAACAAAAAGCTCTTGTGCAGGAAAATTGGCAACAATAGAAAGCTTAGGCTACAAGTTCTATGTGTTCGACTACAATGGATAAGTTGTGATGCCATGGTGGCTAGCTTGATCTAAGATACTCTTCTAATTATGCAAAGGAAGGGTGGGGCGATTCCAAGAGTCGATCATCTATGTTGAATACTAAGCTATCGACAAGCGTTGGAACCAAAGGTGATGCAGATTAGCACACGGAAATGCTAGCCTCAATGACTAGCATAGGGCAATGTTAGCATCAACAACTAGCACTAGCACTAGGTGCCACGTTGGCGCTAAACTTGGGTCTAGGCATCAATGGCCAAAAGGGAGTGTCAATGCTACTTGGCACTAGGCTAATTTGTTGCTCTATAAGGTGGTGCCACAATGCAAGGGATTATCTTTGCACTAGCATTTTCTAGAGCTTGGCCCCAATGTTAATAAGTCTTGAGCAACCCTTACATTGCTCACATCAATTGTCTCCTGCTAAGGAACAATGGTCTCCATTGCATCCAACTCCAACTGAGGAAATTGACACTTGACTTGATCAATTGTGTACCACTTAGCCTATGTGGTAAACTGACTAGCCTTCACAATATTCAAGAGATTGTGGGCTCCTTGGCAAGTATGCTTCCTCGTGGAGCCAATCAACTGAACTTATGAAGTTAGGATCAACTTATCTCAATCAAAGTCCACTGAATGCTATACTATTATTGGTTCAAGCAAAAGCAAAATAAAATGTTTGAGAAGCTCCACCTTAAAGCTAGGGTGCATTCCCAAATATGGTGGAAAATCTAAAACAAGGGCATTCCCACCTGCTTCATGCAAAATGGTGTAAAGACCATAGCACACAAGCTTGATCTTCCAGTGTGGACCAAGGAAGTGTTCCTTCTAAAGATGGAGCCAAACCCAATCTCTAATTTGCAAAGTGTAAGAAGGTGTTGATCATGGCACTCCTTATACTTTATTGTTAGCACCCAAGTCTCTATTGAACTTGGTGACACACATGTTGGATTTGTTGTAGGAAGTGCTCAACTTTGTCCAATTCCTTGGTTTGTGTTGGTTTCTACATGTTGATAGGCACCTGGAAGATGATGTCCAACAAGACGATAGGCTGAAAATCAAGGCATATGCTTGGAAGGGATTGTGATCTATGGAGTTGTGCAAGGCCCATTTGTATGAATGTTGTAAGGAAAATTGTCATACCAAGTACATGGGTGATCATGAATGTACATTTGAAGGAAATGTAACAATATCTTGGTAAACACCTTGGTCTACCCATCATCCTACATCAAAAAAGCCCCAATTCCTGTTCCTTAAGCATCACACTTAATAACAAACGACTTGCTAAAGTCAGAGTAGCCAAAACACGGGTGATGCACATAGCTTTTTTAAAGGCATTGAAAACTCTAGTAGCCTCATCTGCTTTCGTACACTTTTCCTAGAAGACCTAAATATCCTCAAAGACTCTTGAGAGATTTAGGCAAGGGCCAATCCTACATGGCCTTGATCTTGTTGGGATCCACCTTGACACCTTCATGAGACACAATGTGACCCAAGTATTCCACTTCAAACACCCCAAAGGAACATTTGGACCACTTGACATATAATTGTTCCTTTTGTAAAAGGTGGAGCACCTATTCGACATGAAGCAAATGGGCTGCCCAAGACTTACTATAAACTAGGATATCATCAAAAAGACCAATACAAATTTACGAAGAGGACAAAAGACAGAATTCATTAAGCTTTGGAAAGTGGAAGGGGCATTAGTAAGACCAAAGGGCATGACCAAGAACTCATAATGACCCTCATGTGTACAAAAAGCAATTTTGGGAATATCCTCTTCTCTAACCCTAATTTGATGAAACCCAGAATGCAAGTCAAGCTTGGTAAAAAACTTTGCACCATGTAGTTCATCCAACAAATCATCAATAACAAGAATAGGAAACTTATCTTTGACTATAATCTTGTTAAGTAGGTAGAAATCTTGGCAGATGCACCAAGAATTATCCTTATGCCTAACCATGACCATTGGAGATTGAATAAGGATTAGTACGAGGACAAATAATACCCTACTCCAACAACTCTTGAACCAACTTCTCTATTTTAGACTTATGGGGTTGGGGATATCGTTAAGGATGAACGTTGGGCGGGTGACTACTTGGAACAAGGTGGATGGCATGATCATGAGCCCGCTTAGGGGGCAGACCCTTGGGTTCATTGAAGACTAGAGCATAGTTATCAACCAAAGACTACACATCAGGAGGAATATTTAAAGACAACTGCTTGGTGGCCCTTACCTCCATGCAAAAAATTTGGGAAAAGAAGTCTCTATTGCCTTAAATATTTTTTCCATCTAATGGGAATTGGCAACCTTGGAACACAAGGGTTGTATACCCTAGAGACGGATGACCTTGCCATTTTCTGTCCATTGTATATACAATCATTGTAGGTTAAAAGCAACATCTCCTAATTGAGACAACCATTGATCTCCCAAGATAACATCCACACTCCCCAAATCCATCTCATAAAGGTTATCAACCCAAGAGGGACCCATCTAGATGTGAATATTAGCAATATGACCCACCACACATTGAGCCTTACCTCCATCAACAACCAATACGTGGAATTTGTAATGGTCTAAATTGATGATATACAACCCTGAGGCTTTGGTCGTCTTACTATCGATGAAATTATGAATATTGTTTGAATCAATCAACACATTGACCCGTTATTTTGTGATGAAACCCTAAACTTTGATAGTGTGATGAACTTCCAATGCTGTGAGGGCTAATGCTAAGAGGACCATAGTATCAATATCCTACTCAAGATCCTCAGTTTCTATCAATACCTCCTACTCTAAGACTTCTTCCTTTTCTGCTTCCATGTAGAATTTAGGCTGCTCCTCACAAGCTTGATCACAAGGATGGCAAGATCAACATTTGTAACAAAAGAACCCTTGTGGGCGGTCCTCATTGCAGTTATTGAAGAAGGGTCAATGGGGATTGAAATCACACCATTGTTTGAGTCGAGGCAATTGGAGCTTTTGTTCAAGAGCCTAGGCCAAACGCTCAAAATCATGAAGGGTATATGGATCATGCGTATTGAATTCCCACCTAATATCATCCTTGAGGCCATGACGAAATGCTAAAACCACCACAATCAAACCCAAATGATATTTATATGTGAGGGGGCCCATGAACTCGTTCCAAATTCTTCCACTTTGTCGATTTGTTTTGTTTGCATTAACCAAACCACATAAGAGGTAGAAGGACTCTTATCAAACTTGAGCAAGAATAGCTTCTTGAACTATGGCCAAGAAAAATAATAGCATGACACCTCAATTCCCAAAGAAGCCATTGATAAGCATAGGTACCCAGCTTAGAAGCGACCAAAGTGACCTTGTCGTTCTCAAGAACACGGCACAAGCATATGAGGCAATCCATCTTGGATATCCTACTGTGAGGATTGCTGCCCTCAAAGGTCAGGATATCAATTCTAGGAATCAGAACATCATGAGGCCAATCAAGCAAAATTGTAGTACCACCTGCAATGGAATCAGTATCAATAGCAAACTCCAAATTAAGTTCACCCATACCTAGAGGACCTCCTATGGCATAGTGGGGATGCATGTGAGAATCACAAGAGCAACCAAGATCTTACTTGCAAGGCGGCTACTAAACCTTGCCCCATAGTTGTGCATTGGTAATGTCCTAGATTTCGATGTGGGAAGGGCCTTGGATCTTACTCGTAAGGCGGTCATTGGAAATGGCTTGGATCCTAATGCTAGAAATTCTCGATAGTTGGAGGGTCATCCAACGGAATCTCACATGTCATCCAACGAAATCTCACATCCCTTATGCTTATCATTTTGCTATGCACTGGATACATATTGGAAATCGCTCTCCAATAAGCATTTAGTATAGGGAAAGTCCCTATCACGTTGCTCAAGTAAGTGATTCAACTTTGTGGGGAGTCTTAGAGCAACCTTGTTGAGCATAATTGAGCTTACAAATTTGTTCATTCAATGTTTGGCACTCAATCGACAAATACTCATGAAGACTAGATGGAAGGCCTAAGGAAGGGTCAAGAAGGGAATCATGATCTATAGAAGGAACGGGAGGGGTAGTCATGGTGTCAAGGATAGAAAGAGTAATAGGGTCAAAGCTATTGATGTGCCCCAATATATTATGGTGCTTGTCTGGGTTTCATAGTGTCAAGGATAGAAAGAGTAATAGGGTCAAAGCTATTGATGTGACCTTCCAAGACACACACTGGAAGAATTTAGTTGGATGTTGGACAAAATGTCTTATCACCACTAGATGATGAAGGCCACATGATCCCCAACACATTTTAGAAAAAAATGTTGACTAATATGGTACTAACAGAGTACCTCATCCAGTGGAAAGATTTTCTCTTAAGAGCCCAAAATACTACAATATCTTGCATTGTGATTGCTTTAAGGGTAAAACGATTCAATGAAAGGGACTATTATTATGTTCAATTGTAATCCACTTCAGTTTGTGTGAAGGACTTTTTTCAGATTTTATATTTTTTGTTAACTAAAATAGATTTAATTCGGCTGACTATGGTTCTTCTCTTAGTTAAGAACCTTTATATTAGTCAATTTTGTTTCATTTTGTTGATCTGTTACTTGATAGTTTTTATGTAAAAGGAAATTATCCCATATGCAGTAGGGGACCAACTCAAAAAGAGAAAGAAACTACTACTAAGCCCCTAAGCATTATGTGTTTTAATGTTCTTAGAAGAAAAGTGATTGGGTACAAATTTGGAAGATTTGTCTCTAGCCAAGGGCATCATCCATACTGCTTCTGTAGTCTGTTTGGCCCAAGTTATAGACTACATCTGCTCAGAAAAGTTATTTTTCTCATTAATGTACTGTAAGTTTACAGTTCACTGCTATTTCTTTTTTCAATTATAGATAATCTGAAAGCTATCCTATTTTGTTGTTTCATAATGAATTTCCTGGACCAATTTAAAAAAACGGGGAAAAGAGTAGCTCAGATATCAAGTTTTAGTTGGTATTCAGGTTGTACATTGTCTCTGCTACAGGATTGCATTGCTGGTTTCTCAGTCTAGTTGCAGTTTTCAAGTCTGGGTTTAGAAAAAGTTTTGAAAAGTTACAGATTTCAGCACAGCAATTCTATAAGCTCCCAGATTTAGGACCAAAACATTCCAACGGACAATATTTAAAATTTCCAATTATATAACAATATAGAAGATGCTCAGAATAGAAAGGGTTGCCTGCAGCCGTAAAGTGGTGTCAGTTTGAAATGGTAAAATATAGCTTCAAACTCTACAAAGCTCATTGCATCAATAACCCAAACAGAGGTGGACACTAAGGTCAATGCATAAATAACCGAAAACAGAGGCTGACCAATTGATGTAAAAGTTCTTACATAAGTTCCATACTTGAACTCTGATTTCTGACCATTGACAAGGACCTCACCATAGACTTTAGCTGTCTCGGGCAATAACCCTGCAACAAGGAAAGAAGATATTCAGACGAGGAAGTCAATTTTATGGAGTAAGATATTTCTTTCCCAATATACACTATATGCTAGAAAAATTCCATGCAATAATATGACAAAAATATAGAAGGTAACGTTAATAACCAAGAGTTTTGGTGAAATTTAACCAATTAGGTGAACAATACATAGAAAATTTCCGAATGCTTTTGGAGAACTTTGCAACTGAGGAACATAAGTTTGGAGAAGGGTTAAAAATTTGTCAATTGGCTAAAAATGGCCCATATGATTTTCTTTACTCTTCGCTCCTCCAATATTCATACGACAATGTCTGTCTAAAAATTATTTTCAGTACTTGTGATATTTGGCAAATATAATCAATTTAAATTTTAGAACTTTGAATAAGAAGTGCAAGTTTGGAATTTAAAACAGAGTAGGGTGTACACCATACTCTTGTATTAAAATTCTTTACTAATCCATCTTGTATTTAAGTTTTTCACCCATAAACTGTTCTGATCTCGTGAATGTTCACATAGAAATTTTCTGAAATTTTAGCAAACTGAAGGGAAAAATCATCAAAATTTTGTCAACCGGTTAAAAGTGATCCATATGGTTTTCCTTGCTCTGTGTTTCCCTAACATGCACACCCATTGGAAGTATATATTGTTCAATCCTTCAAATACCTGCAAGTGCTCTGAGCAAAGTAGATTTCCCAGACTTGGCAGGACCCATAATCACCGTCAGAGTCCCAGGCAACGCATAGCCTGTACATTCCTTTACAACCTTCTCAGAGTACTTCCTCTTCCCTTTAATTGTCACTGTCAAATCCCTCCAGACAAGGGCTGCTCCGGCCTTCACATTTGCATCATAATCACCGTCCTTCTTTGTGTCAACTCCACCCATCGCCTTCTCCAAATCCACGCCCGAACTTTGTGAAGAAAGAGAGCTACCACTTAAATTCCTTTTCCTGTGGACTTTTGCCACCTTACTCGACGAAGAAGGCCCATATACCTCAGGGGAGGACTGGATTTCTTCCATTGCACATACCAACACAGAGCCAATTACAGTCTTCCCGCCCAAAATTCTCCCTATTTGCGCCCCCCCCTTTTCCTAAAAGAAACAAAACGCGGGATTGATTCAACTCAATCCATCAACGCCACCGACAAACATGGTAAAGCGTTTATGAGCAATGAGCATCCCCACCAAATCATTACAAAAAAATCCGTCTCATGATATCACAGACAGAAATTTCACTAAGTGTTCCCTTGGATATCTTGTACCACAAGCCCAGGAGCGTAGCTAGCTCGGATCCGATGCCATAAAATCCATACAACTCAGTACATTCAAGGACACGTAATAAAAGAAAAAGAAAGGGATTCCTAATGTGCCCGCCACGGATGATTTGAAATCCAAGTGACGATGAAAACGAATTATACATGGAATTTCTGAAAATGGGAGCTGTGGGGCATTCAAATATGCTTCGTGTGGAATATATATGCGAATGGAGGTCCCACAGAGTACAATCGAATGAAAGGGAATGTGAAAGGGACGATCTGGCGTGGAATTTTGATCTATCGTGGAATTATTTTTCCCTCTCTTTCGGCGCCGATTCTCTGCTCGTGCTCCGCCGCACAATGCCAGAGTGTTTCTCTGTGTCTGAGGCCAATGCGACAAAATTCGTATTTTGTATGGCGAATGTTCAATTATTGAAGCGTGATTCCCTTGAACGCGTATAGTTTTCCTGTACGATGGGAGGCTTTGCTTTTCCCAAAATATCCCTGGCCCGCAAACATTCATTGTGGGTTTGATTCCGACCCGTGTTTGTCATTCCAATGTTTGCATGTTGGACAAATTATGGCCTGGGTCCGTATGTCTCCTGCTTTTTCCAAACGATAAATATCCTTCGGCTCCCGATGCGAGGTAAAGCTTCCTAGATTTTGTCGTGTGCACCAATTTTAATTAAGTTTTAGTTAAATTAGCTGCAAGGAAGCCGAAGACAACGACAGAATGAATTGAAGAAAGGATTTTTTTTTTCTTTGTTGGTTGTTGGATGTTAGGGAAAGCTCAACCATAAGAGGTATTGTTTACTCTTAGTAGTCTCACACGTCCTTTCATCAAGACTTATAGTCTATTTTATATAAAGAAACAAGGAATTTTTTTTAGATGACCAATGAGTAAAGTTAAAGATATATGTTCATTATAAGTTAGATGGATTTGTAGTTGACTGTTCAATCAAGTATTTATTAAGAAGAGTTTTAGGTTCAAACTTCGGGGTATACTTATTGCAAAGGTAGTAGTTTGATTTGAATCCTATGAGTGTGCACCGGATCGATGACGACTGTCTAACCAAACATTTATTAAAAATGAAAGATTTTAATTACGTCCGCGAGACCCAAATATGGTCTATGGGACCTCAAATATGCAAGTACAACTACTCAAATCATATCATATGATTTTTAATATCTTTGAGAAGGTTGTTCCTTCTCCTGCTGATTTGGGTTAGCAATTCTCCAACTTTTTTTATTTTACTGTCTTCAAATAACTCTGCCATAGATCCGTTTCCAAGTGTTTCTTTGTATTTGTCACGAATATCTGAAAAACTCGGGCATTTATAGATGAAGTGTTCCTCTGTCTCTACTGCCCCTGTGTTGCATAGAGTACATATCCTTTCTTCCCATTGTTCTTTGGGCGTTGTCCATCTCCCTGTTTCACATCTAAGCCTATGAGAGCTAGTCCTTATTTGAGCAATGAGGATTTTTTCCTTCCACTTGATTTCAGCGCCTATATACGCTTTTTCTTTGTGGTCATACGTTGGGTTAAACTTTGCAATATAATATTGTCTTTTCCTGCTTGCATGTTTCCACATTCCACTTCTAAACTTTTCATTCACATAATTTTTTATGTCTTTGTTGACATTTGGGCATTCATTTATGTTGATCTCCCAACGTTTCATCCATTTCTGATTTTGTTTCATCCATGTATTCTTTCGCCTATGCAACTCTTCGTCCCTAGCTGCCCTAGGCAATCTGTCATTTTTCATGTTTTCTATTTTTTTCAAGTAACATAACAACTTGGTCATAGCAATTGCTTCTAAAGGGAACATTCCAGTTTCAGCTAGAATAATTTCATAAGGGGTTGTGGCCTTAATTTTGAGAAAATTTGTGATTAGATATTTTTGAATCCTTTCTATTTGCCTCCATTTTGCATTTGTTGTGCCACTAGCCCACACCTCGCAACCATACAACAAAACCGGTGTAACAAGTAGGCCAAATAAGACCTTGGTGGTCTTCCAGTCCCACAACTCGGCATTCCTACACCTGTTTTGAAGTGCATATAGTGCTCTCCAACCACTTTGAGTTCTTTTCATCCTACATGTATTCCAATTAAGTTTGTCATGAAAGTCTATGCCCAGGTATTTGTATTCTACTACTACCTCAAGCGGTTCTCCTGCAAACTGAAATTCAAGTTGTTGCTTCTTCTTTTTTGCTAAAAAATCATAATTTTTGTTTTGCTCGTGTTCACCTGCATCCCAACTTCCTTACAAAAGAGTTCTAGAGCTCGAAGGTGATCTTCTAGATCTTTGGTTGTTTTGGCCACAAGAATTACATCGTCTGCATACATGAGGAGTTTTACCACATATTTGGCTAAGTGCACACCCTCTCCCCCAAATTTGTTTATCCATTCTTCTAACTTGTCAATGTACAACCCAAATAAGGTCGGAGATAGAGGGCAACCTTGTTTGACACCTATGTCACTACCAAAACATTCAGATAACCCTTCATGTGTTCTGATTCTAGCCTTTACATGCTCATATAGTCTGTGAACTACTGCCTTGTAGTGAATTGGAACCTCTAGCTCTTCCATTCTGCTCCATAATTTTTTCCTTGGCACTGTGTCAAATGCCTTTTTGAAGTCTACAAAACAACAAAAAGCCTCCTCTTTTTTGTCCCATATTTTTTCCACTATGTGTCTGAGTGTGATACAGTGATCAATAGTTGAGTGCTTGGGCCTAAAACCTGCTTGCCCCTTTGCTCTCTTTCCTTTTTCTTCTGCCCATATGTTGATCCTACGCTCTATCATACTCCCAAACAACTTTGCAAAGAGAGGGTTGATCATGATAGTTCGATAGTTTGAGGGATTATTTACATCTCCACTTTTAAACAAAGGAATGGTCAAGCTAGTTGTCCACTCGGTTGGGAAGCCATTTCGTATGACCTCGTTGAAAATTTCTTTGATCTGCGGTGCCAGAATATCTGCCCCCCATTTTATATGCTCTGCTTGAAGATTGTCTATGTCACGGGCTTTACCAGTTGCTAACTTTTTTATCCCTTGAATAATGTCTTCATTTGTGAAAAGTTCTTTCTTGACAATGATAGTAGGGGGTGTCTCTTGTTGGTTACTACGTTGATACAATTGTTTTGAATACTCCAACCATTGATTAATTGTTATGTTATTTTCAGTTTGCATCCTTTTCACGCTTAGTTCCTTCCAAAATTTCTTTGGTTCATGCTTCCCTAAGTAAATCAATTCTTTCCTCCTTGTTCTAGTGTATTCTTCTTTTTTTGCCCTTACCAGTTTCTCATATGCTTTTCTGTTTGCTCTTGTTTTACCCGTTGGTTCCTTTAGTAGTCTTCGCGCTTTTTTGCAATCTTCATCGAACCATGGGTTGGTTGGGAAGCTATTCCTTTCTTTCTTTTTAGGTTTAGCTCTCTTGCATTTGTTTAGAGCTTCTTGGATAACATGCATTAACCATTCACTCTTACTGTAATCTTTGCTACTGTGAGGTAGTTCTTCCCTTTCCTGTAACTTGTTATTTAATACTGCTCTAAAATTCTGTCGATTTTCATCTGTTAAGAGAATGTTTCCCTTGTGAGGATATTTATTTTGATTGCCTTGCAAGTGTTTTTCCCTTGGTTTGTCTCCATGCATTCGAAGTTTCATAACAATTGGGTTGTGATCTGACTTAAGTTCCACTGGAGAATCTTCCACTTCTAGCTCCTCTATTTTTGGTATGTAATTTTGTGAGCATATTACATAGTCTATTACACTTTGTCCCTTATATGTTTTGCATGTATACTTTCCTGAATTTTTCCATTTGTTCATCCCATTGCAAATAATCAAATTGTGTATGTTGCAGAGGCCTAACAACTCTTCTCCATATTGCGTGATAGCCCCGTGCTCATCTTCTGAAGTCCTGATCCATTGCTGATTTTCCTCTTCTGGCATCCAAAGAGGATTAATCTCAATATCTTCGCTACCTTCTAGAATGTTAGCTTGCTTATTTGTTGTCCTTGCATTGAAATCTCCAATTAATATAATCTCCCCCAACTTACTGTATATCGAAATGTCTCTTTTTAGGGAGGAGTATGGATCTTCTCTGTTAAGATCATGTTTCTTATAGAATTTAGAATTCTTGGGAGCAAAATAACATGCTGCTATGCTGATAACTGACTTATTTTCTAGGATCTTTATCCAGATGTATTGTTTGTTTTCATCTTGTTTTTCAATTTTAATGACCCTATCCCATTCCTCTTTTATTAAAACCATAATACCCCCATGCCCTTTGCCATTTTCCACTGCTTTATTCCATATTGCTATTTTTTTGTATCCCACAAATTCTGGAGTCCTACATCCATCGTGTTCATGTGTTTCCGTCAGTATGATTATATCTTTGTCTCTAGCAATGGGCCCTAACCCGGGTCCTCTTCTCCAAGGGTAACCTCTACAGTTCCAACTTACCATCGTAAGATGTTCCCAGGTGGGCCATACTCCCTATTTGTTTTGGGTTTGTTTAGATGTGATGTATGCCTTTCCATTTCTTAAATATGCTTGTTTCCCTTCATTCCTTGCTGCCCTCACCTTTTCCCATTCCTTATTTCTTTCTTCCTGCTGTAAAAATGTTAGGTCGTCATCTAAATAGAATTGTGACCCTCTCAGCATGCCTCTGTTTTTTAGTAACCTTGTTTTATCCTCGTAGCTCATCAATATGACCCGAATATGTCTATCTCTGCCTCCTTCTCTCAGCCTGCCAATTCTGCTTGCTTTTTTTATCTGACCTTTCCATTGTAATCGATCTGACAAGAAGTCCCTGGTTAAACGATTTGTGTCTTCCCTATCCCCATAATCTTTCAACCCTTTGATGATTATATTTGATAACTTCTCATGTCTTTCTTTCTCTTCTATTATTTGAATTTTTACTTGCTTCTCTATCAACTCTTTTTGTTGATTGATTGGTTCTTTTACTACTTGAGACCATGTCTTTGCCTTTGCTAATTCATTTCGCAGCTCATTTTCTCTTGTTTCCATGTTTTGGAGTGTTTCCTGTACCTCTTTTATTTGATTTGCATTTGTTTTTTCCACCTCTATTGCATTATTGATTGGGGGGTGGATGGCTTGTTTGATGACATGCCATTCACGTTGACCCATGTTTGCAAGGTTTTGTAGCTTTGACACTTGCTCCTTGAGTTGGTTGTTTTCCTTTTCCAGCCTCCAAATGGTGTTTATAACCTCAACTGATTTAGTATCTCTTAATTTCTCCCTCCTTTCCATGCTTTCAAGTTTCTCTTTCATCTTCATTAGCTCTTGCACATAAAGTCTTGGTGCCCACATGAGTGGTGTGGTTGTGGGACTGTAAGTTTCTTCCTCGTCTGAAAACTCATTTTGGTGCCCTCCATTTTCCATGTTGAATGCTTTCTTGCGGTTATTTTTGATTTTTTTCTCCCCGCTTGTTTTTCGTTCTGTATTCTCTTGTGTTGTCATTTTACCTTCTTTTCTTTTATCTTCTCTCTTTTGTCCGCTCTATTGGGCTAATTGATCTCCTCGTTTGATGATGGTTAGTGCCTTTGATTGTTCCTTATTCTCCACCTGTTTATGTGGTAGAATATTTTTTATTTTTATTTTTCGATATGTGCTCTTCATTGTTGTTGCCCTTGCTCGAGCTTGTCGATGCCTTAATATCCTCCAGTATTGTTTCTCATTGACATATATCGGTTCTTGCAATTGTTGCTTCCCTTCTTCCATTGCACTATTGATCCGATGAAATAGATGTGTAATAAAACCCTCCACTGCAAACCCTTGTCGAACCCCTATACTATTGATCCGATGAAATATATATATAATAAAACCCTCCGTCGCAAACCCTCCTTGCTTTGCAAATCCTCCTCTGCTGCAAACCCGTTGAACGAATTTGTGTATATATATCTGTGCAAACCCTCCTCTGCTGCAACCCTCCTCCACTGCAAACCCGTTGAAACAAACTCGACCCTCACTGTTTTGTGACGGAAAAATATTTTCCGTATATTTTGCGTTGTTGTTTTTGTCGTATGTTTTTATGAGGGTGACTAAAACCTTTTTCAAATTCCTAGCAATCTAGAAATGTAAATCTAGCAATCTCCTCCGAATTTATCTTGAATATTGAACGTTTTTGGAAATGAACAAATCTTGTGAAAATACTAAAAATAGTAAGATCGAAAAATTCAAATGCCAACCGGTTTATGTGTGTGCTGAAGGAGATAAGGGCTTTGTTCCCCGACGAGCCTGTTCGTGTATTTATTCGGTCCGCTCTGCTCCATGACTGTTATATTGTTTTTTGTCCGCTATGCTTTGCGAATGAAGAGACCTAGTGTAAAATTTGGGGGCATACCTATTACAAAGGTAGTAGTTTGATTTGAATCATCTGAGTGCGCAGCAGACCAATGACAACGATACGAATCTTGAGTGACCGTGGTCCCCCTCATGTCAGGTCAACAATAACAAGGTGGTATAGGCTTATTGGGAGCAAACCCTGTGGTTTGAACCCTATACTTGGCACTTACTAAAAATAGTGTGGATGTAACCAACTCCCCTATGTATTCAATTTTTTTTTTTAAAGATATATGGTTTGTAAGTTGAACATTTTAAGTGTGAAATTGACATCTTAGCATCATAGATGGAGGATTTCCAGTAGAACGGATAAATAACTTAATTATACCATTGCATAACAATGGAGACATCGATAATATTTCAAATTATCCCACTATCATGATTAATTATTTTTTTACAAAATTGTTTGGCAACATAATCTTTAGGAGAAACTTTTAGCACCAGGAAGCTTTCAACCGTGTATTTATTCATAGTGCACCGAACACAACACTCAAGAAGATTACTCTCATACTATTTGAGATGCGGGTAATATGTTCAAGGGTATGTGTGGAATCATCATTGAGTAATGGCCTGAAATAATGGTTTGAGCATTACTAATCGTTGTTATGGTATAACAAAGGGCTATGGGCAGTACACACACTTTGACCTAACGTAATCTTATTTTGTTGTTTGTCAAACCTTACACTAGTCTATTACTTTGAAAACCCTAAACACAAACTTAAGCAAACATAGAAGACCACTAATCATGAATCGATAAAATAGTAATAGCTCTTACTAGTCAAAAATAAGATGTTGGTGTCAATATAGAAGGGCGGTGAGTAGAATAGAATTTCAAAAACAAAAAAACAAAGTAACAGTGAAACAGTTTTTATCAGTAACAATCGGGAATCATAATAGACAGGTAGTTGTTAGTAACAATCAAGGATAATCATCAAGTGACATTAGCTCAACCAGTTAGATTCCTCATCATTTAAGGAGGAGACCAAGGTTCAAATATTGACAAGCAATACATGAATAATATCCAAGCTTTGTTGTAATACCACTATGTGGTGATGATGTCATACGAGTGGGGCCCGTTTCAATCCCATATAACCAATTGAAAAAATAATCAAGGATAGTCTCAAACAGGGCAATTGTTAGTAACAGTCAAAGACAGTATCAAATAGAATCATTAGATTAGGTAGTTGTCACAAAAAAAGGAGCCTAGGAAAAACTATTATTTTAAGACCTAATCCATTACGATCATCTCATCGAATTGACCAATTTGATATATAGTAACCTTAACCTTTGTATGGTCCCTATTGTGGTGATTTTATGCATACTTAGGAATTGTGTTGTCACGCCACGAAAAATCACCGATTCACAATCAATGCTGCTGAATCTGGTCAATCAACCTCTTTAACCTAGGAATAGAGTATTTTATGATTCTAGACAGACTAGGTATGGTAAGGATACCCTTGAGGTAGACTTAATATTTTAACATTTAAAGTCCATGTTCATCTAGATAAAAATATGTAAGAATTATGTTTTCTTGAAAAAGGTTGCTTATAAAAATTCAATTATGCCTTATATATAATCAGTGCCATAATTTGTTGGGTCATTGTAGCAAAATTCAATCCAGTTTAATGTGATAGAAAGAATAAGAAAGGAGGAATTGATGTAATTATGTTCGTTTGAATATCATAACAAGCATAACTAGTGATCAATGAAAGAAAGTGTTTATTATACGTTCAAATGATGTAACATATAATAAAGACAACACATAAGACTGAAACAAGAAGATATAAGGGAAGAAGCCTAAAATTGTATTAATATCACTAAGTTTTTACAATGAGAGCTGACATGAATTTTCCATAAAGCTCTTTCAGATTAATACAATAAATATTCTCATTCAAATGATGTGATAAGAACCCTTTACTTTTTTGTTCCAATTTGACAACAACAAGGCCTCCAAACCTCTGATTCACTAGCTGGAAGTAATCTCAGTTCATGAAGGTTTCCCTATCAAAACCTAAATAAAAATAGAAGGACTAAGGAATGACGAGAAATAAGACATATAGGAATACAATGACAGAACAAAGAGGCACTAAGTATACCTCTAGCAAAAATATGTTATGCAAAAGCTTGATATAGATTTTGGTCGTGGCAGCTCCTTTTGTAGCCTTGTGGTCCTAGATGTACCTCTATTTATAAAATATAATCTCATTAAATGGAGAGCAACTCCTCTTTTATTTTGCGCGATCCAGACAGGTGCTCAGGTTTTAATGAATAAAGGGGGGTGCATAACTTTTGAAATCCTCAAGAAAAACTTAGTCAAATCTAAAATGTGTTTTATGAGACCTTAACTTTAGGCTTTAATAAAGATATTATTTAACATTGAGGCGCGAGGGAGTGCTCTTTAATGGTACGTGCATATCGTCGATATTTTTTTGATTCATGTGTACCATCAAATTTGACTAAATTGTAAGGCCTTTAACACAAAGGGGGGTGCATAGACATGTTTTCTTTAGACGGATTGACTTAGGCCCCATATTATTCTTATTCTTTCTTTTTTTTCTTTATTAAACCTTTATTGGGGGACCTTATTTTTTTGACCTTGATAAATCAATTATTTAACATTAAGGTGTAATTTAGACTTAGTAGGGACTTAGGCTTTGGATAAAAATTTTAATTTGAAGTAAAGATCAAGAGAGTTACTCACTTAAGTATATATGTGTTCCATTGGATTATGTTTTAGTGCACACGTGCCATCAGATCTATGGGAGATACACAAAATTTTCTTTCAATGGGGCGCATAAACATAATTTCTTTATTTTAGAGGATGCTTTTCGGGACTTAGGAATTGGCAAGGAAATTTTTACCCAGGGAATTTATTATTTTTTTTATTTTTTCAAACTTGAGATGTTTGATAATTTATTATTTTGAAGGTTTAAATGGAATGACTTAAGGAAAAGGGTTCATGAAGGCATATGAATAATCAAATGAAGCGATAAATGGTAAAACCTTGGTTTATGATTTATGAAGGGGGAAAATAACATGGACTTGTACTTTAGAAATTTGTGAGGATTCAAATCAGGCTATTGAGGAACTTTGGACAGGACCACAATCAAAGAAGATTTTGAAGGGCTTTTGACTAGCCTTATTGAAATAAAACTTAGAAGACCATTTTTAACTTGACTCAATGAAAAACCACTTAGTCCAATATCTCTATATGACCCTTTCAAAATTTTGAAACTAGGGGTATTTTTCAAGTTGGATTTTGAGGATCCAACACAAGCTCTGACTGGGACAAGTGATGAAAACCTGAAACACTTGAGAACCCTAGAATCTCTTATTATCAAAAAAATTATTTGCAAAAACTTAGATTAAGAGGCATTCTCCAAAATAAAGAGGAAGAAAACAATATAAACTAACTTTGCAAAAAGACCACCTAAAAATTGAAAAAGCAGTAAAAGGGATTAACATTGTTCCTAGTCAGTAAAATCAAAGAACCTAGTTTAAAAACAAATGAACTTCAGCTTATGGAATACAAATTGTCTACCAATATCTTAAGACGGAGTTAGCTAGACTTAGAGGTTCATGTTTAATCATGCCTTGGCTTAAAGTGTGTGTTTGTGCATTCATTTTTATTCCTTGATCAGTCAAAATTTTATCACCTTAGCAAGAGTTAGGCCTATGAAGTATCTCACTCTAAATGATATTCACATTTTGCATTGCTCCACTGTCGATTAAGCGTTTATAGCTCTGGTGGAGATGACCTTGATTACTTTTATACCTGCTCTACTTCCAGTTAGGCATATATAGCCCCGATAGAGGTTATACAGATAACCCAAGCACTTACACAATTTGTATTAATATTTTTTGTCTTGATTAAGAAGAATTTTGATAAATTGCAAAACTTTTTTAGTGTGCTTTTGGGTTAGGAATCTATAAGGCTAAAGAAAAGAGTGTACATGTTTTTGGCCTAAAATTCCTACCAAGGATGACTCCATTCGAGTGACCCAAAAATAACTTTTAAAAATTGTGATTAATGTGAAGCTTTGGCATGATGTTGTAGTCTTTCCATGTTCATCTGTTTTGGCTCTAGAACTATGGGATAATTGCTAAATAGCCTGACTCAAAAGTCTTGAGTATCATCTGTCCTTAATCTAAATTATTCTCTTTCAAATATTTAAGAACAAATCAAAATAAAAGAGACACAAAATAAAACACAATTAACAACAAAATTTACAATGTAGGACAAGCACCCTATAGTGACTTGAGAAGAATATAATAATTGTTCATCAAAGGTAGTCACAAAGCAAAAATTACTTCACTAGACTGTTTTAGGGGTGTTGACCTTTTCGTTAGTTCCATATGGTTGTTACTCTCTAGAATATTTATCCATGACTCAAAGGCTCATGTCTTTTGACTGTATTTACTCAATTGTCAGTGTCAGTATTTTATTTTCATTGTTATACCTTTTCATTCATTTTTTTATCGATAATATGTCATCATTTTGTTTTTCTATCAAACAACTTTTCAATCTCTAGATGCAAAGTAAATTCAAACTTACTTTTTTTTTTGTCTGAAAGGCTTGGGATATGTTCTTGATTTCTGATGACTCCAAGAAAAAACATCTTTATTAAAATGTTGTTGTTTTTCTTCTTATACTAGAGCCTTATGCATCTTCTCTATCCCTAATTATTTTTCTGTTCTAATATCCCTCTGGTCCAACTGCCCAACTCATGTGAAGTTCCCAATGATACTTTCATATTTTTCATCATATTGAATATTAGAGAATTCATTTAGAAAAAAATGAAAAATATGACATTATCTTGGACTAAGGTCTTGTCAACATATATGATTGGAAATTCATTTAAAAACCAAACATTATTTTTTAGATCAATGGGTACTGTAAATTTGTCAATTTCATTTAATATAGCTTGTTTATATTCTTTTAATCTAAGATGCTTGACCTGTTATAATGCATGCTCTTCATGTTCACTTATTGCTAAGTATTTGAATCCTAAAATTCTTGTTCTCCCGAGTCCTAAAAATAGAGCCTCATATTCAGTAGCACAAGAAGATTCAAATTCATATAGTATCTTAAGATGATTATCTGCTAATTTAATCCAATTCATTTTGATTCTTGTTTTTGCCTGTGATTTTACTGAATCAAAAATTGTAGCCCATCTATCTACCTCATCTATATTCTTGGTATCAGATGTTTCAAAATAAGGTGCCTGCTAGACAGAATATGCTTCTAATCTTCCCTGTTTTATATATTTTACAACCTTATCCATACTATCATATGGTTGCCTCAATTCAACTGAATTTTTATTGAAGGGTTCTCCTTTCAAAATGGCCTATTTTATGCCTTGCATAGGAATAGTAGCAAATGACCAATATAGTTGAATTATACCTCCTAATTTCTTAGCCCAATGCTTAGACAACATAATGGAAAATATATAATCCACATCTACTATGCCAACACTGAAACTTGCCTATTATCCATCACAAAAATGGGAGGACAATTCTCTATACAAGTGAGACCCAACAAATTAACTACTTAGTAATAATATTATGTAAGGCTCCACTATTGCAGAGAAACATAGAGAATTATGTAAGGCTCCCCTAAATCTAATATATATCTCAGAGAAACATAGAAAGGCATTATTGTAGATGGGGTTATGTCTTCAAAATATTTTAGACTTGGAGACCTACTTGATAATTTTTTTGACTGATTAATAAGCTTAAAGGATTTAGAGACGTCACCTATGCATTCATGAGTTGTTATTATTTCCTCTTGTACTGTAATCTCTTGGTCAACATATTCTTTAAACTTAATTATATTTTTGGGCTCATGATCAATCAATTTTGTTTTATGGTCTTCCTCTATATCAGACTTATCAAAAATAACCTCATCTTCTGACTCTTCATCCTCAGTTGTTGACCTTTCTTCAACTTTTTCTTCTTCAACCTTTATTGTTTTGCTACACAATACCTCTACTTCTGACTATTGTTCTTGCATCTCATCTATGTCATAATAATCAGTCTCATATATTGTATTCTTGATGGCATGAATACTTTCAAAAATTTATGCTTTTAAAACTGGTCTTGTTTGATTCTATCAAATCTGATACCAAAATTTTTATGAGAATGTTGTTCTTCTTCAAAAACTAAATCTCTATTTATGACTAATAGGATAGACATCAATATATTCTTCAAAATCGACCTGTTTATCCTTGTCTTTTTGACTCCAACATAAATTTATTTTGATTTATTCATCAGACTATTCATTGAGGTCTATGTTGGGATGCAAAGTTGAGTAGATGCCACAACTAGAAGGATTATGAGGTCCATCACAGGTAGAGAAAAAGGAAGGAAAGTATTGTAGCTACATTATCTAAATATTTTTTAATTGCCTTTCCTTTCTAGCCATCAACAACATTTTTATTTATATTAACTTCATCTGAGTTGTTATTATTTCAACATCTATTAAAATTTCTTCTAAACAGAGGTCTATTATATTCCTACTATTTTTCACCCTGAGAGTGTGAAGTTTCACCATTATTTTCTTTACCTCTCTCTATCCTTGCTAATATGTTATTCATCATATTAAACATTTCAATCATTTGATTAGTCATTTTTTCATAGGATCTTGCTCAATTTTCCTTAATAGATTAGATCCTACCTTCTTGTTTGGCTGATTCACCTCTAATGAATATGAATTTATTCTACCACTTTCTATCATATTTCTCTCTATGTGAATAGCCTTATTCATGCATTCATCAATAGTGTTCATTTGCTCTTTCCTTAGTTCATAATTGAATTCTACAGTAAAAGCATTCTTATAGAAGCAAATGGACTAATGATCATTAGGTCTTAACCTAGTAGGAATTTTATTCCTAATATTAATGAACCTCCTGTTAAAATCATTGACTGATTCATTTTCTTTCTTTTTCATTGTAGCTAGTTCTGTTAACAATAATTGTTCATTTTTATTCTTGCCATACTTTTTGAGAAAGCTTTCTTGCATCTGATGAAAGTTCTTAATAATACCAGTTGTAATGCTATTGAACCATTCTTTGACATCTTTTTCCAAAGTCTCTAAAAAAACTTGAGAACTACATCCTCTTCATTCACTTCTAAGCTATCCATGGCATACAAGAAATCTCTAATGTGGTCTTCTCCACATATGACATTATTTCTTTGGAAATTATATATATATATATATATATATATATATATATATATATATATATATATATATATATATATATATATATATATATATGAGCTTTCACAAGAAAAGGATACAATACAATAGGTAAAGTGAATGGAAGATATTTATTGGTTCTCCACTGATGTAAATTGGGTTGTGGGTTGGCCATGTTAATTACAGGGTTAGTTTTAACAGGATTTACAGTAACAACAATAAGGGGTGTAATAGTAAAATCTTTAATAACAACAGGTGGAGTATCAATTAAATTATTATCTATAAGAGTAGAATCTATATTTTCTCTAGAACCTAGACTTCTTGATGAGGGACTAGAATTACGAGTCCGAAAAATACCTTTGGGTTTGAGAATTCTTGGAGTAGCTCCTGAGCAGTTCTCCTTGTTTGCGCCAACACAATATTCTCTTTCTTGATTTCTTTGATTTTTTGTGTTTCAGCCAGGTAGAGTCGCTAGCACAATAGGTGCATAAAGAATAAACGTTTTGGTCAATATTGCTTAACCTCTCTCACTCTCAACCTAATAGAGTATATTTCTTGGGATAGTAATTATTCAATAAATTCCCAAGAACGTTGAGTTTTTGAATTTTTGGAAACAATGGACGTACAGGGAAAACTGATTCAGAAAGATTTGAAATTAAAATTGGATATTCTCTACTTACTGTAGGCCAATTGTTGCCACTAAAATTATTTAAAAATTGTTGGTGGGAAGAATCTACAGATTCAATAATTCATTTCCTAATAACGATGTCATATTTTGTTGGCTTACTATTGGTGAGAAAAGATAATCACAATTAAACTCCTGGGGTCAACCTTACAAAATTTTGACTTATAAATATTGAGTCCCCAACAACATGTCATTTACTATTGTGGTGATTTTCTGCATCCTTAGAAATTGGGTTGTCATGCCACAGAAAATCACTGATTCACAATCAATGTTGTTGACTCTGGTTGATCAACCTCTTTAACCTAGGAATAGAGTATTTTATGATTCTAGATAGACTAGGTATGGTAAGGATACCCTTGAGGTAGACTTAAGATTTTAACATTTAAAGTCCATGCTCATCCAGATAAAAATATGTAAAAATTATGTTTTCTTGATCAAGATTGCTTATAACAATTCAATTATACCTTATGTATGACCGATGCCTTAATCTATTGGGCCATTGTAGTAAAATTCAATACAGTTTAATGTGATAGAAATAACAAGAAAGGAGAAATTGATGTAATTATGTTCATTTGAATATCATAACAAGCATACCTAGTAATCAAAGAAAGAAAGTGTTTATTATATGTTCAAATGATGTAACATATAATAAATATAACATACAAGATTGAAACAAGAAGATATGAGGGAAGAAACCTAAAATTGTATTAATATCACAAAGTTTTTTACAATGAGAGCTGGCATGAATTTGCTATAAAGTTCTTATAGATTAATACAATAAATATTCTCATCCAAATAATGTTATAAGAACCCTTCGCATGTTCGTTCCAATTTGGTAACAACAAGGCCTTCAAACCTCTGATTCACTAGCTAGAAATAATCTTAGTTCATGAATGCTTCCCTATCAAAACTTGCACAAAAATAGGAGGAATGAGGAATGACGAGAAACAAGACATAGAAATATAATGACAGAACAAAGGGGCACTCAAGTATACCTCTAGCAAAAATATGCTATGCAAAATCTTGATGTAGATTCTGGTTGTGGCAGCTCCTTTTGTAGCCTTGTGGTCCTAGATGTACCTCTCTTCATAAATATAATCTCATTAAATTGAGAGAAAGTTACTCCTCTTTTATTTTGCATGTGTTGTTAAACCATGTCAAGGATGAAGGCGTGCTTTAAGATCCAAACTAGGTGCTCAGGTTTTAATGAATAAAGGAGGGAGCGCATGACTTTTGAAATCCTCAAAAAAAACTTAGGTCGAATTTAAAATGTGTTTTATGAGACCTTAAATTTAGGCTTTAATAAAGATATTATTTAACATTGAGGTGCGGGGGAGAGTGCTCTTTGATGGTACATGCATATCGTCGATCTTATTCTGATCTGTGCATATCGTAAGATTTGACTAAGTTGTAAGGCCTTTAACACAAGGGGAGGCACATAGATATGTTTTCTTTAGGTGGATTGACTTAGGCCCTATATTATTCTTATTATTTTTTCTTTATTAAACCTGTATTGTGAGACCTTATTATTTTGACCTTGATAAATCAATTATTATTATTTTGTTAATTTAAGTAGTATTTACAAAGTGGGTTTTGAAAGGAACCCAAAAACTTATTACATTCAAGGCTAAACTGCCATATGCAGGGGCAACATTTTCAAAAATGTACTACCACCCACCACAAACCCCTCGAAGACCCAAAGGGAAAACCACTAAAATAGAGGACCAACTAAAAAAACAATAAATAAAAACTGCCAACAAAAAACATGTTTCCTTCAGACAAAGGTAAACCCCAACAACCAGTTGTATCAGTTTCAAAATTCATGCCTGAAAATTGACTCAAAATAAATTTACCAATAAAATGAACCCAGCCTGCTCGTCACTGCCCCAGGGGGAGGGTCCCGCGCTTGTCAATTTTTGTCATCATCCTTTTTCCTTGTAGCATAACGGGACAACATCTTGAGGCCTCCTCCAGGTATTTGATAAATGTGTTGATGGTGGAAGCCACTAGCTCCAACAACATCTATGAGCACTGATCCTCCTTGTAACTTATAAAATTGGATATGATGCGAGTAGAGGAAGAGGACGAATCCACTTTTGGTCTTTTAAGCCTGGACGAGGACCTGGTTGTCAGGGTATTTGATATTGTCGTGCATTTCTTCTGCTCGCTCCGCCTAGTGCTCCTGAGAGGGGAGGCCTTGGAGTAGCCTCCAACTAGACCAGGGTCGATAGGGGACTCAACAAGATGATTGGGCGATGGGGGACCTCATCAGGGGGACTAGCAGACATAGGTTTGATGTTGTGGATAGGAGGCCTGTTGGCTAAATCATGCTTGAAGATAATTGCTAAGAGACCTTGGTGCAGTGGCTTCCCATTCATATTTTGGCATTTTCAATGGTTAGGGAAAGGGAATATAAAAAGTAAGGCTAGGTGGAAGCTACATAGAGGCTTCTCCAGGTCATCGCACGTCACATACTATATTATAATAACAATGACAATGTTCCAGGGATCTTGGAGGGAAGAAACATGCAAGGTGGATTTATCCCAACCCAAACCATTCCCTTTGTCTAGGAACTGATTCGTCTCCTCTTTCCAGTTATTATTATCATGCCAGATGAAGAGCCCTGTCAACGAGAAGTCGGTGATTTCAGCAAGTAATTTTATTATCACCTTGAAATGAACTCCTTGGACGGTGACCTCACCCTGGTTCCAAGAAGAGAAAATATTTTATGATTTGGTCTTCAGCTCTAGAGAATTTCATCAAGAAGTGGGTGAACCACTTGGTGTCCATAAATATCTTAGCTGCGGGGTCAATATTCAACTAGGCTGGCTCGACAAAGGCCATGCTTTCAAAAGGGGTACAAGGGCAAAAACAGGGAGACGAGAGGTGAAGGGAGTTGAAGGGAAGGACCAGTAGAGCCAAGGTAGGGGAAAAAAAGGAGGGAGCATAGGCAAAAATGCTAAGGCCAAAGCTGGTTAAAAGGGATTGGGACGAGTGGAGGAAGCTGGGAGTAGCAAAAGTGGGTTGGATGACACTGCAGTGGGGGAAGGTACGGGGTGGTCCTTGGAGGTGATTGAATGGGAGCCGACAATAATTCCAAATCATGGCAAGATCGACCTTAACCGACTTAATATTTGGAAGATAGAAACTCATGCGCAGGATCGAGGAAGCTTCCAAAAAAAACTCTGCGAGGAGAAACAAGGGGTGTTGGAAAAAGCAACTGATAGCTTGGGAAGGTAGCAAAAGCTAGGGAAAATCACCATGATTAGTGGGGCAGGGGTGGAAATGCCTTCCCAACTTCTTGATCTTTGCCACGTAGCAAGAAAGGTGCTAGGTACTAATAACTTGGAGCACGATAGCTTTGAAGGTTCGTGTGTTGTTGGTCTTGAGGTCTAGGTAGTGCCATAAATCAGCCAAGTGGGGAGTGTACAAGTTTTACCACATTTTTCCACCCACGAGCTTGACCCTAATGATATACCTGATCCATTCATGCCACTTGCTTATGCTCTAGATAAAAGGTCTAGAGAACCTGCCAATGGTGAGGAAAGCCCCTGCGATTAGCTTTGATTCAAAATTCAAATCATAGGGACTTACCATTTTGAAAATTATCACTTTCACGACTTGCTGCATTAGTTATGTCTTGGGGAAAACTATCTATCCAAATTTTGAGGCTGGTTGAAGATGCTGCCAGGTTGGCCATGATATTGACTAGCTAATTAGGCTCCTTAAAGTTATGGTGGATGGTCATCTGAAGGCGACTTCGAAGGATCTTCATGGGTTCTTGTATGGTATTAAAGACTTTCTAGGAAGGAGTCTTATCATTCATCATATAGTTGATAAAATTTAAGGAATCACCCTCGATGATGGCCTTTATGGGGTCCTCTTGAAGTAAGACAAGCCTCCTCCATAGAGCCATGGCCTCTACAAAATTGTTAGTTTGAGGCCCGAGGAATTCCGCAAACGCAAGGATTAGGTTGCCTTCATGGTCTCGGATGACTCCTCCTGCCCCAACAAGGCCAGGATTTCCCTTAGAAGCCCCATCAAATTTCAACTTGAACCATCCTTCTAGAGGTGACATCTACTTGAGATTGGCTTTGGGATTGGGCCTTGGCTGAGCTCCAGTATCCTCTTAAGGACTACCAAGGGATTTGAAAAGGGCACATTCGAGAGCCTAGGAAGGGGCCATGGAGTAGGGGATGAGTCGTATGTTTTCAATAACATAGGTAATGGATTTTGAGGCCACAACCAGGGGGTCCCTAGGTGAGGACAAGAAGGCCCTGCTATTACGCTCTAGTAAAATTTTCCAAATCAAGTGATGGAGACAGAAGGACCAAAGGGAGAGGAGCTTGGGATTGCTAAACAGGTTTGGTCACTAGGAGAAAAGGTCAATGATTGAATTGGGATGGACCCACTAGATGTGGAAGAAATTGAGCAAGTGGTCGAGGGCTACAGAGGTAAAAAAAAAGTTGGTGAAAATGTGATTCATATATTCCCACCTTGAAAGGCATAGGTAACAACGATTGGGGATCATGAATCCTCTTTTGACCAGATTTTCAAGCGTGAAGATCTTATTTTGGATGGTTGTCCAAGAAATGAAACTGATTTTTGGGATGAGTTTCTTCCTCCATACAAGGTTGAAAGGGATGGTTGCAACCTGTGCCCTCTCTTGGAAGGTGTAGGCTGAATTTACAGAAAAGGATCCTTCATCAGTTCCTCTCCATATGGGCCTATCTTTCACCTCTCCCATTGGAATGGTGACTGCATTGAGTAAGCTAAAGAGGGTAGCAACTTGATGGGGGTAGTTGCCCTTTTTTATGGATCTCCACTTGGGGATTCCATTGTGACTAGTGATAAAATTTGCAACCTTTCTTCCTAGATTGATGTCAGTGGACGGTTTAAGGACCACCAGCTTCCTATCTTCACTCATAGGTTCCTCTTGAAGCCTTATGTCATGCCAAAAGTCGATGGTGTTCCCATTACCCAAAATCCATCTACTACCTTTCTGAATGAGACTTGAAGTCTGGGTGATGGACTTCCATAATTCTGACCCATTTCGGAGCCCTGATCATTCAATAAATGGTGGTTTTGCATGTATTTATTTTTAACTATCTCGACCCAATATGCACCGTTGTTGGTGTAAATCTTCCACGCATGCTTGGCTAGGAGAGCGAGATTCATTTGGGTGACTTTCCTAAGTCCAAAACCTCCTTTGCTTTTGCTGCGATAGACCAAATCCCAAGCCACCAAGGGGATTATCTTCTTATCCTCAATCCCAGACCAGAGGAACCTCTTTTGGATTTGTTCTATATTGGAACTCACAGAGGCTGGGATTTTGAAGACAAACATGAAGTATACCAAGATTCTCTAGAGACAAACCGAAGTGAGGGTGGCCTTGGTTGCCTGGAAGAGGACGTGGCCTTTCCAAGAGGTCAAATTTTTCTAAATTCTTTCAATGACATTATTTTACATGGGTCTAGTGGGATTACCAGAGAACAGGGGAAGCCCAAGGTAGGAAGTGGGGAGAGCCTCGAGGGAGCACCCAAGGATCCATACAATATTGATTTGCCTATAGTGGGGAGTGTTGATGAAATAAAATTTTCTTTTGAGGAGGTTGATCTACTAGCCTGCAACACTCTCATAAAGGCGAAGGTTGTGTTTAATGGTCTTGGCCTAGGAAACTGAGGCTGAAGTGGCCAAGATAGTGTCATTGAAAAACTACTAGTGGGTGACTGGATGAAGACCAAAAGTATTTTTGATCCCAGAAATAAGCCCTCTCCTATCAGCACTTGCAATGGACCTCCCTAGAGCCTCGACCAGGATGATGAACAATATTGAGGATAGGGGATCTCCTTGTCTCTAACCTTTGGAGCTTGGGAAGAACCTAGTAGGGGACCCATTGACTAAGACAGAGAACCACGAAGAGGATATGCACCTTTTGATAAGATCAACCCAAGATGGGTGGAAGCCAAATTTAAGGAGGACCTCTATGATAAACTCCCAGCCGACCCTATCGAAGTCTTTGTTCATGTCTAGCTTTAGAAGGAAAGTTGGTTTCTTGACCAAGGTGGCAAAATGCAAGGCCTCATGGATAGTGATCACTCTGTCTGTAATGACTCTCCCTTTGATAGAGATGCCTTGGCAGGGATCGATGATAAGGGGGAGGATCCCCTTGAGCCTTTTAGCTAAGGCTTTGGTTAGTATTTTGTAGAGAACATTGTAGAGGCTGATAGGGCAAAATTTAGATAGAGTTTTGCAGGTCGAAACTTTGGGAACTAGGGCAATGAAGGTTGAGTTGATTCCTCGGTAATGGCCTTGGATGAATGAATATATCTAATGGATGCACACATCTCAGGCCCAATCAAGTCCTAAAATGCTTGGAATAAGCATGAAGGGAATCCATATGGTCCGAGAGCCTTGTCAGGCTGCATAGAGAACAAAGATCCTTTGATCTCTTCAATAGATAGATGGCTAATGAGCATTTCATTAGTGGAGGAAGAAATGGAGTGGGGAATATTGCCCAATAGAGCCTCAACATCTTGGGGGGATCTAGGGGAGGAGGTTACCAGGAGGGAATGAAATAATTTTACGGATTCATCCCTGATATCAGATATTTCCCTTGTGACCCTCCCATTGCTGCAGGTGAGCTCTAATATTTTGTTGGAACTTCTGTTTCTTAGGGTAGATGCATGAAATAATTTGGTATTCGAGTCATCATCCTTGAGCCACAGGGCTCTCAATTTTTTTCTCCAGTACACTTCTTCTCTTTCCAGGATGTTGTGGAACTCTGCTAGGATCTTGCTCTCTTCAAATCTGATGTTGCTGTCTTGGTTGCCTTCCTGGATTTGTTGTTCTATTATCTCTAGATTCTCTTTAATTATCCAATTGCTTTAAAAAATGTTGCCAAAGGTTTATCTATACCAAGTCCTAAGATTTTCCTTAATAAATCTAAGTTTTTGGTATAATTTTCTAGATGGGGACCCTTTGAAGGGTTACCGCCACCATTGAGAGACTTGGTTCCTGAAGTATGGATGGTGGAACCACATCGCCTCGAAGCGAAAGGGGCTCTTGAAAGAGTGAGATTTGGTGGCTTCAAACAGAAGGAGACTGTGGTCAGATCCAATTTTAGGGAGGTATTTGAGGGAGGCATCCCCAAAAATAGGGATAGCCTCTCTAGAGAGCAGGACCCTATCCAATTTAACCTGGATGAGATTTGTTCTAGCCCTTCTATTACTCCAAGTGAACTTTACTCCCTTCAGTTGGAAATCCATGAGTTCATTCGCATCTATGAATTCCTCAAGTTCCTCCATGCTTTTGGTAAGCAAGGTGTTACCTCATTTCTTGTCATATGGGAACAGGGGGTTGTTAAAATCTCCTACAAGGATCCAAGGGATGGTTTTGAACGAGTTTCGCATATGGCTAATCAAGTTCCACAATAAGGCTCTTTCAAGAGGGTTATTGGGGGCATAGACATTGGAAAGGATCCAAGTTTTGTTGTTGGTTTTGCAGTGGAAAAGCATATTGATGATCCTGCTGGAGGAGGAAATCACCCTTCCTTCAACTTTTGATGGATCCCACATGCATAACAGCCCTCCGGACATTCCTTGGGCGGGAGTGAAGATGAATTCACTTTTATTCCATATTGCTTTGACAACTTTGGGGGAAGAAATATCATATACTTTGGTTTCTTGCAGGATGAGGATTGTGGGACTGTAATCTTTCCTTAGATTTGTGGCTATCTGTTTCTTAGGGGCAACATTGAGCCCTCTCACATTCCAAGTGAGAATCTTCATTTAAAATTTTTTGAGGGATTTCTTGCCTCCCTTCCCCTGCTGAGAAGGAGGTTTGAATTTTTTGGATTTGTCTCTTATCATATTGAGAGAATCAGATAACAAGGTGGCTTGAAAGTTGTTTGCTATATCATCTTCGACCTCTTTCCTTCTCTGCTCAACAAAGGAATGTCCTTCCTCTTTTTTATCACTTTCGAAGTCAATGAGAGATTTTTTGATTCGGGTTTTCTTGGGGTTGAAGCATTTTGAGAAGGACTGGGATGAGACAGGACTTCCCTCGTCTTCATCATCAAAGTGAATGGATGCTGGTCTGAAGGTTTCCAACAGGGGAGGGAGGGACTTGATTTAGAAGGGGACTTAAAAAGCACTATTTTGTCTATCTGGCCTGGAGAGGATCAAAGTGAGGAGGGGGAGGGGTATCAATCGTAGGGGGATCCAAATTACCCTCAAATAAAATAGGGTTAGATTCAAGCGGTAGACATACCTATTCAGATTTTGGGGCTGGAGGAGGATCGATAATTTTTTTCGCTTTGTATTTTGAGGAACCATTGCTCCTTTGAATTGAGGTTTGTTTTGTCTGCGTAGATGAGCCATTTTTCTAAGGAAAGGGTTGGCAATTATTTGGATGATAATTTCTTGGTGGATGGAACCGATTCTGGGATCTAGGAGGAGCCCTCAGGAAGAAAGAGTCACCATCCTTAGTTTCCTCTACCGGTTTAGTTTTGAGGAGAGGACACTGGTTTTTGAGGTGGCCTTGAATGTGGCACTAGACACAGAAGATTGGTTTATTTTCATATTCAAGAGGTTGGCACCATATAAAGGACCCCTAAATCAGGTTAACGAATGAGGGTAGCTTGGACTCAAGATTGACATTCACGCAGATACGGGCGTGGACCATTTTGGATCCCGCTTTAGTTGCATAATAAATATCCACCAGCTCGCCAAATTTTCTCACAATAGCTTTCAAGACATTCTCTTGCCATAGATGGAAAGACAGATTTGGGATACGGACCCAGATGGGAGCAAAGTTGATACTCTGGGTATTTGGATTGAAATCCGCTGCCCATCGTCTGAGAAATAAGCTCCTCCTTCCTAGGAACCAGGGCCCTCTTGTTCGGATACAACTTGCATAATCATGATTGCATAGTTTTATGATACAAAACCCTTAGAGAGGGCTATAATATCCATGTTTCCTGAGGTTTTCCATTTGGAGAAGGCCCATCGCCTTATTATCTCCATATTTGGTCATCCCCCAACAAACTTCTTGATTAGGGAGTAAGAGGCCTTTGACACATAGTTGGAGAAAACCTCTTTTGGGATGATAATATTCGATCTGACCTAAGTTAGGTGGGAACCTGAGGTTTTTGGAGAGATCACCCCATTAGAAGTGACCTGCATGTAATACAATCCACCAGGGTTCCCAAGAGCGGGTTTCTTATTTGGGATGGGGCCCTCAGTAGGTCCTTTTTCAGGAGGCTCCTTGTCTTGAGGGCCCACGTGGGGCATCCCTCGGGAGCCCGCTTCACCATAAGTAGCATCATTCTTACCTATAACATGCCCTTCATCCACCATTCCAGTAGAACAAATTCCACCGTCACCATCGTTGCCCTCCATCTCCACCATTTCTCCCCTCCACCAACAAAGATAAAGTTCTATCTTTGGTAAATCAATTATTTAATATTAAGGCACAATTTAGACTTAGTAAGGACTTAGACTTTGGATAAAATTTTAAGCTGAAGTAAATACCGAGCGAGTTATTCACTTAAGTATATATGCATTCCATTGGATTATGTTTTAATGTGTGCGTGCCATCAGATCTATGGGAGATGCATGAACTTTAGTTTCAATGGGGTGCATAGACATAATGTATTTCTTCTAAAGTATGCTTTTCGAGACTTAGGAAGTGGCAAGGAAAATTCTACCTGAGGACTTTATTATTATTATTATTTTTTTTAATTTTATTTTTTAAACTTGAGATGTTTGATAATTGATTATTTTGAAGGTTTAAATTGAATGAATTAAAGAAAATATTTCATGAAGGCATATGAATAATTGGAGGAAGTGATAAATGGTAAAACCTTGGTTTATAATTTATGAAATGGGGGAAATAACATGGATTTATACTTTAGAAATTTGTGAGGATTCAAATCAGGCTATTGAGGAACTTTGGACAGGACCACAATCAAAGAAGATTTTGAAGGGCTTTTGACTAGTCTTATTGAAATAAAACTTAGAAGACCATTTTTAACTTGATTCGTTGAAAAGCCACTTAGTCCAATATCTATATAACCCTTTCAAAATTTTGAAACTAGGGGTATTTTTCAAGTTGGATTTTGAGGATCCAATAGTCCCAAAATCACCCATTTTTGGTATAGTCCAGTTTGACTATCTCTTTGGACCGATCAATTTGGTATATAACACCTATACACTTTTTTGGGACCATTACTAAAAATAGTAACTACCAAAAATAAAACTTCTATTTTTAGTAAGTAGTGTTAGAAGACTCAAACTTTTGGTATATGGCTACAAGCACTAGAGGTCAACAAATGGAACAACAAATAGATCACAAACTGACTCAATGGGGTGAGCACCTCTCTGAGACCCTTGGAAACCAACTCACTAAGGGATTAAATTAATTACAGAGTGAGATCTAGACATTAAATGAATCTGTTACATATGTGATAAGGAAACATAAAAGGATTAAGGAGGAAATGAATGAAAATTTTGTAGATTTGGAAAGTCATTTTGGCTAGTAACATCCAAACATATGGTAGATATGGTCCTTGAAGCCTTAATATTAATGTAAACTCATTGGATCAAATATATGATAACCACAATATAATATTATCAAATAATAATGTAACAAAATGATATGAGCCAACTAATATCTAAATATCAAGGCTAATAATATATCAAATAATGTATAAAAAAATATCAAATAACATTATCAAGTGGCATTAGCTTAACCGGTTAGATTCCTCAACATTTCAAGGAGGATACCCAAGTTCGAATCTTGCCAAATGATACATGGATAATATCCAAGCTTTGTTGTAATACCACTATGTGGTGATGATGTAATATGGGTGGGGTCCATTTCAATTTCATATAACCCATTGAAAAAAGAATATATATATATATATATATATATATCAAATAACATTCATTAATAAGCTACAATATGAATGTAAATAGCTTGAATCATACAATATTACAATATTAGTTGCTCAAATGTATGCAATCTATATTACTCCTCTTTTTATTACAAATGTATCATAAAAATCTCATACAATGATAATCACAATGCTCTCTATGTAGACAATGTAGGCTATGTTCGCTATATCACTCTATGCCTCTCTATGGAGTAATATATAGCCATTGTAGGATGACTCTTTGGTTACTTAACTCTTCCTTTCCTTATGCCAAGTCTCATGACTCTTGGCTTCTCTACTTGACACTTGCATACACATGACTCTATCTTGTATGCACACTTGGACATGACTCTTCACATTACACACTCTAATCTAAATACACTTGTGCACACTTACATATGAGAAGCTTGTGCAAATTGATACAAAAACACTTCCACACTTATTTACATGACACTTGTGCATTTACTGCACATTATTACATTACATAGTAAAATTTACTTACACTCTATTCTAGGATACAACCCTAATATAATATTTACAAGGTTGTACCAAGGAGGTATAATGGTATGTACCAAATAATTTAATATTCTCCAACAGAGAAGGGTCGAGTAATATTGAAAAGGAAACACACAACACCTATCCCAATAATAATACATACCAACTACCAAAGTTAGACTTTCCAAATTTTTATGGGAAGGATCCAGAGGAATGGTTGTGCCAAATAGAGTAGTATTTTAGCCTTCATAATATTTTAAAGTACTTATGGATCACAGTTGTAACTTATAATTTTGAATTTGATGCTTTGTAGTGGTACCAATGGGTCAAAAAAGTGTATCCCCATATTACTTGGGATGAATTGGAAACACAATTACTCACTTTATTTGGCCCTAGTGAGTATGAGGACTTCATGGGAGCCCTCACTAAACTAAAACAAACCTCAACTATTAGATATTACTAGGCTCAATTTGAAAAATTGGTAAACCACACTACTGGCTTGAATGAAGACTTATTTCATTCTTTTTTTGTTAGTGGTTTGAAGAATGATATTAAATTTGAGGTTAAAATGTTTAAGCCACAAACCTTGCAATAGGCCATAGGGTTGACTAGATTGGCCAAAGATAAATTTATTGCATAGAGATAAACTTTCAAATTTCCACATACATGACCTCCATTCCTAAATAAACCAACCACCAATCTGACTAATAAGTCACCCACCATAAAATGATTGAGTCGAGAAGATATGGAAGCTCACAAAGATCAAGGGTTGTGTTATAATTGTGATGAGAAGTATTCACCCGAGCACAAATGTGTGAAATAAAAATTATATTCGTTTGTTGTGGATGAATTAGCAACCACATTATCTCAAGAGGTGGAAGAGGAACAAATAGAGTAGATTGAAGTCCAAGAAGAAACCTAGCCATAAAATTTGGTTCATGCCTTAGCAAGCATAGCTACCCAAAAACTATGAAGGTGATAGGGCATTTCAAAGGATAACAATTAATAATTCTCATTGATTTAGGTAGCACACAATTCAATTGACCTTAAAGTGGTAAAGTAAGTAAATTATTAAATAAATAATTATCATTACCTTGAAGTCATGATTGCCATTGGCAAAAAATTACCTTGTAAGGGTAAGTGTTGAAATGCCAAAGTATAAATAGGAGAATATAATTTTAATATTGATATGTTTACCCTTCCCTTGGGTGGGTGTGATGTTGTATTAGGAACATAGTGGATTAGAATGTTGGGTCCTGCACTGTGGGATTTTTATGAGTTATGGATGAAATTCAACCAGTAGGGAAGTGAATATATTCTTTAGGGAATGAAGGTCAGTGCTATTCAACTTATTTTATCTCACAATATGGAGAAGCTATTAAAAAAATTATCACACAGAGTCATAGCACAATTGTTTGCTATACAAATCCCAAATGATAGTAAACAAGAAACACAAGTAGAATTACAACTTCTATTGGATATACATGCAAAAAAAATTGAGGAACCTAAGGGACTACCCCCTCATCATACCCGTGATCATGCAATAAATTTATTTTAGGTACTATCCTTCCAAATGTCTGCCCTTTAAGGTATTCATATGTCCAAGAATAAAAATTTGAGAAAATAGTGTAAGAATTGCTTGTAGTAGAGGTTATTTGTCCCAGTGTT
This sequence comes from Wollemia nobilis, assembly GCA_028583015.1. Classification (NCBI taxonomy): domain Eukaryota; kingdom Viridiplantae; phylum Streptophyta; class Pinopsida; order Araucariales; family Araucariaceae; genus Wollemia; species Wollemia nobilis. The sequence goes on along the minus strand of JAQPPZ010000690.1, from coordinate 7,447,130 downwards.
AGTCGTTATTCCTTGTCAGTGTTGTTGGTACAAAAAAATAAGGTTCATGGCAGTTGTATGTGGATCTTAGGGAACTCAATAAAATAACCATAAAGGACAAATTCCCTATTTTGGTAATTTATGAGTTGCATGGCACTCAATTTTTCTTTAAATTGAATTTACAGTTTGGCCATCATTAGATTAGACTAAAAAAAGAGGATATTCCTAAAACTATATTTAGAACTTATTAAGGGCATTACAACCATTGTAACCTACGTGATTCCTTGCAAGTATTATATATTCAGTGCACATAATAGAATAATTAGCTTCATAATCAGAGCCACATGATAGTTTGAGCAAGAAGAGAGGCAAGGTGCCAAATTCATTGCTAGGTGACTAGTTGAGATTGTTTCCAACTAGTGCATTAGATCCTAGGCTAGGTGTTACGAGGAATTGGCTTGGGCCAACCTGTAGCATCCATTTTGTGAAGCTCCTGAGGTGGTAGAGAGTTGAAGATTATCCCTGCACCAAATACCCCTAATAAAATATCAGAGGGTACCCAGACTTACCCTCAAGAAGGCAAGAAGAATTTATTTGTTTTCAAGATGAAAGAGAAGAATGGAGAATGTAATGTTGTTGATTGAGGATCAATTGCACCAAGATCGAGGTCAATTTTTTGCCAAGAGGAAGCACTGACTCTCCTTGTCGAGGTAGCATCCGGGATGTCGAAGGGTTCACAGGTTAAGGATTGCATGATTCTATGCATTTCCTTAAATCACTACTTGTTGTTAAGATGGCATTTAATAAACTGCAATAATACAAATTATCAAAAATTTTGAAGGGTTAAAATAGGCCTTTGCCTATTTAGAGGAGCATTGCAGTATTTTGGTATTCTTGCCAACCGAAAATAGATCAGGTAACCCCTACATGCCCATCCTCCCTCCCCTTATCTCTCTAGCTTCCCCTCACTCCATTCCCTTCTCCCCATGCCTCTAATAGGCCGTAGTTGACCTACCACAGATGTGGGTGGCTCTACTAGGCCAACAACGAATATCACCGACCCAACCACATTTGATCCAAGGGCAATCCAACTTCGATAACCACACCAAAGAGTGCTTCTTCCTCGTTACAGTAGGCCTGTGGCTCATTGAGCAGCTTGTATATTTTTTTTTATAGGTGGTGAACAAGATAACAGTTCATAGACGATGAGTGTAACAGGTTTCACAGTAGAAAAAATAAACGATAAACCTAAGGTTCTCCCGACCAATTAGAATACACACACAAAACCCTAGGAATCTTCCAACCCTAGTTGAATACGTGGCATCTTGAGGCCACTTGGTGAGAATCAAGATTGTTCAATCCGCCTCTAACGCATGGTAGTTCATATTTGAAACATTTTTTTATAAAAATTTGATGTCCCCAATGAAGAAAATTATTTTATGATAAATCGTAGGTTTTTGGTGGTTTTTGACAACCACAAACTACTTTTTGGTACACTATACCAGTTTTTGTTACATTCAGGTGGTTTCTGGCTAAATTTGATAAGTTTTCGATGACCTTTTTCATTTGCAGGCTCACCGATGGGAAACAGATAGTAGAGTTTTATAGTGGAAAATTATCCCACATTCTTAGTGGGGGGCCTTTTAGTTGTTTATAAGCCCATCCACACACATTGAGGTGACCACCTCTCAATGGTCACACTCAACCACGCTCTCAATGCGGGAGGGAGGCTTTGGATACCTCTAGGCTATGATTGGCCATTGACCATCCAACATTTGACTTCTGAGGGTCCTTGCACGCTGTGACCGTTGCTTGTGATCGTTACCCTAGGAAAAATTCTCTGTGTTGTGTTTGAATACGTTGACTTGGCAAACTTGCTTGGACTTCGGGTAGTTGATCGACCCCGATTGAAAAACCAATGCTTTTTGTTGCTACCATAAATCCATATTTCCCATCATTTTTTAAATTTAAATTCAAAATCTGTGTGCCAAACAACAAAGTGAAGGTGAAAATAAAACTTTTTTTAATATTTTCAAATTTTGTTTTCAACGTTATTTTTACAAAATTGATCAATTTTTTCCTCCAAAAGTCAAATTTTTGCGAATTGAGAGCTAATTTTTGTAGTTTTAGTGCTAATATTTTACCCATTGACACTTGAAGGGTAAATTATTTTTGTAAATTGCACAAATTGTGTAAAATTGAAGCACTATAATAGCCCCTTTTGTAATTTGGAAGGCAATTTTTGTAAATCTAGGTTAATTTTTGCTTTAGGAATTTCAAAAATTGTCTTAAGCAATTGCCTAAGTAATTCTTGCAAATGCATTAGAATCCTCCTAATCTGGTATATATACATCATCAAATGGATTACGACCTCTAAATAAACATGGCAAATCTTACCGTTGTAGTAGATGTTTTGGCGGATAAAGTGAATGACATTATTGTACAATTATCTCCTTCTAATGTCAAAATATACAACAAATTTTCCAACAAGGCAAAATGTGAGGTCAAATTGTATGATGGATCAAGGGATCCAAATGTCTTGTCTACTTGGATTATAGATTTGGAGACTTGGTTATCCTATGCAAAAGTCCCTTCGAATGAACAAGTTGCTTTTGCCACAGTCAAACTCATTGGTTTAGCAAAAGTTTTGATTGTAGAAAGACAACCAAAATTCTGCCATGACTTGGAAAGAACTGATCCAAATTTTGAAGAACACCTTTTTCCCACCAAACTATCAAAGTGACCTCATGACCAAGTGGTTTAGGTTGAGGTAAGCCTACAATATGTCAGTTGTAGACTACCCATAGGCTAAGGGTTCTTCTTGGTGTGAAATATTTAGAAGAGGATTTGATTAACAAATTCACTCATGGATTGCAAAATCAGATTTTTAGGGAAATCAAATTCAATAATTTCCTCACTTTGGATGTGGCATTCAAACATGTCATTCTAGTGGAGGATAAAGTTGATGCCTCTCACAAAATCTTGACCTTCACAAGAAAGCACTTCCAAAGGTACGAATCAACATCAACAAAATATGAAGAACTCTTCTCATTCTTCTTCTCCTCCCATTTCACCTAAAGCACATTCTTCTTCTCACTTCAAAAATTCTTCTTCAATATTGTATTGTGATTTTTGTAAAAATAACGGTCATACAAAATCTAGATGCTTTATTTTTGAAATAATGAAGATGAAAAAGTCCCTAATTGTATAGCCTACAAATGAGGACCCACAAGATGGTCCCATTGTGACTATAGGGACAGAAGAAGAATACCTAGCTTTGAAGGGTAAAATAAACAAAGTTACCCTTATGTCAAATGTTTTTCAAGGGGTTCATGACCATTTTTTTGTCACTCGAGCCCACCTTACTCATGATTTTTATGTGGATTGTATCATAGATAACGACTCGCAAAAAAATCTCATTGTGAGGATCATTGTCAAGAATTTGAAGCTTCCCACAAAGCCACATCCTTAACCCTATGCACTTGGGTGGAAGGATGTAGATTCTACATCCGACATCACACACACTTGCACCTTATATTTTACTTTTGGTGATAAGGTATGGTGTGATATCATTGACATGGATTGTTTCTTGGTAAGCCCTATAAATTTGATAGGAATGCGGTGTATCATACTAAAAAGAACACATACACCTTGGACTTGCATGATAAACATATTTGAGATAAAGCACTACACCCACATCAAATTTTATGCTAAGTTGTAGGTAAGCTCGTAAGCCATTAAGTCAAGCACATGTATTGGCTCCTACTTGCATAAGTCCCACATAGGATAAAGAACAAGCACCTCCAAAGACTCATGACAAAGAAGCTTCACTTCTAAAAGTTTTATAATCATAAGAGCTCATGGTTAAGGAACCCACCACTCTCACTCATTATAAATATACCAATCATTCCACTGGCATAATTTTGGGTACACCTATGAACACACAACCACTTGCTCCACAGAAGTTACCTTTAGCATTTCCCTCTTCCATAATTGCACATATAAAGAAGGAGCAAGATAAGGTAACTTCCTTCATACAACATCGGTAGAGCCTTCAGTCCAAGATAACATAGGACTTGAAGAAGACTCAACAAGAGCAATAGAGAGTGATGGGAAAGCATCATAGTCCTCATCCATTTTAGGTTGGAGACAGATTTTGGCTTCCCTTAGACAAGAAATGCTTTCCAAAGATACCAAATCAAGATCCTCATTTGGCACCTGAATCTGTCATCAGCCCTACAATAGAAGTGGCACCTGACCCTCAACTTCCACTCATTATAGATAGAGTTTTTGACATGAAGACTCATCACACTCGACAGAGTTCTTCCAGTTCTTACCATGTCACCCATCACGACCACTTTCCACATATGGCTTGCTAGATCCCTCACTATAAGATGACTCATAAATTTCCATATTTGTTGAGAGCATTGGGATCCAATGCTTCTACAATTGAGAGGAGTGTTGAGGATATTATTATTGTACCTTAGGTTTAATTATAAGCCTAATTTATTATTTCTTGCATTGTAATACGTGAGGCATAGTATACCGATGTTGGATATGTGTTTGTTAGTTGTTAGGATGCATGGTTAGGTTAGTGATCTCCTTGTATTCTAGAAATTTGTTATTTTATCTGCATCCATGTTTAGTAGGTGGTTATCCTTGCATATCTTATAGTTACAAGTGGTTGGCCTTGCATGGCAAATTGTTACAACCACTATAACCTACGTGATTCCTTGCATGTATTATATATTTAGTGCACATAATGGAATAATTAGCTTCACGTTTAGTATTTCCATATCATCCAAAGTGTTCTTTTGACATGCAAGAAGTGGAATACTTGGATCACATTGTCTCAAAGGATAAAGTTAAAGTTGACCCCAAGAATATCCAAGCCATATAGGAATGGACAAAACCTCAAATCATCAAAGGGATTCGAGTTTTTTTGGGTCTCACAAGGTATTATCAAAAGTTTGTTTAGAACTATGGGAAGATAAAAACCCATTTACTAGAGGAAGAACTCTTGTATGTGGTTAGAACCATTAGAATAAGCTTTTGAGTACATAAAACATGCTATGATATCAATACCAGTGTTAGCCATGCTTGATTTTTCTAAAACCTTTGTAACTGAAAGTGATGCTTTCAGTAGTGGAATTGGGGCAATTTTGATGCAAGAAGGAAGACCATTGGATTTCATTAATAAGGCACTACCTGGTAGAAATTTGGAAAAATCAACATATGAAAAGTAGATATTGGTCATTTTGTATGTTATCAATCATTGACAACCATACCTCATTAGGCATCATTTTTCTATCAAAACAAATCACCAAAGTCTTAAGTATTTTTGGAACAATGTGTACCCACCCTAGAACAATGATGAGTATCTAAATTATTGGGATATTATTATGATATAACATATAAAAAAATAAAAAGAGAATATAGTGGTTGATGCACTCTCATGATAATATGAAGATCAAGGTATGCTATGTGTTATATCCACACCACTTTCTCAATGGATCAATAAGCTTTGAGATGAGACAACTAAGGATACAAATTTGTAATCCTTGATTCAAAAACTCCAAGAAGACCCCAAATCATACCCTAGATATATGTGGGATGGAAAATGCTTGAGATATCATGATCGTCTTATCATACCTCAATTCACAACTACGAGAATTCATCTTGCAAAAAATGCATGCATCACCCATGATATGCCATTCAAGGTTGGGCCAAGCACACATTTTTTTGGAAAGGAATATAGAGAGATATTCAAATATTTATGGCATAATGTGATATATGTCAAAGGATGAAAAAAAAATGGTTTGTACCCTAGGTACACTTCAACATCTCCCAATTTTGGAACATGTGTGGACAAATATTTCTCTAGATTTCATTGGACTACCAAAACCAAGGGGAAATAAGTAATTCTAGTGGTAGTGAATCATATCATGAAGTATGCTCATTTTTATTCCTTATCACATCCCTACACAACCTCTATAGTTTCCCCAATTTTCTTAGACTCCATGTTTTGCCTTCATAGTATACCTAAATCTATTATTTCAAATAGAGACCTACTTTTACCATTCACTTTTGGCAAGAATTGTTTAAGTTGTAGGGTACACACCTCAAAATGAGTTATACTTATCACCCTCAAACTAATGGCTAAACTAAGATTGCTAACAAGTGTTTGTAAATATACCTTCATTATTTTGCATAAGAACATCCAACACAATGGGAAAAATGACTTCCTCTATTTGAATGGCAGTATAATAATTCCTACCATACAACCACCAAGGTCACACCATTTGAAGTAGTTTATGGTTACCCTCCACCAACACCTTCCTCCTACATTCTAGGAAGCTCCAAAGTTCAAGCTATAGATACCACTCTTCATCAACATGATGCACTCCTCCAACAACTTAAGGAGAATCTAGAATTGGCCCAAAACTATATGTGACAACAAGTTGATCAACATCATTTTAAGCACAGACTTGATATAGGCGATATGCTTTTCCTCCATTTGAAACCCTACAAACAATCATCACTATAGCTTTGAGGGTGCTATAAAATTACATATGGTCCCTACTAGGTGTTACAATGGATTGGATCAACTGCCTATAAATTGAGTCTTCTACCTGTAGACACCAAAATAGCACCAATCTGATTATGTGACAACAAGCACTGATCGCACTAACATACACAGCCCCCAGAGGTTAAACAGTGGTTCTAACCACTCACACAACAGTTTTACAAGTAAAAAATCAATTTGGCACCTTTTAGACACTCTGCTTCTTATTCGCTCCACCCAAGGACGAGTGCGGACTGGTACTCGTTTCACCCAGGGACGAGTACGGATTTGTACTCGTTTCACCCAGGGACGATTACTAGCGCTCGCTTTTGGGTGGGATGAACGCCAGGTTTGACCAAAAAAAAGTCAAACCTCGGTGCATGACAACTCAGAACTGCCACTTAGCTTTCCCTACATGGCATAGGAGTGCGAGTGAGTTCTTCTGACAACTCATATCTGCCAATTGACTCTCCATTCACTGCATGGGAGTGAGAGTAGGCTTTTTCATGACAACTCAGATTTGCCACTTAGCTATCCCTTCATTGCATGGGAGTGCGAGTGAGTTTTTCTAAACATACAAAGACATGCACAGAGGCAGTTAAGAAGCCCTTGATCAAGAAGAAGTCTTCTCTTCACAAAAAAAAGCATTCATGCAGAGAAACACTTTTGCATGTTAATTCAAAGAGACCCCTTGGGTCTATAAAATGGTGAGCTTCCTCACCCAAAAGATAGACAGAGAAGGAGCATTTTGAGTGACGAAGTGCTGCTAATTCACTTACTTGCGATTTCTGCTTTCAACATCCATAATCTCTTAATCAAAAGAGAGGTTATTGGGTGACTTTTGAAGGCACGAATCAAGAACCAACCTCGAATTTTTTGACCATAATATCCTACCAATTTGCCGAAAACACATCACCTCAGGTTTCGGAGCCATCCCACGCGGATTGGTGTCGAAACAAAGTTTCACCCGCGGGTGGTTTGCCTTTGGGCACCCCCCGCTTTATTGCTTTTGGTGACTATTTCTTTTGTAGTATTTAGCTAGTTTCATGTTTATGCTTTTGTCAAGTTTTCAATTTATTTAGATTCATTTTAACCATCATTAGATTTATCTTTTATTTTTCATACACAGGTGCTACTGATTCTTTGTTTGTTTCTTTGAACACAGATTTGCAGCATTAGAGGAGCAACGAAGAATCTACCTTTACCAACATAAGCGACGACAACATTTTGGTTCGCCCATTTCATATGTGGGCACGCAGAAGAAGGAATTCTGAAACAAGTTGTAAAAGACCAATATTTAACGCTCCTATCCCCTAAAAAGGAAGGAGACGCATTGTAACACGAATTTGTAAAGCATATCAATAAAAGGGCCGTTCTTTTTATATTACTTTGATATCTTGTGTTCATGTTCTTCCTTTTTACGCATTTTTCAATAACATAGGGTTTAAGCGTTATTTTAGTTTCGTTTACATTGCATTTTTAGTCTATCCTTTTTGTTTTCGAAATCTCGTGTTTTCACTACCCACTTCCAAGATCCACCCAATTTTTCATTTCTCTTCATAAAAAAGTTTGTCGACAACAACATATAGGTGTAGTTCACATTACTTGAAATGGATGAAGAAGGATACATTATTTGGATCTTGAATAGATTTTGGATCAACGATCGCATACCCTTTGCAATAGTGTCATAATTGATGTCTTAGTGCAATGGCATGGACTACAACTAGAAGATGCCATATGGGATCCACTACAATAACTTCAACAACAAATTTTCATCTTTAGTTTTGAGGACAAAGATTTTTGAAGGGGAAGGGCATGTTAGGACCCTGTCCTAACATTAGTCTGTTATGATCCCCTTTTTAACTTAGGAACCTCATCCTAATGTTATTTTTTAATGCTTTGTAATGTCCTAATTTTATTTTGTAATATTTTATAATGTGCATGTGGCATTTGAGGCACCTAGACAAATGGGGTCATTTAATGTAACCGTTATCAGGAATGTAATTATTTCTTTAGTATAAGATTCTAGCTTAGGTCCCCACTTGTATGTGTAACTGAACTTTAAACATTAGGGTTAGGGTTGAGAAGAGTATTTTAAAAATGTAAGAGGCATAGATGGATGTATCTCTTTTAGCATATTATATCGAATTTTTACTTCTAAGGAGGTTGCCCCCCTTGAAGAGGCTTATGATTCTATTGTGATAAATATATTTGTTGCATTTCCATTTTGTATTGCAATATTTATGTTTTATTTCCATTAATTATCTAATTATTGCTATATTTGTATGGATGTGATTATTTTAATTGGAAGGTTCCTAATATGATTTCTAAAATTCATGTTAGAAAGCTTTTTAGTTGTATTTCCTTAAGGAAAATGCTCAAATGTTATGTTAAAACCATCTAGAAATTATATGTTATTAAGTATTTTGGGATGTAAAACATCACTGGATTTTTATTATTTTATTTTCTAACCCGAGTATGAGTGGAGTTGTTCTTAAATATTCTATGTTTTTTATGCATTAAACTTTGCTAATGTTTTCTATATAGACTTCAAATTTATCATTTTTGAAATATTATGTGTGAGATAGAGATCACAAATGACTAAATACTTGTATATGGGGATAGGCGCACTGGCTACTATATCCCAATTTTGTATTGGGTCTATGTCATCTCACTTTGAGTATAGGGAAATATTTATAAAGGTCTATATTTTGTGTTCAAGTTTGAAAACACCTACATTTTTCTAACATTCCTTTTGATTTTATTTATCCTAGAACTAATATAAGAATGCCTTAATCTAAACTTAAAGGCTATTTCCTGCGATGATGGAAAAGATACAATGTAGCATATAGATCCTACAACTATGTGCTTTTCGATTTTATGATGAAATAAAAGATAATTTTTCTTTTTTGGGGGCAAAGGTATAAAAAATGAAGTAAACAAGAGTCTAATATGCAATTCAATATTTAATGTAGATGCAAAGATTTAATATATATATTAGCTCTAGTTGATGAAAGATGATAAAAGGATGTTCCCCTAAGGTTTAAGCTACTTTTTCATATTTTAAAAGGTAAGACAAATAACTAGACAAAAAATAGATGAAAACAAAAAGTTTAACAATCAAACTAAGCTAAATGCAAAAAGAAACACATAAACCTAGTTTCACTTCTTATCTTGCACAAGTGTCAATGGTACTATCATCCTATGGTGCTTTCGTATGTAACTATGGATGACTAGTTTGTTGATCTACTTTTGGATCTCATTGTACCTACATAGACAAAGCCTAAAAGATCACCAAGAAAATAAATAAAAGTGGAAATAAAAAAATGATGTGTAATTTTTAAATAGCAAAAGTGCCATAGTAGATAAAAAGCACTAGCACTACTATTGACTACGGGTGGAACTTTTGTTTACTATCATAGATAGATTGGCTACAATATTTATAGTATTAGTGATAGAGAACTAAAGCGTAGTAGTACTATTAACACTGTAATAGGGTAGTGCTTATGCCTACATATGTAGAAAGATTTGTTTCTAGATATAAAAACCCATAATAGATTGATGGGATCATGGGATATCGACCAACAAGGTACAAGAATCCCAACTAGGACATACTTTTGACTATTTAGGTGTACATGATTTTCCAAACAATATAACTTAATATGCAAAATTAAAAGTCCAACTATGCAAGTTATCTAAGATTATGATAAACTAAAAAGTAATATTTTTATTTAAAATAAAAAAGAAAGAGAGGTGAGGAGCTAATACAACAACCTTTAATGAAATACTACCTCAATTATCATATAGATGGAACTACGATAGACCTCCAAAAGTGACCTTTGAAAGAATAAGATCTCATTTCCCATGAGTTCTTCCAATTTTACCCTCATAAAGACCTTTGATGAAATTCATACACAGGTGTCAAAAGTCAAATGGGTAGTACTTTGGTATGGAGATTCTAGATTCAAATGGACAATTTTGCTAGCAAATATGTTGATATAAATTTGGTAGGGCTTCCCTATCTTGCATATTTAGTTATTAGGATTCCCTAAGAGTTGGTTTTATAGAATCCATGGTTCCCTTGGAGGATCCAATTGAGGATATACCAAAATTGACAATGTATAGATGTGATAGGTTGTATAAAGAGGAACAAAATTATTAGAGGGATATTAATAGAAGGATGACATGCAAGAAGGTTACAGATTTGATTGAGGAAAATATGGGAATGTTGATATAATTAAGGGGGGCTTGATTGTCAGTCACATCAAGTTATGGGTATTGGGTAATGCCAAGCAAGAATCATATGGTATGTCCTTAATTTGGTATCAATTTGGATTATGATAATGAATGAGATTGGTGAAGTTAATGATACAAATGTTAGTGTCAAAATGATTGTTGTTGCACTAACTATGTAGGAAAAGATGAAATTTGAAAATTTGGCAAAAACACTGCTAGTTAGTCAGTAGTGTCATTGTCACTACCACATTGGGTAGAACGCTTTTGATTTGGGGTATTAAATACCCCTTTAGATAAGATTTTAGTTTATTGCATTGATCAAGATGTTTGATTTGCTTGACAAGATAGATATTGTTAGGTTTGTAGTAATTAATAACATGTTTAAAATTGGGTATCTATATTTACCTCTTTTTAACACACTCATCAAATGATGAATGTGTAAAAAACTATCTTGGGTGCCCAATTTTGAGTTAAATAGATTTTATATTCAATATTCAATATGACTAATGCTTGTGATAAGTTGATTACAAAATATGATAAAATATATATTTAAGACAACATTAAATGTTGTCATGCGCTTGTGTGCCCCCTCAAGTTTTGGAGGAAAAATCAAAGTTGATCAAGGAAACTTGACTTGACCATGATACACATGAGTGAATTGATAATAAATTATGATAAAACAACAAATTGGCTAGGATGGGATGGGGGTAAAATGGATAGGAGGTAAAAAAAATTAATTTTGATTGTTGATGATTGCATAACGAGAGCTCTAAATGCATAATCAAACACCTATATTTTATGGCTTAATAGGTGAGACATATGCATCATAGTGACATAACGAGGCCACCATCAATAGGAGGGGCAATTATCCTCAAGCATAATTTAAAACTTATAAAATATTACATTTTCATCTAAAAAATGTGCCCCCAAAAACTTGTAGCTTTACAAAGTTGTAACACTACTACACTAGCGCTTTTCCATGCAATAGCACTTTCACTATTTGATGGTGCTTTCTCCATTTGATAGCATTTTCATTTTCTAATAGTTCTTTTGCCAATAAATAAAATTTTCTTTAGTCGATGGTGCTTTTGCTTTTTTAGTTTTAAGGCTAATTTTAAAGGTTTAAGGTGACATTTTTTGGTTTTAGATTTATTGGCTAATGGTTTCTTGGTTTATGGATGTAGTAGAGACTACAAACTTTGTATTTCTAGGAGCAATGATCACATGCCCTAAAGGCAATCCTTGCTTTGCTCAACTTTGAGCATAATGCTCTTCATGTGGCTATAGGATTGTATCATATGTCCTTATGCCAAAGGTTTATTTTAATCATACACCCCTGATGGCATTGGCTAAGTGATGGAATTTGAAGATAAATAACTTCTAGATGACATGCAAGGAGCTGAAAATGATATTAAAGGGCATTTGGAGGATCCTTTGGGTGCATATTAGGGGTGCCCTTATCTATATGAGTTAGTCAAAAGAGCAGAGCATACAATAGATGATCAATTATCTTAAGTTTCCATTGATAAGGTTTGCATTGACATCAACGTCGCCTATGTGGGAGGGTAGTTGGACAGATAGGATATACTATTAGTTACATTAGTATTATAAGTTTTGATCAATGATACCAGTTGGTGAGTGATAAATTGGGAATTAGGGGAGGTGGTGGCCAACATGTTATAAGTATAGATAAATTTTCCTAGGGGCCTATCATCTTAGCTTGCCTTTACCATATGCTACAATGTGTGGTATATAGGGGTAGCTAAGGACTATCCTGTTGTACATTACTCTAGGTGTAAGCCTAGGAGCACATAGTAGTGGTATGAATACCAAGTCTTATAGGACATGTTGGTGATGTAGAGGCATCATACTCTAACCCTCTTCAACTAGATTATCTAGCACCATCCCCAATAGTGGTTTTTGACATTAGTGTCATCAACTCTAGGATTTGGGATCGCTGAATCATCCATGTTAGGATTTAGATAAGAGCCTAATTTGGTGCATCATAGCGACATAATGAGGCCATAATCGATAGAAGGGGGAAATTATCCTTAGGCATAATTCAAAACTTAACAAAATATTGCATTTTCATCTAAAAAATGTACCCCCAAAACTTATAGCTTTGCAAAGCGGTAGCACTACTACACTAGCGCTTTTCTATGTGATGGCACTTTCACTATTTGATGGTGCTTTCTCCATTTGATAGCATTTTCATTGTCCAAAAGTTTTTTCCAGGAAATGAATTTTTCTTGTCGATGGTACTTTTACATTTTTAGTTTTGAGGCTAATTTGAAAGGTTTAAGATGAAGTTTTTTGGTTTTAGGTTGATTGGAAATTGGTTTCTTGGTTTATGGGTATAGGAGAGACTACCCCATTTAGATTGCCAAGAGCAATGACCACATGCCCTAAATATGATCCTTGATTTGTTAAACTTTGAGCATAATTCTCTTCATGTGGTGATAAGATTGTATCATGTGTCCTTATGCCAAAGGTTTAGTTTAACCATACACCCATGATGCCATTGGCTAAGAGATGGCATTTGGAGATAATAACTTCTAGCTTACATGCAAGAAGATAATAATGATATTGAAGGATATTTAGAGGATAATTTGGGTACCCATTAAGGGTCCCCTTATCTATATGAGTTAGTCATAATAGCAGAGCATACAATAGATGATCAATGACCCCAAGTTTCCATTGATAAGGTTTGGTATTGACATCAACGCCGCTTATGTGGGAGGATAGTTGGACAGATAGGATATAATATTAGTTGCATTACTATTGGAATTTTTGATCAATGAACCAGCTAGTGAGTGATGCATTAAATATCAAGGGAGGTGGTGGCCAACATGTTATAAGTATAGATAATATTTTCCTAGGGGCCTATCATATTAGCTTACCTTTACCATTATCTACAATGTGTGGTCTATAGGGGTGGTTAGGGACTATCATGTTACATATTACTCTAGGTGTAGGCCTAGGAGCACATAGTAGTGGTATGCCTACCAAGGCTTATACTATAACCCTCTTCAACTAGATTATTTGACACCATCACCAATAGTGGTCATTGAATCTAGTGTCATCAACTCTAAGATTTGGGATCATTGAATCATCCACATCAAGATTTAGATAAAAATATAATCTAGTGTATTATATGACATAATGAGGTCACCATAAATAGGAGGGGGAAATTAAACTCAAGCACCATTCAAAACTTAATAAAATATTGCATTTTCATCTAAAAATTGTACCCCAAAAAACTCGTAGCTTTGTAAAGCGGTGGCACTACTACACTAGTGCTTTCCATGTGATAAAACTTTCACTATTTGATGGTGCTTTCTCCATTTGATAGTGTTTTTACTGTCCAACCGTTCTTTTTCCAAGCAATGAATTTTTCTTCAGTTGATGGTGCTTTTGTATTTTTAGTTTTGAGGCTAATTTTAAAGGTTTAAGATGATTTTTTTTGGTTTTAGGTTGATTAGATAATGGTTTCTTAGTTTATGGATGCAGGTGAAACGGGTAGAAAATGACATTTGATAATTTAACACAAAACACAATGATGCATTAAACAAAGAAATTGTAATTCCATTGATATTAAGAGATACGTGTTACAAGAGGGACATGATGCCCTTTATCCATTTCTTTTCCTAACAATGTTACAATCAATTTGATGTCTTCTTCAATCGTCCCTCAATGTAGGTGGGCTTCTTTGTATGTGGGCCACCACCGGGTTGTTGTTTGTTTGATGTTGTTCTTCCTCTTCAAATCTGTTAAATAACCTATGAAGAACCTGCAAAATGGGGTTAGTGTGATGGGGGGCTTGCCTTAGTCAGGCCCCATATTTAGGAAGATGAAATGACTGTAAAAACATGATAAAAATTGGAATAAAATATGCAGAAGGTGATAATATGGTGAAATAGAGCTTACCTCCCAAATCTGGGATGATTTGGGGCTTGTAGACCCAATTCACCACCCGGGGGCGAACTGAGGCCGGATTCATGGGGCAAGGGGTGATCTGAGCTGTGAGGTCTCTTTTGCAAAATCCCTCCAGTGGATCGATTCCTAGGCAGCTTGGGTGCCTCTGTATGCTATCGAAATCTGATTGTGTGCATCGAGAACTAACTGTTCAATGTTCACTTTCCATTTTTGCAGAGTTTCTGTGCTTTGTTGAATTTTGGAGAGAGATATAATTAGGGGTTTAGGACCCACTATTTATAGGAAATGGCAAGGTGCAAGGGGGGTTAGATGGACTAAACCTAGGTTGAATTCTGACTAGGGTTAGGTTAGGAAATGCAATGTGGCAACATCACATTCCTTATGAGAAATATCTCATCCTCACACATGTGTGAGGATGGATTAGGGCTAATCTTGATTAGGAGGTCTTTAAGTCAATTTAGGACATGATTAAAGAAATATCCTAACAAACCCTAATTACACACATGTGGGAGGATGTAATTAGTGTTAATCAAGATTAAAGGTTCTTTTAATCAATTTTGCCCTAAAAAGGTGACTTAAGTGAAGTCAACATTAAATTAGATTTTAGGTATTGACTTGTTAATTGTTTTGGTCAACTAATACCCCGTGGGGGCCTCAATTGAGTGCAAATAGGTTGTCGAAGGATATCCCAGTGCATAGGATGTGATTTTGAAGGCTTATGAGGGTTTAGGACCTGAAAGCCGATGGAGTGGTATATGGGAGTCTACACGATGCTATGACAATCTATGGTGATCTACGCATGACTACGATCATCTATGTATGACTACGCATGACTACAATAATCTACGCATGTCTAGGAGGATCTACAATAGTCTACGCTAGTCTACGATAGCCTAGGGGTACCTAGGACGGCCTATGTAAACCTACAAGTGTCCAAAAGGATCTACAAGTACGTAGGTATAGCAATGTGCAACTTTTGGGTGTCTACATTTACCCCTTTTTGTACTATACTATGTGGAACACAGTTTAATACAAAAATGTGAAGGGTTTGTGTAGAAGGAAAAGGGATAGAAGGGGAATGGAATTCAATCAAAGGTATGTAGCCGCTCGAAGCGTGACCATACAACATTAATCGGGGATCCAGGGGAAAGAAGAGAAGAGAATGGAATTCAATCAAAGGTATGTAGCCGCTCGAAGCGTGACCATACAACATTGATCAAATATCCAAGGGAAATAAGAGAGGAAGGAAAGAAGGAGAAGAGGAAAGAAATAAAAACAATGTTGGTGAATGAAAATGAATGATTATGGATGCAATGATGTGATTTTGTTGAGTCCGTATGACATTTACGATGCCATACTAGTTGCTTGAGAATGGCAACTTTTAGCTGCTTTGCTTTTGCGACCAGATCAACGTGGTCCAAAAGTATGAATAGGACAAAAGCCTATCTAAATTTTTGTTGTTGATTGATTGATGGGAACATGGCAACAAGTGTCAAACCACTCGAGTTAGTTGACATTTGGATTATTAAATCGTGACCAGATCAACGTGGTCATGAAATCATTTTCCAAATGTTGCACTAGGATTATTTCAAATGTATCATCCATTATGTACTCGACGTACATGAATGCTAGATTGACTTCTCCATGGTAACGCATAACTCTCATGATGTAACCCATGTCTTTTTGGGATTGATATTATGATCGTATGATAATCTTCAACAAAAATTTTGTAGACAAATGTTCTAATCGCACTTTTGGATTTTTGATGTTGTGGTTGCATGCAAAGCTGACTTTGGATATGAATACCCCCTCAAACGAGGAATCAACAATGAGGTGAATGGAATGCGGTGATTTGATGATGCAACGATTGATAAAGTACCAATGCATGATGAATATGATTGCAAATGAAGTTAAAAGACAATTTTGGAAGGTTCCTAGGGTTTTAGGGGACATGTGCCTACTTTCCTAGGGTTTTGGGTGCATTTTGGGGTGTTTTGGTTGAGTTCACCACCCGAGGGGTGATTTTGACCTAAATCACCACCCGAGGGGCGAATTGGGTTTCAGTTCACCCCTCGAGGGGCGAATCGGTGATTAAGGTATATTTAAGCCCTGATTTGCTTGGAATGGGCTCATTTTGACGGCGCACGACATTGGAAAGTGACTTGTGGAGGCATTCGATAGCACGAGAAGAGCGCGGGTGATGACTGTGAGAGCGACGATGATGAGGGGATGCAAGGCGGATGGCAGTAGGTGCGGGGACCCACCGGTAAGTGATCTTTTGCTTTGTTTTGATTTTGTTTTAATTTTCCAGAGAAATATGAATGAGGGGGGGAGGTTTTCATCCCGATTTAAAAATTTTTGTAATTTTTAATTAAAATTTGAACACGTAGTGATAAACGAGCCAAATGGGTACCCAAAAATGCGATCAGTTTTTGAATTGGACTTGTTTTGTCACCAATTTGACCGGGTAATGGGTAGAGTAGGTGTGAAGTTTGACTGTCAGTTTTTGAGGTAACGGTGTACTGACATTGACATGTTATTGTATTTTGTCCGCTAAAGTAGGAAATGGGTATCCCGTTATGTGACTATTATATTTTTTTGTTTTCATTTGGTATGATTTCTAAATATGTCGCTTTTAGGTGTAATTTATCAAACCTAGGTTGTTAGATTTGTCATGTTAGAGGTAGAATTTTTGGAAACCGATGAAACTTTCACCGTAGAAGGGCAAAATGGGTGTCCAAAAATGTTGTTTGTTTTGGTGAATGACTTTATTTGGCCTACCTTTGATTTGCGTGCCAAGGTGTAGATGATGGTAAACTAAAAATGAGTTGTAGGGAGCCCGATTTAGACTGTATTCAACATCTGTTTGAACTTTCACCGCTAAGTGGGAAAATGGGTATCCAAAAATATGACTGTTATTTTTTAATTATGTCTTCTGATGTGTGTTCGGTTTTGGTGTATTTATGATGGAGTTGACTTTTAGATCTGTGTAGATTGGTATGTTGTTTTTGAATTTTGTCGATACATTTATCGCTAAGTGGGCAAATGGGTATCCAAAAACAATATTTGTTTTTGTAGATGTTGTTGTTTGGCTTATGTTTGATTTGCATGCCAATTAATAGGTAGTGTTAAATTTGAACTGAGTTGTTGGGAGTTCAAATTATGTTGTTTGTCACGTCAGTTTGAACTTTTGCCATGAAATGACAAAATGGGTATCCAAATGTGTGACTGTTATGTTGATGTGTTTTGTCGTGTATTTTGTGCATTGTTTTGCTTTGGAGTGTGTGTCAGATTAAATAGGTTTAATTTGAAAATTGTGATTGATGCAGTTTTATTTGATTGGATTGTTATGTGGATGTCTAACATATGTTTTATTGTATTTTGTTGTGGATGAATAGGTGAAGATGCTCGAGCCCCATCATCGGGTGCGAAAGATGAAGGGTACTATTGACCATGTGATGAGTCAAGAGGATGAGTTGAAGTGGTTAGATGATATATGGTTTCGAGGTGTGTGGGAGTGTACCAGTATACACACCAACAGGGCATATGTATCTGCACTGTGTGAGTGGTGGGATGCTAATAGGAACACATTTCATTTTCCTACTAGGGAAATGACTATTACTTTAGAGGATGTTTACCGGATCTATAGGTTGCCGATTGAGGGTGTTCCTGTGAGAGCGGCAGCTGATGAGAGTAAGGAGGTTGTGCTAGAGTGGTTCTTTGGGGTGGAGTGGAGGGCCATAGATATCTCGAAGATGGATTATGAGTGGTTGTGGTTGTAGAAGAAGATATCCGATCGACAGTGTGCAGCCATGATGATGATCTCCATGTATGCACTACCTGATAGTTCTGGGGTTCTGTTTACCTGGAATATGTTAGATGTGGTAAGTGATATGGTGGAGTAGAGGGTTGTATTTGCATGGGCACCTGCACTGTTGGCCCAAGTTTATCGAGAGCTGTTCGAGGTTGTTCGCGATAGGAGGACAGGATTGAGCACGATCCCCTTGTTGCAGGTATGGGCATGGGAGCATATAGCGATCGAGAGGCCATATTTATTACCTCACCCTATACATGTGGAGGGCAAAGAGTATTTACCCTATGCTTTGAGATGGAGTATAATGGCTGAGCAGGGTATCAAGAGGCCGCATGAGGGTGACCCACTGTTGTGGAGGGATAAGTTTGGGGGCCTGACTCCTGGTGATATTAGATGGAGGCCCTGGTTGGGTGGGGTGAGTTGGGATGAGGATGATGAGTAGCTATGAGCCATCCGATAGGGTCGATGGATGGTGGGGCGGTACACTCGATAGACTAAGTATTTTTAGTTTGATAGAGTGAGGTGATAGTTTGGGTTATAGTAGGATGTTCCAGGGGCTCCTATAATTTATTATAGGCAACGAGGAGATAGAGGGGATCGACCTATGGTGTTGCCTTGGGTTGGAGAGCGGGACCCTCCTATGGATATTCTAGATGTAGGGGATGCGAGGATGACTCTGAAGTTTGATGCATGGTGGGCATGGCAGAGTTGGGAGCCTAGCAGAGGCATAGTTGATCGATGGGTGGCACCTGCTACTGGGGCACCTCCACCAAAGGGGAGAGCTGGTAGGGGAACTTGAGCTAGGGTGGAGGGTGTGGCTAGTGATGAGGAGGAGGTTCCTCTACGATGGTCATGGTGTCACTTGGGTGGTGGAGCAAGCACCCAATATGTGAGGGTGGAGGAGGTGCATGTAGATGTAGACATTGGTATGGGATAGGCTGTTGGAGCCGAGGTTGAGGGAGGTGGGGTGGTCGGTATGGGTGGTATTGATGATACCATTGATATTGGTGCATTCGTTGGGATGGCATAGTAGATTCCTATTGATATTTTGGAGAGGCAGGCTACAGAGGGGGAGGCACAAGGACTGCGTGATAGAGTTCAGCAGTTGGAGGCTGAGATGGTGGAGATGAGGGCTGCTATGGCTAGGTAGGAGCAGATGATTGACCATTTGACTAGTTAGTTAGCAGTTGAGTCTACCAAGAAGATGATGTGTGAGACTACTCTGTCGATGCACGGGATTCCTCTCCTTGACTATGATCGAGTGGTGTCGTAGTCTGGGTCATGGTCATGAGTGCAGGCACCATCACGTCAGAGCTAGCGTAGTGTTGCTACGATGGGATAGATTGGTGCTAGGGCTAAGGTGCAGGATCAGCCTACTATGGATCTAGTTTTGGAGTTCGAGGCAGAGTCGAGTCGGGCTATGGAGATGCGAGCTAGCCATGAGGGCCACGAGGAGACTCCTGGTGGGAGTTAGGATATTCCTATGTTGACTGTAGCCTACGGGTATTTTGATTGCTAGATGATGATGGGCATGGTCCCAGATTGTAGCCTTCGGGCATTTTGTATTGACATTATATATATATATATATATATATATATATATATATATATTTTGATTTTGGCTATTATATATACATGTGTCATTTTGATGGTTTGAAAGGTGTTCTTGTTTATGTTTGCATAGATTAGCATAGTATAATTTGTAGGTGTGTATGATAAGTAGATATACATGTGTGAATGGTTTAGATCTATTATCATTCTGTGGTATGAATTAATTGTAGAATAGTATGATGATTGTATTTCGAATGCAGTATGAAGTGATATCAGATGTGATTTTGTAATGAATGCATGTAGAGTAAATGTAATGTTGTGATTCGATTTTTGAAATGCATGTAGCATGGATGGAATAATGTAATGCGATTTGTGAGATGCATGTAGTATGAATGCAATGCTATAATGTGTATGAAATGTATATGGCATAGATGCATGGATGCATGTATGAACGTACTAAAATGCACCAAGGAAGCACTTGTATCGTGGCATTTACCTGTATGGATGTGATCCATTCCTTGATTTTAGGGATGGTGGATAATGTAAGGCATGTGTAATTGTTTTGACCAACATAGTTGTGACAATCAAATCTCAAACCCTTAGCTATACAAGTGTTTGTGGCAACTTATAACATAATCGGGCTGGTTCAAAGTCTATCTTGGACTTATGTGTGTGAATGTGTAAGGTTCATTTATCCATTTTGAGGGAGGTAGGATTAACCCATTGTAGATGCTACCGAACTAGCTAGCTCATCCATCTGCAATAGTGATCTATACAAAAGTGAGATGCTAATGTTATAGATGTGTTGCCACCTGTAAGACTATTCCACTGGTAGGCAGGCTCTTGGAGCCTATTTCTAGCGATGGAAATCATCCCATGGTGTTATGTTGAACCTAGGGACCAAAGGCGATAAGCATAACATTGGTGATATCAAGAGGCATTGCCTTTTGTTTTTTGCCCCTCATCTAGTGTTGACCTATTTGTGTGGTAGTGCTCTTTTCTTTTCTTTTCTTTTTTTTTTTGTTTGCTATTCTATGATTTTTTTTTGTCTATTCTAAGGGCATTGGCATTTTTTTTCTGCCCTATTCTTACCTTTTGCTTATGCTTGATCCCTTTGTTTATCCCCAGGTCGTATGTTGACCATGCAGGTGATAGGATGAGCAGGGGATACCGTTTGCTAGATGGCGATATCTACTCAAGATGTCCTCTTTCCTAGGCTCAAAATTTTTAATGTGTAACCTATTGTGAGCAGTTCATGAGAGAAGTTGAACCAGCCTAAAGGACCATAAGAAGAATGTACAAGAACTCGTTAGGTAAGGGTGACACTTGATGGCCTAAACTATAGAGTGGTCAAAATAAAACACGACACCTATGTATACCCTGATCCTGAAAAGGGGGAATGGACATCCAGGTGGTGATGCTAACAAGTGCATTTATTACTCCTACTGAGGCGCATTTTGGGGGAGAATGTACAAACATGAATTAAGATTCTAAATATAAAGCATGTGAGTATGTGCAATGGATGTAAATGTAAACGATGCAAGTGGGGGAATGCAATATCTACAAGAGGAAAGTTATGCTGTGTAGAAGGAGAATTTTAGAAGAACCTATTTATAGATGAGTAAAGTGTGTAATGATGACAAAAAGTGTGATGCTATGATCATGGTTGCCCCAACGTGTGGGGTGTGTGTGTGTAGTAGATGTATAAGCTGTGAGTTGTACAGATGTATGTAATAGTCGCCAAGAGAAGGAGGATGTGAGAGTGGAATGTATAGATGAAAGAAGTGAGAAGAAATAGACTTTGGTAACCAACAAGATAAGGGGATTACCAAAAGCCAACGAAGATAGGAGAGAAGAAATGAGTCAATGTAGGAAGAAAATAGAAGAAATAAGATAGAAGAAGGGAAGTAATTTGAACTACTATCGAGCGAAGTGGCATGGATTCGGGTGGGAGTGGGATGGTGAAGTGATGACACGACTAGGATTGTGACTATTACCGTAATTGGATATGTTGTGGGTGTAACGAGATGGTGCTGTCAGAGT
The DNA here is from genome assembly GCA_028583015.1 of Wollemia nobilis. NCBI lineage: Eukaryota > Viridiplantae > Streptophyta > Pinopsida > Araucariales > Araucariaceae > Wollemia > Wollemia nobilis. The sequence continues at coordinate 7,425,006 of JAQPPZ010000690.1, read as the reverse complement.
GCTGTGATGTGGTAAGGTTCTAGGAGTGAGGCGACGTGGAGGACTCAGAAGTTGGCTAAATAGGAGGGAATACTCTGGTGATGGGGTATGCTCATCATACAACATGTTGTGCACCAGGGTTTTAAATGATCTGCACTCTTTGATGTCATACCCTAGTTGGTGATGATAGATGCAGTATTGATTCTCATTGTAGTTGCATGGTTTGGGGCATGAGGGATCAATGGGTCGAATCTTGGGTAGGTCGATAAGGCCCTAATGTATGAGATGGTAAAACATTTTAGATAGCGGCATGTGTGGAATAGGCATAGGATAAATGTATGGGTCCATTGGCGGTGAGCGGGGCCTGGGTGAAGGGTGATTCGGTAATGGAGGCATGGGTCTGGGATGAAACATGGGTCGAGTCTGAGGTCGGAGGAGGGATCTATGTGGTGGTGAGGATGGACGGGTCGTGGGAGACTATCGTGGGTGAACATGGCAACAATAGTGGCTCATCTACAGCTCTAGAGCCTCTATGTAGGAGAAGAGATGTTGTATCTCATGATGTTGTGGTGATAGTGTTGGTGAAGGTGGTGATCGAGACCTTGATGTGAGTGGTGTGGCCTGATAGGCATGGGATAGTGGATGAGGTCTCGATGATGATGGGGAAGAATGAAAAGGTCTCAAGGATTGGAGAGCTTACCAAAAATACAAGCCTCATAGAGGGGAAGGTGGCATCTTGAGGACCGATGGCATAGGCGATGGCTCTAAGCGACGGTGTGAATGGAAATGGGGCATGTTTGCATGACCAGCTTGAGCAACTTGGGCTGTATGGGCTTGCAAAGCTTAGGAGTAGGTGGACTCACCATTGGACAATGAGGTGGGTAGGCATGATGGATGAGCCGGATGATGGGTGTATCCTCTATTAGGAGGATGATAATATCCTAGGGGGTGAAGGGGATGATTTTTTGGTGAATAGCGACATCTGAGATCGTCGGATGGATGGGAGGGTGACCCTTGTTCTTGGGGTTGGGTGGATTCCTCTTTTTCATCAAAAGAGGAGAGGGTGACTTGGCTATCTCTAAAGCATGGTGAATATGATGGACCTCACTGGCGAGGGGAATGGTGTCGAGGTGAGGTATGATGGCCTAAATGGGATGAATGCAGAGAGCGCCTGGTGTGAAGGGCAACTAGTGGCCGGGCTAGATCAGCCGATGTGATGGGTATATGTTGTGGCTACGGATGGTCCTGCATGGTGGTGAGTGAGGATGTTGTAGTACTCTCCTACTAATGATGTGGATCCTGCAAAAGGAAAAACAAATACCTATAGCATAAAAATGACATAAATATGAAAATACATGTATAGTGAAATAATAAAGTAAAGTAACAGATCTACACGGTGATGTGCTTAGTGATTTATTACTAGTACTGTGTGGCACTCGTGATGGTGAATGTGCTTATGCATCATGCATTGAATGCATGAAGGTGTAAGATGTTGATGGGTTCAGGGTCGTTAAGGCCTTCAATATTGGCCAGACGATATGCTCTTGAGCCGTATTTGTGTGTGATAATGAATGGGCCCAACTAGTTTGGGGTGAATTTATCACACTGCTAGCGAGGTTGACTTGTGATTTGTTGGTTCTCTTTGAGAACCAGGTCACCAATTTTGAACTCGCGCTGATGCACCTTACTATTATAGGCACAACAAAGGTGATCTTGATAGACTCGTGTGTGCTCGATGACATGGATGCGATGTTCATCGAGAAGCGTTAGTTGATCTAGACGAGCTTGGCGAGTAGTGTCATCGTCAATGAAATCCTTCATAGATATCCATAAGGAAGGTATCTCAAGCTCAAGGGGCATGATAGCTTCTGCCCCATATACAAGTGAAAAATGTGTTGCCCCAGTAGGGGTACAAATGTTGGTATGATATGCCCACAATGCTAGGGGTATTTGATTATGCCAGTCTCAGTGAGACTCTGCTACAATTTTATGGAGAATGGAGCAGATGGTTTTGTTCATGGCTTCTACCTAGCCATTACCCTGAGGGTAATATGGGGTAAAAAAGCTATGGTGTATGTGAAATCTATCACATAGGGCTCGGACAGTCTTGTTTTTAAAGGATTTCCCATTATCAAAAATTATTTGGGAGGGAATTCCAAAGCGGCATATGATATGCTCCATGATGAATGCTGCAATTTTGGCTCTTGTAGTTTGAAATAGTGGGATGGCTTCGACCCACTTGGTAAAATATTCTGTTGTTGTGATGATAAATTTGTGATTGCTAGAGGAGGTAGGTGTGATTTGTCCAATTATATCTAGGACCCATTGGGAAAAAGGCCACATGGATTAGATACGTTGAATTGCTTGGTATGGTAATGAATCTACCAAAAAGACACCATAACACTTCATTCAAATATCATGGAACCTACTGCAATTGTATTGATAATTGTAAAAAGAGGGTTACAAAATGTGATATCCTTTTACAATTTTACCCCTTTGGGCTACAATAGAGTCTTCCCCAAGGAAGCTCTTAGGAGTGTGGTACAAAGACAACACGATCAGTCCTTTGTGGGTTCCTCGATGTAGGTGGGCTTCTTGCTCGTGAGCCATCACTTGTTGGATGCTTCCTTGAGTTTTGTTGGACCTATAAACTTGTAAAATCTTGTTAGTGCATTGGGGGATTTGCCTCAGTCAAACCCCATGCTTATGAAGACAAAAGACACATAAAACTATTTAAAGCATGAAATTAACTATTAAAACTAGCATAAAATCAAAAAACAAGTTATCCTTACATATTCGAGTGATTCTAAAATCTGTTGCAGAGGTTCACACTCTTGGGGTGCGAATCGAGAGGTTCGCACGTGTGAGGTATGAACCAACCCTCTTGAAGTTGGATTGCTCAGGTAGGGTCCCTGGATAGTCTTGATTGGTTCTGTTGGTATAATTTATCTAGAAAATATTTTGAACAACAAATCTTGATAATGACGTCTACCTGTCTCACTCACAAAAATATCATGAGGATGAGGTAAGATGATTACGATGTTTGTATGATAACTATGTGACTGGTGTATGATGGATGAGCGATGGATGTAATGGCAATGGTAATTTCAACAGAGTTTTAGTATGCAAAAGTGTGATCATCTAAAATGGTGAAAATGGCCTTCTACTTATAGAGTGGGCCAAGGTGAGAGAAAGGTGGTGAGGTGTCCCCTGTGAGGTGGCTATGGTGAGGTGTCCACCAAAGAGGTGTCCCCTGAGGTGTCCTGGGTCATAAATGAGGTTGGGTGAGAGAATCTATCACCCATCCATAAATAATGATGGTTTTCAAATGATCTTGATTTGTCATTAATAATCACTTTTATTAAAATATTTTAGGATTATAATTATCTTTTTAAATGCAAAAGTCTCCATATTGCATTAATGACCCAAGGGCATGTGATGTAGAGAAATATCTGGGTGTAAAGGTGGTAGGGCTAGGATAGGCTAGGCTAGGTGAGGTGGAAGGCTAGATTTAGTCAAAGTAGACTAGATGAGGTGGAGGTTTTAATTAAATCCCGATTATATCTAATTAATTGTGAAATTAGCCATAAAGCATAATTTGACCAAAAGTGTTGAATTTCTAATCATAAAGTGCTTTTTGACCATGGTGAAGGTTTCAACCTTAGTCGAGTTGCCTATGAGGTCACATGAGGACCTTGAGTTAAGCATAGGAAGGAGCTTAGCTAGCCCAAAGGGGCTAATGGTGATGAATAGTGATTTTTAGGCCAATTTATGCAATTTTCAATGGTTTTGCACATTAATTAACCGTTGAGATGGGGAGAGGGACAATGTGTGACTTTTTTGTGTCTATATTTTGCCCCTTTTTGTACTGGACTGTGTGAAACACAGTTTAGTACAAAAAATGATGATATGAACTGATGGTGGTCGATGGCTTGTGAAAGAGACGCATTGATAAAAAATGATTTTATGGGTGACTGCTTTTGGGGAAAGCCGAATGATTGCCTTGCATTATGATCAATTGTAAATGTTTCAATTTTGGACATTACAAGATGCTTTGGTTAACTTTTGATTTTGATTAATTGATGAGATCATTTGGCAATATGTGATAAATCGTTGGAGCCTCAGGTAGAACTTCAAGATTTTTTAATTCACAAGTGGTCTTACGCCTGCTACTTATGACAATTGGAATACATATGGCGTCTACAGGCAAAGGCATTTGAAGGTTTATCAAATATTGTTTTGTTTGGAATTGGACTTTTGGTCATTGAGATAATCGTTAGCAAAAATTTTCTTAGGCATTTGTTGAATCTGTGATTGGATGTTTAGTTGTTTGACCATGTGCAAGGTGTGATTTATGATAACCCCCTCAAGCAACGAATTATGGGTTCGAGTCCCACCGGGCGTGCCAGAATGAAACTACCAAAAAGACACCATAACACTTCATTCAAATATCATGGAACCTACTGCAATTGTATTGATAATTGTAAAAAGAGGGTTACAAAAGGTGATATCCTTTTACAATTTTACCCCTTTGGGCTATAATAGAGTCTTCCCCAAGGAAGCTCTTAGGAGTGTGGTACAAAGACAACACGATCAGTCCTTTGTGGGTTCCTTGATGTAGGTGGGCTTCTTGCTCGTGAACCACCGCTTGTTGGATGCTTCCTTGTGTTTTGCTAGACCTATAAACCTGTAAAATATTGTTAGTGTGTTGGGGGGTCTACCTTAGTCAAACCCCATGCTTATGAAGACAAAAGACACAAAAAACTATTTAAAACATCAAATTAACTATTAAAACTAGCATAAAATCACAAAACAAGTTATCCTTACCTATCTGACTTCAAGAGGGCTAGAGATTTACCTTATGTAGGGCTACCCATAGGGGTATAGGCGAGATCACTAGTAGAGGAGGTGGAGGATAGGGTTTCACCTGAGCCAAATGAGGTGGAGGATGTGGAGTACGAGCTACTAGCATGACGTATGCAACTACGTCGAGATGATCAAGATCAGCTGGTGAGGGATGTAGGTGTGGGATTGTTAGCAGGAGGTTGCGAGGGGATGGCGGTGATGGAGGGTGTGGGTGGTAGATATGATTGGTTGGTGGGAGGCCGTGGTGTAGGGCCATTGGGAGGAGATGGCGAGAGGATAGTGCCTAGGGAAGATATCCCTATGGTAGAGGTAGGGATGGAGGGACTGACTGAGGGACCTTTGTTGGGGGAGGGGTTGGAAGGGGAGATGGATGATTTTGATTTTAGGAGTGACCTCCAGGGAGCATTATCTATGGAGGCTAAGATGGAGCAGCTATGGGTAGAGCTATGGAGGGTGTAGGACATGCTCTTTGAGTGGGATACAGAGTGGGGGACGTAGCAGTCCTTATGGGAGAGAGAGGGTGGATGCTGATGAATATTTGAGGGACACACTATGGGAGTGAGATGCGATCAAGGTGCGCATACATTAGATGGTCGAGGAGATGGATAGGCTCTGGATTGAATGAGATACTCTCCAGCAGGATCAGGACAAGGCGAGGGTGGAGACTATAGCTGTGAAGGCATGTCATGAGGCATGGGTAGCTGAGCTAGAGCATACAGTACGAGAGGCACTGGAGGCAAAGGGGAGGATGGAGCATGAGATTGCTCAGTTGGGGAGTATAGTGCCACAACTGGAGGTAGTACAAAATATGATTGCACGATTGTAGGAGGGCAACCGATGACTTATGTTGATGTCAAAAAAGGAGGCAGGTAGGTGGGTGAGAGCGGATAGGGAGTTGGCCTTATGGGGGATATCGATTTCCACTTATGAGGGATCACTAGCCTCATCGATTGTACAATCAGGACAAAGTGTTCCATCAGTAGGTGGTATGGGACAAGTGATGGTGGCACCTACGGTATCATAGGCACCAGTGTAGATAGGGCTAACTGAGCAGGTGGGAGTGACACATGTGGAGGATGTTGGAGAGGTAGTTCCCGTGCATCTGGCGATGGGTGGAGGTGGTGTGGGTGCAGAGGTTATGGGAGATGCAGGGGCTTTGCAATAGGTATCTGGTGGATATGGCACGTATGAGGGGGTTGGGGAGACCTTGGGAGGGTAGCCGCTATGAGGAGACTTGTTTTTGTTGTTTTTAGGTGCTCAGGATGAGCAGATTATTTTTGTGGGGAGATGTACCTGATGATGGTGCATTCCTTATTGTAGCCGAATGGCATTTTTATGGATGTATAGATATGGATGTGTGATGATGTGCCCATAAGGGCCCACACATTTTATTGTAGCCTGATGGCATTTGATTTGGCTGATATATATATATATATATATATATACATACGATATTCAGTGGCACTTATTTTATTTGCATTTTTGTGTTTGTTATTGTCTGCTTATGGTATTGCATGATTAGCATAGATATGATAATAGATAGTGGAATGGTAATAACAAATGTTATACTTAAGTAATGAAAACTTAAGAATCTTGGTTAAATGAACAAAGAAAATATAAAGAGTAATATGGTATGCATGAATGTGTGTGAGGTCAATATTTTGCTTAGGGATAGCATGTGCATCATTACATTGCTCAAATGATGTGATTCGTGCCATTATTCCAAGAAATTGAGATTGGAGAAATATCTTGAAGAGATTCGAGCATTACAGTTTGTACAATCAAACCCATTGAATAACTGAGTGAAATTTCTTGATTTACTTAGAGACTTTATTGGTAAACAAGACCTCGTTCTTGGACTTGTGTGTGAAAAGTGATGTTCATTTTACCATTATGGAATGGGTAGGAGTATAACTGCAAACCGAATTAGCTTGTGTGCTAGCTCATTTGGTAAAGACAAAAGGACCGTAGGGATTCAAGCTGATGATATATCGAGGCGTTACCTTTTTTTTTCTACCTCGGTGTGACTAATTTGCTTGTGGAGGAGGCTTGTATTCTGCGCTCTTGTGTGCCTCTTCTTGTTCTTTGCTTTTGTGATTTTTTTTTTTTTTTTTTATACATGCTCAAATTAGATGTAGAGCAAGAGAGTTTGCTTTTTCTTGTGCTTCTTTTGGAACACTTGCTTAGCTTAGATGTGGAGCAAGGGATTTTTTTGTGAATATGCTTCTTCAGGATACTTGCTCAGCTTAGATGTGGAGCAAGGGATTTTTATTCAACTGGTGGGGGGAGAGCTTGTCCTTTTGTCGATCCTCCGGTTCATGAGAAATCATGTAAATGATGGAATAAGCAGAGTGATTTTCGCTAAGCATCAGTTGGTATGCAACGTAAGCAACCCCATTTCCAAAAAGTCATTAATATGTAGGACATGCATGTAAGTCCAAAAAAGAGAGCAAGATGACCAAGGGAAGTCTAAAAGTATATCTGAATTATGCCAACATTGGATGGTGGTTGATTAGATAATTGTTTGTGGTCGAAGCAATCAAAACATAGCTCTAATTTGGTCTCCTAAAAAGGGGTGTTGGGTATCAATTTGGCATGCTAGCATGTGCATTTTTAATTCCTTTCACATTTTATTGACACGAAATATATACAAGCACGGTCATGAATGTAGAAGGTAAATATTAATGTACAAGGGTGCCCTAGTATTATGAACAATGGAATGAGGCACAAAATGAAGTGAGGTGGAAATGGAGAATGCAAGAAAGACGAAGAGGAAGGCAGAGAAGAAAGAAGAAATGAACTTATCAATGATATGTAGCCGCTCGAAGTGTGACCATACAACATTGGCAAGTACCTAGAAGAAAATAATATGAGAAAGGAAAGAAAAATAAAAAGGAACCCATTAGAGGTATGTAGTCGCTCGAAGCGTGACCATACAACAGTGATGAGTAACTTAGAAGAAAATAAGATATAAAGAGAAAAGAAGAGGAGAAAGAGAAACCCATTAAAGGTATGTAGCCGCTCAAAGCGTGACCATACAACAATGATGAGTAACTGAGAAGAAAATAAGATAATAAGAGGGGAAGATAAAGAAGGGGGAAATGGAAGGTATGTAGCCGCTCGAAGCATGACCATATGTATCGCTCCAAATTTTTTGCATCCTTACCTTCAGGCTATAGGATCCACGCCTGAAAGGGGGATGCGAGAAGGATGGGACAATACCTCGGACTGAGAGGCCCTTTGAAGGTCGCGCCTCTCGGGGGAGGGGCATAAGGGTGAATTTTTGATGGATGGTGGGTTCACCAGGAAACTTTTGAGTGGCAGTTTCCACGCCTAGGTTGAGAATGGTTTCGATGTGTTCATTTTGTACTTTAATCATTCATATCCTAGGTTTGGCCAAGATGAATCTAAGCTATTCTATATGCCAATGCTGATTTATATGAATATAGAAAACATGAATAAGTGCTAAACACAGAAAGTATGCTAAATAAGATAGAATATACCTGATTTCGGATGTCTGATGAAGATTTTGAGGTTTGTAGAAGTCAAGATCGTCTCAAATATTACATTATCATCTACAATTGAACAGAATCATCTCAGATCATAGTCGATCATCTGAGATCAGACGAGATCATCGTCGATCTGATGAATTCGTCAGAAACTTGCAATCACAGAAATAGATACCAAAAACCAAAAATGCAACTGCAAAAGCAAGGGGAAATGATAGAAATGATAGTAAATTTGCCTAAATGATAGATTCAGATAACAATTAAAAGAAATGCATTAATTTAATAATTTGTTTTAACTTTATCATGCATCTATGCTAAATGAGGTGAACTCCAGGATGCAGGAATAGAATAAACCAAGTTAATGCATAGGGAAATGAAGAGAAAAGATAAAAAAATGCAAACTTCGGGCTCTGATTGCCCCCAATATGGACTGTAGTCGAGATCACCTCCGATCATACGAGATCATCGCCGATCTTCGACAGGATCATCCGAAATTGTTTGGAATCGTCAACGACGATCCGAGCTTGCTCCGGCTGAAAAATAGTAAAATTCCTGCAAGAAAGCTTGAAATATGCAATGCAAACGAAAGTACGAGGGTGTTCTAATGCACAAAAACTAAAGTTGTAGGGAAATCAGTCAACCAGGGGGATAAACTGAGAAAATCCCAGTTTATATAGGATTAGGGAGAGGTTAGGAGGTTGGAGATCATCCCAATTTGGGAGATCTCCAACGGAGGAGACTCTAACTGCGCAGACACGCTTTCTGCCCAAGTTAGAGAAGCTGTTGAAATAGAAGCTAATTATGAAAATTCAGTTTTGGGACGAAATCGTCTGGACGTTCTGTTCCAGATGAATTCGTCAGATCTGGGATGATTTCATCTGATCGACGATGATATCGTCCAACGGTCAAAACAAATCCTAAAAATGGCACGAAAAACAAGGGGAGCGGGTAACGGGCGGTTTTGGGTTAAAATTCAAATTTTTATCTTTTTACTAAGGTTTAACTGCACCAATTTTAGGGTGCTACATTTTGCCCCCTCTTTAGCAAATTTTTTGAAGAAAATGTGTTAAAGATGAGTTCTTCTCGTTTTACGAGAAAGCAAAAATTTACTCAATTTTCTAGACGACGATTCTAGGTCGAATCGTACGACTGCTGACTATGGTGCCCCCTCCGTGTTTTTACCCAAATCGAACGTTTGAGGTAAAAGCGCGAAAAAGCAAAACTAAAATGTTGTTGTTTTTAAATAAAATTAAGAAAAATAGGGTAAAACCCTAATTCATTTTTATTGTTTGAGAGCTCTACAGACAAAAATGGTTGAGACAACGCACAGATCGACAGAGGTCCGACGCGGGCTACGGGTAAGGATCTAAACCTAGTGAATTATGTTTTAATTTGATTTGTGCAATTTTTTGTTTTAAATTTTGACTATTTTGGGGCATCGCGGCCGTTTTTAGGCCGTCGACGACGTCGGGATGAAATCGTCCCTATTTCATCGAAATCGTCTCTAGATCGTCGATTTCGTCTGAGGGCAAAATCGGCGAACTAGGGGCGATCCCGTCCAACAAGGGGCGATCCCCAAGTTGCGAAATCGAAGATGATTTCATCCTACAAAGGATGATTTTACCCAATTTAGGATGATATCATCCAATGGTGGACGATATCATCATTTTTATGAAATTAAGCTTGTTTGAATTGCATTTAATTGATTTTAATAATTGGTTTATTAATGAATTTTATTGTTTTATTGTTTGTTTTGCAGAGGGGGTTACTAAAGAGTCGAGAGTGGAAATACAAGGGGCTAAGGGATGACGTGGCCATGCTCGACCAGGCGGAGCGAGACCGACTGGCACAGGTCGGACTACAACATGTGGCAGAGATGCCACAAGTACCGACAGACATGGGGCTACTGACAGCCCTAGCAGAGAGATGGTATCCGGGGTCATCCTGCTTTCGATTACCGATAGGGGAGATGGCTCCCACACTAGAGGACGTATGGAGGATCTTGAGGATCCCCATACAGGGATGGCTGATGACTCCTACGGCCAATCAGGGCCAGGCGATGATGAGGCTGAGCGGAGACCCGAGCTTCACCCTGGAGAAGGGCGGAGTGAACATCGAGTCATTGAGGCAGATGCCTGGGGCATCTAGGTTGACTCGGGTGTTGGCAGGGATAGTGGGTGGCCTACTGCTGTGCCACCAGAGTGGGTGCAGATTACCCTGGCTCCTTTCAGATGTGGTCTGTGACATGAGAGACCATGGGTACAGGTTTGCATGGGGGAGCTTTGTACTGTGCCGCTTGTATAGGATCCTGCATGGGGTCGTATACAAGGGAGGCCGATGTCTGGTTTTGACATCACTACTACAGGTTTGGTGCTGGGAGCACATCACGGTGCGGAGGCCGGTAGGACTCCCACTGACAGGGGTTGACCGGGAGAGGCCCCGGGTTTTCTATTGGTGGCTCCAGAGAGGGTCACAATGGTGGATAGATCTATCGATGTCTCGGAGGTTGCTAGACGACCTCATCCCAGACCAGATCACCTGGAGGCCATGGAGAGAGCATCCAGGGTGGGTAGAGGATGGGCAGGAGCTAGCTCGCATCAAGCGAGTCTGTTGGCTGAGGATGGAGTAGGGAGAGGTAGAGCTCCACCGCTACGACCGAGTTTTGTGGTAGTTCGGTCTTCAATAGGGGATCCCTTCTCTCAGGGATTATGAGTACTCTCGGACTATCCGGGATAGTACTACACTGAGCGGGGCTCCGGATATGCAGTGATTCTAGAGCCAGGATGCGGATGATGCCCCCATCCAGCCAGTGGATGGTGATGACGCTAGGGTTGTCGACGGATACGATGCCTGGTACGCAGGCATCCACCCTCCTCGGATGACGAGGGCATAGGGTCCGGTGCACGCCATGGTGCGATGGATGGGGAGGCGACGCTAGGTTGCTATTGAGGCAGTGCGGGGTCACGGAGGGAGAGAGCAATGACGGTCTCCGTAGGAGAGATGCCAGAGGATGGCACAGGCTCCATAGAGGCCGTAGTAGATAGGGAGGAGGGAGGAGAGATTCCCTTCTCAGCAGGGGGAGAGGCCACCATCACCCGATAAGGGCAAGGGTGTCGAGGTGGGGGAGAGCAGCGAGATGGTGGCTCTCCGAGCTGAGAATGCCCACCTCCGGGCTCAGGTGCAGACACTACAGGATGAGGCTACACGGCTCAGGGCTCGAAGCGGAGGGGCGAGCACTCGGGATCTGGCATGGGCTATTGCTCAGACCACGTTCTACCAGGGGTTGTACTATCATGTGGTTCCAGAGAACCAGAGGATACCATTGCCAACCCCCATTGCAGAGCCGGTCACGATGGGATCATCGAGGACATCCTCACGATCGACGATGAGGACCCGAGACACAACACGGACCTCTATGGGACCACCTCCTCCACCTCAGGGTGGGAGAGGAGATGAGGCTGAGAGCTCGAGGGCTTCTCGAGGCTAGCTGCTATAGACTACAGATTGTATATATTATTATTACTTTTTGAGGGGATTGAGTATGCCAGGGTATTGATTGTGGCATACCAATCCAGATGATGTACATAATTTATTGATATATATAGATGGTCTTTTTGATGATATGACTTGTGTATATGTTGTATGATGCTTTAATTTTGGATTTGTTTGATTAATTATTCATGTAATTATGTCGTTTGGAAATAAATTATAATTTTATGTCATGCCATAAAATTTAAATGGAATAATCTGATGTAAACAAATGGTTGTTTTGGTGTAATTTGATGAAAAATAAAGAGACTTCTAACAATAATTTCAAAGGACATTGTCGTTGTTATAGACCATTTCATGGAGTCGCCGCTCGCTAGGTCGTCAAGCTAATCCCAGTATAGAAATATTGCTAAAAGTAAAAGAGTGCTTAAGAGACTGTCTTAAGACTTTGCGTTGTGATGATGAAAAATGATGATGGTGATGATTTGTTTTCAGATTTTCATAAAAAATATTATGCATGAGATATTAAAAGAAATATGATTTTTGCTAGGCATAAATTCCTAAGTGTGATAAAATTTTAGAATAATTCCCTAGGAATTATACCATGGTTGCAAAATGGAATGTTGACATAATGAAATGAAATAGAAAAATGTGTTCGTTCTTTTTAAAGCACAATTGTGTAACATAATGATGTAAGCCATATGTTTTTATAAATTAAAATGAATGGGAAAATAAAATTAGAACAATGGTTTGCGCTAGGCATAGAATTATAGGTATAGACTTATACCATCATCGCGAAATCCAAAAAAAGGAAATTGATATAATAGTTTTATTGCATAATTGATTTTTGATTTTGAGATAAACAGAAAATAATAATATATAAACATGACTTTATTTACTAGGTTTTTGAAGATGTTGTGAAAGAAATTTTTTGGATTTTTGAAAACAATGTATGTAATTGTTTTTATACTAAACAGATGTTCTTAGATAAGAAGATAAAATTATTCCAACAAGAGTTTGCAAAAATATTTTAAATTATCTCAAAGACAAAATGTAGATTTATAAGGAACCCTCATGTGCAAATGTGAGTTCATTACTGATCTTGATTTATCATAATGATACAAAATCTCTCAAATACAAATGTGTGTGCAATTGTATTGTTCATTCACCAATTTTGAGCAAGATAATTTGATACAAGTAATTTGAATTAACCAAATGAGTGTTCGTTGACCATGATTTATATGCATGTGACCGTACCAGACTACTATGTAAGTTAGGTCATCAAGAGCTAGCTGATCCATAAGCCGACATAGGTCTATACAAAAGAAGGTCGCTAATGTGACAGACATATCACCACGCTAGGGATTACCCAAGGCCAAGCGGGTTGGGCACAAACCGCCTGTTATGGGGCTTACCTCACAGTTTTTGAATAATTGAGAATTCCAGGGATTCAAGCTCATTCACCCTTCTTTTCTTTTCAAGGGGTAGGGAAAGGGATTTTATTGCTTTTTGCTTTTTTTTTTTTTTTTTTTTTGTATTTTTGCGTGGAACTGAGATAATGCTGAAATATTGTTGCGATGGTACAAAATGATATTTTTCTTTTTCTCATTTTCTTTGACTTTTCTTTTTCTTCCTATGCTAGGGATACTTGCTCGGATTGGTTGTAGAGCAAGGGATTTTTATTCTGGGCAGGGGTGAGCTTGTCCTTTTGTCAATTCTCAAAGATTCTAGACCATGTGCATGATAGGATAGCAGGGGAAACTTTTCGCTCAAGAAACCATTTCTACTATGTAGCATCATATCGAATTTGCAATGAAATCATTTTAATGTGAAAAGATATGCTTGGTTCAAGTAAATAACAAGATCAGTTCTCTATGCTCAAAACTTTATTTAATTCAAATGTGGACTTTGATATAAGAGAGATTAATAATCATACCAAATAAAATCAAGATATTTATTCATGTGAGTGTGAAAGTGCGGGATTCCAAATAAATGTTAATTTATCCAAAATAACTGAAAATATAACTGCAATACTTCAAGAATTGACAAGTACGAAAATAAAAGATGTTTTTGAAGATTTTGATGATTTTGAAGTTTTTATATTTTGATTTTAATTTATGAATGGAAAGAATAAATACTATTACTATTTTTGAAATTTTTATATGGATGACTAAAATGAAACAATATGCAAAATAATAATATATACAATGATGAAATGCCCAGATTTTATGCATAATAGCGCTTAAGATGCATAATGTTCATAGGTTCTTTAAGATATTTACCATCTAATGTAGCCAATCGGTATGCTCCCGATCCAAATTTAGCAGTGATGATATATGGCCCAAGCCAGTTAGGTTCAAATTTACCTTTAAGATCTTTAGTTGCATTAGTATTTTTTTGATTTTCTTTTAAGACAAGGTCACCGATCTCAAAGGATCGATGATGAACTTTCTTGAGGTATGCTCGCTTGAGCTTGTTTTGGTAGGCTCGAAGATGTTCCAAAGCATTGATGCGCTTCTCATCTAGGAGTTCCAGCTGACTAAGTCTACAGCACGATATTCATCTCCTACTTCGGTATCTTGAAGTAGTAGAGCCAAAGAAGGAACTTCTAATTCAAAGGGAAAAACAACTTCAGCACCATAAACCAAAACAAAAGGTGAAGTGCCCGTGGGAGTGCGAACGCTAGTTCGATAAGCCCACAAAGCAGGATATAGTTGAATGTGCCAATCTCGGCCAGATTTATTGACCAGTATTTTGAGGATTTTGATTAATGTTTTATTAGATGCTTCTACTTGGCCATTACCTTGAGGATAATAGGGAGTGGACCAACGGTGTTGAATTTTATATTTTTGACATAACCTTTTGACATATTTATTTTTGAAACAAGTTCCATTATCTGAGATGAGATTTGCAGGAATTCCGAACCTACAAATAATTTGATTAAAAATAAACTTGGAAACTTGGGTTCCAGTGCAAGAAGCTAAGGGCATAGCTTCAACCCATTTCGTGAAATACTCAGTGGCGGTTATGATAAATTTGTGTCCATCAGATGACACAGGGTTGATTTTTCCAATGATGTCTAAGCCCCATTTTGAAAAGGGCCAAGGAGATGAAATAGCCTGTAGTTCTTGTGCAGGCGCATGGACAAGGTCAGCATGTTTCTGGCACTTGTCGCAATGGCGCACATAATCATGTGCATCATTCTCCATGGTAGGCCAAAAATATCCTATCCTAAGGAGCTTCTTAGCAATGGCGCTACCACTAAAATGTCCCCCACAAGATCCATCGTGGGCTTCACTCAAAGCTGATCTAGATTCTTCTAGATTCAAACATCTCAATAGGATGCCTTCAAAAGATCTCCTATACAAGGTATTACCAATAATTACGAAGCGACTTGCTCGTCTACGTAATAACCGGCATTGGTTGCTATTACAACCTTCAGGGAAGGTCCCATTTTGAAGAAAGTTAAATATATCAGTATACCAAGGTTCAGGAGTAGTTTCGTTGATTAGAAACACATCCAAAGGTTCTAAGCATGATTTATTTGAAGCGGGTTCCTGGAGTCGATGAATAATGATGGTAGCATATTCGTCATCTAACTCCAAGGGCAAAAGAGATGCAACTGCAGCCATAGCAGTCAACCGCACGGTTGCTAGTTCGAGGAATAGCTTCCAAGGTAACTTGATCAAATAAAGATAATAATTGTAAGACATATGCTTTATATGGACGTAATTTATCATCTCTGGTCTGATAAACATCATTGATTTGATTTATGACAAGTTGAGAGTCACCGAAAACTAATAAATTTTTAATTTTCAGTGCCAAGGCAGCTCGTAATCCAAGGATTAGAGCCTCATATTCAGCAGTGTTATTAGTGCAAGCAAACATTAATTTAAAGGATAGAGGTATAAGATGTTTCTATGGAGATATTAAAATAATACCCGCACCAGCCCCACTCATGCATCGAGCTCCGTCAAAGTATAGGGACCATTGCTCAGGATGGTCTACCTCTAGTTTAAGGCATTCATCGAGAAACTCAATGATGAGGGGATGGGTAGACTCTAAGGGTGCAACAACTAATTGATCTGCTATGATTTGACCCTTAACAGACTTCTGTCCTATAAACATGAGTTCAAACTCGCTTAGCGCAAGAACCCACTTAGCGGTGCGACCAGATAAGTATGGTCGACTCATGAGATACCGCAAAGGATCGAATTTAGCAATAACATACATTTTTTGACTGAGCATATAATGGCATAGTTTCTATGTAGAAAATATGACTGCTAGACATAACTTCTCTAATGCTGTATAGCGAGTTTCATAACTGATTAAGGTTCGGCTAATGTAATAATTAGCACGTTCTTTCTTCTCATCGTCAAGTTGAGCTAACATAGCTCCTAAGGCAAAATCTAAAGCAAAAATGTACAAGATAAATGGGCGATCAGGTCTAGGTGGTGAAAGCACCGATGGGTTAAGGAGATATTGTTTGAGGAGTTCAAATGCTTCCTGACATTCGTCGTCCCAATGAAAAGAGACATCTTTCTTAAGAAGCTTAAGAAAGGGTCCTGTTTTGTCCGCCAACTTATCGACAAAGCGACGAATAGCTTGAAGTTTACCTTGTAGACTTCGTAATTCAGATATATTTGTGGGTGCGGGCATATCAGTGATAGCCGTGATCTTGAGAGGGTCAATTTCGATGCCACGTAAAGAAACTATAACCCCCAATAATTTACCGGACTTAACTCCGAATATACATTTGGCTGGATTTAGTCGGATAAGATATTCCCTTAACCGATCAAATACTTTTCTCAAGTCATCTAAATGATCATCTTCTTTGATGGAATGAGCTATAATATCATCTACATAATCATGTAGAATATCATGCATCATATCATGAAAGATATAAGTCATGGCTCGTTGATATGTTGCACCTGCATTCTTCAAACCGAATGGCATCACTTTCCAACAAAAGGTCCCCCAAGGGGTAATAAAGGTTGTTTTAGCCTGATCTTCAGGAGCTATCCTGATCTGATTATAACCAGAAAATCCATCCATTAAGGATATCATTCCACTCCCAGCAGTAAAATCAATGATCTGATCCATGTTGGGAAGAGGAAAATCATCTTTAGGGCATGCAACATTAATATCTCTAAAGTCTGTGCAAACCCTAACTTTGGTAGCTTCTTTCTTAGTTATCGGAACTACATTCGAGATCCATTCAGCATAATCAATGGCTTGTATAAAAATAACCTTCAGGAGTTTTTCTAATTCCCCTTTGACTAGTAAGGCCACTTTAGGATGCATTTTTCTAAGTTTCTGTTTAACAGGTTTAGCATCCGGATGGACTACTAGGTGATGCATAACTACAGAAGGGTCTAATCCTGGCATATCTTCATATGTCCAAGCAAAAACGTCTTCATATTCTTTAAGGAATGCAATGTATTTATCTTGTTTTTCTTGACTCAATTCTGATCCAATGTTGATTATGTGAGGGTTATCGTTGGTTCCAATGTTAATTTTTATGACATTCTCTACTTCCATGTGTAGATCTCTCTCAAAATTAGGTGGGGCGGGTGAAACGCCCAATTCTTGTAATTCTTCCGAGGTTAGCTTGGATAATTCGTCTTGAGGAGTCGTGGCCTCAAGCTGGGCTATACTAGGTATAGAGCCATCGAAATAAAATCCGTTATGTAATAATTCCTCAATGGAGACATCATGGAAGATATCTCCCTCCAATTCATCGTCGGATTCAGCGATCATCTGAGGGTAAGCTATGGATAGCATATTACATGTAAATGGCTTATTCATTAAATGCAAGACATCACGTTTATCCAAATAATCTTGGTAACACATGAGATGGTCATCCTCCTCAAATGGGAAGGGCTGACCCTTACTAGGAAATAGACCCACACCACATCGGGCGGGCCACGGCTCTACCTCAAAAGGTTCTTTCATACCATTCTGGAAAGGTCCCAAACCTTTCCCCTTATATCCCAATTTAAGCATTATAGGCTTAGCTTTAATATACTCATTAGTAAAATAACATCGAGCATATCCATCATAATGTGTCTTGATGTTTCTAGGTATTCTTCCCCAGTCATATCCCTTATAAATAAAAGCACAGCTCCCGACTTGGTAAATACTTCCCATAGGCTGTGGGAGGCCCAAGGTATGAGGAGAGGGCGGCAAATTATTTAAGATAAGGGAATCTTGCATAGCAGCGTTTGTTTTTTCTGATATAAGAATTTTAGATAAATCGGGTAAGAGCTCATCAGTAAGAGCGTAAGAGGTAGAAGGAACATTTCCTACATCTTTGGATGCGAAAAATATGCCTCTGGTAGGTGTAGACGTTGTAGAGATGTTGATGGATGGGTCTATAGGTATGGAAGTTATAGGAGTAAAACAAGAAGCATTGGTTGTGGGTTTAGGATCTTTTTGAGGTCCTAATGTGGTTTGTTTAGAGGATGGTTGAACTATATGTAGAGGTGGAGTTGATGGAGAAAAAGTAGATGATGTTATGGGTGTGTGCTTCACACGTTTAGATGGATGATTAGAATTAGGATGTGTGGATGATAAAGCAGGGCAAAATTGAACTCCAATAGGTTCTTCCAAAGCACACATATCAAAGGGTCTAGGATCACCATGAATGGTAACCAACTGATTTTTAAATTCGAATTTAACACACTGATGTAAAGTTGAGGGAACATACTCGCATCGCGTTGATCCAAGGGCGACCCAAGAGTATATTGTACGATGCGGGGCAATGTACAATAAACACGGTCGTGTCTAAGGTTCTCGGACCAACTTGCAATGGGATAGTAATAACTCCACACGTTTCTTGTGTTTCGTCATTGAAGGCTTTTATAATCATATCAGTTCTTTTCATTTCGTCACTTCTAAACCCAAATCTTTGGTAGAAGTCAAAAGTGCAAATGTTTAAAGATGAACCATTATCAATCAAGACTCGTTTAACTGCTACATCTCCAATTAGGGCAGTAATATATAAGGGGTTATCCTTATGTAAACTATGTTGCGGTATATCTCTATCCCGAAAGTCAATACAATCGACTTCTCGAGTTATGATAGTATTGGTCATGGCTTCGAGGTTGAATATTTTGTGGTACCATCATTTGGCTTAATGTGAGCATTAATTCATCCCTATGTGTAGGAGAAGATCTTAAAAGGTCCAAAAGGGAAATTCTAGCTGTAGTATTTGATAATTGTTCATTAATATTATAAGGAGGTTTAGGTTGAACATTAGGCGCATGATTCCCTTTATTAGGGACTTTCAAAACAAATGGAGCTGATCCATCATTCTGAGTTTGATCTTGTTGAGAATTTTGAGCCTGTTGTCGAGTAACAGCTCCGATAGTACCTACAATATTATTTTGCGGATGATGAATGGGTCTTGGTCTAGCGTTTATGGCTTGTTCATTAGAAAGTAATTGCTGAGATGATGGTCTAGTAGTGACTCTTCTTGGAAATGGTTCTTCTGGAACCATAGAATTTGTGATAGGTTGAATAGCATCTGATTCATCTTCAGAACTATTCGATTGATTTGATGTGATTTCCATGTCACTTTTAGTCTCGTATTCTATATCACTAAGATCAGGTATCCGAATATTATATAGAGGTCTGGTCGTAACCATGGATAAAGTTGTGTCAAAAATTTGTAGATCATGAGCAGGTGAATGTCCACTAATAGTCCCTACATATCGGGTAGGAGGGGGAACATTATGATGCTCAATTTGATTAGCCACCTCTTTACCATGCTTTGGTAAAGGATGTTGAAATATGTCCAATGATTGATTGGCATTCTGATTCTGATTTTGAGGGATATTCTTTTGAGCATTATTAGGAGGATTTTGTTTAGGTTGGAAGGCTTGTACCTCCATCTCATTGTTATCAATCAGGTCTTGTATTTTATGTTTTAATATTTTACAAGCGTTGGTAGCGTGTCCAGGTCCTCTATGGAAATCACAGTGTAAATCAGCTCTGTATCCAGGTATAGTTGGATCAGGTTCCCGGATAGTTGGTAATTGGATCAAACCTCGTTCTAATAATTGCGGTAGAATGGTTGATAGAGGTTGATTTAACCTAGTAAATTCTCGAGGTGGTTTATCAGGAGGTTTCAGTATAAACTTCTCCGTTGTTTTCGTAGCATTAATAGTAGCAATATTCCTACTATCAGTGACTCCATCACCCACAACTTGTTTATTTTTATATTGATTTCTGGATGTTTTCTCATCATCTTTCTTTTTAAGCTGACCTCTCCTAATGAGAGCATCTTCCACTCTTCGGGCTAAGTCTATAGCCTGATCGAAGGTGGTCAAGGTAGCGGTTGATAACTCATAGGATAGTTGTTCTTGTAAATTATTGATAAAGATATCCAACATTTCTCGATAAGGTAACACAAAGTGTAATTTTCCTATCAACTGTCTCCACCGAGCTAGGAAATCAGCAAAACATTCATCTTTGTCTTGTTTTAAGTTGTACAAATATTTAATGGTTACATGCCTTTCGATGTAGGCACTAAATTGATGAACAAAAGACTCGGTTGTTTCTTCGAAATTCCTCAAAGAATGAGTGGGTAATTGATAATACCACTCCAATGCCATCCCTCCTAAACTTTTTGGGAACATTTTTAGTAATAACAAGTCATCATGTGATATATCATGACATGCTATCCTAAACATACGAAGATGCTCTATGGGATCTTCGGTTCCTTTGTATATAGGTAGGACAGGCATAGGAAAGTGTTTAGGATATGGTTGTGCTACAACTATAGGATCTAAAGGTTGACTACACATCTCTCGATAATTGTACGAGGGACGGTAGGGATCTATCTGGTCCATGCGGGAGACTAACTGTTTCACCATGGCTTCCAGATTACTAGTTTGTCCACCATATTGGTTTGGTGGTATTTGAGCGTATGATGGCGTGATGTAAGGATTAGATGCTATATTGCTATTATGCAAATGGTTAGTAGGGAGAGTATTATGAAGAAGATTTGTAGTAGCATTATGTTGTATCCCAGATTGTTGGAAATTGGTGTTTGGTTTTGTTTTGGGCTTTTGTTGATTTGAGGTATGTTGATCAATAACTTGGTGAAATAGAGCAGTGAATGAAGGTTTCTTTTGTGTGGGAATAACTCTAGGCTTGGTAACAGGCACTCTAGGTGGTTGGGTAACTTGTTGTTGTTGCATGTTCTGGATTATAGCGGCCATATCTAAATTGGATGGTCCAGCTTGATCACTTTCTTGATCAACGAAGGACAAGGGATTAGTGCGTGTGTGATATATTTCTTCTAGGGTTGCTTGAGTGTCACTAATTTGATCCTTGTCCATATGGATTGCTCTATTAAGAGTGCCAATATTAGTATTGAGGAACTTCCAGAAATGTTCCATGTTCTCAAAAGTAACAGCTCCTCCCGGAGACATTTTAGGGGATGAGGATCCTTCCTCTCTAACAGTTTCTCTTTGTTCATTTCCTTCAACAAACTCTTCTTCTTGTTGGTCTAGGGTTCCTTCTTCCTGAATTGGGTCTTCAGGAAGGACATCTAGTTTATTTACTAGTTTTCCTAACCAATCTTCTTCTACTTCAATCTGTTTTCCATTCCTAAGTCTAGTCATTATGCTTAAACTTAGATTTTAGCAAATATATATATATATATATATATATATATATATATATATATATATATATTTGCAACAAGTTTGGGAGGTATATATTTTAATTATATACCTACTATAATACTTAAAAGAAAACGTTTAATTTTTGTTATATTTTTGTTTTGTTTTTGTTTTTATGATAATATTATAAAGAGAACAAATAGCATACTAAATGCAAGAAATAATAATAATAAAAGAATGGCTTAGTTTTCTATAAATAGTTTATGGATGTCATTGATGGGATCAAGTTCATCAGGAGTCATGAAATGCTCCTCTTCAAATTGAAAATGGTTTTTCAAGAATTTGACAAAGTGTGCTATAGTGATATTATCTGTCTCAGACTCTGACCTGTAGAAATAAAGTTCATGACAATACTCTCGATATAACACAGCTCTAGGAACTCTATTCCATCTCTTTCTATCCGTAAGAATGACCTCTTGATCCTCTATACGAGATAGAAATTTATGTACTACAACTGCGTTGTCGAGGTATTCCTCAAAGGTGTACAACTCGGAAGACACAAGTGCTCTTTTATCTGCTAACCACCTATGGCAAGCTCTCTGAAGCTCATGGTATAAAGTTACTTGATCAGGATCCAGGATTCTATCTAGGACAAACCTCTTAATTTGCCTAAGTTCTATTGACCTAGATGAAATAATACCCAATCTCCTATCAAGTTCGTCCCACAAAGGTTGAACCCTATTTGTTTGAGGTACTCTAAGCACAGAGGTAATCTCTATGGCTGCTAATTGATTTTCAACATTTATGGTGACAACTCGTCTTTTATTATAATCTACCATCTAAATATGATATGCAATCTTACTTGTTTATCTGATGATTCTAAATGCATTTATATATATATATTTTTATTTGGATTGTTTTCAAAAGGTTTTTAGTTTTCACGTCGGGTTCACCAAAATGTATCGCTCCAAATTTTTTGCATCCTTACCTTCAGGCTATAGGATCCACGCCCGGAAGGGGGATGCGAGAAGGATGGGACAATACCTCAGATTGAGAGGCCCTTTGAAGGTCGCGCCTCTCGAGAGAGGGGCATAAGGGTGAATTTTTGGCGGATGGTGGGTTCACCAGGAAACTTTTGAGTGGCAGTTTCCACGCCTAGGTTGAGAATGGTTTCGATGTGTTCATTTTGTACTTTAATCATTCATATCCTAGGTTTGGCCAAGATGAATCTAAGCTATTCTATATGCCAATGCTGATTTATATGAATATAGAAAACATGAATAAGTACTAAACACAGAAAGTATGCTAAATAAGACAGAATATACCTGATTCCGGATGTCTGATGAAGATTCTGAGGTTTGTAGAAGTCAAGATCATCTCAAATCTTACATTATCATCTGCAATTGAACAGAATCATCTCAGATCATAGTCGGTCATCTGAGATCAGATGAGATCATCGTCGATCTGACGAATTCGTCAGAAACCTGCAATCATAGAAACAGATACCAAAAACCAAAAATGCAACTGCAAAAGCAAGGGGAAATGATAGAAATGATAGTAAATTTGCCTAAATGATAGATTCAGATAACAATTAAAAGAAATGCATTAATTTAATAATTTGTTTTAACTTTATCATGCATCTATGCTAAATGAGGTGAACTCCAGGATGCAAGAATAGAATAAACTAAGTTAATGCATAAGGAAATGAAGAGAAAAGATAAAAAAATGCAAACTTCGGGCTCTAATTGCCCCCAATCTGGACTACAGTCGAGATCACCTCCGATCGTACGAGATCATCGCCGATCTTCGACAGGATCATCCAAAATCGTCTGGAATCGCCTGCGACGATCCGAGCTTGCTTCGACTGAAAAATAGTAAAATTCCTGCAAGAAAACTTGAAATACGCAATGCAAACGAAAGTGCGAGGGTGTTCTAATGCACAAGAAACTAAATTTGTAGGGAAATCAGTCATCCAGGGGGTTCAAGGGGATAAACTGAGAAAATCCCAGTTTATATAGGATTAGGGAGAGGTTAGGAGGTTGGAGATCATCCCAATTTGGGAGATCTCCAATGGGGGAGACTCTAACTACGCAGACACGCTTTCTACCCAAGTTAGAGAAGTTATTGAAATAGAAGCTAATTATGAAAATTTGGTTTTGGGACGAAATCGTCTGGACGTTCTGTTCCAGACGAATTCGTCAGATCTGGGATGATTTCGTCTGATCGACGACGATATCGTCCAACGGTCAAAACAAATCCTAAAAATGGCATGAAAAACAAGGGGAGTGGGTAACGGGCGGTTTTGGGTTAAAATTCAAATTTTTATCTTTTTACTAAGGTTTAACTACGCCAATTTTAGGGTGCTACACCATACAACATCCATTCATGGAAGAAATAAAGACAAGGGGAGGGAAATGAAGGGAGCAGAGTTAAATGTGCATGCAAATAGATTTAGTGCCACCGAATTGTAAAAGAATGAAAGCATTGTTTTTGGTTTTTGTTGTTGTTTGTTTTTTTTTTTTTACAAATGTACATTAGTAGTGATGAGCGGTAATGCCTATGACTAGGCATAAAATGCTCGCAGGTGAATAATGTTAATGGGCTCAAGCTCGGCTATTCCTTCCAAAGTAGCTAGATGATATGCCCCAGATCCAAATTTATGAGTAACCATGTATGGGCCTAACCAATTTGGTGCAAATTTGTCATGAAGATGGCACGGTTGGCTAGTGATCTGTTGGTTCTCTTTGAGGACTAAGTCTCCAACTTGAAATTCATGTTGGTGTACCTTAGAATTATAGGCACGTCGAAGACAATCTTGATAGACACGCGTATGTTCAATGGCATGGATGCGACGTTCATCCAAAAGGGTCAATTGATCTAATCGGGCTTGACGAGTCGTGTCATCATCAATAAATTCTTGCATAGAGACTCTTAAAGATGGTATTTCGAGCTCCAATGACATGATGGCTTCGGCACCGTAGA
This sequence comes from Wollemia nobilis, assembly GCA_028583015.1. Classification (NCBI taxonomy): domain Eukaryota; kingdom Viridiplantae; phylum Streptophyta; class Pinopsida; order Araucariales; family Araucariaceae; genus Wollemia; species Wollemia nobilis. The sequence goes on along the minus strand of JAQPPZ010000690.1, from coordinate 7,400,549 downwards.
CAAGAGAGAATGGGGTTGCCCCAGTTGGAGTACGAATACTAGTTTGATATGCCCATAATGCTAAAGGTATTTGATTGTGCCAATCACGGTGTGACTCTGCAACGGTTTTGCAAAGAATGGCGATGATAGTTTTGTTGGTTGCTTTAGCTTGACCATTACCTTGGGGGTAATATGGAGTGGAAAAGCTATGTTGGATATTGAATTTTTTGCATAAAGCATGCACATTATTATTCTTAAATGGTGTACCATTGTTAGAGAGGATTTTTGATGGGATGCCAAAATGACAAATGATGTGTTGTGTGATGAAATCAATGATTTTGGCACCTATTGTTTGGACTAATGGGACAACCTCCACCCACTTGGTAAAATACTCAGTGGTGGTGATGATGAATTTATGGTTGCTGGATGAGGCAGGAGTGATTTTACCGATAAGGTCCAGGCCCCACTGTGAAAATGGCCAGATAGATTGAATGGGTTGTAGGGCCTGAGAGGGTAAGTGTGTAAGATTGGCGTGATGTTGGCATTTGACACACTTCTTGACATAAGCACAACAGTCATGCTCCATGGTGGGCCAATAATAACCCATTCATAAAATACGTTTGGTGATAGCCATGCCACTGAAATGGCCACCACAAGTACCATCATGAGCTTCTTGAGTAATGCATTGGGCTTCGAAAGGCTCAAGACAACGAAGTAATATGCCATCATAACTTCGCTTATATAGGATATCACCTAGCAATATGTAGCGAATGGCACGCAATTTAAAATCTCATTTATGGGCATGACTGATATCAGGTGGTATGATGTCGAGCTTGATGTAATCCTTAACTTGGGAAAACCATGGGTCATGCAGTGTGGCTGCGATGATATTGATGCCATCGTCACGAGGAAGTGGCTTGTTGGAAATGGCTGAATGAAGAAGGGTGTGAATGGACACGTGAGTGGTGTCAAAAAGTGGGTTTTGTGGGATGAGTGAGCCTAGAGAGGCCATGGTGTCGGCAAAATGGTTTGTGGATCACGGTGTAGCGGTGATGTCATACCATTCGAACCTAGCCAATAGATCTTCGACAACCTGCTTGTATTGTTGTAAGACTAGGCAACGACATTGCCACTCTCCCTTGATTTGATTGACAATGAGGAGGGAATATCCAAATATGTCTAGGCGACGAATATGCATGGAGAGTGCTTGCTTCAAGCCAAGAATAAGAGCTTCATACTCAACATTGTTATTGGTGCATGGAAAGCCTAACTTAAAGGAGAAGGGGAGGGGCTCCCCTTGCGGCGTGAAAAATACTATTCCTGCACCCCCAGCATGTGTGCATCGGGAGCCATCAAAGAAAAGAGTTAGTTCAACAGTGGATTCAGGCTCTACAGTTTCTTCGGCTTCGCTTATGTGAAAAACGGAATCGTCTGGAAGCTAAATAAGCAGTGGTGCATTATTTGGTAATGGGGCCTCAACTAATTGATCAGCAATGACTTGGCCCTTGATGGATTTTTGGCTAATAAATTTGAGGTCAAATTCTATAAGGAGCATAATCCATTTGGCTATGTGGGTATTGTTGTAGCTTCTGCTGAGCATGTAGCGAAGTGGATTGTCACGAGCAACTACGTAGGTAGTGTGATTGAGCATGTAATGTCGCAACTTCTGGGTGGCAAAAACAATGGCAAGACAAAGTTTCTCCATGTATGCATACCGTGTTTCATAATAAATTAGAGTGCGACTAATGTAATAGACTGCATACTCTTTGTCATTTTTATTCTTTTGGGCAAGGAGTATGCCTACTGCAACATCAGTAGCAGAGACATATAGGTAAAATGGACGGTCTGGATGAGGTGGGATGAGAATGGGTGGTGATGTAAGGTATGTTTTGATATCATCAAAAGTGGCTTGACATTTGCTATCCCATTTAAATGGGACCCCCTTTTGTAATAGATGATTAAATGGTTGACATTTATCGGACAACTAGGTGATGAATCACCGAATAGATTGGATCCGTCCTTGGAGGCCACGTAACTGCTTGAGGTTCGTAGGGGGCATGTCAATGATGGCTTGGACTTTGGTGGGATCGACTTCAATGCCTCGTTGGGAGACGATAAAACCTAATATTTTTCTAGTGGTGACACCAAAGACACATTTTTTGGGATTCAATCGAACATTGTGTTCTAAGAGGTGATCAAATATTTGTCGCAGATCTGCAATATGTTGACCATGGATTTTGGATTTAGCAATAAGATCATCTACGTAGTCTTCAAGAGTTTTATGCATAAGATCATGGAAAATATAAGTCATGGCACGTTGATAGGTTGCCCCAGCATTCTTGAGGCCAAAAGGCATGACTTTGTAACAAAAAGTCCCCTAGGGGGTGGTGAAAGTGGTCTTGTGTTGGTCCGCTAGATTGACACGAATTTGATTGTAACCTAAAAAACCATCCATGAGTGATAGTATTTTGTGTCCGGCTGTAGCATCGACCAAAGTGTCGATATTAGGGAGTGGAAAATTGTCCTTGGGACAAGCTTTGTTAAGATCCCTAAAATTGGTGCAAATGTGGATACCCCCTTGGGTTTTTCGATGGGAACCATGTTTGAAACCCATTCCGGGTAGTCAATGGGGACAATAAAATCAACATCAAGGAGTTTATGTAATTCTCCTTTTACCATAAGGGCCATAGTAGGGTGCATGCGACGCAAATTTTGTTGCACAGGTTTGGCGTTGGTGTCGAGGACAAGGTTGTGCACAACTAGAGATGAATCGAGGCCCGACATATCTTGATAAGACCAAGAAAATACCTTAATGTAGTAGCGGAGGAAGTTGGTGTATAGGATCCGCTCTTCTTTCGTGAGGCTGGCGGTGAGGTAGATGATGTGAGGATGGTCGGGATCATTGCCAATGTCAACTTCAATGGTGTCCTCAACAAGCATGTGAGAACCATCTTGAAGTTGTTTTGGGATGGGGATGAGGTGGAGGTCATCAATGGAGTCAGGGGTGAGGAATTCATCATCGAGATAAAAATCTATGTTATGAATCCATGGGATGTGGGGTGGGTTGGTAGGTAAAGGTGCACTAGCAGAGTGGATCATGTGGGGTGTGGGGAGGAAATCAGCAGCAGATATGGGGGGAGATATCATCGAAGTTGAAAAAATCATTAATGGGAGGTGGGGTGTAATTAGGTTGGTGTGGGTAGCGAAGGAGAGCATAAAGGTCAACGAAAATCATGTTGACCGATGCACTATGAATGGATGAGGTGGGGGAGGAAGGTTTAGAAGAGTCGAAAGAGGATAGGAAGAAATCAAGAATGGGTTGGTGGTGACCTGGATTCAAAACTATAGGGGGTGAAGGTGTGCGAGTGATTTGGCATCGGGATGGGATGGTTTCGTACCTTGGGAAAAAAGGAATTACGGGTGGAGAGGATGGGGCTAGAGAGGGAGGGGAAGATGAGTCGACAGGCAGGGATGGATCGGTAGGCGGGGGTGAATCGATAGGCGGGGATGGATCGGTAGGTAGGGGTGAATCGGTAGGTGGAGGTTCATCCACAGTGAGGTAGGTGAAGTGATAAATCGGTGTGTCGACTTCTTGGGGGAAAGAGGCTCATGGGGTGGTGAGGGTGGAAAGAATGTGGATGGTATGTCAATGGTAGAGTGAGGAGAAGAGCTCTCTGATGGCATGGTAGGTTTGAATTCCTCATTAGGCAAGAGGTTGGGAGGATTGAGATTTAGATGTTGAAATTCATGCTCAAGAGTATGAATGGTGGCGGGATTGTAACCAACTCCAGAGCGATCTATGGGAAGGTGAGTGGGAGGACTAATATAGGAATGACATCCTTGTTCGTATCTCCCGAGGCCATACCCATGCCAATTGTATCGACGTAGATATTGCCAGGAAAAAATAGGATTTGACATGTGATTAAGATTGCCATAAAATCTGGTTTGTGGTAAAGGAGGTGCTGGTGGTAGCACGGATGAATCAAGGCCTCCATAGACAAAATTCATGGAATTATTGGGAGGACCAAGAGGAACGACAACCCCAATAGTCAAGGGCACATCACGAGGTCAGCCGAAATCATGGGTGGTTTGGACATTGGCTAGTGAAATGCGTGAATCGGTGATGTGATACTCGTCGGGGCCGGGTGCGGTCATGTGGATGGAAACATGGGGAGGATTAGTGTGCGTGAGTGGAGGGGAGGACCCCCTGTGTGGTCGGGGTGATGGTGCATCAGATAGAGGGGGTGTGTTGGATGGGGGATGGGTATCCATGTAGGTGGATTGGGCTAACTCCACATCAAGTCGAGCAGCACATTGTGCCCACTCATAACATTCAGTAGGAGATCCAACGATGGGATGATTAGCATGTTGGAATTGGGATGGAGGTGAAGGTGTGGGAGTGTTTGAATGGGAAACCACATGCACCTGAGTGGACCATGGCACAAAGCGATGAGTGGATGGTGGTGGTGTGGGAAGGATGGGTGTGGTATTGGATGAGGGTGGTGGGGTTGGCATAGCAAAAAAGGTAAATGGTGGTGGTGTGAAGGATGATGAAGTAGCATGAGAGAAATTAGGGGCTGGTGGTCACGGTGGAGGTTGAGGCAGAGTGGATGAAGTGGAGGCCACATTGCTTAGATTAGGGGTAGGGGGTGGTTGTGAGAATGGGGGATAAGTGTGAGCGAGTGTACGATGGGGAATGGGGGTGAATTGTGTAGAGGTCAAGGACGGACCAGGTGGAAGGCTGATGATGTTGCAAAACTCGAAGGGATCACCGTCGATGGGGATGCAATGAACTAATCCATTATGGACATATTTGATGTAGTGATGAAGTGTGGAAGGGATGCATTGCATGTCCCGAATCCAAGGTCGTCCTAACAGGATATTGTATTGCATCTCGCCTTCGATAACATGGAAGAGGGTGGAAATGGTTTTGACACCTGCCTTAATGGGTAAGACAATAGTGCCAATGGTGGGACGCATAGAGCCATCAAAGGCTCGAAGATCCATGGATGGTGTAGCAAGATGAGATGGGGGAAGACGAAGATGGTTTAAGGCTATGGTAGAAATGATGCTGATGGAGGAACCAGTATCAATGAGAACACGCTTATAGGTAACAATGTTTATGGAGGCTTGAATATGTAATGGAGGATCCACTCCCTCGCCTACAACTTCTATAATTTCATGGTCATGGAAGCTGATAGAAGGTTGTAAGCATCTTTGAACATTGCCAATAAAGTTGGCAAAGGAATATGCATTCTGGGTGTCAAGATCGAGTGAGTGGAGGATAGAATCGAGGGCTTCACGGTGAGGTTGGGATTGCTGCAAGAGGTCATAAATGGATAACCATGCAGGGGTGGTGCGGAGCTGATGAGAAAGGCTACCACGGATGGTGATAACATTCTGTGGAGAAGGTGGAGGGATGGGTGGTGTAATGATGGAAGTTGTGACTAGAGGTTGTTGTGATGTAGAAGGTTATTGAGGGGCTACAGGGGGTGGGTAACGTTGATTGCGAGTAACGATGTGGATCATACCCACAAAACCCTGCTAGGAAGGATCTCGATTGATGTGGTTAACTTGACGTGGATCATTTTGAGGTGGATTACCCCCGTGCTCAGGTAAGGGATTTTGAAATATCCCCAAATTTTGATTTTGTGGTGCAAGGGGGTTTGAGACTTGAATGGAGCCTCGATCAATTAGGTCTTGGACAACATGGCGAAAGATGCGGCATGAATCAATGGTATGGCCATGTTGTCGGTGATAATCACAAAAAGATTGGGGGTTGTAATCTCACAGTAAAGGGTGATTTGGATCAAGTGGTTGGACATTCGGTAAATGGATGAGGCCCCCCTCAGTAAGTCATCGAAATAGAGTAGGCATGGGTTCATAAATGGGCATCCAATTGCATGGGGGGTGAGGTGGTCATGGATTGCGGCCTTGATAGGTATTGGGTTGTGGTGGGGGGTTGTTGGTTTGTGGAGTGGGAAGAAGTGGAGGATTGGCTTGATACTGATTGTGGGGGGAATGTGGAGGAGTGGGTTGTGGGGCTTGCATAGATGCCACTTGCATCGACGGATACGATGGGTTGATAAGAACTTGATTGGTTTGTGGTGGTCATGTGGTAGGTGGTATATATTGAGGGCGATTGTAGTGGTAGTTGGTGGGGTAAGGTGGTTTCTGATGCAATGTGATTTTTCCCATGTGGACCTTGATGTCCTCGATTACTTTGGCTTGGGAAATGGCCTCCTCGAATGTTTGACTCTGATGTATTTGTAATGTTTGGGAAATTTGTTTGTGGCAACTCTTGGCAAAGAGTTTGACGAGCTCTGAAGGTGGGAGAGGGAAAGCAAGATCATGAAGGACCACTCTCCAAAATATGAAAAAATTAGTAATGGGCTCATCATCCCACTAGCGCAAAGCATATACATCAGACAGGGTGAGCTTGGTTTTGATATTGATAGCGAAATGTTCAAGAAATATATTGGCCAACTGCTCAAATGTGTAGAGGCTATGGCGAGGTAAATGGTTGTACCAATCTAAAGCTTGACCACCAAGTGACATGGCAAAGGTACGAAGCATAAGGGGATCACTTTCATGCAATTGGTAACAGGCAAAACGGTAATTATTGAGGTGCTCTCTAGGATCTTCCTTACTTTTGAATTTATCAAATTTGGGAACTTCAAATATGTAAGGGTAGGGATGGACAGGAATAGAGGGGTGAATGGGTTCATTGCACAACTCATCGTATGTGGGATTTTGAGGCCCATAACCAGTGGTACGTAGATCCAAAGCACGCAACTGCTCTTGCATGGCTTAAAAATTGCTAGAGAGCATAGTGGTAGTCTCAGGTGAGGCTGGAAATGGAAGGGGTGGTGCAGGAAGTGGGTGGTGGTTGTGATGTGGCAGAGGCAAAAGTTAAATGTGGGGGATACCATAGCTACTGCTCTTCCCACTACTGATAGTAGGCATCCTACTATGGAGTGGGTACAACTATGGAGTGGTATTGCGGGACAGGAACCTGAGATGGATGGGGGGAAATGTATGGAGCCTGGGACATGGGTGGTGGCTACTATGATGGATCATAATATCCAGGAGGTGAGGGACCAGGAAGTGGGATTTGCTATTGTTGTTGCATGTCATAGTAATTGGGAGGTGACTGGCCAGGCATGGGCATCTGTTGTTGTTGCTGTGCATACTAAAAAGTAGGTTGCACCTGAGCAGTAGTAGTGGATGACCATATAGGGGGCATGGTGAAAAATGTAGGAGGTGTGGAAGAAGGGGGTGGGATAGACGTGGATGTATGAAAGGAAAACTACTGTGAGGTAGTGGGGGGTATGGAAGAGGACTGAGGTGAAGCAGAAGGGTTGGCGAACAGGGAATTTGGTTGAATGGAATACCGAGGTGGGATGCCTTGGTAGGTGGAGTGCAATGGAGGTAGTTGATATGAAGGGGGAGGAGGTAGCCAAAAAGTACTGGGGTGTACAGATGGTGGGCCATAGGTGGAGAATGGAGGGTAACCGAGAGGTGGAAATGTGGTGAACTGGGGGTAGGTGGTAGGGGTGGGGTGTGAGATGTGCGTGGTGGAAAATCCTGGATAGAGGGGTCTGCAAGGCTTGACGAAGCCATACGGTAACTCTATGATGGATGGGAATGATATGCGAGGGATCTGGTAGATGGTGGCTGAGATGAAGGTGGATGACTAGAGGAAGCCTGGTGAGATACCGGTATGTGTGAGGAAGGTGGTGTGGAGGAATGAGGGGTGGAAATCATACCAACAGACTATACCATGGTAACAATATCCAGGATAATTTGGGAGACGATGACATCGTCACCCAAAAGAGGATGAGAAGAATGGTCAATGAATGGATGAGCGAAGGAAGGGGAAGGAGGGGGAGTGAGCTCCTCCACCACCATAACTAGTATGGGGCGGCCGAGAGAGGTGTAGATGACATTGGGGCAGAAAGTGGATGGGGGATTGGGTGAAGAGAGAGCTTCTAAAGGAGGGGGCTCCTCGAGGTGCTCATCTAGGAAATGAGATGGTGGGGAAGAGGCCATATGGGATGCAGTACTAGCTCTAGGGGTGGAAGGCCCCATCAATAGGTCAGGCACAACTCTGGATGGAACCTGCTCAGACTCGAAAGGTGGATCTATAGTCCGAGAAGAAGAGGCCCCTATAGTAAGAACAGTCCGTTGGGCAGCCTCGGTAGCACGACGAAGTGCTTCACATGTCTGACTACGCATGACCAGCATGGTAAGATATGAAATAAGTGGATCAAAAGTCAATAGAAGTGAAAGGTAGGCTCAAAAACTGTCTATGACTGACCGGGATACTCTCTGGTGGCAGAAAAACAAGTTCGCAGGTCTAGGGTGCGGACCAGAAAGGTTCGCACTCTAGGGGTGCGGACCACCCTAAATGAAAAATAGAAGGCTAAAAATGTGTAGTAAGTGCCTCTGTGTGATATGTGTGTAGTCTAGAACCTGAAGAACAGGTTCGTAGGTCAGGGGTGCGGACCAGAAAGGTTCGCACTCCAAGGGTGTGGACCACCCAAAAGTGTAGCAGAGGGTGAAATCTGTGTTGTGTATACCCTCCCTATGCTAAAAAAATTTGTGTGAATCAGTATGGTAGCCTGAATGCTATATTTTCACATAGAATCATGCGAAATAAGCTTGAGTGTAGGATGAGTATGTTGGGAAGCGCAAACCACCTAAAAACAAACTATGCAGTGAAAATCATGGAGATGAAATAGTGAGACAATCCGTAAGTGAGTTATAGCACTTTTGATGCGTTGTTGGAACCACTTTTCCCGAGACTCAAAAGCAAAAGTTTTTTTCTTTTTGGTTTTTTTGTGTGTTTTGATGATAAAATATACGGCCTAGTAGTAAAATTTGGGTAGTGGGTGATATGCTAATATGAATCAGGTATGTCGTAGCACAGAACCTTCTGCAATGCCCAAAGGCACACAAAATAGGACTATGTTTCCAATGGGCGAATGGCTACCTAGATGGAATAAGGTACAATAAAATGATATCCAAAAAGGGGGGAGACTCAAAATGCGCTAATGAGTCAAATAAATCCTCTCACGAAGAGAGGTGGCACTGTCAATGTGGTGCTATACATTGGCGTACCCATGCTTTCGCTTAACCCTCGGACGACTTGTTCAAGGAACGCACAGTAATTACCATGTCCACTAATTATTTGAAAAGCCCTGTGGAAAAGGATCTAAAACTATCCCACTCCACAGGTAACCGTTGGTGATAAAATCCAAGGCCTAGTCACAAAAGTGGGGGATTTTTTGGTAGTGAAGCCCAAAAAACCACTCGTAGGGTGGGGAAATAGGTGTCTAATCTGGAGGTGAGCCAGTGGAGGGCAAGCCCGTACCACACCGAACTTTGGTGTTGAGTTGGTGATGAAATCCAACTTAGACTGGAGATGAAACCCAGGTCCTTACACCGTTTAATTTGGAGCGTGAGTGTGTGGTGTTTGTTTGTGCGGTACTATTTTAGAAGCAAATCTAGATTAATGCCTTTTCAAAAGAAAACTATTCTAGGATGCCTTTTCAAAATTGAAACTATGCTAAGATGCCTTTTGGAAGAAAATCTATTTACTGGTTGGTACAAAAGTAAATCTAGGCTATCAACGAATGAATTGAAATCTAGTTAAGTGGTTTACAAAAAGGTAAAATTACTCTATTGATTTGCAAAAGGTAAGTCTAGCTAAATGCTTTTGGAATTTGAATTTAACTAGGAAATGACTGAAAATTTGATCTAAGACAAATGAGAATGTGTAATTGTTTGTGGAACTTGCAGCTTAATATGTTAGAGTAGCTTCAAAACAGAGGAAATGGAAATATTTTGGCACAAAACCTGCGTCCAGGTGAGTGGAAATACCTCCAATTTGCTCTCTGGTCCAAGACTGTGTAATTTTGGAAGGTTCACACTCCTGAGGTGCGAACCTGTCTTTATAAAGTGCTTTTTGACCATGGTGAAGGTTTCAACCTTAGTTGAGTTGCCTATGAGGTCACATGAGGACATTGAGTTAAGTGTAGGAAGGGGATTAGCTAGCCCAAAGGGGCTAATAGTGATGAATAGTGATTTTTAGGCCAATTTATGCAATTTTCAATGGTTTTGCATATTCATTAACCACCGAGATGGGGAGAGGGACAATGTGCGAATTTTTGGTGTCTACAGGTAAATGTGGTAGGTTGGCATGTTGTTGGTATTTGATGCAATGTTTGATATACTCGCAATAGTTTTGCTCCATTTTGGGCCAGTAGTATCCCATATGGAGGATGCATTTGGTTATTGCCATGACACTAAAATGGCCACCACAAGTATCATCATGGGTTTCTTGTACAACCCGTTGTGATTCTTGTAGTTCTAGGTAACACAAGAGTATGTTGTCATAGCTGTGGTGGTAAAGGATGTCCTCCAGCAAGGTGTAGTGGATCGCTCTTTGTTTAAAAGTTTGGCGTTGGGCATGGGGCAAATGACATTGTAGGAAACCTAGTTTAATGTACTCTTTGATATGTGAGAACCATGGGTCGTGATGTTCGATGTTTACCATATACACACCACCATCGTCTATGGGAGGTGTGGGTGATATAGTAGATTGCATAAGTGTATGAATAGATAAAGATGTGTCAGATGTTGGATTTTGTGGAATGAGGAACCCTAAGGAGGCCATAGTGTCTGCAAAATGGTTTGATGATCGCAGAGCAGCTTCGAGGTCGTACCACTCAAATTAGGATAAGAGTTGTTGGGCAATTTTCTTGTACTATTGGAGGACTGGGTAGTTGCATATCCAGAGTTCCTATACTTGATTTACTATCAAAAGTGAATTACCTATGATGTGGAGGTGTTTGATATGCATGGAGTTGCTTGTTTTAGTCCTAGGATTAGGGCTTCATATTCTGCGTTGTTGTTGATACAAGGGAAATCAAGTTTGAATGAAAAGGGGAGCGGTTCTCTTTCTGGTGTAAAGAAGACAATGCTTGCACCCCCAGCATGGAGACACCTGGAACCATCAAAGAACATTGTGATATTAGCCACGAATTTGGGTTCGACATATTCTTCCTCTTTGATTATGTGGAATATGGAATCATTAGGGAGTTGAATGAGTAGGGGTTTATTGTCAGTTAAAGAGGCTTCAACCAGTTGGTCAACGATGACTTGCCCTTTGATGGATTTTTTAGATACAAATTCTAGGTCAAATTCAGTTAGGAGCATGAACCATTTGGCAGTGCGTGAATTGTGATAACTTTTGTTCATCATATACCAAAGGGGATTATATAGGACGATGACAAAAGTTGTGTGGTTTAACATGTAGTGTATTAACTTTTGAGTAGCGAATACTACTACTAGGCATAGCTTTTCCATGTATTCGTATCTCATTTTGTAACTAACTAGTGTATGGATGATGTAGTAGATAGCCTGCTCTTTGTCGAGAGCATTCTTTTGAGCTAGGAGTGTACCTAGTGCCAGTTTTGTAGCTGAAATGTATAGAGTCAGTGGTAATTGTGGGTGTGGTAGTGACATGACAGACAATGATGTAAGGTAAATTTTGATAGTGTCAAATGCTCCTTGACAATTATCATCCCATTTGAAGTGTACTCCTTTATGTAGGAGATGATTGAATGGTTGGCATTTGTCTGATAATTGCGCTATAAATCTATTGATATAAGTGATCTTGACCTGGAGGCTGCATAATTTATTTAGTGTAGTAGGAGGAGGCATCTCGATGATGGTTTTCAACTTACTAAGATCTACCTCAATGCCTCATTGGGAGAAAATGAAACCTAGTATTTTTCTTTATGTAACACCAAACACACACTTCTTAGGGTTGAGGCGCACGTTGTGTTCTAACAATCAATCAAAAATATGATGAAGATCTTCGATATGGTCGACACATTTCTTGGAATTAGCGATAATATCATCCACATAGTCCTCAACATTTTTGTGCATTAAATCATGAAATATGTAGGTCATGGCTCATTGATAGGTTGCCCCAACATTTTTGAGGTCAAAGAGCATGATCTTGTAGCAAAAGGTCCTCCAAGGTGTTGTGAAGGAAGTTTTGTGTTGATCGGCTGGGTTGATTCTGATTTGATTATATCCTAAAAATCCATCCATGAGGGAAATAATTTTGTGACCCGCGATGGAGTCAATGAGGGAGTCAATTTTGGGTAGAGGGAAGTTGTCTTTAGGACAAGCTTTGTTTAGGTCACAAAAATTTATGCAAACATGAACGTCATCAGATGGCTTGGGTACAGGGACCATGCTGAATACCCACTCAGGATAGTCGATGGGTACTATGAAATAAATGTCTAAGAGCTTTTGGAGCTTGGATTTCACTATCAATGCAACAATTGGATGCATGAGTCACAACTTTTATCTTACTAGTTTGGCATTGGGATCTAGTATAAGATTATGAACCAGCACAGTAGGGTTGAGTCCCGACATGTCTTTGTATGACCATGGAAAAACATTTATGTACTTGCGTAAGAAGTTCATGAAGGTGATGTGCTCCTCGGGTGAGAGGCTAGTGGATAATTTGAGGATGTGTGTTTTTTTGGATCATCATCGATGTCGAAATTTATTGTGTCCTCGATGAACATGCAATACCCATCATGCAATTGTTCAGGGATAGGAATGAGGTTGAAGTCATCAATGGCCTCGTTGAACTCATATTCATCATCTATGTAAATTCCCGTGTGATGGACCTAAGGGTTTTGAGATGACATGGATGAGGATGGGCAATTTACCACCCACAAGATGTGAGGAGAAATAAGAAAGTCTCCAGGCACTAGTATGTGTGATATCGATAAAATTTTTGGTTTGGGGTATCATATCGAATTAGCTGGTGACTGTAACGGAGAGGAGAGCGTAAGTCTACTTCGACCATGTTGATCGATGATGTAGGTGAAGTAGGTGGGGAAGACTCTGGTGAGGGAGGTTCAATGATTTGTGCATGTCTTAAGAGGCTCAAGGGAGGTCATAGGGCAACTAGAGGTGAACGTGGATGAGAGGCTACTCTCTGGAGTTGCCTATGTCGAGAACACAAATATTCATGCCAGTGGTGGATCAGACAAGATTGGATTAAGGTCTATTGGTGGGGAAGCTATGGATAAGGTAGCAAAGTATTCTACCAATCTCTCAACATCATAGAATAAGGAGGTATCGGCTATAGGAGATTCTTGGAAGAAGTCACAAGGGACTATGATGGTTGAAGTGGGCGAAGGCATGTATTATAATATATTCATATCGATATATTCTTCCAAGGTGTGCATTGGATGTGGAGGAGGATGCAAGGATAAATCTTGGATATTGTCTTCTAGTGTATATATGATGGTTGGACGATAACCTAGGCCAATTTTGTCAATAAGTGGTCGAACACGAGGGTTAATGGGTGTACGTAGCCCTTGCTCATAACGACCTAGCCCAAACCCGTGCCAATGAAAATACTATAAGTAGCATAAGGAAAATTGAGGGTTGGCTAGATGTGTAATTGCATCACTAGAGCTAGATTATGGTATTGGAGTAGTTGGTGGGGGGATCGAAGAGTCGACTCTTGCATAGACAAAGTTGGTGTGGTTTTTGGGACTTCCTAATTGTATTACGGTGCCAATGGTAAGGATCGAAGCTGAAGGGTGACATAAATCATGGGTGGATTAGATCAGAGGGTCACATACATGGGTGTTGTGTACATTATAGTCTCTTGGGCCCAAATTTGTCATGAAGATGGATATGCATGGTGTGGTACGCTCTGGTGACTGAGGTGGGGTATCAAAATCAGTTAAGGAAGGAGAAAGTTGAGATTCCTTGATGGTCACGACTGAAGGGTGTGGGAGTTGTTTCTCTAAATTTGATATTGGTTTTTTCGGTTCATGACATTTGGTTGTTGTGTCTTGAACAGGTTGTTTGTTCTACATAGGATATGGTATCAGTGCAGGTGCTGGGATACACAGAGACGTGAATGTCTTAGGTTTTTATCAAAAGGGAAGAGGAGGTGTTTATGGTGTAGGTAGGATAGGGGCTCCCGTATGTAAATGTGGGGAAGGTATGGTAATAGGTTGTGTAATGGATGATGATGATGGTTGGGGTACCATGGGTGGAAATTTAAATGGTAGAGGTTGGGATGATTGTGGAGACAATATATCTACTACAAGGGTGACTGAGGAGAATGTTGTATTACATTTATCCTTGGATGATATGAAAGAGGATGGGAATGGTACAGATGCCTATGCAAATAGGCAAAAATATGGATCCTACGGTAGGTCTCATGGAGCCATCAAAAGCACATAGGTCAAGGGAAGGCATGGAAAAATGGGCTTATGGGATGTGCAGGTGATGTAGAGCTACTATGGATATGATACTAATGGATGAGCCCGTATCAATGAGTACCCATTTGTAGGTAATATCATTGATATTGGATTGTATGTGGAGAGGAGGTCTGCTCCTTCTCCTACGAGTTTAGTTATATCGTGGTCATAGAAACTGATTGAGGGCTAGAGGCAGCGTGGGATATTTCCAAAATAATTCACAAAGGCATTGGTATCATGTGTCTGTAAGTCAATGGAACATAGGATGTCATTCAACGCCTCGTGATGGAATTGAGATTGTTGTAGGATATCGAATATGGATAGCCACATAGGGGCATTGCGTAACTAATGGGTTAGGCTACCACAGATGGTGATCACATTTTGAGGTGGTGGAGGTACAGTATTAGATGTTTGTGGTACTTGTGGTTATGTGAACCGAGCTAGCAAGGAAACGATAGGTGCGGTCTGGCGAGACGAGTATCATTGGTTCCTCATAGTAAGGTTGATCATGCCTACTATGCCACATGATGGAGGATCACACTGTACATTGTTCACTTGGTGATGTGGAGCTAGGGGATTGTTTAGAGGTCTAGGAGGATTGGGTCCTCTATGATCCGGTAGGGGGTTTTGGAAAATACCCAGGTTTTGATTTTGTGGGGTTAAAGAGTTTGCTACCTGAATAGTGCCCCTATCAATTAGGTTTTGAACTTACCCATGGAAGGAGTGACATGAATCGATATTATGGCCACACTGCCTATGGAAAGGATAGAAGAGTTGCTAGTTATAGTCACGAGGCTTGGGTGAATTTGGATCCAATGGGCGGATATAAGGTAGAACGATATGGTTGCCCTCATACAATATGTAGAACAAGGTTGGTAATGGTTTGAATAAGGGTGTGAAGTTGCACGACGAACCCTATGGGAACATGACTCGGTATTGCTATAGTCAAGGTGGGGCAAGAGCATTAGCTCAAAATGCTTACAACTATGGTGTATAGGTTGGAGGAGTCGGTGCTAGTGCTAGGGTAGCAGTTGAAACTTGGTTGGCTTGCGGTGGTTGTAGGTAAGGTTGATTTGGTGCAGGTTTGTTGAAGCAAAAATTGGAGTTATAGTTGGATTTGGCTCTCAAATTAATCTTCCTAGACTGAACCTTAATGTCCTCAATCACTTTTGCTTGTAATATGGTGTCTTCAAAAGTACGAATTTGGTGAAGTTCGAGGGATGTGGAAATATGTTTGTGTCAACTCTTGGAAAAGAGTGCCACAAGCTCCGAAGTGGGGAGGCTATGGGCGAGGTCATGGATAATCGCTCTCCATATGAGAATGAACTCAATAATGGGTTCATCATCCGCATGTCGTAAGGCATAGACATCAGAGAATGTGGTCTTATTCTTGATGTTGATGGAAAAGTGCTCTAGGAAGGAGTTGGCCAGCTGCTCAAAGGTATACAGGCTATGGCGTGGGGGCATGTTGTACCAATCCAGTGTTGGCCCAGCGAGATACAAGGAGAAGGTACGCAACATGAGAGGGTTACTACTATGAAGTTGGTAGCAGGAGGAGCGATAATTGCTCACATGATCTCTAGGGTCTTCCTTACCTCTATACTTGTCAAATTTTTGTATTTTAAAGTGATAGGGATAGGTAGGAATGGGAACTGATGGGTGAACTGGCTCGTTGCATAGTTCATCATAACAGGGCTTTTGTGGCTCATAGCTAGAGGTACACAGGTTCAACATTTTGACTTCATCTCATAAGAGTTGAAGTTCGGGTGTCATAGCCATAGGGGATTGAGCTAGGGTAGGTTGACCCTATGGATGTGGCGGATATTGGTATTGTTGTTCTTCACAATACTGTGGGAAATATTATTGTGCCTGATCATGATTAGGTGGGTACTAGGTGACATGTGTTGTTGTTTCCACTGGTACACTAGGTTGTGGGGTAGGTGTCTATTAAGGATAATAATACTATGACTGGGAAACATGTGGTTGTGGCATGGGTACTTGTTGGTTTGAAGCTTGCTATACTAGTTGGGCCATGGGTGGCAATGACCAAACTGGAGGAGGCGTAAAGAAGCAAGGTGCAACTGGTGGTAGTGTAGGTATCAGAACTACCAGTACTAGGGGTGGTTGAGATGAGGTATCAAGGATGGGATATGTCTCTACCTTGGAGGGTAAGAGGTAGGGAAGCTAAACTGCATAGAATCATATGGCTGAGTGGGTGGGTAAGCTGCAAATCTCGGTCCATAGGTAGGATGGAGAATTGTAGTGGGAGTCTAAAAAGGAGGAGGTTACGGTATCCTAACAGTCATCTAAGGCAAAGATGGCTCCAAAGGTTGGGTATCGTACAGTTCGGATACCTGGGAGATTGGTGGGAAAGCTATCAAAAAGGTGGGATAAGCTACCGAGGTAGGAGCTTGGGTCAAGGGGAAAGTGTATGTGTACACTCCCTCTTGGGTTTGTGCATCTTGCTCCTAAAGGGGCGGTTGGTAGATACCTTCAGATATGGTGAATAATCGCTCTTGGGAAGATGATGGTTGGTACTCTTGTGAAAAGTATGAGTGTGAGGTTTGAGGGAATGATTACGGTTCCTACCAATAAGGGATCTATTGTGTAGTTTGGAAGGATGGCTTCTGGCTTCCTGCAATGGAGGAGCATGGGTTAGAAACCATTCCTACAGTAGGGGTGAATGATGCGATCTCAGGACGGGTACGGTTTAGGAGGGAGGAATCATTCTCAAAAAGTAATTGAGATGGATTTTGGAAGAAAGGGTGTGCAAATGTGGGTGAAGTAGGCATGACCTCCTCGTCTATGGTAAATAATGGAGGAGGTTGTCCTGGTGCTATGTAGATTACATGGTCATAGAACGTAGTCGATGGAATAGGTGAGGATGGGACTGAAATGAGTAGGTAATCCTTTGCGAGTGAAGTAGCAAGGGCTTCACTCAAGGTCAACATCTCATCATGAGGCATCATGTGTGTGAGTTGTACATTAGATACTATGCATGAATCATATGTGTCTATGGTCTTGCCCTTCATGATCGAAGGAGTAACAATGGACTGACTAGAGGAATGGGGAGGCCATTCCTCCATAGAGCGTGCTTGCTCACACGCTTTACTATGGGTGACCACAGGCATAGTAACAGGTGTAAAAGGGGTTTTTAGGAATAAAACCTGTGTGATATAGACTCAATTGTGTCTAATTTAAGTGTAAAGTAAGTGACATGATGTGTGTAGCAAAAAAATATATAGTGTGATGTGTTGAGACCGGTCTGTGATCATGCAAACAACGATAGACTGGAATCAATTCTAAATGCTGAGAAAGTAAAAGCATTTTGTTCGTTTTGTGTGTTGTGATGTTGATACTCCCTAGGTAGAATCACGGGTAATGGAGTGGATACTCTAGAAAATCAGGAATGCCATCGATATCAAACCTCCTACAACACCCAAAGATGCATAAAATAGAATGGTATCGCAACGTGCAAACGGTGACCTGTATGGAAGGTACGGTAAAATGATATCCTAAAGGAGGAGAATCCACTATGTTGAAGTGAGTTCACTATATCCTCTCATGAGAAGAGGTGGCACTATCTGTGATGTGCTAGGTATGGTTGGTGTACCCCATGCTTTCACTTCACCCTTGGATGGGCTTGGTCAAGAATGATAGTTACCATATCCACTAATTATATGAGCCTTGTGGACGAAGGCATCTAATCTTGTCCCACTCTGTAGGTACTCGTTGGTGATGAAATCTAGGGCCCAGTCGCAAAAGTGGGGGATTTTTTGAGGATAAAATCTAGAAAACTGCTCTTGTGGGGCTGCTAGGTGTCTAGGGGGTTGAGCTGTTGGAGAGTGAAACACGATCCACACTAGTCTTGAGTGATATATTAGGGATGAAGTCCAATATCACCACTTGTTTAAATACCATGTGAGTGTATGTGGGTTTGTGTTTTGCTAACAATGTATGCAAGGTAAGAAACTAACTAGTTGCCTTCTCAAAAGAAAACCAATCCTAATGCCTTTTTGAAAGCAAATGATTAGATAACTTGTATTATTTGCAAATAAATGGTCTAGTACTAAATGCCTTTATAAAGAAAATTAATCTACTTTGCAAAACATGCAAATATGCAATCCAAGTGTGTGAAGTAAAAGGGGATTAGGAAACCCTTATTTAAGCTATAGATTACAATATGCTGCAGAAATTAGATGATATAGAAGAAGGGGATTAGGAAACCCTAAGTTTAACCATTAGAATGTACACTTCTTTTAGTGATAGATGCTATAAAAAAAGGGGGAAATAAGGTAGGTTTGTACTACATGCAAACAATTAAAGGAAATGTAAATTTATTTGAAAATAAATTTTAAGAACTTGCTGGAAAGTTGTAGGTCTTGAGACTTCAGAGAAATTTAATAATCCTAGTAACTTGAAATGAAAGCAAATCTACACCTAAAAATTGGTATTTGACTAGTGCATGCTTTGTGCTTTCAAAATATTATAGAAAAAAGGTGTAAAATGAGGCATACCTACATTCTGATGCTATGGGAGATTTTCTTGGCCCTTGAAAGAGTCACCCCTGTGGATTTGGGGATTTTTGAGGTTTCTATGCTCAAATCACCACTCGAGGGGCAAATTCAGTTTTGAAGGCTCAAATATGATATTTGACAGTTCAGAAGGCCTCTAGAGGTTGCAGGGAGGTTTGAGAAGTCAATATTGTGAGGTTTTGGGGATCTTAAGTGCAGATCGCCACCCAGGGGATGAATTGGTGACTGGTTTGCAGGGTGGGGGGTAAATCCATTTTAGAAGCTCCAAATATGAAATATGATGACCTAGGGTGGTTATTAGGGATTTGGAGATCTCTGTGAAGAATAGATACAGTACCTAAAAACATAGAAAATAGATAACAAACTTAGATTCACTTAAAATAGTTAACCTAACATTATCCATTATGGGGGTTCCACCGAGCGTGCCAGAATGAAATGGGTAGAAAATGACATTTGATAATTTAACACAAAATACAATGATGCATTAAACAAAGAAATTGTAATTCCATTTATATTAAGAGATACATGTTACAAGAGGGACATGATACCCTTTATCCATTTATTTTCCTAACAATGTTACAATCAATTTGATATCTTCTTCAATCATCCCTCAATGTAGGTGTGCTTCTTTGTATGTGGGCCACTGCTGGGTTGTTGTTTGTTTGATGTTGTTCTTCCTCTTCATATCTATTAAATAACCTATGAAGAACCTACAAAAGGGGGTTAGTGTGATGGGGGGCTTGCCTTAATCAGGCCCCATATTTAGGAAGATGAAATTATTGTAAAAACATGATAAAAATTGTAATAAAATATGCAGAAGGTGATAATATGGTGAAACAAAGCTTACCTGCCAAATATGGGATGATTTGGGGTCTGTAGATCCAATTCGCCACTCGGAGGCGAACTGAGGCTGGATTCACAGGGTAAGGGGTGATCTGAGTTGTGAGTCCTCTTTTACAAAATCCCTTTGGTGGATCGATTCTTAGGCAGCTTGGGTGCCTTTGTATGTTGTTGAAATCTGACTGTGTGCACCAAGAACTGACTATTCAATGTTCACTTTCCATTTATGTAGAGTTTTTGTGCTTTGTTGAATTTTGGGAGAGAGATATAATTAGGGGTTTAGGACCCACTATTTATAGGAAATGGCAAGGTGCAGGGGGGGTTAGATGGACTAAACCTAGGTTGAATTCTGACTAGGGTTAGGTTAGGAAATGCAATGTGGCAACATCACATTCCTTATAAGAAATACCTCATCCTCACACATGTGTGAGGATAGATTAGGGTTAATCTTGATTAGGAGGTCTTAATTCAATTTAGGATATGATTAAATAAATATCCTAACAAACCCTAATTACACACATGTGGGAGGATGTAATTAGTGTTAATAAATATTAAGGGTTCTTTTAATCAATTTTGCCCTAAAAAGGTGACTTAAGTGAAGTCAACATTAAACTAGATTTTAGGTATTGACTTGTTAATTTTTTTAGTCAACTAATACCCTGTGGGAGCCTCAATTAAGTGCAAATAGGTTGTTGAAGGATATCCCAGTGCATGGGATGTGATTTTGAAGGCTTATGAGGGTTTAGGACCTGAAAGCCGATGGAGTGGTATATGGGAGTCTACACGACGCTATGACAATCTATGGTGATCTACGCATGACTACAACCGTCTACATATGACTATGCATGACTACAACAATCTATGCATGTATATGAGGATCTACAATAGTCTACGTTGGTCTAAGATAGCCTAGGGGTACCTAGGACGACCTAAGTAAACCTACAAGTGTCCAAAAGGATATACAAATATGTAGGTATAGCAATATGCAACTTTTGGGTGTCTACAGTAGGAGAGACTACAACCTTTGGATTTATAGGAGCAATGACCACATGCCCTAAAGATGATCTTTGCTTTGCTTGAATTCAAGGAAAATGCTCTTCATGTGGCTAAAGTATTGTACCATGTGTCCTTATGAAAAAGGTTGAGTTTAACCAGACACTTTTGATGACTTTGGCTAAGATATGGTATTTGGAGATAAATAGCTTCTAGTTGCCATGCAAGGACATCAATGTTGACTATGTGGGAGGGTAGTTGGACATATATGATATCCTATTAGTTGTATTAGTATTAGAAGTTCTGATTGATGATACTATTTGGTTAGTTATGCATTGGGGATTAGGGGAGGTGGTGGCCAACATGTTAGAAGTTTAGATAATATTTTCCTAGGGGCCTATCATATTATCTTGCCTTTACCATTTGCTATAATGTGTGGTCTATAGGAGTGGTTAGGGACTATCCAGTTTTACATTACTCTAGGTGTAGGTCTAGGAGCAAATAGTAGTGGTATGACTACCAAGGCTTATAAGACATGTGGATGATGTGGAGACATCATACTATAACCCTCTTCAACTATATTATCCGACAGAATTCCCAATAGTGGTCATTGACTCTGGTGTCATCCGCTATAAAATTTGGGATCACTGAATCATTCATGTTAGACTTTAGATAAGAGTTTAATTTGGTGCAACTCTAAACCCTCACTCCCATGTGTATTTTTGGTACCAAAATAGACTTGATGGGGTGTCTTGACATAGATTGAATTATAAAACCACTCTCTTAATATGGAAGAGCTCCCACAAGGTCCCACTAGACACCATTTTTGTCTCTCCCTTTCAAGATGGTATACATACTCTACCTAAATTTGATGGCTCTTGTATGATATCCATGTGATTTGGTCATGGAATAGATCATCTACAAATTGTCTAACTCTATCCAAAATACCTCTATGATATTGGCTCTTCCACCCTTGAAGTGGTGTGCCCATTGATAGGCCAATTGGGAATAAGTATGGGTGAGAGGATGTGGTTAGGGAGGTGGTTGGGTATATCTTAGTGGGTTGTCCCACCACTAGTTATATAGTGGATGGAGTATGAGTGTTAGAGGTAGGGGAGCTACAATATTAATAGGAGTCATGCTAATGATCATGGCTAATGATATAGTACCTAACATGTCATATCGATTGTTGGTAGAGATAGAGAGGGACACATTGACTGGCTAGATGGTCATATTAAAGGCTAAAATGGAAGTACTCATGGCATAGTGAGATAGAACTAGGTAGAGGTAGTTGTGTGCATGCAAGATCGAGATTTATTAGTCTAATAGACCTTAGTGATATAGTTGACTATCATTAGTTTGACTATCTATAGGGATGCAACTATAAAAAGCCTACAAAAATGGATGACAAGACAACCAGTTGGTCTAGACCCTCCTAGGTCAATTGATTTTGGCATAAGAAACACATTCAATAAATATGTTTGAGTCCAAATGGATCTCACAAATGAGGTCACATGATTGACCTACTATAGGACAACATATCATGTGATCATACTAGCTAACTATTGACTACCTTCAACTAGCTAGGCATAGATGACACAAATACACATAATCTATGACATGATAGTTCCAATATTCAATTAGGATACTATCATCGTATGGAGAAAGAATAGGATCCCTAGACAATATCTTGTATAGCTAGCCCTAGGCTACCCATTGGAGGGCCACTTTTGCCATTATATCATAGAGGATGATGTATGATGATTATATTAAATGTGTAGTGAAATTCCACTACACTAGGAAAATCATGCTAGAGATAAAAATTCGCTAAGTTGCTACCTAGAGCTGAGCTAAATGAGATGAGAAGTTCTGAACCTCCATTAATCTATCAAATTGTTGGTGCTTAGAATATGTCGAAGCTAACCAAAATAGACCCATAAAGAAAGTTTCCAACAAGTTTGAAACTCCCTATTCCATGAGGACATGTTCATCCACTAGAATATAAAGATGATAATTTACAACCTTTTCAATGATATCAAAGTCAAAAGTTTCTATTGGTAAGATCCCTAGAAACATTTTATGGTAGTTTAAAGAATTCTATATTTATTAGGACTTAGTCCCATGTAGTGGTTTCATATTCACTCATTATTAAGAGGGTGGATTTGAAAATTGAGCTATACTCTAAAGATAATAAGGTCCATTGAAATCACACTTTAGGGGCTCCTAGAATGGAAAAACCAAGAGAAGTGGAGGAAAAATTAGGATCCAAGGTGATCAAACAGAAGACTAGAACTGGTCGAAATAGCTAAAACTAAATGAAAGTATGAGCATATTAAATATTTTAAGTCAAGAAGCTTCCACAAATTGTTTAGCCTTATCAGTTCATAGGGAGGTCATCCTAGGAGTGATAGGATAGAAAATAAGGTATACCACAGTAAACACTTGTTCAATTTTTCATTCGAATCCAAAATGGAGGAATTTTAGATCTGCAAGTTAAACCAATAACTTTAACATATGCCTAACTCCTAGAAGAAATCAGCCAAAATAATTTCTATGCTTCCAAAAACTAAAAACTCAACAGCCCAGACTTTCTTGGCGTTGATGTTGGCATTACTTTCAAAAGGTCCAAACATTTTCCAAATGACGTTAGCTAGGCTTATAGGGATTTAAAAATGGTACAAAAAATTCATAAGGGAGTCCAAAGTTTAGAGCAAAGTAGAGTGGTAATCCAAACTACTCAGGCTAGCTGCTAGTGTATTTGATATGCTGGTATTATACAAAGACATAACCTAAAAGGCAAAGGATGTAACAAAAATACCCTAGACTTAAGAATCTTAATGTAGGAGATACTGGCACTCCAACAAAATACAGTTAAACCATGTAGCATTTGCTAGTGTTAGATAGTGATAACCATCTTCAAGCATGACAAAGCATATCAATTTTCATAACTGCTTGACAAGTACATGTATAGAAAAATGAAGAGGTCGAGTGATGCTAGCTCAACCCAGGGTCATACCCTATCAATTTTGGTGAATTTTTATGTAATAGTTTATTTCATTTTAGGGTTAAGTGAAAGCTATATAAGGAGCAACGCTCCTCATTTGTAAGTGTTAAAAACTTCAATTTTTACCTTTTTATAAGTAGAGGCTCTAATATATTCTAATAATAATCAAGGTTGATTGGCTTATTTCTGCCAAAATTTATGCATCATCTTCTGTAATGCATTACACTTTCAACATTTCATTTAAGCTTTTATGGTAATAAATTATGCTAGAATCAATGTTTTTTTCCTTATTTCAACTTATATTGGAGTACATATTGTTAGGCTTGATGTTATTTGGATCATTGCTCTTGGGGCATTTTGAAGTGTTGAATGTTGTAACAAATCACACTCTTGATATTTTTGTTAGTTTTAGTTGGGTGAATTCTATTAGATGAAATATTTGTTTAGATAATTCATTGAAATATTTAGAATATAGGATGCTATTATTTCTATGCTTAACTTGCATGAGCTTTGATCAAGTAAAATTCAGTTAGGTCCTTGCTTAAAATAGGTAATTTATATTCTCTCACCTTGCATTCTTGTTATTAGTTGAATTTTGTCTACTTTAATCTTATGTATACCCATTTCTCTCTTATTTCTCTTCCATTTTATTTTATCTTGTAAAGCATTCAAAAGGAACTAACATTCTTTGGATGTTTATTTGAGACCAATTTTAGATCATCCAATCTTGAATCTAGACTAATGTTAACTAGACCATCAAGAGTTTTGGCACGCCTAGTGGGACCCAAATTATAACAATCGCCTAATTAGAAATCAATGCCATTGTGTGCATTTGGCATGGTTGCATTTCCAAATGATCAAGTTTTGGTGAACAACTTGATCTCACAAAGTGTATAAAATCAATTCATATAGTAACTCCATTGTTGAAAGAACATGAAGATGATGACCCCATTGAAGACGTAGATCCAAAGTTGCATGTTCACTAGATCGAAAGCCAAGAAGCTAAAATAACTAGTGCGATTTGTCGAGTTGCTAACTATTCAGGCATGTAAGAAATATAACTCACTTTCACCTAAACAAGTGTTATCAATTCAAAGCCCCACTCCTTTATAGGCCATATCTCCATAGTTACCTACTAGATCTCTAATAGAAGCTATGGTTGAATGCACTTTTCTTGGTTGGAATAGTGTTATATGCCTTAATATTCCAAATCTTCATGACATTCCTTAGTCTACATTAAATTTTTTTCCCTACTATGATGGTAGTGAGAAGACAACCTATGAAAATTGTCAAGATATTGCTACTTTAGCTAGTGTTCATAATATTGTCCATGAATAAGTAATGGTATAATTGCTTGCTCTATACTTTAGATATAAGATTTTATCTTGGTACCATGCATTAGAAGAAGGTAGTATTAACACTTGGGATAATATTTTTGAGAAAAAAGGTAAAAAATTTATTCAAAAAAACTCAAGTTATATATTTACTTTTAATAACTTGCCTTTCTTGGGAAGGCTCAAAATGCAACTCAACTATATTTCTTTGACTATCCAACTTATGGATGTTCCAGTTCCTTCCAGATGAACCCTTAAGGTGTTCCATTCACCCTCTCCTTTTGAATCCTTGGACTTCATCCTAAATCTACAAATCCCTCTTTCTATTCTTATCCTCCCTTTCTTAGTTCCCATATTGCAGTTGCTTTTAGAGTTGTGTCCATATATCTGCTTCATCCTCTACCATCTAAGAGTCCTCCTGAGTTCTAGCCTACACCATCTCTAAAATTTTCCTAATTAGAGTTCCCAAAATTCTTTCCTCTAGTTTAAAATATTCTTTGAAAATTATGGTGTTACATTCTAACCAAAGTTACCAATAGAAGAAACCTAGACCGAAATCCTAAGTTGTCTTCAAGGTATGCGATTTGAATCTATTGGTCTTCCAATAGTTGTTCTTAGTGGAAATGGATATTCTAATTGGAAAAAAAATATTGTACCACCAAATCCATACTATTCGGGCATAGGGACACACAAAAATGTGGTGGCCCATTGTTTCCTTCTGTTGGTGACACATTACAAACCAGTTGGATCCAATAAATTCATGTCTCCTTAAGTTATCTTAATTCGTAATAATCTTATGTGAAACCAAACCACATAAAGTAATTTATCTTTGGCTATCCTTTAGGTTGCCATAATTTCAACCAAGGGGTTGTGGACCAATATGAGTACTATGAATAATCTTTCTATAACCTTCTTTGACAATGTAAATTCCTAATTAGCTATACCGCCAAGCTATTTGATCAAGCCCATTCCTCCTTGGATACTTACTTCCATCCAATATTTCTTTTAATTATCTCTTCTCATCAATCCATTATTCCCTTAGACCCTCCTTTAGGACTTGCCACTTACCAGGATTGATTTGTTGTTGATCTGGTTGTTTAAAATAATGGCCTATGGGATACCACCCTTTCCTTTGGAAGTTTTCTCTAAGGCTTGTTAAGTGGGGGTACTGATCAATTATGAGGGAAAAATATTCCCATGAATATTCCCATAGTATAGCAGTCCTACCATCCCCCACTTTCTAGTATAGAAGTTCTTTGATAATTTATGCCCCTCTCTTTATAGCATTTTAGGTATATGATCCCTCTACAATTGGTTGAAGATGAGGAAGGTCTTCTATATTTTGTGAGGGATAGTATTTTGCTTTCAATACTTAGCTCCAAATATGGTCTTGATGAGTTAGCCACATGCAATACAACTTGGCCATTAGAGCTTGATTGATTGTTATTACTACTCTAATTCCCATACCTTCAACTTCCTTTGGCTTACAAATGTTGTCTCGACTGACTAGTTCCATTGTGTGATTACTTGCACTCCAGACCAAAGAAAGTGTCTCATAATATTATCCAAATATTTTGGTATAGTCTTTGGGGCTACTAAAATGGAGAATTTGTACATTGGAATTGCTTATAAAACTAATTTTAGCAACGTTACTCTTCCTTCAAAACGTAGCCACCAGTAGGTCTAGTGCAAACGTTTTGAGTGGATTTTGTCTCTTATTGATTTCCAATATTTATTTTTAAGGTCCTTATCTATTAGGGGGATACCCAAATATTCTAAAGGTAGTGATACCTCTAAGAATATGAGGATGTGGGTTATATGTTTTCTTAATATTTTTGTCACATTGAAAAACTACTTTTAATTTTACTTCATTTAGTAGTTGTCCAATAGTCATTATGTAGTAGTCTAACACTTCTTTGATATTGGTCACTTCTCTTATTGATGCTTCTCCCCACATTATTATGTCATCTACAAACTAGAGGTGAGTAAGCTTTATATTCCTAGTTATCCTCACCCCTGCAATGGTGTTCTCTGCTCTCCTCTTCTTCATGAGTCTTCCCAAGCCCTCTCCAAAAATAAGCAAAAATGGTGAAAGTGGGTCCCCTTGTCGGATGCCTCTAGAATATTTGAACAAT
Organism: Wollemia nobilis; assembly: GCA_028583015.1. Classification (NCBI taxonomy): domain Eukaryota; kingdom Viridiplantae; phylum Streptophyta; class Pinopsida; order Araucariales; family Araucariaceae; genus Wollemia; species Wollemia nobilis. Next base: position 7,373,414 of record JAQPPZ010000690.1, on the reverse strand, counting down.
TGGGATGGATTACCATTAATGAGCACTAAGAAAGAGACTGTAGAGATGCATTCCATAACCCATTTTATCCATTCTTCTCTAAAACCAAATTTCTTTAGTATTTGGGCTAAAAATTCCCAACTTACTTTGTCATAAGCCTTGGATAAATCTAGCTTAAGGAACATACCTTTGTTCCCCTTTTGGAAAATCTTGTGAATAGTTTCCTATGCTATCACAATCCCATCCAAAATTTGTTTACCCTACACAAATCCCCCTTGTTCTAGAGATATTAACCTTGGTAAGATCTATTTTAGCCTATTTTCCATCAATTTGGTTATGATCTTATAAACCACATTGCATAGTGCAATTGGTCTATAGTTAGTAAGGTTCTAGATCCAAAAAGGTGTGATTGAAATATTTAAATATTCTTCCACTAGTTTTGACTTTTTTACTACTTGGGGTATATACTTTGCTATTATATCCCAATAGGCTCTTTAGAACTCTACTAGAAATACATCTGGACCTGGGGCTTTCCTTGTATGTATAGCAAAAATAGTTTTTTTATCTTCCTTCTCTCTAATATTTCTTAAGAGCTTCTCATTTTGATTATGTGATATTAACACTGGTATGCTTCCTAAAATTTCCTCTTGGTGCTAAGTGGAAAGGTGTGGTTCTGTAGTAAACAAAGTTGAAAAGTATTTATTTGTAGTTTTTTGTATACCTAGGGTAGTGGTTTCCTTTTTTTTTGTAGTATTTATTTCTAATATTTTGATGGATTTTGATCCTACACAAGCACTATCATTATCCCTGCCATATCATCCTATTGGAACATGAATGTCTTTGGTGTCTGTTGTTGCTCTCCCTAATCACCTGATATATCAATATGTTGGGGTCTAGATGTCTTTTATGCTTATTATTGTGTCATAACCTTATGAGTGTCTTGGCTCTCCTTCCCTCTTTTAAAATTTTGATCAGTTGGAGTTTGGAGGGGATTTTTTTCCTTTGGGATGGGGGTGTACTACTAGTGGATTTATTGTTCTCTTTCTTACTATTTTCCCATATCACTAAATGCTTCCACCTCTGAAGCCTCTTACCCTTCCATTGTATCATCTACTTTAAGAATTTCATATTTTTAAGAAGATACCCTTGAGTTTGGGCATTGGTTCATATTTATTTCTTTATTTGGATTTCATCCTTGCTTGATAATTATTTATTTGGGCTCTCCTTGTTACTATTTGAAATCCTTCACAATTTTCCTTCTATGGGGGAGGTTTTTGGGGATTGGTTCTAGGTTGTTGCATTTCTTCTCTCCCTATTTTGGGGTAGTTTATTACTAAATACCCATACTTGTGGCAAACTCTACACCTAAAAGGAATTTATTTGTAATCCACTTGTTGTCTCCATTTATTTCTTCAAACTCTTAATTCAATTTTTGTTGGGAGCAATTTTTCTAGGTCCATCTCCACACATATCCTTGCGTATGTCATTGATCCCCCTTCTACCAATTCTTGTGATCTTCCTATGTATGTGCCTAAAAGGTTACCAATCATCCCAAGGATATCCTCTCTTCAAAATTCAAGTAGGAGAGCAAAGCGATTTAACCATATTGGGGATGCAAATGGTTCCACATGAGGATCAAACATGGGTCTCCAGGGTTGCATGAATAAACCTATTGGTCCAATGTTGTATGGTCCCTATTCAAAATCCTTGTTCCTATCTTATTCATTATGAAATCCACTACAAAGTACCCATTTCGAAGAAGGAGGATATCAACTTCTCCTTGTGGATCTCAATGTTTCCTTTCCCAGTTGTATAAGAAACAGTGGGATGGTCTCAAACCAAAAATATTGTATTTCAAAGCATGGGTGGATTTGTACACGATGTCTTCTACAATTAATTATTTTGCTATCTTAAGGATATGAATTGAGTCCACTTGAGGAAAATGTTCTTTTTCTCATGCCTACTCTACTTTTGTGTATTTTATTTTGTTAAATTATTGCATTTGTTTTCCATCTTGTGTCTTTGTATGAACCTCTCTCCTACTACTACCCTTAACTATTTCTATAAAAGATCATTGGTTTAAGGATACATCTCCTTTATTGACTCGTGAATCATCAGTGGTAAAAATTTCCTAGGACATTCCACGAGTTTCATTTTTACTTGTCTTCTACCCCACAACACTAGTACTATTTGATGGCCCATCGAGGTTGGGAGCCATTGAAAACCATAGAAAATTGAAAAAATCCTAACAACTCACACCAGGAGAAAAATAAAAAAAATAAAAACCACCTACACTTGTCTTGAATAATGTTTTATGGGAAGAAATCCTACCCTCAACACTTAGGTTGATATTGTTAAGCCCTTTATTATAGAGTTTAATGATCTAGGGGATCCCTTTTATCTGCTTATCTAGTTCACCACTATCCCTCAAGAAAATATTATAGAATTTAATATCCATTTTAGTAAAACTTGAAGAGATCCAACCATCACATGCCCAAGCCTATATCTATTATCTCCATGCTTTCAATCCTGACTTAGATCTTCATATATAGTAAACCAATGCAATGAGGTTTTCTCAAATATTCAAAGTGACTATTATAGGTGAAATTGCAATCATCTTAGTTGGTAAGATTCATCCCAAAGTCACGATGCCATATTTTATTGAGATCCGACAACCAAGCCACCAAGCTTCACTTCTAGCCTTGAAAACTCCCTCATTGGCTACTTTGCCTAGATTATATCCTCAAATTACTAGTTTGACAAGCATAGTACTAGACCTACCTGCCCCCAAGCCAAAAGAGTCAATAGAAATCCAAATTTGAAGGTTGTAATAAAAATCTAGAAAATAATGTTACAACAAGTGAGTGGCAAAGTGTTGAAAGAAGGTATGGTGGATATCAACAAATAAGATACTCTTACATCTCAAAAAATGAAGGGGCTTATACTAGAAATGTTTCTATAAAGCAAGTAATTGTTGCCAAAAGTCAAAAGGAAAAAGTATCCACAACTCTTAACAACTACTGGTGTTTAGCATATAACGATTCACATAATGTTATCGCATGTGTAGTTTTTTCAACATAAATGCCAACTAGTTATAGCCTAGGAAGTAGAAAATAAATAAAAAGGGCTAATAGGTATACTGATAGATTCAGAGTATAACCTTTCTACTAAGGAGTCCAACTTTTTATCCTCTCTACATACTAACAAGATACAGGAAATAACATTTATGGTTAGATCCTTGGAAGTCAAAAGTTTTCCCACAACCTTAAAAGGAGCAGAAAAAGGACCCCCTAAAGGAGTAGCCTAAGTTGAAAGCACTTAAGGAAAATGCTAGGCCAAAAAAAATTACCTTCCAAAAGTTGGAAGTAAACCTAAGGCCTAAAGTGCTTAAGAAATAAGCCAAGCTAGAAGTATCAACTTACAAAAAGCTAGAGGTCCAAAAACTTACCAAAGATTGGAAGTTCCTAAAGAATAAGCTGGGCTAGAGACACCAAAAGATAATCAAAGGCTAGAAGTGCCTAAGGCTAACCAAGGATCAAAATATCATCAATAGGAGTCAAAGGAGCAAGTTATAAGATGGCTACGGTATCCTTCGGTGACCAAGAAGAAAAGAGAAGAAGCTACTCAACAATACGAAAGGAGAATCAAGAAACTAGCTTGGAAGGAAGATACATTATCAAAAGCCTTCAAATTCAATATTATGGAAAAATTGAAGAAGACTCCCTCAAGATTAAATATGTATGATGCTTTACTAATACCTAGACAAATTGATTTGTTAAAGGCAACCCTCAAAATCTCAACAACAAATAAAATCACCCTCTCAAACTTTAATTTGGTATAAAATTAGCCAATTGTTAGTAAGATCAAGCCTTCTCTTGGCATGGGCAAGATCAAAACTTTATTCTTTTTTATGTCCTTATGCATGGAAGGTTGGATAGTACATAATTGTATGGTTTATTATGGAGTTTCCACAACAATTATGCCTAAGGTTGTTTGTGAACAAATGGACTTAGAATACACCTAGTCTATCTTTGAAGTGTTGTAGCTTGACAAGATAGTAGTCCAGATAGTTGGGACTATAAAGGATATTCTAATGTTGTTGCATAAGGTCTTAGATATCTCAGTAACCTAGGAGGTGATCATGGTGAACTTTTGCCTCTATTTGGACCATTCTTGTCAAGGGAATTATAGTAAATCTTGGGGGATACCTATCACTAGAATACACTCATATGATAATTCCTTAAAAATGAAAAAGGATTTGGATCTATTCCTAGAAGCTCAACCCATACCACATAGAAATATATGAGGAGCAAAGTGTCAATTTAGCTAAAAATGATTTAGAGCACTCTCAAGTGGAGATGGAAGATTGGTCAAAAATCCTAGAAGATCTAATGATTGAATCAATTAAGGTGTACAGATTCTCCATGTGTTATCTCAATGCAATAATCTACTTAGACATGGGAAATCAACACAATCCAAAGTTAATTAGTCATAGGTTTCAAAAATTCACCTAGAATATTTAGAGTAGTTCACAAGGGGTTTGCTTGTAGAAGGTTATTTTGCCATGCTCCATCTCAATGCATTGATTCACACAAGCTTGGAAACTCATAAAGAGTAAGGAACAAATTTGGAACAAGATCTAGAGAACCTAAAGAAGACAACAAATGGATCACGAGCCAAAGACAAGCTGTCTATGTTGAGTTTTGATGCTATAGCCCACTCAAGCATTGGAACTCATATTGTATCAAAGCCAACATCATAATAACTCTTGGCTTAAACAAGTCACATGTTCTAAAATACCAACATATGGGAGTATAATAAGTTCAAATCATTTTGGTCCATACATTTTCGTTTTTGATGAATCGAAAACATGTGAAACAACTAGGAAGGGAAACCTTACCAAAATTTTGTGTAAATATACATGTAAATAAAACTGATAAAATATAGTGTTGTATATCTATTGGCTCGACTAGGCAACAACATAACACTCACATGAAATATATTTCTGGAAAAGTGCTATAGGTAGTTCACATACACAAATGGAATGATGGTTGTACAGATCAGGAAGTCCTAGAATCAACAAAATAGTTAAGGAATTATAGATAAATCATGCTTTTGCTATTATATTTGTGTTGAGAAGTCTCTTATTATGAACATTCCAAAAAAAGAGAGATGATTAGATGAGCTACATTGATGGATTCTTAGTTGAAGAAGTCTATATAAGGAGGACCCCTTTTATCAGCATTCCATGAGTTGAGCAAAGCTGCCCTTAGTTGCCCTTTAAGAAATAATTTCTTCTTCCATTATCTTAGCTCACAAAGATTATAGGATTTGTTGCTTTATACTATGCACACAATAGATAAGACTTTTGTTATTGGTTTCCTTGCCTCCTACAAGCAAAATTCCCCTATGATTCCCTAAACAATATTGAAATTCCACTACACTAGGTGAATCATGCGAGAGATAAAGTTTGAGCTAAGTTGTTGTCTAGAGCTGAACAATATTAGAAGTCCTCAACCTCCATCAATATATTAGATTGTTGGTGCATATGTTGAAGCTAACTAAAATAGGCCCACAAAGAAAGCTACCAAAAAGTTTAAAACTCCCTATACCACGAGGACATGTTAATCCACTAGACTATAAATATGATAATTTACAATATTTCTAATGAAAAATAAGCCAAATTCTACTATTGGTAAGAGCCCTAGAGCCATTTTTGTGGTAGCTAAAATGATTCTACATTTAGCAAGACTTAGTCCCCTACAATAGTTTTGGATTCACTCATTTGATCTATACTCCACAAATAATGGGGTCCATTGAAATCACACAGTAGGGGATCCTAGAATGGAAAATCTAAGATAATTGAAGGAAAAAGTGAGACTCGGGGTGACCAAACAAAATATTGGCATTGGCTAGAATAGCTAAAAACTAGGGAAAGTATGAGAATATTGAATATTTTAAGTCAATAAGATTCTACATATCATTTAGCCTTATTGATCCATATAGAGGTCATCTTGAAAGTGGTAAGAAAGAAAATAAAGGCTTACTGAATTAAACACTTGTTCAATTTTTCATCCAGATCCAAAAGGGAGGAATTTTATGTATGAACATTAAACTGATAGCTTTCACATATGCTAAACTTGTACAAGAAATGAGGGTTACCATTCTATGGTAGGGTTCCTATTGAGCGGTGTGATGACTATGGTCTTGATGATGGTTGCGATGGGGTGAGGTGTTAGTGTGGCCCATGTAGTGTTTCATGTTCTGATTTGTCTTTGTGGAAGGGAGAGATATTTTAGAGGGATAAAATTTTGGGTTATGATTTTCAACAAGAGAAATTTGATATTTTTCTAGAGGATATAGATGAGAAACTTTGCTTGAAAATCCCAAAAAGCTAGTAGATAGACCAGTGAACTAAAAACATAATAGCTTTGTTGAGAAATTTATTGCGGTCCGATAATATTTAGATACCATAAGGAAATGGGTTTCTAATAAATGGAATCTAAGGGGTATATCGATATTGCAACTCTATCGAAGGGTTTTAGGATTTTTTCCTTTGTGAACTATGAAGACTTAGGTCATTCCATAACAAAAGGACCTTGGTTTTATAGGAAGATGGACATTTTTCTAAGGAAGTGGAGACTAGGGTTTAACCCAAATTTTAAAAATATAAATTTAGCTCCAGTTTGGGTCCACCTAATAGGGCTTCCATTGGAGTTCTAGTAGGTATAGCTAAAGTGATGGGATAATTGATAGATTTTGATTCAACAACAAAGGTAAAAACTAGATTTACTTTCACCCGATTCTATGTTAATATTAATACTGATTTGGGGAAGGAGCTCCCAACCTCTATTAGGCTAGTGTCTAAGTATCGGGTTTGGGAACAATCTATTGAATATAAAAATTCTTTTATGCTTTGCAAATTTTGTAAAATAACATGAAAATTTTCAAAAAATTCCCCTTCTAAAGAACCGATTAATAAGGTATGGAGGAGGAAAGAGCAACCAAAAGAAAAGGATACAATGGAAGAGAAGCCTCTTAAGTTCCCTTCCTCATATGCAAATAAGTTTAGTATTATTGTTAAAACCCTAAATAAGGGAGAATTTATAGAGAAGGATTAGAAGAGACAAGGGGAAAATCCCCAAAAGGATACCCTAGGGGAAGAAGATGAAAAATGAAAGAATAGGAAGACAATGTGGAGTGATAGCCAAAAGTAAAGGAAGAGGAGGTGACTTAAATTCTGGAAACCCCAATTTCTAAGGAAAAAAATTCGCAAGAGTCTAAAGCAAAATATTTAGCCAAAGAATTCTCCCAAGAGTGGTATGGAAAATTTTGATTATATTTCTTGCTCTCTATATGAGTAAAAAATGTTTGCTCAAAACAAACCCTTGATCTCTAAACAAGATGATATTTTAGTGAGACTCATTAGGAATACTAGAAAAACAAAAAATGTAGGGGTTGAAGCCAAACTAGATAGACCAACTAATAATGATCTTAGAATCAAAGAAGCAACGAGGATAAGTGAAATTGGAATATAAATAATTTTGAATTTGAGTGTAAGGAAGACTTCTATGAGGTTTAAAAAATGAAAACCATATCCTAGAATAAAAGGGGCATGAATTCCCCTTCAAAACAAAGGATGGTTGTTCATCATCAAAGGAATATAGTTAGATTGTTACTTGTGAATATATATGTAGGGTTCCTGTTGAGCAGTACGATGGCTATGGTCTCGATGACGGTTATGGTCGAGTGTGATGTTAGTACGGCCCATGTGGCATTTCATAGGATATTGTTTTGTGGTAGGGTTCCTATTCTTTGGTAGGGTTCCTATTGAGCATTTGATAAGAACAAGAATATTTTGTCGCCCTTCTCAATGAGTAAAAATAAGTTTTTGCATGTTATTATAAAGATATGCTGGGCCTCAATCCCAAATTAGTGACTCACAATCTTATTCTAAGCCTCAATGTCAAACCAACAAAACAAAAATTATAGAAGCTTCATCCTACCATAGCCCTCATGGTTAAAGAGGAATTACAAAAATTGCTAGATGTGGGCTTTATTCAACCCATTGACTACCTAGAATGGGTTTCAAATATGGTATCCATTAGTAAACCTAACGGGGGATACACATTTGCACTAATTTTTGTGACCTAAACAAAGCATGTCCCAAAGATGAATTTCCACTTCCAAACATTGATACGCTCATGGATTCTACCACTGGCCACAAAATGCTCTCCCTGATGGATGGTTTTTTAGGATATAACCAAATCCAAGTTAATCCTGATGACCAACATAAGATAAATTTTACAATGCCTTAGGGGACATTTTTCTACAAAGTTTGCCATCCAGTCTCAATAACATCGGTGCTACATACCAACATGCAATGAATTATATCTTCCATGATTATATGCATAAAATAGTTAAATATTATGTAGATGACCTCTTGGCCAAATCAAAAACTCATCATGAGCATGTCAAAAATTTTCATAAAGTTTTCAATTGATTACTCGAATATAATGTGAGACTAAACCCAAAGAAGTGTGTCTTTGGTGTCACATCAGGAAAACTCTTAGGGTTTATAGTCTCAAAGAAAGGCATCAAAGTTGACCCCAACAAATTCAAAGCAATCATTGAGATACCATCCCCTATAAATATTAAAGAACTATGCAGCTTGCAAGGAAAAATCCAAGTGATTCATCATTTTATTGTTCAGTTATCAGATAAATGCAAGCCTTTCAACTATTTGTTGAAAAAGGAGGTTACCTTTGCATGGACACAAGACTATAAAGATGTTTTTGATATGATTAAGCAATATCTCACATAACCACCTATGTTGTCACCGTCATGACCAGGTGTTCCATTTTATTTATACATATCTACCATTGATTTTGCCCTTGGCACCATGCTAGCACAAAAGAACAAATATAATAGAGAAAAAACCATTTATTATATAAGTCACACTTTGGTGAGTTATGAAGCAAAATATGCATACGTGGAGAAGCTATGCCTAGCTATTATTTTTGTAACTAAAAATATTTGACACTACATGATAAGTCATACCACCTATGTAATAGCCAAATAAAATCCACTTCATTATATGATGAGTCACACTTATACCAATAGCAAAACCTCTAAATGGATAATGCTTTTAATGAAATTTGATCTTGAGTTCATTAGCTAAAAATCCATAAAATGTCAAATAATCATCAACCAAATTGCTAAAGCTCCACTTCAAGATAAAAAACCACTCATAATAAAGCTACCTGATGATTTCATATTCAATATTATAGAGCAAGAAGAACATGTCAAACCTGAGGATGATGTTGATTTTATCCTTTTCTTTGATGGTTCCAAGTGCAAACAAGGGGGAGGTGCTAGAGTTGTTTTCTTCATGCCTTAAGGAGCTCCTATGCCCCTTTCATTCAAACTCAACTTCCCTTGTATAAATAGTAATGTAGAATATGAAGCCCTAATATTGGGTTTCTAGACTATTATTTCTTTGCGCATCAAAGAAATTAAAATCTTTGGTGATTCCCAACTCATTGTCAATCAAGTTAAGGGGATTTATCAATGTAAATGCCCAATTTTGAAGTTATATAAGCATATTATTGACAAGTTACTGACGCACTTTGAATGGTATGATATTGACAACACACCTAGGTCAACCAATCATTTTGCAGACACTATGGTCTTTATTGGATCCCTCATCCCATAGAATCCATTCGATACCACCATGCATGTCAAGGTCCTCACACTTTTTTAGTCAACCATCGAATGTGAATCTTCCTAGACTAAAGGGGATGCTAATTTTGTTCAAACAGAGCCATACCATGATGTATTCAAACATATCAAGAATTTCATAAAGTTGGATACTCTTCCTACAGACTTATCCTCAGTCGTTAAACACACTTTCAAACAAAAATAGCTCGATACACTCTCTTAGTGGATATTATTTATCATCATTGCTATGATGGTGTTCTCTTTCATTATCTCAAACCTCAAGAGGCACATTAGATAATATATCAAGCCCATGATGGTACTTGTGGTGGTCATTTTAGTGGGATGGCCATTGCAAAGCATATTTTGTACATGGGATATTATTGGTCCACCATGGAACATGACTATTGTGCATGTATCAAGAAATATTCCAAATGCTAACTTCATGCCAATTTAACCCATGTACCATCACAAGCATTGCAACCAATACAAGCCCTTTGACCATCTTGTAGGAAAAATATCTCCTTCTTCCTTAGAACACCATACATTTATCATCACAACTACTAAGTATTTCATTAAATGGGTTGAGGCCATCCCTCTCACAAGCATGATAGGACCTCAAATAATGAAGTTCATACTCCATCACATCATTTATCGCTTTGGTATACCCACAAAAATTATTTCTAATAATGGTCCCCTTTCAAGAATAAGGATGTTCAAGCACTTTGTGATAAATACCACATTCAACATAGTTTCTTGATGCTCTACTATCCTCAAACCAATGGACAAGTTGAGGCCACCAACAAGACTATCATAGTCATTTTAAATAAAATGGTTAAATAAAATTACAAATATTGGCACCTACAACTCCTCTTGGCATTATGGGTTTATTACATGAGTATTCATATGCCAATCGAGACAACTCCTTTTTTGTTAGTCTATGATGTTGAAGCCATCATGCCCCTTGAGCTTAAAATTCCCTCACTACACATATCTTTGTAATAATTCATCGATGATGACACCACATGCCAAACACAACTCGATCAATTAAATCTTCTTGATGAATGACACATCAATGCGCTTGAACACCTTCATGTATATCAAGATAGGGTTAAATGTGCCAATAATAACAAAAATAATCCTTGTGAATTTTGAGTAGGTGATCTTGTTCTTAAGGAAAACCAACAAAATTTGAGTCTTCCTCATCACTTATACAACAAGTTTACTGCCAACTGGATTGGTCCATTCACTATCATGCAAGTATTAGGATTTGGGGCCTACAAGATTGTCAGTCTTGAGGGAATTGAGGAATTTGAACCCATCAATATCCTTCATTTGCTTGAATTTTATGCCTAGCTCTTAGCTAGTCTTATACATACAAAATCACAAAATCAAACAAATCCAAAAACAAACAAAAAAAAAATTATTACAAAATCATAAATGCACAAAAAAAAAAAATGAAAAATATGAAAACAAATCAATCAAAAAATCACAAAAACATAAAAACAAATTGCTATCGTTCGACACTTAGACAACCACAACTAACAACAGTACAACAGTCACACAATCCAAAAAAATAAAATAATAAAAAAACAATCAAAAAAAAAAAAAATCAAAATCATAAAAAATCAAAAACATAAAAAATTCAACAACAAATCAAAAACATAAAAAATAAATAAAAATCATCAAAAATTCCAAAAAATTTCATTTTTATTCAATCAATAATACTTTGGTTATCATTCAACTCATGCATTGGTCCATTTGGTAGGAAATATTTTTGTCACATTAATCAAGGGAATATTCCTTATGATAGATATTTTTCTTTGGTTTATATCCTTTTTTCCCCATACACATTTTTGCTACATTCACCACCCACCATCCTTGTGTCCATTCACAAAACCCATGTGACACCTTGTCTCTTTCGAGTCTTTGGTTTAGAAAATATTTTGGTTCTTTCAATTGTCTAACCATACCTAGTGTCTCAGTCAGCCTCCATTGAATGTCATTAGCTCTTGAGTGCTATAGGTCTTCCTGGTTACCCTAGGTTCTCTCTTCGACCATGTACATATATCACATATTAATAAAATTTTAAGTCTAGCAAAGATGAAACCATGTGTAACTTTAAGCCATAAAGTGAACGGTTTCCCCTGCTCATCCTATTATTTGTGTTATATAACCCTAAGGATAGACAAAAGGACAAGTTAAACTCAAATAAAAAAGAGAAATATCTACAAAGAGAGAACTACCATAAAAAAAATAAAAATATATAAAAAAAAGAAAAATAAAAAGAGCAAAAGATTGAATCCTTGGTATCCTTAGGTCTAACATAATGAGGCTAATATTGATTGGGGCTATAGATGCCTAATTAATAGTGGAGAGTGCCTTACAAGTGCTAATGTGTCTGTCACATTAGCAATATTATTTTGTATAGAATTATGTACATTTGCGGATGAGCTAGCTTATAATGGCTTAAGTCATAATTGGTCAGTCTAAACTCGCTCAAAATTGGAAATGAACATCATTGCACACACTTTGGTCTTTGCAAAACTTGAACAACTTGGCTGGTCTTAGTATATTCAAGTATCTATTTGATTAGTAGAGGATTTTTATTGATGTCACTAAGGTGTTTAAGCTTCTTGAAAGCACTTCTTGATTCTTCATCCCTAGAACACGCAAAAAGACAAGAAATGACACATTTGTCTCCATAGTGTACCCATATTTTACATCCATTGTACTCCATCCACTTCCATCCACCTTTTTGCATTCCACATGTATGTCAATATCATTGTGTTGATGCCCTTGATTAATCAGTTAAAGTCATGAATAATGACACATATCTAAGTATTCTTTGAATGATAATCAAACGTATATGCATACATTTATTGCATTCATCACAATGATTAATATTTCATCATTGCAAAAATTATACCATCACATCACATTCATACAAAAATCACATAAACATGAATAAGTGACATCATATATATATCATTAGTAAAAATAAATTCATCAATCCGACCAATCCCCTTGGAGTCAATTGTCTCATCATTGTTATCCATTCTATCTTCCAACTACTTGCTGCTTGAGGGGGTAGACAAAGTCTGCAATATTTTGTCTCAAACAAGATCAATACTTGAAAACCCATTTTGGACTTGAAGTTTGTCTTAGAACCTTGTCGATGACTATCATGCACTCTACTCTATCGGGTCTAAATACAAAATTTCTCTTCACACAAAATTTAATAAATTTCAAATGGCTATGCACTAGGTCGATGTCTATAAGGGTTTACTTGCCTATGCTATAATAAAAGTGGTAAAGCTAACTAACCACTTATGATCGATTATAGCATTGTGAGAACACTTACCACATGACTAGTTTGATCGCTAAAACCAAGGCACTCATAAATTTATCAAATAACAAGGTTTGATGATATTCATCGATTTCATCACCAAAGCATCCCAAATTTTCCTTGATTTGGAATAATATTACGTCACCCTTCTCAAGACAAAAATCACTTTCATCACTCACAAACTATCATCAATCAGTGACGTGTCATTTGTTTTTGCATTGCATTGTGTTTTCATAGATAGGGGCATATGTAGACACCAAAACTAAGCACATATATTTAATACTAATTAATTAACTAAGTATAAATTAATTAGTATTCCACTACCAAAGTATTAATTAATTACACCTAGGATACCCAATTCCACCTCCTAAAAACACCCTCCTATATCTAACCCATAGAAATTATGAGAGTGTTCCCCTATCCAATTCCATGTGCACATCATCTCCAATCCACTTTAGTTCCAATTCACCCTCATTCCATCTCCACTTCACTTGCCACATCTCTTAGTCTCACCTCCATTCTCACCTCTCCTTGGATATTTCAATACGCACACATATCTGGTGATGATTCCAAGGTGCACATCTAGTTCAATATGCACACATATATGGTGATGATTCCAAGGTGCACATCTAGTTCAATATGCACACATATCTGGTGATGATTCCAAGGTGCACATCCAGTTCAATATGCACACATATATGGTGATGATTCCAAGGTGCACATCCAATTCAATATGCACACATATGTGGTGATGATTCCAAGGTGCACATCAAGTTTAATATGCACACATATCTAGTGATGATTCCAAGGTGCACATCCAATTCAATATGGATACATATCTGGTGATGATTCTTGTTATAGCCTAGTTTGTCATCTAGCTCATGCTAGAACTGTGATTATCATATATTGAGATTTGAAGGCGAGCACTCGCTGATAACAACCTAGAATAAACATTGGGAGAATCAAATTGCTTTGATTCAACCTCCAAAGAAGGCTAGTTCCTTGTCAACTTAACAAGTGTTGACTCTATTTAGATCAATTGTAGTGAAGTTTAAGGATAGAAATGATAAGGTTAGAAAGAATAGATTTAAGCTGGTCGGATGAAGCTAACAACATAGACAACCACACAGTGTTCTTTAACAAATGATTTTTAGAAAAGCATCCTAGAGGACTAACAACATTCAAAAATCATGTAGTTACGCTATTGAAATGGTGTTTTGCACATTCACAAAATTATTCCAAATATCTAGAAATATTGATTATCCAATTTTAGCAAAATAAGATCAATACCCTGATTTGATAGAAATAGAACACTATTGAAATGATGTTTCACACATTCACAAAATTATTCCAAATATCTAGAAATATTGATTATCCAATTTTAGCAAAATAAGATCAATACCCTGATTTGATAGAAATAGAATTATCGATAAACATGTATGCAGAAACAATTAACTCAATATACTCTAAGTTAACTTTTCAACCATAGTAGTAAGATAAGATATTATCAAGTCCACCATTCAACACGGGCACAAATTCGAGGTAAAAATCCCTTGTAACACTTTATTTTTGCAAAGAACTACACAATGGTGCAAGCAAACACTCTAGAGCTGACCTTTTGGAAGGAGGTAGCTACCCATATTTATAGGCTTTACAATAGTAACTTTACTTTCAAGCATTACAAGGAGATTTGATTTTCTTGTGGTTTATCTAACCACTTGCCGTTCATGATGCCTGCCAACTATGACTTCTTTATTCTGTTGCAACGATACCCTGGTTGAGCCCATCATCGTCGTTGGTGATTCTTGGAATAAAATTCTGTCTGTCGATCCATCAACTGAATCTGGTTCAGCAGGATGTTTCTGAAAGGTTCCGAGCTATAACTATTTTTTGTTCGGCTTCTCTAGCATAAATTTTAGATTTTCCTTATTTTTTTGGATTACACACACAAAATCTCATCGAAAACCTTTAAGGAAGGTACAATTTTAATTGTGCTTGCAGATCTATCCATCGAGCGACTAAAGTATCGCTTCTCATTTGCGCAATGGCAATTAAGAAGGAGAGAAAGCGCGACCTTTGTTCTTCTATATTTTCGTCTTTTGCTAGCACTTCTTAAATTTTGGCCTTTTATTGGTGCTTTCTAGTTTGCACGGCTTATATGAAGATGATCAAAAGCACGATTTTCTATGACTTCTTACTTTTTATTTCTTCTTAGCACTTATCAGCTTCGAGCTCTTTTCGATGCTTTTCAGCTGTGCTCTTGATACAAAGAGGGTTGAGAAGCATACCTTTTATCAGACTTCTCACTTTTGAACAAATTTCAGCATATCTCAGATTTGGGCTCTTTCCAATGCTTTTCGAATGTGAACTTGATACAAAAAGGGTTGAGAAGCGTGCCTTGTATTAGCCTTCTCGCTTTTGAATCAATTTCAATGCTTCTCATCTTTGAGCTCTTTCCAATGCTTTTTGACTATGCACTTGATACAAAGAGAGTTGTGAAGCATACCTTTTATTAGCCTTCTTGCTTTTGAACCAATTTCAGCATTTCTCAGCTTTGGACTCTTTCCAATGCTTTTCGACTGCACACTTGATACAAAGTGGGTTGAGAAGCGTGATCTTTCTAGACTTTTTACTTTTTCTTGATTTCAATTCTTTCTCACTTTTTGCCTTTGTGCAACGCTTCTTAGTTTTTGAATGCTCTTCACTTCTGTGTGGTGATTACAAAGGAAATCAATAAGTGCACCCTTTTCCAACCTTCTCAATTTTGTTCAATTTGTAGCACTTTTACATTTCCCTTACATAGCCAAATTTTGCAAAATTTTAGCCTAAGTATGAATGTAGCCTTTTTTGGCCTACATTATTGGCGCCTCTTAGGGAACTTTGCTTGGAAAGTTATATAAATTAGAGAGCCTTATACTTGAATGTATAACTTCGCATGAATAATACTTTGCCAAAACTTATGGGAGGTAAAGGATACCATATGCCACAAATATAACTTTGGGAGAAAATAGGGCAGAGTGATATTCAAATTTTAGTATTGTTATGCAGAGGTTTAGGATCTACAAAATAAACCTCACAATTCATCTGGAAAACAAATTGGAGGGGAAGGAGAGGGAAAAAATAGAGGTCCAGATATATATCCAATGCATGGGAGAATAAGGAAAAAATCTGAAAAGTAAACTCACATAGAAGAAGAGGAAGTAGGAATAAAAAAATCTTGTGGAATGGGAAAGGAAGAAAAGAAATTAAGAGGACAAGAGGTATGAAAGGTGATAAAACTATGCATGATATTGTACCTCCATATGTATACTCCATCGAGGTGAATGTTGCATATGTATATTCCATTGAGGCGGAGAGGAGCTTCCAAGGCATATGGATTGCCATAATATGGACATTTGTCCAATCTTTTCCTCATTTATTTCTTCTTCAAGCATGACCAAAAGACAACTTCTTCCACCATATTTCTTTCTACCACTTACTATCTATATTTTTAGGCTCATCCTTTCTATGACAACTTCAAATATTTCACTTCTAAGTGATAACCTTCTTTTATAGTTGGTTCGAAGGTGATTGCTTTTGTCAGCTGACGCCATGTTATCATGTTGTAGGGAATTTTTGATGTATTTGGATCAAGACTGATATTTTATTCTATCTTTCATGTGTGCCCTCTTTACCTATTACGGAGCCGATTCTACATGGGGTATGCCATCCTTCATTAATTTCATATTTTCTCAAAGCTACTTACTTTCCTCTTAGGCTTATTTTAGTTTCATCCATTGGGAAACAGAGTCAACAACATCTCCCAAAAAAATTGTACTTGAGCTCTAAATAGGTAAGGCACACATCCCACCAAGGAATTACCCTGCTTCACTTATTACTATCATACTTTACCCTTTATTTACCTGTCGACTATGTACACAAAAATTGCAATAGTAAAGCCCATGCCTGACTAAATAAAAACTTATAGGTTATCCCTTGAACCTATAATGTCCTGACCATATGGCTCTAAATTTGTGCTTTTATTTGTACCCCTGATCAAATAATTTTGAGAATTTATTTGTATGAGAAGCAAATTTTTTATCATTATTTGGGTTATGAGCGAGTGTCATTTGTGACAATTCCTCGATATTAGAAGCCTGGCACAATAAAGCTTGGTAAGATATTTGGGTTGTCATATTTTATTGTAGATATTCATACGTCTATAAGTTTAGGGATCCTGAGTCTAGATATGGCACATTTCTTTGATTGCTTTTATAGAATGAAAAGGGGGATTCATTTGTTGGTATCTGATGTGAAGATGTCATCCTCCTCCACTGTTCATGATGCTTAGAATGGTATGGTACCAAATTGTCACTAAATAAACAATCCGTTGTTACTTTATCATTATTACCGACCTCCTAAGGCATGAAGGACTTATTCTGCTCATGTATTTCTATTATGAAGGGATGGAGATATTTAAAAAATGTTTTAAACCTACCTTTTTCTCCAATTATTCTAATTAGCAATCTCCCATATTCGAGGTAAAATCCTGATTTTTTGAAGTCATACCTGAAGAGGCAGATGTCAAAAATGGGAGGGATATCTACACCATTATATTATGCACTAATTTTAGGTCTGGTCGCCCATGCACCATTACCACAACATGCCTCAAAATACCTACAACTTCGACACTCTTTCCATTAAAGTTAAGCTATTGGGCTTGTACTCTTTCCATAGCTAAATTCAAAGTTTTGTAAACAGTCAGGGGCATTATTGGTACTTCAGAATTTGGTTTGATTATACAATTGTGCAAGATATCCTTTTCTACAAAATCTAAAAAATAACCTATCCCCTTTTTAGATAAAGGAGGATTTTCTTCAATATTGAAAGAGGCATTAACCAAATTAGTTTTTGGTATTACTAGCAGATCTTCTCCCAAACTTTGTGTAGATGGCAAAGGGAACTCAAGTAGCTTTCAAAGGAGTTCTATATTTTCTCTTCTTTCTTCTAGAGTTAGAGTTGGGAAAGACAAATCTCTACAGGCTCTTGTCATTATTTTATTCTGAACCTCCACTAGTAAAGAATGCTTATGAATTGAGGGTGTTCTGGGATTGTTAGTATTCTTCATTTCGTAGCTGATACCTCGATCTGATGTGAATTGTTGAATTGCTCTTTAGGTAATGGGAGTTCTATTTGAATAGAACTAACTCTTTTAGTTTGCATTAAAACCAGGTTCTGTTCAAATTTTTATTACTACAACTCTAAGAATTTGTCTTGTTTGGTGGATCCAACTTCTGGTATTTGTCTTGCTCGACGGAATACTATTCTATTGAATGAGTCTTCAATTTTGTTAGGCAATAATTTTTGTAGTGGTCTAGAACACACTCTTCATCTCATTTTAAGTATGATATCGTACTGGGCTCCTCATCAAATATAAAACTGAGGATAAAAAGCTATTTCTAGGTGGAAGCTTGTCTACCGTGATTAACATATTATCAGCTCTAATAGCTTCTTTGAAAATATGAGGGAACATTTTCTCTCTGGATTGCTGAACCAGGATACTCAGATCAAAATAAAGAGTATGGATGTAATAAATATATGCTTGTGATTGAGAAGACCTGTATTCCTAGAGAATATTTTCCCATGTTCTAAAACGGATTTTAAATTCAGGCACTTTCCTGAAGATATCTCTTCATAAATGAAAAATGAGTGAACAATAAGAAGGGATCTCTAGGATCATCGAATTCATCAATGCAAAATTTAGATAATTCTGCCCAACTACTGATACTTTTACTTTCTAAGGACTTATACCACAACAATACCTTCCCTTTAAAAGATAAAATCAACAACCTAATCATAATATCTTCTTCCACAATGTTGTAGATTGAGGACAACCATGCTATGTCTCGGTAATGTTCCTTAGCTTATTTTATTTCTCCTCGAAGCTATGCAGATTTTTTAAAGCTATCTTCAGGATTTTATGTAGCGTGGGGATATTTAACGATCCTGTATCATACCAAGGGGGGTAATCTTGATCAACCATTTAGACTCAAAAAATGCTACTTAACTCTCAAGGGATGAATGAAAACTTATGATGGATCCCCTTCTTTCTATTTGGCAGAATCTCCATATTTCATTCCATCGGATCAAGATAGTTATACTTTTAATATTATCGAGTGATATTTTATTGAAGTACCAATCACCGATATTATATGATTTTTAAAAGGCAACGGGTTGCTAATCTGACCCATTTTAAAGCAGAGTCACCAGGCAGATATGAATTTCATGAAAAACCAGGGATCACCACTTCCCTAATATTCTAATCTTCTATGGACAGGTCCCATCGGGCATGCCAAAAACTATTGTAGCCTAGTTTGTCATCTAGCTCATGCTAGAACTGTGATTATCATCTCTTGAAATTTGAAGGTGAGCACCCACTGATTATAGCCCAGACTAAACATTGGGAGAACCAAACTGCTTTGATTCAACCTCTAGAGAAGGTTGGCTCCTTGTCAACTTAATGAGTGTTGACTCTATTTAGCTCAATTATAGTGAAGTTTAAGGATAGAAATGATAGGGTTAGAAATAACAGATTTAAGCTGATAGGATGAAGCTAACAATATAGACTGCCACACAATGTTCGTTAACAAATTATTGTTAGAAAAGCATTCTAAAGGACTAACAAAATTTAGAATTCATGCAGTTACGCTATTGAAATGGTGTTTCACACATTCACAAAATTATTTCAAATATCTAGAAATATTTATTATCCAATTTTAGCAGAATAATATCAATACCCTAATTTGACAGAAATAGAATTCTCGATAAACATGTATGCAAAAACAATTAACTCAATATACTCTAAGTTAGCTTTTCAAATTAATAGAATAGACTAACCATAGTAGTAAGATGAGATAATATCAAGTCCACCATTCAACACGGGCACAAATTTGAGGTAAAAATCCCTTGTAACACTTTATTTATCAATTTGCAAAGAACTACACAATGGTGCAAGCAAACACTCCAGAGTCGACATTTTGGAAGGAGGTGGCTGCCCATATTTATAGGCTTTTCAATAGTAATTTTACTTTCAAACTTTTATAGGGAGATTTAATTTTCTTGTGGTTTCTCTAACCACTTGTCGTTCATCATGCCTGCCAACTATGACTTCTTGATTCTATTGCAACGATGCCCTGGTTGAGCCCATCGTCGCCATTGGTGATTATTGGAATAAAATTCCATCCGTTGATCTACCAACTGAATCCAGTTCAGTAAGATATTTTTGGAAGGTTTTGGGCTGTAACTATTTTTTGTTCGGCTTCTCTAGCATCAATTTTAGCTTTTCCTTATTTCTTGGATTACGCATGCAAAAGCTTACCGAAAACCTTTTAGGGAGGTAGAATTTTAATTGTGTTCATAGATCTATCCATCGGACAACTAGAATACTGCTTCTCGTTTGCGCAATGGCAATTAAGGAGAGAAAACACAACCTTTGTTCTTTTATCTTTTCACCTTTTGCCAACACTTCTCAATTTTGGCCTTTTATTGGTGCTTTCTAGTTTGCACGGCTTATATGAAGATGATAAAAAGCACGGTTTTCCGTGACTTCTTACTTTTCCTTTCTTCTTAGCACTTCTTAGCTTCGGGCTCTTTTCTATGCTTGTCGACTGCACACTTGATACAAAGAGGGTTGAGAAGCATACCTTTTATCAGCCTTCTCAATTTTGAACCAATTTTAGCGCTTCTCAGCTTCTCTTTCCAATGATTTTTGGCCACACACTTGATACAAAGAGGATTGAGAAGTGTGCATTTTATCAGCCTTCTCGCTTTTGAAACAATTTCAACACTTCTCAGCTTCGGGATCTTTCCAACACTTTTCGGTCGTGCACTTGATACAAAGAGGGTTGAGAATCGCACCTTTTATCAGCCTTCTCACTTTTGAACCAATTTCAGCGTTTCTCAACTTCAAGCTCTTTCCAACACTTTTTGGTTGCACACTTGATACAAAGAGGGTTGAGAAGCACTCTCTTTATAGAATTTTTACTTTTCCTTGATTTCAGTGCTTTTTCACTTTCCACTTTTGCACAGTGCTTCTCAATTTTTGAATGCTCTTCACTTCTACATGGTGAGTACAAAGGAAATCGAGAAGCATGCCCTTTGCCAATCTTCTCAATTTTGTTCGATTTGTAGTGCTTTTGCATTTTTCTTACATACTTAGCCAAATTTTATAAAATTTTGGCCTAAGTATGAATGTAGCCTTTTTTGGCCTACAATCCAAGGTGCATATCCAGTTCAATATACACACATATCTGGTGATGATTCGAAGGTGCACATCTAGTTCAATATGCACACATATTTGGTGATGATTCCAAGGTGCACATCTAATTCAATATGCACACATATCTGATGATGACTCCAAGGTACACATCCATTTCAATATGCATGCACACCCTTGGTGATAATTCCAAGGTGTTCACATCTGGTGATGTTGGAAATTTGAGTTATTTTATGTTGTCATTGATGTCACATGAATCATTGATGTCATATGGATCACATTGAGTTTTGATGGGCAAATGATATCTTGGAAAGCATGGATAAAATTAGGATTTTTGTGAAAACCAAGGCAGGCAAAATAAAAGGTTTTATTTAAAACCATGGATGGCATATTTGAAATGGATTTTTCTTAAAACCTAGGTTGGCCTTTCGTTTCGTCGAAAAAGGTGCCCCGGTGATGGAGATATTTAATTTTAAATATTTAGTTTAAATTTTAATTATTTAAAATTTAAATTTAAATTTTAAAATTAAAATTAAAGTTAGCGCCGACGTCTAAAGAAAGATGGAAAATCAATAATGCATCGACGTCATCGAAAATGAGGAGAAGACTATATAAAGGGGGATCCTAAGGTTCATTTGAAATTAATCCTTGCTTATGTTAATCGTTGGCTAAGCATCCGAAGAGAGCTCATGCGAAAATCATTTTGAAAAGGGAGATAGCGAATAAATCCAAAGTTGGTAGCCCAAGACATTGTGGGCAGAGTGGCGCATTGGCAATTGGGTTTTTGTTAAGGTGTGTGGCAATATTTACGTCAAGATTCGAATCTCCTTGACTACATTCGAAGGCATTGGAACGAAAGCATTCAAAGCACTTTTGGTTTGCGTGGAAGGGAGGGAGGACTTAAGGCACATCATGCCTTTTCCTTTCGAATGAGCGGCTAGCTCGAGTGGCAACCTTAGCCGTGGCTAAGGTGCTCGTGGTGTGTGCAAGTTGGGGGTTCGAATCTCCTTGAGGAGGTAATTACGTTTTGCTCTAATTAATTTCATTGATGCCCTAGGATAGGAGTTATAAGGTGGTTAAGGAATAATTAAATTTTTTAATTAAACTTTATTTTTATAAGGGATGTGATTATTATTTCAGAGGTGGATGAGTTGCTGATTTATTTTGATATTCATGAAATTGAAAATTAATATTTAGGAGAAATAAGGAGTTGTTATAAAATATTTTTGAGAGCCTTATTAATTATTATTTTTTATAAGGGTTTTATTAAAAAGGACTTTGGTGGATGTGTTTATTAAGTTGGAGTAAAAAGGTGTAAATTGAGTTATGCTTATCTTGTGATTATTATTTGAAGTCCACTAACCTTTATTGAGATTGGAAAGGAAAGTTGTGTTTAGTGTGGCAGATTTTGGGGACAACTTATTGGCATCAAAAAGGTATGGGCATATTCTCCTATTGATTTTTTATGGTGGTTGATTTCTGAAATATCATTGGAGTGAAAATGATTGATTGTGGTTTCCTTTTCAAAAGTGGTTGGTTGAATGCTTCAAGGTTTTCTAGTTTGAGAGTTGTGTTTAAACCTTGTTTTATAAGCATAGTTTTTGAAGCCCATTGGTTGTGAAAGAACTTGAAAAGAACATGAGTATCATTGTTATGTGATATTTATGGTTGAGCATTGTTGGAAACATTTGAGTTGGTTGATACATGCTTAGACTAGGGTTTTTGTGAGAAAGAGTAGTCCCTTGTGGTGATTGGTTGAGTTGAGTTGATTGAGCCTAGTCAAGTGATTGTGTGAGGTGATTGGTCAAGTTCCATGAAATAAACTATTCCATAATTTTTATTTGAGTTGAGAGTGAGATTAGAACATATTGAGTCTCTAACAATTCTCTTTATGCTTCTATGAGTTGACTTGAGTTGAGTTGAGATTGATTTAAGTTGAGTTGAGTTGAGAGTGAGATTAGAACATATTGAGTCTCTAAAAATTCTCTTTATGCTTCTATGATTTGACTTGAGTTGAGTTGATATTGATTTGAGTTGAGTTGAGTATAAGATTGAGCTTAGAACATATTGAGTCTCTAACAATTATCTTTATCCTTATATGAGTTGATTTGAGTTGAGTTGAGTTGAGATCATTGTGGATCATTGTTGTCATCCATTGAAGCATACATTGCCATTCATTGTTGAGTTCATCTTTGAGCTTTGCCTTGATATATTTGTGGATGAGATTTGAGTGCTACTTGAGCATGATTGATTGAGCCTTTGAGAAGGCCTTTGTGGATAGTTTTGGGATAGCCTTTGTGGATAGTTTTGGGACAGCTTTGTGGACAGTTTTGGGATAGCTTTGTGGACAGTTTTGGGATAGCTTTGTGGACAATTTTGGGATAGCTTTGTGGATAGCTTTGTGGATAGCTTTGTGGATAGTTTTGGGATAGATTTGTGGACAAATTTGAGCAAGTTCTTGGTGAGCTTGCTAGAGCAGATTTGGGAAAGTTCTTGGTGAGCTTGCTAGAGAAGATTTGAAAAAGTTCTTGGCAAGCTTGTTGGAGCAGATGTTGGGAAAGTTCTTGGTAAGCTTGCTAGAGTATATTTGGACAAGTTATTGGTGAGCTTGTTGGATCATATTTGGACAAGTTTTGTGTGAGCTTGTTATTCAGTTTTGGACAAGTTATGTGTGAGCTTGTTATTCAGTTTTGGACAAGTTTTGTGTGAGTTTGTTATTCAAATTTGGACAAGTTCTGTGTGAACTTGTTATTCAGATTTGGACAAGTTATGTGTGAGCTTGTTATTCAGATTTGGACAAGTTCTATGTGAACTTGTTATTTCCTAGCTTTGAGCAGATCAAAGAAATCATTATATTGGATAAGGATCCTTATTTATGTATGAAATATTATAAGGATATTATCTTGTGGAGTACCCCACATTGGGGGAACCACATTAAATCTTGTGTCTCAATTGTGTATGGCGACTTGTGCTCTTGCTTACTATTGCTATCTGAGTTATTAATGCACACTACTATGTTTGGTTATTGCAATTAAGGACATTAATTGATATTGGTTTGGAAAGAAAATAAAAAGTGGGTGCTATACTGTTCAACCCCCCTCTCAGTATAAGCTTGTGTTATTAAATTGGTATTAGAGTGGGTTCCTTGAGAAAGGCTAACAACTTGAGGGCATATTCTAAAAGAACACAGATGGCTTCACAAAATGGATCATCTACAAATAAGGCTCCATTGTTTGATGGTAACAATTATGCTTTCTGGAGCATGAGGATGAAGAACTACTTGATATCACAAGGATATGAGGTATGGCAAATGGTTGAAAAAGAGTATAGGGTTTAAGGTGATCCCAAGGCATATAAGACTATCAAGAAATTGGTTGAGATCAATGCAAGAGCAATGAATTATATTTTGAGTGGGCTTCATGATATAAATTTTGTAAAGGTCATGGTATATAATTCAGCTAATGAAATGTGGACCAAGTTGTGGAATACTTATGAAGGAGATTCCAAGAATAAGTTGGCAAAACTACAAACTCATAGAAAAAGATTTGAGAAATTGAAAATGGAAGATTTTGAAGATATTGCAAAGTTTTTACTTCGAGTTGATGATATTACTAACACCATGAGAGGCCTAGGTTTTGAGATGAAATAATCAGAAGTTACTCAAAATATTTTGAGATCACTTCCCATGAAATATGATGCTAAGGTTTCAGCAATAGAAGAAACAATGGATATCAACAAGATAACAATGGAAGAATTGCAAGGAACTCTCATAGCTTATGAGATGAGGGTAAGTAAGCATCAGGTTCTAATAAAAGATATTGCATTCAAGGCTTCAAAAAAATATAAAGGGAAAGTTTTAGAAACAAGTAGAGGTTCAGATAATTATGAGGAAGCTAACTTCATCAAAAGGAATAAGGACTCAAAGAATTTCAAGGATATAAGGAAATTTAGATGCTACAAGTGTGGTGATCTTGGTCACTATGCATACATGTGTCCACATGAAGAAAATGGTGATGATCAAAAATAGGGTCACCGAAGAAAAGAATATGGAAAGCATAAGCATGAAAAATATGACAGATACAAGCAAAAAAGGTATGAGAAGAAGAAAATTTTTCGTAAGGCAAAGAAATCTTACTACATTGTAGAAGCAAGTGATAGCTCAGATCATAGTGATAAAGACAAATCAGATGATGAAAAATAAGAACATATATTCCTAGGAATAGAAGGTGAAAGAGAACAGTGCTTTGTGTGTGGTCAAAGAGATCACAAATTAGGATATTGCAATGGTTTCAGTGATAGTGAAGATGAGATGACACATCAAGGAAACAACCATGGTCAAAGAAATCTTGAGAGTTTGTTTGCTATAGAAGATTATAATGGTCTCAATGACAGTGAAAACAAAGAAGTCTCACTTTTGGTTATAGAAAAGGAATAGGATGAGCTAAGTAAACAAAAATCAAAAATCAAAAGGCTAAAAGAAGAATATAGGAATCTTGAAAACAAGATTCGAACATATGTCAAAATCAGAGAAGAACTACTTCAAACAATCAGTAATCTCAGATAAGAGCTTCAAAATGCAAAAAGGATAGAAGAAAGGATGAATGAATAACTAAGGGTAACCATGGAAATACATGATACATTATATGAAAAGGTTCAAAAAGGAGTGGAAACTTATTTTAAGGTTGTATCTTACTTCCAAGAAAAATCACACTCAAAAGGAAAGGAAGTTTTAAAATATGAAAGCAAGGAAGCACCTAAGATTTGTGAGGAAAGTTCCAAAGTTCCTATGGCTCCAAATATTTAGTTTGGATCTTGTTTTGAGATAGGTGAATCAAGTTCAAAAGAAAAAGAAATTCTTGAAGAGGAAAGCAAGGAAGAAACTAAGGAAGAGGATTTATATGCCACAAAGAAGGTTCAAGGATGCAATACACAAGTTGAAAATGATCATAAGGATAATGGTAAATAAAGGGTATATGGATCAAAGAAGTTTGATTTTGTTAGAAGGAACTTCAAAGGAAGAAGGTATAATTTTTAGGGACATTGCTTCTTATGTAACATGATTGGTCATAAAGCTTTTCAGTTCAAAGGAAATGAACAATATGGTTTTGGTTTTAGAGCTTCACAATTCAGAAGTCTGGTCATAATGGTCATGAAAATAGAGCTTCACAATACAGGGTTCAGGAAAGGAATGGATATGGAAATTATTTTAAGAATGAATTCAAGACATGGGTACCATCCAAAGGCTACAATATCAAGTATTTTAATTGCAATAACTTTGGGTATATTGCAAACTAGTGTAGGACTCAATTACAAATAGGTTCAAGGCAAGAAGGTCAAACAGGTTCAAGGCAAGAAGGTAAAACAGGTTCAATAGAAGAAGATCAAGTAATTCATCAAGATAAGGATATCAAAAAAACATTGAAGTTGATAGAGGAAAGAAACAATGTGATATGGGAGTAAAAGTACTCCCACCCCAAAATTAATCACCTCAAGAGAGAAGATGGTGAGGGGGCTAACTTTAAGAGTCATATCTTTTAGCCCCATAGGTGTAACTTTTGCCATTGATGTCAAAGGGGGAGAGATTTTAGTAAGGGGGAGAGCATTGAGTTAGGGGGAGTAGCCTCCAAAGAGAGCATTGAGTTAGGGGGAGCAACCTCCATAGAGAGTATTGAGTCAAGGGGAGCAACTTTGATTCTCAAAGATGGTTTTTGCAGTGATTGTGGTTTTTGCTTTAGAGGTGTTGCCATCAATGAAAAAGGGGGATATTGTTGGAAATTTGAGTTATTTTATGTTGTCATTGATGTCACATGAATCATTGATGTCATATGGATCACATTGAGTTTTGATGGGCAAATGATATCTTGGAAAGCATGGATAAAATTAGGGTTTTTGTGAAAACCAATGCAATCAAAATAAAAGGTTTTATTTAAAACCAATGATGGCATATTTGAAATGGGTTTTTCTTAAAACCTAGGTTGGCCTTTCGTTTCGTCGAAAAAGGTGCCTCGGTGATGGAGATATTTAATTTTAAATATTTAGTTTAAATTTAAATTATTTAAAATTTAAATTTAAATTTTAAAATTAAAATTAAAGTTAGCGCCAACGTCTAAAGAAAGAGGAAAAATCAATAATACATCGACGTCATCGAAAATGAGGAGAAGACTATATAAATGGGGATCCTAAGGTTTATTTGAAATTAATCCTTGCTCGTGTTAATCGTTGGCTAAGCATCCGAAGAGAGCTCATACGAAAATCAGTTTGAAAAGGGAAACAACAAATAAATCTAAGGTTGGTCGAAAGCCCAAGACATTGTGTGCAGAGTGGCGCATTGGCAATTGGCTTTTTGTTAAGGTGTGTGGCAGCGCTTTACGTCAAGGTTCGAATCTCCTTGACTACATTCGAAGGCATTGGAAGGAAAGTGCTCAAAGCGCTTTTGGTTTGCGTGGAATGGAGGAAGGACTTAAGGCACGTCATACATTTTCCTTTTGAATGAGAGGCTAGCTCGTGTGGCAACCTTAGCTACGGCTAAGGTGCTCGCGGTGTGTGCAAGTTGGGGGTTCGAATCCCCTTGAGGAGGTAATTACATTTTGCTCTAATTAATTTCGTTGATGCCCTAGGATAGGAGTTATAAGGTGGTTAAGGAATAATTAAAGTTTTTAATTAAAATTTATTTTTATAAGGGCTGTGATTATTATTTCAGAGGTGGATGAGTTGTTGATTTATTTTGATATTCATGAAATTGAAAATTAAGATTTAGGAGAAATAAGGAGTTGTTATAAAATATTTTTGAGAGCCTTATTTATTATTATTTTTTATAAGGGTTTTATTAAAAATGACTTTGGTGGATGTTTTTATTAAGTTGGAGTAAAAAGATGTAAATTGAGTTATGCTTATCTTGTGATTATTATTTGAAGTCCACTAACCCTTATTGAGATTGGAAAGAAAAGTTGTGTTTAGTGTGGCAGATTTTATGGACAACTTCTTGGCATCAAAAAGGTATGGGCACATTTTCCTATTGATTGTTTATGGTAGTTGATTTCTAAAATATCATTGGAGTGAAAAGGATTGATTGTGGTTTCCTTTTTTAAAGTGGTTGGTTGAATGCTTCAAGGTTTTCTGGTTTGAGAGTTGTGTTTAAACCTTGTTTTATAACCATAGTTGTTGAAGCCCATTGGTTGTGAAAGAACTTGAAAAGAATATGAGTATCATTGTTATGTGAGATTTATGGTTGAGAATTGTTGGAAACATTTGAGTTGGTTGATACATGCTTGGACTAGGGTTTTTGTGAGAAAGAGTAGTCCCTTGTGGTGATTGGTTGAGTTGAGTTGATTGAGCCTAGTCAAGTGATTGTGTGAGGTGATTGGTCAAGTTCCATGAAATAAAATATTCCATAATTCTTATTTGAGTTGAGAGTGAGATTAGAACATATTGAGTCTCTAACAATTCTCTTTATGCTTCTATGAGTTGACTTGAGTTGAGTTGAGATTGATTTGAGTTGAGAGTGAGATTAGAACATATTGAGTCTCTAATAATTCTCTTTATGCTTCTATGAGTTGACTTGAGTTGAGTTGATATTTATTTGAGTTGATTTGAGTTGAAGATTGAGCTTAGAACATATTGAGTCTCTAACAATTCTCTTTATGCTTCTATGAGTTGATTTGAGTTGAGATCATTGTGGATCATTGTTGTCATTCATTGAAGAGTACATTGCCATTCATTGTTGAGTTCATCTTTGAGATTTGACTTGATAGATTTGTGGATGATATTTGAGTGCTACTTGAGCATGATTTATTGAGCCTTTGAGAAGGCCTTTGTGGACAGTTTTGGGATAGCCTTTGTGGACAATTTTGGGATAACTTTGTGGATAGTTTTGGGACAACTTTGTGGATAGTTTTGGGACAATTTTGGGATAGATTTGTGGATAGATTTGTGGATAGATTTGAGCAAGTTCTTGGTGAGCTTGCTAGAGCAGATTCGAGCAAGTTCTTGGTGAGCTTGCTAGAGCAGATTCAAGCAAGTTCGTGGTGAGCTTGCTAGATCATATTTGAAAAAGTTCTTGGTGAGCTTGTTGGAGCAGATTTTGGGCAAGTTCGTGGAGAGCTTGCTAGAGCATATTTGGACAAGTTCTTGGTGAGATTGTTGGAGCAGATTTGGAAAAGTTTTGTATGAACTTGTTATTAATTTTTGGACAAGTTCTGTGTGAGCTTGTTATTCAGTTTTGGACAAGTTCTGTGTGAGCTTGTTATTATTATTTGGACAAGTTATGTGTGAACTTGTTATTCAGTTTTGGACAAGTTTTGTGTGAGCTTGTTATTCAAATTTGGACAAGTTCTATGTGAACTTGTTATTGCATAGATTTGAGCAAATCAAAGAAATCATTGTATTGAATAAGGATCCTTATTTCTGTGTGAAATATTATAAGGAGATTATCTTGTGGAGTACCCCACATTGGGGGAACCACGTTAAATCTTGTGTCTCAATTGTGTATGGTGACTTGTGCTCTTGCTTACTATTGCTATCTGAGTTATTAATGCAATTAAGGACATTAATTGATATTGGTTTTGAAAGAAAGTAAAAAGTGGGTGCTATACTGTTCACCCCCCTCTTAGTATAAGCTTGTGTTCTTCAGGTGATAATTATAAGATAAAAATATCCTCTTTTGTAAACGTACATCCTTTTTTATAATACCAATTCAAAGAAGAAACTACAGGTTACACCTATCTTAACTAGCCCTCTCCACCACTTAACTGGACAAGTCACCATCCTCATCCATTCCCCTTGTAAATTCTATATGTATACCTCCTCTTCCTCAATTGAGCATGAGGATGGTATACATGCACGAGCACTGTTAAAAACCTGAGCCTAGTTTTTATCATACAACTTAAGTCTTCATTCGTAGCCATATCCATCCAATGCTTACACTCCATTACAAAAATCCATGTGATATTATCCCATGTTTATACCCTATTATTGAAAATATGCACCAACTAGATGATATTTCAACATCGGATTGATAACAAAAGCCAATTACAACTTTTCGTATGTCTAGACCCAACCTTGATAGTGTCGTGATAGCACACATTTTGGTCATCTGACCCTAGATGAAAATTTTTCATAGTAATCCTACCCTAGACAGTCCATAGACACAATCATTAGCCTCTTAGATGACAACCTTCACGTAGATTTCAAACACAGGCTGAAGTTTCATGATAACAACAAGGTAAGTAAGGTAAGATAATATTTATATTTACAGTTTAACATTTATTTCAACATATTTATTTTTTGCATAATAGTTTAATGCCTCTTCCAGATCTGGGCCTAATATCAAGAGGTCCAATAGATATTACCATTTTTTGTCTAGTGAGTGTGTGTGCAGGTATTTGACAACAACAAAAGACAACATGAAACAACAACATATCCAAAAGATCTAGTGGTGGTCACGAAAAACCCACCTCAACAAAGATTCAACACAAACAATGGTGGTCATAAAAAACCAACCTCGATGTAAATCCCATATAAAAAGTTGTGGTCATGGAAAATCCACCCGTTGAAGATTGTAGTAGAAGACCTATTTGCACCATTTTGCATTTTAAAAGGGATCAACTCCCTCTATTATTCATGCAATATTTGTAAAAGCCTCGAAAGGGTTTAATTGTAATAAAAAACTAGCGGTAAAGCATAAATCTCATTGTAGTATTTATTTCTATTTTTATTTGCTATGGTGCAATTTTATTTTGTCTACACTTGGAACCCTTGAGCCATTTTGATAAGGGCTAAAAGGGAATCAATTTTTTTGAGGCCTTGCTTTGATCGGAGCTCATGGCCTTTTCTTGTCTTTAGTGAGTAAAGTTCCTAAGATCAGTCTCTTCCCCTAGCCATGGAGACCCTTTAGTCTTAGGTATCATTCCAAATTGATACCACTAGTGAATTTATAGGACTAAGGTCCTTTCCTTGGTCAAGGGGAAGGAGGGTCTGAGGTAGTCAAGTGAAGAGGTGGCAAGACAAGACTCCATATTTTCTAAGGGAAATATTGATACCAAAAGGCTATGGAAGAGTAAAGTATCCCTAAGGACTTCTAGCTACCAATTTCCCCTTGAACGTTTTGGTTTATCGACTCCACAAAAATCACCTCATCGTACATGGTGGAAGAGCAATCCCCAGAAGCAAAGCAACTCAAAAGGTGGTGGTCACCATCTTCATAGGATGCATTGAAGTACACCTTCACCAAGGGAACTTTCCAAGAGCATGGATGAACCAAGATTCAAAAATCAAAATCTTAGATGAATTAGAAGCAACTAGATGTGAGGGAAGGGATGATGATCTGGCTTTGGTCCTGGAACCCCATAATCAGATGCAGTTCCCTAGGTGATAGCTGAAGCATTTAAGTCAAAACAAGGAGGATAGCCCAAGGGGAAAAGTATGCTCAAGATGTTAATTGAAGATAATCATGAGGGTCTAATCATGGATATTTTTCACAGTTACAAGCCTCCAGAGCCTCTAAAGCCTTTAGATCATTCATTGTTGATGTCGACTAGCTCAGGCAAAATTTTAATTTAAAATTTTGGAATCCTATATGTATGTTGGGGGGAACTCTTTCCCCACTTCCTCTTATAAATATCTCTCTTCTTCTCATTGTAAAGTATTGAAAGCTTCCCATCCTTTATATTGGTACTTTCCTTCATTTTCTTCTATGTCCTAGTCTGGCTTGAGCCTTGTGCAACTTGTCAGGTAGTTTTTGAACCTCTTCTCTTTGCATATATGTAAATCAAAGTTCACATTAAAAGAAATCTATGATTATTTAACAAATATCTATCCTGGTTCTTGCATGGGTGTTCTATTTTTATTGAATGTTATCAGAGGGACCTATGCTCCTCGTGCACTGTCGACTGCTATGCATGTGTTCATCTAAACTCATTGGGTAACTCAGGGGTATTATTATTTTCTTTGATGCATCACCAACCTTAGATAGGCTAGATAGTTTATGATTTATACAATTTACTTTATGCTCTATTTCCTACTTTCATTCTCTTTTCTCTTTTCCCTTGAAGTAGGCTAGGCTAAAAGTAGATTAGCGTAGTGTAGATGGCTTGAAAAATCGCGTTCTTTTCCCTTCAAGTCTAATTTAATGTCAAGTGTGCACGGGGGAGATTCGTTAGAATCTTTGCTTCTCCACTTGAGAGTCTCTTACACAACTAATCTCCTACTCAATATTTTTTCTTAGGTTGTGTGGAAGTTGATGATATCCTTATTTGATCGATGTTTTACGGGTTTATTCAAAGAAAATACCTAAGGTTTTGGATCACTATCTATCTCAACTCTTTTTGAGCCTTAACGGTTATTTAAACCTAAATCGTCAATGATCATCTAAATGCAATGCTAAGGCTTTTATCACACAAATGCATGCAAATAAGAGCTATCCTATATGCTTTTCAAGTTTGAATGAGCTAGCTAGGAGTATTTGCTTTTCAGGGTAAAACAAGAGAAGATGCAAGAAGATAAGCTAACCTAAATGCAACTAAATAAATTTCGATTTCTTGCCTAATTGCTTTTGGAGGAAAGATTTTAGATCTTATGTTAAAATTCTTTGATTTTATCCAAAGTAAATTTGAACTATTCTAAGGGTTCCTTGATTGACCAAAATAAATGTAAATTTTAGGCAAACAAATTATAATGAAAATCAATGAGCAAGGAGTGCCAAGTGGTCGAATTACCTATTTTGGAGATTGAGTAGAAGTTGAAGTGTTGCTAGACTTTGATAGAGAATTTGACAACCTATAAAAGTTGACCAAAAAAATTAGGTTTATCTGATTTGGGGGGTCTATCTGAGTGCAGTGAGGTGATAAGCTATCTTCCCAGCTGATCAGACCCCCTGTTAAAACAAGATTGAGTATGCGTGCCTTCCTTGGAGTGGAAAAAGAGATGACAAAGTTGCCACAATTTGATAAATGAATTTATTTTGTGATAGAATATTGAAGTGTTTTGAGATGAAATTGAAAGTGAATTTGTTCTAAATATTGAGATTAGATTATGAACAAGACAATGCTAAAAACCAATATGATTTGGAAGAATTTGCAATAAAGTATAGATGAGCATGTCATCAAGATGCCTGTAAATTTAAAGAAATTAAATGCATAATAATGATTGTTGATTATAAAGGCATAAACAATAAGAAGATAAAATTAGCCAAAAAACTATTATGCCTATGATAAAAGAGAGTGAACATAAAATAGATGTGAGTGCCTTTTAAATCCCAAGCAAGGTGAGTTTAAGTGGTCTTAAAAAACATGGACAAGGGGAATGATAAAAGTTAATAAGATGACAAGCCAAACAACCCGGAAAAAAAGTTATTAAAAGCAATTAAATAACAATGTGATGTATGAAATTAAGTGGCATTAGCTCAAATGGTTAGATTCTTCAACAATTCAAGGAGGAGATCCAGGTTCAAATCTTACCAAATGATATATGGATATTAATACCACTATGTGGTGATGATGTAATACAGGTGGGACCCGTTTCAATACCATATAACCCATTAAAAAAATAAAACAATGTGATGTATGAAAGATGTATGTGGTTGCAAATTTAAATAAAAATTAGCAATGAGTTATGTGCAAGAGGTGTGTATAGCTGTAATTTACATGAAACACAGTAATGAGTGAGCATGAAATGTATATATGTTTGCAATTTTACATAAAATGCAGTAGGAAGTGCATGCAAGAGATGTATGGCTGCAATTTTAAATAAAAAGCAGCAATATGGTCATGGAAAGTATGTATGGCTGAAATTTTAAATAAAATGCAGCAAATACAGTTGTGCAAGATGAATATGGCTGCAATCTTGAAGAAAACACAGCAATATGGTTGTAAAATGTGTATGTGGCTGCAATTTTAAATAAAACATAGCAAATGAGTTTGTGCACAGTGGATATGGCTGCAATTTTATATAAAACACAGCAAATAAATGTGAAACATATATATGGCTGCAATTTTACATAAAATGCAGTAGAAAGTGTGTGCGAGAGATGTATGGCTGCAATTTTAAATAAAACGCAGCAAATGAGTGTATGCAAGATGTATATGACTGTAATTTTAAGTAAAACGCAGCAAATGAGTGTGAAATCTATATATGGCTACAATTTTAAATAAAATGCAGCAAGTGTGGTTGTGCAAGATGGATATGGCTACAACTAAACATTAAAATGCAGCATTAAAGAGGTATGAGCAGAGATTGGTGTGCAAAAATGCAAAAAAACCTGTAATAAAATGATTATAAGCAAATAAATAGATGTATATGGCTGCAAATAAGAAGTAAATGCAGCAATATAAGCACAAAAAAGATGTATAATGAAATGCAACAATGTTAATATGAAAAGGAATGTAAATGCCAAAGACATGGGTGCAAGATAATGGGAAATGTATATGGTGTGAGGAATGATTTCAAACAACTAATTCAACTTCTAATTAGAGCAAATTAGCATTTAAATGGTGAAATCAAAAGAAAATGCTGAGACATGTGAATGCTGCCCAAAACTTGTAAAATGTACAACAGTAAGCAAAAGGGAGGAGGAAATTGCAATGGGAAGTGCTTGAAGCTTGGCGAAAAGGTGAGATAACAAGGCAATAACAACCTTGGATATTTCACACCTTGCCTTGAGGAATGAGAAAAGGAAGATGTATGTATGCAATATAAACTTTACATATAAAATATGAAAGAGAAATTGCAATAAGAAATGGCTATCTGAATCCTATGTTTGCAAATAAAAGAAACATAAAACTAGGTGAGCATGGAAGTGTTGTGACTATTTCACAACTAGCCCCTAAGCTTGGGGACCCACATTTTTTTGATAAATTTTTGGTGTGGTTTTTTTTGTCTATTAATGTGTTTGTAATTCAAACATTAACTTTTGGGTTAATTCATGTTTAAAAAAATAAATAAACTAAAAAAAATAATAATAATAAATAAATTAATAGAACAAAAGAAAGAAAAAAGAAAAAGGGAATAAGTAAAAATAATATATATATATATATATATATATATATATATATATATATATATATATATATATAAACAAATGAACATAAAATAAAAACAAAAAAAACAAAAAAATAATAATAAAATAAAATAGGATTATTTTTAGCTTTTTTGTTTTTTGTTAGTTTTTAATTTTTTCATGTTGGTTTAAGTAAAGTTTAGTTTTTTGTTTTTTTTGCAAGGTATTGCATATGGAAGAAAGGAAGAGAGAAACGAAAAGCCATGGAGGAGAAACGAAAAGTCATGGAGGAGAAAACGAAAAGCCATGGAGGAAAATCTTTAAATACCCATTGAAATGCATGCACAGAGGAGGAACTTTTGGCATGGCCAAATGCGGCAAAATTTGATGTGTAAAAGAGGAATATAATTTGAATGGGAAAGCTTCTTTTCAGAAATTTCAGGCCTTGTTAGCAAGAAAGAATGAGAAATTTTCTGCATGCTCTATTTTAATTGTTTTATCTTTCCCCTTCCAAATTTCAGATTTGTATGTGAAATTTACGCCATGGGATGGGTTATTTCATGTGAATGTTTGCAATTTGGAAATTATTTTAAACCCTAGAAGTCAAGCACTTAGTTTACTTTGATTGTGTGTAGTATAGATCAAATAGGCTAGGTTGCATGTATGAAACTCACGTATTCGGTTTTGCAGGACGGGGTGCTATCAAACTGAAGGAGCTTTTGCATTGCTGCATTTCCAGCAATTATCTTGATGCAAAATTTTAATTTTCTGTCCTGAAAAATTTTAATTTTCAGAATTTTTTCCTATTTTCAGGCATTAAAATAAACATCAAAAAATTTTCAAAATCCAAAAATAATTTCACCATTGCGTAGATTATAATTCAGACTTCCATTACGCACTTTGAAATTTCATTTTCGGAGTTGTTTAGTATTTTTAAAAATTTACCGAAGTTGCTGCTTTGTCACAGATTTTAAAAATCCGAAAATAGAAATTTTCCATTTTAAGGTCAAATTTCATTTTTTCAGTTTTGTTTTGCATTCATGAGCCTATGATGACATTCCCTTCATGAAAATTCCAATTTCATTGAAGGAGTTATGTTTTACGACATTTTCGCAAATTTCCATTTCGGGCCTAAAATTATCCTTTCTTCATAAAAATTTCAATTTTACGAAAGGGGGATAATTTGAGTATTATATTGAAGGTCTTTGCCTTAAAGCACTTAATTGTTCATCTTGATGAAAATTTGATTTCATTTAAGAGGGATAAGTTAAAGTGACATTTTGAAGATTCTATTCATCATTGAGGATTTAATGCAAGATAAAATCCATTTTAAAACCATCAAGATAAAAAGAATTAAAGCACTACATCGTGGTCATATGAGGGCCAACTCACATTTGATTTATTTTGGTTCAATGAACAATCATTAAAGTTTCATGGTAAAATAAACCAACATTGTCCCTTGTTTACAGTTACTTGCAATCACTAAGGTGTTCCAAGCATTTAAATTGAATATCTTTATTTGAGATTACTAATGCACATATGCAAATGCTAATATAACGGAGACCTTGGAGAAGTTGTTTGTTTAACTTCTTTGCAAGAGGGGATTTGAAATCCAAATCCTAAGGGAGAGTGTACTTTCACAATTGGGTGAAAATACCACTCAACATTTTGGCGCTAGAAGGAGGGCCTGAATTGGTTTATTTTAGTATGATTTAAATGCTATAGGGATTTAAATTTTGAATATTTCATGCCCTATTGATTATTATTTGTAGCCCTCTTTTAATATTACAACTTGGTACTATTAAAATGAGGACATGAATTGCTATGCATTCTTCTAACGCTTTGATTGTTCATACAAGAATAATGGGATTTGATTTGATGTTAAAAAAAGAAAAAAAAAGAAAAAAAAAGAAAAAAAAATTGGGTATTAAAGTTATATTCTTTAAGATTCACTAATGGCTATGTTTTCACCATGGATGACAGGTAGCCCATTGAACACACCAGGAGTTCAACATTATTTGCTCGTCGGTTGGGAGAGTTGTCTTCCTCGATTTTTGTCTAATGGGACAAATACTGCAGGAGAACACATTCGAGCATTCAAATTTGTTGTGAATCACTTAACAATTTGGCATGATGATGTTGTTTGTAAAATGTTCCCTTACACCTTGGACAAAGTGGCATTTGATTGGTTTACAAGTCTACCTTTAGGGTCTATCACTTCTTGGGCTCAACTAGAGGCAGCATTTCTTAATCAATTCAACAAAAAGCAAGTTGACCCAATCCGCATATATGAGCAATTTTTCACCATCAGAAAAGGACCAAGTGAAAATGTGAAAACATTTTCTGAAAGGTTCTTTGGATTATATGCTCAATTAGTGACATGTTATGTTTTGCAAGAACAAGTGGCTCTCCAAATATATGTCAATGCTCTTGACCCACTCATTTCCACATATTTGCGAGGGATGCCCCTAATCACTTCTTTGTCTCAAGCCTATGCTCAAGCAATGGCAATTGAGCAACAATTGAGTTGTCAAAATTATGGTGTGGGTTTTGGATCATGTAATATTCAATCATTTAATACTTCCTTTACCCACCCAATGATTTATCCACCTCAACCAAATTCAAATGTGAATCAATTTCAGAATCAACAATCATTCCCAAGCTTCAATCAATTTCAAAATCCTCAACTTACTATGCAAGATCAACCATCTTTCTTAAGTATGAATCAACTTCAAAGTACTCATCTTGATTCAAAAGATGGTTCTAAAATCGATTTTAATGATTTTCATAAGAAGATGATTTTAAGCAAGGGAGGAGTGCTAGATCCAACTAGTATCGAAACATGTGACAAATTGGAAACCCTTGACTCACCA
Source organism: Wollemia nobilis (assembly GCA_028583015.1). Lineage (NCBI taxonomy): Eukaryota > Viridiplantae > Streptophyta > Pinopsida > Araucariales > Araucariaceae > Wollemia > Wollemia nobilis. The sequence goes on along the minus strand of JAQPPZ010000690.1, from coordinate 7,335,252 downwards.
AAAGATGAATTCTATGAGGATGAATTTGTTTCGGATGACATTGTTGAAAATGATGGCCAAGAAAATTCACACCTTCCAAATTGTGATAAAATTGAATCATGGGTTACAAATTTGGATTATGATAGCCTTATCAATTTAAATACAAGCAATAACCCAATTTTGGAAGTAATTGAACCATCTAAGGAAGGTGAAGATAAATTTGATGAGAAACATGTTGATGAATTAAAAGATGAAGAAGAAATAGTTGAGCATCACAATTTAATTTTGAAAGATGATCATTATGATTCTTGGGAAGAGTATGCTCACTCCAAAATTGCTAATGAAATTTGTATGCCTATTGATATGCAGGATGATACAATTGCCCTTTCACATGAGGATATTACAAGTATTGTGCAATCTGAAAATGTTTTGGAAGAAGGATTGGAATCTCATCAAAGGTTTGAGAAGGATAAGGCTGTTACTACCATGGATCAAGAAGGAGAATCAATTGTTTTTGTTCCCCTTGAGGGGCAAGAAATAGAAAATCTTGATCCACCTATTGTTTCTACAATGTCCATGCCATCTCAAAATCATGAAATTACAAAGCCTAAGTGGTGTGGGTTTGATAATGTTGATGATCCTAATGAAAATATGAATTTTGAGGCAACTCAAGCCATTGATCATGGAAAGGTGTCACGTGACACATATCTTGAAAAATTAGGCTCTTATTTTGAAAAGGATGGATGCATGTTTGATTGGGTGCCTAACTTTGGTGTTTTTGAACAGGTGTTGGATGATGAAGAAGACAATGAGGAAGAAGAAAAAGCTACTAACACTCATCAAGTTGTGGTAAATTCTAACCATGATGGGTTGAGTATGGATGACAAGGTGAAATCTTTACCTTTGGTAGTAGCTATAAAAATTTCAAGTGATAGATTACATGATGTCCCTTTGGATGCTAATGTCATTAATGATGAAATGTCAAATCTTGGTGATGTTTTGATGGATTTTGATGGCTTTAACTTCTTGAAGAATTTGAATGCAAGACTTTTAGAAATAGGCTCTTGTTTGCAATATCTCACATTTGAAAAGGAAAGTCTACTTCTAAATTATGAATGGAATGATGAAATTTGCACTTTAAAGAATAGACATGATAAAATTGAAAATCAATCATTGTCTGATCAATTTAAAATTTTGAATCTCACCTATATGAATACTAATGAAACTAAATTTAATTGGTGGGGTGAGAGAGGGAAGTTGAAGTCTGTTGCATTGCTTGGTATGATCTTATTGTTGTTGGATTCCTACAACATTTGGCATGTGTATTGTGACATATGCCTTTTGAAATGTTCTAATCATGTTTGGGATCCAGGAAAGTGATAATCCAAGCTTTGCATCATCTTGTACTATATTGTATATAAATTTTGATTTTGGTTTGAGTTTGTGTTTTCAAGTTTCATTTTGGGATTGCTATTTGGATTAGGATTTAAGTCGTGTGTTTGATTTTATTGAACGTGTTTCGATAAATTTGAGATGTCAACTTATGCCTAAGATCAGGAGAATATGAAACATTGGAATCGTGTTGTAAAAGCTCCACATGTAATACAAACAATTAATTTATATCATTTGAAACTTGTGATGCATGAAAGAGTCAGTTTTGCATGACAAATCATTTCATTTGCAATTCAAGAAGTAATACATTCATTTTCCATCTTACTTTTCATACATTTCATCTTAGTGGCATATGCATCTTAGGTGCAAATTATTTAAGTATGTCAAATCCTCTTAGGGTTATGTTATAACATAAATCTAAGTAAATCCTAAGGTTGAAAACTGAGTCTTGAAATGTCTAGAACCAAGCACGTCTCATACATTAAAAAGGATCTTGAGCAAAAAGATCAAAACCTAACTTGGAGGAAAAGGTTGGGCGAAAGAAGTTTTTGTCTATCCTATTATGCAACATGATCCTTAAAACAGTGGTTGTCACCACTTCCATAGAGCTTAAAGCCTAAAATCAAAGTAGTAAGGATAGGATTAAATCCTCATCAAACTTAGGTTGAGGATCCAATTCCCCAAAGCTTTGATTTGACCCACATAGAGTAGTAAGGATAGGGTATAAATTCTCATCTCGGTTGGTTGAGAATTTGATTCCCCAAAGCTCTTATGTCTCATTTCATAATAAGTCTTGGATTGTAAGGATCGTACTATTTGTCCTCTGCAAAGGATGGGTAGTCATCCCCAAGGTCTAAGTAACAAAATTAATATTTTCCATTTACATTTAAATCTTGGATTGTAAGGATCGTACTATTTGTCCTCTGCAACCAGGATGGGTAGTCATCCCCAAGGTCCAAGAAGTAAAAATAATTTTTTTCCATCTCATATTTATATCGGATTGTAAGGATCGTACTACTTGTCCTCTGCAAAGGATGGATAGTCATCCCCAAGGTCCAAAGAAATGAAGATAAGTTTTGGATTGTGGGGTTAGATATGCCCATGAATGGCATCATGTCTTGCCTAAAAACAAGACCACTGATTGTTTAGAGGGTTAGACTAGCATGACCACTTCTTCCATAATTGGTTTAATTATTTTGCTCAAAGTGAGGTAAAGAATTCTAAATCAGAATAGTAAGGATAGGGTTAAACTCTCATCTCGGTTGGTTGGGAGTCTGATTCCCCAAATTTCTGATTTCACATCCACTGGCACATGGGTTCAAGATTGTAGGGACTCACAACCAACTTTGGGATATAATGAACCATTCACTAGTGGATCCTAAGAGGGTTTGGCAGTCTTGAATGTTTGTACATAATACTAGAAGAGTGACTATGCATTTTATAAAAGCAAAATCTCATGGCATATTCATTAGGGTACACAAATCATTCACAATCTCGCATATGCATTCATGCAAAACTGACAATGGAATGTTGATCAATTTCAAACGATGAGGAAAGAAATTCATTGCACACACTGAGTTAATGCTTAGCGATTCTGATGTTTCATGTATTTTTGATCTATTGGCATTCTTTGGATATTTGTTGATGCTTGTGTTAAATTTTTGAAGTGTGTTTTCAGGTGTTCTTTTTGGGTTCTCATCGAAATGCTCAGGAGCATTTCCCAGTAGAGTCGCCATTTGTTGTGACTATTTCACAACTAGCCCCTAAGCTTGGGGACCCACATTTTTTTGATAAATTTTTGGTGTGGTTTTTTTTGTCTATTAATGTGTTTGTAATTCAAACATTAACTTTTGGGTTAATTCATGTTTAAAAAAAATAAATAAACTAAAAAAAAAAGAATAAAAAAATAAAAATAATAAATAAATTAATAGAACAAAAGAAAGAAAAAAGAAAAAGGGAATAAGTAAAAATTATATATATATATATATATATATATATATATATATATATATATATATATATAAACAAATGAACATAAAATAAAAACAAAAAAAACAAAAAAATAATAATAAAAATAAAATAGGATTATTTTTAGCTTTTTTGTTTTTTGTTAGTTTTTAATTTTTTCATGTTGGTTTAAGTAAAGTTTAGTTTTTTGTTTTTTTTGCAAGGTATTGCATATGGAAGAAAGGAAGAGAGAAACGAAAAGCCATGGAGGAGAAACGAAAAGTCATGGAGGAGAAAACGAAAAGCCATGGAGGAAAATCTTTAAATACCCATTGAAATGCATGCACAGAGGAGGAACTTTTGGCATGGCCAAATGCGGCAAAATTTGATGTGTAAAAGAGGAATATAATTTGAATGGGAAAGCTTCTTTTCAGAAATTTCAGGCCTTGTTAGCAAGAAAGAATGAGAAATTTTCTGCATGCTCTATTTTAATTGTTTTATCTTTCCCCTTCCAAATTTCAGATTTGTATGTGAAATTTACGCCATGGGATGGGTTATTTCATGTGAATGTTTGCAATTTGGAAATTATTTTAAACCTTAGAAGTCAAGCACTTAGTTTACTTTGATTGTGTGTAGTATAGATCAAATAGGCTAGGTTGCATGTATGAAACTCACGTATTCGGTTTTGCGAGACGGGGTGCTATCAAACCGAAGGAGCTTTTGCATTGCTTGCATTTCCAAGCAATTATCTTGATGCAAAATTTTAATTTTCTGTTCTGAAAATTTTTAATTTTCAGAATTTTTTCCTATTTTCGGGCATTAAAATAAACATCAAAAAATTTTCAAAATCCAAAAATAATTTCACCATTGCGTAGATTATAATTCAGAATTCCATTACGCACTTTGAAATTTCATTTTCGGAGTTGTTTAGTATTTTTAAAAATTTACCGAAGTTGCTGCTTTGTCACAGATTTTAAAAATCCGAAAATAGAAATTTTCCATTTTAAGGTCAAATTTCATTTTTTCAGTTTTGTTTTGCATTCATGAGCCTATGATGACATTCCCTTCATGAAAATTCCAATTTCATTGAAGGAGTTATGTTTTACGGCATTTTCGCAAATTTCCATTTCGGGCCTAAAATTATCCTTTCTTCATAAAAATTTCAATTTTACGAAAGGGGGATAATTTGAGTATTATATTGAAGGTCTTTGCCTTAAAGCACTTAATTGTTCATCTTGATGAAAATTTGATTTCATTTAAGAGGGATAAGTTAAAGTGACATTTTGAAGATTCTATTCATCATTGAGGATTTAATGCAAGATAAAATCCATTTTAAAACCATCAAGATAAAAGGAATTAAAGCACTACATCGTGGTCATATGAGGGCCAACTCACATTTGATTTATTTTGGTTCAATGAACAATCACTAAAGTTTCATGGTAAAATAAACCAATATTGCCCCTTCTTTACAGTTACTTGCAATCACTAAGGTGTTCCAAGCATTTAAATTGAATATCTTTATTTGAGATTACTAATGCACATATGCAAATGCTAATATAACGGAGACCTTGGAGAAGTTGTTTGTTTAACTTCTTCGCAAGAGGGGATTTGGAATCCAAATCCTAAGGGAGAGTGTACTTTCACAATTGGGTGAAAATACCACTCAACAGGAAGGAAATAGAGAAGTTAGTTTAGTATGCTATGGATAAAAGAAATGTGTTGGCAAATGAAAGAACAAAAGTAAAAAGAAATGGATGCTAAGCTAATATCATAAACAAAAGCCTGCAACCAAAGATTAGTGAACAAAAAATAGGGGCAAAAAACAAGATAAAAGCCAAAGGGACCTGCAAACAAGATGTTAGAGCCTAAAAATAAGAACAGAGAACAATATGAGCCCCAAATAACCTGCAATTAAAAGGTTAGGGACTAAAAATAGGGGCAGTAAGTAATATGATGTGAAATGTGAAAGAAAAATGCAACAAGACCCTGCAAAACAAAGAGTTATGGTTAAAATGTGGAGGGCATATGCATATAGGCCTACAAAATAGATGTTAGAAAGCAAATAGAAGTGATATGCTTGAATAAAAGGGGTGCAAACACAATGTTAGAAGGCTGCAAACACAGTGTTAGTGGCTGCAAATAGAGATTAAATAGCTGTAAAATAGAAATTAGAAACTTAAAAGCATGAAATGTAAGAGAAAATGAGCAAGTAGATGAAGTTAGAAATCTAACAAGGCTATATTGGAGAGCTAAAATGAAATGGAAGCAAATAGAAGAAGGAGAGAACTATGCTAAGGATGATATCACCTAGAAATAGCCTCTCCCAAGCACCAAGACTTCCTTGCCACCAAGCCCTCTTGCCTTGCTTGACTCCTCTTCACAAATGCTTGCAAAATGGATGAGAAATGCTTGGGAATGCTTGCTAAATGAAAGAGATGAAAATATTGGCAGATTATAGCTACTTTGACCACTGGGACCAAATTCGCCACTGGGACCAAATTGGCCACTGTCAAATTCACCACTAGTCTAGCTAGATGTAGTTTTTATGCATTTTGAGCATCAATAGATATCCAAACATAGGCTTATCTATACTCGTCAAAAATATATTTTTGAGCTTGATCTAATGGTGGTATTTTTATGAAGTTTTGAGATGATTTGATAGGTCAAAATTTGTCCCAAATATGACCTTACTTTTTAGGGCTACAAACACCCCAAATTTAGGTATGAAGATGATTGATTTGATTTGCTTGATCAAAAGGCTTGTGAAAGCAAGGTAATTGATGAGTTTTTCTAGGAATGAAAATTGATAAAATATGCCAAATTTTATGCCTGATTTGACAATATTAGGATACCTTTATGAGATGTTGTTTGATGCCTTGATTGAGGATGACGTTGGCTAGGTTTGTCAAATTTAGGTGTTTACATTTTACCCCAGTTTTGACGTGATGCCTGTGGGATTGCATCAAACGTTAAGTAGTAAAACTCAATTTTGACACTATGATGCATTGTTGTTATGTTGTAAAAGTTGTCCCATGGAAAAAATTTACCCCATGGATGCCCCCAAATTGAATTTGATGACATAATGATTTGATTTGATTATGTAAGGAATCAATTGTATTGATGTGTTGAGATTGTATGATGTATTTGACTAAGTGATGGTGGTCTTAATTGATTACTTAGCAATGTTTTTGTGAAATCATGATGATGACTAATTGTTAAGAGGAGGTAAATGCTCTGTTTGAGAGATGTATTGAGTTCTGAATGATAGGTAACCATCCAAAAGTATATTGTTAGTGGTGGTCTATACCTGATATAGGAGAACGCTCATGTATTTTGGGAGACTCTATCCCTTGTATATTCCCATAAGAGGAAACATCATCTCATCATGTCTAAATGGTGGCCTATGGAGCCATGTAAAGGACAAGCATTTAGGACAGGATGAGGTACCTATAATATGTACATGGTATATGTATTTATTTTTATTCTCATCAGTGTTTAAGTGTTGCTCTCTATAGACACTTAACTATGTAGATGAGATGCCTGTAATATGTACATGATATATGTATTTTTTATTCTCATTAGTGTTCAAGTGTTACTCTCTGCAAGCACTTGACTATGTAGATGAGGTACATGTAATATGTACATGATATATGTATTTGATTTCTTCTCATCAGTGTTCAAGTGTTTCTCTTTGCAAACACTTGATTGTGTAGATGAGGTACCTATAATTTTTATATGATATATATTTATTTTTGCTTCTTATCAATGTTCAAGTGCCATTATTTATGAAACACTTAACAGTGTAGATAAAATGTTTGATCTTCATCAATATTTAAGTGCCATTCTCTATGAAATACTTATCCGCGTAGATGAAGTTATTTTTATTTTTATAAATGTTCAAGTGCCATTATTTATGAAACACTTGACTACGTAGATAATATTGTTAAGATATTTGATTCTTCATCAATGTTTAAGTGCCATACTCTATGAAACACTTAACTACGTAGATGAAGTTATTTTGATTCTTATCAATGTTCAAGTGCCATTTTATATGAAACAATTATCTGCGTAGATAAGATTATTTTGATACTTACTATTGTTCAAGTGTTGCTCTCTGCAAGCACTTGACTACATAGATAAGATAGTTATTATCTGTAAGTCTTTTGCAAAGCTTTAAAATGATGTTTGATAATGTTTTTTATGTCTTTGATGCTGATTGCAAAATGTTTTGCTTTGATGATTGTAAAATATTTTGCAATGTTATGAGATGATGATTGTAATGATTTGTAATGTAATGTTTTGATGATTGCAAAATATTTTGCAATATTATGTAATGATGTTGTGATGATTGTAAATATTTTTTGCAACATGATGAAATGTTATCTAAAAAAGTTCTTGTGATCCTTTGCAAACATTTTCGTAAAGTAATGATGATTGAAAATGCTTTCATTATCCTTTGCAAACGTTTTGCAAAGTAATGAAATGATGATTGCAAAAGGTTTTGCAGTATTTTATAGTACTTTTTAAGCATGATATAATGTTTGAAAATGTTTTGTGATGTAATGGAATACTTCTTGAAAATATAGTGTAGTGTAATTTAATGTTGTTGATATTTACAATATGATTTAGTAAATGATGTTGTATTGTTATTTTTCCCCCATCGTTTGAAAGCAAATGCTTTGATAAAGATGATGATGTGATATTGATTGAGATTGTTTTTGTAAAAGTTACCAGTAAGAGTTATCTTAAAGATCATATGCCCCATATTGACGTATTTACAATGTAATTGTAAGTATACAATTTGCAAGGACATGATAAATAAGGTTACCTTTAGGAGGTAATTTCTTTGATTGTGTAAATTGAGTTGTTTTAAGAATGTTTGCTTCTGAAATTTTGAATGCATAAGATGAACTCTAGGGATGTAGGTCCAATATCATATGCAAATATTTACATGCATGTGAGGCATGGAGCTGGTTCTTGGAGCACATATGATGTGTTGAAATATTTGAGAGTTTGTAGGGTAAACAAAATATTTTAGACTAAGGGTAACGCTCCCATATGGATGATCCAAGAGAAGAAGAAACCCTTCTCTCTTGCTCGGCGTGTGTACAAAGAATTGTATATGCGTAGAACATGGGAAAAATAAATCCCCTTTTCTAGGAGGTCCATGTGATAGCATGGCCCTTAGTCTGAAGGATCTTGTTGTAGATGAAAAGATAACATCCATTTTGGCCCATAAATCATTAGGAAGTATAGGAAACTAGGATGTGTTTGTTTTGTTAGATGTAATGATTTTTGAGAAGTGATAGTTTGTTGTAGTATATCAAGATGGAGGAAGTTATCTATCTATTGATTGATATTTGTATGAACAAATAGAGAATATCTAACCGTATCAATAGGTAGTCTTTTGAGTTTTGTTGTTATTATGTACTTGCATAATAAATTAGCTGGAAAGTAGAGTTATGTTAATCCAACATCTTATTAGACAAGTAGCTAGTGAAGAGAATGTGATTCATGGATGGCCTATTATTGTAGAAGACCAAGAAGCTATGAAGACAACATCGATTTAGTGTCTAATGAAGCTTGCAAATGATTGTATGCTCACAAGATATTGGATCGAGGGAGCCTCATAGTCTGATTGACCTATTTAAACAATAGTTTGTGAGATTTTGATTTTTGTTTGATAGAATGCCAAAGACATAAACCACATGGTTTTATTGGAGGTAATCGATGAGATTGTGATTTGGATGTGATGGCATGCTTAATATGATGTGAAATGATAATGTTTATGATATATGTTTGTAAAAGAATGGTTTGTATAGTTGCTTTGATATTTGCCCCCAAGTGGGGAGATGATACGATAGAGGAGAATGAGATGCCCCTAAGTATGTGTAAATATAATTTTATATATATATGTATTGATTTTAAAGTGATGATATGCCTTGGACGTTATGTTCCACAAGTTTCTAAGAAAAGATGATGATGAAAAAAATCTTGTTATCATCATGAGGGAGAGAATATGATTGATAGATGCCCCTCCTCCTAGCCTATTTATAGACTAGCAAGGAGTATTGGAGTGAAGATATTTTATCTAAAGTAAAGCATTAAATGCTACCATGCACCATGTGTGCCCCCTTGGGCTTCAAAGGGGAGGCCAAAATTGAATTAAGGAATTCAATTTACATGGGGATGATAGGAATGAGTTGAAAAGGGGTGAGTTGTTTAGGATGATGATTGATTGTAAAAGAGTGTATGATTGGATGAGCCTACTTATGGTTTTAGAATTGATGTCCCTATGAGTGGGGGTAGGTCTACATGATGTATATACAAGGTTTGATATTGATTCACCCTTAAGTGGTGGCCTTGGATACACACTTAAAGGGTGTTTCAAATGATGATGCATCCAAGTGAGAAAAATATGTATAAATATCACTTGGGTAGTATTGAGAGTTTCCTGGAGGACTTTGTTAGCATTACTTGAAGGACTTAGTTAGTTTGCTCAAAGGACTTAGTTAGCATTGCCCGAAGGACTTAGTTAGCTTGCCTAGAGGACTTAGTTAGCATTTCTTAGAGGACTTAGTTAGCTTACCTAAAGGACTTAGTTAGCATGTGCCCAGAGGACTTAGTTTGGTGATATGATATGATATGTACCAAGAAGAAAAATATGTACAACAATGCTTGGGCCATGTTTTTGAGATGAAATATGTATAATGATTAATCCTTATACAAGTGCATAAGGAGTGTTTGTTATGATATTTTCTTGTGATACAAGATATGTATATACATCATGTGATGATAACCTAAATGGGGTTCCTATTTTTTAATGTCACAAAGGGGGAATTTTCATGTGAATATGCCCAAGGGGGACTTTAAATGTCTTGCCACTACAAGGGGACTTTAAATGATTTTGCCCAAGAGGGACTTTAAATGATTGCTCCAAAGGGGATTTTAGATGATGTGTGCCCTAAAGAGGGATCTTAAATGCTTATCCCAAGGGGGATTTTAAATGTTTATGCCCCAAGAGGGACTTTAAATGTTGTACCCTAAGGAGGGACTTTAAATGATTGCCCCAAGGGGGACTTTAAATGATTGTCCCCAAGAGGGACTTTAAATGTTTTATCCCTTTAAGTGAAAAGGGTGTTGTAGGTTATGATAAAGTGTTTCCAAGGATGATCCATCCTTGGTCAAATGTCTAAGCAATGTTTCAAGGTATTTATTTACCCCTAGATGAGGGCAAAAATATGTAATGTGTTAAAGGAATAGGTATGAGATATATGTATTTGATGTAGCCATAAAGGATGATTTGTTGATTAATATTTAATGTTAAGGATAATTATAATGTATTTTGATTTGTGTCCTTATGTGTAAAGGAGGAAGGTTGAGATAATTGTAGTGGCATTTATGTGGATGTACTCTTCTTATGGTAAGGAGAGTTTTGTGGTTTGCAAGAGTGTAATAGTTTGATAAAGATGTGATAGAGATTGATGATTTATGTTTAGGTTGGAAAAAAGGTGGCTAAGTGAATGATGATGGGGATTGAGTTTATGACTAAGCATGTGCGACAAGCTAATTGTGAAAGGCAACCATGCAGATGAGGCCAATGCAAATAGTCATGTGAGTAGGTAGTTAAGAAGATATGTGGATTGAAAGGGTGGCTATGACCTAGCCAAGGATCCTTAGCTATTTCAATCTTGTTTGTAGATATGGTGTAGCTAAAGCATACTTCCACTTAGGATGGACCCTATGCTATGACATCCTTATCCTATCCAAGAAGGACCTTAATGCACCTATGTTTTTGACAAGGAGCTAAAAGGATTTCATGGAAAAGGTTGATGAAGATGGGGTATTGTTGGAGCAAGCATAGTTTGTTGCCCCTTGGTTATGGATGGGTGATGGATCATGGAAGGTTCTAAGATCCTGATCTAAGCAAGGTTGGAAGCTAGAACCACTAAGGTCAAGGTTTCCATTGTCTATCAAGTCTTGGGTTAGATTTTTAAGGCCTCTACAATTATTGGTTGCATGGCCATTAATGCGATGGAAGGCACAATGTTCATGAGAATGGGATGAATGAGTTCTCCCTTTTGCAAGGTTGATAGGCTTGATAGGTGGAAGCTCTATCATCTTAGTTTTGAGGAGATGTGTTAGGATAGTTGTAGGAGATTGATCTAATGTAGTGAAGTTTGGTTTTGGTTTTAGTTGTATAACAATCCTTTGAGGATTGGTAGTAGCATTGATATTGTTGATTTGTTGAGTATTTATGACTTTGTTGCCTATGCCATGTATGTTCTTATTTTCCCCCTTTGGGTAAGGGGAATATTGCTCTACTTCCTTAGAAGTATAGGTCTTTAAGTGCCCCCTTCTATGGAGGATGGTTTCTACCCTTTTGGTCATTTCTATGACATCTTCAAAGGAAGACACATTGGATACTTCTAAGTGAAAGGATAGTTGTTCATTGATGTTTCTTATGAAGATGTTTAAGAGTTATTTTGGTGGAGGGACAAATTCAAGCCTCCATACCAAAGCTTGCCACCTTGCTAGGAAGTCAAGGAGACTCTCATTTTGAGTTTGTTTGAGTTCAAGAAGGTCACTAAGTGTGGGCTTCTCTTCAATGTAAATGGAGAATTGTTTGATGAATAATTCAATAAAATCTCTATAGTTTTTGATGGAGTGCCTTGGTAATTGGAAATACCAGTCCAAGGTAGGGCCACTAAGGCTTTTAGGGAAAGTTTTGAGTAACAATATTTCATCATGTTCAATGTTAGTACATGCAATTTTGAAAAGCCTAACATGTTTGATAGGATCTTTATTTCCTTCATATGTTTGAAGTTTGGGTATCTTCAAGTTAGAAGGAAAGGGATGACTGACTATGGTAGGATATAGTGGTTGATTGAACCAGTCTTCATAGGAATACTTAGACTTGGAAGAGGATATTTGGAGAGAGGCTATTTGTTGCTCTAGTTGCTCTAATTTAGAGTCTTGCTTTTTTAATTGTTCTAGCCTAGAGTTTATGCTTTGATAGTCATGGAGAAGTGGTTTTGAAGGTGCTTGAGGTATGATCAAAGGAGGTTGTGAACTAACACAAGGATAATATGGAGATGTTGGAAGGGATGGTATCAAAGGTGATATCCTATGGCTTATCCCTAGACTACTTGGTTCAAGAGGTTTGATAAATGTAGGACAAGTGGTAGGAGAGATAGAGGTTTGAGTTAGACTCACATTTGCACTTATGGAACTAGGAGATGTGTTGGTGAAAGGATGAGGGATTGAAGCACTAGGTGGCACCCCTAATGTAGGGGTGTTTTCCATGTTGGCTTGTTGAGATAAGGGGTAACTTATGTTGTCTCTCAAGAGTTCATCTTGAGATAAGGAATGATGATGTATTGAAGGTTGAGCACCTTGGATCCTAATGTTTTCAACAATATGATTAGGTTGTAAAGCATTGAGGTTTGGAGTATCTTGTGTGTAATTGGAATTAGGAGGAAGAGGGTAATACTTTCTCAAGGGAGTTCCTTGTTTATTGTTATTATTTTGTATGGAAATTGGAGTAGAATGAGAGGGCAATTTATCAACATTAGATTCTAAAGGACAATCCTTAATGGAATCTTCCATTAAGGGAATGTCTTGTTCATTGCTAATGTTATCAAGAAATTCATTGATAATTTCTTCATGCTCTTGTGAAAGGGTTGCTATATGATTAAGGGAACTAGGAGTTCTCTTTTCATCATTGTTATGAATCTCATCATCAAGAAATTCTTGGATGATAGTTTCATGTTCTTGTGAAAAATATGTTGTATGACTAAGTGCTTTAGAGGTTGTTTTCTTTTGATCATTGTTAAGAAATTCATTGATAACATCTATATGCTCTTGCAAAGAGGTTATCATATGATTAAGGTCATCATGAAAGGAGATTAAAGAGTCAAGAAGAATGACATATTTATCTCCTTTGTTGGAATTTGGACTTTTGTGGATGTTAGATTCTTCATAATATTCCACCAAAAGTTTTGGATGGGTAGCTACTTTATGAGTTGTATAGTATGTTTTAGGTTTTAGAAATATTTGAAAAAGGAAGACAATCCATTTTAATAAACTTGTAAGGTCTAAGAAAATGGCCATTGAGTAAGGTTTGGAAAGAGAGGGTTGATTGATTTATTAAAGTTTTGTTTCCAGAGTACTTATAGCAAAGAAGAGAAGATGTTTGAAATCCTTATGTCACCTTGAAAAGCAGCCCTCCTTATGACTCCTACTAATCCACCATGTTCTAATCCACCATGATATACTAGCCAAATAAGATTGCTCCCCTAAGGTTTGTACTTCGGTTTACTCAAGGGGTCGTTATCCTTCCCCCAATAGGATTAACAATTGGTTATGTTCTTGTTATCTTAATTTAATGTGATGTAAGCTAAGCAAGAAAATTAGATGATCTTGTTTAAGTTTAACAAAATTTTATCTTTGTTAAGGCAAAAGGAGTGTTCACGTTGGGTTCACCAAATATGTAGATGATGGGAAAAATCATGTTCTTTTCCTCTTAAGTCTAATTTAATGTCAAGTGTGCATGGGGGAGATTCGTTAGAATCTCTGCTTCCCCACTTGAGAGTCTCTTTCCAAAGGAGACCCCAAGAATACAAATATTCTCAACACAACTAGACTCCTACTCAATGATTTTTTCTTAGGTTGTATGTAAGTTGATGTTATGCTTGTTTGATTGGTGTTTTATGGGTTTATTCAAAGAAAACACCTAAGGTTTTGGATCACTATCTATCTTGACTCTTTTTTGAGCCTTAACGGTTATTTAAACCTAAATCATCAATGATCATCTAAATGCAATGCTAAGGCTTTTATCACACAAATGCAAGAATACAAGAGCTATCCTATATGCTTTTCAAGTTTGAATGAGCTATCTAAGGAGGTCTTTGATATTTCAAGGCAAACAAGAGAGGATGCAAGAAGACAAGCTAGCCTAAATGCAACTATGAATTTTGATTTCTTGCCTAATTGCTTTTGGAGGAAAGATTTTAGATCTTATGCTAAGATTCTTTGATTTTGTCCAAAATAAATGTGATTAAAGAAAAGAAATTTGAACTATTCTAAGGGTTCCTTGATTGACCAAAATAAATATAAATTTTAGGTAAACAAATTAGAAAATAATGAAAATACAATGAGCAAGGAGTGCCAAGTGGCCGAATTACCTATTTTGGAGATTGAGTAGAAGTTGAAGTGTCACTAGACTTTGGTGGAGAGTTTGACAACCTGTAAAAGTTGACCAAAAAATTAGGTTTATCTAATTTGGGGGGTCTGTCTGAGTGCAGTGAGATGATAAGCTATCTTCCCAACTGATCAGACCCCCTGTTAAAACAATATTGAGTATGCGTGCCTTCCTTGGAGTGGAAAAAGAGATGACAAAGTTACCACAATTTGATAAATGAATTTATTTTGTGATAGAAGATTGAAGTGTTTTGAGATGAAATTGAAAGTGAATTTGTTCTAAATGTTGATATTAGATTGTCAAACAAGACAATGCTAAAAACCAAGATGATTTGGAAGAATTTGCAACAAAGTATAAATGAGCATGTAATCAAGATGCTTGTAAATTTAAAGAAATTAAATGCACAATAAAGATTGTTGATTATAAAGGCATAAACAATAAGAGGATAAAATTAGCCAAAAAGCTATTATGCCTATGATAAAAGAGAGTGAACATAAAATAGATGTGAGTGCCTTTTAAATCCAAAGAAAGGTGAGCTTAAGTGGTCTTAAAAAGCATGGACAAGGGAAATGATAAAAGTTAATAAGATGACAAGCCAAACAACCCTGCAAAAAAGTGATTAAAAGCAATTAAATAACAATGTGATGTATGAAAGAGGTATGTGGCTGCAATTTTAAATAAAACACAGCAATGAGTTGTGTGCAAGAGGTGTGTATGGCTGTAATTTACATGAAATGTAGTAATGAGTGAGCATGAAATGTATATATGGCTGCAATTTTACATAAAATGCAGTAGAAAGTGCATGCAAGAGATGTATGGCTGTAATTTTAAATAAAACATAACAATATGGTCATGGAAGGTATGTATGGCTGCAATTTTAAAGAAAACACAGCAAATACAGTTGTGCAAGATGAATATGGCTGCAATATTGAAGAAAACGCAGCAATATGGTTGTGAAATGTGTATTGGCTGCAATTTTAAATAAAATGCAGCAAATGAGTTTGTGCATAATGGATATGGCTGCAATTTTATATAAAACACAACAAATGAATGTGAAACATATATATGAATTCAATTTTACATAAAATACAGTAGAAAGTGTGTGCAAGAGATGTATGGCTGCAATTTTAAATAAAACACAACAAATGAGTGTATGCAAGATGGATATGGCTGCAATTTTAAATAAAATACAACAAATGAGTGTGAAATATATATGTGGCTGCAATTTTAAATAAAACGCAGCAAGTGTGGTTGTGTAAGATGGATATGGCTACAAATAAAATTAAAATGCAGTAATAAAGAGGTATGAGCAGATATTGGTGTGCAAAGAATGCAAACAAACCTGCAATAAAATGATTATAAGCAAATAAAGAGATGTATATGACTACAAATAATAATTAAATGCAACAATATTAGCACAAAAATATGTATAATGAAATGCAGCAATGTTAGTATGAAAAAGAATGTAAATGCCAAAAACAGGGGTGCAAGAGAATGGGAAATGTAGTCTATGGTGTGAGGAATGATTTCAAACAACTAATTCAAATTAGATTAAATTAGGATTTAAATGGTGAAATCAAATAAAAATGTTGAGATATGTGAATGCTGCCAAAAACTTGTAAAATATACAACAGTAAGAAAAAGGGAGAGGGAAATTGCAATGGCAAGTGCTTGAAGCTTGGAAAAAGGGTGAGATAACAAGGCAATAACAGCCTTGAATCTTTCACACCTTGCCTTGAGGAATAAGAAAAGAAAGATGTATGTATGCAATATAAACTTTACATATAAAATATGAAAGAGGAATTGCAATAAGAAATGGCTATCTTAATCCTATGTTTGCAAATAAAAGAAACATAAAACTAGGTGAACATGGAAGGAAATAGAGAAGTTAGTTTAGTATGATATGGATAAAAGAAATATGCTGGTAAATGAAAGAACAACAATACAAATAAATGGATGCTAAGCTAATATCATAAACAAAAGCCTGCAACCAAAGATTAGTGAACAAAATATAGGGGCAACAAACAAGATAAAAGCCAAAGGGACCTGCAAACAAGATGTTAGAGCCTAAAAATGAGGACAGAGAACAAGATGAGCCCCAAATAACCTGCAATTAAAAGTTTAGGGACTGAAAATGGGGGCAGCAAGTAATGTGATGTAAAATGTGAAAGAAAATGCAACAAGACCCTGCAAAACAGAGAGTTATGGTTAAAATATGGAGGGCATATACATATAGGCATACAAAATATATGTTAGAAAGCAAATAGAAGTGATATGCTTGAAGAAAAGGGATGCAAACACAGTGTTAAAAGGCTACAAACACAGTGTTAGTGGCTATAAATAAATATTAAATAGCTGCAAAATAGAAATTAGAAACTTAAAAGCATGAAATGTAAGAGAAAATGAGCAAGTAGATGAAGTTAGCAAGCTAACAAGGCTATATTGGAGAGCTAAAATGAAATGGCAACAAATAGAAGAAGGAGAGAACTATGCTAAGGATGATATCACCTAGCAATGGCCTCTCCCAAGCACCAAGACTTCCTTGCCACCAAGCCCTCTTGCCTTGCTTGACTCCCCTTCATAAATGCTTACAAAATGGATGAGAAATGCTTGAGAATGCTTGCTAAATGAAAGAGATGAAAATATTGGCAGAGTATAGCTACTTGGAAATTGCATGATCAATGCCTCTCCAATGGGTTCTATTTATAGATTCTTGGAGGGGGATTGAGGGGGAAATGTATTCAAAATGCCTTGAGAGGGAAAACCAAAATTTAAAATTCGTGAATCTGGTGCGTTTTTGGGGTGTGTGGGATCAATGGTAGAGGATAGAGGAGTGCAATCCGTGTCATCCTAGCTTGTGCCAAAATATTATGAGATTTTTGCCAAATTCGCCACTGGTGCCAAATTCACCATTGGGACCAAATTCGTCACTATCAAATTTGCCACTGGGACCAAATTCGCCACTGGTCTAGCTAGGTGCAATTTTTATGCGTTTTGAGCATCAATAGATATCCAAACATAGGCTTATCTATACTTGCCAGAAATCTCTATTCACGCCCGATCTAATGGTGGTATTTTTGTGATGTTTTGAGATGATTTGATGGGTCAAAATTTTTCTCAAAACAAGGCATACATAAGCACTTCTACAGAATAATGAAATATAGACACACAAGCACTTCTACAGAACAATGATATCTGCCTTTACCACATAGGGATATCAATAGGCTATGATCACCTATCACCCTACGGAATGGGTCACCAGCAACAGAAGCATCCCATGAGGACAAAAACATCCAATAGGGGTTTAATAAATGATCCACTAGGGTCCACTGACCTGGTCCCACACATACCCAATAAAGCTTTTGAGTGATATGCACTCACAAGAAAATGCACCAACATCACAAGGATGTGATCAAACTCTCCCTATGCATTAAGGCTATACCAACAAGGTGATAGGAGTTTTGGTCCTTGGCGACTGTATTTCTCTACCATTCCAAATAGTGAGTGGTGCTATTACAAAAATCCTATGATTGGGAGAAGGGTGGAGGATTACTTAAAATAAGGTGGTTTTACTATTGAAATGGCCAAAGGCCTACCATCAAAGGATAATGGGACTCTACACATAGTGAACGTGGTCCATTCTAGAGATCAGGCACTCAGAAAGTAGTGCTGACCAAGCCCAAGAGAAAGCAATACAACACCTATGACCTAGGTACTTAGCCACTGGTCTGTCATGGGCTAGATTTAGAAGATACTACTACCACAAAGTAAGGATAAGTTTCACTTTTCTAAGAACCTCTAAGTTAACGGCCCACCATCCAAAAGGGGGTAGGTTTGACTCAAGTGGGTATAAGAAATCTTAAAACAAAGGTAACTACCTTGGTGACACAGGAATTTAAAGAGTTTAATGAAAGCACAAAACCAACGTATTCCCTAACTCTACTAACCAAAGGCTTGGCTCCATTTTTACCAACCTGGATATCACTTTGCAAAGGTGATATTTCCTCTACGAAAGCTATCAACCACTAGTGTTACTCCTCCTACATTTTCTTTTGCAACTTCGTGTTCTCCTCTCTCCTAATTCTTGAAATCACAACAACCCCTTTACAAAGATCCCCATTTCTTTTTGAGGAACCAAGTCTTATTGTTGTGCTCATTGACTTGCTCAACGCTCACCATCAATTCTCACCAACTAGAATTTATTTTCCTCTTATCCAAGATAAATATTTTGGATTTAAAACTCATTGTTTCCTTTCTTCAAAATCTGCCATGAGTTGACCATCTACTTGAAGGTGGTGGTCGATTATTTCTTATTTCTTTAAGAATCATAATTAAAATATTTGCTTTGAGATATTTTAAATGAAATATTCTTATCAAACGAACAATGCATGTTCATATATTTTAAATGAAGTATTCTTATTATAAGTAATTCTTATTTGCGAGCAAACTTCATTATCATTTGAAAGTATTATTTCTATTTAAAAAAAGAAAGTTCATTATCATAATAGAATTCCTATTATTTTTAAAATGAAATAATATTTCTATTAAAATGAAAATCCAATAAAATTTCTATTATTTATAAAATGAAACTCTATTATCATTTTAAAATAATATTTCTAGTAAAATAAAAATCCATTATCATTTTGAAATAAAATTTCTATTATTTAAGAAAAACAAGAGTAGGAGGTTCTAAGCAAGACAAGGAGCTTTTAAATGCAACTAAATCATGCAAGCCTTTAATTTCTAAATCTCCAATGTAGATAGTGATGAAGTAAAATATAATCAAACATATACATCAGACAAGGAGGGAGTCTTTTCGTCAATCCAATCACCTATCTCAGCCTGAGAATTTACGATAGCTACTAGGCTATCAAATTGAGGCTCAAGGTGGCTAGTTATTGACAATTATCCCTAACTAATTCTGCATACGTATATGAAGGTATCTATCCATGTTACGGTCGAGCTACCTTGTCATCACTTCCCCAACCTCAAGTACCCCTGCTTCTGGTAGATGATTTTGCTACTTCCACCTATGAGTGTACCTGATCCTGCACATCTTGGTAATATGTCAGTAATACCATGCTCTTTTAAATAAAATAAACATCACATAGTTGGTTTAATTGCCCAAATTAGGTATTAAAGTATCATAAATTAATACATTGTGTATTGTGCCAAAAGTCTGCTAGGGAGGATCATAACACTATTGATCGTTGCACATGTATTCATCTAAACTCATCAAGGCACTTGGGGGTCTTATTCATTTCTTTGGTGCATTGCCACCCTTAGATAGGCTAAATAGTTTATGCTTTCTACAATTTACTTTAAGCTCTATTTCTTGCTTTCTTTATCTTTTTCCTTTTCCCCTGAAGCATCCTAGGCTAGGAGTATATTAACACAGTGAAGGAAGACAAGTGCAAAAGAACACATGCAAAAGTAAAGAACCAGCCTTGGGTAAAAACACTAAAGGTCATCCAGTGGAGCCACATGATGCAGGAGCATCCAACGAAATTTGGAAATTTTATTTCTTTTTCCTAAATTTTAGTGCATTTTGCCGGGGCCATAACTTCTCAACCGTAGCTCCGATTGACGTGAAATTTGACAGGGAACTAGTTGGGAGAGTTCTAAACAAATACGACTCCCTAGAGTCCTATTTGCCAAAAAAATCTAGTTTTTGGGGCCAAATTCCATCATCTAGTGCCCCGAAATTAGGTTTTAAAATTACTTACCTAGTTTTTTATGCTTTTTGAGCTGTTCGGAGGTTAATATCTCCTAATGTATTTAGAGTTAGGACTGGAAAATTTATTTTTGGATTTTCTATTGTAAGAGGGATGCGCACCCCAATTTTGGGCCCCATATGACTCATTTTCAATTTTTAGGGTTTTTTTGGCTATATAGCCACATAATGAGGGTTTGTGAGGTAATATTTCCAAGTTTTTGAATGAGAATTGGTTTGAGAAAGTTTGGCTCTCCATCAAGTGGTATCAGAGCTTAGGGTTCCTGAGTGTGTGAGTAGATCACCGAAAGTGAGGCAATTTGCACCAAGATCTGTGGAAGGGTTGTGAGAAGAGAGTGAGGAAGAATGCCTCCACGAAGAAACTATGGTGGTGGGAGAAATGTGGTACCTAAAGGAGATTTCAGAGTTTTGCAGAGGCAAGTGCAAGCCCTGCAATAGGAGTTGCAAAGAGGGGTTGATCCAAGGAGAGAAGACCGTAGTGAAGATGAAGCTTGGGAGCCTGATGATCCATCAGATGAAGAAGAAGCAATGGATCCTGTGAAGCTAGATTATTTAGGGCCATATCTCCGATCGAGAAGAGGCCAAAGTTTGATGTCTCCACGTATTCTGGGAATCTCAATCCAGAGGAGTTGATTGATTGGATCAATGATATGGAGGAGTATTTTGAGTATGAGGAGGTTGTAGATCCAGATCGGATCAAGTTTGCAAAAACAAAGTTGAAAGGTCATGCTAGCATATGGTGGAAAGAAGTGTAGCTAGAAATAAATAGAAGAGGAAAGGAAAAGATAACCAGATGGGATTGAATGGTAGAGAAGTTGAAGAGGTAGTTTATTCCTACAGATTACGAATTGGATCTGTTGAGGAAAATGCAGAGTTTGAGACAATCAAGCAAATCTATCAAAGAATATACAAAGGAGTTTTACAAGATCTCAATAAGAACTGGCCATTCAGAGGCTAATAAGGAGAAAGTAGGTCATTACATAAATGGATTAAGAATGAATATCCAAGAAGAAATCAGTTTGGTCAGGATGACCACCATTGAGGATGCATATCAGTTTGCCTTGAAGGTTGAAGAGAAGCTGAACAGAAGATTTGAAAGCAAACAAAGAGGAAGAGGTTGTGGTGGAAGAACTGGTGGAAGAACCAGTGGAGGAAAATATGAAGATTAGAAGAAGATTGGTGAAACAAGTAATAAATAGGATCAAAAAGAGGAGAATACCTACCGCCCTTGTGATCAGAACAATGGTTACCAAAGATATCTGGACGTGGGTATGGAAGAGGAGGATTTCATGGAACTTGTTTCCATTGTGGGGAAGAGGGACATTGGGCATATGAGTGTCCCCAACACCAAGGGAGGACGAATAAGAGACCTGAGGGTCATGCCATAGCTGTTGTAGCAGATGAAGGTACTGAATCAGAACATTCTAAAGAAGCAAAAGGAGGAGAAGTGTTGATGACAAGAAGAACATTGATGAAAGGAGGGAAAGATGTGGATCAGAGGAAGAGCTTATTTCGCATAAGATGCAAATGTGCAGGTAAGGTCTGTAATGTTATCATATATAATGGTAGCACAAATAATTTAGTTTCAGGAGAAATGGTTGATAATTTGAAATTGGAGAAGAGGAAGCACCCGCATCCATATCGGATTGCATGGTTGCAGAAAGATCATAGAGCATTAGTCAGTGAGCAGTGTTTAGTTAAATTTCATATTGAAAATTATCAAGAAGAGGTCTATGTGATGTTTTGCCTATGGATGCTTGTCATTTGTTGTTGGGGAGGCCATGGCAATTTGATAGACGTGTGGTGCATGATGGGCATGCGAATACTTACTCTCTGACGAAAGATGGAGTGTGTCACAAGTTGAAGCCATTGAAGGAAGTGGATGAAAAGGTATGCAATAGTGCTAGAATCTATTTGGTAGATGGTAGAAAATTTTTGGATGGCCTGAAGAGGGATTCTATGTGTTATGAATTAATTCCTACTGTTAAGAAGGAACAATGTATGGATCTTCCAGTAGAGGTTGAAATTCTGTTAGAAGAGTTTCCTGATATTATGTCAGATAATGTGCTTGAGGGTTTGCCACCAATGAGAAAGATTAGCCATCAAATTGATTTGATTCCAGGAGCTAGTTTACCCAATAAGGTAGCCCATAGAATGTCTCTCGTGGAGAGTGAAGAGTTGAACAGACAGGTTCAAGAGTTGTTGAGGAAGGGGTTGATTAGAGAGAGTTTGAGTCCCTGTGCAGTACCTGCAGTACTAGCACTAAATAAGGATGAAGAATGGAGAATGTGTACTGATTCCAAATCCATAAATAAGATTACCATTAAGTATATATTTTCATTACCTAGAATGGACGATATAATGGACTGTTTGAGTGGAGCTAAATACTTCACAAATATTGATTTAAAGAGTGGGTATCATCAGATTCACATCAGAGAGGGTGATGAGTGGAAGACAACCTTCAAAACCAAAGAGGGTTTGTATGAGTGGTTGGTTATGCCGTTTGGGTTAACTAATGCACCTAGTACATTCATGAGGTCGATGAATGAGGTGTTGAGAGAATTCCTAGAGAAGTTTGTTATTGTTTATCTGGATGATATTATGATTTTTAGTAAGACATTGGAAGAGCATTTGATGCAAGTTCGGATAGTTTTTGAAAATCTAAGGGAGAAGCAGTTGCTGATTAATTTTAAGAAGTGCAGTTTTGTGAAGAAGGAGGTGGTGTATCTGGGATTTGTCATCTCATATGAGGGTCTAAAAATGGATCCAGAGAAGGTGAAGGCTATCATTGAGTGGCCTACTCCAAGGAACATAACGGAGCTAAGATCATTCCATGGTCTTGCAAGTTTCTACAGAAAGTTCATTAGAAACTTTAGCAGTATTTGTGCACCCCTGACAGAAACCATGAGAGGGGATAAGGAGTTTAAGTGGAATGCAAAGGTAGGTGCAAGTTTTGAGATGTTGAAAAAGAAGGTGATAGAACAACCCATTTTGGTACTGTATTTTAATAAAGTATTTCAGGCTGATTGTGATGCTAGTGGTAGTGCCATTGGAGCTGTGTTGAGTCAGGAAGGTAAACTTGTTGCATATTTTAGTGAGAAGTTAAATGATGCTAGGAAGAAATATTCTGTTTATGATCAAGAATTTTATGCTATATTTTAGGCTCTGAAGAAATGAAGACACTATTTGTTAGCAAAAGAGTTTGTTTTATATACTGATCATCAATCTTTGTAGTATATTAATAGTCAGGGAAAACTGAATTAGAGACATTTGACGTGGGTTGAATTTCTACAGAGTTATACCTTTGTTTTGAAGCATAGGAGTGGGAAGTCTAATAGAGTTGCAGATGCCTTGAGTAGAAGGCAAAATTTGTTGATAGAGATGAAAGTGGAAGTCGTTGGGTTTGAAGAACTCAAGAGTTTGTATCCAAAGGATCCGGATTTTGCAGAGGCTTGGAAGGTATGTTTGTCTCCTACTACTTTGGATAGAACTGAGTGGTTGGATTTTATAATCCAATATGGGATGCTATTCAGAAGGAATCAATTGTGCATTCCTAGAAGTTCAATGAGGGAGAATCTGATAAAGGAGAAGCATAGTGGAGGACTAGCTGGACATTTTGGTCGAGATAAGACCATTGCCCTTGTTAGTGAAAACTACCATTGGCCATAGTTGCAGGAGGATGTGAAGAAATTTGTGCAGGGTTGCAGAGTGTGTCAGATGGCTAAGGGAGTGAGACAAAATACAAGATTGTATCAGCCATTACCTATATCGGAGAGACCATGGGAGGACATCAGTATGGTGGTAAGACCCCAAGGTATTACTATAAAATTATTAACAAATTAATGTAAATGTAATCACAGGCCACTAAAAGGGGGCTCCCTTGTAATCGCTTTGCCACTATAGGGGGATCCCTCCTTGGAATATATGATTCTTATTCTTATTATTCATAGATGATTTTATATGGATGGCCAACCTAATATATATATCTAACCTAAAGCTACATTGGTGAAGAGACATGATGGTTCACGTATGAAGAGACGTGATGGTTCACGTTATGAAGGGTTGTGATGGTTCACTTTATAAGTTAATAATATAATAGTTAAATGATTAATGATACTAACTAATACTAACTAATAATGTTAGGATTGAGGATCCTAACATGCCACCCTCAAAAAGAGCTTTGTCCTCAAAGCTCAAAGTGAGAAGCTTTGTCCTTTGTTTTCCAATAAGGATTTGTATAAGTTCTTGGAATATTTTAATGGCATCCTTTCGTAGGCAGGGATATCGAGAAGGATGAAGCATTAGCAGGGGGTTGCCAAGAACAATAGTAGAATCTTCCTTAGGAAAATCATGATGACGATGGGAGGGCAACCCTTGGGGTTTCTCAAATACTTCATAATGATGCATCAAAAGTGATGGTAATGATTTCATATCCTTTTTTGGTTCCTTGGTAGAGCCAATAGAGAAGGAGTGTGTAGTCACTCTATGTTGGTTCCGAATAGGTTTGGTCATATGGCAAGAACTTACTATTGGTGAGGAAGGTATGTGTAGGTCTTGTAGAGTGCATGTTTGGCTAGCATTTATCACTTTGGGTATGTCTACCTCATCCTTGCTTGGTACATAAATCGCTTCTTGCACATCGACCTCATTGTCTTCATTGTGGTGAGTAGGTGCACTGGTCGCTTCGGACACAACTACCTCATCTGCTTACTCTATGAAGAGACAGGGATCAACTTCCTTCAATAAATACAATGTTAGTGTAGCACATTTATGGTGGGGTCCAAATTGTTCATCACAATTATCACAGAGTCCTTTTGCTTGTCGTTCTTTCATCTCATCAAAGCTAAGATGTTTAATTTGTAAAGTTCGATTAGATTTGGGGGTTGTGTAAGTGCTTTGTGCCCTTCCATTATGCATAGGTTTGGGAGTGATGTAAGTGGTCAACGATTTTTCCATAAGTGGTTTCCCTAATTGTTGTTGTGCATTTATTTTATCTTTAGCTAATTTTGCCAATCCATAGGTCTGCATCATGGTATAGGGATTGAACCTTGTCACCTCCATTCTAATTTCCTCTTTTAATCCCCTAATGAAGCCATTGATGAAATTGATTCATCCAATCTTGTGTTGTATTTGGTGATATCCTCAAACCGAGTTTGATACTCATGTACAAAAGTGATTTGATGAAGATATTTGAGCAATTCCCACATGACTTGGTCCCACATGGCTCTGATACCAAATGGTAAGACCCCAAGGTCTTACTATAAAATTATTAACAAATTAATGTAAATGTAATCGCAGGCCACTCAAAGGGGGCTCCCTTGTAATCGCTTTGCCACTATAGGGGGCTCCCTCCTTGGAATCTATGATTCTTATTCTTATTATTCATGGATGATTTGATATGGATGGCCAACCTAATATATATATCTAACCTAAAGCTACATTGGTGAAGAGACATGATGGTTCACGTATGAAGAGACGTGATGGTTCACGTTATGAAGGGTTGTGATGGTTCACTTTATAAGTTAATAATATAATAATTAAATGATTAATAATACTAACTAATACTAACTAATAATGTTAGGATTGAGGATTCTAACATATGGATTTTGTTCTTGGCCTACCAAGGACACAACGAGGGAATGACTCCATTTTTGTTGTGGTTGACATGTTTTCGAAGATGGCTCATTTTATTCCATGTCAAAAAATGAGTGATGTAGTTCATGTTGCAGGCTTGTTTTTCAAGGAGGTGGTACGCCTTCATGGTCTACCCAAGAGTATAGTATTTGACAAAGATACCAAATTTGTGGGTTATTTTTGGAGGACTTTATGGAAGAAGCTGAAAACGGATTTGAAGTTCAGTTCTGCATACCACCCGCAGACTGATGGACAAATAGAGGAGGTGAAATTTTTTTTGGGTAATATTCTAAGATGCCTGGTAGGAGATAAGCCCAAGGGATGGGAATTGATTTTGCCACAGGCAGAATTTGCTTACAACAATTCTATCAACAGAAGTACTGGTAAATCATCATTCCAAATTGTGTATGGGAACAACCCAAGGAATGCTTTTGAGTTGAGAACGATGGGTAAAGGAGAAAAGAGCAGTGCTGAGGCTAAATATTTTGTAGAGCACATAAAGAGTTTACATGAAGAGGTACAACAACATATCAGTAAGATGAATACTCAGTACAAGGCCAAAATAGATCAAAAGAGGCATTTCAAGGAGTTCCAAGTGGGAGATGAGGTCATGGTTCACTTGAGAAAGGAAAGGTTTCATAGAAAAACCTACAACAAGCTAAAGATGAAGAGGTTTGGACCATGGAGGATCATAGGTAAAAGAGATTCAAGAAATGCCTACGAAGTGGAACTGCCTAGTGAGCTGAATATATCACCTATTTTTAATATTTTAGACTTGGTAGAATACCATGAAGGAGGCAGTAGTGAGACACCAAGTATAGATTTGTGGAGTATTCCAGCGTCTACTCTAGCCACAGATGAGATAGAGGAAATACTAGACACTCGAGAAGGCAGAAGTACCAGGAACAGGAAGTATTCAGAATATTTGGTCAAGTGGAAGGGCAAACCTGTAGAAGATGCAACTTGGTTGTCCAAAATAGAGGTTGACCGCCTGGGTTTTACTATAACAGATAGAAGTGAAGGTCACTTCTCAATCCACCCCGGGTGTCTGATGCAGGAGCATCCAACGAAATTTGGAAATTTTATTTCTTTTTCCTAAATTTTAGTGCATTTTGTTGGGGCCATAACTTCTCAACCGTAGCTTCGATTGACGTGAAATTTGACAGGGAACTAGTTGGGAGAGTTCTAAAAAAATACGACTCCCTACAGTCCTATTTGCAAAAAAAATCCAATTTTAGGGGCCAAATTCCATCATCTAGTGCCCCAAAATTAGGTTTTAAAATTACTTACCTAGTTTTTTATGCTTTTTGAGATGTTCAGAGGTTAATATATTCTAATGTATTTAGAGTTAGGACTGGAAACTTTATTTTTGGCTTGTCTATTGTAAGAGGGATGCGCACCCCAATTTTGGGCCCCATTCGACTCATTTTTAGTTTTTAGGGTTTTTTGGCTATATAGCCACATAATGAGGGTTTGTGAGGTAATCTTTCCAAGTTTTTGAATTAGAATTGGTTTGATCAAGTTTGGATCTCCATCACCACATCCCATGCTCCCTCAAAATTCCTATGACTGGCTCCCCTACATGAGACACATGGCACTAGATGCACTTGTCTGATAGGGGTGACAAAAGTTAAAACTACAACCATGAGGGATTGTGCCACCTAGGGAGGACAAGGGGTTCACTTTAGACCCCCTAATATGTTAGCTTTTGGAGCCTTAAAATTAAAAGAAATGCATTTACAAGTATTGAAATAAGCATGCAATAATTTAACTATGATAAAGGAAACTTAACATGAATGAAAATATGATAGAAAACTTCATGCAATGCTCTAGAAATGCTCATATGAGAAAGCTCACTAAAATTGCAATGCTCCTCTCATAGATTTTGCAACTCCTCCATGATATCAAAACAGAGCTACATTGTGCCTACAACTACTCTCACCTATGCACTCTAAAATCCTCACTTCTAAACTCTCACAATGAGGTCTTTATATAGAAATATAGATTTATTGCCTTTTAATCAACCCCAAGACTCATGTACATGTGGACTACATGCACATTTACATAATTGCACATTCTAACACTTGTGCATTTATTAAATTAATATAATAAAATATTTATCTCCTAAAATAATCCTAATCTAAATATGTACCCATGAAGGTACATTAGTAAAGAACCAAATGATGTAATATATTCCAACACTCCCCTGTATTACATTATTTGGTTTTTGAAGACTTTAGTGTTCAATATGGATCTGCAATATGTTACTAAAGTTTGTATTCTCCTTATTGTTCAAGTAATTAGAATATTCTTAAGAGTCTATCTTTGGTGATAGAGATTTATTTCCACATTCATACGAAGGTTCTTCCATTTTTTCAACTTCTTGAATCTTTTGGACAAGGTGTCCTTTATGAATTGCTCCATGATATTCTAGTCGAGGGTACTGATTTTGACAAGAATATATCCTCTGGAATTGCTGTTTTTGAGGTTGATACTGCTTTGGCTAAAATATCTTCTTTTGTTGATTTCCATAGGATGTTTGATTTTCTTGATTCTGATTCTTAGGATTGAATCTTCAGTAGTTTGTGCTATGTCCTTTATTTTTGCATATTTGACAATATCTATTATGCCAAGGTCTTCGTCCTTTTGAGGATGATGCCATATTTCAATGTGGATTATATGTTTCACCAAAGCATTGTTAGTCATCTCATATTTAATTTTATTTGCTACCTCATATTCTTAGAGAACATTGACTATCTCATCAAAGGAAATATCTTTACTTAAAATTTATAAGGAGGTAACTAGATGCTTGTAACCATCTGGAAGTCTTCTCATGGTCACTTGAACAAGAAATTTATCCTTGACCTCTTCTCCTAATGTTAATAATTGTCCTTTGATATCTACTACCTTCCTTAGAAATAGCTATATACTTTCATCATTATTCATTTTTAAGGAATGTAATTGAGTTTGAAGGTTTAAAGTGGTAGATTTGTTTTTATCTGAGAAATAGTTTGGACCTTTAAGTAGTTGAGATTATGTAATAATGAACTTATTTGATGTCATGATGGTCCTAGTAGGCTACCTTATGACTCCCTAGTAATTAGAATAATGTTTAACTTCTATCACTTGAAATTAATTATTCTCTTGAAGAAAGCTTTTATAAGTGCAAATTCAAAGATAAGAGTTTAATATCTTTATTTGGATTGTCTATATTCTTCTATATCAATATTACAACTATAATTTTGATGCAAGCAATATCTTAATTTCTTCACTCCCTTTGATCAATGCTTATGGTAGGTTTCTAAACTTCTAGAAATTCAATTGAAGTAGGATTTCTTATATCTCCCTAGTTAGAAATTTAAAAAATACTAAGTGTTTGCAAATTAAGTTTTACTAATACTTTTATCTCCTTAACTTTAATATTTGTAAATATTTTGAAGTAATAGAAATAGATTAAATGCTTCAAGCTTAAAATTCTTTCTTTATGTAACCAATAAGTATTCTAGAAATTCGTTTCAACACATTCTTACTCCTAAAAACTAATATCTCTAAAATATAGATCATACTTGATATCAAACTGAATAAACTTGCAGTATAAATATGGATAATTTTCACCTTTCAAATGCTTGATTCGAGTTTGCAAGTTGACTGAAACGAATGCAATTTGCTTCATATTTATAATGGTTGACTATTTCTTATCTATTTCTAAATGCTCTTGTTACTCTATACTTTACTTGTGCACTTCTCTTGGATGTAAACACACTGGTATGCATTCCTTTCTTCAACCATGAGCTCACTGTATACACCTTGAATAGGTGCTAAATATTAGATGTTTACATGCACTGTCAATGCTGGTCTTTCCTAATGGTTGGTTGTGCTATTTTTCCCTATCAATTGTGCTTTTCGTTGGCTTCTATACATTCACCTAAATATTCTCCTTAATAAATATTGCTCCCAAATTCATCCTTCGCATTTGGATGTGTTCTTAAACCTTGCAACTCTTCTTCTCTATTCTTATGCTGACTTCACTTTCATAAATGCTATGTGAGTACTCCTTTGTGGGTATCTTTAAATCTAACGTAGTGTAGAATGGGTAGTGAAAAATGGCACTTATGTCATTCAATATTTTATAAATGACTATGTTGCACCTTATTTCAATGCCTTTGACAAGTGGTGATACGAACCCTAATAGATTCATTCAATATCTTAGTAGAGGTGCTGCAACTAATGCTTCAATTATAGTGTTATTCAAATGATGTATTTGCCCAAATATTCCTTTACAATGTGACCTCAAATTTGTCCTAACGACATGGTGATATTCTTCCTGTTTGCATGATATTCCTTCTTCCACATAGTGAGTATCCATTTCTGTTGTGCCATAGTTTTTTTCAAGCAATATAAACGTATTGCTTTTGCTTGTTCAACAAACAATCTCTGCAATTATTTCTCTACTTCAACCACTAAAATGATAACTATTCCCCAATGCTTCGATGGTAGAAATAGCTTATTTATTTAATACTTTGGTTGAGAGTCATTCAGGGCTATGTGGTGGCTGCTCTTTGGTAATGAATACTCCTTTTCTCTTATACTTTGTTCTAATTTTGATATACTATGTATACCTTGCTGTCCATTGTAGATATTTGATGTGGCAACTTTCTATTACATGGATGTTATCATTGCATTGCTTGGTGCTATTCGATCTTCAAAATGGTGGACGTTGAGCCTCTTTAGATGGCTCTTCTCTCAAG
This sequence comes from Wollemia nobilis, assembly GCA_028583015.1. Classification (NCBI taxonomy): domain Eukaryota; kingdom Viridiplantae; phylum Streptophyta; class Pinopsida; order Araucariales; family Araucariaceae; genus Wollemia; species Wollemia nobilis. The sequence continues at coordinate 7,304,615 of JAQPPZ010000690.1, read as the reverse complement.
AACTCTCACCATGCTTTTCACTTTGTTAATGATGGTCGCTTATATGTAGGATAATGGTTAATGTAATGTGTCTTTGAGACATTCCTCCTTGATATTATTTTGATGGTGTTCGTAGAAATCTGATTTTTATACTATTTTAGATTTTTCTTTCTCCTTATAATGCCTTTAAACTGATCTTCCTTTTCTTGGAGATACCTCTCACTTGGATCTTTCTCTTGAAGATGCTATGCAAATGTAAACTGCAATGATATGAATATTTCCCCCCTATGGTCTTGAACCTGTTCTCTTTCCTTATCAAAATGGTGACTTCCTTCTCCAACCTTTGGAGGTGATATTGACCTTTTTTGTGGCTACTCCTTACCACAAAATACTACAAACAAATTGCCTTGTCTCTTATAAAATGTTGGCTTCAACTCTCTTGTTTTGGCTGAGATAAAGCTTATATTATTATTACCTTTAATACTTGGTAATACCTTCCTTTATTGGGTATTATTTCACTTACCAATTCAAGCTTTTCAATGAAATATTTTTCACTATTGTATATGTAAACTTGTAAGGTCTTCTTTTACTTAAAATAAACAATAGAATGTTGATGCATTTCTTTCTCTCAAAATATACCTAACTTCTATTTTTTATGTGTATGTTTGAACCTTGTAGACTATAACCTCTGCACTACCTTTGAATACTTTAAATAAAAATTTTGGTGCAACCTTTAAAATTTTGTAATTGGTGCTTTATAACTTTAATAAAAATCCAAATATGAAAAGCTCAACTAATGAACTTTTGCATCTTTTGTTGCATACCTTTTTCCTTGTAGATGATTGATGATGATAGTGAATTTGGTCACTTAAATTTACTGCCTTCTATAGATGTTATGGCATATCTTCTAGGCTGTCTAAAACATCTCACTTGCTACCCTTTTTGTAGCTTCAATATTTGACTATTATGCTGCCCAATATTGTAACTTGGTGGCTTAATGCTCCTTTAGAATGTACCTCTGAAATTTGATCTTTAGCAGCTACTAATGCTGCCAAAATTGCTGCCATTTTATGTCCTCAAATATGAAAAATTTCAGATTGTAAAGTAGTCAATACCTTCACTAAAATACTATCCTTGAATCTCAAAAAAATTGGTGGGATGCTCCTCCAAATCACAGCTGAAATGTTCACTCAAGAACCCTTCAATGATGATCCCCAAATCTCTTAGATTTGGTGGTTTTTCTATATATTTTCTCTTACCAAATTTTGACTTTAAACTAGATCTGTTCCTTAAAAAATATGTCAATCTTGAGATCTATTCCAAACTACCTTGAAATTTGACAATTTTCTTGCCAAACCTTCTCCTTTGGGCTTGTTTTCAGATGGCAAAAATTGTCCCAATTCCTTAGCTATCATGAGCTTCTCCCTTGGTAGTAATTTCTCCAATGAGTTCTTCTAGGAACTCCTTCAATGAGGCTCACCAAGCCTTCTTCTTGTTTCTCCTTAAGACCTCTGCAAGGTCCTCAAACTTGCAGCTTCAAAACCTTTAATGACACCTTTCTTGACCTCTTCAATATTCAACTATGGAAGTTACATAGTGAGATATGCTTCTAGGATCTCTTGATTCTGTTGCTACTGATATCTACAATAGAAATTTTGTTAGTTCTACTCAATGCTCAATCTTATAAAATGGAATTTCTTCAGTAGGGCCTTCAATGGACCTCTTCTTCAATGTGAAGTTTTCAGTATTCAATGGAGATCACCAATATCCAATATTTTCTAGGACTCTTCTCCTTGAGTCTCTTCAATCTTCAATGGGGTCTTCTTTCTAGGACCTCCTTCCTATATTTACAATATTCAATGTGGCTTCCTTGGCCACTATATCTCTCCTCGGTATTTCAACTAGGAGTCTGCAATATGCAAATCTCTTAATGGGAACTTTCTTCTTAGGCCTCCAAATATTCAATCATTATTTTTTTGCAACAAAGAATTAATCATTGTATGAGGAAAGTACATCGACTTTCAGGCAACAAAGATGAAGTTCTTCTCTATCTATTATAGCAAGCTTTCCAACCTATGAGTTAATTTTTTGCAACAAGAAAAACTTAGATGATAGTTGTAGACACTAGAATATAGCCACTTGTCATCCATCCATGTCATACAATCACAACCATTCATTATTTATATATATATATATATATATATATATATATATATATATATATATATATATATATGTAGTTGTTTAATATATACATAAATATTAATATTTTATATATTATATTTATATATATTTAATAAATATATATGTATTTATATAAATTAATCCTAGCCATCCACCATTTTTTAATCTCAGCCATCCATCCATATCAATCCATGCCACTTATCCAAACTTAATCTCCACCCTTCCTCATGTTTTAATCTCGGCCACTCATTTTGTGTCATCGAAACCCTAACATGTTCAAGGGAAGATTATAAAAGAGGAGTCATTTTGATGAATCAAACCCTTAATCCTTAATCTTGGATACAACCTTAATATCTCTTGATACTTAACGCTTAAGCTCCTTATTGAATCCTTGAGAATATTAAGTGTCCTAAGATCTTAATCCCTTGCCCTAGCCACTTCACATTCACTTTCATAGTTCACCATCACCATTTGCATCATCTGTTTTAGCCACCGCAAAACCCGTGTAGAACTAGATCTGGTTATATAACACTTTCCTCAACCCTCGAACACCCCCCAAATCTATTTGAGCACCTCTAGACATTTTTGGAACTCTATAGTACATCTACAGCCTTCACATAATGCCTCTGGGTGTCTCACACAATAGATCTATATTCCTACAACCCTCGGGCATCATTCGGGCATCCTCACAACCATCAATGATAGAAGCAAAAATAGAAATTAGTATGTTGAAAAGGTAAGAAGTTATTTACACTTATTTTACATTCTTGCACTTCTATTTTCAGTATTACATTGCAGCATCTAGGGGTTTAGTTATTTTATCTTTCTGAGGGCCTCACACAGTGGAACCCCTCGCAGGTGCTTCTAATATCTTTTTTGTTGTTGTATTTTTTTGTAGGTACAAGAATAATATTACTGGAAGCTATTGAAGCTAGGGTGGTATTGTAGGGATATACAAGCCCATCCACAACTCTTGTTTGGATCGAAGATGAGCGAGAAGACACTAGTTATTCACTGCAATAGGGTTATAAAACCCTAGTACTTGTAGATATGTATCAAAAGCATTGTAAAAACCCTATACAGGGGTACATTTATTGTATAATTAGGAGATTTTCTCACATTAATAAAAGCTTAATAATTTTGTGCAATCTTGTGTCTTTACTATGCTTTTTGTTACTTTTATCCATTGCTTTAGTGTTTCATTTTCTAATTTACAGAATGGTGATCATGGTGGGACACCCAAAGGGTTCTTCATGTTAATTTATTTTATCACTAAATTCTATTTTTATTTCCATTTTGTAGGTTCCAAAAATTTGATTGCACGATTTTTGTAAAAAATGAAGGTTTCTAGAGGTTGCAGGATTCGATCAGAGGTCATGCAAATGCCTTGCAGTGCTTGAGGGATGCCTTTTGGCATTCTAGAGAATACCCTATAGTGTTACAAAGACTCTGGGGTAAATTTCATAGAGTGGGGAAGAAATACATAGGCTTCTTGGTAAGCCTGTTTTAAACCCTAACCCATTTATGTGTTTATTTTCTTGCTTTTTACAATAAAATTAACAAAAAGAAAATCATTTATTTTCTGTTCAAAGCAGTTACATTATATTTGCATTTTAGGCATTTAAATCCATCATATATATTGCATTAAAAGTAAATTTACATTATGGTATTCACCATAGATCACTTCTAAATTTAGAGTTTTGTTGATTTTTGATGTATTCATTCACTATTCTGTATGCTATTTACATTTGAAGTTATAAAATCATAAAATAGCTGCATAGTAGGATTTAAAGTTTTTAGTTTTATCTTTCTAAGTTATAACAAGTTCACAACACCTGAGTATACTCTTGCTATTGGAATCACTTGATGATTTAGGGCAGAAGAACCGGGTGAACCCTCCACTGTTGAAATCACTTAATAATTCAGGGTGGGTCTTCAGTGGTGTACCCCTAAGTTATTTTGAGAAAATTAGTGTTAGTGTCTTTGGATTCTGATTTAGATGAGTGAAATAGGTGTGTTTTCAACATTGAGTAAGCACAATAGAAAACTCAAATATTAAAATAAACCACACATTACATGTTTCATAATAAACAATAGTGAGTTGGATTTCATCACCAACCATTATTTGAGATTTGGCAATGATGGGCTTCATCTCCATCCATCAATATCTTCCCTTAGAAACCATAGTTACCCGTGAGAATTTTTTTTGGATTCATCACGAGGAAGAATCTCATTTTCCATCCAGCCTTAGATTTCACCCTGCATAGTAGTTTAGTCTAGTACATTTACAACACATAAAAACTCACAATTTTTTTTAAAACAAATTTTAAAAAAATCATTGCATTGCATGGCCATGGATTTTTGCATGTTGCATTTATTTGTGTTGCCTATTGTTTTTCAGGTTCCCAGAGTTCTAGCATCGGTTCTAGAAGAAAATATCTATCCATCCTTCCCATTGCAAACCACCATTTTCCCCTTTTAAGTCAACATGAATCCTATTGACTTATTCACCCTGCTCTGTAATATATATGATTTGGCAAAGCCAATTACAATTAACATGAGCATTTTTGATATGGACCAGATTTTATTGCCTCCATAATTTTCTAAATTTATCATTTTTGAGGAATTGTTAAGGGCTTCAATTAACTACATTTCTCTGTCGCCTCCACCTTCGCCTTCACATTCACCTCTAGATCCTGAGGTTTTATAGGCAAAAATAGAAGAGGTTGATTTAGAAGAGTTTGATAATGTTATATATGACATTCATATAATCCCAATGCCCCATCAGCTTGAGTAAGTTTCTCACATGTCCATTGAATATACCATCTATGAGAGCCTTAGTTCAAACATAGACAATCCCCAAATTGTCAAACTTGGTAAAATTTTATTCGTAGATGAATAAGAGCAATTAATTGCTCTCATCAAGAAGAAGGACATTTTTACATGGTACTAAAAAGACATGCTTGGTCTTGACCCTAATTTAGTTGTCCACAATCTCACCTTGCACCCTGATGCTAAGCTAATCAAACAAAAACTGAGAAGGATGCATCCTACCATTGCCCTCATGGTCTAAGAAGAGCTTAAAAAGATTTTAGATATGGGTTTCATTATCCCCATTGACTATCTTGAGTGGCTTTCAAACATGGTACCTATTCACAAGCCTAACGGGATGATACACATTTGCACTAACTTTTGAGATCTTAACAAAGTGTGTCCTAAGGATGACTTTCCTCTACCAAACATTGATACTCTTGTCGATACTTGCTTTGGCCATGAAATACTTTTCCTAATGGATAGTTTTTCAGGATACAACTAGATTCAAATAAATCCTAATGACCAACACAAAATAATATTCACTACACCTTGGAGGACTTTTTGTTACAAGGTGCTAGTCCTACACCTTTGGCCTCAAAAACATAGGTGCAACTTATCAATGTGCTATGCCATACATATTCCATGATTACATGCATAAGATTATCATAGATTATGTGGATGATCTCTTGGAAAAATCTAAAACTCAACAAGAGCACATTGGTATCTTGGAAAAAGTATTTTATCGACTTATAGAGCATAATGTGAGGTTTAACCCCAAAAGTGTGTCTTTGGTGTTACCTTAGGCAAACTAATAGGATTAATTATCTCCAAAAGAGGTATTGAAATGAACCCAAACAAAGTCAAGGCCATCATGGAGATACCTCACCCAACAAAATTGAAGGAATTGCATAGTTTACAAGGAAATATTCAATCAATTCATCGTTAAATTGCACAATTTTATGAAAAATGCATGACATTCAATTACCTGCTACAAAAGGGGGTGATATTTTCATGGACAAATGAGTGTCAAAAGGCTTTTTATGACATAAAGAAATACCTGGCTTCTCCACCAATTTTTACTCCTCATCTGGAGGTCCCCTTCCATATTTATGTTGCAACAATAGACTTTGCATTAGGTAAAATGCTTGCATAAAAGAATGAAAATAATTGAGAGCAAGCTATCTATTACATTAGTCAAACATTGGTAAGCTATGAAACCAGATATGCTTACATGGAAAAATTGTGCTTAGCAGTGGTTTTTACCACTAAGAAACTTAGATATTACATGCTTAGTCACACCACATATGTCATAGCTCATGAATATCCTCTACGTTATATCATATCTAACACTTACAATAACACCCACACTACAAAATGGATAATTCTTCTCACTAAATATGATCTTGAGTTCATTAGCCAAAAATATATTAAATATCTAGTCATAGCTGATCAACTTGTAGAAGCTCCACTTCCTATTAATCAATCTTTTATTATTGAGCTCCTAGATTATTCTGTATTCACTATCACTGAACAAGAAGAAGATGTATTTCTGAAGAGAGAAGTTGATATCACACTTTTGTTTGATGGTTCTAAGTGTAAAAAATGTCAAGGTATTGGAGTCATGTTTCATACACCATAGGGGATACCCATCCCTTTATCATTCAAACTTGACTTCCAATGCACAAACAACAATGCAGAGTATGAAATCTTAATTTTAGGTCTTCAAGAAATTATAGCTATGAGCATAAAGTGTATCAAGATATTTGGTGATTCTCAACTTGTCGTTCATCAAATCAATGAATAATACCAATGCAAAGAACCTACCATAAAGCTTTACCATAAAGTAGCAATGAAATTGCTCGCCAAATTTGATTGGTTTGAAATTGATAGTTTGCCATGTTTGACTAATATATTTGTAGATGTGATGGCCTCTCTAGGATCATTGATTCCAAATAATTCTGAAGGAGAGGTACAACCACTCATTGTTACAATGATCTCTAAATTTGCAATTTTTCATGTTGAATCTAAGGATAAAAAGGATATTTTCTTTATCCATTCGGAGCCATATGAGCCCTGGTCAAACCAAATAACAACCTTCCTCAAGTTTGGAACAATCCCATTAGACATGTCATATACTATTAAATGCACTTTCAAGCAAAAGGTAACTCATTTTACTCTCTTGGAGGACGTGTTGTACAAACGTGGTTATGATGGAGTCCTCCTTTGTTGTCTCAGGCCTGTAGAGGCACAAATAGCCATAGTTGAAGCTTATGATGGTACTTGTGGTGGTTATTTTAGTGGAATGACCATTGCAAAGTGTATTTTATGCATGGGTTACTATTGGCTCACCATGGAACATGATTGTTGTACCTATTTCAAACATTATAAGCAATGCCAAGAGCATGCTAATTTAACTCGTACCATCACAAGCATTACAACCTATTCAAAACCTTTGACTCTTTTCACAACGGGGTCTTGATTTTATTGGTAAAATCTTAACTCCTTCATTGGGACAACATACATTCATCATCACATCCATTGAATACTTCACAAAGTGGGTTGAGGTAATTCCTCTAACCAGTACAACATGACCTCGAATTGTGGAGTTTATACTTCACCATATCATCTATCATTTTGGTATTACCTCGAAGAGCATCTCTAAAAAGTACAAGTCTTTCAAAAACAAGGATGTTTGAGCACTTTGCGAGAAATATAATATCCAACATAGTTTCTTGACTCCTTACTACCGACAAGAAAATGAACAAGCTGAGGCTACCAACAAGATCTTAATTGCTATTCTCAAGAAACTAGTCAAAGAAAATCATTGAGACTGGCATACTCAAATTCCCTTGGAATTATGGGCTTATTGAAAAAGCATCCGCACGCCTATTGGGGCAACACAATTTTCATGGTCTATGGAGCCGAAGCATGCTCTTGAGCTTGAGATACCCTCATTGCAAATTTTATTGCAGGAATTCATAGACAACGATACTGCTAGACAAACACTTTTTGACCAACTCACACTTCTTGATGAAAGGTGATGTTGTGGTGTACTTAAATATTTAGGGTTGTCACACCACAAAAAAATCACTGGTTCACAAAAAACACAGTGGACTCTGGTGGATCTACCTCTTTAACTCAGGAAAAGAAAATCACAAAGAATTTAGACAAATCGAGTAAGGTAAGGACACCTTGGAGGTGAGCCTATAATACTTCTCATATGCTCATGCTCATCCAGATTAACAAAAATAAAGTAAAAATCTAATATTAAAAATGACCAAGCTTTAGAGTAACTCCCAACTAATGCTTCAAGCAGCAGATCGATGCCTTATCCATTGGGAAATTATAGCCAGACTTAAAGAATTATGAAGAAATAAGGGGGAGGAGATAAAAATGATTCAATCACATCCATTCAAATAATGTTACATAGATGATTAAACATGCTAGCGAAAGAAGACACCACTTATACATTCAAATAATGTAATACATAAATAGGACAACAAATAAAACTATGCATAAAATTGCTAAAATGAGGAAGCATGATAGCATTGATCAACATATCATTACAGTGGAGTTTGGTCAGTGTACCCAGATCTCACTAAGCAAGTACAAATAAATCCTCCATTCAAATAATGTAATAGAGAACTACAACCCTTCGTTCAAATGATGTAACAAAGGGCCTCCTAGCTTCCGGTCTCAGTCACTAAAAATGATCTCAGTAAACTGAACACCTCCATAGCAAACCTACTCAGTGATAGGGAAGAAAACAGGGTGAATGAACAAGATACATAAAAGAAAATACAACTGACAAGGACAAGATTTTGGTATACCTCTTGTAGAATTACTACACACAAAACTTGATGTCTTATTGTGTTGTAGCTTCTCTCTCATATAGCCTAAAATTTGGTTCTCGTTCAAAGCTTGATGATGGCCCATAATTGCAAAAATTGCAACCGCTTCAGTAATGGCTCATAACTGCAATTGTTACTAAAAACTAGGTGATGGCCCATAAAACTGTAATTGCCTCCAAAATTGATCCACCATATTGCTTGTATTAAATGGTTCTCATTAATGGCCCGATAGTGGTCTCCATTGATCAAAAGTGTCTCCATTCCTCTTGAAAATGACCCAAAAACGACCTCAGGCAATTTACTTTAAACTGCTAAAACTTGATCACAAAAATGAGGTGCATCACAATTTTAATTATTTTTCCATTTTTATAAGGCTAACCTTTAGCCAATTTTAAATCTTTTATTTCAAAAATTAATTTTTTTTTGTGGAAAACATCCCAAAAGGGATGCCACTTTCGGGTAAGACCCAAGGAGGCAGGGGTATCCATTCCACCAAAATCACCCAGGGCTCGAACCTGGCCTACCACCTTTGACATACTCAAGGAGCAAACAAACACACAATAAGATTTAAAAATAAATAAATAAAAAAATAAAAAAAATAATAAAATAAAATAAAAAACATGCTCCTTGAGTGTGTCAAAAAGATAAAGCACAACCAAACACACACACAATAAGATAAAAAAAACCACAACACGAACCACATAGAAAAAACACAAGAACAACATAACAAAACACAAACATGACAAAAACAACAGAACACTACAAAGACATAACCAACAAAAACATGAAAAATAAAAACAACCAAAACCTAAAAAATTAAAAAATTAAAATAAAAATAAAAAACAACCAACAATAGACAATAAACAAAATAAAAAACATAGAAAACACTCACACATAAAAACACGAATTAACACAAACATACATAAACACAAGAACAAGAACAACAAAAACACAAGAACAATAACAAAAAACACAAAACAACAAAAACACAAGAACAACAAAAAACAACACAAAGAACACAAAAACAAAACAAAACAAAAAAACACACACCTTAAAAAACTAAACAAAAAAATAAAAAAATTGAACATAACAATGACCTTTCTAGACCAAAAGACTTTTAAGGCAAGAATCAACAGAGGAAACAAAAGAAAGAATAGTTTGAGCTAGGGAACTAAAATACCCTGATCGAACCAAAGAGAAGCAAAAATAAAGCAAGAAGAAACTAGGTACCTTCAGAACTGGAGCCATCCAAAGAAATGATAGAAAGAAGAGCTTCCCTTATTTGTGAAGCCCACCATCTAGGAGGGTGGCCATAACAAGTAAGATCACCTTTGTCCAAAGCCCAATTAGCTAAAGCATCAACACTCTTGTTTTGATCTCTGACCACATGATTGTAATCAACTTTCAAAAATCCCATCTGGATTAATTGAATCTTCTCAATAATTCTTTTTATTCTCCAATCAACCTTATGATTCTTAGAAGGAGTCTTCAAAATATTAATCATGAGTTGAGAGTCAGACTCAACTAACACCTTTTCCCATCCAACCTTAGTAGCCTCTTGAAGGCCTCTGAGGATACCATACCCCTCAACAAGGTTATTGGAAAGAATACCCAAATTCTCAGAAAAAAGTAAAAACCAGGGAGCCATCTGAAAGTCTACCAATTCCTCCCACACTAGCTTTTCCAGGGTTCCCTCTAGAGGCTCCATCAGTATTGACTTTTCCAAAATCCTTAGGAGGAGGTTGCCAATTTCTTGTCCTATCCATCTTACAAATACTCACATTCCCTTTAAGTTGGTTGCCCTTAGAATATTTAATCTTCAATATTTGCATCACTTGATCCCATATTTGGTGGGAGTTTTGGGGGTGATTAAGGAGTTGATGGACTGATTCAACTAAGTTGGCTATGGTATTTTGCCAAATATAGTGAATATCCTTCCTATCTTGATTAAAAATTTGGTTGTTCCTTTCATTCCAGATATTCCAAAGAAGAATGGTAGAACCCATCCAAACTAACTGCCTAATAAAATGATCAACACCCTCTTGTTTAGGCCAATCCCTCCAAAGTTGTTCAAAAGTAAAAAAATTGGACCACTTGTAAGCCAAGTAAAGTGGCCATTCTCCTCCATAGCTCAGAGGCTAAAGTACACTCAATAAAAATATGGTTGAGAGTTTCTACATTCTCTCCACACATTTCACATCTAAAAGGGCCATGAAAACCATGCTTCATAAGTTGCTCACCAGTAAGCACCCTACGATGCAATAAAAGCCAAGTAAAGAACCTCACCTTAGGCTAGAGATTTTGAGCCCACAACTGAGAAAATATGTCAGAATATTGGTTGGGATTATTATGGCATAAGGTCAAATAACCTTGAGCAACTGAATACTCACCCTTAGTAGTGTTGTTCCATCCAAAACAATCTTTTTCATGGGACCAAGAGAGAGATCTCATATGAAGGATGCCTTGGATATCTTGTCTTTGCCTTTCTAGGATTTGAATAGGCTAGTCCTCAATAGGGATCCAATATCTACCAACCTTTGAATTACCAGTATGGTACCGATAGTAATTAGCCACCTTTATCCAGTTAGCTCGGTGAAGCTCCTCCATCCAAGGCCTCCAATCGAGAAACCGAGTTATCAAAGGCTTGTGACCATCCCAAGAATCTATCCAAAAATTTACCTGTTGACCATTATGAATGATCCAAAATAAATTTTTCTTTATCAAATCCTCACCAGTCTTAAGAACTGCTAAAATGGGAGAACCTTTGGTAGGAAGTTGATAGTGAACAAGGTCTTCAAGACTTTTGTTCTCAACATATTTAGCATGGATATTATTGGCCCAAAGAGCATTGGGGTTATGCAACATCCTCCAATATAATTTAGTAGCTAAAGCTTTGTTGTTATTAATAGAAGACCGAAATCCTAACCCCCTTCATTCTTAGGAAGACATAAAGTGTCCCATTTCACCAAGGCCCATTTTATTTTCTCCTTAGTACCACTCCAAAGGAATCGATGACTGATTTGATCTAGTTCTCGAAGAACAACCTTTGGGATATTCAACATGGAAGAAACATAAATAGGAATAGCTTGAAGGACTGATTTTACCAAGGTGATTCTACCCCTAGAAGAAAGCCACCTGTTGGTCCACTTTCCAATTTTCTTCTTGACTTTGTCCAACAACCAATTCCAATATTTTTTTTTGCCTTTGAATATTGATGGGAATACCTAAATAAGTGATCGAAAGGGAGGTCTTATTATATCTTAATTTATCCAAGACCATGGATTCCTGTCTGGTAGAGTAGTGAAAGAAAATAACTTTAGATTTGTCTTCATTGATCAACTGCCTAGTAGCCTTAGAAAAATAGCTAATGATTTGCTTAATATTAGAAGCTTCCTTAACTGTAGCTTTACCTAAAAGAGTAGAGTCATCAAAAAATTGAATATGAGAGATAGGTCTAGCTCCATGAGCAATGGTAACTCCCTCAAGGGTTTTGTTTTCCCTCTTTTTGGTTATAGTCCTACCCAAGCATTCAACAAGAATGATGAATAAATAAGGGGATAGCGGGTCACCTTGCCTAATACCTCTAGAAGCTAGGAATGACTGAGAAGGCCTGCCATTGATAAGAACTAAGTAGGAAACTGAAGAGATACATCCCATAATCCAATCCATCCAATCCTTAGAGAAACCAAATTGCCTCAAAACTTTGATAAGGAAGTGCCAATCCACTCTGTCATAAGCTTTGGATAAGTCTAACCGAATGAACATGGAAGGAGATTTTTGCATATCCATGGAATGGATGGCTTCCTGAGCAAGAACTATCTCATCTACTATTTGATGCCCTTCCACATAACCCCCTTGTTCAGGGGAAATAATCTTATGCAAAAGAGGCTTCAACCTTTCTGCCATGATCTTAGTAATGATTTTGAGAAGAACATTACATAAAGCAATAGGTCTAAAAGCTGAGATATGATCAACCTCTTGAGCTTTTGGAACAAGAGTAATATAAGTTTTATTGATAACCTTCAAAATTTCTTTGGCTTTCCTGGCTTCTTCCACCACCTCTAATAAATCAGCATGAAGGATATCCTAGAACTCTTGGTAGAACTCAATGGGAAAACCATCAGGACCTAGGGTTTTCCCTTTTTGCATTTTAAAAACTACCTGTTGAAGCTCATTGATAGTAATAGGAGTAGTCAAAATAGAGTTCTCCTCAGAAGTGATAAGAGAAGGGATTGCTTGAAGAACATTTTGTTGAGAAGTTGAGTCAAGAGGAGTAGCAACAAAAATATTGGAAAAGTAATCGACAACAATAGAGTTCATGCCATCCCAAGTATAGACAACATCTCCAAAATCTGATTTCAGGGAAGAAATAAAGTTGTGAGATCTTCGAGCTAGAAGATATTTGTGGAAGAAATTTGTGTTTCGATCTCCTTCTTTGAGCCATTGAATTCTAGATTTTTGCTTCCATAAGAGTTCTTCTTTTTTTCCCATTCCTCTAACTGAGTTGTGAGTTTAATTTCATCTGCACTTCTATTCTCTGTGAGGCCATCTAAATGGATTTTCTTATTCAAATTTTCAAGTTGAGCAATAACTTCATGTTTTTTTATGAACATCCCCAAACTCCTTCCAGTTCCAAGTCTTGATTTTGGATTTAATGTATTGCAGTATTTTGGCAAAATAGAACATCTTAGTCCCATACCTAGGCTTACCTTCCTTCCACCATTGTTGCACACGAGGTCTAAAGGAACTATCTCTGAGCCACATTAATTGAAAATGAAAAGGAGAGAAACTCACATTGGTTTTCCACATTTCCACCATGATTGGCTAGTGATCCGAACCAACATTGTTAAGAGTCTTCACTTTAGGAATGTGACCATGGATTAAGAAATTTTTAGAGAGCAAAAACCTATCCAATCTCTCCATTATACAAGCTAAGCCTTGCCTTCTGTTAGACCAAGTCATAAGGCCATTATCTGGTTGGATGTCCACAAGATGGAGGTTTGCAATATATTCACTCATGAGGTCAATGCTTTTGTCCAAATTTCTATTTCCCCCATTTTCTCATCCAGAGAGAGGATGGTATTGAAATCTCCTCCAATCAAGATCCAAGATTCAGGAAAATGAGAGATAATATGAGTTATATCCTTCCACTGTCTTCTTTTTTCCTCCAAAGTAGTCAGAGCATAAATAATAATGTAGAGCATAATTTGGTTGGAATGTCTACTTTGAATAGCTATAGCCAAAAGACCCCAACTGCCAACCATATGGTGAATAACTACCTCTTTTGGGTCCCAAAGACAAGCAATGCCACCAGAAGTCCCCTGGGAACTGAGGGAAACCACTTTTCTAGCTGGCCAAATTTTACTAGCAATTGAGTCCATATCCTCCATTGACATCTTCGTTTCTTGAAGGAAAACAAGATGTGGATGATTTATCTGAATCATTCTTCTAATTTCATTTTGTTTTGAAAGACTCCCTTTGAGTCCTCTAATATTCCAAGTGATGATCTTCATTAATACCAGGGCTAAAAAATTTGGGAAGGGCATTAATATTACCTTCCTCTACAAGCTTTTCACCTTCTTTTACCATATGATATTGATTGGTCTTGCGACCTACCTTTTGATTAGAATCCATCTTCAATTTTTTTTCCCTGTTTCTTGACTTACTCCAATTGAATCTGAGATGGCTTCTAACCTTGAAGAATGCTCGTACACAACCAAAATTTTACTAGAGGGTTCAATAGAGTCTATATTGGGACCTGTATTATTTGAAGTTTTGACATTTAAAAGATTGTTTTTCTTGTGTAAATTTTCTCCCTTTTTTTTTGTTGAAAACCTTTGATTTGTTGGTTTGTCTCTGAGTTCTTCCCTTCATATTTAAATTGTGTTTCTAAGATTTATGTTTCCATTATTTCCTCTTCCTCACTTGGGACATCATTTGTGGAAAGGATTTCAAACATATTAGCAGATGACTTTGATTGATCCTTCATAACTAGTTTTTTTATGAGTGTTCTTCTTCTTAGGCATTTGGAAACTTGTTGAGTTTATATCTTCTTTCTTTTGATCAGGAATTTTATTTGGGCAAGCACTAGCCAAATGACCATATTCATGGCAAATTCTACAACGAAAAGGAATGTTCTCATAGTCCACTACTTGCTCCCAAGTGTCTTCCCCAAATTGTAATGTGATATTTTTAGGTAGGGGTTTGTCAAAATCCATTAAAACACAAATCCGAGCATAAATAATATGTTCAAAATTTTGAGTACAATCAACAATCATCATAAAAGTTCCTAAAGAGTTTCCAATTGAAGAAAAAATAGTAGGATTCCAAAATTCAATAGGGAGGCCAAAGAGTCTAACCCACACGAGAGCTATAGAAGGCATCTCTTCTTCGACTTTAAATTTAGTATGCCAGGGCTTCATGAAAAGCCCTACCCTTCCAAAAAACTAGGGACCCCCTTGAAAAGTTTTCTCTCTATCTTCATTATTAGCAAATAAAACAAGAAAATAACCATTTGGATAAATAGAGATTTGTAACTCACCTTTAGTTTTCCAGATTTTTGCAGCCCAGACTTTGAAAGTAGATAGGCTCGGATGAAAACCCATGAACCGACAAATTAGTCCTCTTTTTTCCAGATCTTCAATGCTAGTCTGAATGTTACCCATATCAAGCTTAACAATAGGAGTTCCATCAACTGCTTTAAGACATCCTGACTCCATTTTCCTGGGATCAATATTAGGCATTCTTAGAGGTTTATGGGAAGCCCTAAGATTAATATTAGCATTGGGTTGAGGTTGTCCACCATGGAGGGCATCCCTAAAATTCATTTTTGGGGCTGAGTCTTCAAAATTCTTACCCTTGATAAGGGTTTTCATAGTAGATTTATTTTGTGGGTGCACCTTAGCACCAGATTCACTTGAGATCTGAGCCATTTTTTGATCAACTTCTTGAAACTTGTTTTGTGATCTCTTTAATCCTTGCCCTAGATGTCGTGGAAAGGTATGGTTTTCACTTTTATTTTGTGCAACAAATTGGAAGTCATTGTCACTCAAGTTCACAACATGATCTATTGAAAGATAGATTTCTAACCCATATTGGATCCCCTGCAACATATCCTACTAAAATATTGAGTATAAACCACAAAAATATTGGCCTCTAGGGCTCGAAGGCCCTAAAAACCAACCTCTGGAGCTGCTTGCACTCAACCCAGATGAAACCCTCGCACAACCGCTTGCCAAAAATCTCGTTCACACATAGGGATGCGCTAGGATCTGTGTTGCTCCAAATGATCTAAAAATTGGTGGAGATGTTCTAGGGTTTTTCAGGCATCTACCCTCAAAATTTCAGCTCAATCCGAGTCCGGATGAGTGAAATATGGCCGAAACAAGTTCGACAGTTTGGGCAGTCCTACGAAAAAAACAAGTCAATTTGAAACTATCTATTAGAGTATCTAAAAAATTAAATAATAATAATAATAATAATAATAATACAAATATTATCATTAAATAATAATAATAAAAATTTTATCATTATATTATTTATTTAAACACATGGTTTATTTATTAAATATATAATATATACATATATAATAATATTTAAATATAATATTATATAAAAAGGCCACGTGGGCCATCAAAGAGAATGGCCCACGTGGGCCTTCTAATAAGGCCAAAAATTCCCTTTATAAAGGGATTATATTTTTACTTTATTATTATTATTATTTTTTTATTATTATTATTTTTTTATTCTTATACATATTTTTTTATTATATATATAAAAAAAGGCGGTGGGCCGCCGATCGACCCCTCTCATGGTCGGCCGACAAGCGTCGGTCAAAATTAATTTTGTTTTTTTATTTTTTAACTTGGGGGGTTGTTGGCCGAACCCCTCTCATGGTCGATAGATGGGCGTTGGTCGATTCGCTCTCATGGTCGGCTGATGGACGTCGACCAGATTTTTTTTAACTTATTTAAAAAAAAATATATGTAATATAAAGTAATAGTTCTAATTATAATTATAACTATATTATTAATATAATATTTATTATTATAAAGTTAAATTAATAGTTTAAATAAATATTTAAATAAATTTAATTTAAATACCTAATTAAACATATAATCGAAAGGGAAAATATTTAATTAAACATTTAAGACCCAAGAGGTAAAAAATAATAAATTAAAATTTTTAAAGTCCAAAAAATAACGATAAAAGACCAAAACGCCGACCTGACCTCGATGACACAAAAATTCTTAAGGACACTTTCAGAAATATGAGGCATGATGGGAAAAGACCTGAGGACTCGAATTATTTTTGAACAGAGACATATCAAGGTAAATTTGAGCAGACTCACAGGACACCAAAATTTTCGAAAACTGGGTATAAAACAAGTTGGATTTTGAGGATCCAACACAAGCTTCGACTAGGACAGGTGATGAAAAATATTACTGGGCAATGAATCACCTGAGAACTCCAGAATCTCCAACAAACCAAAAATATAAAACTTACCTAATCACCTGCAAAAAAAAAACATTAATCACCTACAAGGGAACACCTTAGTCACCTAAAAGGACTGTTTAATCACCTGTAGAAACTCCTTAATCACCTAAAAGAACTCCTTAATAACCTAAAGAAAATGCTTAATCACCTAAGGACTGAAACACATTTTTTTTTGTGTGTGGCTTCTCAAGCCCTTTGTACCAAATGATACAATTTCAGATGCGAGCCATTGATAGGAATTGAAAATTTCTTGTCATCCAGAGTTTGCAACTTGTAAGTATGTTGGCATACTATTTGAAGGATTTGATAGAGACCAAGCAATTTTGGTTCCCACTTCCCTTTTTTCCCATGCTTGTCATTTTTAGGATCCCAATACAACACTATATCTCCTTCCTGAAAAGGTTTTCCTCTGGCCTTCTTATTGAACATCTATGTTGTTTTATGAGCCTGCTCAATCATCTTCATTTAATCATCTTTTCTGTCTTCCTGCAACTTCACCATTTGATCATATTCTTTGCAAGACATTTGGATTTTCATGATATTGCAAAAGTAAAGACAAAGCATGAATTTCTATCTGAGTGGGCAATAGAGCATCCTCACCATTAACTAGCAAATAAGGAGATTTTCGTATGCTTATTTTGATCGATATTCTATCATCCCACAAAGCAAACTTCAGTTTACTTTTCCAACTTCTCTTGTTCTTGCCCAATGCTCTTCTAATTCTTGTGATCAAATTTTTTTTTGATGATTCTGCTAGTCCATTCCCTTGAGGATATTATTTTGTAGAATGAGAAAGCTCTATGTTGTACCTAGCACAAAATTCAATCATTTCAAAAGAAGTGAAGTAGTTACCATTGTCTATAACTAACTTCTTAGGGACCCCAAATCTCGTTAATATTTACTCTTCCAAAAAATTGATGACCACCCATGTAGTAGATTTCATGAGAGGTGCTGCTTCTACCCACTTGGTAAAATAGTCTATTCCTATGATGATCCACCTCTGACCTCCAGAGGAATTAGGGTTAATATCACCTATGAGATCTATTCTCCATTGAGCAAAAGGAGCTTCAATAATCATCGGCTTCAAGGGTATGGCTGGTAAATTATTCTTCCCTACAAAAATTTGATAGTTATGACAACTTATAACAAAATGGTAGACATATTTAAACAATGAGGGCCAATATTAACCAACTCTCATAATTTTGTGAGTACTGACCTTTGTAGCAAAGTGGCCTCCACAAAAACTAGAATGATATTCTTTCAACACTTGAGGCACTTCTATCTAAAACAAACAGATAAGCAACACTCCATCTGGATGCCTCCAATATAGTCTACCTTCTTGAATATAATACATTTGAACTAGTTTCTTGATAGACCTACTTTTATTTTTGGATATGTCTCCTAGAAATGACAAGTTTTTGAGGTAGAATATTATGTTGTCATACCATCTACAATCAGAAATATCAATTGATCTATTTTATTGCTTCTCATCTACTACAATAGTGTTTGAAGAACACAAGCTTATACTGAGAGGGGGGTGAATAGTATAAGATCAACTTTTACTTTTCTTTCCCAAACAATATTATCCAATGTTATCAATTGCAATATCAATAGCAATAATCAAAGCAATGCACAAATCATCACACACATGAGAGACACAAATTTAACATGGTTCACCCAATGTGGGTTACATCCACGGAGAAAATATTTCTTCTAAATTTTCTCAACAAATCTCTTGGGAATCAATTCCCTATTACAATATTTATGGACCTCTATCCAAAGGAGATCTCAATCCCCAATACTCTGTTTGTGGATCTCTCTCCATAGGAGAACTCTATCCCCTTTGCTCTAGTTTGTGGATCTCTCTCCATAGGAGAACTCTATCCCCTCTTGCTCTAGTTTGTGGATCTCTCTCCATAGGAGAACTCTATCCCCTTTGCTCTGGTTTGTGGATCTCTCTCCACAGGAGAACTCTATCCCCTCTGCTCTAGTTTGTGGATCTCTCTCCATAGGAGAACTCTATCCCCTTTGCTCTGGTTTGTGGATCTCTCTCCATAGGAGAAATCTATCCCCTCTACTCTAGTTTGTGGATCTCTCTTCATAGGAGAACTCTATCCCCTCTGCTCTGGTCTACTCCAAAGCCTGCTCTCAACACTATCTCAAATCTACACCAAACCTCATCACAAGGTTAGCACAAATCTACTCTATCTCTGCTCACAAATCTATCTCAATGCTGTTTCATATTTTATCGACTTACTAAAATCTACCTCAAAGCTGCTCCAAGTCTTCTCACAAGACTTATCAATTAAGTCTTCTCACAAGACTTGCTCAAATCTATCTCAAAGCTACTCCAAGTCTTCCTACAAGACTTTCTCAAATCTTCCTCAAATCTGCTCCAAGTCTTCTCATAATATCAATCTTTCAAGACTTGCTCAAATCTACCTCAAAGCTCCAAGTCTTCTCACAAGACTTGCTCAAATCTACCTCAAAGTGCTCCAAGTCTTCTCACAAGACTTGCTCAAATCTGCTTCAAGCTTCTCAAAAGACTTGCTCAAATTGCTTCAAGCCTTCTCAAAATACTTGCTCAAATCTACCTCAAGCCTTCTCAAAAGACTTGCTCAAATCTACCTTCAAGCCTTCTCAAAAGACTTGCTCAAATCTGCCTTCAATATTGCTCATAGAACCTACTCAAATATTTCCAAATCTTGCATACAAACAAAGCTTAAATCTCTTTCAAAAATGCTTTCTTCAAATAGACAATATTCTACTTAGAATTCGTTTAACCTCTGGAACATATAGAGAATGATATGCACTATCAAAACCCCAATATGTTCTTCACATTCACAAATATTGCATTCAACTAATCCAATCTCTATCTCTTGCAAAATCCCTTTCAAATCAAATCAAAACAATGTATAACTTGCTTCACAAAACTGATCTATCTTTCTTGCAAATTTTCTCTCAAAGATCAATCACACTAATGCACAAATTTCCCTCACAAGATTGATCTCAAACACTTTCACAATTGCTTTCAATATCTCTCAAACCAATGCTCAAAAGGTTTCACAATGATGCACAAACTTGTCTTCAAACCTAGCATAAGTAGTTCACAATCTCTAGCACAAATATCTCAATCTCTTTCAACAATGGAAGCACAACTTGTTCTCAAACTTTATCCCAAATGTTTCCAAAACCATTCAACAATGAAGCACAAGAAGATCTCAAACTCTAATGCAATTGTTTCAACTTTCTCTCAACAATTGATGCACATGTAGGTCTCAAACCCTAACTCAAATATTTTCAACAATGCATACCAAACAACCCTTTTATCTCCACCTTATGTTCCAGAAACATTTACTCAACAAAACACCTTAAATAAGGAATGATATGCCCATACCTCTTATTTTGCTCTTATGAAGATATGTCCTCAAAAACCTGTCTCACAAACAACTGATCTTTCTAGTGCCACTTCAAGGGTTAGATAGCAAAAGTACTTTTTCAAAAACTCTCACATGAACTTTCAAAAAATAAAAAAAAAATAAAAATTTCTAAAAATGGTTAAAACTAAAAAAACCTAAAAATTCACCATACAAGAATTACAACAAAATGTCAAGCCACTATTACACCTTATTACTCCTATTCTTGTATGCAAAACATATTTTTCATTTATGCACTTTGTAAAAATAAAACTATATAAAGCACTCTTAATATTTGTGTCTTGCAAAATAGAAGACTTTTTAAAACATATCCTTGCACTTAATATTTTATTAATTCACACCCTTATAACTCCCTAAGTGCAAATTTAAACTTTATTAAACTTAACCCTTATGACTCCCTAATGGAAAAAATCATGCTTTATTAATCTCAACCCTTATGGCACTCTTTAATCAAAACCTAACCCTTATGACTCCCTAAAATCAAACAAAGATTTTATAAAAAATATTTTTCCCTTACCACTTCTGCTATCATGGGGATTCGAGCATGCAACCTCACGGAGCCCATGCTCTAGCGCATGCTAGAGCACCACGTGGGCTAACTACCCACACAAGAACCTCAATGCACAAACTTCACTTTAAACCATCGTGAACCTTCGATCAACAAAAAAAATGAACAACCTATCACCACCGAGTCTCGATCTCGAGACCTCCTCCATGCCACGCCTTACGTAGGGTCCACCTACCACCTGAGCTACCCGCTCGGTTGGAAATAACCATGCACTGCTCCTACTTGAACTTCGTGTGCCATCCACCTACTTTAAAACACGTGCTTCCCTCTTTATCCTCTTTGCCTTCATTCGAACACCGTGTGCTATGCTTTTCAAAAGGACGAAGTAAATAATTCGAATGCCGATTAATATTTTTCACCCTATACCAAATGATTTTTGGTTCCACCTTATATATGCACTTTTGACTTAGGAAAAACAATGTCGATGCTTTGCCACTTAAAAATATTTGAATTTTGGTGCCATAGGAAATTCAAATTTTTATTATTATAATATTTAATATTTTAAATTAAATATTATAATTAATATTTTTAAAACCTTTGTCTTTTGCCTTGGGAACTTCTTCAACCTTGCAAATAATGAACCTTTTTCAAAGGAGCTTTGTCTACCTTGTCTTCCTTTTTCAATGGAGGTATTTGCCTTGCAATTTTAATATTTCAACCTAGAAGATGATTTTCAATCATTTTACCTTTGACATCAATGACAACCAAAATACTCAAAATTTCCAACAATCTCCCCCTTTGTCATTGATGGCAACCCTTTCTAAAAATTCCTTTTCCTACCACTGGATTCCAAATCTGCTCCCCTGAGGAACTGCTCCCCCTGACTGAATGCTCTCCCCTTACTCAAATCTCTCCCCCTTTGACATCAATGGCAAAGGGACTCCTTTGGGGCTAAATATAAGACTCTTAGCTCAGCCCCCTCCCCACCTCCTCTCCTTGAGGTGATTAATTTTGGGGTGGGAGTATCTCTACTCCCAGCATACAATGCTCTTTTTCTTTGTCAACCTTCTTTTTCAACATTTTTGTAGCCATACCCTTTTGATCCTTTTGAGTGTCCCTATTCTTGCTTGTCTCTGGAAGTTCTGGAAACTCTGTTCTACACCACTTGGCCTTATGCCCAAGATTATTGCACTTGTAACACTTAATGTTGTAGTTCTTGGAAGGTGTAAATATCTTGAAGTTCCTCTTGGTGAAGCCATAATCATTTTTGTCATGAACCCTGCAGTGGATCGCTTTATGACCAAAGTGATTACAAGAGTAGCAATACCCTTGAAAGAAATGTCCATATTTGAATGAGTTGAAATTCCTTTTAGTGAGGCCATACTCTTTCTTTCCATGAACCCTGCAATGCATAGCCTTGTGACCAAACCGATTACATGAAAAACAATGTCCTTTGAAGAAATCTTGTTTTGAAACCTCTGGTCTCTTAGTCCTTTCTTTGCCTTCTCTATGATGATCCTTGTTTCTTGTTTGTGCATTGTTTCCTTTCTTAGTGAAGCTTCTATTCTTCAACTTATCCTCATAAGTCTTAATTTCTTCTTCACTCTCTTCCTCTGAAACTTCCTCTTCTTTTGAGCTTGAGCTTGACCCTTCTTCTTGTTTCCCTTGTCCTTCTTCAAAACCAAGTCCTGTTTTGATAGATGAAGATCTTTGTGCATTGATAATTTTATCCAAAGTTTTTGAACTTTTCCCAAACCTGTGTAGCTTGTCCTTAGAATATTTCACTTCCATCCTTAGAGAAACTACCTCATGTTCTAATATTTCACATTCTAACTCTTTTACCTCTAACTTTTCAACCATGACCTCTTTAAATCTCCTTGCCTTAGCTTTTGAGTTTGTTAGGTCTTGTAGAAGCTTTTCCTTTTCTTCCTCATGTTCTTGAACTTGAGCCTTTAGTCTTGAATTCTGCTTTCTAACCTTTTTCAATTCTCTGAGAGCAACAATAAGTTCTGCTTCTAGATCAACTGTGCCTTCCTCTTCATTTTTTGAATCTTTCTCTACTTCTTGGTCTCCAAGAGCATCTTCATACTTTTCGACTTTATCTTCAATAGGAGCATTTTCTTCCTCTTCTATTGCCAAAAATAGAATCTCTTCTTCTTCACTATCTGAGAGTCTTTCATCACTGTCACTTGAAGCCTTGCTTGCCTTGTTAACATAGAAACTCTTCTTGTGCCTTTGAAAGAACTTCTTCTCATGCTTGCCTTGACCATACCTATTTTTCTTTTCATGCCTGGATTTTCCTTCTTCCTTTTTCTTATGATCCTATTTCTCTTCACTACTACTGCTTCTGGCTTGTGGACAATTAGATGCATAGTGACCAAAATTACCACAATTAAAACATTTCATAGTCTTCATACCTTTGTGCTTTCTTGAGTCCTTGTTTCTTCTCGCATAGTTAGCTTCTTCATCACTGCTTGACTCACCACTTGATTCTGGTTTCTTATATTTTGTCTTCTTTGAAGCTTTGAAAGCTGCCTCTTTCTTGGAGTTGGGATCCTTTACTATTCTCATCTCATAAGCTGTGAGAATTCCATGTAACTCATCCATAGTCAACTTATCAATATCTCTCATCTCTTCTATAGCTGAAACCTTTCCATCATACCTCATAGGGAGTGATCTTAATACTTTTTGAGCAACACTGGAGTCTTCAATTTTGAATCCAAGTCCATGCATGGTATTAAAAACCTCATCCACACGAAGTAAGTATGTAGCAATATCTTCCTCATCTTCCATCTTCAAATCTTCAAACCTTTTCTTGTGGTTTTGCAGTTTTGCCAACTTGACCTTTTTATCTCCTTCATATGTTTGCTTCAATTTGTCCCATATCTCTTTTGCTGATTTGCAGTGCATAACTTTCACAAATTTTGCTTCATGTAATCCACTTAAGATTCCATTCATAGCCTTGGCATTATTCACATGTAACAACTTACCATATTTATCTATGGGAGGAGTAGTTGTAGGTGTGAATCCATCCTCAACCGATTGCCATGTCTCATATCCTTGTGCCATCAAGTAAGTCTTCATTATTATACTCTAGAAGGCATAATTGTTCCCATAAAACAATGGTGCCTTATTTTATGAGGATCCATTCTGAGATGCCATCTGTGTTCCTATAATATCTTCCTTCAAGCTGTTAGACTTTTTTGAAGGAACCCACTCTGATACCAATTGAAGAACACAAGCTTATACTGAGAGGGGGGTGAACAGTATAAGATCAAATTTTACTTTTCTTTCCCAAATAATATTATCCAATGTTATCAATTGCAATATCAATAGCAGTAATCAAAGCAATGCACAAATCATCACACACATGAGAGACACAAATTTAACATGGTTCACCCAATGTGGGTTACGTCCATGGAGAAAATATTTCTTCTAAATTTTCTCAACAAATCTCTTGGGAATCAATTCCCTATTACAATATTTATGGACCTCTATCCAAAGGAGATCTCAATCCCTAATACTCTAGTTTGTGGATCTCTCTCCATAGGATAACTCTATCCCCTTTGCTCTGGTTTATGGATCTCTCTCCATAGGAGAACTCTATCCCCTTTGCTCTGGTTTGTGGATCTCTCTCCATAGGAGAACTCTATCCCCTTTGTTCTAGTTTTCTCAAGACTTTTTCAAATATACCTCAAAGCTGCTCCAAGTATTCTCACAAGACTTGGTCAAATATACCTCAAAGCTACTCCAAGTCTTCTTACAAGACTTAACCAAATCTACCTCAAAGTGCTCCAAGTATTCTCATAAGACTTGCTCAAATCTACCTCAATGCTACTACAAGTATTCTAACAAGACTTGCTTAAATCTACCTCAAATCTTCTCCAAGTCTTCTCACAATACTTGCTCAAATCTACCTCAAATCTGCTCCATGTCTTCTCACAAGACTTACTCAAATCTGTCTTCAAGTCTTCTCAAAAGACTTGCTCAAATCTATCTTCAAGCCTTCTCAAAAGACTTGCTCAAATCTGCCTCAAGCCTTCTCACAAGACTTGCTCAAATCTACCTTCAAGCCTTCTCAAAAGACTTGCTCAAATCTACCCTCAATGTTGCTCATAGAACCTGCTCAAATATTTCCAAATCTTGCATACAAACAAAGCTTAAATCTCTTTCAAAAATGCTTTCTTCAAATAGATAATATTCTACTTAGAATTCGTTTAACCTCTGGAACATATAGAGAATGATATGCACTATCAAAACCCCAATATGTTCTTCACATTCACAAATCTTGCATTCAACTAATCCAATCTCTATCTCTTGCAAAATCCCTTTCAAATCAAATCAAAACAGTGTATAACTTGCTTCACAAAACTGATCTATCTTTCTTGCAAATTTTCTCTCAAATATCAATCACACTAATGCACAAATTTCCCTCACAATATTGATCTCAAACACTTTCACAATTGCTTTCAATATCTCTCAAACCAATGCTCAAAAGGTTTCACAATGATGCACAAACTTGTCTTCAAACCTAGCATAAGTAGTTCACAATCTCTAGCACAAATATCTCAATCTCTTTCAACAATGGAAGCACAACTTGTTCTCAAACTTTATCCCAAATATTTCCAAAACCATTCAACAATGAAGCACAAGAAGATCTCAAACTCTAATGCAATTGTTTCAACTTTCTCTCAACAATTGATGCACATGTAGGTCTCAAACCCTAACTCAAATATTTTCAACAATGCATACCAAACAACCCTTTTATCTCCACCTTATGTTCCAAAAACATTTACTCAACAAAACACCTTAAACAAGGAATGATATGCCCATACCTCTTATTTTTCTCTGATGAAGATATGTCCTCAAAAACCTGTCTCACAAACAACTGATCTTTCTAGTGCCACTTCAAGGGTTAGATAGCAAAAGTACTTTTTCAAAACTCTCACATGAACTTTCTAAATTAAAAAAAATCACTCACCATACAAGAATTACAACAAAATGTCAAGCCACTATTACACCTTATTACTCCTATTCTTGTATGCAAAACATATTTTTCATTTATGCACTTTGCAAAAATAAAACTATATAAAACACTCTTAATATTTGTATCTTGCAAAATAGAAGACTTTTTAAAACATATCCTTGCACTTAATATTTTATTAATTCACACCCTTATAACTCCCTAAGTGCAAATTTAAACTTTATTAAACTTAACCCTTATGACTCCCTAATGGCAAAAATCATGCTTTATTAATCTCAACCCTTATGGCACTCTTTAATCAAAACCTAACCCTTATGACTCCCTAAAATCAAACAAAGATTTTATAAAAAATATTTTGCCCTTACCACCTTTGTTGTCGTGGGGATTCGAGTGCGCGACCTCATGAAGCCCACGCTCTAGCGTGTGCTAGAGCACCACGTGGGCTAACTGCCCACACAAGAACCTCAATGCATAAACTTCACTTTAAACCATCGTGAACCTTCGATCAACAAAAAAATGTGAACAACCTATCACCGTCGAGTCTCGATCTCGAGACCTCCTTCGTGCCACGCCTTACGCAGGGTCCACCTGCCACCTGAGCTACCCGCTCGGTTGGAAACAAACATGCACTGCTCCTACTTGAACTTCATGCACCGTCTACCTGCTTTAAAACACGTGCTTCCCTCTTTATCCTCTTTGCCTTCGTTCGAACACCATGTGCTATGCTTTGCGAATAGGAAGCAATAAATAATTCGAATGCCGATTAATATTTTTCCACCCTACACCAAATGATTTTTGGTTCCACCTTATATATGCACTTTTGACTTAGGAAAAACAACGTCGACGCTTTGCCACTTAAAAATATTTGAATTTTGGCGCCAAAGGAAATTCAAATTTTTATTATTATAATATTTAATATTTTAAATTAAATATTATAATTAATCTTTTTAAAACCTTTGTCTTTTGCCTTGGGAACTTCTTCAACCTTGCAAATAATGAACCTTTTTCAAAGGAGCTTTGTCTACCTTGTCTTCCTTTTTCAATGGAGGTATTTGCCTTGCAATTTTAATATTTCAACCTAGAAGATGATTTTCAATCATTTTACCTTTGACATCAATGACAACCAAAATACTCAAAATTTCCAACAGTGTTATTCATATCTTCTCCTTCTTTGTTGTCCAAGCACTTTGCCAGTACTTGTCCTTTGACAATTTGTACTACCTTAAACTCCACATCATACTGCAATAATTTAGCCATCCACCTTGCAGGACTACCTAAGGGTCCAGGCTAAGTAAAAACATCTTTAATAGTAATGTAGGGGATACAAGCTATTATCTTATTGGACCCAAAAATTTACTTGAAACGATCCAATGATCTGATTAATGCATAAGCCTATTTTTCCAAAATAAAAAATTTAGTTGAGCACCCTTCAACCCTGTACTCATAAAGGCTATGGGCCTTTCATTTTTTCATCTTGCTGAGCTAGAACTGCAACAATAGTGTGTTCTGAATCAAATGAGAATATTTTAAAATATTTGGAGTAATAAGGGAAGATCAATACTGGAGCCCTAGTAATTGCATCTTTGATATTTTGAAAAGCTGCAATATTTTTCTCTGTCCACCTTATTTCTCCATTTTTCTTGATCATGTCATTTATTATCTTGTCAATCTGAGCAAAATTAGGGACAAACCTCCTAATAAAGTTAATCTTTCCAAAAAATGATCTAACTCCCTTAATATTCTTATGAGGGGGAATTTTAGCAATGGCTTCTACTCTTAGCAATGGCTTCTACTCTTTGTGGATCAATGCTAATTCCATATTTTGAAACAATATGCCCAAGTAGTTTACCTTGTGTGGCCCCAAACACACATTTTATAGGATTTAAAGATATGCCAAAATCCTTGCACTTGTCAAACACTTGAGTTAGATGTGCAAAGTGATCTTCAGGATTTTTTTGAAAAAACTATAATTTCATCAAGATACACTACCACTATCTTGAACATAAATCCTTTAAATGCAACATCCATTGCTCTTTGAAATGTTGCCCCTGCATTCATCAATCCAAAGGGCATCCTGAGATATTTAAATTTTCCCCTTGGTTTAGTGAAAGTTGTTTTGTGCCTGTCTTCTAGATTCACTACAATCTTATTGTAACATAAAAAACCATTCAAAAAAGACATTCTTGATGACATAACCACTGCTTGAAGCAAATGCTCCATATTTGGAAGTGGATAATTGTATTTAAGAGAGCTCTGATTCAAATTCCTAAATATACACAAAGCTTGATCTTACCATTTTTTTTTCTAACTGGAACTAGATTTTTCAACCAAGTATTCCTGATTATCTTGGTATCCAGTAAATTCTGCACTTCTTTTTGCATAATTGTATGCAAAGTGGGATTGAACTTCCTTTGTTTTTGCCTGAAAGGCTTAGTATATTTTTGAAGAGGTATTATGTGAGTCATTACCTTTGTATTGTAGATATTTAGATCTTCATAGCTCCAAGAAAAAACATCCATGTTCTTTTTCAAGAACTTGATATACTGATGCTTCTCTTTTCTTGATAGGGCCTTATTTATCCTAACAATATTGGGCTCTTCCTCTGTTCCAATATTAACTTCATCAATCTCACATTCTTGGACTAGAGGTTTATATGCTCTATCAAAGTCATCATACCAGCTCTCTAAAGATACCAACCCCCTAGGGATCCTGTTGGTCTTTAGTTGTATTAATTCTGTAGGCTCTCCAATAATATCCTTCAATTTTTATTTATCACTTTCATCACAAATAACATCAGAAAATTCATTTTGCATAGTCATAAAATCATTAATGTGTATATCATCATGAAAAACATGTAAATATACCACATTATTATGAACATATGGCTTATAACAGATATGGTTGGAAACCTTTCCATAAACCAAGTGTCTATCTCAAGATTTTCTATTGTAGAAGCATTAATGGCCAACAAATTGGCATTGTGATTCTGTGCTCTTGGAATAAATTGTAGATCAAAGGCTAGGAATCTATCTATTTCATACAACATTGCCTACTTATATTTCTTTAGTCTAGGGTTCTTTGTTTGATATTTCTCTTTGATTTTTTGGATTATTAGTTCAACATACCCACTAACTTGGAGGTAATTAATATCCAACTCTTTGGCCTTCCTTAGCCCTAGCAATAAAGCTTCGTATTCTACAACATTATTTGTGCAA
Organism: Wollemia nobilis; assembly: GCA_028583015.1. NCBI lineage: Eukaryota > Viridiplantae > Streptophyta > Pinopsida > Araucariales > Araucariaceae > Wollemia > Wollemia nobilis. The sequence continues at coordinate 7,275,147 of JAQPPZ010000690.1, read as the reverse complement.
GAAAATTCTAACCTATATGGTATGCTAAGATAACTACAATTGATGTATGTCAACAATACTCTAGCTTATGCTCCTGCTTTATATTTTGCTCGATCAAATGTCATAGTGCATATCTCAGAAGTCAGAGTTCTATCAGTTTTTGCATCTACTTCAAATTTTAGTTTTGAATCCATGTTCTCAACATCAGGTACTTCCAACAAGAAAGGAGAGTTCTAGATAGAGTAAAACCCATGTTTTTTTTCTCAATAGAATTCATGACATTAACCATGTTATCATTAGGATATTTGAATTCAACTAAATACCTATTAAAGGGTTATATTTTCAATATCACTTTCTCATTACCTTGCATTGGAATAGTGGCAGATGACCAATCTAACTGAATAGTACCACCTAACTACTCTGCCTAATGCCTAGAGAGTAAGATAGAAAAGAAAGGGTCCACATCTACAACTACAACATCCATAACCACACCCCTCTTAGGATATTGTTCAATATGGACAAGAAGTCCAGTTATAATACCTACACAAGGTACTCTCTTGTTATCCATGATAGAAATAAGAGGGTGCTCTTTTTAACAAATCAAGCCTAACTGATAAACTACTTTTTTTGACATTACATTCATGGAAGCACCATTGTCAAGCATGCAATTATGAATAACATATTAATTGAAGAACACAAGCTTATACTAAGAGGGGGTGAACAGTAGAAGACCACTTTTTACTTTTCTTTCCCAATCAATATTATGCAATGTATCAAGAGCAATATAAACAACAGTAATCAAAGCAATGCACAAATCACCACACACAATAGAGACACCAATTTAACGTGGTTCACCCAATGTGGGCTACTCCACGGAGAAATATTTCACTAAAATTTTCTCAACAAATATCTTGGGAAACCTTTCCCTATTACAATGTTTACGAAACTCTTTCCAAAGGAGACACCAATCTCCTAATCAAGCTTGTGGATCTCTATCCACATGAGAAATCCTTTCTCCTCTGCTCTAGCTAGTGATCTTCTAGAATAACTGCTACCTCCACTGCACTGGTTAATGGATATATATCCATTGAAGACTCATGTTATCACTTAGAAGACCTATCCTCATTGCCCTAGCTAATGGATATATATCCACTGGATACTATCATTCTTTATACTCTGTTACCTCCAAAGCTTACTCTCAAATCTGGTCAGCTGAAATTATTATTATTTTTTAACTTGGAGAGGGCTGTCGGCCGACCCCCGCTCATGGTCGGCCAATTTTTTTTTTTTTTAAACTTTGGGGGGGGCTATCGGCCGACCCCCTCTCATGGTCGACCGACAGGCATCGGTTGAATTTTTTTTTGTTTAACTTATTTAAAAAAAATATATATATATATATATATATATATATATATATATATATATATATATATATATATATATATATATATATATATATATATATATATATATATATATATATATATATATATATAATAAATAAATAAAGTAATAGTTATAATTATAATTATAACTATCATATTAATATACTATTTATTATTATAAAGTTAAATTAACAGTTTAAATAAATATTTAAATAAATTTAATTAAAAAAAATCAAATTTAATTTAAATACCTAATTAAACATATAATCAAACTTTATTAAACAAAGGGAAAATATTTAATTAAACATTTAAGACCCAAGAGGTCAAAAATGATTTTTTTTTTTAAAGTCCAAAAAATGACGATAAAAGTCCAAAACATCGACCTGATCTCAACAACACAAAAATTCTTAAGGACGCTTTCGGAAAGACAAGGCAAGATGGGAAAATACCCGAGGACTCAATTTTTTTGAACAAATATAGATCAAGGTAAATTTGAGCGGACTCACAGGACACCAAATTTTTTGAAAAATGGGGGTAAAACATGTTGGATTTTGAGGATCCAACATAGGCTCTGACTAAGACAGGTGATGAAAAATATTATTGGGTAATGATCACCTGAGAACTCCAGAATCTCCAACAAATCGAAAGATAAAACTTGCCTAATCACCTACAAAAAAAACCTTAATCACCTACAAGGGAATACCTTAGTCACCTAAAATAACTGCTTAATCACCTGTAGAAACTTCTTAATCGCCTAAAAGAACTCATCAATCACCTAAAGAAATTGCTTAATCACCTAAGGACTGAAACACACTTTTTTTTTGTGTGTGTGGCTTCTCAAGCCCTTTGTACAGAATGATACAATTTTAGATGCTGGCCATTGATAATAATTGAAAATTCCTTGCCATCCAGAGTTTGCAACTTGTAAGTATGTTGGCCTACCATTTGAAGGATTTGATAGGGACCAAGCAATTTTGGTTTCCACTTCCTTTTTCCTCATGCTTGCAATTATTAATACAACACTATACCTCCTTACTGAAAAGGTTTGCCTCTGGCCTTATTATTGAACAACTGTGATGTTTTATGAGCTTGCTCAGTCATCTTCGTTAATGCATCTTTTCTATCTTCCTACAACTTCATCATTTGATCGTCTTCTTTGCAAGACATTTATATTTTCATGATCCTACAGAAGCAAAGAAAAAGCATGAATTTCTACCTAAGTGGGAAATAGAGTATCCTCACCATAAACTAGCTCATAAGGAGATTTTCCAGTGCTTATTTTGACAAATATTCTATCAGCCCACAAAGCAAACTTTAGTTCACTATCCCAACTTCTCTTATTCTTGCCCAATGCTCTTGTGATTCTTGTGATCAAATTTTTATTTGAGGATCTAGCTAATCCATTCCCTTGAGGATAGTAGTTTGCAGAATGAGAAAGCTCTATGTTGTACCTAGCACAAAATTCAATCATTTCAAAAGAAGTGAAATAGTTACCATTGTCTTTAACTAACTTCTTAGGGACCCCAAATATTGTTAATATTTACTCTTCCAAAAACTTGATGACCACCCCTATAGTAGATTTCTTGAGATGTGCTACTTCTACCCACTTAGTAAAATAGTCTGTTGCTGTGATGATCCACCTGTGACCTTCAGAGGAATTGGGGTTAATATCACCTATGAGATCTACTCCTCATTGAGCAAAAGGAGCTTCAACAATCACTAGATTCAAGGGTATGGCTGATAATTTCTTCTTCCCTACAAAAACCTGATAGTTATGACAACTTCTAACAAAATGATAGACATATTTAAACAATGAGGGCCAATAATAACCAACTCTCATGATTTTGTGAGTAGTGGCCTTTGGAGCAAAGTGGCCTTCACAAAAATTAGAATGATATTATTTCATCACTTGAGGCACCTATTACTCAAATAAATAGAGAAGCAACACTCCATATGAATGCCTCTAATACAATCTAGCTTCCTAAATATAATACATTTGAACCAGTTGCTTGATAGACCTTATTTTATTTTGGGACATGTCTCTTGGAAATGATAAGTTTTTGAGGTAGAATATTATGCCGTCATACCATCTACAATAAGAATTATTAATTTCTCAATTTTCTTGTTGCTCATATATTGTAATAGTATTATTCATATATTCTCCTTCTTTGTTGTCCAAGTACTTTTCCAGTCCTTATCCTTTGACAATTTGTACTGCCTTGAACTCCACATCATACTGCAGTAATTTGGCCATCCACCTTGCAAGACTACCTAAGGATTCAGGTTGAGTAAAAATATCTTTAATAACAATGTAGGGGATATAAGCTATTACCTTATTAGATCCAAAGATATACTTGAAATGATCCAATGCTCTGATTAATGCATAAGCCTATTTTTCCAAAATGGAAAATTTTAGTTGAGCACCCTTCAACCCTGTACTCATAAAGGCTATGAGCCTTTCATTTTTATCTTCATCTTGTTGAGCTAGAACTGCAACAATAGTGTGTTCTGAATCAAATGAGTATGTTATAAAATATTTGGATTAGTTAGGGCAGATCAATACTGGAGCCTTAGTAATTGCATCTTTGATCTTCTGAAAAGCTGCAATATTTTCCTTTGTCCACCTTATCTCTCCATTTTCTTGATCATGTCATTTATTGGCTTGGAAATCTGAGCAAAATTAGGGACAAACCTCCCAATAAAGTTAATATTTCCAAAAAATGATCTAACTCCCTTAATATTTTTAGGAGGGAGAATTTTAGCAATGGATTCTAATCTTTGTGGATCAATGCTAATTCCATATTTTAAAATAATATGCCTAAGTAGTTTACCTTGTGTGGCACCAAACACACATTTTATAGGATTTAAAGCTATGCCAAACTCCTTGCACTTGTCAAACACTTGACTTAGATGTGCAAAGTGATCTTCAAGATTTTTTGAAAAAATTGTAATGTCATAAAGATACACTACCACTATCTTGAATATCAATCCTTTAAATGCAACATCCATTGCTCTCTGAAATGTTTCCCCTACATTCATCAATCCAAAGGGTATACAGAGATATTAAAATGTTCCCCTTGGTGTAGTGAAAGTTGTTTTGTGCCTATCTTCTGGATTCACTACAATCTAATTGCAACCTAAAAATCCATCCAACAAAGATATTCTTGATGACCCAACCACTGCTTGAAAAAGCTGCTCTATATTTGGAAGTGGATTATTGTCTTTAAGAGAGCTCTTATTCAAATTTCTAAAATACACACAAATCCTGATCTCACCATTCTTTTTTCTAAGTGAAACTAGGTTCGTTAACCAAGTATAAAATCTCACCTTCTTGATTATCTTTATATCTAGTAATTTTTACACTTCTTTCTGTAGAATTGGATGTAAAATGGGATTGAACTTCCCTTGTTTTTTTCTGAAAGGATTAGTATATTTTTGAAGAGGTATTTGAAGAAAACAAGCTTATACTGAGAGGGGGGTGAACAATATAAGATAAAATTTTTACTGTTATTTCCAAAGAAATAACTTCACATATCATCAATTGCAATAATGAAACAATGCATAAATCACCACACACATAAGAGACACATTTTTAACATGGTTCACCCAATATGAGCTACATACATGAAGAAATATTACTTATAAAATTCTAAACAAATTTTGTGGGCACCAACCCATAGAAGACACCAATCACCTATTACAATGTTCATGGACACCAATGCACAAGAGACACCAATCCCCTCTACTAGTTTGTGGACACCACTCCACAGGAGACATCAATCCCCTCTGCTCTAGTTTTGTGGACACCACTCCATAGGAGACACCAATCCCCTCTACTCTAGTTTTGTGGACACCACTCCACAAGAGACACCAATCCCCTCTACTCTAAGTACTACTCAAATTTTCTCCCAAACCTGATCACAATACTGCTCACAACTCTTTCTCAACTCAGATCCAAAATATACTCACAATACTGCTCATAAATTTGCTTAAATTAGCTCTATAACTTGCTCACAAATCCTTATCACAACTCTGCTCAAATCAGCTCCATAACCTACTCATAAATCCTTCTCACATCTGCTCTTAAGTTTACTCACAACACCTGCTCAAATATGCTCCAAAACCTGCTCACAAAAGTGCTCAACACTGATCCAAAATATGCTTACAAACACTACTCATCTACTCCCAAAACCAATCATGAACAATACATAAATCTGCTCACAAAAATTGCTCATATACTCCTAAAACCAATCATGAACAATGCACAAATTTGCTCTCAAACATTGATCTATAACACTTGCACATTTACTCCCAATTCAATCAAAGATAATGCATAAATTTGCTCTAAAATATGATCTATGATCCTTGCACATTTATTTCTAATTTCAAGCAAAAACAATGCACATCCAATAATTCCTTATACCTCCAACCATATGACAACAAAAATGTTTTCCTTAACCAAAACCACTTTGAGAAAGGAATTAAATCACCATACCTCTAAATCTGCCTCAATGATGATGATATTTTTTTTGCACGAGCTTTCCAAACCTACCTTAACAAAATGATTTTCCTTTTGTTTGTGCCTTCAAAAATTGGTTAGCAATCCTCTTTTTCCTTTCTTGATTAAATATCAAATCATCCATTCAAAAAACCTTATCAAAAATGTTGTAAGTGTGAATAGGTCATCACAAAGGAGGCTTAGAAAAATCTAGTTTCTAGCCTCCAGTGTGAAAACTCCCTCACTTTGTCGGCAAATGTTGTCGGCAATTTGTTTCCCTATTCTCCCTAACTCCTACTTCTTCTCCTATATTCCCTCCTTATCCCTCCATGTCCTCCTTTTTCCTCCGTTATTTCTATCTCCTTATCCCTCCAATTCCTCTCCGCTATCTCTCCAACCTTATCCCTCCATCCTTTCTTTTCTATTCTCTATAAATTATTAGTCCCTATTATGTATTAAGTTGGCTGCAATTATTGAAGGTGCATTTTAATAAATCTAAGTCCACTGCATTTTTTATATTTTAATTGTATATTTCGCTGCGTCATAGAAGTCATTTGGTCAACATCTGGTATTAGAGCCAGAGTGTGCCAGTTCGGGCATGGATCCCGAGGCACGCGACAGTCGAGGTGACACCTGCAGGCACGGTTCCTGAGGCGAACATTGATAGGTGGACACAATTTTTGAGGTCGGTGCAGAGAACAAGGATCGAAAGTAGGATTGGCTCAGATCTCAAGGCGAATCATTGATTGGACGTGACATGTGGTGGCACGAGGTAACGACACGTGGAAGCACGTGGATCGAGGCGACATGCGGATCGAGGCGGTTGAGCTGGCGGAGGTACTGGCGTGGACACGTGGCAATAGGTGATTGGATAAAATTTTGCCACGTGGCGATTGCACATTGGTCGAGTCTGCAATTGGTGACGGTGACGAGGTTGTGATTGGTCGACGCGGCGGTAAAAGGTACGTGGTTGAGGGTTATAACCCGTGAGCCCCGGTGGCGCATGCACCTGGCGTGGCGGTCAAGGCGTTTGCTTGCTGTGAGGAGGTCCGGGGTTCAAATCTCGTCGGGCGCTCTGCAAAGGAGGTAAATTTTTGTTTTATTTTTTGTTTAAAGCCGTCGCCAAGAAGATAAAAGGAAGTCACGTCTTCCTTGTTCATGGAGGAGCCATGTGATCAAGCGGCTAAGGCGCCCGCTTCGTAGACAGCAAGTCGCGGGTTCGAGTTCTAGCCTGAAAGAAAGGTAAAAAAAAATTTAATAGTGTTTTTTAAAGGTTTTAAAAATTTATTTAATAATTTTTTATATTATTTTTTTAAAATTATCTTTTTTAAATTAGTTTTTTAAAAAGGTAATTTAAAAAATAATAAAAAGATTATTAAATTTATTTAAAAAAACCTTTATAAAACCTTTTTTGCAAACCTTTAAAGAGAATTTGTGAAAGGAGAAAATAATGTGCCCGTGCAAATGATAGATGTTCCGATCTGAAGGGTGCTATTATGCACTACTTTCAATTTTGAAGAGACAGACACTAGAATCCTTTGACCAAAGGGTTCAAAGTTTAGGACTACACACAATGTTTTGTCAACTTGAAAATCAGGTGATAGCTCACCTAAGAAAGCCGAATTCAGGGTACGAGGCAGATTCAAAAGACAATATCTTCGAAAAGAGGATTGAAGAGTCCGAGACTGAGCAATTTGTTTCGAATGTACGATCAAGTGCCAGTTACACACCAGGTGTACAGGTAGCTGAATCGAGTGAGAGCTATTCTCCACGCTCTCCTGAACCTGAACCAGAAGAAGAAGAAGAAGAAGAATAGGAAAAGGAAGAAGAAGAAGAAGAAGACAAAGAAGAAGCAGCAGAAGAAGATCCAGAGGAAGTGAAACCTGAGATCATCATCATCAGCAGTAGTTTCGAAGTAGAATTTGAATGTACTAAAAAGGCGAGATTTGATTTAAATCATTAAATCATTTTGTACTGCTTTGTATTTCCAGTTTGCCTCAATAAAAGTTTGTTTTTTTTAGACATGGCTGCAAACACTAGTCTACCAATCCCTGAATTTAATGGTAGTGACTATGAATACTGGTCTATAAAAATGAAGACCTTGTTGATAGGAAAAGGTCTTTGGGATGTAGTTGAAGAAGGTTATACAGAACCAACTGCTGCTGAATGGGCAGCGTTCTCTAATGCTGATAAAAAGGCGAGAAAAGAAGCACAAAAGAATAATGCTTTTGCCCTTTATCACATTCATGCTGCCTTAGATAAAAGTATCTTCCCTAGGGTTGCATCTTATGTAATTGCACAAGATGCCTGGAATGCCCTAAAAGAAAGCTATAGAGGTAGTGACCAAGTGAAGCAGGTAAAACTGCAAACTTTGAAACGAGATTTTGAGAATCTCAGGATGCAAGAGAATGAAAGAGTCGGAGATTACTGCATGCGAGTGAAAGTAGAAGTCGACAAAATGGTCACACTAGGGGAGGATATTAAGCCAGAGATGATGGTGAAGAAAGTGTTGAGAACACTTCTTCCTAAATGGAATTCAGTTGCAATAATTATTGAAGAATCCAAAGACTTAACCACATTGTCTTTTGATGCATTGACTGGTTCACTTCTCTCACATGAAGAGAGGTTACAGGAAACTCCTACCACCAGTTATGGAGGAGATGACAAAGCTTTTGCCACACATGAAGGAAGAGGTAGAGGCCATGGCGAGAGGACAACAAAGAGGTAGAGGCAGGAATAATCAAAGAGGGGGAACTCCTAACGAGAGGAGGATCATCCAACGGAGGTGGAAATCGGAATAGAGGAGGACAGCGAGCAATATAGAGGGAAACAATCCGGCAAAGGAAAAGGAGGAGACAAATCAAAACAAGTTTGCTACAATTGTGGCAAACCTGGCCATTATGCTCGAGATTGTTGGTCAAAGACTTCGCAAGGAAGCAACAACAACCAGAGCAGTCAGTTTGGGAATTTTGGAGAAGAGGAAGAGTCCTCAAATCTCTTTCTTTCTTATGGTCAAACAGAGCAAAATATGAATGATACATGGATTTTGGACACTGGGTGTTCAAATCACATGAGTGGCAAAGAAGAACTCTTTGCTAAGTTAGACTCCTCATACAAATCCAACATCCGATTGGGAGATGACAAGTCATTGGCAGTTGAAGGCATTGGAGCTATGGAGGTTCCAACAAAAGAAGGCATCAAGCAAGTAAGTGATATCTATTACACACCTCATCTTCAACACAATCTTCTAAGTGTTGGTCAAATGCTTGAAAAGAATTACAAGTTGATTTTTGATGAGGGTAAATGCACCATTTTTGACAAGAATAATAGTAATAGAATCATTACACAAGTGCCAATGTCAAAGAATAGATTATTCCCTTTGAAGTTTAGCCATCCAGGAGGAAATAAGTTAGAAAATGTTGCAATTACCAATCCAAGTGTCCTATGGCACTTGCGATATGGTCATTTGAATTCAGCAAGTTTGAAAATGCTAACTTCACAAGCAATGGTGACTGGACTTCCCAAAATTCAAGACAGTAAGGAAGTCTGTGAAGGGTGTGCCTTGGGCAAGCATGCCAGATCAAAATTTCCTCATGGACAAGCATGGAGGGCCAGCTATCCTCTTCAGTTGGTACATTCAGACATCTGTGGTCCAATGCAGACCAAGAGTCTAGGTAACCACTCTTACTTCCTACTTTTCATTGATGATTGCACAAGAATGTGTTGGATATATTTTTTGAAGCATAAGGATGAAGCATTTGCATGTTTTGTTGATTTTAAAGCAAAATTTGAAAGTGAGAGTGGATATTCTATAAAATGTCTTAGATCAGATAGAGGAGGAGAATACTCCTCTAATCAATTTTTGAATTTTTGTAAACATCATGGCATCAAGAGGCAGTTCACAACTGCCTACACACCACAGCAAAATGGTGTTGCAGAAAGGAAAAATCGCACCATTGTGGAGATGGCGAGATCAATGCTTCAGACAAAGCATTTGAGTAATGCATATTGGGGAGATGCAACAAGGACTAGTGTTCACATCTTGAATAGAAGTCCTACTTCAAGTTTGAAAGGGAAGACACCTTACCAAGCCTGGTATGGTAAGAAACCAAATGTGAAGTATTTCAGAGTATTTGGTTCATTGGCATATGCTCACATTCCTGATGAGCTGAGAAAGAAGTTGGATCCAAAGAGTCAGGCATGCATTTTTGTAGGATATTGTGAAAACACAAAGGGTTATAGACTCTACAATCCTACGACTCGAAAGATAGTGGTTTCAAGGGATGTGATTTTTGATGAAGGGGGAGAGTGGGGTAAGCCCCAAATATTCAGTGATGTTGAAGCCACTGATGTAGTTGCTCAGCAGGTGCAACCGCAGCTCCCACAGAAAGGAAAGCAGTCTCCACCCTCACATCCTCCAAGTCCATCTTCTGATTCAACTGCTTCACCAAGTCCTTCTCCACAGCGATCAGTAAGTTCCTCACCAATGGACATTGATGTTCCATCCAAAGGTAAGAGAACTTTACAGTATCATCCATCATCTCAGATGTTGGATAAATTTTTTTCAAGAAGATATACTAGGAGTCAAGCTAGTGAAATGGAATCTGTTTTACATAGATTAGAAAGTATGCACTTGTATGGTGATGATGAATCCCAGCAAGAACCTAGGGGAGATCAAGTTAACTATGCTTTGTTAACTAGTGCACAACTTGAACCTTCTAGTTATGAGAAGGCATGTACTCGAGAAGATTTGGCAAGATGCCATGAAAGAGGAGATAACCTCTATAAAAAACAATGACACTTGGGAGCTCGTGAAGCTTCCGAAAGGAAAGAAATGTGTTGTCTGTAAATGGATCTTCAAGACCAAGTTTAATGCTGATGGAAGCATTGAGAAGCATAAGGCAAGATTAGTGGCAAAGGGTTTTACTCAGAAATATGGAATAGATTATGAAGAGACTTTTGCTCCTGTAGCCAGACAGGAGACAATCAGAACAGCTTCTTGCCTTAGTCGCACACAAAGGATGGAAAGTCCAACACATGGATGTCAAGAGTGCATTTCTCAATGGTTACTTGATAGAAGAAGTGTACGTTGAGCAACCACAGGGATTTGAAGTACAAGGTAAGGAACACCTTGTTTACAGATTGAAGAAGGCACTCTATGGCCTTAAACAGGCACCAAGAGCTTGGTACTCACGCATTGATGGGTACTTCAAAGATTATGGGTTCACCAAGAGCAAAAATGAACCCACACTCTACTACCTAAAGCATAGAAATGACATCCTCATAGTTTGTTTGTATGTGGATGATCTCATTTTTATGGGTAGTAATGAAAAAATGAATATGGAGTTCAAACACTCCATGATGACGTAGTTTGAGATGAAGGATCTTGGATTAATGCACTACTACCTTGGAATGGAGGTTCATCAGTCAGATACAGGGATCTTCATCTATCAACATAAGTATGCTCGGGATATGATCAAGAAGTTTGCTATGGAGCATTGTAAACCGATTGCAACTCCAGTTGGACATGGGATCCAATTAAGCAAAGATGATGGAGCACCAAAAGTTGACATGACCACTTTCAAAAGTATGGTTGGGAGTTTGATGTTTCTCGCCAACACCAGACCAGATATTCAGTATGCTGTATCTCTTGTTTCTAGATTTATGGCTAACCCATCTGAGCTGCATTTGCAGGCAGCTAAGAGAATTTTGAGATATGTGAAGGGTACATTGGATTTTGGAATCCAGTACCATAAATGTAACACTATCAAGCTTGTAGGCTTCAGTGATAGTGATTGGGGTAGCAATATTGATGACAGGAAGTCAACATCAGGAAACTGTTTTAGTCTTGGATCAGGACTAATAACTTGGAGTTCAAAAAAGTAGACAGTAGTAGCGCTATCTTCAACAGAAGCTAAGTATATAGCAGTTACTTATGCAAGTACTCAAGCCTTATGGCTAAGGAAAGTACTAGAAGAGATTGGAGAACAACAAAGTGGTCCGACCAGAATCTACTGCGACAACATCAGTGCCATTCAATTGGCATATAATCTTGTCCACCATAGCAGAACAAAGCATTTTGATATGAAGTACCACTTCATCAGAGATATGGTGGAACATGAAATTGTTGAGCTTCAATACTGTCACACTTTGGAGAACATTGCAGACATCTTCACCAAGGCGATGACTAAAGCTCAATTTGTAAAGTTGAGAGACTGTGTAGTCAATCCTCTCAACTTTAAGGGGGAGAATGTTGTAAGTGTGAATAGGTCATCACAAAGGAGGCTTAGAAAAATCTAGTTTCTAGCCTCCAGTGTGAAAACTCCCTCACTTTGTCGGCAAATGTTGTCGGCAATTTGTTTCCCTATTCTCCCTAACTCCTACTTCTTCTCCTATATTCCCTCCTTATCCCTCCATGTCCTCCTTTTCCTCCATTATTTCTATCTCCTTATCCCTCCAATTCCTCTCCGCTATCTCTCCAACCTTATCCCTCCATCCTTTCTTTTCTATTCTCTATAAATTATTAGTCCCTATTATGTATTAAGTTGGCTGTGATTATTGAAGGTGCATTTTAATAAATCTTAGTCCACTGCATTTTTTATATTTTAATTGTATATTTCGCTGCGTCATAGAAGTCATTTGGTCAAAAAAAAACATACACAATAAAGCTTAAAAAAAAAAACTCCTTATATCTCCCTTTTGAAACTCACAATATAAAGATTTATTTAACAATAATAACCCTTATTTATCCTTTTGAAAAAATTAAATCACATTTATTATTTGTAAAAATTAATCACCACACTATACCTTACAAATCCCTATTCCTAAAATTAAATCACACTTCTATACCTTATAACTCCCTTTTATCATTTGCCAAAATTAAATTGCAGAACTATACCTTATAACTCCTCATATATCAAATTTAATAAAAATTAAAATATAAATACCTCTCACTGCCATCGACAGGATTCGATCCCCCAACCTTGAGAAAGCCCAGTGCCCTAACACAGGCCCTTTAACTAGCTGTACTATCACAACACATGGAACCAAAAGGCGCAAAATGATTTTTATTTCCTTCGGCACTCTATTTTTGAAAATCAACAAAAATGGTGCTCAAGGGATTCGATCCCTTAACCTCCCGCACAACAGCACTCCATGTGAGACAAGTAAACAGTTGGGCTACCTGACGATTGAAACAAAAGGATCACAATATTTTATTTAAGTTTATCTTTTGCTGCCACCAAGGTTTCATTCTTCTCCTCCTTTGTCTTCTACTTGCTGCCTACTCCTGCTTGATTGATGCACTTTCAATTCGATTCTATTGGTAAATTAATTTAAACCTTATATTTATATGCTTTCCTTTGGCTCCTCAATGAAGTTGACTCAATGATTTTATGCGCTGTGTCCTTTGGCACCCAAACATTTGAATTTTTGAACTGTCAAATTTTTAATCTTTTACAAGGAGGTCGCCTAAGGTTTTAAATATTTAAACTTTTAAACTATATTTAAATACTTTGATTTAAATATGAACCCTCTTCCTTAAAATTTAAATATTATTTAAATATTAAAGCATCCTTGAAGATATCTGCCTTGCACTTAGTGATAACTCAATATTTCATCCTTGGAGATATTTCTGCCTTTGACATCAACATTTCATCCTTGAAGATATTTTTACCTTTGACATCAATGAAAACTCAATATTTACAACAATATTATGTGAGTCATTACCTTTGTATTGAAGGTCTTTAGATCTTCATAGCTCCAAGTAAAAGCATCCATGTTATTTTTCAATAACTTGATATAATGCTGCTTCTATTTTCCTAATAGGGCCTTATTGATCCTAACAATATTGGGCTCTTCCTCTATTCCAATATTAACTTCATCAATCTCATATTCTTGGACTTGAGGTTTATATGCACTACCAAAGTCATCAAACTAGCTCTCTAAAGATACCAACCCCATAGGGATCTTGTAAGTCTTTAGTTGCATGACTTTTGTAGGCTCTCCAATAACATACTTCAATTTTTCTTCACCACTTTAATCGCAAATAACATCAAAAAATTCATTCTGCATAGTCAAAAAATCATTAATGTGTATATCATCATGAAAAACTTGTAAATATACCACATTATCAGGAACAAATGGCTTATAAACGGATATGGTTAGAAAAATTTCCATAAACCAAGTGTCTATCTCAAGATTTTCTACTCTAGAAGCATTAATGGCCAACAAATTAGCATTATGATTATGTGCTCTAGGAATAAATTGTAGATCAAAAGCCAAGAATCTATCTATTTCATCCAACACTGTCTGCTTATATTGCTTTAGTCTAGGGTGCTTTGTTTGATATTTACCTTTGATTTTTTGGATTATTAGTTCAGCATCCCCACTAAATTGGAGGTAATTAATACACAACTCTTTGGCCTTCCTTAGCCCTAGAAATAAAGCTTCATATTTTGCAACATTATTTGTACAAGAAAATTCTAACCTATATGGTATGCCAAGATAACTACCATTGATGTTTATCAACAGTACTCCAGCTCCTGCTCTTGCTTTAGATTTTACCCCATCAAAGGTCATAGTCCATATCTCAGAAGTCAAAATTCTATCAATTTTTGCATCTGCTTTAGCTTTCAGTTTTGGATCCATGTTCTCAACATCAGGTACTTCCAACAAGAAAGTAGAGTTCCAGATACAGTAAACCCCAATGTATTTTTCCTCAAAAAAATTCATGACATTAACCATGTTATCATTAGGATCTCTAAATTCAATTGAATACTTGTAGAAGGGTTCTCTTTTTAATATCACTTTCTCCTTACCCTGCATTGAAATAGTGACATATGACCAATCTAACTAAATAGTACCACCTAACTTCTCTATCCAATGCCTAGAGTGTAAGATAGAAAAGAAAGGATCCACATCTACAACTGCAACATCCATCACCACTCCTCTATTAGGATATTGTTCAATATGGAAAATAAGTCCAGTTATAATGCCTACACAAGGTACTCTCATGTTATCTCTTTTTGAAAAATCAAGTCTAACTGATCAACTACTTGTTTTGACATTACATTCATGGAAGCGCCACTATCAAGCATGCGGTTATGAATAACATATTTATCCCCATAGCCTGATGTATACCTTAGTAAGATGTAAAATGGTTTAACTGAATATGGGGCTCTAACTGCATTATTTACTAGGCCTATGGGGTTTTGAGGCTTTCCTCCTAATTGATCAATTAATTTGAAGGCTTTACATACCTGACACCGGTACTTTGAAATAGTTATTAATTCCCCAAAAGTGATGCTAACCTTTTGCTTTGCAAGCTCTATACCCAGATCTTATCATCAATTCTATTTTTAGTTTTCTGATTAGCTAAGTAACTTTGCTGCTTTTGGATAATTTCTTCTACATCAGGCTCTTTAGGAATTATTTGCAACTTCATCCGATTTACCTTTTTTTGTGAAGTCACTCTAGTATCTTTCTACTTTGGTGTAGGACCTTCATAAATTTTTTATTCCACTGTTCTATTCCTATTATTTATAACATGTATATTTTCTAAATATTCAACCTCTTCTGTTGTAGGTACAAGCTTCCCCTACTTCATTCTATCAAATATGGTACTAGGAGGCTCACTTGAGGTTGATGCCTCTCCAAATACTAAGGCTCTTTGCTCAAGATCACTGGCACATATGTCCATGTCCCTTTCAAATTTTTGTTCTGTGGTTTCATCCTCTTAAGTCCAATATACATTAATTCTAATATCTTCATCTTCATATTCAACATTCAAATCAACATTAGAATGCATACTTAGATAAATACCACAATCAACAAGGTTATGTGGTGCATCACAAGAAAAGCAATAAAAGGGATAATCTGATGCTATATTATTTTATGGCATGGGATTTGGAATAGAATTTAGATTTCTCTCTACTTATTTCTTTTTCCAATTTCTATTTTGATTCTTGTTTCCTTCCTCATTTTCATTGTTATTCTAGTTTCTATTGAAATTCCTCTTGAAAGGAGGCCTGTTGTCTTCCTGCTATCTATTATTTCCCTGTGAAGTTTTTATAGTGTTGTCCTTCCATTTTTTAAGTCTAGCCAACCTGTTATTCAAAGTAGTAAACATCTCACTCAATTGATTAGCTATTTTGTTGATTGGATCTTGATCTATTTTATTAGGGATAGAGAAATCAACCTTCTTAGGCTTTCGTTCAGGTTGATTGGGCTCTAGAGAGTATGCTTTTATCTTACCACTATCAATAATATGTCTCTCTATTTCAATAGCTCTTTCCATGCATATACCAATGGTGGTTTTTGCTTGTTGCCTTAGCTCATAACTAAAATATCTAGGGAAAGCATTTTTATAGAAACAAATGGACTGATCATCATTTGGCCTTAATTCTACATGAATCTTATTTCTGGTCTTGAAGAACCTCCTATTGAAATCTTCCACTATTTCATTTTTCTTCTTCTTCATGGTGGCCAACTCTATCAACAAAGACTGTTCATTCTTCCTCTCTCCATATTTCCTAAGGAAAGTGTTCTCTAGCTCTTGAAAATTATGGATAGTACCAGCTCCAAGGTTGTTAAACCATTCTCAAGCATCCTTCTCTAATGTTTGAAAGAATAATCTAAGGATAACATCTTCATAATCCACCTCAAGACTATCCATGGCATATAGAAAATCTCTAATATGATCTTCATCGATCACAACATTATTTCCTTGGAACTTAGGCAAGTACTTATGAGCTTTACTAGGGAGAGGATTCAAATTTGTAGGTAAAACAAAAGCTCTATATCTATTGGTCCTCCACTGATTGACATTAGCATTGGTATTCTAATTAAAATTTTGATTGATATTTTGATTTACATTGATATTTTTATTTGTATTAGGAGTTGCCATACTCACTACATGTTGATTCACTATAGGTACTTGGTTTACAATAGGAGAAGACTGATTCAAACCAAGATTTGGGCTAGAAATAGAAATTGGAATTGAAGATTTTATGTGAGACTTGAAAAATACCTTAGGATTTGACACTCCATAAAGCACTTCTTTGCCACTTCTTCTTGTAGACACCAGATCCAGCTCCTTTTATTTTTTTTATTTTTGAGTTCATTCAGAGTTTCCAGCATAGATGTGCAAAGAAATAGCAAGATATTAAAAAATACTTAGGATAATATTGCTCAACCTGATATGCACTCAGCTCTCACAAACTCCACTCTAGGATATACTAAGAAAAATAAAACACACAATAATACTTAAGTCGCAAAAAACTGTTGGCTGACTGCTACCACACAAAAAGTTCTAGAATCATCCTTGGAAATGATGTCAAAAACTATTATGGTGATTTTTTGTGTCCTTAAATATTTGGGGTTGTCACGCCACAAGAAAATCACTGGTTCACAAACAACATTGTGGACTCTGGTGGATCCACCTCTTTAACTTGGGAAAATATTATCACAAATACTCTAGATAGATCGAGTAAGGTAAGGACACCCTGGAGGTGAGCCTATAATACTTCTCATATGCTCATGCTCATCCAGATTAACAAAAATGAAGAAAAAATGCAATATTAAAAATGACCAAGCTTTAGAGTAACTCCCAGCTAATGCTTCAAGCAATAGATCGATACCTTATCCATTGGGCAATTGTAGCTAGACTTAAAGGATGATGAAGAAATAAGAGGGAGGAGATAAAACTGAGTCAATCACATCCATTCAAATAATGTAACAAAGATGATTAAACATGCCAACAAAAGAAGATGCCACTTATACATTCAAATAATGTAACACATAAATGGGACAATAAGCAAAACTACACATAATATTGCTAAAAGGAGGAAGCAAGATAGCATTGATCAATAAATCATTACAATGGAGTCTGGTCAGTGTAACCAGATCTCACTAAGCAAGTACAAAAAATCCTCCATTCAAATAATGTAATAGAGAACTGCAACCCTTTGTTCAAATGATGTAACAAAGGGCCTCTTAGCTTTCGATCTCAATCATTGGAAATGATCTCAGTAAACTGGACACCTCCTCAACAAAACCTACATAGTGATAGGGAAGAAAATGGGGTGACTGAACAAGACACACAAAATAAAATACAACTAACAAGGACGACACTCTGGTATACCTCTTGCAGAATTACTACACACAAAAATTGATGCTTGATGCTGTTGCAGCTACTCTCTCATATTGATGATGGCCCATAATGATTAAAATTGCAACCGCTTCAATGATGGCTCATAACTACAATTGTTACTAAAAACCAGGTGATGGCCCATAAAATTGTAACTACCTTTGGAATTGATCCACCATATTGCTTGCATTAAATGGTTCTCATTCATGGTTGGATAGTGGTCTCCACTGATCCAAAGCATCTCCATTCCTCTTGAAAACTGTCCAAAAATGGCCTCAGGAAATTAACTTTCAATTGCTAAAACTTGGCTGCAAAAATGAGGTGCATCACAATTTTAATTATTTTTCCATTTTTTATAAGGCTAACCTTAGCCAGTTTTAAATCTTTTATTTCAAAAATTAAATAATAATAATAAAACTATTATCATTAAATAATAATTATATTATTTATTTAAATGCATGGTTTATTTATTAAATATATAATAATATTTAAATATAATATTATATAAAAAGGCCACGTGGGCCATCAAAGAGAATGGCCCACATGGGCCTTCTAATAAGGCTGAAAATTCCCTTTATAAAGGGATTATAATTTTACTTTATTATTATTATAATTTTTATTTTTATTTTTATACATCTTATATATATATATATATATATATATATATAAAAGGGGGATCGTCGGTCGACCCCCTCTCATGGTCGATCGACAAACGTCGATCGATTTTCTTTTTAATTTATATATATATATATATATATAAAATATAATATAATATAAAAAGTAAAAGTTATTATTAAAATTATAACTATCATATTAATATAATATTTATTACTATAGTTAAATTAACAGTTTAAATAAATATTTAAATAAATTTAAATACCTAATTAAACATATAATCGAACTTTATTAAACAAAAGGAAAATATTTAATTAAACATTTAAGACCCAAAAGGTAAAAAATGATTAATTAAACTTTTTAAAGTCAAAAAATGATGACAAAAGACCAAAACGCTGACATGCCCTCGATGATACATAAATTCTTAAGGACGCTTTCATAAAGATGAGGCAATATGGGAAAAGACTTGAGGACTCAAATTTTTTTGAATCGATACAGATCAAGGCAAATATGAGCGAAATTATAGGACACTAATTTTTTTGAAAACTAAGGGTAAAACAAGTTGGATTTTGAGGATCCAACAGGCAGGTCAATATTTTAGAGTATTTACAAGTTTATCAATACCGCCTAAAGCATGCTTACAACACCAAAGTTCATCTACGTGAATTCCAAGTAGGAAATCTTATTCTTAAAGAGAATCAACAAAACACCAATGCATTACTGCATCTTCGTGATCAATTTACGACTAATTGGTTATGTCCATACATTGTCACTCAAAAAGTGGGTAAAGGAACTTATAGACTTGCCAGTCTAGAGGGAGTTGAAGAACAAAAAAAAAATTACAATTCACACATTGCATTTTACACTTTGCATTTCACACATTTCATTTCACAAATTACATTTCATACATTGCATTTACAACCATCTTCACACATTTCATCCACACATTTTATGGATCATTTATTCAGTATAGATAATAATTGGTCCAATAAAGTCATGTTGCCTTAATCAGGGGCACCATCAAATCATTATCCATTTTCATTTCACCATTTCAAATTATCATTTGCAAACCACATGTCCATAATTCCTAGGTGTTTTTGGCCACTCATCCACTCCTAGTGTTTCTAGAAAACCTACAATAACATGTCGAGTTTTATTTAGGGCCAAGACACATTTTCACTAAGAAACTCTTGAGTTATGGGAATTTACTCTAACATTCTTGAACCAAACACAATCACACATATTAAAAACATCTTGTGTCAAAGAGGGATAACACCATGATTGGGTTAAACCTCGAAGTGAAAAGGGTATTCCTTGCTTGTTCCATTATGCACATAGTCCAAAAATAAAAAATAGTGGTTTTCACCACTATCACAATCATTTCCAAACAAAAGACAAATAGTAAGGATAGGGTAAAATTCTCATCACACTTCGATTGAGAATTTGATTCCCCAAAGCTCTAAATATTTTACACATCACACACCACATATCCTCAAGTTGTAAGGATAGAACTACATTTCCAGTCAAACAGTTAGGTAGTTTGAATCCCCAAAGCTTAGAGATTAGATTCTTGGACTATGGAGCTAATATCCATAGGAGATATAGATGCTTGATTGGTAGTACAGTACACTCATGCGTGGAGATATGTCTCTCTTGAAGATACCTCTAATCACACATACGAACAAACTAGCTTCTTGGTCTCCTCCATAATAGGTTTCATCTCAATTTACTCAATATGGGTTAATGAAATCACTTGGACACACATTGGTTCTTGATTGCCTTGAGTCATTACCACACTCATGATTCGGTAAATGAATTCACTGCACACACATTTGGTCTTAGAGAAATTAAACAATATTTAGTGATTTTGTTGGATATCACTAGTATGTATGAGTCTCCGTAAAACAATCAATTTTCCATATAAACATCCATATATTCTTTCATATTAATATCCATATCATTATATGAGTCTTCCATTGCACATACCACCATTTTGGTACCCCTGATTAAACAACAATGCTATATATGGTCAAATAAAATCTAAACTACAAATTATCACTAGAATATTAATTCATTTGCATTCATACACATTAGCATTGCATTATAATCCATCACACATACACACATGCATTCACACAAAAGCATTCACATAAAAGCATAACATAAAAGTAAAAGCTATGTCTATATATAGATAAATATCGCTTATACAATGAATGCTCGAAGGCTATATACAATGGAGCACCAAGGCTTATATATAAAAAGTGCATCTAAGCACTAGCTAATGCCTATGAGAGGACCCCTATGATCCTAAAGGAAAATTAGACCTAGAGCCACTATGCCTAGACTTACTATACCTAACAGACACTAATATTATTGAAGAGGATGGATCTGGTAGCCTAATGTGGTGCTCCATCAATCGATCCTCCAAAACCTAGATATATCCATCTCAGTCTTGAAGACATCATACATCATATATCTGATGATGGTCCCTCTCAAATAGCTCTACCTAGAACCTCACAATCCTATCCTTATCTCCACCTATAGTCACTTGTACCTCTAGCTTTTCTCGTAGTCAATCTATCTCTTTTCATCTTGAGCTATTATCACTACATCTCGCTCAACCACCATTTGCTCGAGTCTCACCCAATCCTCCTCACTTCGGCTTGGAGGTCTCTCTAGAATATCCTCCATATCATCATCATCATCACCACCTCCATCACCTCCAATATTTTGAGCCTACTCTATTGCATCCCTTTCCCATCTTCCTCGACTGCTATACCGAAGGCATATCTGATGTCTAGGAGCCTCATCTACCTCATCTTTCTTGACATCTACCTCATCCTCATCCCCATTCTACTTATCCACTACCAGACTCGATACCCATGGTGGTTGTGTAACAAACCATACATCATACTCCATGGTAGTCCCTCTATCATCCACATCAAGAAGGTCTATCTCCTCATCATCCTCATAGGTCACCCTCCATGCCTCAATGTAAGGTAAACCTGTCTCATCCTAATGATGCCTGTATCGCACTGGTAACTCAAGAACCCCATGTCATAGCTCAAATTTCTATAGCACCTGTGAGAACTTAACCAGTTCCAACTCACTATTTTTCCTCCTAACCACCCATATAGCCTACCACACTCTCTATAATTACTCCCCATCACTAGTCCAACTATCACCTCACCATGGTATCCATTGCACCTAAGAATATTCTAGTCCTACCCACAAATCATTGTACTCATGGACAGTCTAGATAGGATGACTCAACTACACCTCCTTAGCCACTAGCCATCTCATAGTATAGGGTTACTCCCCATCCCATGCCTTAGTAGGCAAACCCATAGGTCAAGCCACATTGAAGTGTTCCTAACCCCAAAAATATAGTATCACACTACATCCTAGCTACTTCTACTTTTGCTTCTTCACCTTGTACAAATCTTGGTATAGTGGAGCTAGTAGAGCAGGTTCCCATGCATACACATGAGGCACGCAAATCATATCATAAACTAGCTTGATCATGTTCCACGAAAACTAATAGCTTGTGCTATTCTATGCCACTATGTTGGCCAACATGAACATGAACAAGGTGGGAAATGCATCCAGCTTCTTATCCACATACATCGCCAAGTACCTTATCCCTTTGCCCTTCATGTTCACATCCTTCCATCCATATCCAAAGATCCAGCTCAACTCATGCTCCTTATCGTGTCCAACCTCGATATGTAGCCCCTCCACTAGTACTTTGAGGATGTGATTTACATCCTCAAGTGTAATTATCACCTCTCCAGTAGGAAGCTGAAAGGTTCCCCTATCTGGATCTCATCTCTTTGCCAAGGCAGAGAGATACCCCTCATATGCCCTCACCACATCAATATTAGCTACCCCAACCAGCCCCACCTTCTCTAGCCACTTCCACTGCTCATCCTGTAGCACCTTTATCACCCCTAGGATGATAGGTAAGAACTAATACTGAGCCTCCAAAATATTTAGTTGCAGCACAACACATACATAAGGTAACTACATTAATGTCATATGCATTGCATAATTTCAAAAAAAAATTTTTTTTGCACAAGTTCAAACAAAGAGTACCAAGGGTATTTAC
The DNA here is from genome assembly GCA_028583015.1 of Wollemia nobilis. Lineage (NCBI taxonomy): Eukaryota > Viridiplantae > Streptophyta > Pinopsida > Araucariales > Araucariaceae > Wollemia > Wollemia nobilis. The sequence continues at coordinate 7,252,414 of JAQPPZ010000690.1, read as the reverse complement.
CTCAACAACATGCACCTCTACTACTACCTTCGCATCCGTACCATCCATCACCATAGCTTCCACAAAACCAAACTCCTTCACTCCACCTCACTTTCTCACTCACTCCTTTAGACGTAGCTTCTAGAATTCATAAACACAAAGAATGAATCTTATTTCACTTCTACAAACTATTTATAGCTATTTTTGGTCCACTGCAATGCCCATGGGCATTCACAAGCACATTGAAATGTTGACTAAAGTCTACAGATTGTTAGATGCATACCAGCATATGAGAATGCTACAGATGCAGGCTAGCGTTTGGTGTCAAAATTGGTAGAAAGACCAAAATGCTCCAAAAATGTATCTTACCTCCACAAAATCATTCTAAATTGCATCTACACATTCATTTTATCACCATATAATATTTTGTGAAAACAAAAATCGATTTGGACGCTTAATTTTTGCTTGCGACCAAAAGGCACAAAATTGCTTTACAACTTCAAAAATGCACCAAAACGGTCTGAATTTTCACAAAATGACCATTTTCATAATTCCAATCATCCACTCCATTTCATTCATCTTTTTGATAACATGGATTGGTTAACTTTTTTTTGTGACCAAAAGTCATAAAATTATTCAAAATTTCTCTCAACACACTCGAAACCAATGTAAAATTTCACAAAATCATGCAATCCAATCATCAATGCATTTTTCATCACATTTACATTTCAGCATCATCAAATCCACCAACAATTGCATTTGCATCAAAAATTTATCAAGTGAACCTCGTATCTAGTGGTCTATCCTATCTCCTTGGTGATTGTAGTGATTGGTTGTCCATGCAATTCGATAAGATGGATAAATCACCATAAGGATGCATGGCCATATTCATCATCCAATATCTATTTGATTGAAAATAAAATTACATTTTATTCCTCATTTTATGTGCAACTATACTCAGATTAATTTGCTCAACAACTGTCATTGATGGCCTTGTTCGTGGGGCTTAAAACACGGACAAAATCATATCTCATCATTTCTTTTACATTGACAGTCATCACGGAGATAGGTCTTACCTAGGTTGATTGGTTCCAATTGAAGGAATTATCTTACAATCACTAGATGGACCTCCATGAGTTGACTCCTTTTCTTTTTGCATATTCATCACTTTGCATTTCAATGATGCCAAAAGACACTTTCTTCAACAACATGGAATCACCCCAAACTTAGGGTAACCAAATTTGATTTTTATTTCCCATAGTGGGATACATATTACATGATTATGGCATCTACACTTGGTAAAATTTCCCTTTCTTCATTGGGAAAAAAATGGAATCACTTTACATCATTCATATCATCTGCATTTACATCATTCTATTGCACTTGCACCATTCATATGCATCATTCCCAACATTTTTGTCAATTGGATTATGAGATTCATTTTTCACTCATTCGCTAATTGAGGGGGTAAGATACACATTCAAATTATTTTATCTTCAAAATCATTTTTGCACTCCAATGAAATAAAGATGCTTCATCATGCCCAACCAGGTGTCTTGTATTTTTGCACCGTATTGTGTTTCACGCAATGCAATACAAAAAGGGGCATATGTAGACACTAAAATCTAGCCACTTGTCATCCATACGTGTCCTCCAATCACAACCATTCATTATATATATGTAGTTGTTTAATATATACATAAATATTAATATTTTATATATTATATTTATATATTTTTAATAAATATATATGTATTTATATAAATTAATCCTAGACATATGCCACATTTTAATCTTAGCCATCCATCCATATCAATCCATGCCACTTACCCAAACTTAATCTCCACCCTTACTCATGTTTTAATCTCGGCCACTCATTTTGTGTCGTCAAAAACCTAACATGTTCAAGGCAAAATTATAAAAGAGGAGTCATTTTTATGAATCAAACCCTTAATCCTTAATCCCAGATACAACCTTAATTCCCCTTGATACTTAATTCTTAAGCTCCTTCTTGAATCCTTTATAATATTAAGTGTCCTAGGATCTTAATCCCTTTCCCTAGCCACTTTGCCTTCACTTTTTTCGTTCACCACCACCATTTGCATCGTCCATTTTAGTTGTCACTAAACCCACATAGAACTAGATCTAGTTCTACAACACTTCCCTCAGCCCTCGAATTCCCCCTAAAGCCAATTGAGCACCTCTAGGTATTTTTGGAACTCTCTGGTGCATCTGTAGCCTTCATATAATGCCTTTGGGTGTCTCACACAACAAATATGCAATCCTACGACCCTCAAGCACCATCTGGTCATCCTCGCGACCATCAACAATAGAAACAAAAATATAAATTAGTATGTTAACAAGGTAAGAAGTTATTTGCATTTATTTTATATTCTTGCACTTCTATTTTTAGTATTATATTGCAACATCTAGGGTTTTAATTTATTTTATCTTTATGAGGGCCTCAGATAGTGGAGCCCTTACAGGAGCTTTTAATCTTCTTTTTGTTGTTATATTTGTTTGCAAGTACAAGAATAATATTGTTGGAAGCTATTGAATCTAGGGTGGTCCCTTAGGGATACACAAGCCCACCCACTACTCTTGTTTGGATAAAAGACGAGCGAGAAGACACCATTTATTCACTACACTAGGGTTCTAAAATCCTAGTATCTTGTAAATCTGTATCAAAAGCATTGTAAAACCCCTATATAGGGGCACATTTATTGTACAATTGGGATATTTTCCCACATTAATAAAAGCTTAATAATTTTGTGCAATATTGTGTCTTTACTGTGCTTTTTGTTACTTTTATCCATTGCTTTGGTGTTTTGTTTTCTGATTTACAATAGTTACCCAATATTATTTTTGAATACATATTTCTTCTTCAATAAAATATTAGAAATGATAATAAAAATTTCTATAACTCTATAGAAAATAATTTTTACTAGTTGGATTGCCAAGCTAATGGATTCAATGCTGAGTTCTAGTCTTCAAATATGTGGAAAAAATCTAGCTAAATCAGTCATGTGGCTTTCTCTACTTTCTATTATTCTACCAAGAGCTACAAAAATCTATTGTGATGGTATTTGCATGCAACAACACATAATGGCTGATCCGGTTTGTAAATACTCAACAAAAAAAATGGTGATCACATTGTGATTTCCTTTGATCCATCATGGATTTGATACCTTTGTTAGCTTTTGGAGCCTTAAAATTAAAGGAAATGCATTAAAAAGTATTTAAATAAGCATGCAATATTATAACTATGATAAATAAAACTTAACATGCATGAAAATATGATAGAAAAATTCATACAATGCTCTAGAAATGCTCATATAAGAAAGCTCATGAAAATTACAATGCTCCTCTCATGGAGTTTGCAACTCCTCCATGACATCAAAATGGAGCTACATTGTGCCTACAACTACTCTCACCTATGCACTCCAAAAATCCTCTCACTTCCAAACTCTCACAATAAGGCCTTTATGTAGAAAGATATATTCCTTACCTCTTACTCAACCCTAAGACTCATGTACATGTGGACTACATGTACATTTACATCATTGCACATTCTAACACTTGTGCATTTATTAAATTACTCTAATAAACTATTTATCTCATAATATAATCCTAATATAAATATGTACCCATGAAGGTACATTAGTAAAGAACCAAATGATGTAATATATTCCAACACAATAGTACTCCTTCAAGAACCCAGGTGTTGTAGGTGAGTTGGAGAGGAGAGGGCAATCCTCCAAGGGAGGTCCCAGGTTCAAATCTCCACCCTACCAAAAAGCTGAATTGGGTTTTTCACTTAAAAAAAAAAATAGTACTCCTTCAAGAGGTCTTTGAATCTTTATTTCTCTACACACCTTAGAAATATTTCATTGTATCCTCTTCTAAAAATAGCATTCTTGAGCCACCCATATTCCATTGTTTAGCACTTAAACATGTCCCTTTGATTCATAGTTAGCCCTCTAGGCAATTAACCTAATAGAATGTACCTTTTAATGTAACCCATCCAACCATTCAAATCTCTTTGGTCTAGTTTCTCAATAATACTAGCTATTCACTAGTGCAGGCCATTGTTAGATTTTCACACAAGGCTCATCTAACAAGTTTAGTAGGCTTGATATCTATGTCAAATTATTGGATCTTATTGACCATCCTATTATCTTATCCCTTATATCACCATGTAATATGACTAACTTGACGTTTGGATATACCACATAGACAATGGTATTACTTTGGGATAGGTAGTATCTAAAGTTTATTAGTTCCTTCATCATGGAAAATACATGTTTCTTGATGAAAGTTTCTCTTTGTAACTTTGAAAAACTTGCATCATAAAGGCTATGAGATGTTATTTTTTTCATCCTTTTGAGTTAGTACTATTGCTACACTCTCGCTAGTCCCAATGACATACAAAGGAAAGTCCCTTAAAAAGTTGGGATTGAATAGAAGAAGAGCCTTGGTGATAATATTTTTGATATCTTAAATGCCTTTTCTCTTATACAATATAGACAAAATAGGTATCCTTACTCAACATATTATTTTTGGGCATAACCAATTTTTCATAGTTAGTGATGAATTTAGACACAAACTAAATCTAGACTAGAAAATACCCGATACCTCTCACTAATGGTGATAGGGGTAGGTTTTGAATTACATTTATGAAGTTTGGATCAAAGTCTAGTCCATCCTTGGACACCATGTGATCTATAAGCTTTCCTTTCTACATGAAGATAATGAACTTCTTGGGATTCAAGGATATGCCTAATTCCCCATATATTTTGAAGACATCTTCTAGATATTCTATGTTTTTCACCCTCTCCTAGAGACCATGGTCAAGTCATCTAAATACACCAAAATAATCTCACCAATAGACCTACAAATGCAACATCAATTTTCCTCTAGAAAGTGGTGTCAATATTTGACCAACCAAATGGCATCCTCTAGTATGCAAATATTCCCTATTTGGTTGTGAAGGCAATTTGATGTTGATCATCATACTTGAGCCATACTTGAATATATCCTAAGAATCCATCAAGCAGAGATATATTTTATGACCCAATTATCTTCTATAAGATTTAATCCATGCATGAAGTGGATAATAATCCCTTAGGAAGGCTTAGTTAAATTTTTGAGATCAACACGTAACCTTATATCCCCCATTCTTCTTTATCACAGGGACCAAGTTGACTACATGATTGATTGGGAAGATAATTTGAGCCTATATTAGATTGATGAGTTATTTCTTCATTACAAATTCAATATTTGGATTCATAGACCTTTGCTTTTGTCAAAAATATCTTGCTCCTAGTTCTAGATCTATAGTATGTTCAATGATTCTTTGGTTGCATACCTTTAGGTCCTCATTGCTCCAAACAATCACATTATTATATTTACCATACAGTTCCTTGAAGATGTGGATATCTTATTTGGTGCAATCCTTTCCTATCATGAGATTCTTTCTTTTGGTCACCTATATCACATAATATGATGAAGGCTTTACCTTTATGCTAGTTTTTCTAGCACTACCATTAAGGTTGAACATGATTTCTAATGTGATTAATATTTTTGGTAAGTGATTGGTATTTAGTTGAATCATCCTATCTTTAATGCCATCACCATGTTCATTATGATATTTAACATACCGAGCTTCTCTAATGAAAATTCCATAATTTTCTTCTTATTATTAAATACTTATCAATGATCTAAGTTATTTGGTATTGTTGACCGAAATACCATCTCCAATTTCTCTGGCCTATTACATAGGACTTTAGCAAGGTCAAATTTTACTACCAACATGGGTAATTAATCTACCTTGGTATTTAATTTTCTCAGGATATCAATGACTTCATAAGAGTTGAAACTCTCCAATAGGTACCATACCCTATGCCAGTAAGATTTTAGTTGTAAATTCTTATAACACAAGTTGAATTAACTTGATTGACTACTAACTTGGAGTTGAAATTTTTTAACTCTTTGGATCCTAATTTCTCAAAATTTTGCAATCTCACATATATATCCTTATACTCAGCCACATTATTTGTATATTTGAATATGAGTCAACATGCAAAGTTTTTTCTTTCACCCTAGGATCAATAATCTAAATAATATTGGCTCTTGCTCCATTATTGGTCCTAACCCCATCGAAGTAGATGGCCTAAGTTTGATTCACCTTTAGAGAGTCTTGGTGAGTCAAGGTGGGGATATTAGTAGGTTCCTATAAAATCAAATAGCTTCTTAGACCCATTTATTCATACACTATTTCTTCCTCTTGATCATATTCTATGAATACCTAAAATTAGAACACCTCTTTTACATCAATATCTGATCCAAACCCACAAAAGGAGTAAATTGACCATAGAAATTAACCCAACTCTAGAATCTATAGACAAAAAATAGCAATAACAAATCCATTAACTTAGAGCGAATTCATAAAAAATTAAAAATGCTTTCAAAGTGGCATATTCTCAACTGGTTTAAAATTCCCTGCCCTCCATTGGATCTGACCTCTAATTGTCAAATTTATGAATACGCCTAGTATTGAATATGCTCACTAGCATATTTGTCTAGGTGGCATATTTACTTTCAAAAAATTAAAGCCTAAATTATACCTACAATACCATGTCAAGGTGTAAATCTTGCTTGATTTCCTTCCTGCAGCTGTAGGTGATCAAAAGTTAGGGAAGGAAGGTGGTGGATTTCCTTCCACCCTCTTTAGTTTCCCTAAATGAACTAAAATCTAGGACCAACTAATTATAGGCTATAATCAACAACTAATTCACCCTATCACTAGCTAGATCAGCCCACATGCCAACCACCTTGCCCATTCCACTTGGGAAATATTAGGAGGGCCAATTTATAGAAATTGGCCCCTTGGGATAGCATTCCAAAATATTATATTACAACAAAAATCTGGCAAAAGTGTAATTGATTCAAACATTAAAAAGTGCTATCAAATTTCTCTCGTAAGGGTTATCCAACAATTCAACCTCAAAGTTATGGAATCAAAAGTGGTTAGTTCTTAGGATCTTGGGTTTTAGAGTTATGGAAGTTTGTTGGAAAGTTAAAAGGAGGAAATAAGTGTTCTTGTTGGCTAAGGTTGGGAGGAGTCTTATCCCAAATGGTAGATAATATTTTTTTAATATTATTTTTTAATAAAAAATAATTTGACCTCTAAGGAAAGGAAGAATTTACAGTCGAAAGCCTGGTTGTTGCTTTTTAAGCCTTTCTACCACAAAATATCATAGATTATCACATAAGTCTCAATATAAAATAACCAAGATATTAATGATCAAAATAATATTATAATATGAGTAGGATAATATGAGCAAATAAAAAAGTATATCAAGACTTATATAATAAATTAAATAACATTAATTTATATACTGAAATATGAATGTAAATAGCTGGAATCATTCATGAACTATGCATGAAGAAAACTTACAATATTAATTGCTCAAAATTTTGTATACAAGATTTATTAATCCTCTAATATATGAATTGGAATTCTCTTCTCTTTCCTCTCTTTCTCACTTGCTTTCCTATGGAGCATTATCTCCATAATATAGCCATAGTAATGTGACTCTTCAAGTACTTGACTATTGCTCTCCATATACCAAGTCTCATGACTCTTGGCTTATCAACTTACCACTTGCATACTAGATGGACACTTGACTCTAAGACACTTTCACACATGACTCTTGCACTTCTACATGCACTCCTAATATAGGAAACTTGTGCACATCCTCATATTACATATTTGCTCTTACATACAAGACACTTCTGCACATTCTCTCTTACATGACACTTGTGGATTTCCTACACATTGATACTAAAAGGAAAAATTTAAATCACACTCTAAACTATAGACTCAACCCTAATATATTACATATTTACAAATATACTATGAATGTACCATGTTGGTACATTTACATGAACCAAATAATGTAATATATCTCAACACTAGTGGTATTCTTCTATTAGATATTGTGATTTTATTCTAGCTATCATTAATACATTTATGATTTATATCTATAAAATACACTCTTTTACTCTAGGTCTTTAGATTTGGCTATCACTTAAAAAATTTACCTCTCTTCAGTTCTATAGGTATCCTAGGAGGTTTTGTAGGAAAGAAAACAAGTACCAAAACCCCTACCATGCTAGAAAAATATCTCCATAGCCTCCCATGACATGGATTTGATAGCCTATTACTGGACTAAATGAATCTTCCACCTATACCTAGTTTTACGTGGCATATTCACTATGAGTCACCACGTATTTATCCTAGCAACATTAACAATATTTGTTCTTTTAAGCCCCAATATTGAATACTCTAGCCATAACTAATATATGTGTTGTATCGTAACATATCCGAGAGATCCTAGATTTCTTTGACCTCCAATATATGGCCTAGTAGAGTTAGCCCCTGTGCATTGTACTAATAACTTGTTTAACCCTTATCATTTGTCTTATCCATTTTTGACCTATTTTCTTTGTCCTAATGAATTTGCCAGCTATAGCATTTCCATCTAGCATATTCTCTATACATCTAAAAAGCCTTTGGTTTTTGGTCATCCTAGTGTCCATCCTAGTCAAGTCCATCCCTATGCATCATTTTAACAGTATAAGTAATTTCTATTTTTTGATCTAGCTATTGTTAATATAATTCTATCATAATAATGAATCCACCAGGTAGAGTATTTTTAGTTGGTGTATTCACCATAATTTATTCAACATCCATATCCAAGGCAAGAGACTTTCAAGTTTTATCATAAATAGGGAGCCAAACTGTGTTGATTAGGGATTTACAACCTTATTTCTATTTGGTAGGATACAAAATTATAATCTCATTTTTTTCTATATATTTTGTAGGTTTGCATGAATCTACCAATTGAAGAGTTTCCAGATGGCATATTCACCCAAGTCACAAATTTGCATTCAAACGACACATTCACATCAAATATCAAAATAGGTAAGTACCTCTAATCCTATAGCTTTTAGTTTGGAGCATAAATATTTTTTCTTCTTGTTTGATTTCTATTTAATATTTTTAGCACACATAAAAAAGACAAAAAGAACCCTATAATAGTTGTTTGCTTAAGTTTATTAAGCATCCAAAATATATATTGCACGTAGTATTGCATTAGGATAATCTACATGTTTGCATCCCTCTTGCACCCTCACTTTTAAGAAAATAAAAATATTATTTATTTATTTATTTCTTGTAGATTCTATCTTAGTCAACATTCATTGAATCAAAAATTGCATATAGGACAATGCCTTGTCTTATGCACCTTTGTATTCACAATGTATTGCATTTTTATCTTTCACAACAACTTCTAGGAAAGAACAAAACCTAGGTGTTTTTTATTTAACACCGAATTATATTAGGAAATATATAATACCTTGGTGATCCTAAATATTTCCACCAAAGATAAAATATTGCATAAAGTGCAAGTCCCCATAATGATAGGTTAGCAACATCTCTCTCTCGCTCGTGTGTGGATTATCCTAGAAGGAATGCATTCTGGGCCAGTGCCCTTGTGCACCTTTTTGGAATCCTACATATTCATCTTGCAATATTCCAATAATCATGTCTACCTTAGAAGTTGTCTCCTTGGGTTGATTTGTCCTCTATGAGCTTACAAGTTCATTCTATTTGATTGCCTCATCATCATCCAATTTATGCAAGAGGTAAATGTTTGGAGACTTATTCTCAATTTGGATCATTTTTTTTATCACTATGAACCTTCATGTGAGTTTTATACATCATAATATATCTATTTTTGTATATTTTCTTGGTCCATTCTCATGATAACAACATTCCAAAGTAGGGTGGTAAGTCAACCATGATCACTTCATAGACAACTACCAAATTTAGAATTTTACCACTATTATTATAAGATATTTTAACACATCCATGAAATTCACTTTTGTTCCATCCATTTGGATAGCCTAATAGTTTTTGTTGTATATTTCCTCACACATAGCTTCAATTATTATGGTTATTGTCACTTTTGAGTCGATAATGCAAGACCTCAAAACCTAATTTTGAATCTTTAGAGTAATTTTGAATGGAGGTGTATTCATTGTATTTAATTTTGAGGTGTTGATAACATTTTTGTTATTTACCTAAATATCTTCAAGATCTTGTGCCATTAAATTTTATGGATTTGATTCAATTATCTGATTACCAAAAGTAGAATTGGCATTCTTCTCACAGCTTTGCTCTTGCTATTTTAGCACTTATTAAAGTAGGTCTCCTTTTCCAATTTTTGTACTTGATTAGTCCCATTCACTTGGAAAACAATTTTTTTGGGCACCTGATCTCTAGTGAGGTAGGGTGTTCTTCTAGGTTGTTAATTTTGTTACTATTGCCACCAACTATTTAGTTTCTATTGCTATTTTTAAGCATTATTTTGGTTAACCATGTACCTCATCATTTTGAACATTTATTTCATCTTAAATGTTTGCTTCTCTAGAAGAAATTGAGAATTATTAGTAGTTTGAGAAGCAGGTAAAGCCCATGGCTATGGTTAAAATGCAATAGTGGATGATAAATTATAACTCAAGTGTATGACTATGTATGATGAATTTAAGTGGTTGGATGCATTGGGTTGGACTTGCAACTAGGAATTGGGTTGATGATGGGCGGAGCTCCTAATGTTAATGGCCTACTAGTGATATTTATATAAGTGGTATGTTCCATGGGTAGAGTAGGTGGTAAATTTTAACTCTAATTAGTATATTTTGACTCAAAGTGCTTCTTCAAAGGCTCCTAATAGTGTGTGAGGGTTAGCATTTTAAACCATGATGACCTTATCAAATTATAGACATTTGATGTAGTATGGCAGAACTTGTTTGTCTAATGGCCTAATATTTGGAGGTATAAGGCATGAGGTCTACATGAATATTATATAATAGTTATGCATATTATCTTGGGGGTGCCTCTACATAATATTAAGTTGGAAGATGTTGGATACCCATTTTCAGGGCTGCCAAACATCCTCATGAATGGTTCAACTATCAAATCCCAACTTGTCATAGAGTTGTTGGGTAGGCTTTGATACTCAATAACAACTTTGTAACTTAGTGAATAAATGAGTAACTAGATCATGATATCCTCTTATTGGATCTTATGTATTGAATTTAGAGTGGATGATTCATTTAGATGATCCAATATGGTTTTTCCCATTACCATCAAAAGTAGGTAGATATTTCATGGCAGAATAAAAAATGGAGGAATAAAGCATAAATTTTAAGAGTCCTTCATAGCTCTATTATTTTAATGGTTATTATTACCTAGGAGGGAGTTGAGCTTCATAATTGTACATCAGGTATTTATATACTTGTTTATTCATGATAGTGTACCCTTTGTTTTTTGTGCATAAGTGATCATTTGTTATTACTAAAAAATCTACTATTATTCTACCCTATTATTGGATGAGGGTTTGGTACACCTTGATTGAAAAAATTTAATTCTAGGGGGTATATTTGGAGGTATTTTATAGTTCATACCCCATGAATTTATTTGTGCAATTTATTGTTAGCTAAGAGGGGTTGGAAGGTTTTGAGTAAGTACACCTCTTGAGAATCATGGTAGGTTTTGGTATCTTGCCTATGGGTTTGTGTTTAACAATTTTTGAGCCATACTAATAATAGATAGGGGTTAAATAGGTTTTTTCTACCTACATACAAGTTTGAATTTGATAGATTATATAGGATTTAATTGTAGAAAAGGTTAGGAAAACCTTGATATTTGTAAAGCTCTAAAAATAATACATCTAGGCTGATTGCAACATGACTACAAATTTAAAGCAATGAAAAATGTATAACCAAATAAATTGACAAAAAGAAATGCCTCATTTGTATTAATCAATTTCAAATATCGGTTACATATTTGTCCCTCTTAGGGATACCAAATTTTATACATGATTACAATCATTTTGATCCCAAAAATGGGGGTGATGTATTCTACAAGCTCTTTAGATCTCCACCACTTTGCTTATAAGAGGGCTTATTAGCTACCTCATTCTTTGATATCAAGAAGTATGATCTCAATGATGCCTTGTCCTTGAATAGATCTATCACTTGCACATAAAGAAAATACAAGATACATAAATAGCACATGATGCCTCTCAAGATGAGGCTAATTTATTGAAATATGCAAATAGGAAAGAAATGCATGAAATGATAAAGAAATGCTTGAAAATGTGAAATAAAGCTTGAAATACTGAATATAAAGAATGAAAATGCTACTATACTAGGTTAGAAATCCAATGAAAAGACTATTAATATAATCTAATGGCTAAAAATAGGGGAAAATAGTCATCAAACCCTAGCCACTATCAATCAGAGCAACTGGATCTACTAGCCGCTATCAAATTTGATGACTAAACCTATGGGCCACTGTAAAAGACAACAACCATGAGAGAAGTATTTTACCCTCTAAATCCTAGGCTTAGCGTCAATCAATTTCACTGCAAAGGGGTTTGAAATTCTTGGTGCGTTCTCTCAAAATGACTTTGGGTGGGAAATTGGCTCAAATCACGTTGAATTGAGTGTTTGAACAATGGTTGTTCTTCTCAAAATGTGGTAGTCTCCATTGGTGGATTTGCACTTGTCATTTCTCAATTGGACAACACTTTGTAACTCCTCAAGGGGATGTGTAATCGCTCTCCAATTCGACAGGGCTTTGCTGCAATGAATTCAGGATCAACATAGCATACTTTATTCAATTTAGGGAGGCCTTAAATAGACTTCCCCAAGTCCTCACCTTGGATTCTCAAGGAATTCAAGATCAAGAACCAGCTAGAATGGAGCAGTTAGGATGAGGCTTCTGGAAGCTTCGTAGGTCAAAATCACCCAAGAACTGCTACAAATTGGTTAGATGCAACTAATTTTTCTTGGCTTGGGGAGCCCGAGTTGGTTACAGGGCTAGCCATTCTAACTCAACGTGGCTAGGGAGCTAGCTGCTATCGACAGGCATGGCTAGATCTTAGCTACTATGATCGTCAGTGGTTGGGATCACAACCACTAATGCCTTCAGTAGTTGAATTTTCTTAGGACTAGGATGCCCTAAATGAGTGGCTAGAACCACTGCTTAGTCTTGGTAAGGTCTAAGATCAATCATATGACCTGCAAAGGTGTCCATATGATTAGTATACCAAACATGATGTGATTTAGGTGTCTATAGATACTCCATTTGGGATGCATTTGTGGTAAACATGATGCTAAGAAAAAATAGACCATCTAAAGCTATATTATAGATTTTTTGATGTTCATTGATTTGGTCAACACTAGATACCCCAATCTTGGAGAGGATGCACATATCAGAATCATTGCTTCCAATGACATGGAAGGCTTAAATTGGTGCTCTAATGTATTTAGCATAATCGGGTAGCTTTCAAGCTACAATAGGTCTGATAAGCAATACGATAAAGACTTAATTCATTATATTTGCTTGTTCCACATCAAAGGGTAAGCTTATGATAGTTGTTAGCAATGATTTGTAATATGAACACAATCCACAAGATTAAGTTTTCAATAGTTAATTTTGATTATGAATGTTGTTATTATGATTACCTCCTCAAGCAATGATTTAATGAGGAAAATGGCAAGTGATAAAAGCAACGAGTAGCTTGACCAAGATGATTGATTTAGATAGTTCAAGATGATTGCATTTGTTGTAAGGTAGGTCCTATTACAACTATGACTTCAACCATTAATAGTACTTGTACATCTCTATCCCGTGGAGCAGTCCGGCCACCATGGCCTTCTTAGGAAATCTAGATGATAACAATTCAATTAAGCATGTGATGAATCATTATGTTCGATTATTTGATGAATATTTCATAGAAGAAAGGAAATAAATACCTCATTACCATGGAGTAGTTCAATCGCAATGGTCTTCTTGGGGAGTGAAGTGAAGACATTTCAATTCATCAATGAATAATTTGGTTCAAATGGCCTTATGGTAATTTACTCATCTTATCGGATTGCATGGAGTGCAAGTCGCTGCAACCACCAAGTGTATAGAGTAAATAACTAGATACAAGGTGCATTTGAAATTTTGTTGTTATTTGATTTTTTTGTTAATTTTTTTATTTTTGATAATTATGGACCAGTATATATGCATTAATATCCATTTTGAAGCTCCTCACGGTGAGAAAATATGTACATTAGGTGTTGTTTCTTAATTGCTATCGAGGGCCACAACTAGTTTTTGCAATTGCCTTAGCCACTATCAACATTAGCAACTAGATTTGCCCTAATCTGTGCATGTTGTCGACATTAGCGATCGAGGGAAAAATAGAAAATATAAAAGCAAAATTGGGGTTTTTATTCTTCATTATTTCTAGCTGGCTTGAGTGAACAGTGAGCTCTAAGGAGAGGTAGAAAGCATTTGACACAAAATTATGCTAGATATCAGACCCACATTGATGGTGGAATAGTAGGAGACATCTACAAGTGGTAGAGCTGGTCCTCCTAAGGTACTTCTCCATCTCATTCTTTTAATTTGAGCATTAAAATGAACCACATTAAGTAATGGGCTAAATTAACATAATTAAACTGCTGGTAATTAACCGCACCCTATAATTAGGTTAGCTTAGGTGGTTTAAGGGTAGATTTTAATTTTTGGGTATTTTTGAGGTGGGAAATGACCTCGTAAGGGGTATTTCTCATAGCCATTGTCAGTGATGGCAACTCCCAATCTACCAAAGTGGGATGCTATTACTATGGGTGGCTAGGTTTAAATCCCAATAGTCAAAATTAATCGTTGGTGCTAGCCACTATCGATGTCGACGATGGCCATGGAGGCTACTTTCAATATGAGCGACTAAGAAACCTTAGCAATTTTTTTTGAAATTTCTTATTTTTGCTTTTTTTTGAGGTTGATTATGCAATTGGATTTTCTGCACCTTAGACCTTGATAGAACGAGCATGAGAGCTAGATTTGCTGATTGAGCTACTACCCCAGTTAGACGATGGGTATTAGGACTGGTTTGGGGTGTTGGGCCTCAGATATGTCATTAGACTACTAACAATAATGTTGGACCAGGCCTATATCATAACCCTAGTCCATCGATGGAATGCTAGGACTAACACTTTCCATGTACCTACTAGTGAGATAACGATGACATTGAAGGACATCTATCGTATCTTTTGAATCCGGATCGATGGTTGGGATATCATTTCTTTGCTGACTATAGCTAAGGTGATAGTATTTCATATGGTGTTTAGAGATAGAGCTCTTGAGGCACTAGGCAACATTGAGCATGGTGGGGTACCGATTACTTATTGGTTTAGGGAGAATGTATTCTCGTGGTGCTAGGTCATGCTTATGCACATTATTTGTAATGTGCTATTACTAGACACTTCAGGTGTGAGGTTCCCTTGGAACCTCTTAGCTATGGTACATGACTTATTGGATAAAACTATACCACTAATTATGGTGTGGGGGAACACACTGCTAGCCCATATCTATGATTAGCTATACCATATTATACAACACGGGTGAGATGGAGTTGGATGCATCTTGCTTCTACAGATCTGGGGGTGGGAGCACATCAATATAGATAGGCTTGGTGAATTACTCCTATGGATTACAATAGTAGTAGTGGTGGCACAGTGCTATGGTGCTCGATGGCCATGGGAGATAGAGATACATTAAAGAAGATCTCATGTTGGGTATCTAGATCATTATATGGGATCATTTATAGGGCTAAAAGTGAGCCAAATCATATGGAGACCCTATTTATATTTTATAGCTTGGGTGAAGACAAACAAGTACCTAGCTCAGATGAGGTGTGACAAATGGATCATTGGATGTAAATCATGGATGAGGGAGTTCTTCCATTTCTCCTAGGTGACTAGGCGATTTGAGATTATGTAGGATATCCCTAAGGATCCAGTTTTATATCACCATAGACAGGTGAAGACATAGCTCCCACCACCATAGGTGATAGCTCTAATAGAGGAGGTAGATGCTTTTATGGATGACTCAGGTGTGGTAGACCCTCAAAAAACAACAAAGTATGACACCTAGAGGACCAAGTAGCTATGGCAGGGTGGTGTTAGCCTTAGCCAAGATAGGTATTATACCATAGTAGAGGGAGGTAGATATGATGGGTGACGAGTGCATCACATGGTAGATGAAGCATGGGGGCAAGCTGTAGAGCAAGTGGAGGAGCTGTAGGATGAGTAGGAGGGGGAGGAGGATGCCCTAGATGATGAGGTATCCTGGTTATAAGTAAAAGGACACAATCTATAGGCTCAGCTTCAAACAACTCAACATCAAATCATGGAGTGAGATACATATCTCGCTACCACATAGAGCTAGCTCAATGTAGGGCAAAAGTAGACAAGGATTTGCAAAGGAGAGGACCACTCTGTAGGTGTAGGTGGATTTAGCTCAAGCCATGATAGATAAGGTTATTGCTCAAAGGGATCTCCTGCAGGTATAGTTAGATGCTAGGACTACTGAGAGAGATACTATCAGGATACAACTGGGGTCTACCCCTATTGGGTCAGGATAGACACCATAAGGATAGGCTATAGTAGACTAGGCTATAATAGGTATACCTATTATAGGAGATGTAGCAGCATTATAGACACAGGTGGCTAGATTTTAGGGTCTAGTTAGCCAGTATGATGCGATGTGTCAATCTAATGAAACATACATTTTTTAGTTGGAGGGGTATGTGGCTATGCTTGGTGGTACTATACCTACGTGGTATACTATAGGAAGATCTCATAGGAGTGGGAAGAGTGAGTATGGGTATTCCTCCGTGCACCCTAGTCATAGGTTAGGTTTGTGATCTAAGATATCATCGGGTGCCAACTCTAGAAAGCCTCACAGAGAGGGAGATGAGGGAGGAGGTGACTCAGGAGGTGCAGGCGCTGCATGAAACATCATGATGACTAATACCAGTTTTGAGTGTAAGGTCTAAGGACCTACACTATTGTAGTTGTAGACACCTAAAACATGTCATGCCGAGGGTGACTACTCATATGGACATGCTACAAAACCATATGGAGGATCTTGGATAGACTCCAAGATAGAGCAATGGTTCTAACCACTCAATTTAGGCATTTTGGCCTAAGCAGTCTGAACCGTAGCCCAGACCTACGGTCTCCAGTCTAAACCATGGTTGACACCTATGGTCTATAGTCTGGACCACAACTGTGACCTGCGGTCTTAACTGAAGTTCAGTTAGGCCTTCCATCCGAGCCAAATCGGTTGGAACGGCCGAAAGATCTAGAAGGAGGCAGTTGAAGGACGAAATATTCCAGAGGCTTCCATCCCAACTGTCCTAACCACCCTTCTTGGTCTTGGCTTCTCCATGAAGCCACCCCTAGCCCTAGGGGGCATGCTATAAATACCCCCCTCCAAATGGGGAGAAAGAGAGATGATTTGTATAGCGAAGTGCTGGCAAATTATCGAGAGAGAGTTAATTGATCAAGAGAGCAGCGAAGCCCTATCAAATTGCATACTGACTTTGTGCATTTGAGAGCCTCTTTGCTATCCATCTAAAGACCAATTAGCCATGGATGCCCTAGGTGCCTAGGAGGATCAAGAAACACAAATCCGGGCAAACGAAGGCCCTTCACAGTGATTTGACCACCAAATCTGTCAGAGGACAACAAAGGTGACCCTTGAACATCAATTTGGACAAGGAGATCAAGCCCACTGCCCCTAATTCTGAGGGTAAACATATCAGAGGTCAAACCATGGCTGTCAACCATGGTTCATAGTGCAGACCGCCCATCACAGCTACGGTTTGCAATAGGTTAATGATCACCTTACTTGCTTTGCTTTTGACCGCATAGATTAGTTATATTAGTCTTTTCATAGGTTTAATTGCATTTTAGAGAAACTCTGACCGTAGAAATTAGACATTTCATGCATTGTATTAAGTAGGATTACATTGGATATTTTATGCCCTTTATTGTTCCTAATTTGATATTTGATCCATGCATCATTTGCTTATTCATGTCCTTCATGTTGTAGCATAATTCTTGATTTAATTAGAATAGTTTAAAGTCTTTCTTTATGCTTTCTTGTTTTACTAGTTTAATGGCACTTACATGCATATTCCCTTAAAGGGCCTCATCATGAGAGGCTATCAATATTTTTAATCATGTGTTGTTGTTTCTTGTTCATAGGGAGATAGGTGCAAGAGGAGCTTATGTCATAATCCTTCCACATCACGGAGAAGGGGGTTAGCTCCACCCCAAGGCAGTTTGTGACTAATCAACAGAGCACCATAAGTGCGCCTACCCTATTGAGGGCATTGGCAATTGTAATATCAGTATCATATTTCAAGTGACCCTAAGAGGGCATTTTTGTAATCAAAACTCATTCAAATATTAATACGAGAAACCTTACATACTTTGTTTCTATTCAATTTATGTACTTGTGTGAATATTTATGCTTTTATGATGGTATAGATCAATGCAGTAGCTAGGTGCACGCTCCATGGTTAGGTCAGATGGCGATCACGGTGGAACCCCACAATTTTAGCCCCGAGTTCTAACTTTTCTTGGCTGTTTCTTATCTCAGGTGCTAACCGTAACTTTCAGCTACGGTTATTTTTTGGCCCATGACTGTAACCTGCGGTCACCACTGCAGCCCGTAGATCGGACCTACGGTTTATAGAGGAAAATGTAGACAACAGGAAACTCAGTGGGCAGTAGAGCAGGAGCTGAGGTAGGCCCCAATTTCACTATCTATTCTGAATATTCTACTCTGTATCTTTCTAGAAAGCATCGAACCATTGCAAACTAGGAACTCAAATAAAAAAGGGTCAATGAACAAGTCCTAGTTTGTTTCCATTTTCCTTTCATTAGAAAGGCATTGTTGGGAATAGCAGACCTCTGAGTGTAGTCCACCCCTAAATACAATGACCTTGATAGAGATGGCATGTCGTTTGCATGCTTGAGGCCCAATTAGTGGCCATGTCATTGTAATTGCATCATCAAAATATCATATAGGACATTAGCATGCATTCTTTCTGAATTTGAAATGTTCCTTTCTTTTCATGCATATCATGTAGGAATGATCATTATGCTCTTTTATGCATTTATCATTTTTGCAAAGTAAAAGGAACTACACACACCACCTGGCACTTAAACGCTAGTGAGTTGGGCTTCATATCCAACCACTAGTAGGGTTCAACGACGGTGGGCGTAACTTCCATCCATTGGCCCAAATCCCATGTACCATGTGTTACTAGACCATACCGGGTCCAAGATCCTTTTGTACCCTAAAAAATTTGCATATACTCCTCTTCGAAGGGTATGACGTTGATTGGGGGAAAATGGGTGAGGAACTGGGAGGACCTGTGCCCCCTGACCGTGTGTGGGCTTCACTTCCACACATTATAGGTTGGTTTACGTGACTTGGGTTTCATCACCAAGTTGTCGAGCTATGGGTATACAGGTGAAAGCCAATTTAACTGAGTATAAAATCCAACAATCTTTCAAAACATGTGAGAGTTTCTAACACTGATACAACACATCTGAAAACAACATCAAATAGTTTAGGGCTCACAATAAAAATTTAAAAGGAGATAATCATCATTTGTATACTTTGTTTGCATAATAAAACACATCTAGATGTTAGGTACACAAATGGTGAACACACGGGGTGATCGACAAAGGTCTAGGACCGATGCCCATGATCAACCCCCAACTGGTTCACAACAACATGTGTCGAGTCCTCACACACATGAGCAAACCGAACGACGTTCGACGAGCATTAGAGGTGACAACTCGACATGGGGAGATCCCGTTGAGTGGACCCTCGATAGAGGAGCTTTAGTACACTCCTCTAGGCATAGGACTGAGCATGGAGCTTCTCAGCATGAGGATGCTCTACTCCAAAGCCATTACCGAGACCGCACTACACGCGCATCCATGAGATCGACCGAGGAATATGTTGTGCAGGGGACCAAGTTGGTTCCCATACGTACTAGGTCCATAAGAGGTTCTAACCCTCCATAGTCGGAGTATAGATGGACTAGAGATCCACCCATTCAGGGGTAAGAGGATAGGCTCACTTTCGAGCATAGGTCCACCCATACTCCCATGCGTGGCTCACCATGCAAGATCACCATTGATATATCAAAGGTGGGAGCTAATGGAACACCACCGCATGAGCGGTGGAGGTCTAGATAGTTAGATGGTCTAGGTAGTGTTCTTGAGCAGCTAGGCTGCAAGCCTACAGCTCCACCCACTCATGCTCCGAGTGAGCATAGCGATAGTTGTATCAAGATCACTAGAGAGCATGGAGAGGCTTCTAAGCACCCTCATGTCACATGTACACCATCCACACATTTTTTTGATGGGTACAGAACCCATAAGGTAGCTCACATAGAGCACACACACTGGAGGCCTCCCATGGCCGACCAGATCGATAGATCACATAGACTGGTGTCTGAGCAAAGACGTCAACTCCTCCAAGATCAATTGGATGATGCTCGCCTAGAGAGGCAACATATTGAAGATGAAAATATTCAAGCGCAAAGGCTCCTATGATAGAGATTATATGAGCAACGCATGCACGAGGAGCGTATTTTAGCTCAGAAGGAGCGCATAGAGTAGGAGGATCGGCTAGCTAGGGCTGGCCTATACCCTCTCGAGGAGCATAGAGAGCATGTGCATAGGAGGGCTATGTCCCTAGCCGATATGCATGAGGAGCGTAGAGACTCTCGTACTCATGTCAGTGCCCAATAGAGGGAGCGACTATCATCACTCAATGATCTTAGACAGAGGCAACATGAACATGTAGATGTAGATGGATACGATCAGGGGTATCCTGAGAGTTACCGAGTTGAGGAGGAGGAAGAGCCACGTCCTCCACCTCCCTCGAAGAAGACATTACCTCCTAGACCACCTTCACGTCAGCTTAGGGAGGAGGACTTTTTGTCTTCTAAGGCGTACAAGGTTTTGGTCGATAAGGTCAAAGCAATGGAGAGGCAAGGCACGACTATGCAAAAGTCGACACTGAGGAAGATACACAATGAACCTCTAGACCCCTCGGTGCCTATGCCTCCATATCCTGAGCATTTTGATATGCCCAGATTAGAAAAATTCAAGGGTGATGAGGATGCCCAAGAGCATGTCACAAGTTTTCTGGATGCCTATTTCTAGATAGAGAGTCAGGATGCCTTGTTGTTGCACACTTTCATTATGACACTCTCCGGCCCAACTCGAGAGTGGTTCAACCAGCTGAAGAAACATAGTATTACTAGTTTTGAGTAGTTAGCTGATGCATTTCTTGAATGCTATTCATTTGGCATCAAGAAACAGGCCAACCTTTCTGATTTGGCTATGTTAGCTCAACGTGATGATGAGCCCATCGAGCAATATGAAAAGAGATGGCATAGAATAATGGCAAAGCTACCATTCCCTATTCCTATAGCTGAACTGACCTGAATGTTCACAAAGAGTTGTGCCAAGCACATCTCACTACTATTGTAGCTATAGTAGTACCCTACATTTGAGGAAGTTATGGTGCAAGCTAGGGTGATCGAGGACATCAAGTTGCAAGAAGGCAACTTGAAGCTCAAGACCAGGAAAGAGGGGTTTAAAAAGAGTACTACGAAGCAACAGGGCAAGCAGGCCCACGTAAATCAAGTAGTACTAAATCTTGGAGGAGAGGACAAGGGACAACAAAAGCCTAATTATCAGGCTCAACCTCCTCCTATGCGTTATGAGACACACAAGAACAACTATAAGGGCAAAAATAGAGAAGAGCACCCACCTCGCTAGTTCACACCTCTGATGGAATCGATGACTTTGATTTTCCATCAACTATGTGAGGCCAAGGCCATACGATTGCCCGAGGTCAAATTAGTAGATCCGAATGTGCCAAAGTCGAAGTGGCATCAAGATGATCTATTCTGCATATTCCATAGAGTGAAAGGCCATGACATCGAGACATGTTGGTCCTTCAAACACATTGTGTAGAACATGATAGAAAAAGGAGAGCTTGTCGTACCAGGAAATCCATAGGCGCCCGACAATAGAAACATGGGGATTTTCAAGAATCCACTACCTAATCATGAGGCACCTCGTAACAATGCCGGCCAGGTCAATCAAGTGAGAATCGAACCACCTACCCAGGGGTTCGTAGGCATGGTCAATGTTGTTACTAGACATGGGAGGTACGATCAACCGAATCAACCTCATGCTCCCATTAGAGTACAAGCTACGCCGGATCAATGACCAGCTCAGAACATTCTAGGCCCACCAGCTAGACCGGTGGTGACCATAAGGAGCAAGTTAGTTCAGAACCTGCAGACAACTCCTACGAAGTTGTCAATATATGAGCTTATTCAGTAGTCCCCTAGACACAGGGAGACTCTTATGGACATTCTGAGGTCCATTGAGGTACAATCCCAAGATGCGCACGCATTTACAAATTTTGTGGGACATGTACAACAATGTCAGGAACCCACGATACAATTTTATGATCATGAAGTGAAGATGGTTCCTACTATTATGGCTGACCCACCACTGCATATTATCACATGTGTTAACCACATGCCTTTCAAAAGGGTCTTGATCTACATGGGGTCCTCGATCAATATAATTATGACCAAGGCACTGAGCCATCTCAAGTTACCCAAATCACACATTGTGCCTACCACCTTTACGTTGAGAGCATTTAACGATGCACTATGCTCGATGGTTGGTACAATTGTTCTACCTATTCAGGTGGGACTCAAGACCATCTCTGTGATGTGTCACGTGATAGAGGGTGCCATGCAGTACAACATTCTACTCGAAAGGCCTTGGATTCATGAAATGCATTGCATCCCCTCTATCTTGCATCAATGCATGAAGTACATTCATGAGGGACAGGTTCACGTAGTGTCCTCGAATGAAGAACCATTCAAGTTCATGAACCTAGCAGATTTGCCTAGGGGTTTTGTACTCCCATCGATGCACTTGGATATCCGACCTATTTCATCGATTAAGATTCCAATAGGTAAACCAGTAGCCCATGCTCAACCATCGACATCTGTGTCACATAGATCTGAGCATACGACTACAACTTCTCTAAAATTGACTGCATCGATGATGCATCGACAAGTCGAGAAGCTAAAGGTGAAATTGGGTGAGAAAGTAGAAAATCATATGCCCGGACCAGTCGCCAATGAGACTCCCACTCCCATGGATGTGGAAGAACCTCAAGACAAAGCCGAGGAGGCACCTCAGCCTACTTCATCTGCATCTTCAATAGGGTCATCTACACCGTAGGTGACCATTCATCTGGCTAGCATAGGGTTGGGTGAGTATCTTGTGCAAAATGTTACTTTTGGACCTATCCTAAAAACTACACAAGAGATGGGCCGACCGCATGCCCATCGATTTTTGATTGGATCTGTAGTGTCGTTGGGTGAGCCACCCAACCAAACAAACTTCGTCTACGTAGGGCTGGATCAAGCACCCACTAGAATGTCCATAGATGAGGATGATGATGAGCCATTCACTATGAATGTGCACTATCTATCCAACCTAAAATATGCCATGCACATTTTTGAGTCATATCATTGGCATGGACATGACCTTGGTCTTTTTGAACAAGGATGTAGGACTCCGCTCGAACCTCATTATCAGTTAGCTACTGATAGGTTTGGGTTAGGGTTATAGGTATAGGATCATGATGATTTGCTTGCTGCATCCTTAGATCACATGTACCTGAGTCTAGGGGATGATGTGGATTTTAATCCATACCACCCTAATCCTTCCAGCTATTGGAGGACTCGCTAGATGGTATCATTTGTTACCATAGGGCCACCTGATTCATATCATGATGGGCCCTTAGAGGACAACCCTAGAGGCAACCTGGGTAACCAAATCCATAGTGCTACCAATGACACCGGTATGCAGGGGCATAACCCCACTACTGTAGGTGATCTCAAGTTGGGAGATCTTTGTGATGATGATGGAGAGGAGTCCACCTCCGAAATGAGTGGACCTAGTTATGATGCAGATGATGAGTCCTCAAATGATGATCAATCTGAGGAGGAAATCGAGCCGACCTTTCCAGGTCCGATATTTATACGCCATCTGCTACCTATGGAATGAGTGGAAGAGATGAACGAGCGCTTCATAGCCGATAGTGATTATAAATATGAAATAGAGGAGGCTTACTTAAAGCCTCATCCAACTAACCTCCCACTGTGCATAGACACAATAGAGTGGCCCATCCATGGTAGTGACCATAGTGATGAAGATGAGAGGACCGATTCTAGGCTCGTGTATCCACAATATCTATTGCCTAGGGAATCAGAGCATGTTATGGAGGAAGTACCTCCCAACACTGAGCGCTCTAAGGAAGAAGCAGTGCTAGTTTATGTAGTAGTATCATATATATGATCATTCTATCAGATTTATTTGGATAGTGATGATAGCGATCATAGAATCAGATACATGGGGCCACATCTGGTAGATCACCCCTTAGAGGAGGGGGGAAATGATGGATTGTATTTGTATAGTGATGATGAGGATTCGATGGAGATGGCCTATTTGGGACCTCATCACTTACGTAATAGGCCTCCACCTCGAGGTCCCCCACCTATTATAGCTGTAGGTTTGCATCGAGAGATTAATCTCCATCACAGCTTGAGGGAAAGAAGAGAGCTCGAAGAGAGGTATCAGGAACTCTTTCCCCATCCACCTACATACGTAGAGCTCCTTGAGCTGAGAGATCCCATTTTGTAGCTAGTGCATCAGGAGGATCCAGTTATATGGGCATCCCATAGAGAGGATCCATTTGTGCCCATACCATCCGAACCAGATCTTGGGTACAGAAGCTATGCTTCAAAGATAGAGTTTTGTCCATGTGGTTCTAGAGATCAATTCCATTCCATCAACATGGTCTCCATGGATTTGACCACTCCACTCCACAATCCAGCAGATCCATCCAAACCACTGCATCTGAACATGGATGCTATCGATTGGGATCACGTTGACTCATCGGTCCAACCTAAATATTTCTTCCCTAATGAAGAAATGTTACAACCATTTCATTTTGTGCCAGGCTATGCTCATGATGTTTATCATGCTGAGGGTGCTTCCCATGAGGAACATGTGAACCCGACTGATGACATCCATCTGATTCCTATGCCTCACCAGCTTGAGGAAGGATCACATATGTCAGTAGAGAAAACCTTCGATGTGGATATCAGTAAAGATCCCACCGATCCAAAGAAGGTTAGATTTGGAGAGAGTCTCACTCCGGATGAGCATGATAGCATCATCCCTCTACTGAAAGAGAGACCTGATCTCTTTGCTTGGACTTACAAAGACATGCCGGGTCTAGATCCAAAATTGGTTACTCATAACCTTTCGCTAGATCTATCGAAGAAGCCAGTCAAGCAAAAACTCAGAAAAATGCATCCAACAGTAGCCTTAATGGTGAAAGATGAGTTGCAAAAGTTGTTGGACGTAGAGTTCATCATCTCCATCGACTATCCAGAATGGGTGTCCAATATGGTGCCCATAGGAAAGCTAGATGGAAGGGTCCGTATTTGTATGGATTTTAGAGATCTCAATAAGGCAACACCCAAAGATTCATTTTCATTGCCAAATATCGATGCTCTGGTAGATGCTACTACAGGTCATGAAATGCTCTCCCTTATGGATGATTTTTTTGGATACAATCAGATTCGGATAAAACCCGAAGATCAGCATAAAACCATGTTTATAATGCCATGGGGGACATTTTGTTACAAAGTTATGCCATTCGGTCTTAAAAATGTTGGTGCCACATATCAGCGGGCTATGACATATATCTTTCATGACTACATGCATAAAATCTTAGAAGATTATATCGATGACTTACTAGCTAAGTCGTTGTTGTGAGCAGAGCATGCGAAGGTCTTAAGGAAGGTCTTCGATCACCTGATAGAGCATAATGTCAGGTTGAATCCTAAGAAGTGTGTATTTGGCGTAACTTTAGGTAAACTCTTGGGATTCATCATTTCTAAGTGAGGCATCGAAGTAGACCCAACAAAGGTCATGACTATTCTAGAGATGCGTCCTCCCACTAATATCAAAGAACTAAGAAGCCTTCAAGGCAAAGTAGCATCCATAAAGTGATTCATCACTCAATTATCGGATAAATGTCGACCCATGAATCGACTGCTACACAAGGGGGTCCCATTTTATTGGGATGAGGACTACCAAGCAACCTTTGCTGAGATTAAGCAATACCTGGCAACACCGCTAGTACTAGCTCCACCAAGGCCAGATGAGCCTTTTCTGCTATATATATTGACAATCGACTTTGCATTAGGGACCATGTTAGCCCAAAAGAATGTGCAAGGCAAAGAGCAAGTCGTATATTACATCAGTCGCACCTTGGTGAGTTATGAGTCAGGATATGCATATGTTGAGAAGTTGTGTTTAGCAGTGGTGTTCGCTACCAAGAAATTGTGGCATTACATGCTAAGTCATACGACATATGTTATATCAAAATAGAATCCTTTGTAGTATATGATGAGCAAGACATATCATAACACACGTACTGCAAAGTGGATCATGCTATTGATAGAATTTGATTTGCAATTCATCAGCCAAAATTCCATCAAGGGACAAGTCATAGCTGATCACTTGGTTGAGGCACCACTATCCAACAGTAGGCCTCTAACCATTGAGCTTCTAGATGATGCGGTCTTCATAATATCTGAAGCTCCCAAACCCGAGGAACCAGAGAATAATGCTGATATGACATTGTTCTTCGATGGTTCGAAGTGTGAGCAAGGGGGTGGTGCAGGAATAGTGTTTTTCATGCCACAAGGAGCTCCAATGCCCTTGTCATTCAAGTTAGACTTTTCGTGCACCAACAATAATGCTGAGTATGAAGCCCTACTTTTGGGCCTCCATGCAGCCATCACCATGGGTATTAAAATATTGAACATTTTTGGTGATTCTCTGCTCATAGTTAACCAGGTTAAGGGGCTCTTTCAGTGTCGATGTCCCATACTGAAAGCCTACAAAGATCTTGTTGCCACTTATCTAGCTAAATTTGAATGGTATGACATCAAGGCAATCCCTCATTCATCAAATAGGTTCGTAGACACCATGGCATCTTTGGGGTCCTTGATCCCTCAGAATTCTATCTCCGATTTTACTACCATCCATGTTAGAATGCTCTCGCACCCAACAATGGAGCGTGCAACCTTTGATAACAAAGAGTCAGTCAACATGATTGTCATGGAACCAATAGCTGATTGGTTCCATAGAGTGGAAGACTTTCTTAAGCAGGCACCCTGGGAGTCATTGACTTCTCAGAGTCCTACGGGGAGTGGTACTACCATTCACCATAAGGTTGTTTCCCAGTCTGCATTTGCAAAGTTAAATACGTAGGGGGAGCAGGTCATCTTAGCAGTCGAAGCTGAGGCTTGTCAAAGCTGGATGTTGCAAATCCAAGACTTCCTAAAACTTGGTATGATCCTAGAGGGATTGTCGCATGCCGCAAGATGCACATTCAAATAGAAAGTGACTAAGTATGTCTTGATAGGAGACATTTTGTACCGACGTAGCCATGAAGGAGTTCTCCTTCGATGTCTTGAGCCCTAGGAGTCATCTTGGGCAATTTTAGAAGCTCACGATGGTACGTGCGATGGCCATTTCAGCGGCATGGCTATCATCAAATGCATCCTTCGCATGGGTTACTATTGGCCCACTATGGAGAAGGATTGCAATGTGTATGTCAAGAAATGCGTTAAATGTCAACATCATGCTAATCTTACGCACTTGCCATCATAGGCCTTACAACCCATTCAGGCGGCTTGGCCATTTGCTCAGTGGGGACTAGATCTTATTGGCAAGATCTCTCCTCCATCGTCAGGCCGACATACATTCATTATCATGGCTACTGAGTATTTTACAAAGTGGGTGGAAGCCATTCCCCTTACAATGACCACTGGAGCTCGCATCATAGAATTTATTCTCGAGCATATCATATGTCATTTTGGGATACCATCCAAAATAATTTTGGATAATGGAACTTCTTTTAAGAACAAAACTGTGTGGGCTTTAACATCTAAATACCGCATTAAACATAGTTTTGCAACTCCATACTATCCGCAAGAAAACGGGCAAGTTGAGGCCTCAAACAAGACTGTGGTAGCCATCTTGAAAAAGATAGTGCAAGAACACCACAAGGATTGGCATATACAGCTACCCCTTGCATTATGGGCTTACAGGACTAGCATTCGGATGCCCATTGGGGCAATGCCATTTTCACTAGTATATGGCACTGAGGCCATTATGCCCTTAGAGTTGGAAATTCCAATGCTGCGCATCGCATTGAAAGAGTTCATCGATGATGACACCGCATGGCAAGCTCACCTCGATCAATTGACGTTGCTCGATGAACATCATGTGAATGCCCTCGAGCATCTCCACGTTTATCAGGAGTGATTAAAATGAGCTTACAATGTCAAAGTCCACCAGAGAGATTTTGAAGTTGGGGATCTTGTGCTGAAAGAGAACCAATAGAACTCGAATTTGCCACCTGATATGCGAGACAAATTCATGGCTAACTGGCTAGGGCCTTACATCATATCTAAAAATATTGGTCTAGGTACCTATCGCCTAACATCGCTAGAGGGTGTGGAAGAGCTTGAGCCTCTCAATATCATCCATATTAAGGCATTCTATGCTTGAGAGTGTAGTAAAGGCACCAAAGGCATCTATAAGCCCTTTGGTCAACCCAAAAGCTCTAAGGGTTTTGTCTCAACCGCTCGGTCATCCCAAAATGCCCCAAGCTCTCTGTTGAGTAGCTTGGTCAAGTAAAAGCTCCAAAGGTAGTTCCTCATCATTTGGTCATCCTTAAAAGCTCCAAGGACATGTACTCATCATTTGGTCAAATATGAAAGCTCAAAAATCTATAAAAATCAAGAAAAATATATAAAAGTCCAAAAATTTTTTTGGTAAAGCTTCAAATCCAAAAACATTTGCATTTGCATTTTGCATTTTCATTTGCATTCACACAGACATTCACATCATCATATTGCATTTAGGCATTTGTCATCCATTGCATTCCATAGTAGAGTGTAATGCATCTATCAAAATTTTACAAATGATCACACGTTTGTATGTCAATCATGCACCCTTGCATTTATCATAATTCATTGCATTCATACGTGATACCTATTGTGGAGAAATATGTATGTATATTAAGTTTTCTCGTCACTCAGCCATACCTAGTGGGTTCTTCAGATATTGTAGAAAGCTTGCTTTGTTGTTATAGACAAGGTCATTAGTTGGGATAGTGCTTCAACATATCAGAATCCGGCCACTAAGCAAAACAATATAAAATCTTGCTAAGACGAGAGAGGATGAAAGTTGTGAAAGCAGTCTTAGGTATCTAGAGAGATGGGTTTCACGACCTGCTTATCTTGCAAATAGTCAGTCTAGAAAGGTGTACTTTGGCAAAAGGACAAGAATTTCCCCTATAAATCCCAAAGTCACAAAGTTTAAATCCCAAGATTACAAAGTGCAAAAGTACAAATTTCAAGTTCAAAATGTAAAGTGACATAGTGAATCAAAAGCACTATAAAAATCCCTTGCTCAAAGAAAATGGTAACACGTGGACTAACAATGATTTTTATCACTACACATGAGCAAGTAAGAAGGGTGAGAACTTGAATCCCTAGATTGTCCACCTTTTGAAAGCCATAGAGTGATCCCCGATCGTAGCAATGGGTTGGAAGAGTCCCACCTACAATCGGAGGGGTAGTTCTATTGGGTGATCCCCAAATGTAGCAATGGGTTGAAAGAGTCTCGCCTGCATTTGGAGGGGTAGCCCTGATCAATTTGCAAGATGAGCTAGCTCTAGGTACCTAGGATTGTCTAGCTGTATAAGTCTAATCAAAGCTAAAACAAGGATGGTACGATCGTATGAGGAACCCTATCTCACATATGGGTTGAAAGAGTCCCGACTGACATACGGGGTATGCTTACGATCTATCTAAAAATACTCACATGCACACACAGGGATAATGAATAGTTGGGTCTATCATGACAAAAGCCTTGTCCAATATAAGCCTTGTACAGTTAGTATGTGATTTTTGGAGAAATCTACTAGGGTGTTTGAGTCTCAAGGAAAACCCCAAAAGGTGCTCCAATAGCAACAAGATACCAAATATCATTAGACTTCTGAAATATGAGTCATTCATTCATCAGAATGCATTTTACAAAGCACAATCAAACATATAGGATAGATACCGCATGAATATCAGAAATGATGTTTAGACGGCCACTGACTATATAGTGCAACAAAGAAGAAATATACAAAATGACATAATCATTCATTAGCATTATACCAATCCATTTCACTGCATTTCATATATGGGTGATTAATTGATTAAGTTCTTGTAATGAGAATTATCAATTAGTTTGCATGATTGTTATACATTCTATGGTGTCATATTTTAAAAATTGATATACACAGTTTACATTCATTCCTTATGTTTTAAGTGATTAAAGCATACAGGTTCATTTCCATTAGATTATGATTATGTACATAATGCATTACCATACATTGCATAGCATACCATAAACTGCATAAAATAAATGCATGCCCACAAAGCAAAAATAAATATGCGTTCAAAAATAAACATCGCATCCATATACATACATCATATATCACACATCTAATCATCTAGATCACTGCATATCATCATCATAAAGTAAAATAGTTATCTAGTGCATGTCATCCATACATCACATCATATAAACATAGCATTTACGTAAGCCTTGCATCCATGTGCATCAAATAAACATAAAATCAAAATAATAAATACACATGTACACATAATGAGCCATAAAAGATCATATCATATATATATGTATCCAAAAGAGTACATAAGGAGTACAAAATGCTCGTAGGCTACAACTGTGTAGGTCCTCGACCTTACACACAAAATAGTATATCAAAACTATAGTCGACAGCTGCTATAACGTAGATCTAGGCTGCTCCCCCTGTACTGGAGCTCTCATTGCCTCCCTCCACACTATGCTCTAGAGCCTGCTCTCCTGGCTGACCTGGCACCTATGGTGGATCCTGCTGTGGATCCTGCCTACCTCCAAAGCCTAAAGCACCCAACACATGAGAAATTGGTAACTACAATAGGCTAGTCCTCTGACTGGAGGCCCTTGATGTCTACCTTGGATCTCTAGTCCTGGCCTATGACCTTGTTATGTGTGTACTAGAGGACCTATGCATCCTCTCAGTCCTATGAGTCCTATGACTCGAGCTCACTGTCGACTGCCCTGAGGTCCTAGACCTGGTACGCTGAGACTCTGATGCAAAAGGATCCTCAGGAACCTGTAGCCCATGCATCTCTATGTAACCGACTAGCTGATCAACATGAGCAAGTCGAGCTACGTGCATCTCATTGGTCCTCATGACCATACCCTACAGTCACTCTACCTCCATAGTTAGATCTTGTGTAGCTATTGTACCTACTGTTGGTGCTATAGGAGGCCCCATAGTAGCTTGAGGAGGTAGCATAGCCCCCCTTGATGATCATGCAAGATCTCGCTCTACCTCTGCTATAGTCTGCTGCACCTATGCCAACTCTAGGGTAGTCTATAGTCTCTACACCTGGGCCTCTACATCGGTAGCTCGAGTCATGAGCTCCTGTACCTGGTCCTGCACCTTAGTCAGGCATCACTCCCTATCAGCCACCTTCACCTCTAGAGTGGTGATGGTAGTATCTCTCTCGAGCTATGAGTGTGAAATCACCCAATCTGACTCTACAAGTCAGCAACCTGAGCTAGCAGCCATCCCTCTACATGTCAGTAGGGACCTCACCCTCCTCAAGGTCGATCTTTGAAGTATCCTCAGTGGTAGCCTCTATGCCCCAACCACCCTTAGTATACTGGCACACCCTATGCCCATCAGGATCTACCTCTGCCTCAATTGGCTCTCGGCCTAGAGGCCCTATCCCATGCCATCTGAATAGAGACCACCACCCATCATAGTCGGGCATGGTCCCAGCTATCTCTACCCCTGACTCTTAGAAGTCATCGGGTGCATCTCCTAATGGTGGAGGAACTATCAATGGGAGATCCCTCTCTAGAGCTAGGTGTCTGTACCTAAGTGGCATCTCTGGTATGTCCTACACCATGCCAAACTATCATAGGACATGAGAGAAGAACTGATACTCTCGGACCTCTGGCTTATGCTAGATAAGCCATCTATCTCGATGGGCCTATCATAGCCACTCGTCCACCTCTGGCCATGCAGGGCAATCCATGTAGGGGTGCCAGACAATGTCCCCCGGCCCAAGTGATGCAAACTGAATAATATAATGCTCAGTGTTCCCAACATGAGCTCTACTATGGATACCCTCCTCAGCATGAGGCCAGCATGCGGTGTAACACTGATGGTCATCATCTATGGTGGTGATGCATAGTGGTAGCTCTGTAGGATGCTCGATCTGGATGTGCTACCACCCCCAGATCTATAATAATAGACTACAGCTGATGCCCTTATGGCTATGCTCTGTAATCTGGTATAGCTCCCTGTAGAGCTGGCATAATAGGGTGCTCCCCCAAGCTAATAATAGTGGCTCCTCTGTCGAGCTCTAAAGCACCCTCCAAGTAAGGGCTAGCATGTTCTAAGGAATCCTCATGCTCGAGGAGTCTGGAAGGACAATCTGCATGATGAGATGCATGAAGAGGGCCTCTCGTATAGAGAAGACATCATCATGATACTAGTCATCGATGTGCACCCCTCCATGGTCTACATCATCCTGTGCATCGATGCTCTGGTCATCGAATATGGCATCAAAGATAACATCCTTTGCTATGTAGGTAGAGGAAATGATAGCCTCACCATCGATGGGGATCCTAAAGATCCTGTAGACATCCTCTAGGGTGATGGTCATCTCATCGGGAGGAAGGTGGAATGTGTTGGTCCATGCATTCTAGCATTGGGCCAATGCAGTTAGATAGGCTTGATCTACCCTAATGGTGGGTAGATCCATGATGTAACCAAACCCGATGGCTCGGAACCATGCTCGGTCATCATCCGATAAAGCCTCATGGAGAGTCTTCATAAGGTCAGGCTCCCATGCTCTAGAAGTTAACTTTTAAAAGCAAAAAGCATAATGTAAGCTAAATCTAGCTAAGCAGAGCTAAAGAAAATTAAAAATTTCTTAATTAGACAACCTAAAAAAAAAAAAAACTAGCAATCGCAAACCGCAACTGCAACTTGCGGTCCCCAATTTGCAAATTGGGAACCGTAGCTAAAACTTGAGGGTCCCTAATTTCCAAATTGGGAACCGTAGCTGAAACCCATGGTTCCCAATTTTCCAATTGGGAACCATAGCTACCAGCTACGGTTTAGGAGTGGCACCCATTTTGGGTACCCTCCTAGACCACTCAAACATGAAATTAAATCCTAAAGCTAACCTAGACTAGTGGGGTTCATTACCAGTAGTTTAGTGAGGTTAATTTTCTGCATTTCTTAGTGTGGTTCATTTTACTAGTATTGAGTGCGTGGTCTCAGTTTCGAGTTACCTTGCCCGCACCCTACCCCCGGCTAGTCGATGGCTGATCAGGATCCGCCATCAGGGTAGATGAGTGTAAATGTGGTAGAGTTTGGCAGCGTTCCATATCAAAGAATGTTCTATCTCTCTCAGAGCTCTCAAATTGCTAGTGGTTGCAAGAAAATAATGAAAAATTTCAAATGGGAATTCAATTTATAGGTCCTCCTAGTCTCTGCGGACCGTAGCTGACACCTGCGGTTCTAGAACTAGGGTTTTTCACCCGTAGGTCTGACCCACGGTCCCCAAAATTTGGAAATGTAAATCGTCGATCGTACCCGTGGTCCATAGCTAGCAATAAATGCACTCAAAACCCACCGTGGGAAGGTCTAAAAAGATAAATTACTGACTTCCATCGGACAAAAATTCAAAATCAATGATTAAAATTGCAAATTTGGTGATGTTAAAAGCACCAGGATCAATCAAATAAATGCAAAATTAAACAAAAAAAATAAAATAATGAAAAACCAAATGCGCCTCGTATTCAGTGATTTATCCTATAAAATTGGTGGTTGCAGCGACTTGCGATCCATGCAATCCGACAAGATGAGTAAATCACCATAAGGACATTTGGGGTAAACTTGTCATTTCTTTTATGACATCTTTCAGCAAATCATCGACAATATGATTCAACACAAGTCTTCTTGCATTTGTATTATTTTGACTCCCTAAGATGGCTATCATAGCCTGACTGCTCCATGGGATAGAGATGTGCAAATACTACTAAGCATTGCAATCATAAGCTGAACTAGGCCTAGCCAAGGTATTAAAAGGCTCGAATCTAAAGTTGTTCAGGATCATTCATTATGGTCAAGCGACTTCGTCGCTTCATACATTGTCATTACCCTCATCGACTCGTCGCTTGAGGGGGTAGTCATAATTTCATGTCATAATCAAAATCAATAGAAGATCCCAGAGATCGTAGATCCCTTGATCTTGTCAAAATTGTGTTCGTTCTTGTGAATCATTGCTAACAACTATCATAAGCTTCCCCCTTTGCTTGGGGTAAATAGCAAATATGAAATTTTGTTTGTAGCTCTCATCCTTCGGTTATATAGGCCTAACTCCTATTGTAGCACCAAAGCTACCCGAACGTCTGATGGTGAGTGCAGACTTTTCAAATGTAAGCCTTCCCAAGTTGGAAGCAATGATTCCAGGATGCACGTCCTTTTGCTGGACCTGGGGCATCTAATGTTGATCAGACTAATGATCATCATAGAACCTTCGACATCATTTTAGGAGGTCTATTTTTGCTCAACGTTGTTCGATCTCATAATGCATCTCAAAAGGGGTATCTGTAGACACCTAAAATGCATCATGTCGAGGGCGACTACTCATATGGACATGCTACAAAACCATATGGAGGATCTTGGATAGACTCCAAGATAGAGCAGTGGTTCTAACCACTCAATTTAGGCATTTTGGCCTAAGCAGTCTGAACCGTAGCCCAGACCTACGGTCTCCAGTCTAAACCATGGTTGACACCTACGGTCTATAGTCTGGACTGTAATTGTGACCTACGGTCTTAACTGAAGTTCAGTTAGGCCTTCCATCCGAGCCAAATCGGTTGGAACGACCGAAAGATCTAGAAGGAGGCAGTTGAAGGATGGAAGATTCCAGAGGCTTCCATCCCAACTATCCTAACCACCCTTCTTGGTCTTGGCTTCTCCATGAAGCCACCCCTAGCCCTAGGGGGCATGCTATAAATACCCCCCTCCAAATGGGGAGAAAGAGAGATGATTTGTATAGCGAAGTGTTGGCAAATTATCGAGAGAGAGTTAATTGATCAAGAGAGCAGTGAAGCCTTGTCAAATTGCATACTAACTTTGTGCATTTGAGAGCCCCTTTGCTATCCATCTAAAGACCAATTAGCCATGGATGCCCTAGGTGCCTAGGAGGATCAAGAAACACAAATCCAGGCAAACGAAGGCCCTTCACAGTGATTTGACCACCAAATCTATCAGAGGACAACAAAGGCGACCCTTGAACATCAATTTGGACAAGGAGATCAAGCCCACTACCCCTAATTCTGAGGGTAAACATATCAGAGGTCAAACCATGGCTGTCAGCCATGGTTCACAGTGTAGACCGCCCATCACAACTATGGTTTGCAATAGGTTAATGATCACCTTACTTGCTTTGCTTTTGACCACATAGATTAGTTATATTAGTCTTTTCATAGGTTTAATTGCATTTTAGAGAAACTCTGACCATAGAAATTAGACATTTCATGCATTGTATTAAGTAGGATTACATTGGATCTTTTATGCCCATTATTGTTCCTAATTTGATATTTGATCCATGCATCATTTGCTTATTCATGTCCTTCATGTTGTAGCATAATTCTTGATTTAATTAGAATAGTTTAAAGTCTTTCTTTATGCTTTCTTGTTTTACTAGTTTAATGGCACTTACATGCATATTCCCTTAAAGGGCCTCATCACGAGAGGCTATCAATATTTTTAATCGTGTGTTGTTGTTTCTTGTTCACAAGGAGACAGGTGCAAGAGGAGCTTATGTCATAATCCTTCCACATCGCGGAGAAGGGGGTTAGCTCCACCCCAAGGCAGTTTGTGACTAATCAACAGAGCACCATAAGTGCGCCTACCCTATTGAGGGCATTGGCAATTGTAATATCAGTATCATCTTTCAAGTGACCCTAAGAGGGCATTTTTGTAATCAAAACTCATTCAAATATTAATACGAGAAACCTTACATACTTTGTTTCTGTTCAATTTATGTACTTGTGTGAATCTTTATGCTTTTATGATGGTATAGATCAATGCAGTAGCTAGGTGCACGCTCCGTGGTTAGGTCAGTAGCCTATAGGTGTTTTTGTACCACTTTATGTACATTTTGACACACACATATATATATGATACTTCTTTATTTCTCATTATGTGTATTATGTTTTTGCTTTATGTTCATGTGATACAAATGTAGATGCAATACTTATATGATGCTTTGATTATGCTATATGGATGTGATGTACTGATGACATGCACTAGCTAGATGATAGATGTATAAGTAGATATTGTGATCTAGATTTGTAGATGTAGTGTTATGTATGCATATATGAATGCAATGATGAATGTTAAATGCGTGTTTATTTTTTTTTAATTGTTTATGCATTTAATCTATGTGATATGATATGATAGATGAGATGTAATGTAATGCATTGATTACATGAGGATGACCTAATGCAAATGAACCTATATTTTTAATATCTTAAAACATGAGGAATGAATCTAATATGTGTTTAACAAACTAATGGATGACACCACAAAATGTAATAAAATCATGAATGTAAATGGTAACTTTTATCATAATAATTAATCATTTGAGCATTCGTATGTGAGATGATATGATGTAAGATGTATACGTTTTCCTTATAAGATTCTGTAAATTAAAATATATGCATAAAATAGCCAGTGGCCATCTAAATATCATTGTTGATATCCATCCGATATCTATCTTATTGAATGAACATCCCTTAATAGACAAAACCTCATAAGGAAATTGTGATTGATTGATGAGATGATTTATTTCTTATAAGAGATTTTTGAGGTTTTCCATGAGACTCAAACACCCTAGTTGATTAATCAAAATTTGTATAATGACTACAAAAGACTCCTAAAAAATAAAAACTTTTGTTATGAAGACCAAGATATTCATTATCCTTGTGTGTGCAAATGAATATATTAGATGAAACATAAGACTACCTCATTTCTATGAAGGATTCATTCAACCCATTACTATAATGAGGATCACCAAATTTTCATCATGATCCTATGTTTAGACACAATTGGATTAGACTACTAGGTAATACAAGCCACCTAAAGCTAGCTCATCTATAAATTGCTTAGAACTACCCCATTGCCAGGCATGATTCATTCAACCCATTGCTATAATGGGGATCACTCAATGGCTTCAAATACTAACCATTCTAGGGATTCAAGCTCTTCACCCCCTTCTTTTCTTTTCATTTATTGGGATACTTGCTCATGCTTAGTGATGAAAATCACTATTTATTTTGTATTTTATTTTCTTTTGGAGTAAGGGATTTGGTTAGTGATGATAATCACTATTTATTTTTATTTTTGCTTTGATTTGGGAATTTTCTCATTTTGTGTAAAGCAATGGATTTATTTGGGTAGGGGGGAGCTTGTATTTTTTCCAATGATCAACATCCTAGACCATGTGCATCACAAAATGATCAAGTAAAAACATTTTGCTTAAGGTGACTAGGACCACTTTGTAGTATTCATATTTCCTTGTTTAAACTAGGATTATTAATGTTTAAAATTGTGATAGGATTTTGAAATATGCAAGGTACTATAAAAACTAGGCCTCATATTCGAAAGTGAAGATATATTTCTACAGATACTGAAGCTCAAAGAAGTAGCTGGAACCCCACCTTCCATTTTAGGCAAACCTTCTAAAGCTCAATCTTCCTCCCCTAACCTGGTGGAAAAATTTCTTCACAAATTGGTTGTTCATGCCACAACTACCTCTATTATTCATCTGGATATGACTCATACTACTATTGGTAAGGCTATTGCTAGCCTTAAAGAACAGAGGCATAATCTCAGCCTTTTGTTCTTCTATGATAACTTCAATGAGACCTCCATTATTTTTGCTGTTGAAGCCCCTTTTGAAATCAAAGGAGGCATCAAAGATGAAGACGTGGTTAAAGATGATGAAGTTGTGGAAATTACTAAGGAAGCATACCTTGAAGGTCTGAAGGACAGCCCAAAAGACATCCTGAAGGACAAAGCAAAGGACATAGCTTTGGAAACTGATGATAATTTTGCTCTGCAAATTGACATCAATCCTTGATTGCGTCTGCGACTCTCTACTATTTTGGATTTTTGATCGTTCCTTTTGTTTGAATAGTGCTCCTTTGCTCTGAAGGACTGTTGGTTTTTGTTAAAGGATGAAGGGTGTTAGTCTCTATTTTTGATCCTCTCTATTCCTTTGTCCCTAAGGACGTCCTCTTTTGGTTGTACTGGCCTTTGGCCTTCTAATTTTATTTTGTTCTAATCAGGCTAGTTATGTTGTGTTATTCTTGGATCCTCTGTTGTAAAAGGTGTTGGGGTACCTTTAAAATACCCTTTTTGAAATAAAATTAATTAACCTACCAAAAAAAAAAGATATATTTCTACAAAATTTGAGAAGATCACTAGGTATGGCCAAATGACTAGGAAACCCTAGTATATTTCTTATAGCAACTAGAATGGTTGAGTTGAAAAACACAATTACTCACAAGGGTGATGGATTATGATGATGTAAGGATGCATGATTAGCATACAAACGTAGTGTCATTTGTAATATTGTAAACACAACATTCAAGTGTAATGGATGAAAATACCTAATGCAATGCAATCAAATGAATGCATATACAAAATGTAAATGCAAATATTTTTGCATTTTTGATGTTTTAAATTATTTTTAAACTTTTGACTTTTCAATTTTTTTTGAATTTTAATGTTTTAATGATTTTTTTTGGATTTTATGGTTTTTAAAGGGGGAAGGTACACTACCTTAAGTACCCCCAATGTGTGTGCCACTCAATGAAAGTGAGGAAGACGCGATACCTTTGGAGGTATCACTTTGCTTCATTGATCTTGATGTGGATGGTGGGAAAGGTATGTTACCTTGAGGACCCCCATTGCGTATGTCATTCATCGTAATATAATAAGCTTGCATAGGAAGAGTGACATATATAAACTTTCACTGCTGAGGCATGGACCTCTATGTGGTGCTGATGTTCTAGTGGGATAAATGAAGAAAACCGTATTCATGGATCTCATCTTGATCTAGCAGGTTTTCGACCACTTTCCTAAATGAATGGCAGCCACAATTGTCATTCCTCTATATACAATGATAAATTCAATAGAGTATTTTGTCAGGTAACCCAGGTTTAGGTGCTATTGGCTTGGATTATGGTAATGCAAATGCATTTGCCTCGTATAGCTTTTGAAATAGGGTCGTAGTAGTCATATCAAATGTGACTACTCGATGAGCTAGCTTATTAGTCCTACGAGGATATGAATACCTAGGGATCACAACTGGGATGATGTGGCCTATATTATGATAGGTTGATACATTATGGGTGGATCGTCTATGGATAAAACCCAACTGTCAATGATATATTGAATCACATTTTTGAACCCATAACAGTTGTGGATGTCATGGCCCTTTATTAAATGATAAATGAAATTGTGATCCTCCTTATAACCCTTAGATTTAGCTCTTTCTGGGTCTAAAGGGTCGATGACAGGTAAGGTGATGACCTTAGCTTCTTACAACTTCTGAAAAATGATTGACATAGACTCATTTAAAGGAGTCCAAATGCGTTGCTATTTTTTTGAGTGTGTAGCATGCAATGGCTTAGTTAGATGACTAGGTTGAGACCTAGGTATTTTAGTTGTTGGTTTAGGGGTCTATTCTTGCTTTTTTAGTGTAAGGGATGAATGATCGACTATGCTTATTTTTTGGTTAACAAACCAAAATTGTTTCCTTTCAAGCATATTGCATATCATGGCTCTAAAAAATGCCACATGACTAAATGCCATGACCATTTTATCTATGATATAATTAGTATTCCTCTTCCTCATATCCTTGGGGTTTTGAATGATTTGGATCTAAAGGTTGAAACTTAGGCAAGGTGATGGCATTTGTGAAACATAATCAATTGAAAATAGATATCATTAGCTCAGGTACTGGTGGATGCTTGTTAAGTTGTTGGCATGGCAAAATTGGCACTTGTTCTTGCTGAGGCTTTTCTTGTGGTTGCATAGGAGGTGGTTTGACCTTGGATATAGGTTGCTTTTTTAGCTCTAAGTAAGTCCCGAAATGGTACATGATAAATTTCAATATATCATTTTGTTTCTCGATCTGTGCCTCTATATTATATAGGTGGCCTTGCATACGTTTCAAGACTGATAAGGCTTTTATGTGTATTTCTAGCAACGAGTTTGGATCATTATTGTCAATTGAAGGAGGTGAAATAGTGGGTGTTACAAAACCCTTAGTTAAATGCAAATCACTAGTTTTCTTAATTAGATATGATGTGGATGTTTCTTGATGATCTACTTTGATAATGGCATCCACAAGCTCTTGTTTGTTACTCAGCTCATATTTTTGCTTCACCTTGTAGTGTTGAACTGTGCTAGCTTTAGTACCCCCAGTTTGATGTGGGGGAGGCATCTCTTCTTGCTCTTGAGAGGGTGCCATGAGAAATGAATTAGGGGTGACTAATTTCAATGGTTTTGGCCCCTTCGATGTGGAAGCAACATCTGATTGCATTATCTATTGTTTTATCTATTTTAGAGTTATTGGGATATCTACCTTGATGTTGACCATTTCCACAAACTCGTGAGAAGGTATTTTGTCTTTTGGACCAGTTGTGGGTGGATCATAAACTAGACAAGATGACTTTGTATTAGTTATGTCAACTAATATTTTCTTTCCACATCAGGTAAGATGATACCGTGAGTTTTGTTGATGGGAGAAGGCAATGATTGCTTAATGAAAGCTTTAATCAAATGGTTTTCAATTTCATCTGAGTGAAAATTTTGAGTCTTTCATGTCATAAGATTTTCTTGTGGCTCTTTGGTCACTTAGTAATATTTGAAAGGTTTAGAATCATTAGGGACTACATACACTTGTCCTTGATGTATGAATTTCAAGCTTTGATGCACTATGGAAGGCATGAATTCCATGTCTCTCATCCATGATCTACCTAATAAAATGTTATACTACCTCTCACCCCGTAGGATATGACAAAACGTAGGTATGGTCTTTATTCCTACCTTAATAGATAGGATTATTGTGTTGATCATCGGGTAGGTGGTATCATTGAAGGCTCTCAATGTGAATGTTGAATTATTAATGTGTGAAGGTGGCAAATTTAAATGCTTCAAAGCTACAATCATGATTATGTTGATAGATGGCCTAATATCAATCAAGACTCACTTGTATGGAATCTAATTAATTCTCGCTATGATGTGTAGCGGTGGATCGGGCTCATATTTAGAGATTGGCTTAATCTCTTGTCTACAAAAAATAATAACAGGAACTTGTTGCGGCTGTTACACAACGTACCCAAATATGGAGACCCACCTAAAATTTTTGGTTGGAGTTTTGATTTGCTTTGAGTATCTTTATTTTTGTTTCCTCCAAGGTTTGATTTGGTAAGGTAGTGAGTTTTGATTACTTTCATCTTGTTTGGTTGCTTGGATTTAGATTCATGTTTGAATTTCCCTCCTGAGGTTTGTTATAATGTTTCGATTAGTATCATCATATTCATATGGGTTTAAAGGTTGATTTTAAGTGTCTTCCTTTTTGCTTTTGGATCATGATAATCCTAGCATCCAAGGTGGATGTATTCAAATAATAAAAAAAGAAAAACTATATATACGTGTCCATATATGTATATAGATTAATAATCTAAATAAAATTAAAAATAAAATAGTATCTATATATACCTTTATATATATGATATTATAAAAAAAAGATAATATATATAATAAAAAATAATAATAAAAAGAAAAATGATGCTTTATTTTATATCTTTAATACTAAGCCTTTTATTTTCATTATAGTTGTGTTGTCTGTAGTGTAAGTTTATTATAAAGTTGTTTTGATTCATTTATATTAGAGTTTTAATTAATGTATTATTTATTTCTTTGTGCAGGTTTTAGTCAATGGTCTATGTGGACTCAAGGTGTGGTACAACGTAGATCACGATGACACCAAAGAAGATAATGGCGACGTAGTTGAATGTTATTGATGACTATGTTGCAGTGGCTAAAACTTACATTGAAGGGTGATTACATGGATGGGGACTCCTCGGTGATTTGAAAGAGCATGTCAGATCACTAGAAGGACCACTCAAAGGATGATATGGATGGGATGACTAGAGGTGATCAAGCGATGATTCGGAGAAGCACAAGAGTAAAAAAAATCCCTACCCATTGACTAGACATGTCATCGATGTTTTTGGATGATGTCATTGCCAACGGGGACCAATCGAGGATGCCAAAAAATATGGAGGCTTGGACTATGATATGGGATAGACATGATGACAGTGTCGGTATTAATTTGAGGACTTGGCAACTACCGATGCATATTCAAAATTTGGTAATGGTGATTTAGGGATACACAACACTGATGATAGAAATTGTTTGGCTAGGAATATGGACGTAGGTGAAAACATAGGTGAAGTGATACAATGGGATTCGTCGATGCATGGTAGATTGTAGTCTAGATGTGGACGACATATTGAGACATTACATGAGGACTCAGTGAGGCAGACGTGGCATATGTAGCAGAGGAAGGAAGTGGTACCGAAGACATCATAATTGGATCCATGGTAGGAAGATAGAACCATTAACATGGTATTGACACATAATGAGACAAACAAATGGACCCTATATCTCCATATAATATGAGTATTTATCATAACCAAGTGATAGTTCATTAATGTATTGATTCCATTGTCAAGCTTGAGAGGATGTGGTCATCAATCGACCATGGAAGTAGTTTGTTGGAGTGCATATGGTTTAGATTTTATCAAAGCAAAGATGAATATGGATGTTGAGACTAGGAAGCTCACACAATAACATACACAATACCCTAGCTAAACATACACAAAATATGCAACATGTTTGATTGAAATATGCACATAAGAAAATGAAGATCGAGCTGGCACATGATGTATGATGTAGACAAAAATTAGGCATGCATTTCAAGGTCAATGGGGCTCTCTAAAATATGACTGGGTAAAAGTATGAGAAAAGATAGACCTACTTGGTGGTAATCGGCATGTGGATGACAATGTATTGGTGAAGTCACTAACATGGCCAACTAAGACCTTATTGGACTTGGACACCCTGGCATAGGATAACAGACACATAATCTGACATCAAAGCTAGAAAAACTAGTAATGAATGGCAGTGTATCCAACATGGAGGATAGTACAAAATACCTCATCATTCATAGTAGAAATGTTATCGAACCACAATGCGATAGAATGGATGGATGTGTGGATGCGGGATAAACTCTTTGATATCGTAGAGATCCCATTGAATGGTTTTTGACGTGGATTTACACTCAATCAAATGGAGCAATGGGGATCACCTAGATGGAGTAGAAGACCATGACTAGGGCTATATGGTGCTTATCTAGGGCTAAATGAAACCATAGCAGCTTCACTGGTGCTCACGGTAGTGATGGACGAGTTGGTGTTCA
Source organism: Wollemia nobilis (assembly GCA_028583015.1). Lineage (NCBI taxonomy): Eukaryota > Viridiplantae > Streptophyta > Pinopsida > Araucariales > Araucariaceae > Wollemia > Wollemia nobilis. The sequence goes on along the minus strand of JAQPPZ010000690.1, from coordinate 7,208,576 downwards.
AGGTATGCAAGAGCAAGGTTCATCTAGGAGAACTAGTACCACATGTTGACTTTTATAAACTAGTGCAACAGGTTGTGAACGATGCAATGTTGAATTAACAAGAGATATACAATAGTGGCTTGGGGGTCCACCTTATGAGCCACCTGGACATATTCTTATCAGAAAGCAGTATTGGAGTCATGATAAGCCATAATTAGCACAAAGCAGTTGAAGAATATGGTGTAGTAGGATATAAAAACGTAGGAGGTATAACTCCACTATTTTCCCATTGTAAAATTAAGAGTTAGCATTCAAAACTATCCAGGAGTTGCTATGCAACAATTTTGATATTCTCTGGTAGATCTAATTGTAGGAATGGTAGTATTCTAACACATAGAGGTTTAGGTGGGAAATACAAAGCTCGGGGAGCATATGCACAAGGTCAAGGATTGCGAACGTTTGACGTGGCTTCTCCATGTAGGTAGCCCATGAGGGTGCATAGCAAATATCAACTATTGGCTCATTAAATATTGGCCCCAACACATGTTGGATGTTGGGCACATGCAGGGAGTCTTGGGACAAAAGGGATTATGGTTGGAAGCCAAAAAAAAAAAAAGAAAAGATGACACCTGGTATCATACCATAGAATCTTGTAAGAAATGAAACAAACACCATGAAATTAAGCCAAAGGATTGACGAAATTTGGACCGGATTGCAATCATAGGAAAAAGCCAAACAAAAGAAAACAAAGTGACTCATTCCAAAATATTCACGTTGGTTACCAAAGAAGAGGAAATGAAACAAAAGGACAAGGTCAAAAATTTTAAAAAGCAGATGCAAATTCAGAGAGGAGAGGGGGGTTCTGCTTGGGAAGGCCAAATGCTGCTGAAAAATGAATGTAAAAGGAAATATTATTTTAATGCAAGGGCTTTTTTTCAGAAATTTGGACTTTATTAGTAAAATAGGAGGAGAAAGTGTTTTGCATGCTCAGATTTAACTTCTCATTTTTCCCTTTTTCAGGTTTTGGAGTTATAGATGATGTTCAATGCATTTTAATGGTCACATAATTGAATGTTTGAAGTCTGTAATTTATTTTCTGTGTCCTTAGGAGTTAGCACTTAGTTTATTTTGATTGTACAAATGTAGGTTGGGATAGACTAGGTTGAATCCAAAAGTTTCTCACATTTTTGGTTTTGTAGGACTGGGTGCCATCAAACTGATAAAGCTTTTCATGTTTATGTTTTCAGCATTCAAGTTTATTTCCAGATTGTTATTTTGATTTTTTTAACCCTTCTTTTTGCAGATTTTTTTAAAACTTTGAGGATTAAAATAAAATTTGAAAAAAATTAAAATGACAAAAATAAGTACATGGGTGTGAATAATGAACTATAATATTTCATTCGAAACAAATTTGAACTCATTCTGAAGCCATTTCGATTTTATAAAAATTGTTAAGAATCGTTGTTTTATGAGGTTTTTTATAATTTCTGAATTTTATAGTTTTCACATATTGAAGGTAAATCAGATTTTTTAGCTTTGCATTTTTATTCGCAAGCAATAAATGGACTTTAATTTATGAAAATTCCAATTTCATTAAAGAGAAGTGATTTATATGGCATTCCATAGGCCATCATTTTCGAAGCAATAAATTTACCTTTCTTTATGAAAATTTTGATTTCATTAAAGAGAGGTAATTTATACATTACATCAAAGTCTATTGTTTTAAAGCATTAAATTATTTCTTCTTTATGAAAATTATGATTTCATTAAAGAGGGATAATTTATAATGACATTTTAAAGCCATTATTTTAAAGCAATAAATTATTGTCTCTTTATGAAAATTAATTTCATCAAATAGGGGTGATTTATTTTTATTATATCAAAGGCTATTGACATTTCTTTATGTTCAAAGCAACATCAAGTGAATCCTTTCATCATTTAAATTTCCAATTTAGAGATAGATTTTAATCTTCTATTTCATGCTTAAAGTAGGGTTTAATGCAAGATAAAAACTTGTTTAAAATCTACTTAATCTAAAGAAGATAAAAGCTATCTAAAATCCTTCAAGATAAAATGAACTAAGGTTTTACATCGTGGTCATATGAGGGCCAATTCACATTTGTTTTCTCTTTAAGTTTTATGAACAATCATTAGTATAGCATGATAAAATAAACCAACGCATGCCCCTTGTTAACAGTTACTTGCAATCACTAAGGTGTTCCTAGCATTTAATTGATATATCTTCATTGAAATTACTAATACATATGTGCAATGCTTACATAGTGGAACCTTGGAGAAGTTATTTTGGTTTTTAACTTCTTTGCAAGAGAGGGTTTTGTGATCAATATCCTAAGGGTAAGTGTGGTTTTACAATTGGGCAAAATTACCACTCAACAGGTCCTTATGTAAGTGAATTGAATTCAATGTTGACAAGGACCATGATACATGATAAATTTTAGTTGGATTTTTTGATATGTTGGACTGATAAAGGTATCTTTTGCTTCCTGCTATAGTGTTGATCATACCGATAAAGCCCTCATCAGGTGGGGCTATATGCACCTCATTGGCGTGCTCAACTTGATTGTTCTTGGTCCCATGGTTGGGTAGAAGGTATTTGAATATGTTGATGTTTTAATTATCGATAGCTAAGGGCTACTTGAATATGTTGATGTATTTGAATTAGTATAGCATGATAAAACGAACCAACACATGCCCCTTGTTAATAGTTACTTGCAATCACTAAGGTGTTCCTAGCATTTAATTGATATATATTCATTGAGATTACTAATACACATGTGCAATGCTTACATAGCGGAACCTTGGAGAAGTTGTTTTGGTTTTTAACTTCTTTGCAAGAGAGGGTTTTGTGATCAAAATTCTAAGGGTGAGTGTGGTTTTGCAATTGGGTAAAATTACCACTCAACATTTTTGGGCTAGAAAAAGGGCATGAATTAGTGTTATTTTATGTATGCTAAATTGTTCATTGTTGTTCTAAATGCTTTTGAAATATTCATACAATGAATAATATGATTTTGGTGTAACCTTGAGAGCTCTAAATTGCTAATTTTTTCAAATCCTTTTGATTAGCATCGTTGGCCTTCTTTAGCACTCAACACTTTAGGAGCTAGGAGGGCCTGAATTGATTTATCTTATTGCTATTTAGATGCTATATTGTTCACATTTACTTGAAATATTTATTCAAAGACATTGGTTTGGACTAACGAAATTTTGCTTACATATGATCACTTTCATTGATTCCAACATTCTCTAATTGATGATGCTTTAATGCTAACCTTGTTTCTTCAATGAGCTAGGAGAGCAATGTCCCAGGGGGAGCAGAACAAAAGAAAAAGTCAAGTTTTTGGTAAAAATAATTTGGGTTGCCATAAATGACAAAGGGGAAGATTGTTGGACATTTTGAGTCCTCAAGTCAAAGTTGTCATTGATGTCAAGAAATGAAGTCATCATTAATGTCAAGGAATTTGTCAAGAAACAAGTTATCAAAGTTGTCATTGATATTCAGGAAGAAGCTTCTAATAAAGTCAAAGGTCAAGAGGAACAATGCAAAGGTTAAAGGCAAAGGGCTCCATAATATTTTTAAATATTATGTGGAAGCATAAGTTAAACGGTTTTCATAAAAACCCAAGAAAGTTTATTTGCAAAGCTAAAGGAAGGTTTAATATTTATTTGATAAATTATTTAAATTCAAAATGAATTTAAATTTTATAAATAAATATTATTTATACCAAGGTGCAAAGTGAAATATGGTTTAAATAAAACCAAAGGGTTTTAAAAAGAATTAATTTATAAAATTTAAATTCAAAAGAATTTAAATATTTTATAAATTAATAAAGCTCCAAAGGAAATTCGAGCACCGACATCCAAAATCGTTGAAGGCAATTCGAGCATCGACGTCATGCATGGAGGAAGGAAATTTGGTATATAAGCTAATGCCTTAGAGGCATTTTAATTTATCCTTTTGCTTGATAATCGAATGTGTGTGGTTGTGTTTGAATTCATGAGGAAGAAAGAAGCAACGATCATTTTGTTTAAGCACCAGCGAATAACGTCAAGGGGATTTGCACCAAAAGTCCAAGCGCCAATGAGGCAAGTGGCCTAGTGGAAAAGAGGACAACGTTAGGGTGTTGGGCGCAAGGAGGTCTGTGTTCGAAACACAACAACAATATTTTTGTGGCAGTTGCATTGGTGTTGGAGAGCGCCAAGGAAAGGCGCACGTTTTGTGCAAGGCGAGCGGGGAAGATTTTTGGAGCACGTGGTGCTCGTTAGTCCCCAAGCAAGTGCCTAGCTTGCACGGCATTGGGAGCCATGGCTAGGGCGTCGATTGAGGTTGCGTGGTGTGTTCGAATCCCCTCCAAGGTAAGGTAATAAATTTTGATTTTGATTTTTGTGTGTTGCCTAAAGTTTGGAGTTAAAAGGGTGCATGAAAGGTTTATTAGTTGGAAATAATTTTTGATAAGTTGGAGGAATAAGGTGTTAAGTTTTATTTTAATAAAGTGTTTTGGCATATTGATTTATTGAAATATTAAAAGGATAGAGGGAGCTTCTTGTCTTAGGTTATTTTGAAAAGAAGAGTGCATTGAATATTATTGGGAGATTATAAGGTGTAAGTGGTAATTTACTTTTTGTAAATGTTGATGAATGTTTTCTTAAATATGGAGTGATAAGGTGTATGTGTGTTTTGATGTTTACATTGTATTTTGAGGAAGTTAATCACCTTATAATTTCTTTGAGCTTGGCAAGAAGTGTTTGAGATTTTTGGCAGATTTAGAAGATTCCTTCATCATCAAGAAAAAGGTATGAGCACATTTTCCAAAGTTTAATTTGATTGGTTGGTTTTCTGGAAAATAAGTTTGGAGTGAAAAGGACTTGATTAGGGTTTCCTTTTGAGAGTGTTTGAGTTAATGCATCAAGGTTTTCTGGAATAAAGAGTTGTGTTTTTTTTTTTAAAGAATTTTTTTTTTAGATTTTTTTTTTGGGGAAAGTTTGGGGGAAGGGGTTTGAAAAGGGCATGAGTATCATTGTTATGTAAGGATTTTTTTATAAGCATTGTTGTTGAAGTGGGTTGTTATGCAAAGAACTTGAACTAGGGTTTGAAAAGAACATGAGTATCATTTTTATGTGATATTTGTTGTTGAGCATTGTTGGAAATATTTTGAGTTGATGTTTATATGCTTGGACTAGGGTTTGTGAGAAAGGGGTGTTTCATTGAGTGATTGGTTGAGTAGAGTTGGTTGAGCCTAGTCAAGTGGATGTGTGAAGTGATTGTTCAAGTTCCATAAAATAAACTATTCTATATTCTGATTTGAGTTGATATTGAGCATTGAGTTGAAACATATTGGGTCTCTAACAATTCTCTTTATGTTTCTATGAGATTGGACAAGTTATGTGTGGACTTGTTGAGCATATTTGAAGTTTGTGAATTGTTGAGTATTTGAGCAAGTTTTGAGTGGACTTGTTGAGTATATTTGAGCAAGTTCTGTGTGGACTTGTTGAACAGATTTGAGCAAGTTCTAAGTGGACTTGTTGAGCAGATTTGAGCAAGTTCTGAGTGGACTTGTTGAGCAGATTTGAGCAAGTTCTATGTGGAATTGTTGAGTAGATTTGAGCAAGTTTTGAGTGGACTTGTTGAGCATATTTGAGCAAGTTATGAGTGGACTTGTTGAGAAGATTTGAGAAAGTTTTGTGTGAACTTGTTGAGATATTTGAGAAAGTTTTGTGTGGACTTTTTGAGCAGATTTGAGCAAGTTCTGTATGAACTTGTGGAGTAGTGTTTGGTGTATATTTGAGGATAGGTTTGTGCTAGACCAAAGATAGAGATTGAGTAGATTTGTGCTAGACTAAAGGACCATGTTTAGTGCAGATTTGAGATAGAGCTTTGGAGGTGATAGAGTAGAGAGGATAGTAGTCTCCAGTGGATAGAGATCCATCAGCCAGGGTAGTGAGGATAGGTCTTCTGAGTGGGGATAAGAGTCTTCAGTGGAGAGAGATCCACAAGCTAGTGCAGTGGAGGTAGTAGTCTTCTAGAGGATCACCAGCTAGAGCAGAGGAGAAGGAGTTCTCCTATGGATAGAGATCCATGAACTTGATTTAGGGGATTGGTATCTCCTTTGGATAGAGGTCCATAAATATTGTAATAGGGAAAGGATTCCCAAGAGATTGATTGAGAAAATTTTAGTGAAATATTTTCTCCGTGGAGTAGCCCACATTGGGTGAACCACATTAAATTGTGGTGTCTCTATTGTGTGTGATGATTTGTGCATTGCTTTGGTTATTGCTATTGATATTGCCATTGATTATATTGATTAATATTATTTGGGAAGGAAAAGTAAAAAGTGATCTTATACTAGTTCACCCCCCTCTCAGTATAAGCTTGTGTTCTTCAATTGGTATCAGAGTTGGTTCCTTCGAAAAAGGTTTAATAGCTTGAAGGAAGATCTTACAAGAACACAAATGGCAAAGAAAGGCAAAAGTAGAACCATGAGATACAAGAAGAAAAGAACACACATGGTCATGAAAGAAAAGGAAGATGAATTTGATATTATTGTTTTTGGAGGAAGAATAGAAATAGATTCAAGAGATGAATCAAGCAATGGAGAAAATATCAAATTGATAAAGTTTTGTACCAGATGTAGGAATACAGGTCACCATGCAACTTATTGTCCACAAGAAGGTGAAGAATATTTTGTTTGTGGTCAACTCGGTCATGATGCAAGTTATTGCAATGGGTTTAGTAGCGGTGAAGATGAAGATGATATTTTTAGAAATGAAATCCTAGAGGTTGGTTCAAGAAAGGATAATAGGGACAATCAAAATAGGTATGAAGAAAAAACTCTACTTTCAGTATTAGAAGAAAATGCTCCTATAGAAGATCAAAGAAAGAAAGAAGAGAAAGATTCAGAAAAAGAAAAGGAGGAAGCCACTCTTAAGGAACTTGTTGAATTGAAAAGAGAGAATTTAGAATTGAAGGCTCAAATACAAGAAGATGAGAAATGTAAGACAAAGCTTCTACAAGATCTCTCTGACTTGAGAGATAAGGTTGAAAAGGCAAGAAGAGTTGAAGAAGGTATGATTGAAAAGTCAAAGGTAAAAAGGATAGAATGTGAAAGACTTATGGTTACTCTTGAAGAATTAAAAAGGGAGAACTCAGGATTAAGAGTTCAAGCTCAAGAAGATGAGAAAGCAAAAGCAAAGTTTCTACAAGAACTCACCAACTTCAAAACCAAGGTTGAAGAGGCAAGAAGGATTGAAGAAGGTATGGCTGAAAAATTAAAGGTAAAAGATCTAGAGTGTGAAAGATTAGAACATGAGATAGTTTCACTAAGGATGGAAGTAAAAGGTTCTAAGGACAAGCTACACAAGTTTGAGGAAAATTCAAAGACTTTAGACAGGATTATCAATGCACAAAGGTCATCAGTCACCATAACAGGACTTAGTTCTAAAGAAGAACAAGGAAAATAGGAAGCAGAAAAAGGAGAGTCAAGCTCAAACACCAGAAAAGAAGAAGCATCAAAAGAAGTAAGTAAAAGAGAGAGTGAGACTTCTAAGGATAAGTTGGACAATAGAAAGTTCAACAAGGAAAGGAACAATGCACAATTAAGGAATAGATGGAACAGGAAACAGGTAGAAGAGACTAAGAGACCAATGGGGTCTAGGCAAGGTTTCTTCAGTGGAAGATGTTTTTCATGTCACAGGTTTGGGCACATGGCTTCATAGTGTAGGACACATGAAAGACAGGAATATGGGAACAGATAGCTTTTCCATGGGTATTGCTACTCATGTAATCAGTTTGGTCACAAGGCAATGAATTGCAGGGTTCATGACAGAAGAGGATATGGCTTCACTAGGAGAAATCCTAAGACATTTGCACCTCCAAGGAATAATAACATTAAGTGTTATAAGTGCAATAATGATGGTCACACAACAAAGTGGTGTAGAGTAGATATTCCAAAAACAGGTATGAACAAGAATAGGAACAAGAATATGAATATGAACAGGAACAAGAGCAGGAACAGGAATAGGAATAGGAACATGGATATGAACAGAATAGGAACAAGAACAAGGATATGAACAGGAACATGGACATGGAAAGAAATAGTCAGAGGAATCAGAAGGATCAGATAAGAAGGAAAGAGGATAAAGGTAAAGAATAGTGCTTTATGGGAGTAGAAATACTCCCACCCCAAAATTAACCACCTCAAGAGGAGGTGGGGGAGGGGCTAAGCTAAGAGGCTCATTCTTAGCCCCGAGCCCCAAAGGTGACCCTTTGCCATTGATGTCAAAGGGGGAGAGATTTGAGTAAGGGGGAGAGATTTGGTATTTGAAGAGAGCATTGAGCCAGGGGGAGCAATGTCCCAGGGGAGCAGAACAGAAGAAAAAGTCAAGTTTTCGGTAAAAAGAATTTGGGTTGCCATCAATGACAAAGGGGGAGATTGTTGGACATTTTGAGTCCTCAAGTCAAAGTTGTCATTGATGTCAAGAAATGAAGTCAAGAAATTTGTCAAGAAACAAGTTATCAAAGTTGTCATTGATATTCAGGAAGAAGCTTCTAATAAAGTCAAAGGTCAAGAGGAACAATGCAAAGGTTAAAGGCAAAGGGCTCCATAATATTTTTAAATATTATGTGGAAGCATAAGTTAAACGGTTTTCATAAAAACCCAAGAAAGTTTATTTGCAAAGCTAAAGGAAGGTTTAATATTTATTTGATAAATTATTTAAATTCAAAATGAATTTAAATTTTATAAATAAATATTATTTATACCAAGGTGCAAAGTGAAAGATGGTTTAAATAAAACCAAAGGGTTTTAAAAAGAATTAATTTATAAAATTTAAATTCAAAAGAATTTAAATATTTTATAAATTAATAAAGCTCCAAAGGAAATTCGAGCGTCGACGTCCAAAGATCATTGAAGGCAATTCGAGCACCGACGTCATGCATGGAGGAAGGAAATTTGGTATATAAGCTAATGCCTTAGAGGTATTTTAATTCATCCTTTTGCTCGATGATCGAATGCGTGCAATTGTGTTTGAATTCATGAGGAAGAAAGAGCAGTGATCATTTTTTTAAGCACCAGCGAATAACATCAAGGGGATTTGCACCGAAAGTCCAAGCGCCAATGAGGCAAGTGGCCTAGTGGCAAAGAGGACAGCGTTAGGGTGTTGGGCGCAAGGAGGTCTATGTTCGAAACATAGCAACAACATTTTTGTGGTAGTTGCATTGGTGTTGGAGAGCACCAAGGTAAGGCACATGTTTTGTGCAAGGCGAGCGGGGAAGCTTTTTGGAGCACGTGGTGCTCGTTAGTCCCCAAGCAAGCGCCTAGCTTGTGCAGCATTGGGAGCCATGGCTAGGGCATCGGTTGAGGCTGCATGGTGTGTTCGAATCCCCTCCAAGGCAAGGTAATTAATTTTGAGTTTGATTTTTGTGTGTTGCCTAAAGTTTGGAGTTAAAAGGGTGCATGAAAGGTTTATTAGTTGGAAATGATTTTTGATAAGTTGGAGGAATAAGGTGTTAAGTTTTATTTTAATAAAGTGTTTTGGCATATTGATTTATTGAAATATTAAAAGGATAGAGGGAGCTTCTTGTCTTAGGTTATTTTTGAAAAGAAGAGTGCATTGAATATTATTGGGAGATTATAAGGTGTAAGTGGTAATTTACTTTTTGTAAATGTTGATGAATGTTTTCTTAAAGATGGAGTGATAAGGTGTATGTGTGTTTTGATGTTTACATTGTATTTTGAGGAAGTTAATCACCTTATAATTTCTTTGAGCTTGGCAAGAAGTGTTTGAGATTTTTGGAAGATTTAGAAGATTCCTTCATCATCAAGAAAAAGGTATGAGCACATTTTCCAAAGTTTAATTTGATTGGTTGGTTTTCTGGAAAATAAGTTTGGAGTGAAAAGGACTTGATTAGGGTTTCCTTTTGAGAGTGTTTGAGTTAATGCATCAAGGTTTTTTGGAATAAAGAGTTGTTTTATAAGCATTGTTGTTGAAGTGAGTTGTTATGAAAAGAACTTGAACTAGGGTTTGAAAAGAACATGAGTATCATTGTTATGTGAGATTTGTTGTTGAGCATTGTTGGAAATATTTTGAGTTGATGTTTATATGCTTGGACTAGGGTTTGTGAGAAAGGGGTGTTTCATTGAGTGATTGGTTGAGTAGAGTTGGTTGAGCCTAGTCAAGTGGATATGTGAAGTGATTGTTCAAGTTCCATAAAATAAACTATTCTATATTCTGATTTGAGTTGAGATTGAGCATTGAGTTGAAACATATTGGGTCTCTAAAAATTCTCTTTATGTTTCTATGAGATTGGACAAGTTCTGAGTGGACTTGTTGAGCAGATTTGGACAAGTTTTGAGTGGAATTGTTGAGAATATTTGAGCAAGTTCTAAGTGGACTTGTTGAGCAATTTTGAGCAAGTTCTGAGTGGACTTGTTGAGCAGATTTGAGCAAGTTCTGTGTGGACTTGTTGAGAAGATTTGAGAAAGTTCTGAGTGGACTTGTTGAGCATATTTGAGCAAGTTCTATGTGGACTTGTTGAGCAGATTTGAGCAAGTTTTGAGTGGACTTGTTGAGCTGATTTGAGTAAGTTTTGAGTGGACTTGTTGAGCAGATTTGAGCAAGTTTTGTGTGGACTTGTTGAGAAGATTTGAGCAAGTTTTGTGTGATCTTGTTGAGCAGATTTGAGCAAGTTCTATGTGGACTTGTGGAGCAAATTTTGGTGCATATTTGAGGATAGGTTTGTGCTAGACCAAAGATAGATATTGAGCAGATTTGTGCTAGACCAAAGGACCGTGTTTAGTGCAGATTTGAGACAGAGCTTTGGAGGTGATAGAGCAGAGAGGATAGTAGTCTCTAGTGGATAGATATCCATCAGCTAGGGCAGTGAGGATAGGTCTTCTGAGTGGGGACAAGAGTCTTTAGTGGAGAGAGATCCACAAGCTAGTGTAGTGGAGGTAGTAGTCTTCTAGAGGATCACCAACCAAAGTAGAGGAGAAGGAGTTCTCCTATGGATAGAGATCCACGAACTTGATTTAGGATTGGTGTCTCCTTTGGATAGAGGTCCATAAACATTGTAATAGGGAAAGGATCCCAAGAGATAGATATGAGAAAAAAATTTTAGTGAAATATTTTCTCCGTGGAGTAGCCCACATTGGGTGAACCACGTAAATTATGGTGTCTCTATTGTGTGTGATGATTTGTGCATTGCTTTGGTTATTGCTATTGATATTGCCATTGATTATATTGGTTAATACTATTTGGGAAAGAAAAGTAAAAAGTGGTCTTATACTGTTCACCCCCCCTCTCAGTATAAGCTTGTGTTCTTCAAGATAGACAAGACTCATGGTTTGAAAAGGATGGACATGTTTTTAATTGGGTGCCTAATTTTGGTGTCTTTGATAAACAGGTCATGGACAAAGAAAAAGTGCTACATGATGATGAGGATGAAGACCATGAAGAAAAGAAAGAAATCACGATGACTCATCAAGTATTGGTAAATGAAAGTGCATCAAAGGTAAAATCTCACCTTTTGGGTTCCACCATTCGAAATCCAGTGAAGGTTTGTCTAATGGGTTGTTGGATTCAAATATTATCAATGATGAAATGCCATTTGTGGTTGATATAGATACATAGGAGGTATAAATCCATTGTTTTCCCATTATAAAATTAAGAGTTAATGTTCACAACTATCTAGGAGTTGCTATGCAACAATATTGATATTCTCTGGCAGATCTAATTGCAAGAATGGAAGTATTCTAACACATAGAGGTTGAGGTGGGAAATACAAATCTCGATGAGCACATGCACAAGGCCGAGGATAGTGAACTTCTGACGTGGCTTCTCCATGTAGGTAGCCCATGAGGGTGCATAGTAAATATCGACTATCGGCTCATTAAATATTGGCTGCAATACATGTTGGATGTTGGGCACATGCAGGGAGTCTTGGGACATAAAAACAAAAGGGATTATGATTGGAATATAAAAAGAAATATGAAACCTAGTATCGTACCATAGAATCTTGTAAGAAATGAAATGAACACCGTGAAATTAAGCCAAAGGATTGGTGAAATTTGGATCGAATTGAAATCATAGGAAAAATCCAAACAAAAGAAAACGAAGTGACTCATTCCAAAATATTCACGCTGGTTACCAAAGAAAAGGAAATGAAACGAAAGGACAGGGTCAAAAATTTTAAAAAGCAAATGTGAATTCAGAGAGGAGAGGGGGTTCTTCTTGGGAAGGCCAAATGTTGCTGAAAAATGAATGTAAAAGGAAATATTATTTTAATGCAAGGGCTTTTTCAAAAATTTGGACTTTATTAGTAAAATAGGAGGAGAAAGTGTTTTGCATGCTCGAATTTAACTTCTCATTTTTCCATTTTTTAGTTTTTGGAGTTATAGATGATGTTCAATGCATTTTAATGGTTACATCATTGAATGTTTGAAGTATGGAATTTATTTTCTGTGTCCTTAGGAGCTAGCACTTAGTTTATTTTGATTGTGCAAATGTAGGTTGGAATAGACTAGGTTGCATGCAAAAGTTTCTCACATCTTCGGTTTTGTAGGACAGGGTACCATCAAATTGATAAAGCTTTGCATGTTTATGTTTTCAGCATTCAATTTTATTTCCAGATTGTTATTTTGATTTTTTTAACCCTTCTTTTTGCAGATTTTTTTAAAACTTTGAGGATTAAAATAAAAATAAAAAAAATTAAAATGAAAAAAATAAATACATGGGTGTGAAGAATGAACTATAATATTTCATCCAAAATAAATTTGAACTCATTCCGAAGCCATTTCAATTTTATAAAAATTGTTGAAAATTGCTGTTTTATGAGGTTTTTATAATTTCAAAATTTTACATTTTTCACATTTTGAAGGTAAATCAGATTTTTTAGCTTTGCATTTTTATTCGCAAGCAATAAATGGACTTTCCTTTATGAAAATTCCAATTTCATTAAAGAGAAGTGATTTATATGGCATTCCATAGGCCATCATTTTCCGAGCAATAAACTAACCTTTCTTTATGAAAATTCTGGTTTCATTAAAGAGAGGTAATTTATACATTACATCAAAAGCTATTGTTTTAGAGCATTAAATTATTTCTTCTTTATAAAAATTATGATTTCATTAAAGAGGGATAATTTATAATGACATTTTAAGGCCATTTTATTAAAGCAATAAATTATTCTCTTTATGAAAATTAATTTCATCAAAGAGGGGTGATTTATTTTTATTATATCAAAGGCTATTAGAATTTCTTTATGTTAAAAGCAACATCAAGTGAATCCTTTCATTATTTAAATTTCCAATTTAGAGATATATTTTAATCTTCTATTTCATGCTTAAAGTAGGGTTTAATGCAAGATAAAAACTTGTTTAAAATCTACTTAATCTAAAGAAGATAAAAGCTATCTAAAATCCTTCAAGATAAAATGAACTAAGGTTTTACATCGTGGTCATATGAGGGCCAATTCACATTTGCTTTCTCTTTAAGTTTTATGAACAATCATTAGTATAGCATGATAAAATAAACCAACACATGCCCCTTGTTAACAGTTACTTGCAATCACTAAGGTGTTCCTAGCATTTAATTGATATATCTTCATTGAAATTACTAATACACATGTGCAATGCTTACATAGTGGAACCTTGGAGAAGTTATTTTGGTTTTTAACTTCTTTGCAAGAGAGGTTTTTGTGATCAAAATCCTAAGGGTAAGTGTGGTTTTACAATTGGGAAAAATTACCACTCAACAGGTCCTTATGTAAGTGAATTGAATTCAATGTTGACAAGGACCAAGATACATGATAAATTTTAGTTGGATTTTTTGGTACGTTGGACTGATAAAGGTATATTTTGCTTCTTGCTATAGTGTTGATCATACCAATAAAGCACTCATCATGTGGGGCTATATGCACCTCATTGATGTGCTCAACTTGATTGTTCTTGGTCCCATGGTTGGGTAGAAGGTATTTGAATATGTTGATGTTTTGATTATCGATAGCTAATGGCTATCTATTTGCAAGTCATTCTTATACAACATGTTTTGCACCAGATTTTTGAATGCGATGCAATCCTAGATATCATGGCCATTTTGCCTATGATATACACAGTAAAAATCTTCCCTATACCCCTTAGGTTTTGGGTGATTAGGATCTAGGATGCATATCTCAAGTAAGGTTAGAGCCTTGGCCTTGCATAAGTGGTTGAAAATAGAAACCAAAGGTTCAAGCAATGGCGTGTAATTATGATATGTCTAGCATTGTTGCTTTTGTACTCGATTATCATTGGATTTCTTGTAGTGCACTAGGGGAGGTTAAGCCTGATAATTCTGTGGTTGTTGGCTCTGTGCTACTTTTGGAACATTTAACACGTCTTGATTTACATGCACATGTTTTCCCTGATACTGTGGTTGATGTCGTGTGTTTTTTTGTTCCAATATTTCTTTGTACGGAGCTTTAGATATCCTTCTTGCAACTTGATATATTCAATTACTTTGGCTTGTACCAAAGCTTCCTTGAATGTTGTATATTTTTGTAGTTAAAGCAATAGCAATATATGTTTTGCACATATTTTCGTAAACACTTGAGTGAGTTTTGTGGTGGGAATGGAGAATGGTAATTTTACCATTAATTTTCTCCATTTGTTCCCATAATCTATGATCGGTTCATAATCATACTACCATAAGGCATCCAGATCAGACAGATTAGTCTTCTTCTTAATGCCAAATGAGAAGTGTTAAATAAAAGCATTCACCAACTATTTGAAGTTGGTAATGTTGTACCTAGGTAATTGATTATACCATTCTATGGTTGCACCCAAAAGGGTAACACAAAAGTTCTAAAGAGCAAGGTATCCTCATGTTGTAGTTGGAAACACGAATTCATAAGCTTGTTATGTGTTCCTATGCATATTCATCACCCTTAAAATTATCCAATATAGGTATTTCAAAATGTTTAGGATAAATAGGGCTTGATATAGATGGACACAAGGGTTGATTATGAATTTTGTGTAAATTGGGATTTTGACCAGCCACATCTTATTTCTCAAGAGATTTGAATCTCCTAGTAAGCACCTTTTAGGCCAAAGAAGAATTTATCTCTTCCTCTCGAAGGGATCCTTGGGGTGCAGGTGGTGGTAGGTTCCTTTGAGTTTGAGATGGTCGATTGTATTCATCAACCACATCTATAGAATATGGTTTAGGATACTATTGATCCTGCTCATCCTGTTCTGATTCTTCATACTGATTATGCTCTAGCTAATTTGGTGCTAAACGCTTATGCAGTCGAGAAGCATGTTGAAAAGTATAGCGAATATAATCATCTACTCACCTAGTATGCAGCTAAGGGTGAGATGTAACACATCTCTCATTGTGTGGCTGCCTATAATCACTATAGGGATGTAATTCTGATTAAGCCAATCTATTTTATTGCTCTTCACACTCCTTTTGATCAAGGAGGTATTGTTATTCTAGGTGGTGTTCATATAACAGTTGTTGGTGCAACCACTATCTTTTCAATTCTTCATGTTCCATCTTCTCTAAGCACTCATGCTCCCCATGCAACTCCTCCAATTAATATTGGAGTATTTTTTCTCTTTGAATTGTATCCAAACCATGTGATTGATATTATAGGTTTTTTGCATAAGATCTATGGCTATGCAACTCTGTGCAAGGGGCTTTATTTATCTAAAATTGTATAACAAGATTGGCAACTCAATTCCCTTGATTAATCAAGGTTGCATTGATATTAAGCTCTTCCATAGGGGTGTGATCCTCATGTAAGGATGTTGTGGGGGTACCACATGTTCGCTTGGAACACTCACCGTGGGTACAGATAGGATGTAATTGGGTTATAGTTCCTTCATCCACGATGTATTCCTTAGCATACCCAGTAGATCCATGAGGAGTACGATCATGATATATACTTCCATGCTCAACTATCCCATGTTGGGATCTTCTAGCACCTTGATATAAGAATTCAAGGCCATGATTGGTCAAGAGGTGTACCTCCTCTGCCAATACTATGATAAGATAAATGAAAACCTCCATTATTAAAAGGATTTGGTATTACGAGAGGTATACAAATGGTTGCAATCCCTTTGGATTACACCTCATTGGATGGATTTAACCTCTCAATGTGATGAGATGAAGTAGATTTGGAAATGTTCTCATCTAGATCACGAGAAGATCTAGTGTTAGTTATCATAGGTAGGGTTTCTTAGTGAGATCCACTATGAGTGGTGTTGTCTCCTCTGATACTACCAGAAGTTCATTCAAGTATATTAGGGGTAAGTGTGTTGCCTCTAGGGTATTTTTGAGCCCTATGGTGCATTGGATGCCACCACAATCATGGATAGAGTATGGCCCTGTGTAGTGACTATAGCTTTATGAATTATCTCTTGTGTAAGTTTTAAGAACAAATAAAGTATATAGGGTGATTATCTCGTTTAAGTTTTGCTTGTGTTTCCTAAAACTTGTTTTGTGTGTTTTGATTTATTGTGAATGCAATATTAAATCTTATTATATTTTCAATAGTTTATGTACTTATTATATTTTTTAAATATTTCACCTATACACTCACAACGATAAACCCGATAATTACATCCAGGCTGTCTACCCACCGAAATATGGAGATGAAATCCATACTCGATCAGGGAGCATAGGTACTACTGATTATCATCCAGCACACTCTGGTTAGTGATACACCCATATGAAGAGGAATGCATGCAATTTTACATGAGTAGGATAGTTCTTGAATCGACCTTGGCTATGGACGGGTAACAATGATATAATGTCAAACAATCCAACCGAGTGGTAATGAATTCCACCGTTGGTCTTGATCAATGGGTTGGATGTGAAAGCCCAATGCCATTTATGTTTATACTTAGATCATGGTGTGTGATTGGTTCATTTTAAATTTACATAAAAAAATGCATCAATCAACATACAATGCTCTTTTCACCTATATGCATGAAAATTATTTTATTTTTAGAAATAAATGCATACACAAATGATATTTACAATTCAAAGAATGCACATGCAGCTAAAATGATATAGCCTTTGATCAGGCTCCAAGCACACAATCCTACAAAAAATTTAATAGTAGCCACATCTGTGATCAACGGGCTACAGTTGCAACCATTGTATATAGGCAAATCTAATACCTAGCCACTGTATTCTAGGGCAGCTGATAGAAGTGATCATTGTTCCTAGTAGCGGCTAGCAACAGACATAGTACTTTCATAATTTGCCCTTAAAATTTGACTATGTGTTCTAATTATTGCTAGATTTAATGTTTAAACACACAGAACAAGGATAGGAAACATAAAATCACAGAGAGGACTACTTACCTGGAAATCCTTATTTGATGAAGAAATTGGCTACTAACTATTTTGACTGATTTTTGGCTAGCCACTATTGATCAAGGTGGCTGCTAGACTAGCTACTGAAGCCAATGGTGGCTAGCTCTGCTAGCCACTATCGTTCAGAGTGGTTGTACCTACAACAAAAAAAAAATAGAAAAACATAAGTAAATAACTATCAAAATAGACCGGTTCGGCCATCATCGCCACTTGTAAAGCTCTAAAAAGTATACATCTAGGCTAATTGCAACATGATAACAAATTTAAAGTAATGAAACATGTATAACCAAATAAATTGAAAAAAATAAATACCTCCTTTATATTAATCAATTTCAAATATTGAATACATATTCATCCCTCTTAGGGATACCAAATTTAATACATGATTACAATCATTTTGAGCCCCAAAATGGGGGTGATGTATTCTACAAGCTCTTTAGATCTCCACCACTTTGCTTATAAGAGGGATTATTAGCTGCCTCCTTCTTTGATATCAAGAAATATGATATCGATGATACTTTGTCCTTGAATAGATCTATCACCTACACACAAAGAAACTACAAGACACATCAATAACACATGATGCCTCTCAAGATGAGGCTAATTTCTTGAAATATGCAAATAGGAAAGAAATGCATGAAATGATAAAAAATGCTTTTAAAATGTGAAATAAAGCTTGAAATATTGAATATAAAGAATGAAAATGCGGTTATAATAGGTTATAAATCCAATGAAAAGACTATTAATCTAATCTAAAAATAGAGTGAAAGAGACATCAGACCCTAGCCACTATCAATCAGAGCAGTTGGCTCTACTAGTTGCTATCAAATTCTCTGGCTAATCCTGCGGGCTGCTGTCAAAGATAGTGGTTGCGAGAAAAGTATTCTGCCTCTAAATCCTAGGCCCAACATCAATCGATTCCATTGCAAAGGGGTTTGATGTTCTTGGTGCATTCTCTTAGAATGACTTTGGGTGGGAAATTGGCTCAAATAATGTTGAATTGAGTGCTTGAACAATGGTTGTTCTTCTCAAAATGTGGTAGTCTCCATTGGTGGATTTGCACTTGTCATTGCTTAATTGGACAACACATCGTTACTCCTCAAGGGATGTGTAATCACTCTCCAATATGATAGGGCTTCACTGTAATGAATTTAGGATAAAAATAGCATACTTTGTTCAATTTAGAGCGGCCTTAAATAGACTTCCCCAAGTCCTCACCTTGGCTTCTCAAGGAAGCCGAGATCAAGAACCAACTGACATGGAGCAGTTAGGGCAAGGATTTTGGAATATTCACAGGCCAAAACCACCCATGGACTATTGCAAATTGGTTAGATGTAACTAATTTTGCTTGACTCAAGGAGATTGAGTTGGTTACAAGGCCAACCACTCTCACTCAACATGGCTAGGGAGCTAGCCGCTATCGATAGTCACGACTAGCTCTTAGCCACTCTAATCATCATTAGTTGGGGATCGTAGCTATTGATACCATCAGTGACTGAAGCTGCTTAGGACTAGGATGCTATAAATGATTGGATAGAAACACTGCTTAGTCATGGTAAGGTCCAAGATCAATCATATGACTTGCAAAGGTGTCCATATGAGTAGTCTCCTAAATATGACGTGTTTTAGGTGTCTACAATATTCTTAGTGGGATGATATATGAGAGGGATTGGGTGGTTCCACCAACGTATTAGATTATTATTGTAGTCGTAGTCATAGGATGTGATGAGGCCCTTTGATGTTGTCCTACATTCAACACATTTTGAGAACTGACTTATGAAGGATAGATGTTTGGTTGTCCATTTGAACCTAGCTTGTGTATTTTGGTTCATCATTGGAATTGAAATATTACTTGTGGATGTGGCTAGGGTTGAAGAAGCAACATTGCCTAGGGATATTGATATGTAAGTTATAGGTAATGGAGTACTTATTTGATTAGGTGGAATTTGTAAAATCTAGCTCATATTGGATGTAGAGTTATTGATAATGCTTGGGGTTGTGAGAGGAGCAGAAGCCTAAAATAATTATTGGCTAGATAATTGATGGTGTCCCACAAGTGGAGGATCGGCTAGAGGTATTTATTTTAGAAATGTAAAAAAATTCTAGGCTGGAGAAATGGACATAGAATATTATTCAACTTGTTCTCCATGTTCCTCTTCCAAGTCTTAGTTGCACACTACATGAGATGGTTTATTTCCTTTGATTATTTTGCATTTGTATTTGATTCACTCCACTTGTTCTAGTTATTTACCTTTATCTGTTGTTTTAGATATTGTATTCATAAGTTGAACCAGATTGTAGACTTGGGAAAATTATTGTTGCTATAATAAGAAGTCAATTTCTTGGTGAATCACTAACTATATATAGAAAATATATGGAAGGAGAACTTTATTTTAAATGGATTAGGTAGATTATGATGTCACCATTTCATCAACAAACTTTAATAAATCATAAGAAATTTTGGTGAATCATTAATAGTATGACTTAGTTTTAGTGCAATGAATTGATGTTTAAGGATGAAAATCATAAGTTATCATCAATATCAAATACAATGAATTAGTCTTGATATTTGATGAATCATCAATTAGATTCAAATATGATTCTTCCAAATGGTAATGAGAGGTCTTTTCAATAAATCATTGGTTTGATTTAGTGAACCATCATAACTCAAACTTAGCAAATTTTAGCTTTGGAGCTTTTTTTAGAGTCACTGTTTGCCCAATCCATCAAATATTGATTTAAAATATTTAGAACAGGATAGTAGGAAGATGTAGATCTAGACCTAAAGAAGGTATGATCTATGGAATGAAAGGTAGATTTTGTTGGAAATATTGAGTTGTCATTGATGTCAAAGGTGCATGGTATTTGAGGTAGAAATATTATTCAAGAGTGAGAAGTTTATAAGGTTGGACAATATATCAATGGTTTCAAAAATGGACCTTGTGAATAGCAAACAATGGACAATTATTCAAGGCAAGGTATATTTCAAAGCAAGGCAATTTTTTAAGTAAAGGATTATAATATTTAAATATCAAATTTAAATATTACAAGAGAAGGACAAAGGTTTAAAAGTTGCTTGGGACAAAAATATTTAAATATTACAAGAGAGGGACAAAGGTTTAAAAGTTAATATTATAATATTTAAATCATAAGATTTAAAATATTATAATATAAAGTATTTGAAAAAGAAAAATGCGCCAACGTTCTTGGAGAAATTATAAAGTTTGAAAGCAAATAAATTTGAGCCAACTTGGACAAAATTGAAGAACATTAGGAAGCATATAAATATATGGTAATAATTCACCTTTGGGAAAGTGAGCAATCGAATAATTTTCCTTTGTGGTGAGTGCGAATGATAGATAGAGGAGCTGAGACAGCAAAATTCGAGGCAGCGATAGATAAAGTTAAACATAACATTGTGCTTCTTTGATTTCACTTGCTAGGGTAGCCTAGCCGGTTTTTTGGCTTTGCGTGGAGTGCTACTGTGCCGGAGGTTAGGGGGTAAAATTTGGTCGATGTTGTTTTGATGTGGTTTTGCTATTGAGAAAGCGCAAGGACACAGATAAATATTTGGGCACCCCTTTATTATTTCACCTGCTATGGTAGCATAGCTGGTCACGAGCGCTTGTGAAAGCATTGCACTTCTAGAGGTCAAGGGTTTGATTCATGGTTGTGCAAGGTATTTAAAATATTTTTTATTAAAATTTAAATTTGAAGGAGATATAAGGGTCAAGGTGTTAGTATAGAAATTGTGATTTTTGCAAATTAATAAAAGGAGAAATAAGGATTGTGATGTTAGCATAAAGGTTTCATTTTTGAAAATTAATAAAAGAAGATATAAGGGTTTTTGTTATTAATAAAGCTTTATTTTTGTGAGGGAGATATAAGGAGTTATTTTTAAGCTTTATTGTGCATCCTTTTTATAAGGGTTTTTAAAGTGATTGATTTGATATCTAATCAAGAAAAGAAAAAGAGAATTGCTAACCAGTTTTTGAAGGGGCAAACAAAAGGAAAATTATTTTTGTCAAAATAGGTTTGGAAGGCTCATGCAAAAAGAAGATCATCATCATTAAGGTAGATTTAGAGGTATGGTGATTTAATTCCTTTCTCAAAGTGGTTGTGGTTAAGGAAAACATTTTTGTTGTCATATAGTGGGAGGTATAAGGAATTATTGGATGTGCATTGTTTTTTCTTGAAATTGGAAATAAATGGGCAAGAGTTATGGATCAGATTTGAGAACAAACTTGTGCATTGGTTTTGATTGAAATTGGGAATAAATATGCAAAGGTTATAGATCATATTTGTGAGTAAACTTGTGCATTATTTTTTATTGAAATTGGGAGTAAATGTGTAATGGTTATAGATCAGATTTGAGAGCAAATTTGTGCATTGGTTTTTGATTGAATTTGGGACTAGATGAGCATGTCAGATTTGTGGATTGTTATGTTTGGTTTTGGGAATAGATGAAGCATTGTATGTATGAAATATTTAGGATTAGATGAGCAGATTTGAGTAGGCTTTGGAGCAGACTTGAGTAGGTTGTGTGAGAATATTTGAGAGCAAATTTGAGTAGGATTTATGAGCAATTTTGAGAGAAGACTTAAGTAGAGTTTGGGCCAGACTTGTGAGCAGAGGGGATTGGTGTCTCCTATGGATTAGTGTCCATGAACCAACAAAGGAGATTGGTGTCTCCTATGGGTTGGTGCCCATGAACCAACAAAGGGGATTGGTGTCTCCTATGGATTGGTGTCCATGAACTTGAGAGGGGATTGGTGTCTCCTATGGATTGGTGTCCATGAACTTGAGAGGGGATTGATATCTCCTATGGATTGGTGTCAATGAACATTGTAATAGGGAATTTGTGTCTCTTGTGGGTTGGTGCCCATGAAATTTATTGAAGAAATATATAAGCAATATTTTGTCATGGTTTTCTCCCGAAAGGGTGTTTCCACGTAAAATCTATGTCTCTCATATGTGTGATGATTTGTTTCATTATTGAATTAATATTATTGCTATTATCATTTGGATTGAAAAGTGAAAATTTTTATCTTATACTGTTCACTCACCCTCTCAGTATAAGCTTGTGTTCTTCAGATTCTAGTAGATCTAAACATGTAGAATAAACCCTTTTGAATTTTTGGTAAAATTTAACATGAAACAAAATAAATATGAAATTGATTGGGTTGATGTGATAAGAACATGATATCATGTTCTATTTTGTTCACATGTAGGATGCATCTCAGGTGCTATTTTATTTGTGGGGAGAATAATATTCATTCAACTATGATTCTAGACTATTGATATGACAGAGTGGAATGAGCTCTTAAATGGTGTTGTTAATTTTATTGACCTATAGATTTAGGTTGGTTTCCCATTAACATTAAATTAATCTAGCATAAGCTAAAACAAGAAAAGTAAATTTAAAAAGTAAACATTAGAAGATAAGGGTGCAAGAGATTAAAAGTAAATATGGCCAATGACCATAGCTAGGATAGTGTATTGATAAGTCATCCAAATTAGAAAAGTAAAAAACAACAATTTGAATTTATCTTAGATGCAAGCTCAATATGAAAAAATGAGCAAATATAGAACACAACCACTCACATATGCATACAAAGAGAGGCCTGACAAGATGATACATAATCTTGTATGAAGGAGATGCATATTTTTTCATTAATCAAAAGATGAAAGATACATTAAGAGAGCATAGCTCTACCATTTCTCAAAATGACTAAAAATATTTTATAATGGGCCCTAGGCCCCTATTTATAGAAAGGAATTCATCCTATTCACTATGGGTGAAAAGACCACTAATATAAATTACATGACAAAAACATCACTATTGGATCAGATTCACTTGGGTAGGTCATAGGTAACGTTGATTCACTACAACTATTTAGTGAATCGAAGGAATGAGACCTATAGTTTGACAAATTGTTGTATTGGCATAGGACATAGTATTTTTGTTGTATGCTAACCTTCAATGTTTGTTGACTCTTAGTTGTTTGTTTTGAGATATTATCCTTCCATTATATGATGACTAATACCAATCCATTTTTGGTGAAAAAGGGAGTACCTTGCACCACAATTCTTTACCATCACAAATGGTGAGGCAATATGTGCCTATGTCATACTTAGTGGTTATGATGTATGGACCTAGCCAATTGGGCTCACATTTTCCTTTGATCTCAATTTTGGTGTTGGTATTTCTTTGGTTCTCTTTAAGAACTAGGTCACCAACTTCAAAGTGTTGGGATCAAACCTTCTTGTTGTAGGATTTCTTAAACTTTTGTTGGTAGACCCTCAAGTGTTCTAAGGCATGGGTCTTCTTTTTATCAAGGAGCTCAAGTTGGATAAGGTAAGTGAGATGATATTTGTCTTCTATGGAAATATTCCTATAACATAATGCATAGGAAAGGAACTTACAAGCTCAAAGGGAAAATTTGCTTCACTACCATAGACCAAAGCATAAGGTATTTTCCTAGTAGGTGTTATGACATTGGTGCAATATGCCCAAAGGGTTAGGCATAATTGGAGATGCGAATCTCTTTCAATTTTGCAAACTAGCTTCTTGAGAATCTTGACAAGGGTTTTGTTAGAGGCTTTGTCTTGGTTGTTGCCTTTAGGATAATAAGAGGTGGACTATTTGTGTTGTATGTTATATTTATAATAAATATTTTAGACATATTTATTCTTAGAATATGTTCCATTGTTCAAGATGATGATAGAAGGGATTCCATAATGGATTATGATTTAGTTAATAATAAAATTTGAGTCTTGCACTCTAGTCACTAAGGCTAAAGGAATAAATTTAATCCATTTGGTGAAGTATTTAGTATCCAAGATGATAACTTTATGTCCATAAAAAGACATAGGGTTTATCTTCCCAATGATGTCCAATCTCCAAATGCAGAAAGGACAAGATGAGTTGATGGATTGAAGGGATTGAAAAGGGGTGTGGATAAGGTTATCATGATCTTGATAGTTATCATACATCTTGACATAGTCATACGTGTACTTTCCATAGAGGGCCAAGAGTAACCCCTCCTAAGGATTTTATTGGCAATGACAACACCACTAAAGTAGCCACTACATGATCCATAATGGGCTTCTTGGACTATTGTTTAGGATTTGATTTAGTCTAAACACCTAAGTGATATGCCATATATATTACATTGATATAAAATACCATATATGATGAAACACTTATAGGCTAATTGATTAGGTTCTTACTCCCTTTATGGTTGAAATTGTTAGTCAAAGTGTCATCCTGTTGTGGTTGCTCCACAACGTACCCCAAAATTGGGGATCCACCTTTCGTTTTGATGTTTTGAGGTCTTTGGCTGTTTTTGATTGATTATGTTTGATAGATCCTTAATCTCCATGAAGGTTGCAATGCAGTTTGTCAGGGTTCCTTGATTTAGAAGTCTTCTTGTCTTCTTGAAGAAGTTTGTCCTTTGAGTTTGATTGGAATCATAGTTTCATCGTCTCACATTTTGGATCCGTTTGGAGAGTGTTGGTGTTCTTTGTGTTTTAGTTTGGAAGGCTGGTGTGTGGCTTGGTGTACGAGTCTGCTTTCGTGTTAGGGATTTTAGGGGTTTTAGTTAGTGTCTCCTTCTCATCCTTTTGTTTTAAGTATCTAATGCTTTGCTTTGTTTTGGGTGTGCAGTTTTCACAAATTTATTGTCGATGATTTTTATCATCAAATTGTTATCGATGACTTTTTGTCATCAATTTCTTGTCGATGATTTTTTCTTGTTGATGATTTTTTCTTGTCAATGATATTTTCTTGTCGACGATTTTTTCTTGTCGATGATATTTTCTTGTCGATGATTTTTTCTTGTCGATGATATTTTCTTGTTGATGATTTTTTCTTGTCGATGATATTTTCTTGTCGACGATTTTTTCTTGTCGACAATTTTTTCTTGTCGATGATTTTTTCTTGTCGACGATATTTTCTTGTCGATGATTTTTCTTGTCGATGATATTTTCTTGTCAATGATTTTTTTCTTGTCGATGATTTTTATCGTCGATTTGTAGCTGATGATTTTATTGTCATTTGTCGCTGACGACCTTTTTATTGTCAATTGCTTGTTGTCAAGTTTTTTCTTGTAAGTTGGGTGTTAAGGTTTTCACTATTAATTTTGGGGGTTTGCTTTCATCGCTTTGTTTCAATTGATATATATATATATATATACATGAAAAAAATTAAAATAAAAAAAATCCACATCAATAAAACATTACATATACTTCATGTATATATAATAATAATAATAATAAAAAAAATTAAAATAAAAAAACAAACTATAAAAAGAAAATAAAATATTGTTATACACGTATATGTTTTATATATGTTCATATAATAATATTTATATAAAAGTTAAAAAAATAATAATATAATAATATTATTATTATTATATTTTATATAATAATAATAATAACTAAAAAAACATATACATACATTACATTATAATAATAAAAGAAAATAAAAAAAAAGATTAAGAATAAATTAAAAAATCAATAAAAACAAAATGTAATATATATATTTTGAAATAGGGCATGTCGCTATTTCATTTTATTAAGGGCTGCTATCTCATTTTATTAAGGGCTTTAAAAAGATTTAATTTTTATATGTTGTTCTTGTTTTGGTACAGGTGCATTCGTCGAACCAGAGGGAGTTTGAGAAGTCATCGTCGTGTGTGTCAATTTGTTCAAGCCAGACACTGTTGGGGAGGAGGACGTGGACCCATATGGCGATGAAGAACAACTGATGGCAGGGGAGACAAACATCAAGGTCTCGATAGTTGCTTTTAATGGTAGCATTGGGATGTTCTATCAGGCCAGACACGGGGTTATTTGATATCATCACATTCATTATCCAAGGTGGGTAATTCTTCAACAACGACAATACTGACTGTGTGGAGGGTATCACAACGAACCACGATACATAGAAGAGATACCATTCAAGTAGTTTCTTCGAAAATGTTGTGCATATCAGGTAGGCTAGCAGTGGAAGAGCGATGGCCGGTTAGAATGAGCAATAAGTGTGGGTGCAGTGTTGATCAATGGTAATCATTCTCCCATGTCAGTGATGTGGTTGGGGTTCATCAGAAATAATAAACATATTAAAGTGAAATGAAATTCCAACATATAAAATAAGTAATTGTCGAAGTATTTGACAGAGTTGGTTATGCCGCTGGGGGATAACATAGATAACAAGCTTCGCAGTTGAGGTGGAGGTAGGCAAATGATAACATGGTAATAGTGATGTGTTCAGAGGCTTGACCAACCATAATGTGACATAATATGACAATGTGCAGCGTTAGTTTGGAGGAAGGGTCAATGTGGAATGCGAATGCCGAAAATCCCATCGAATATCCTACACAACAGAAAACAAAGAAGTGAAATTATAAAAAGGAGTGCAGGAGAGACGATGAACATAGACATAAATGGATTTGACCTCGAATCAATGTATTCGGGTTGTGCTCGGAGTATAGCTGTGGAATTAGAAATACCACACACGGTTCGAAATGCAAAAGCTATCGAGCAAGAGTGTGTTGATAAGGAGGAGCCTCGCATGTGGTATAGTGGAGTTGTTGTTTTCTTCTAGATTGTTTGTGGACATTGAACACCTTACACATTGGAATTATGTAGCAACTACGGTCAAGCGAACATAGATTTAAATGGTGGTATTGTAACGTGCATCACCTCACTGTGTCGACTGACAGAGATAGCGAGCACAATGTAAGATGACGAAGGGAGCAAATATTTCGATAACTGACACAATTACCATGAATGAAGTTCTTAAAAGATGACAAGTTTGGACAACGACATCATCGTGGATGATGAAATGGCAATGGAGTGATGTAGATCACGTCAGGCAACGAAGAATGAGGAACCAAACATTGTAGGCATGCAGACAGGGATTAATCAGATGAGGAACGAGACTAGAGTATATTCTCTCACAGATGCCTAACAGTTACAAATCGAGTCTTCGATCGAGTTCGTATAAGATAGAAATGTGTCAGCATTTAATGTTTGGGAAAGGTGCATGTTAAAAGATGCATATCTAGAAATATGGGATTTGAATGCTCTAGTAGTAAGATGCCTTACTATGCATTGAAACGGTCATAGTGAGGTGTCGAAGGGCATGTCCGCTCACCCATGAGGAAAATAATAGTTCAACGTGGCAAGTCAGGGCCAAAGGAGGAAATAAAGGTGAAGATGTAAACAAAATTATGATTGAAGGGGCTTTAAATTAACATAGAAATTAACATGCAGACCCATAAAGTGTTACGGAAAAAAAAATGAAGCGTTGGGTAATGAAACGAAAGACGGAGGAAATGAATGGATTGGAGAATGAAAAGAAAATAGAGGAAAAGGAAACATGAAAGAGTAGAATAAAATTTTAAATAGTGTAGAAGGAAAGGGCTGGTTTTTTTTTTTGGAAAACCACAGATATGCTACCGAAATATGGATGTAAAATGAAAATATCATTTTGAATGCAAAGTTTTTCAGAAATTTGGGTTTTGTTAGCAAAAAAAAAAAAGGAGGATAAATTTCTGCATGCTCGGTTTTAACTGTCTTATCTTTCCCTTTTTCAGATTTCGGATTTATAAGTGATGTTTATGCATTTTTATGGTTACATCAAGTGAATATTCGAAGTTTGAAATTTTTTTTTGTAACCTTAGGAGCTAGCACCTAATTTATTTCGATTATGTGAATGCAGGTTGGAATAAAATAGGTTGCATGTAAGAGTTTCTCACATCTTCGATTTTGCAGGACGAGGTGCCATCATACTGAAAAGGCTTTGCATGTCTGTGTTTTCAGCATTCACTTTATTTCAGACTTTTTATTTTTCATTTCTCCAACTTTTATTTTACAATTTTTTTTTTTAATTTTCAGGTATTAAAATAAAAATCAGAAAAAAATAAAATGATAAAAATAATTACATGAAGCCCTAGAATGAACATCAATCTTCCATATGCAACATATTCGGACTCATTCCGAGGTCATTTCGATTTTATAATTATTTTTGAAAATTGCTGTTTTTAAGGGTTTTTATAATTTCGGAAATTTTATTTTTCACATTTTGGAGGCAAAAACAGATTTTTAAAATTTGCATTTTCATTCATAAGCATAAGATGACCTTTCCTTTATGAAAATTCAATTTCATTAAAGGGGGGAATTTTTATGGCATTTCATGAGCCATTATTTTCGGAGCAATAAATGCACTTTTTCTTCATGAAAATTTTGATTTCATTGAAGAGGGGTAATTTATCATTACATCAAAGGTCTTGGTTTTAAAGCATGAAATTACTTCTTCTTTATGAAAATTAATTTCATTTAAGAGGGATAATTCATCATGACATTATGAGGCTAATATTTTCAAGCAATAAATTGGTATCTCTTTATGAAAATTAATTTCATCAAAGAGGAACAATTTATCACTTATATAAAAGGCTATCTTTATCTTCATGATAAGAGATACATTTAACGAATATTTTCATAATTTTAAATTCACATTCGTAGATAGATTTAATCCCCCATTTCATTCTTAAAGTAGGATTTAATGCAAGATACAACTTGTTTAAAATCCACGTAATCAAGAAAGATAAAATCTACCTAAACGAATTTAAGATAAAAGGAATTAAGGCTACATCCTAGTCATATGAGGGCCAATTCACATTTATTTTTATTTAAGTTTTATGAACAATCATTAATATAGCATGGTAAAATGAACCAACACATGCCCCTTGTTAACAGTTACTTGCAATCACTAAGGTATTCCTAGCATTTCATTAATATTTTATTGAGATTACTAATACACATGTGCAAATGCTAATATAGCAGAGACCTTAGAGAAGTTGTTTTGTTTAACTTCTTTGCAAGAGAGGGTTTTGGGATCAAAATCCTAAGGGAGAGTGTAATTTCACAATTGGGTAAAATTACCACACAACATTTTGGCACTAGAAGGAGGGCATGAATTGGTATTCATTGATCTAAAGCTTTTGGATTGTTCATACAGGAATAATTTGATATTGGTGTAACTTTGAAAGTTTTGAATTGCTAAATATTTCAAGTCCATTTAATTAGCATCTTTGGCCTCTTTAGCACTCAACACTTTGGGAGCTAAGAGGGCTTGAATTAATTTATTTCATTGCTATTTAGATGCTAAGTTGTTCATGTTACTTGAAATGTTTATTCAAATACATTGGTCTTCACTAATGAGATTTTGTTGATCACTTTCATTGATTCTAACATTCTCTATTTGATGATATGTTAATACTAATCTTTATGCAATTTGAGAATGTTCTTTTATGTCATGGTTTAATTGATGCATATCTTTTGGATGATACTAACATGATGATATTTGTGGTTTACTCATTTGAAAATTGTTAGTCATTTTATGCTTATTGGCAAGATATTTTTATTTGACTAACAAATTTGGTTCTAAAGTTATTCTTTGAGTTTTGCTAATGGTGACATGTGATGTAAGAGCTGAAATGGTATATTTAAGAGAAAGAATGGTATCTATGATAGGGGATCATTATAAGGGTTTTCCTATGCATGGGACACCCCATCAAATTCCTGAAATGTTATTGGAGTTTCTACGATAGTTTAATCAAGAGGTGACATTAGGATACTTACAAAAATTGCATGTCTACAAGAGCACATTATTTCAATGCCAAATTTTCTATGAGGATGTTGCTTGTAGGTTATTCTCATACATTTTGGATGACAAACCATTCTTTTGGTATGGCCAATTACCCATGGAGGTTAGGACTTCTTGGATCTGATTAGAAGTAGCATATCTTTATCATTTTGGTAATCAGGTGGACTTAGATATGTTGCGAAATCATTTTACCTCTATTCGTAAAGAGCCTAATGAATCCATGAGTCAATTCAATGTGAGGTTTCATGAGTTGCACTCTTAAATATGGGAAAATTTTAACACAATAGAAGAGGAAGTTATTCAAGTATACATGAGAGTCGTACACCTCAAACTTGCTACATATTTAAGGAAAAAATTGGATGACCCATCTCTAGATAAAATCTATGAGATCCTAGAAAAGGTAGAACAACGATGTATTTCAAAAATAGAAGAAAATGAACAACATGTTCACATGAGAGATTGTCCTTCTAGAGCTATTAATGCCAACCTACACCAACCATCTAATATAGCACCCTCCACTCCAATGATACCTAAGGTGAATGATCAAGGGGATGAAGTTGAATATCCAAATGTTATAACCACCATAGATATAGTCCAAGAGAAGGTGCAAGTGGCCAAGCCAACATCCATTAATGAGGATTGTGTAGAGATGGGTTCATTTTTAGAAGTGCATGAGTATTCAGATAATGGTGTCCTAAATCTGACTAGTTTGATGATATGTGATAGGAAAAAACCTACCATCAAATTGAATGAAGTGGTTGAAAGTGAAATTGGAAGAGAATCAATAAATGAATTTGAAGACATAATAGAATTTCACCACTTGTTCTTGGAAGACAATCTGAAGGAGATGCTTGAAACTAATGATCTAGAAATTCCTCACCCTCCAAATTGTGATGAAATCGAATCATGGGTTACAAATGAGGATAGTGATCTTGCAAACTTGAATACAAAGAGTAGCCCACTTTTGGAAGTCATTGAACCATCTAAGGAAGGTGAAGATGAATTTGATGAGAAACACATTAATGAATTGGAAGATGTTGAAGAAGTAGTCGACCATCACCACTTGATTTTAGAAGATTATTATTATGATGCTTGGAATAAATGGGAAGAATACACTCACTCCAAACATTCTAATGAAAATTTGATGTCAATTGACATGCAGGAGGATACAATCACTTTCTCGCATGAGGATATTACAAGTCCTGTACAATCTGAGGTTGTTTTGGAGGAGGGGTTGGAATCTCATCAAATTTTGAAAGATGATAACGATCCTACTACCAAGGACAAAGAAGAAAAAGAATTGATAGATGAATTAAAATATCATGTTACAGATACCATAGAGTTTCATATCACGAATTTGGATGACAATTTTTACAATGGTTGGGAAAGATATGAAGAATCATCTACTTTGCACACCCCCATTGATGAGAGTTCTATTGACATGCAGGATGCTAAAATCACCATTTCACATGAAGATGTTGCATTTGAAAGAATAGAGAAAGTTCATAAATTGGATCATGGTGAATATGAATTTATTGAAGATCTTGTTGAAATAGAAAGGGAAGAAATGATAAATGTTTCGTATGACTCATCTATTTTGTATGAGGAAGAGGTAAAATCTGCTCATTCATTTTGGGATATTGAAAATTTGGATACAAATTCACATGATTGTTTTGAAGATTTAAATGAAGAAAGACCATTGGTGTTCATCAAGGAATTGGAACCAAATGAAAAAGAGGTGGATTTATGTGAAGCAACTCAAATTATTGATCATGGTGATGTTTTATTTGACACCTCCCTAGATAGACAAGACTTATGGATTGAAAAGGATGGTCACACTTTTGATTGGGTGCCTAACTTTAGTATGTTTGAACAGGTATTTGATAATGATAAAGATCATGAAGATAAATAAAAATTCACAAACACTCATCAAGTTTTGGTAAATTCTAACCATGATGTGTTGAGTATGGATGACAAGGTGAAATATTTTCCTCTGTTAGTAACTACAAATATTTTAGGTAATGGATTACATGATGTTACTTTGGGTACTAATGCTATTAATGATGAAATACCATTAGAGGTGAATGAAGAAGTAAAGTTTATTTTTACTCACACCACTAATGATATTTCTTTGATGAATGAAAAGGAAATTGATGTGCTTAAATTGCTAAATCAAGTTCATCAACAATTAATAATGTAATCTAGGATAAAAACTCATGATGATCCTCATTTAGTAAATATACTAGATGCTTGCAAATGTTTGCATAGGTTGGATTGGCCTAAAAAAATGAATAATTAATTGGCTTCGAAATTTTTAGAAATAGGTTCTTGTTTGCAAAATCTCATGTTTGAAAAAGGAAGCCTAATTCTAAATCATGGTTAGAGTTGTGAAATTGACATCTTAAGGGATAGACAAGAAATAATTGAAAATAAAATGTTGTATAATCAATTTAATGATTTGAATCTCACCAATGGGATCATTAATGGAACTAAATCAAATTGGTGGGGCGAGAGAGGCAAGTTGAAGATTGTTGTATTTTCTGGCTTAGTATTGTTTTTCTTGGATTTCTGTGAAATTTGGTATGCGTATCATGCTACATGTTTTTGAAATGTGCTAATCATGTTTGGGATCTAGGGAAGTAATAGTTCAAGCTTGGCACCATCTTGTACCATATTGTACATTTGTATATAGTTTTTGTGTGGTTTTGAGTTTTGTGTTTTGGGTTGTTTCTTTGTTTTGAGGTGATGTTTTGTGGTCATTAAATTTTGGTCTCTGGCCTATTTTGAAGCTCCTTTGCTTCGTAGGTTGGAGTACGTGAGATGAAAGTCGATAAGTTCAAAATTTTTTTTGGGGGCTTTGGCCCTATTTTTGAGGTTTTTTTGCTTAGTAGGTTGGAGTACCTGATCTGAAAATTGATTCACCGAGAAAAGGGGGATGAGTTATTTGGTGATTATGCTCATATTTTGGGACTAAAATGGTGGAAAGTGGAATAATTAAATATTAGCCAAAGCTCCACATGGGACTCACACACGGTAAATGGTGTTTCTGGAATTAAGAAGGATGAAGTTATCTTTATTTACAGCCCTAGGAAAAAATGTAAAACACTTCACTTGTAGGATACCTCACCCCAATGATGGTTGAAGCTTTGCAAGGTTGTTATTTTGAAAAGGAAAAATTTTATATATGAAAAAAAAAGAAAAAGAGAGAAAAAAAGAGAAAAAAAAGAGAAAAAAAAGAGAAAAAAGAGATTAAAAAAAAGAGAGAGAACGAGCATTGAAAAACTTGATCAAATTAGTCACAAGATCTAGATAAACTCTACTGGGGCTATTGACGCCTGACCGACAATAGGGATTTATCTAGATATAGCTCGGGTAAAAGGAAAGGCTTTGCAAAGCATAGAGAAAAATAAGGGTGAGTTAGATAAACTCCATCGGGGCTATGGATGCCAGATTGGCAGTGGGGCTCTTTCTATAGCCATTTTGTTATAAGCGATACATCAATAGCCTAATGCAAAAATAGATGCTGGAATCTGGAGTATTTTCAAAAATGCAAGAAATGAATCACGTTTGCACACATTGAGCAAAGGCAGATGGATTAGTTGTTTTCATTTTGAAGTTGTTTACCCCCACCTTCTTGGGACGTTGCTAAATTATTGTGTCTCGCTAATTTTGTGTGTTTTCATTTCATGTTGGGTTCTTCACCTAAAATGCTTAGGAGCATTTCCCATTAGAGTCACCATTTGTTGTGGCTACTCCACAACGTACCCAAAAATTGGGGATCCACCTTTCATTTTGATGTTTTGAGGTCTTCGGTTGTTTTTGAACGATTATGTTTGATAGATCCTTAATCTCCATGAAGGTTGCAATGCAGTTTGTCAGGGTTCCTTGATTTGGAAGTCTTCTTGTCTTCTTGAAAGAAGTTCATCTTTTGAGTTTGATTGGAATCATAGTTTCATTGTCTTGCATTTTGGATCCATTTGGAGAGTGTTTGTGTTCTTTGAGTTTTAGTTTGGCAGGCTGGTGTGTGGCTTGGTGTACGAGTTTGCTTTCATGTTAGGGATTTTATGGTTTTTAGTTAGTGTCTCCTTCTCATCGTTTTGTTTTAAGTATCTAATGCTTTGCTTTGTTTTGGGTGTGTAGTTTTTGTAAATTTATTGTTGACGATTTTTATCGTCAAATTGTTATCTTCTTGTCGATGATTTTTTTTCTTGTCGATGATATTTTCTTGTCGATGATTTTTTCTTGTCGACGATATTTTCTTGTCGACGATAATTTCTTGTCGATGATTTTTTTCTTGTCGATGATTTTTATCGTCAATTTGTAGCTGACGATTTTATTGTCATTTTGTCACTGACGACCTTTTTATCATCAATTACTTGTTGTCAAGTTTTTTCTTATTAGTTGGGTGTTAAGGTTTTCACTATTAATTTTGGGGTTTGCTTTCATCGCTTTGTTTTAATATATATATATATATATATATGAACAAAAAATAAAATAAAAAAAATCCACATCAATAAAACATTACATATACTTCATGTATATATAAT
The DNA here is from genome assembly GCA_028583015.1 of Wollemia nobilis. Lineage (NCBI taxonomy): Eukaryota > Viridiplantae > Streptophyta > Pinopsida > Araucariales > Araucariaceae > Wollemia > Wollemia nobilis. The sequence continues at coordinate 7,173,993 of JAQPPZ010000690.1, read as the reverse complement.
GATAATAATAATAAAAAAATTAAAATAAAAAAAAATATAAAAAGAAAATAAAATATTATTATACACATATATTTTATATATGTGCATATAATAATATTTAGATAAAAGTTAAAAAAAATAATAAAATAATAAAATAATAATATAATAATATTATTATTATTATAATATTTTATATGATAATAATAATAACTAAAAAAACATATACATACATTACATTATAATAATAAAAGAAAATATATAAAAAATGGGTTAAGAATAAATAAAAAAATCAATAAAAACAAAATGTAATATATATATTTTGAAATAGGGCCTGTCGCTATTTCATTTTATTAAGGGTTGCTATCTCATTTTATTAAGGGTTTTAAAAAGATTTAATTTTTATATGTTGTTCTTGTTTTGGTATAGGTGCATTCGCTGAACCAGAGGGAGTTTGAGGAGTCATAGTTGCGTGTGTCAATTTTTTCAAGCCAGGAACTTTTGTGGAGGAAGACATGGACCCATATGGTGATGAAGAACAACTGATAACACAGAAGACAAACATCAAGGTCTTGATAGGTTCTTTTAATGGCAGCGTTGGGATGTTCTATCAGGTCGAATGTGGGGTTATTTGATATCATCACATTCATTACCCAATATGGGTAATTATTCAACAACGATAATGTTGACTATGCGAAGGGTATCACAGCGAAGCACGATACATAGAAAAGATACCATTCGAGCAGTTTCTTCGAAGACGTCATCCATATCAGGTAGGCCAGCAGTGGAAGAGCTATGGCCAGTTCGAACGAGCAATAAGCGTGGGTTCTATGTTGAGCAGTAGTAATCATTCTCCCATGTTAGTGATGTGGTTGGGGATCACTGAAAACAATAGACATATTAAAGTGAAATGAAATTCCAACATATTAAATAAGTAATTGTCAAAGAATTTGGCAGAGTTGGTTGTGCCATTGGGGGATAACATAGATTACAAGCCTCGCATTTGAGGTGGAGGTAGGCATATGATAGCATGGTAATAGTGATGTGTTCTGAGGCTTGACCAGCAGCAATATGACATAATATGATAGTGTGCAGCGTCAGTTTGGAGGAAGGGTCGATGTGGAATGTAGATGCAAAAAATCCCATCGAATATCCTACACAGTAGAAAACAAAGAAGTGCAATTATAAAAAGGAGTGCAGGAGAAATGATGAACATAGACATAAATGGGTTTGACCTCGAATCAATGTATTCAGGTTGCACTCAGAGTATAGCTGTGGAATTGGAAAGACCACACATGGTTTGAAATATAGAAGCTACCGAGCAAGAGTGTGTTGATAAGGAGGTGCCTCGCATGTGGTATAGTGGCACTATTGTTTTCATCTGGATGGTGCGTGGATATTGAACACCTTACACGTTGGAATTATGTAGCAACCAAATTCAAGCAAACATAGATTTAAATGATGGTATTGTAACATGCATTGCCCCACTGTGTCGACTGACAGAGATAGTGAGCATGATGTAAGGTGACGAAGGGAGCAAATATTTTAGTAACGAATGCAATTACCGTGAATGAAGTTCTTAGAATATGGCAAGTTTAGATAGCGGCATCATCGTGGATGATGAAATGGAAACGGAGTGATGTAGATCATGCCGGGCAATGAAGAATGAGGAACCAAACAACAACGGCATTGAAGGTATGAAAACATGGACAAATCAGATAAGGAATGAGGCTAGAGTATATTCTCTCACATATGCCTGACGGTTGTGAGTCGAGTCTTTGACCAAGTTCGTATAATATAGAAATGTGTTAGCATTTCATGTTTGGGAAAGGTGCATGTTAAAAGATGCATATATGGAAATATGGGATTTGAATGCTCTAGTAGTAAGATGCCTTACTATGCATTGAAACGGTTAGAGTGAGGTGTCAAAGGGCATGTCCGCTCACCCATGAGGAAAATAATAGTTCAACGTGGCAAGTCAGGGCCAAAGGAGGAAATAAAGGTGAAGATGTAAACAAAATTAAGATTGAAGGGGCTTTAAAGTAACATAGAAATTAACATGCAGACCAATAAAGTGTTACAAAAAGAACAAAGTGTTGGGTAATGAAACGAAAGACGGAGGTGTATCGCTCCAAATTTTTTGCATCCTTACCTTCAGGCTATAGGATCCGTGCCCGAAAGGGGGATGCGAGAAGGATGGGACAATACCTCGGACTGAGAGGCCCTTTGAAGGTCGCGCCTCTTGAGGGAGGGGTATAAGGGTGAATTTTTGATGGATGGTGGGTTCACCAGGAAACTTTTGAGTGGCAGTTTCCACGCCTAGGTTGAGAATGGTTTTGATGTGTTCATTTTGTGCTTTAATCATTCATATACTAGGTTTGGCCAAGATGAATCTAAGCTATTCTATATGCCAATGCTGATTTATATGAATCTAGAAAACATGAATAAGTGCTAAACACAAAAAGTATGCTAGATAAGAAAGAATATACCTGATTTCAGATGTCTGATAAAGATTCTTAGGTTTGTAGAAGTCTAGATCATCTCAAATCTTACATAATCATCTAAAATTGCACATAATCATCTCAGATCATAGTCGATCATCTGAGATCAGACGAGATCGTCGTCGATCAGACGAATTCGTCAGAAACCTACAATCTTAGAAACAGATACCAAAAAACCAAAAATGCAACTGCAAAAGCAAGGAGAAATGATAGAAATAATAGTAAACTTGCCTAAATGATAGATTCAGATAACAATTAAGAGAAATGCAGTAATTTAATAATTTGTTTTAACTTTATCATGCATCTATGCTAAATGAGGTGAACTCCAGGATGTAGAAATAGAATAAACTTAAGTTAATGCATGAGAAAATGAAGAGAAAAGATAAGAAAATGCAAACTCCGGGCTCAGATTGCCCCCAATCTGGATTGCAGTCAAGATCGCCTCCAATCGTATGAGATCGTCGCCGATCTGCGATAGGATCATCCGAAATTGTCTGGAATCGTCAGCGACGATCCGAGCTTGCTCCGACTGAAAAATAGTAAAATTCCTACAAGAAAACTTGAAATACACAATGCAAACAATGGTGCAAAGGTGTTCTAATGCACAAGAAACTAAATTTGTAGGGAAATCAGTCAACCAGGGGGATAAATTGAGAAAATCTTAGTTTATATAGGATTAGGGGGAGGTTAGGAGGTTGGGGATCATCCCAATTTGGGAGATCTCCAACGAGGGAGACTATAACTGCGCAAACACGCTTTCTGCCCAAGTTAGAGAAGCTATTGAAATAGAAGCTAATTATGAAAATCAGTTTTGGGACGAAATCGTCTAGACGTTCTGTTCTAGATGAATTTGTCAGATCTAGGATGATTTTGTCTGATCGACGATGATATCATCCAACGGTGAAAACAAATCCTAAAAATGGTGCGGAAAACAAGGGGAGTGGGTAACGGGCGGTTAACGGGCGATTTGGAGGTTAAAATTCAAATTTTTATCTTTTACTAAGGGTTTAACTGCACCAATTTTAGGGTGCTACATTTTGCCCCCTCTTTAGAAATTTTTTTGAAGAAAATGTGTTAAAGACGAGTTCTTCCCATTTTACGAGAAAGCAAAAATTTACTCAATTTTCTAGATGACGATTCTAGGTTGAATCGTACGACTGCTAACTATGGTGCCCCCTTCGTGTTTTTACCCAAATTGAACGTTTGAGGTAAAAGCGTGGAAAAGAAAAATTAAAAAAATATTGTTGTTTTTAAATAAAATTAAGAAAAATAGGGTAAAACCCTAATTCATTTTTACTGTTCATTTTTACTTTTTTAGAGCTTTGCAGACAAAAATGGTTGAAACAAAGACACCGATCGACAGAGGTCCAAAACGGGCTACGGGTAAGGATCTAAACCTAGTGAATTATGTTTTAATTTGATTTGTGCAATTTTTGTTTTAAATTTTGACTGTTTTGGGGCATCGCGGTCATTTTTAGGTCGTTGACGACGTCGGGACGAAATCGTCCCCATTTCATCGAAATCGTCCCTAGATCGTCGATTTCATCTGAGGGCAAAATTGACGAACTAGGGGTGATCCCATCCAACAAGGGGCGATCCCCAAGTTGCGAAATCGAAGACGATTTCGTCCTACAAAGGATGATTTTACCCAATTTAGGACGATATCAGCCAATGGTGGACAATATCATCATTTTTATGAAATTAAGCTTGTTTGAATTACATTTAATTGATTTTAATAATTAGTTTATTAATGAATTTTTATTATTTTATTGTTTGTTTTGCAGAGGTGATTACTAAACAGTTGGGAGTGGAAATACGGAGGGCTGAGAGATGACGTAGCCATGCTCGACCAGGCGGAGCAAGACCGAATAGCACAGGTTAGACTACAGCATGTGGCAGAGATGCCACAAGTATCGACAGACATGGGGCTACTGACAGCCCTAGTAGAGAGATGGTATCCGGGGTCGTCCTGCTTTCGATTATCGACAAGGGAGATGCCTCCCACACTAGAGGACGTATGGAGGATCTTAAGGATCCCCATACATGGATGGTTCATGACTCCTATGGCCAATCAGGGCCAGGCTATGATGAGGCTGAGCGGAGACCCGAGCTTCGCCCTAGAGAAGGGCAGAGTGAACATCGAGTTGTTGAGGTAGATGCCTGGGGCATCTATGTTGACTCGGGTGTTGGCAAGGATAGTGGGTGGCCTACTGCTGTCCACCAGAGCGGGTGCAGATTACCTTGGCTCCTTTTAGATGTGGTCTATGACATGAGAGACCACGAGTACATATTTGCATGGGGTAGCTTTGTATTGTGCCATTTGTATAGGATCCTACATGGGGTCGTATACAAGGGAGGCCGATGTCTGGTTTTGACATCGCTACTATAGGTATGGTGCTAGGAAAACATCGCGATGTAGAGTTCGGTAGGACTCCCACTGACAGGGGTTGATCGGGAGAGACCCCAAGTTTTCTATTGGTGGCTACAGAGAGGGTCACAACGACGGATAGATTTGCCAATGTCATAGAGGTTGCTAGATGACCTCATCCTAGACCAGATCACCTGGAGGCCATGGAGAGAGCATCCAGGGTGGGCAGAGGATGGGTAGGAGCTGGATTGCATCAGGCAAGTCTACTGGTAAGGATGGAGCGAGGAGAGGTAGATATCCATCGCTACGACCAAGTTTTGTGGCAGTTCGGTCTTCAACAGGGGATCCCTTCTCTCAGGGATTATGAGTACTCCTGGACTGTCTAGGATAATACCACACTGAACAGGGCTCCAGATATGCAATTATTCTAGAGACAGGACATGGATGATGCCCCCATCTAGCCAGTGGATGGGTACAACGCTAGGGTCATGGACAGATGCGATGCCTGGTATGCAGGCATCTGCCCTCCTCAAATGACGAGGGCATAGGGTTCGGTGCACATGATTGTGCGACGAATGGGGAGGCAGTGTCAGGCTGCTATTGAGGCAACACAGGGCCACAGAGGGAGAGAGCAACGATGGTCTCCATAGGAGAGACACCAAAGGATGGCACAAGCTCCATAGAGGCCGCAATAGACAGGGAGGAGGGAGGAGAGATTCCCTTCTCAATAGGGGGAGAGGCCACCATCGCCCGATAAGGGCAAGGGTGTCAAGGTAGGGGAGAGTAGTGAGACGACGACTCTCCAGGCTGAGGTTGCTCACCTCCGGGCTCAGGTGCAGACTTTACAGGATGAGGCTACATGAATTAGGGCTCAGAGTGGAGGGGCGAGCATGGAGGAGTTAGCACGGTCTATGGCTCAAACTATGTTCTATCAGGGAGTATAATTCCAGCTGGTTCCAGAGGGCCAAATGTTATAGCTGCCAGTCGACATTACAGAGTCGATCAGTGTGGGATCATCGAGGACTTCCTCATGATCGACGATGAGGACCCGAGACACTGCCTGGTACTCTATGGGACCACCTCCTCCACCTCAGTGCGGGAGAGGATATGAGGCTGAGAGCTTTAGGGCTTCTCGAGACTAGATGCTATAGACTATAGATTGTATATATTATTATTACTTTTTTGAGGGGACTGAGTATGCCAGGGTATTGATTGTGGCATACCAGTCCAGTTTTGAGATGATGTACATAATTTATTGATATATATAAATGGTATTTTTGATGATATGACTTGTGTATATGTTGTATGATGCTTTAATTTTGGATTTGTTGATTGATTATTCATGTAATTATGTCGGTGGAAATAAATTATAAGTTTATGTCATGCCATAAAATTTTAAATGGAATAATCTGATGTGAACAAATTGGTTGTTTTGGTGGTGTGTTTTGATGCAAAATAAAAGGGACTTCTAACAATAATTTCAAAGGACATTGTCGCTGTTATAGACCATTTCATGGAGTCGCTGCTCGCTAGGTCGTCAAGCTAATCCCAGTATATAAATATTGCTAAAAGTAAAAGAGTGCTTAAGAGACTGTCTTAAGACTTTGTGTTGTGACAATGAAAAATTATGATGGTGATGATTTGTTTTCAGATTTTCATAAAAATATTATGCATGAGATATTAAAAGAAATATGATTTTTGCTAGGCATAAATTCCTAAGTGTGATAAAATTTTGAACAATTCCTTAGAAATTATACCATGGTTGCAAAATGGAATGTTGACATAATGAAATGAAATAGAAAAATTTGCGTTCCTTTTAAAGCACAATTGTGTAACATAATGATGTAAGCCATATGTTTGTATGAATTAAAGTGAATGGGAAAAATAAAATTAGAACAATGGTTTGCGCTAGGCATAGAATTATAGGTATAGACTTATACCATCATCACGAAATCCAAAGAAGGAAATTGATATAATAGTTGTATTGCATGATTGATTTTTGATTTTGAGATAAACAGAAAATAATAATATATAAACGTGACTTTATTTACTAGGTTTTTGAAGATGTTGTGAAAGAAAATTTTTGGATTTTTTGGAAAGAAATATATTTAACTGTTTTGATGCTAAGCAAATGTTCTTAAATAAGAAGATGAAATGGTTCTAAAAGAATTGCAGAGATATTTTAAATTATCTTAAAGACAAAATATAGATTTATAAGGAACCCTCATGTGCAAATGTGAGTTCATTATTGATCTTGATTTATCATAATGATACAAAATCTCTCAAATACAAATGTGTGTGCAATTGTATTGTTCATTTACCAATTTTGAGCAAGATAATTTGATACAAGTAATTTGAATTAACCAAATGAGTGTTCGTTGACCATGATTTATATGCATGTAACCGTACCAGACTACTATGTAAGTCGGGTCATCAAGAGCTAGCTGATCCATAATCCAAAATAGGTCTGTACAAAAGAAGGTCGCTAATGTGATAGACATATCACCACGCTAGGGATTACCTAAGGCCAAGCAGGTTGGGCACAAACCGCCTGTTATGGGGCTTACCTCACAGTTTTCGAATAATTGAGAATTCCAGGGATTCAAGCTCATTCACCCTTATTTTCTTTTCAAGGGGTAGGGAAAGGGATTTTATTGCTTTTTGCCTTTTTCTTTTCTCTTTTGCTTTTTTTTTTTTTCTGCTTGGAACTGAGACAATGCTGAAATATTGCTGCGATGGTACAAAATGATATTTTTCTTTTTCTCATTTTCTTTGACTTTTCTTTTTCTTCCTATACTAGGGATACTTTCTCGGATTGGCTATAGAGCAAGGGATTTTTATTCTGGGTAGGGGTGAGCTTGTCCTTTTGTCAATTCTCAAAGATTCTAGACCATGTGCATGATAGGATAGCAAGGGAAACTTTTCGCTCAAGAAACCATTTCTACTATGTAGCATCATATCAAATTTGCAATGAAATCATTTTAATGTGAAGAGATATACTTGGTTTAAGTAAATAACAATATCAGTTCTCTATGCTCAAAACTTTATTTAATTCAACTATGGACTTCAATATAAGAGAGATTAATAATTATACAAAGTAAAATCAAGATATTTATTCATGTGAGTGTGAAAGTGTGGGATTCCAAATAAATGCTAATTTATCCAAAATAACTAGAAATATAACTGCAATACTTCAAGAATTGACAAGTATGAAAATAAAAGATTTTTTTGAAGATTTTGAAGTTTTATATTTTGATTTTAATTTATGAATGGAAAGAATAAATACTATTAATATTTTTTTGAAATTTTTATATGGATGACGAAAATGAAACAATATGCAAAATAACAATATATACAATGATGAAATGACCAGATTTTATGCATAATAGTGCTTAAGATGCATAATGTTCATAGGTTCTTTAAGATATTTACCATCTAAGGTAGCCAATCGGTATGCTCCCGATCCAAATTTAGCAGTGATGATATATGGCCCAAGCCAGTTAGGTTCAAATTTACCTTTAAGATCTTTAGTTGCATTAGTATTTTTTTGATTTTCTTTCAAGACAAGGTCATTGATATCAAAGGATCGATGATGAAATTTCTTGAGGTATGCTCGTTTAATCTTGTTTTGGTAGGCACGAAGATCTTCCAAAGCATTGATGCACTTCTCATCTAGGAGTTCCAGCTGACTAAGTCTGCCAAACACGATATTCATCTCCTACTTTAGTATCTTGAAGTAGTAGAGCCAAAGAAGGAACTTCTAATTCAAAGGGAAAAATAGCTTCAGCGCCATAAACCAAAACAAAAGGTGAAGCGCCCGTGGGAGTACGAACACTAGTTCGATACACCCACAAAGCAGGATATAATTGGATGTGCCAATATCGGCCAGATTTATTGACCAGTCTTTTGAGGATTTTGATTAATGTTTTATTAGATGCTTCTGCTTGGCCATTACCCTGAGGATAATAGGGAGTGGACCAATGATGTTGAATTTTATATTTTTGACATAACTTTTTGACATATTTATTTTTGAAACAAGTGCCATTATCTGAGATGAGATCTGCAGGAATTCTAAACCTACAAATAATTTGATTAAAAATAATTTTGGATACTTGGGTTCCAGTGCAAGAAGCTAAGGGCATAACTTCAATCCACTTCATGAAATTCTCAGTGGCGATTATGATAAATTTGTGTCCATCAGATGACACAGGGTTGATTTTTCCAATGATGTCTAAGCCCCATTTTGAAAAGGGCCAAGGAGATGAAATAGCCTGCAGCTCTTATGCAGGCGCATGGACAAGGTCAGCATGTTTCTGGAACTTGTCACAATGGTGCACATAATCATGTGCATCATTTTCCATGGCAGGCCAAAAATATCCTATCCTAAGGAGTTTCTTAGAAATGGCGCTACCACTAAAATTTCCCCCATAAGATCCATCATGGGCTTCACTCAAAGTTGATCTAGATTCTTCTAGATTCAAACATCTCAATAGGATGCCTTCAAAAGATCTCCTATATAGCGTATTGCCAATAATTACGAAGTGACTTGCTTGTCTACGTAATAACCGGCACTGGTTGTTATTACAACCTTCAAGGAAGGTCACATTTTGAAGAAAATTAAATATATCAGTGTACCAAGGTTTAGGAGTAGTTTCGTTGATTAGAAACACATCCAAAGGTTCTAAGCATGATTTATTTGAAGCGGGTTCCTGGAGTCAATGAATAATGATGGTAGCATATTCGTCATCTAACTCCAAGGGCAAAAGAGATGCAGCTACAACCATGGCATCAACCGCACGGTTGCTAGTTCGAGGAATAGCTTCCAAGGTAACTTGATCAAATAGGGATAATAATTGTAATAAATATGCTTTATATGGATGCAATTTATCATCTCTGGTCTGATAAACATCATTAATTTGATTTATGACAAGTTGAGAATCACTGAAAACCAATAGATTTTTAATTTTCAGTGCCAAGGCAGCTCGTAATCTAAAGATTAGAGCCTCATATTCAGAAGTTTTATTAGTACAAGCAAACGTTAATTTAAAGGACAGAGGTATAAGATGTTTCTACGGAGATAAGATGTTTCTACGAAGATATTAAAATAATACCTGCACCAGCCACACTCATGCATCGGGCTCCGTCAAAGTATAAGGACCATTGCTCAAGATGGTCTGCCTCTAGTTTAAGGCATTCATCGAGAAACTCAATGATGAGGGGATGGGAAGACTCTAAGGGTGCAACAACTAATTGATATGCTATGATTTGACCCTTAACGAACTTCTATCCTATAAACGTGAGTTCAAACTCACTTAGCGCAAGAACCCACTTTGCTGTGCGACCAAATAAATAAGGTCGACTCATGAGATACCACAAAGGATCAAATTTAGCAATAACATACGTTTTCTAACTGAGCATATAATGGCATAATTTCTATGTAGAAAATATGACTACTAGACATAGTTTCTCTAATGTTGTGTAGTGGGTTTCATAACTGATTAAGGTTTGGCTAATGTAATAATTAGCACGTTCTTTCTTCTCATCATCCAGTTGAGCTAACATGGCTCCTAAGGCAAGATTTGAAGCAAAAATATACAAGATAAATGGGTGATCAGGTCTAGGTGGTGAAAGCACCGGTGGGTTAAGGAGATATTGTTTGAGGAGTTCAAATGCTTCTTGACATTTGTCGTCCCAATGAAAAGAGACATCTTTCTTAAGAAGCTTAAGAAAGGGTCCTGTTTTGTCCACCAACTTATCGATGAAGCGACGAATAGCTTGAAGCTTACCTTGTAGACTTCGTAATTTAGATATATTTGTGGGTGCGGGCATATTAGTGATAGCCACAATCTTGAGAGGGTCAATTTCAATGCCACGTAAAGAAACTATAACCCCCAATAATTTACCGGACTTAACTCCGAATATACATTTGGCTGGATTTAGTCGGATAAGATATTCCCTTAACCAATCAAATATTTTCCTCAAGTCATCTAAATGATCATCTTCTTTGATGGAACGAGCTATAATATCGTCTACATAATCATGTAGAATATCATGCATCATATTGTGAAATATATAAGTCATGGCTCGTTGATATGTTGCACTTGCATTCTTCAAACTGAATGGTATCACTTTCCAACAAAAGGTCCCCCAAGGGGTAATAAATGTTGTTTTAGCCTGATATTCAGGAGCTATCCTGATTTGATTATAACAAGAAAATCCATCCATTAAGGATATCATTCCACTCCCAGCAGTAAAATCAATGATCTGATCCATGTTGGGAAGAGGAAAATCGTATTTAGGGCATGCAACATTAATATCTCTAAAATCTATGCAAACCCTAACTTTGGTAACTTCTTTCTTAGTTATTGGAACTACATTCGAGATCCATTTAGCATAATCAATGGCTTGTATAAAAATAACCTTCAGATAATCAATGGATCACGTGTACGATGAATCTTTGATGAATCAAAGAGCATAATACCTACTATTTCAACATCAGATTAAATTATTTGACCCATAGCTTTGGGGCAAAGAGGGTAAGTTTTACTTTAGCAATCAATGCCTTGGATAGTGGCCTGTAGGCTTAGCTTAGATAGACAGCATATTTTATTGTATTTTCTTATATCATTAGCATATATTTACATGATTTCATGGCATAGTTTATCATTTTTCTGTTACATTCTTTGATTACTAACAACTCATCCGGGGAGGCAATCTTAGACACCTAAACGTGTGTTGTTGTTTCATTGCTTATAGGGCCATAGGTACATCATATGAAGATTACAACATATGAGAGCAAAAGGGATCCCTATAGGAAATAGAACTAGAGAATAAGGCATTTGTAAGCCCTCATACATTTCCTGTGTGGAACCGAGAAGATTTTATAAGCACACCACCTCTTCGTAGAAGGGGCACTCCTTGCCTATTTGTAATTTATAGTATCAAAATGGGTATCCCTAAGAGGGACCGACATGTAACCGAGCTTCAATATCAATAAAGAGATCCATATTTTGTTATTTCATATTATATGATTTTTCCTCGTCTTTCCATTTTATCTTTGGTATTTTAAATAAGCATTGCAATTAGGTTTTTAGAAAAAGGACCGGTGCGTGCGTTACCGGGGTTGCTACACCATCTAGTTGTATGAATCTAGAGTAGCTTCTTGTATGCTCCATACCCATGTTATCACATATCATTTTAGGCATTACCATGGTAGTAGCACCCAAGTCTATCATACAATTGTGCACCACCCATCCTTCCATTTTTAAGGATATATAAAATGGATAGGGTTCACCCTAGAATCCAATGTGCTAGACATTGTATGTTGTTTCCTTGCTTTAAGGCCCTACTAGAGGCCATAGTTGCATGAGATAAAGTGTGCTCATACAAATCATAGTAGTTCATGCATCTTTATGAATATTGAAACATATTTTTGCACTTAGGTATATAGGAAAGACTCATTGCTGCTATATGATGCACTTTATGTTATGTAAGCTTAAAATGAACACCACACACACATGTCTCATTTAAATATTGGAGAGTTATATTTCATCACCAACCTTCAATTCAGTCCAGTGATGTTGGAATTCATCTCCTTCCACTGGTTTACCCCCTAGATCTTCCTATAAATGGATTGGGAAACTTACTTATAGTGACACTAAGTTACTTGTGTTCAAACTATCTCCCACTGTTAGAAAAATTATTGGTTCAGAGTGGAAGAGCTAGGTGAACCCTCCATTGGGTTTTAAATGGTGTACCCTAGCTTATTTTTAGAAAATCATGTTTGGCACAAGTGTACTTGATTTTCACTATGGATGAGTCTTCTCATTCTTAATCCAATAACAAGAGCAAAGAAATAAAAAGAACAACACATCAAAATACACCAAATAATTTAGGGCACACTCAAATTGGTAATCAAGATAAACACTTGTTTGGTATTGTGTGGTCATTCCTAAATTGCAACTCAAAAGGTCAATTCATAAGATAACATGGTCAAAACAAGGAGTAAGTACCCTCGATATAATACCAAGGGAGAAACAGAAGCAACTCATACCCATATGCGGAGTCATAGTAACATTGAATGACCTACCCATAAGACCGTGAGACGCAGCTCCACGAGCCTAAGGGGTGATAACTCAACCCTTGGGGGATCTCCTCGAGAAACCCCAAGTAAGGAGCCACATAATGGAACAAAGTCACATAAAAAAAAAGAGGCTTCACAACCATCCTCATCAAGGATACATGAGGAGACCTCAAGGGCCTCCTCTAAACACACAGAAAAATATCAAAGACATGAGAAAGCTTCAAGGGCTTCCTCATCACATGGACATAAAGAAGGTTCTAAGACCCATTCTTCACATAGGTATGACAAGATTTCTACATCTCCATCCACATGGAGAAAACATATTACCACCAATCCCTCTTCATCAAGAAGGCAAAAAATAATTGCAACACCTCAAGACTCACAAGAAACATATGAAATAGGTATGCCCACTGAAGGGCAGGAAACTAGAGCTACATCTAGTCATGGGAATCATATAAAATAAACCCTTCACATAAAAGGAAATATTCCCTTATACTATGACCTCATAGGAGTAAATGGCACCCCACGGGATCTGCCATGGAAAACAAGACAGTGAGACAGGTTGGATCAATTTCCTACTCAACCAACCCAAATAACTGTAGCTACTGAGAACTCTACATCTGGAAGCTTATGAATTGTGACTTCTAAACATACCTCTCATTCTAGGGGTATCTTAGAGTGACCCTACAAAAGACACATGGAGTCTAATCATAGGGATACTCAACAATACAATGAAAAAGTCACATTAACTAGCAAGAGTAAAGAGATAGCAAAAACCCCCTTGAGGAATCTGTAAGTCAAGACAACAAGAACAGAGTCAAAAAAACATGAGTCTTCTATGATAGCACAAACTAATTGAATGAGGCAGTTAGAAAATGCATTACGTAAAGAGTAAGATCTAGTGGAAGCTCTCAAACAAGAGAAACAAAGAGAAAGACTCTTGCGCCAACATGAGCAGTGTTTAAGAGAGCAAGCTGAGCGGCTAGCTCTTAATAATTTACCAAAAAATAGTGGTGACCACCAAAGAATAAGACACACTGACTCACCTAAGGAAAGGTGCACCAGAAAAGATAGCCCACAACAAAACCCCCCATCAAATCATGAACAAAATCCAACTAATGGGGGGAGGGAAAACATAACAAACTAAGATAACAATCTTGAGTCCCATCATAGGAGGGAGGAAAATGGAATAAATCAAATGGATAGAGAGTTACCTCCATTGCCAACATGAATAGGCTTACAAGAGGAGAAAATTCATGCATCAAAGGTATTTCAAGAGCTTGCTAAAAATATGAAAACTTTTGAGAAACAAGAGGCAGCTGGGAACTCACCAACATTGAGCAAGATACACAATCAACCATTGTGCCCATCAATACCTAGCCCTCCATATCCTAAGTACTTTGAGATGCCTAGGTTAGAGAATTTTAAATGTGAAGAGGATGCACAAGAACATGTCACAAATTTTATCAACGCCTATTTTCATCTTGAAGACAATGATACTCTCATGCTAAGAACATTCATAATGACATTTTTAGGTGCTGCCACTCAATGGATCAACCAACTACCTAAGCATAGCATAACCAATTTTGAACAACTAGTAAAAACATTCTTGAATCATTTCTCCTTTGGTGCTAAGAAGAAGGTGAACCTTTCAGATCTGGCTAACTTGAAATAGTATGATGATGAGCCAGTAATGGATTATCGGAATAGATGGAGAAAAATCATGGCAAAGTTATCATTCTCCATTCCCATAGAAGATATCATTCACATGTTTACCAAAATTTGTTCTAAAATTATCTCCCTCTTGCTACAACTCCAATAGTATCCTTTGTTTGAGGAAGCTTTGGCACAGGCCAAGCTCATCGAAGAGATAAAAGTAGATGAGGGAACCATTAAGCTCCGAAACAAAAAGGAGTGGAACAAGAATGGTAAGAATGACAAGTACAAACAGAAGCAGGGCAACCCTACTCTAGTCAATCAAATCGTATTGGCTACACCCAAGGATGGGGATGCACAACAACCGTAGAACTATCAAGCACATCCCTCGCTAGCCAACTACGACCAAAAGAACAATCAGGGAAGAAACCGAGAATGTAAGCCACCTCGTTATTTCATGCCTAAGATAGAATCAATGCAATCAATATTTAATCAGTTGAGCGAGGCTAGGAGGATAAGATTTCTTGATATACCTCTTATAGATCCCAACCATCCTAAGACAAAAGGATATAGGGAAGATCAATTCTGCCCTTATCATAGGATATCGAGGTATGAAATTGAGGCTTCCATCAAGTTTAAGAATCAAGTGCAAAATATGATTGAGGCTGGAGAACTCAAAGTTGACAACCCACTGGCTCTAGATAATAGAGACATGGGAATATACAAAAACCCATTGCCCAATCATGAGGCCCCTCGAGAGCAAGGGTCCCAAGTCAATCAAGTTTGAGCTGACATACCTACCCATGGGTGCATGGGGATGGTTGAGATTGTTAACATATCAACAAGGACTAGGTGGTATGGTCAATTGCAACTGCCTACAACTCCCATGAACATCCCAACCGCTCCTAGGTAAAGGCAAGACAACCTTCCAGGTCCACCAACGTGACCTGTGGTAACTACTCGAAGTAGATTGAAGCAAAACCTACAGACGAATCTAGCTAAGTTATCCATATATGAGCTCATAAAATAGTCCCCAAAGCATAGGGATACTCTAATGGATATTTTAAGAACAATTGAGCTTCAACCGCAAGATGCGAATGCATTCACTCACTTTTTGGGACAAGTGCGAGAATGCCAGGAACCTGTAATTTGATTCTATGATCATGAGATTAACACAGTTTCTGCTGCCTTACTAGATCCTCTGCTAAACATTGTAGCGACCATAAATAAATTACCATTCAAGAGGATTTTTGTTGATATAGGTTCATCGATTAACATCATTACAACTATAATAGAGAACCTCAAGATACCCAAGACCAATATCGTTTTAGGAGCTTACACATTGAGAGCTTTTAATGATGATTTATGCAATACTGTGGGAACGATAGTCCTACCCATTAAGGTGGGGCACAATAACATCCCTGTGATGTGTCATGTCTTGGAAGGAGCTATGAAATATAACATCCTCTTAGGGCACCCTTGGATAAGGTCCATGAAGTGCATGCCTTTGATCTTGCACTAGTGTGTCAAGTATGTGCACGAAAACAAAGTCTATGTGGTTATGGTAGATGAAGAGCCTTTTAAATATGTCAATCAGGTGGACATTCTAGGAGAATTCATGATCCCTTCTACCCACCTATACGTGGCACCTTCATCCCCAAAAACACAAGTGGATAACAAATACAAAGGGGTAAGAAAATACCTAGGCACATTAACACCTCCTGGTGCACTCAAGATAGTCAATGCTTCTAAAGTACCATCAATGTTAAAACCAAAAGATAATCAGAAGCTAAAGGCACCCTTAGTTAAGGAAGAAAGATCCAAAGAAGTGCCAACTATAGCCATTGCTAAAATGCCAAGTCCGATGGAAGAGGAAGATCCTCAAGATCAAGATGAAGAAAGTGATTATCACCCTACTTTGCCAGTATCATCCGTGGGGTCATCCACATCGCATGCATCAATACACTTGGAAAGCATAGGCATAGGGGAGTACCTTGTGTAGAATATTACCTTTATGCCTATCATTGACTCTGCACAAGACATATGGAGGCCTAAAGACTTGAGGCCGCTAGTAGGAACAATGGTTCCACTTGGAATCCCTCCAAACCAAACCAATTTTGTCTATGTTGACCTAGACTGCGCTCATAAGTCTTCAGATATAGAATAGGATGATGACAAATTATTCACAGTCAATGTTCGTTACCTCTCTAATCTCAAGTTTTCTTTAAGTTACTTTGAGAGTTGTCATTGGCATGGCTATGGCCTTGGCATATATGAGTAGGGGTGCAGGTGGCCTTACGATCCATTATATCAGCTTCACTCTGACATATTTGGCTTATGCTACTATAGCAGAGGTCGAGATGACTCTCTTGCAGTAGCATTGGAAATATTAAGTATAGAGTTGGGAGAAGACATTTATTTCATTCCTTATCACCCCCTAAGAATAGCAAATTTGAGCAATAGACAAGTGGCCACGGTAAACATACCACCTCCAAAAACTTATCATCCAAACACATCAATTGATTCCACCCCAATAGGGTACAACTCATGGGATTATGAGAATGGATATGAAGCAAGTGATGATGAGGCATAAATTGGCTTAGCCTATTAGGGGCCTCACTATTTGCAAAGATTCATATGGTCCATCCACGATGAGAGTGGATATACATCAGATGAAAATTACTATGAATCAGAAGACTCAACAAGAATAGCTTACTTAGGCCTAAGCCACAAACCCTTGACTTTGGGGTGAGAGATAAATGTAAATAGATTCTTCATAAGTGACAAAGAATATGAAGATGAAATAGAGATGGCCTACTTAGGGCCAAGACAAGAGCCCCTTATCTTAGGGTCGCATACCAATGCTAACAGTTTCTAGATAAATGATGACTTTGAGGATGAGATCGAGATGGCTTATCTTGGACCTCACCACTTGCGGCAAGTCAATGAGCTAGTAGAGAGAGAGGTGGCACTTCATGCCATAGACCCTCATCTCTAATTTTTTGGGAGACCTATTGACCTAGCTTCCATTCATCGGATGGTCAATACCCCTTCGCCTACATTAATAGAGCAGTTACAGCCCAATGATCCTATTGTCCGTCCTACTCATGGGCCGGATCCAAAAATTCCCATTCCTCTAGAACCTCATCACGAGCATGGAAGGGAAACCCCTGAGACAATATTACACCCATGTGGTCCTAGAGATTTCATCCCATCCATAAAAATGATCTCCATTGATTTAACCACTCCACTCCATAATCCAGAATATCCTACCAAATCATTGCATCTTGACGTAGAGGCTATTGATTGGGATCACACTAATTCACCCATAGAGCCTGAATACCTCTTCCCCAATGAAGATATGTTACAAACATTCCATTTCACATCAGGTTGTGTGCATGACATATTCCATGTTGATTTGGAACCTGAGTTAGTAGGTCCTGTGAATCCCACCGATGATATTCATTTGATACCCATGCCTCATCATCTAGAGGATGGGTCACATATGGCTATAGAAGTGAATTTCAAGGTGGACATCAGTCATGATCCTACCCAACCAAGGAGAGTCAATTTCAGAGAAAGTATATCTACAGTGGAACAAGCCATCCTAATTCCTCTCCTCAAGGAGAGGCCAATCATTTTTTCTTGGACTTACAAAGACATGCTAGGAATAGATCCAAAGTTAGTCATTCACAACCTTTCATTGGATCCCATGAAGAAGCCAATCAAGCAAAAACTAAGGAAAATGCATCCAACCATGGCTTTGATGGTGAAGAACAAATTGCAAAAACTATTGGATGCAGTATTCATAGTTCCTATCGACTACCCTGAGTGGGTGTCAAACATGGTACCCATAGGGAAACCTGACAAAAGAGTCCATATCTGCATGGATTTTAGGGATTTAAATAGGGAAACACTAAAGGATTCATTCCCATTGCCAAACATAGATGCTTTTGTAGATGCAACTATAGGTCATGAAATTCTCTCCCTAATTGATGGTTTTTTTGGATACAACCAAATCTGGATTAAGCCCGAAGATCAACATAAAACTGCTTTTATTACTCCATGGGGAACATTCTGTTACATAGTGATGCCATTCGGTCTCAAAAATTCTGGTTCCACATATCAGCGGGCCATGACATACATATTCCATGACCATATGCATAAGATCTTGGAAGATTACATGGATGACTTACTAGCCAAGTCCCTATTGTGGCAAGAGCATGCCAAAGTCCTTAGACAAGTCTTCGATCGCCTCATAGAATATAATGTCTAATTGAATTCTAAGAAGTGTGTATTTGGCATAACTTCTAGAAAGCTTTTGGGATTCATCGTATCCAAGAGAGGCATCAAAGTAGATCCTACAAAGGTAAAGGCTATACTGTAAATGGCCGCCCCTACCAACATTAGGGAGTTGAGGAGCCTACAAGGCAAGATAGCATCCATCAATTATTCATCGTGCAATTATTAGACAAATGCAGACCTATGAATAGGTTGATATGAAAGGAAGTCCCCTTTCATTAGGAAAAATAATGTCGTCAAGCCTTTGCAGAGATCAAAAATTATTTGGCAACATCGCTAGTATTGTCTCCACCAAGGACAGACATACTATTTTTAATATATATATCGGCTACTAATTTCGCATTGGGCACCATGTTAGCCCAAAAGAATGCACAAGACAAAGAGCAAGCCATATATTACATTAGTCGCACCTTGGTGAGTTATGATCTAGGATATGCGTATGTCAAAAAGTTGTGTTTAGCATTGGTCTTTGCAACTCAAAAGTTGTGACACTACATGTTGAGCAATACAACCTATGTCATACCAAAATAGAATCCTTTGCAGTACATTATGAGAAAGACATATCACAATACACATACCGCAAAGTGGATCATGCTATTGATAGAATTTGATCTAGATTTCATAAGCCAAAATTTAATCAAGGGACAAGTCATAGAAGATCAATTAGTAGAGGTGCCTCTTCAGGATAATAAGCCTATCACCATAGAATTGCCTGATGATGCGGTCTTTGCATTATCAGATCTACCAAAACTCGAAGAACCTAAGAAAGAAAGAGACATGTCATTGTTCTTCAATGGTTCAAAGTGTGAACAAGGAGGTGGAGTAGGGATTGTCTTTATCACACCACAGGGTGCTCCATTACCCTTAACATTCAAACTAGACTTCCCTTGCACAAACAACAATACAGAATACGAAGCATTGATCCTGGAACTCCAAACAGTCATAGTGATGGGCATTAAAAGATTGAATATCTTTGGTGACTCCTTGGTAATAGTAAACTAGGTCAAAGGACTATTCTAATGTAGGTGCCCACTCCTGAAGACTTATAAAGAACTTGTTAACACCTACTTAGCCCGACTAGAATGGTACGACATTGAGGCAATCTATCATATGCCGAATATATTTGCAGACACCATGGCCTCTTTGGGATTCTTAATCCCTCAAAATTCATCTGTCGATTTTACTACCATTCATGTGAAAGAGCTTTTGCATTTAGTAATACGCCATGAGGATTTTGATAATAAAGAATCAGTCAACATGATCAACATCGATCTAAATCAGGATTGGTCCTTCGTAGCCAAAAATTTCTTGCAAACATCACCTTGGGGGTCTTTGATATCCTAAGGACCTGTAGAGTGTGGTGCAACCATATACCATAGAGTTGTTCCTCAATCCGTGTTCACTACCTCAAAAATGCAGAAAGAGCAAGTTGTCTATTCTATAGAAGTTGTGGCCTATCAAGATTGGCTTTCCCAACTGCGGGACTTCCTGAAGCTTGGAATAATACCTCAAGGTTTATCGCATACTGAAAGGTGAACGTTCAAACAGAGAGCAACAAGATACATTTTTCTAGGAGAAATCCTCTACAAACGAGGATATGATGGAGTATTACTCTGTTGTCTTGAGACCTAGGAAACATCCTGGGTAGTTTTGCAAGCTCAAGACAGAACGTGTGGAGGCCATTTTAGTGGCATGGCCATCGTTAAGCGCATATTTAGAATGGGTTACTATCGGCCCACAATGGAAAAGAACTACTATGAGTATGTCAAGAAATGTAGTAAGTGCTAGAATCATGCGAACCTAATGCACTTACCATCGTAAGCTTTGCAGCCCATCCAGGAAGCATGGCCATTCTCACAGTGGGGACTAGACTTGATTGGGAAGATCTCACCCCGATCCTCATGCTGACATACATTCATCATAATGGCCATAGAATACTTCACAAAATGGGTAGAAGTTATCCCCCTAACATCAACAACTAGACCAAGAATTACGGAGTTTATACTCCACAATATCATAAGTCATTTTGGGGTCCCTTCTAAGATAATATCGGATAATGGGCCATCTTTCAAGAACAAAAATGTGCTTGCTTTAATGAAAAAATACCACATTTTTTTTAATGCCTAATTATCCGTAAGCAAACGGGCATGCAGAAGCCTCAAACAAAACAATAGTCTCCATTTTGAGGAAGATGGTGCAAGAAAATCACAAGGATTGGCACATGCAGTTGCCTCTTGCACTATGGGCATACAGGACTAGTATATGAACGCCCACTGGGGAAACACCGTTTTTATTAGTATATGGCACTAAATCCATCATGCCTTTAGAGTTGGAAATCCTGACTCTATGCATAGAATTAAAGAACTTCATAGATGATGAAGCTTCATGGAAATGCCACCTTGATAAGTTGATGCTTCTTTATGAACACCAATTCAATTCTTTAGAGCATCTTCATGTTTACCAAGATCGCCTTGCGTGAGCTTACAATAGTAAATTCCACCTAAGGGAATTCAAGGTTGGAGATCTAGTGCTCAAAGAAAACCAATAGAATTCAAATATGTTGTCGCATCTATGAGATAAGTTCTCTGTAAACTGGATAGGTCCATATATGATTTCAACTAGAGTTGAGCCTGGAGCATATTGCCTTATATCATTATATGGTGTTGAAGAGCCTAAACCTCTCAATATCATTCACTTAAAGGTATTTTACACATAAACACAAAAACAATTAAATATGTCAAAATTCACAAAAACATTCAAATATGTCAAAATTCACAAAAACATTCAAATATGTCATAAAACACAAAAACATTCAAATATGTCATAAAACGCAAAAACATTCAAATATGTCAAAATTCAGAAAAACATTCAAATATGTCAAAAATACAAACAAATCATAAAAACATAAAATTCAAAAATTCAATTCAAAGGCTCCAAGGGTAATTCATACCACTTGGTCAAAAATCAATTCAAAGGCTCCAAGGGTAATTCATGCCACTTGGTCAAAAATCAATTCAAAAGGCTCCAAGGGTAATTCATACCGCTTGGTCAAAACCAATACAATCAAAAAGCTCCAAGGGTAATTCATACCGCTTGGTCAAAATCAACCAAAGGCTCCAAGGGTAATCCAAACCGCTTGGTCAAATCCAATCAATTCAAAGGCTCCAAGGGTAATTCATACCGCTTGGTCAAACATCAATAAAAAAGCTCCAAGGGTGATTCATACCGCTTGGTCAAAATCAACAACAAAAGCCCCAAAGACATAATAAGCCCTTTGGTCAAATTAATCAAAAATACAAAAACAACATAAAATCAAAAATACAAAAACAATTGCACTTCACATTTTGCATCCACATCATTGCATTGCATTTTCACATACATTAAAATTATATATATCAAGAGAGCCTTAAAAGTGATACCACAATTTGTCGCACAAGTCATTCATATCCATACCTCCATCCACATGTGTGTAATTATGTTTTTCAACACAACTATTATTTATTGCTATACATAATATACTAAGGTTTTTTGGCTAGTCAATCACACCTAGTAATCTTATCAACTTTTGAGGAAAACAACTTTGATTAGTAGGAGGTAAGGCCTAGCTGTGTAAAGCCTTGGATATTCAAGATCCCATAACTAATTGAAACACTAAAATCCTAGCTGATACAAGAAAAAGATGAAATCTACAAAGTGGTCTAGGTTACCTTAAGCGAAAAGGATTATCCTTGCTTATCCCCCTATGCAACCGGTTTAAAGGTGCTAAGAATTGGAAAAAGGACAAGCTTTACCCTATCCAAATCCCTTGCTTAAATAAAAACAAGCAAAAATCCAAAGCAAAATACATATTCAAAAGGCCAAGCATACAGTCCAGATTTCAAAGCAAAAATCTAATCACACAAATCAAAAATCCAAAAAAAAATCAAGCTCAAAAAGAAAATAAACAGTGATTTTCATCACTACAAATGAGCAAAATAAAAGGTGATTATCATCACTACAAAAATCCCCACTCAAAATAAAAATAATCAAATCAAAATAAACAGTTATTTTCATCACTACATATGAGCAAAAATCCAAAGCCAAAAAGAAGCCAAAAAGAAGGGAATAAAGCTTGAATCCCTAGAATTCTCAACATTGTACAAAACTGGAAGGAGAAATCCTTATGCATGACGATATGTCTATTACAATTGCTTCATGCATTTGTGTAGACCAATGTTTGAATGTGGATGAGCTAGCTTAGGTAACCCAATATTTCCTAGTGGTATAGTCCAACTAAGTCCAACATAAGGATGAGATGAACACCTAAGAATCCATGATCTTAGCAATGGGCTGAAAGAATACCGTCTGACATCATAGGAAATGATTGAGTTCTATCTCAAAATAAACAACCACATGCACACACAGAGATCATGAAAAACTAGGTCCATGGTAAAAGCATTACTTTTCAAAAGTCTAAGTGGTAAGTAGATAGTTGTTGATAGGGTAACTAGAGTGTTTGAATCTCTAAAAAGCCCCAATTTTTTTTTACATAGCAACAAATCATAACATCATTCACACCATCACTTTCTTTATAAGATTCTATAAATTAGGGGGTATCAACATAGTAGGACAAATACCGTATATATATTAGAAATAATATATAGACGGCCACTGACTACTTTATATCTTTTACTTTACAGAAACTTATTAAGAAAATATATTACATACCATTACATCTTATATATGAACACTTAATCAATTCTTATGATAGGAGTGATTATTTAAATTCATGATTATTTTTTTAATTTATGTGGTATCACCCATTAAGATTGTCAATATCATATGCATTTCGTATGTTTTAAGTGATTAGAGCATATAGGTTCATTTATACCATTCCATCACATAAGTTAGATGCATACAATTAAAGCAAAAATTAAACATGCATTTAACAATAACATTTGCATCCACAAAAACAAGTCATTAATCATCCATAAACCACATCATAAAATATATAGGCAATATCCATTTGCATACCAATCATAAATTCATCATACATCATCAAAATACATCGCATCATATCATCAAAACATATAAGCATCTACACATCCATCTAAGCATCTTCAAATA
Organism: Wollemia nobilis; assembly: GCA_028583015.1. Classification (NCBI taxonomy): domain Eukaryota; kingdom Viridiplantae; phylum Streptophyta; class Pinopsida; order Araucariales; family Araucariaceae; genus Wollemia; species Wollemia nobilis. The sequence goes on along the minus strand of JAQPPZ010000690.1, from coordinate 7,150,001 downwards.
TCATCTATCATCTAGCATATTCATCAAATCATCATAATACCATCATCGCATCATATCATAAAACAAAATAATAACAAAAACATAAGCAACAAACGATACACATAATGAGTCATAAAAAGCAAATCTATCATATAAGTATGTGTGTCAAGTCCAATGGGTATACAAAAATGCCCGTGGGCTATAGTCATGTAGGTCAGTTGACCTCAAAAATGGATCAAGAACCAAGTAGAGAATCAATAAAATATCAAGATTGAGCCCCCTGCACCACCTCCTTCGGTGCCACCTCCCCCTATGGTGATGTCGTGAGTCGATTGGTGCAAGCCTTTCGATCTATTTGTCCGAGTTCGGATCCATTGGCTAGGATGGGCGGAAGACTACCCCAAGGTAGAGCGCCCACTGACCTATGAACCACCTACACCTACTGGATCCTTAGTGACAAGCCCATGCCTCCTAAGCTACATCTGAATGATGGTGACATGATCCATAAGTCCCCGGATCCGCTCCTCTTGCTCATCTAACAAACACTGAAGCCATCCCACATATACCCCTAAGCCTGCCACTAGAACCTCCTATGGTGTAGAAGGAGGAACAAAAAATTGCATCTTGACATTGCCACCCCCAATAGTATCCTGTAGAGTCTGTATCTATTCTGAGAGATGCTCAATGGTAGCATATTGCCATTGTACCTGTATCTTAGTGGCCTAAAGCTCAGCCTTGACCTCATGCAACTGCGCTCTCAAAGGAGAGTTTATCTCCTCGGGCTCTAACTCCTCCTCCTTAGGAACATCATGATCCTCTGCTACCACCTACTCTATCGACTAGCCCCATACCTCGGTCCTAGCTTGAACCCTGTGTCCTACCAGATCTACACCATCACCCTTGCCATCATCCTCATGCCCTAGGCTACCGATGCCATGCCACATCTGATCACCCCACCATTGAGAGTAAGCCTTTATAACTACCCCAACCACTGTAGGGTCTATGACTATGACATCCTCCTCATCTATAAGCTCTGTGATCTATCATGGAGGTAGGTCCTTCTCTACTATGAGGTGCCTATACAAGAATGGTATCAAGGATGGCAATATTATGGCCAATGAGCCATCGCTCGCACCGTGTCCTAGCAATAAAACTAGCTATATCATCCCAAGCATAACATTCATAGTAGGGCTACCATACGACATCTCTGGCCAACAGTCTAGTGAAAGCATCAGTATCGTCTTGCTCTGAGATACGAAGTGCTTGAACTTTTTTAGAGACTTCATGATAGCATAGACCTGCTTCTCAATGAAATTGTATCTCTCCTCATGGGGTAAGATAACCTGGCTCAAGAAAGCAATGGGTATTTCATCCCCATCGTCTCCTTTCTGTGTAAGCATTGTAGCATAGCTTTCATTCTCTCCAACTGCATACAGAATGAAGTCCTTCGAATAATCCGAATTGATCAACATAGGGGCTTGTGCATTTCTATATTTAATCTCCTAAAATGCATATTTCCTCTGAGTTGTCCACTTGAACTCCGCATCTTTCTTTAATAGCTCAGTCATGGGCTTGATTACTCGGGAAAAGTCAAAAATAATTTTTTTTGACAAAATTGATTTGCTCGAAGAAAGATTGCAACTCTTTCTTATTGGCAGGGGGTGATAGTTTCTTCAAAGCTTCAGCTCTCGATGGATCAATTGCCAAACCGTTCTTTGAGATGACATGTCCCAAGAGCTTACCTTCCTTTACTACAAAAATGGACTTCTTGGGGTTGATGGAAATGCCAAACTCTCGACATTTCTCAAATATCTGCTTCAAATGAGAATAGTGTTCTTCTCATTTGTGCAAAAATATAGTCATATCATCGAGATAGATGACAATGATCTTATTTAAAATCTCCCCAAATGTGATATTCATGGCCCTTTAAAATGTAGCCCCAACATTGGACAATCCGAAGGGCATGCACTGATAGGCAAAGGTGCGCCACTTGGTTGTGAATGTGGTTTTGTGCTGATCCTCATCCCTGACCCAAATTTGATTGTATCCAGAGAATCCATCTAGCAATGAAAATTGCTAAGCCCCAGCAACAACGTGAAGGATCTGATAAATGTGAGGCAATGGGTAGTGATCCTTCAAGGATACTCAATTCAAGTTTCAAAAATCCACACACAACTGTATATCTCCATTTTTCTTATGGACCGAAACCAAATTAGCAACCCAAGTCGAGTGCTTAATCGGATATATAATCTTGGCCTGCAACATCTTCACAAGTTTGACCTTCATGAGGGATTCAATATTTGGGTTCACTGGTCTCTGCTTCTGCCTGAAGGGTTTGAATCCTTCTTCTAGCTCAATAGTGTGCTGAATGATCTCTTTATCATATCCCCTCAGATACTCATAGCTCTAGGACACGATGTCAGAAAAATCTTGACACAATTGTCTGATATCATGCAATTCAATGAGAGTAGAATCAGTCCTAATTTTGATGACCTTATCAGCCTCCAACTGAAGCTCCATGTATTATTTCTTGTCGACCTCGATCCGATGCTTCTTGGACCGATCATTCTGATCAAACAAGATTTCTAGAGTAATGAGGCCTTTAGGAATGTGGTTATTCTGCAACTGAATCAGGCCTTCAGTTTCTTCATGCTCCAAGGTCCTTCCCTTGATGGTGGCAGCTTCTTGAACCAAAAAGTTAACTATTTTCTCATTGTTATCGAAGACTTACCAAAAGGTGTCCTTGTCTGGGACAAAGGGCCTATACACCATTCTCACTATTTTTGGCCTTCTCACCACCTGCTCGATTGGTGAAAAATTTTCTCCCAAGCAAGCCAAAAGGTCAGCATGTCTATTTTTTTCTCGTGGAATGGAACGTATGTTGAGAGCAGAGAACGATTCAAACAGGTCCCAGACCTTATTGTGATAGTTCTTGAGATAGTGGTGCTTGGACACACACTTATTGGTCACCTGATTAACAATCAGCTTGGAGTCACCAAAGATTTGCAATTGTCACACTCCAAGTTTCGCATCCTTATTGAGGCCTAGCCATAAAGCCTCATATTCTAGTGCATTATTTGTGCAACTCTGGGTCAAATGATATAAATAGGATCATTGAATCCCAGAAGGTAATACTAGAACAATCCCAGCTCCAGCACCATTTCTACATTGTGCTCCATCGAAATAGAGCTTCCAGAGCTAGTCTTGACTTTCATCATTCTTTTCTTAAGCCTTTTCAGGCTTAAAAATGGAGTAACACCCCAATTTAGTTTCCATCATGGCATTGAAATTGGCCATGGAAAATTCATTTTCTGGATGGAGCTCTTCCAAAGCTTCTTCCATTAAGTCAAGCTCACCAAATTATTCAGTCATCATGTACACTAAATTTGCTAACCTGTCTATTTCATCTATTCTCTCCACATGAAATGTGGAAGTCTTATCATTGAAAATATTCACATTTTTACATTTATGGATCACCTCCAAATGAGTAAAATCCAAAGAAAGGTATCCCTTGAGTTTAGCCATGAACTCTCGGGAGAGACACATACCAAAACATGGCTCTAGGTCCACTACTATGATCTCTTGGATCACAGTAATCTGAGGCATGGCGTGTAGGGAGATAAGAACATCCTTAATTACACCCATCGTATTTACTGAGGTACCATCTAGATGCAACACTCCCATGCTAGTTCTTGTATATTCCATGCCTATGACATCACATACTGCCTTAGGAATGACAGTAGTAGCTGCTTCTGAGTCAATGAGACAATTATGCACCACATGTCCCTCCATTCTCAATGAAAGATAAAAAGGTGGTGGTCTATTTTTTCTCATAACTGAAGAGGTCAGAGTTTGAGCCATAACTATCTGGGCTGGAGCCTTCCCCTTACTTTGTGTGATCTTTAGGGATTCCTGTAAGAGATTCACCTATGTAGGTAGCTACAAGGTGTCATACAGACTTACCTTGGATGGTATCCTTTTGAGTTCTTTGATGATGTTGTACTCCATCAAAGTCAGCTCTCTCCCTCCACTAGCAGATTCAAATCTACTTCTATATTGTTGGGTGGCCTCCACTCACTGTCGTTTAGTCAACGATGGATACCGCAACATCTCTCTAGCTTGTTCCTTCGTTTCTAATTATGGCTGGGAGGTAGAAGCCTTAGCTTGCAACCTCTCTTTTGCTTGTGGTGGAAGCAAATCCTTCAACAAAATAGGTGGGTCTTATGGTGGGGCTGGAGGATCATGAGTCTTTGCAGGTATTTATTGCTTTGTTGCTTGTGCATGAGGCAATTTCAATGGCTCCATCTTAGCTGGATCTACCAACATTGGTTTCTTACCGCTGCGTGTCAAGACTACCATGTATTCCTTAGGAGACATCACGAAATTATGATCTACCTCTCGAATCATGTTTACACGGCTCCCCGTAAGAACTTGTAAATAATTTTGGTGGACCATGCAAGTGGACTCATCATGTGGTTCGTTGCATGAAGAACACCAGTAAGAAGGCTCATGTGAAACTTCAAAAGGGCCAGCCTCTTCACTTACCAGGATTGCTGAGTTCCTCTCAGGTACTTTCTCTATAACCTTGCTAGGAGCAATTTGCTCTCTAGTTACTACCAAAATAAATATTCATGGTTGAAATTTCCTTTCCACCTCCCTCCGCTCCATAGATGTCATCTTGTTAGTGAGGGATCTCATGGCCAACTGAATTTCTTGCAAAACAGCCAATTGAATATTTGAGCTTGAGGACACAGGTGGTGCCGATAGAGGTAATGGAACTGGTGGAGCAGGTAATGCAGGAGCTGGAACTGGAGAGGTTAACTATGGAATGGGAATCATAGGTACCAAATTTGTGGTAGGATTCCATGAAGATGAAGGGTGCATGGATGGGGCGGTGTAAGATGTGAAGGCTGCACCTATAATTTGGTATTGCAGAAGCTCAAGAAAAATGGGCATAGTCATTTTCGAAGGCAATTTCCCAATGGCAATCAGATCCAGATCGGCCTCAGCCTTTTGTGCCTGGGAATATAGTGCGGGAAAGGTTTTAACATTGGACATATTAATGTTCATGCTAATATCTAAGTGGAAAGCCCTAAGATAGTAAAATGTCGCTTGGTCATTAGTAGGGTGGAGACCATCAGGAATGCTCTACCAAGTTCAGGAAAACCTAACATTGAAACCCACTATCTCCTCTTGAGGATGCCTCTTGATATTAGTAAATTGATGCAACAAAGAAAATGGGTTCGCTTGCTCATTGAACCCTTGGATTAGCATCTCTGCTAATTGATCCCACGAATTTATGGAATTGGGAGACAAGGATCTTGTTGGTTCGACTTTTATACACACCCTGTGAAGAATGAGCATGAAATACCGATAACACTTATAAGGGATAAATCCCACTCACTTTAGGATCTTGCTGGATATCCAAGGTGTGAGTTACAGAGTTGGGTCGAATGTCTATTCACTCTTTTCCCCTTCTGGAATAGTTTCAAGCGGACTGTCTATTACCTTACAACGGGTTCGGGACTTTAGTTCAGTAATGTTTTTGGAGTTGGTTATCTTTGTGGACACTCAGATTTACAATCAGTTCTTTGATCTAGCTCTTTATGCTTTAGCAGATTTAAATAAAAGACAAATTTAAAAGAAGATAAAAATGGATCATTCAATCGGTGGAACAGAGAGAGTAGGGTAGGGCAAAAAGAGAATTTTATCTAACTTAGTTGCAAAACCAAAACTACCAATTTTAGTTATACTATTTAGCTTCACAATAGAACAAATCAAAGAGGAAAGTGTCCAGACTTTCTAAGATCACCTTCTACTAAGAGCATAAGACAGAGATGAAACAGATCTGAAAGAAAATCATAAACGTAAGGGAAGTCGGTTGAAATTGGTATCTCTCACCAGCAGCCTAGCTCGCACAATGAGGACAGAGCAATTAGAACCAGCCTAAACCTTAAATCTGTAATTTTCCCTAGCATACAATAAAAAGAATGAAGCCTAGTAGCATATCCAATCTTGATAACACAGATCTACAACATAAATTAAATAAACCTTAACGAGACGAAAAACAAAAGAAGATGAACTTATCGCAATCCGAAAGAGATTAGGCTCCTGGCCACGCTATCACAAAAAATGAAAATCACACCAACTCCAAGTCCAGAACAAAGCATTCAACAAAGATTTGCAGGAAATTGCTCCAATAGCTCTTTATTCTAAGTTTTTGCCTCTTTAGTTTACATCCAGAAGAAGTATATATAGACTCAGGACAAACCCTGATCTTTTCAAAAATATCTTCTTCCCAAACCCTAAATCTTATCATCTAAACCCTACTACCCAGGTTTTACAATATAAGGCCTTTTAAAAATAGAGTTTCGATAAACCCTAACCATTCTGTAAATCTTAGTGCGGTTACTTGCCATAAATGGAGAAGGCATGATCTGATATTATTCTCATCCATCTATAACTGTGAGTAAATATCTTCGTTTTCTGGTCGGTCGTCGATATATTCCATAAATGGGCACTGCGTGTGAAGGTATCTTCATCTTTCTGGTGCATCTGTCAGGAGCATCTCATTAATTCCTCAGAGAAATTCGGATGAGTCACTGATTTCTCTGACATTTTATCTTCGTAGAGCCGCCTTTGAGTTGAAATTCTCTACACGCCATTACTTTCACCATAAATTCTCCTGTTAAATGCGTCCATCGACAAATTTCGATAACTGTGTGTAGATATTTTCACTTTTCGGCCAATCGTTGACATATTTCACTAAATGAGGCAGCTGCTTAGTCACACCGTAAAGTCTCTTTGCAGGCAGATCTATAAAATCTGGATGGACCAAAAATTCTCGGCATCTCCCATTTCCATCTGACGGCCTTCGCTTGATCTGCGCTTATTTTTGTCTTTTTCGCCATTACTCCTGCTAGTATGCAATCGCAGATCACTTTCTGCAAAAGAAAAACAAGGATTAGCATTTTAATATTATTAAATTAAAACCCTAATGCTCATTATATGTCAGCTTGATTTCCTTCTTCCAACCTCATGGTGTCGTGAAAATGAGACAGGTCCAAAAATGGAACATGTCGTGATATCGCGACATTTTCTTCGAGCTGTGCCTCCACTTAACACTTATCGCGAAATCGCGATGTTTTCCTTTAACTTTGCTTTCTCTTAAAACCCTGTTGCAAAATCGCGACGTTTTACTTAATATTTGCTTTTGATGAAGACTTGTCACGATATCGCGACGTTTCCATCACTGGGTACTTCTTTCCAAAACCTGTCGCGATATCGTGACATTCTCTTCAAGTTTTTCTTCTGACTCAAACCTATCGCGATATCGTGACGTTTTCTTTAAGACTTTCCTTCAATCAAAACCTATCACGATATTGCGACGTTTTGTCACTTGATGGTTCCAGTTTTATGTCATCATGAAAATGAAACACGTTGCGAAATCATGATGTCTCCCTTCACTTTGCTTCTTCCAAGCTTCTTCGTCGCAAAATCGTGGCGTGTCATGAAATCGTGATGTCTTCCTTGAGCTTTTTTTCCTCTTAAAATGCGTCATGAAATTGCGACGTTTTCCATACTTGAATCTTTTTAAGCTTTCATGTCACGAAATCGCGATGTGTCGTGAAATCGTGACATTTTCTCCACTTTGTTTCTTCCTAGCTTCTTTGTTGTGAAATCGCAACGTGTCATGAAATCGCGATGTCTCCCTTCACTTGGCTCTTTCAATCCAAATGCATCATGATATCATGACATTTTCATCACTTGGCTCTTTCTACAAAAACACGTCACGAAATCATGACGTTTTTATCACTCAGCTCCTTATACCAAAACACATCGTGAAATCGTGACGTTCTCATCACTTGATGCCTCCAGTTAAAACCTATCATGAAATCGCGACGTTTTCCTTGAGATTTTCTTCTAATCCAAATGTGTCGCGATATCGCGACATTTTCGTCAAGCTTCACTTCTAATCAAAAGTTGTCGTGATATTGTGATGTTTTCGTCGCTTGGCCCTTTTAACCAAAACACGTCATGAAATCATGACGTTTTCATCACTTGGCTCTTTCAATCCAAATACGTCATGAAATCATGATGTTTCCATCACTTTTCTCTCTCGCTTAAGACTTGTCATGACATCGTGACGTTTTCGTCGAGTTTTGTTTCCAAGTAAAACCTGTCGCGATATCATGACATTTTTCTTACTTGACTCTTTCATCCAAAACACGTAGCGAAATCATGACGTTCTCATAAAGCTACGCTTCCAACCAGAACACGTCATGAAATCACGACGTTCTCATCACTTGGCACTTTCTTTCCAAAACACGTCGTGAAATCGCGACGTTCTCATCACTTGGCACTTTCTTTCCAAAACACGTCGTGAAATCGTGACGTTCTCATCACTTGGCTCTTTCTTCCAAAACATGTCATGAAATCGTGACGTTCTCATCACTTGGCACTTTCTTTCCAAAACACGTCGTGAAATCGTGACGTTCTCATCACTTGGCTCTTTCTACCAAAACATGTCACGAAATCGTGACATTTTCTCTAAGCTATCTTCCAATCCAAAATGCATCGTGAAATCGTGACGTTTTTTTTGATGTTTGCCTCCAACAAAAACTTGTCGCGATATCGCGACGTTTTTCTTACTTGACTCTTTCTGTCTAAACCATGTCGTGATATCATGACGTTCTCATCACTTGGCTCTTCTAATCCAAATATGTCATGAAATCATGACGTTTTCCTTGAGCTTTGCTTTTGATCCAAATGTGTCACGAAATCATGACGTTTTCCATACTTCATTTCTTTCCTTATTTAAAATTTGGAAATCGCGGTTTCCTAGCTTTCTTTCAATCCAAATGTGTCACGAAATCGTGACGTTTTTATCACTTGGCTCTTTCTTCTCAAACCTGTCGTGATATCGCGACATTCTTCAAGTTTGGCTTCTGACTCAAACTGTCGCGATATCATGACGTTTTCAAAAATGGAATATGTCATGAAATCGTGACGTTTTCGAAAATGGAATATGTCGCGAAATCGCGACGTTTCCTCAAGTTTCTTCCACTTAGCAAATTTTCCAGAAATTGTAGGTTGACTCCAATGAATTTATTCATCTGTATTCTGCATTTTTACATATTAGTGAAAGATCTTCTTTACTCAGAATGATTCTAACATTTAAAAAATGAATTCTAAATTGAAATCAAAGCCATATGCAAGCCTACTTGGATACTTTGATATATGCAAAACTTGAAGAAGAAGGAGGCAAGCAAAATTTGGAATTAAAACCCGAAAAACATCAAGAGGGTCCCTACGGCAAAATGAAAACTAAATATTTTCAAAGGATGGAATTTCATTTTTTTAGTGGGGGTGTGTTGCTTCTCAACAAATGGCGATATCTGAGGGGAAAATAGTAGCACTATTTTAGAATCCAGGACTCTAGTTTCAAAACAATATAGACCATGTACCATGCTTTGCCACAAATATTCTTCAAAATAATTTTAACTACTACCTGATAGTTGTTAAAATTTCCCAAGGACATACTAGGTTGAATCACTTAAGGAAGATTTCTGATGTGCAATTATAAGCGTATAAAACTTTCTTCAAGGATGACTGGGCCTTCGAATGTTTTACTTCGGATTGATCAGCTTTTTTAGATTGTGAAGGGGAAACCGAGTAGGGCTCTGTTTACTAGTTTAGCCTTTTACAACCCCGACAGAGTTACTCTTTAGATTTTCACGACCCTGATCCACAACTATGAGGTGGTATCTACAACTTGGTAAAAGAAAACATCTTCTGGAGCCTTGGCTATCTCTTTCATCACATAACTTCTTCTTTCCCTTTTTTTTTTTGTGTAGAAAAGAGTGCCAGTTTTATGTTGCCTTGCTCAACTTTCACCTTCTCTCTCTCTCTTTTGAAATATACCGAAATCTGGAAAGCCTTGCTAAAAACAATTTTTTTATATTTCATCGATCTAGAAAGCTTGGGTACCGATAGCCTCTATGGACACTTAAATAATTTCATGAATCAGAGTCCCCTCTTACGACCAACTTTTCTTGGATTCCCTGGGAGTTCTTCAGCAAACAGTATAGTAGTTTCTTTATAATTAAAATAATTGTGGCAAGCAAGACACAAAATCCAATTATCTTTCTACTGTTGTTCTGAATAACAAATAGTTCCATTGTTTAGTTTAAGCAGACTATCTCTTAATTAGAATAAAACAAAATGAACATAGGATTTTGAACTCAGAATAAAACAATTTTTAAACGTTGATTCGTTCTTTGCTGCCCAGGCAAAAACTTAAACAAACAAAATTTAAAAGCTAAAGAGAAATTTGTACAGACCCCAAAGGATAAAACACATAACTTCAACCTAAAATAAAACAAAAATAAAAACACACTACTTCAAACCTTATTTATAACATATACATATTTTACGTCTTTGTGATTTATTCAAACGATGTATTGGATGGAACAGCTGAGAAATAATGCTTTAGGTATTGACCATTAACAGGAAGGTTCAAAAAATTACCCTCGAGGTCCTATAGATGAAATGCATTATTACCTAGGATCTCAGCAATCTGGTATGGCCCTATCCATAGCGGCTGCAACTTTGTGTGTTTACCTTTCTTTTCATGGGCTTTGTCCCATAGAAGCACCAGGTCTGCGAGTCTGAAGGCCTTCACTCTAGCTCTTTTGTCAAACCAGCGCTTGACTGTTTCTTGGTGCCGACTGAAATGTTCCAGGGCTTGAAGTCGTTCATCCTGCAAATTAGTTAAATCCAAAACATGAGCCTCTGCATCTGCTTGATCCTCAAAATAGTCTAAAACAAATTGATAAGTGGGCAATTTCAAAGAGATAGGAACAATGGGCTGAATACCATACAACAAAGCAAATGGGGAAGTCTTAAGAGCTACTTTATGTCTTATCCTATCAGCCCAAAGTGCATATTTCAATAATGTGTGCCATTGTCTGGGTTTGTCTACAGTAGACTTCTTAATGGCATTCATCAAATTCTTATTTGTGGACTCAGCTAGTCCATTACCTTGGGGGTAATAGTTGGATGAAAATCTGATGACTATCCCCATCTGGTATGCCCACTCTACAAACTCTAATGATTGAAAGGCTGGCCCGTTGTCGCACACCAAATTCAAAGGAACTCCAAACCTGGTTATGACATTTGACTCTAGAAATTTGATCACCTCATGGGTTGTACTCCTCATGGTGGCTGCTGCTTCAACCCATCTTGTGCAATAATCGATGGCTGTTAGAACATACTTATGCCCTGTTGATGAATTTGGGTTTATCACACCCACAAAGTCAAGTCCCCATTGCATAAAAGGTTTGTTTATTACAACAGGTTGCAATGGTAGAGCTCGATTAGCCTCTTTGGATGCAAAAGTTTGACACTGATGGCAAGTTCTCACATGTTGATGTGCATCTTTAAACAATGTAGGCCAGTAATAGCCTGCTCTCAATATCTTGTGCATAGTAGCAGAACCTGAGGAATGCCCTGCCCCTAACTTCTCATGAAAATTGGACATCACCTCATTGACTTCATTCTGAGAAATGCATCTTAAGAATATGCCAGCATAGTTTTCTCTATACAAGTTGCCTCCTTTGAGCAGAAAATGAGCAGATTTCAGCTTTAGTGCTCTTCTTTGGGTTCTATTCAGGTGAGATGGACAAATTCCAAATCATAGCAGATGAATGATATCTCCATACCAATCATCGAATCCAGAATCCAGCTGATTAATTTCTCCCTGTACAGGTATTTCAGCAATATGTCAAGACAAACCAAGTCCTCTGATTAATTTTGTAGGCCAAATTTCTAAGTCGTATTCTTGCAGTCTTGTAACCCAATTACCTCTTAGCTCACCCAATTCGTCCTGGCTTAATAAGTATTTGACAGCTGGATCAGGAACTATAGCATGGACTTTGCTTCTTAGTATGTAGTGCCTGAATTGCTTAACTGCTCTTACTAAGGCATAGGCTTGCTTATCCAAGCGAGAGTATTTTAGCTCAGCCCCCTTTAAGTTGGTACTCTTGAAGGCAATCGGATGCTCCCCTGTTTCTCTTCGTTGGGTCAAAACCGTAGCAAGTGTGTGTTCAGAAGAAAAAGAGTACAAATAAAAATTTGTACTCGAAGTCTGGGCTCACCAGAACTTGGAGCTTGTTGGATGGCAGATTTGATCTCCTGGAATGCTGTTTTGGCTTCTGTTGTCCAAACGATCTTAGCAGTTTCCTTCAGCATGTCATTCAGTGGCTTGACTATTTTCGCGAAGCTGGAGATGAATTTTTTGACAAAATTAATTTTCCCAAAAAAGGATCTTAACTCTTTCTTAGAGTTGGGAAAGGGTATCCCGGATATGGCTTCAACTCTGTCAGGATCCATGGAAATGCCATCTTTGGTGATCAAGTGTCCAAGGAGTTTTCCTTCAGTTACACCAAAAACACACTTCTTCGGGTTCAAAGAAATGCCGAACTCCCTGCATTTGTCGAAAATAGATTCCAAGTGCTTCACGTGGTCAAACCGAGATTTGGAAAAAACTGTCAAGTCGTCCATGTAGACAACTATGCATTTACCCATAAGACCTTTGAAGGCATGATCCATTGCGCGCTGAAAGGTAGCTCCGGCATTAGTCAATCCAAATGGCATTCTTTTGTAGGCGAAAGTTCCCCACTTGGTTGTGAAGGCAGTTTTCATCCTGTCTTCCTTTTCAACTAGTATCTGATTATACCCTGAGAATCCGTCTAAGAAAGACATCATTTCCGAACCATTGACAATTTGTAGCACCTCATCCATGGAAGGCAGAGGATAATTATCTTTCTCAGATGCCTTGTTCAAGTTTCTAAAATCCACACACAAGCGGATCTCTCCATTTTTCTTTCTGACCGGCACCAAATTGGCCACCCAAGTAGAATGCCTAATGGGAAAAATAATGGCGGCACTCAATAATTTTTCCACCTCCTTCTTGATGAGGGGCTCTAGCAAAGCATTGACATGCCTCTGTTTCTATCGAAAAGGTTTGCAGAACTCTTTTAAGGGTATTACATGGGTGTAAACTTTTGGATCAAAAACCTTTAAGTCTTTGTAAGACCAGGCCATAACATCCTTGGACCTGTGAAGAAATTCAATCATATTTCTTTTTATTTCAGGGTCACAAGTTTTAGCCAACTTAAGGTGCCTGGGATCTTCTTCAGTCCCGACATTCAGGTTCTCAGTCTCACTGTTTGCTACACCAATAGAATCCCCAAAACTCACCTTTTGCTTAATTTGGTCAACATCAAACAGTCGCTCCAGTTCCACCATCCCTTTCAGAATTCTATTATCTTTCAACCTTATTATTCCCCTTTCATCGTCTAACTGTTCCAACAGAGTATCCCTTTGACCATCATCGATTATAGCATTTTCAAACGCATTGGTACTCTGTAAAAAGTTTATAATCTGTTGGTCATCAGAGAAAACCTAAAAATTATCTACATTATTTGGGACCGAAGGACAAGGGACTAACTCGATCAAAAATTTGTTCCATTTGAACTCTTCCAGTGGCTTCAGACTTGCGGCTGATGAAGCTAAGACATCTGCAAGTGAATTCTGCTCTCTAGGTATGTGCGTTAAATTAAAAGCATCAAAATCCTCCATGAGATCCCACGCTCGGTGTTTGTATCCTTTTAAGTAGGATGCTTTGCACTGAAATTTACCTTTAACTTGATTGGCCACCAACTCTGAGTCTGTAAAAACTTGGATATTTCTTACACCTCTGTCTAAAGCAAATTTCAATCCTAGCACCAAGTGCTTCATACTCGCTAAATTATTTGTGCAAGGGAACTGTAGGCGATAAGACATAAAATATGTCTGACTCTCAAGTCCTTTAAGAACTGCCCCCGTACCAAAACCTTGTTTAGATTTAGCCCCATCCACATGAAGCGTCCAAACTTCATTATTATGAACAAGATGAGCTTTACTAAGTTTCTCATTTTGTCCCGTTGTTAAATTATAAACCCCAATATCTACATCAGCAATATTTATAGTCTCATTTTTTGCATTATATTCAGTGATCATATGTTTGTACCTAGGTTCTCTTTCAATCCTTAATTGGTTTGCAACACCTTTCCATGGCAACCACATATGTGAAAAATCAGTCGCCAAGTATCCATTCAAATATTTTGACCAATCTCTGCTCAGAAGCATCCCGTATCCCACAGGAATATCTACCACCTGAATTTCAATTTTGTGTTGTGCCCTTGGCTCAGATGCTAGCTGGATATGAATATTTTGAAGTTCACCTACTACTTTAACCTCAGATTTATCCAATTGGACAACTCTTCTTTCAGACTTCATTGGGGTTAAACCCAACTATTGACAAATGGCCAAAGGCATAACATTGGCTGAAGCACCCGAATCTACCAGACAGTTGTGTAAGTTTTTCCCAAATATACGAACAGTCAGTAGGAAAGGCGGAACTTCAGTCTTCTCTTTATACATGGCCACATTTGCATTTGCCACCTTCTTTCCCTTTTCCAAAGGTTTGGTAGTAGGCCCAGAGTATGTTTTAATCAAGTTATCCCTTTGTTCCAAAATTTGAGCTAACTCATGGAGAGTGATGTTAGCCTTGATCTTCTTCATGTCCTCCACTATATTGTACCCTTTATTGAGTGGAGCGATAGATCCATATGGGACTCTTGGATCTCCTCCCTTGGGTGGAGATGGGTTATTACTTGAAGATGGATCCGGAGGAACATTGTGGGAGTTGTCCGGAGGAGTAGATGTAGTGTTGGGCTCCGGATTTCTGTTTCTGAGGTTGTAGTTGTCCCTCCTATATTGTTGAAAATCCTGCACCTCATCCATAGGCATCTCCACTACATTCTCAGACTCACCTGGAAAAGTGAAAGAATCTAAGACCATAGCTGCACTATGGCTAGATGAACTTGGGCCATCCGCATTTCTTTGATGTTCAGGAGAAATCAACTCACCAGATAAAGCTTCAAAGGCATTACAAAATTCCAAACAATCCAATTCCCCATGCTGAGATGTGGCATGTATCCTGCACCAGTTAGGCAAAGCCAAGTCACAAATATTCACATCATGCCCTTTACCTTTATAATCCTTATTGGGTTCGTATGGGGGCCGAGTGAATCTATTCTGCTGATAGGAAAACCTGTTTGAGTTTTCCCCAGTAGAAACCTGCCTTTTAAAACTTAAAAAGTCATTTGCCAACTTTTGGACTATTTTTGACACTTCCTCGACTCTTGTGTTATCAGCTTCTTTACCTGGATTCTGTACACTTTCAGCAGGTGTTAGAGTCAATGGATTGCTTATCGGTGGGGTTTGATGTGTTGGCAACATCATCTGATGTGGTATGGGATTGAAGACAGGGGTACCTTGTGTGACCAAAGGAATTTGATGAGTACTTAAAGGTTGAGGTCCCAATTGTCTTTCCAGAACCAAAGCTTCTTTATAAGCCTCTGTTAGATTGGTAATAGAGGCATCTCTTTTCAAGAAAATAGAAGTCATTGGATCTAGAGAATTCCTAAAAATTTCTAATGCCAGGTCTGCATTTGGCACATAATAACCCGTCAGTCTACCATAAGCCTTTTGAAATCTGACATTGTAAGATCTGACAGATTCATTTATTTCTCTTTTAATACCAGAAAATTGCTGATATAATACACTGGGATCTATCACTTCACCAAATTGCGATACAAAAACCTTTTCCAAGTCATTCCAACTAGTAATAGAATCGTTAGTGAGATTCAAAAACTAGTCGTATGCTCCCTCCTGGAGAGTGAACGGGAACAATCTGCAAGCCACATCTTCATGCTGTACATTTAACAATTTTAGAGCATTCTTGAATGCTACTAGGTGTTCTTCTGTTGTTCTAGTTCCATCATGCTTGTATCTAGGAAGATACCTCTCAGGATTTCTGGGCAGATCATGGGCTGCACCAGGGATATTTAAGGCAGTGGAACCCAACCAGTTTGCCATTACTACTTGATTGACGATGATACTTTCAGTTGTAGTTGGAGTAACTACAAGTGGTGATAAAACTATTTCAGACAAGGACTTGGCCCTTCTGAGGCTGCTTCTTCTTGGGGTTTCTAACTCAGGCACAAGGAGCTCTCCAGCTCTGGAGTGGGACCTTGTTACTCTGTAAGTAGAATCCAGCTTTTTCACCAACACTTACAACCTTACAATCCTTAACAAACTAGTGAACGAAGTTCAGCCCTCCTTCTAGCGCCAATTTTAAATGTTGGTTCGACTTTTATACACACCCTGCGAAGAATGAGCATGAAATACCGATAACACTTATAAGGGATAAATCCCACTCACTTTAGGATCTTGTTGGATATCCAAGGTGTGAGTTACAGAGTTGGGTCGAATGTCTATTCACTCTTTTTCGCTTCTGGAATAGTTTCAAGCGGATTGTCTGTTACCTTACAACGGGTTCGGGACTTTAGTTCAGTAATGTTTTTGGAGTTGGTTATCTTTGTGGACACTCGGATTTACAATCAGTTCTTTGATCTAGCTCTTTATGCTTTAGCAGATTTAAATAAAAGACAAATTTAAAAGAAGATAAAAATGGATCATTCAATCGGTGGAACAGGAGAGAGTAGGGTAGGGCGAAAAGAGAAGTTTATCTAACTTAGCTACAAAACCAAAACTACCAATTTTAGTTATACTATTTAGCTTCACAATAGAACAAATCAAAGAGGAAAGTGTCCAACTTTCTAAGATCACCTTCTACTAAGAGCATAAGACAGAGATGAAATAGATCTGAAAGAAAATCATAAACAGAAGGGAAGTCGGTTGAAATTGGTATCTCTCACCAGCAGCCTAGCTCGCACAGTGAGGACAGAGCAATTAGAACAGGCTTGAACCTTAAATCTGTAATTTTCCCTAGCATACAATAAAAATAATGAAGCCTAGTAGCATATCCAATCTTGATAACACAGATCTACAACATAAATTAAATAAACCTTAACGAGACGAAAAACAAAAGAAGATGAACTTATCGCAATCCGAAAGAGATTAGGCTCCTGGCCACGCTATCACAGAAAACAAAAATCACACCAACTCCAAGTCCAAAACAAAGCATTCAACAAAGATTTGCAGGAAATTGCTCCAATAGCTCTTTATTCTAAGTTTTCGCCTCTTTAGTTTACATCCAGAAGAAGTATATATAGACTCAGGACAAACCCTGATCTTTTCAAAAATATCTTCTTCCCAAACCCTAAATCTTATCATCTAAACCCTACTACCCAGGTTTTACAATATAAGGCCTTTTAAAAATAGAGTTTCGATAAACCCTAACCATTCTGTAAATCTTAGTGCGGTTACTTGCCATAAATGGAGAAGGCACGATCTGATATTATTCTCATCCATCTGTAACTATGAGTAAATATCTTCATTTTCTGGTCGGTCGTCGATATATTCCATAAATGGGCACTGCGTGTGAAGGTATCTTCATCTTTCTGGTGCATCTGTCGGGAGCATCTCATTAATTCCTCAGAGAAATTTGGATGAGTCACTGGTTTCTCTGACATTTTATCTTCGCAGAGCCGCCTCTGAGTTGAAATTCTCTGCATGCCATTACTTTCACCATAAATTCTCCCGTTAAATGCGTCCATCGGCAAATTTCGGTAACTACGTGTAGATATTTTCACTTTTCGGCCAATCGCCGACATATTTCACTAAATGAGGCAGCTGCTTAGTCACACCGTAAAGTCTCTTTGCGGCCAGATCTATAAAATCTGGATGGACCAAAAATTCCCAACATCTCCCATTTCCATCTGACGGCCTTCGCCTGATCTGCGCTTATTTTTGTCTTTTTCGCCATTACTCCTGCTAGTATGCAACTGCCAGATCGCTTTCTGCAAAAGAAAAACAAGGATTAGCATTTTAATATTATTAAATTAAAACCCTAATGTTCATTATATTTCGGCTTGATTTCCTTCTTCCAAGCTCATGGCATCGCGAAAATGAGACAGGTCCGAAAATGAAACATGTCGCGATATCGCGACGTTTTCTTCGAGCTATGCCTCCACTTAACACTTGTCATGATATCGTGACATTTTCCTTTAACTTTGCTTTCTCTTAAAACCTTGTCGCAAAATCATGATGTTTTCCTTAAGATTTGCTTTTGATGAAGACCTGTCGCGATATCGTGACGTTTCCATCACTTGGTGCTTCTTTCCAAAACTTGTCATGATATCGCGACATTCTCTTCAAGTTTTTCTTCTGACTCAAACCTGTGGCGATATCACGACATTTTCTTTAAGAATTGCCTTCAATAAAAACCTGTCGCGATATTGCAACATTTTTGTCACTTGATGCTTCCAGTTTTATGTCATCACGAAAATGAAACACGTCGTGAAATCGCGACGTCTCCCTTCACTTTGCTTCTTCCAAGCTTCTTCGTCACGAAATCGCGACGTGTCACGAAATTATGATGTTTTCCTTGAGCTTTGTTTCCTCTTAAAATGCATCATGAAATCGTGACGTTTTCCATACTTGACTCTTTCTAAGCTTGCATGTCACAAAATCACGACTGTCATGAAATCGTGATGTTTTCTCCACTTTGTTTCTTCCTAGCTTCTTTGTTGTGAAATCACGATGTGTCGTGAAATTGCGATGTCTCCCTTCACCTTGCTCTTTCAATCCAAATGCGTTGTGATATCATGACATTTTTATCACTTGGCTCTTTCTACCAAAACATGTCATGAAATCGTGACGTTTTCATCACTTGGCTCCTTCTACCAAAACATGTCGCAAAATCGTGACGTTTTCATCACTTGATGCCTCCAGTTAAAACCTGTCATGAAATTGCGATGCTTTCCTTGAGCTTTTATTCTAATCCAAATGTGTCGCCATATCACGACATTTTCGTCAAGCTTCGCTTCTAATCAAAAGCTGTCACGATATCGTGACATTTTTGTCGCTTGGCCCTTTTAACCAAAATATGTTGCAAAATCATGATGTTTTCATCACTTGGCTCTTTCAATCCAAATACGTCGTGAAATCACGACGTTTCCATCACTTTTATCTCTCGCTTAAGACTTGTTGTGACATCGCGACGTTTCTGTCGAGTTTTGTTTCCAAGTAAAACCTGTCACGATATCGTGACATTTTTCTTACTTGACTCTTTCATCTAAAACACGTAGCGAAATCGCGATGTTCTCATCAAGCTATGCTTCCAACCAGAACACGTCGCGAAATCACGACGTTCTCATCACTTGGCACTTTCTTTCCAAAACATGTCATGAAATCATGACGTTCTCATCACTTGGCTCTTTCTTTCCAAAACACGTCATGAAATCGTGACGTTCTCATCACTTGGCTCTTTCTACCAAAACACGTCGTGAAATCGTGACGTTCTCATCACTTGGCTCTTCTTTCCAAAACATGTCGCGAAATCACGACATTCTCATCACTTGGCTCTCTCTACCAAAACACATCGCGAAATCGCGACGTTTCTCTAAGATATCTTCCAATCCAAAATGCATCATGAAATCGTGATGTTTTCTTTGAGGTTTGCTTCCAACTAAAACTTGTCACGATATCGTGACGTTTTTCTCACTTGACTCTTTCTGTCTAAACCATGTCGCGATATCGTGACGTTTCCGTGGCTTGGCTCTTCGAATCCAAATATGTCACAAAATCGCGACATTTTCCTTGAGCTTTGCTTCTAATCCAAATGTGTCACGAAATCATGACGTTTTCCTCTTCATTTCTTTCACTTTCTAAATGGTCACATCCCTTCCAGCTTTCCTTCCAATCAAAATGTGTCGCAAAATCGTGACATTTTTATCACTTGGCTCTTTCTTCTCAAACCTGTCGCGATATCACGACATTCTCTTCAAGTTTGGCTTTTGACTCAAACCTGTCATGATATCGCGATGTTTCTGAAAATGGAATATGTCACGAAATCGCGACGTTTCCGAAAATGGAAATTGTCGCGAAATCGCGACGTTTCCTCAAGTTTCTTCCACTTAGCAAATTTTTCAGAAATTGTAGGTTGACTCCAATGAATTTATTCATCTGTATTCTGCATTTTTACATATTAGTGAAAGATCTTCTTTACTCAGAATGATTCTAACATTTAAAAAATGAATTCTAAATTGAAATCAAAGCCATATGCAAGCCTACTTGGATACTTTGATATATGCAAAACTTGAAGAAGAAGGAGGCAAGCAAAATTTGGAATTAAAACCTGAAAAACATCAAGAGGGTCCCTGTGGAAAAATGAAAAATAAATATTTTCAAAGGATGGAATTTCATTTTTTAGTGGGGGTGTGTTGCTTCTCAACAGATCTATACCAGAACAATAACTTACCGCGGAGTGATAACACGAGCAATTTTATCATGACATCTTCGTCTGTGATATTATGAATTGTAGCCAAGGATGCCACATCTGACACATGCTCATACATGGTCTTTCCAGTCCCATCGTATGTAGGAAAAGCCTTTAATGCTGTAGTAGAAATTGGATTTTGAAAAGGCAGGTCCAACGCTCCCGAATGGTTCCAAGCAGGAAATTGACATGGAGAAGGTTGTTGACCAACCATTTGCATTGTAGGATCTGGATGTACTAGCAAGCTCGTAGCAGTACTGGGAGAAGTTGGAGATGGCACAAACTAACCCATCGCCTATGAAGAGATAGCAAATGACGGGTTCACAGGACTTACCAATCTTGAGTGCTCCCTTCAGTTTCAAACATCGATGTCGAAGAATTCAACTGGGTATTCTGATTCTTTGGCTCCTGATCTCATGATCTTGAAGCAAATATTTTCACCAGCTTCACAATTGGAGATTTCTAGGTACTATACAGTCACCCTCAGCAGACTCACCAGATGAACTTACAATCTCCGCTTTGAGGTCAAGATAGTTCATCAAAATCTTGATTCCTCCGGGTGTAAAAATATGGGACTTGTGAGTCCCACCGGGCGTGCCAAAAATTGTTGGTCACAAATATACCTAGTCATATAAAATGCGCCCTAGACCCAGCCAACATTGAAATGCCGAGAGAAAGAGAAGTCTCCTAGGCCAATATCTAGAGAGGGATGGCTCCCAAACTAATCTAAAATGATCTTAAGATTTAGGGTTAGAAATAACAGAAAGAGATGGAAATATGGTCAAAGCTGATATTTGATAGGGAGACAACCTCAGATAGTAAATAACCTCAAACTAAATCCCAAAGATAAGTAGCAACTGATTCTTAGAATGCACATACAAAAATTGGATCAAACATTGACCATAAGTTTGCCTTCAATTATACTTCAAATGTTCAAATGGAAACATAGCCAAATTCAAAACAACAAAATTCAACTAAAACTTTAGCACTTGACAAAACAGAAGTGAATTACACAGAAAGCATCACATGAACATCAGTTTGGATCACCAACTCAAAAGACTTTAAGAACAGAGCAAAATGCATTTAGGATTTTTGCTTCAATTTTTGTAAAAAGGTCCTCCCTTTTTTCTTGAGATGTACATGAGTATTTATAGAGGTCTTCCCTCTCCCTTTCACATCACAACATTTAAAACATAAAACATATTTTGAAGAGGAGACCCACAAAATATGCACTTGAAAAGATAAACAATCCCCCTAAATCTGCCTCAGAGAAATCACATTCCTTGCTTTTATGGATCAAACTTGAAAATCGAATGAAAATAAGGGACCAGATTTCTCCATTAAATGTCTATTCTTAGGGCATGCTTGAAGTGTTAGGAGATCATGAAAAAGAGATTTTAATATCGAAGGCATATTTAATTTTGGTGGTGTCAAAAACTGCATGATTTAACACGTTCTCCCATCTTTGCACACATAGGTAAACAACAAAACATTTAATCTCGGAGCCTCTTTGACCTTGATCTCAAAATCAGTTGGAGAGCTTTTAAAAAATTACTTTGTTCGATCCTCATTTTCTCCTTCTCCTTACGTTCTTCTATGCAATATGAAGAAAAATGCAGATAGAACTTTATTGGGCCTTTGTTGTTTCTTCTGTCGTGAAAATGCGACATGTCACGAAATTGTGAAATTTTCTCTCGCTTTGCCCTTCCATTGCCTTTAGTCGTGAAAATGCGATGTGTCATGAAATCGTGACATCTTCTCTCACTTTAACCTTCATCTTCATGCTTCCACGAAAATGCGACAAGTCACAAAATTGTGATATGTCATGAAATCGTGACATCTTACTCTCACTTGGCTCTTCAGTCGCCTTTAGTCATGAAAATGTGACATGTCATGAAATCGTGACATCCTTCGCTTGCTGCTTTCTCCTATTGCTACCAGTTGTGAAATCGTGACATTTTCCTCCTTTTGGCTGTCGTCTTCTTACACTTCCGCAAAAATGTGACATGTCACAAAATTGTGAAATTCTATCCTCGCTTGGCTCCTTCATTGCTCCTTGTCACGAAAATATGACAAGTCACGAAATCATGACAATCTATCTTCATTTTGTTCCTTCCTCGCTTCAAGCTGTGAAAACGTGACAAGTTGCGAAAATGTGACATGTCGCAAAATCACAATAATTTTCTCCTGCCTTGTACTTTTCCTCTTTCACCCTGCAAAAACATGACAAGTCACGAAATCATGACATTCTTCTCCGTTTTTTTCCTTCCTCGACGAAAACATGACAGGTCGCGATATAGCGACGATTTTCCTCAGCCTTGTAATTTTCTACTTTCTAGCGTGAAAATGCGACATGTCACGAAATCACAACATTCCGTACCATTTTGCTCCTTCCTTGATTTCCTGTTACGATATCACGACATGTCGTGAAATCGTGACATTTTTCCTTGGCGCTCCCCTTTGCTGCTGTATTGCGCGAAATCGTGACATCTGCCTATCACTTTGCTTTATTGCTACTGTATGCCACGAAAATGTGACATGTTACGATGTCATGACAACTTTGCCTTTACTGCTTCCTTTGCTGGTATCTAGCACAAAAATGTGGCAGGTCACAAAAATGTGACATGTCGCGATATCGCGACATTTTCTGTGCTTTGCTTTTTTTCTTCATCAGACATTGCGAAACTGCAACAGGTCGTGATATCGCAACATCTTTCACTTACTTTGCTTTAGCACAAAACTTGTAGAGATTTTTTGTATTTTACTTATTATCCCTTTAGAGGTGCTTGGAGGGACAAACAGAGGAGTGAGTATCTCTACAATTTGTGCATTATTTTGCATGAACAATAACAACAAAAAATGTGGCAAAAATGACAACATTTTCGCAGTGTGGTGAAATGTCGGGAGTTTGGAATTTCCATCAATCCAAAGAAGTCCATTTTCGCAGTAAAGGAAGGTAAGCTCTTGGGACATGTCATCTCAGAGAATGGTTTGGCAATTGATCCATCGAGAGCTGAAGCTTTGAAGAAACTATCACTCCCTGCCAATAAGAAAGAGTTGCAATATTTCTTCGGGCAAATCAATTTTGTCATAAAATTTATTTCCAACTTTGCTCGAGTAGTCTCAAGCCCATGACTGAGCTATTAAAGAAATATGCAGATTTCAAGTGGAAAACTCAGAGGAAGGACGTATTTCAGGAGATTAAAGATAGAATTGCACAAGCCCCTATGTTGATCAATCCATATTATTTGAAGGACTTCATTTTGTACGTAGTTGGAGAGGACGAAAGCTATGCTACAGTGCTTACATAGAAAGGAGATGATGGGGATGAAAGACCCATTGCTTTCCTTAGCCATGTTATCTTACCCCATGAGGAGAGATAAAATTTCATTGAGAAGTAGGTCTATGCTATCATGAAGTCTCTCAAAAATTTCAAGCACTTCGTATCTCAGAGCAAGACGATCATCTACGTCATCCACCCCGATGTAAGGAACATCATCATTCAGGGCAAGATGGGTGATAAGCATGTTGGTTGGGTCACCAAAATTCAAAAATTCAATGTTGAGATCCATCCAACCAAGTTGGTGCGGGGTAAGGCCTTATGCCAGGAATTAGAAAAAACTGCGGCCTCTGAGATAGTCGATCATCAAGTGAATGACCCTGTTGAAGAAAGGAATCTAGTGAACATCTTTGCACAAGGCCAATATTGGGCAGACAACCTTGTTGAGTATTTTTCAATGGGTAGATGTCCCCCACAATTAAATGCTTCGCAACGGAGAAGGTTTCTCCTACAAGCTCTTAGGTATGTATTTTTTCTCGAGGGATTGTTCTTCAAAAACATTGATGGAGTTCTCCTAAGGTGCATTAAGGAACCCGAGAAAGCTAGACTCCTGGAGGAGTTTCATTCTGGCATGTCGGGAGGACATTACGTTGGTAGGCCTATGGCCTTAAAGATTATTCAGTTGGTTACTATTGGCCAACTTTGTTCGTGGATACTTTCAATAATTCTCAAGCTTACGACAAGTGCCAAAGGTATACGGGACGGATCAGAAATGCACCATTGCCCCTACATCCAATTCAAGTAGAAACACATTTTCAGTAGTGGGGGCTAGAATTTATTGAGATCATTGATCAAAACTCTTCAGCTAGACACAAGTACATCTTAATGGCTACTGATTATTTCACAAGATGTTCTGAGGCCATTCCAACCAAAGCTGCAAATCAAGATGTGGTAATCACTTTCATTGAAGGATTGATCACTCATTTTGGCATTCCTGACACCATTATCACAGACAACAAAAATCCATTCATTGGATTCAAGTTAGGAGAATTTGAAAACAAGTATGGTATTTTTCTAAAGACTTCCTCCAATTATTACCCTCAGGGAAATGGCTTGGCAAAATCTACAAACAAGAACTTGCTGCAGATTTTAAAGAGATCCTTGGGGGATAATAAGAGATCTTGGCACCTTTTGCTAAATCAGGCCTTATGGGTAGATAAAATTTTGATCAAGAAGTCTATCACGACTTCACCATACACCCTGGTATACGAGAAAGAGGCAAGATTGCCTATTCAC
This sequence comes from Wollemia nobilis, assembly GCA_028583015.1. Taxonomy (NCBI): domain Eukaryota; kingdom Viridiplantae; phylum Streptophyta; class Pinopsida; order Araucariales; family Araucariaceae; genus Wollemia; species Wollemia nobilis. The sequence continues at coordinate 7,125,093 of JAQPPZ010000690.1, read as the reverse complement.
TTAGAACTGCCTGCCTTGCAGCAATTGAAGGAATTCCTAGACGATGAAGAAAATATGGATCCTATGAACATACGATTGGCTCAGTTGTTGCAGTTGGAAGAGCAACATTCTTTGGCCTATGATGAGTTTGCTAAGCATTCACAGGCGGTTTCAAAATGGTTTCACAAAGGTTCTACTGACCGCACATTCAAAGTGGGTGATCTAGTCTTAAAGTGGAATGAAAAGACAACCAAGCTAGGGATGCACAAGAAATTTGATGCTTTGTGGGAGGGTCCATTCCAGATTGCCAGTACAGGTGCAGCAAATTCATTTTATCTTGAGGACTTGGAAGGTAATTCACTTCCTATCTCAGTGAACGACTTTCATTTGAAAGCCTACATTTCATGATGTGAAAAAACAGTGTTACCTTGTACATAGAGTTTAAAAAAAAACAAAAAAAGAAAAAAAAAGAAAAAGAAAAAAAAATTCGTCAACTTCGCCTCCTTTTGCACACGAGCCCGTAGGTATATCTATTTCTTTCTCTTTTTCTTTTCCTTCCCAGCAGGTAGTGGCTTCCATTTACTTCTTCCTTCCACTTCCTTATTTTTATTCCCTTCCTCTCCTACTCCTTCCACTATATATAATCAAGCCACTACTGTTGTTTCTACTCCCCTCTCTGATGTTCCCATTTCTTCACTTCCCATTTCTTCCAATCCTTTGTCTTTTGAGAACTTATCCATAGTTCCCACCACTTTCTCCATCTCATATACTTCCATTTCATTATCTATTTTCATGGAATCCTAGCAGCTGGTAGCACAGTAGCACCCTCTTCAGTTGATGTATCTACTGCTTCTACTCCTCCATCTTCCACCATTCCATCATTCACCATTCCCATTCCACGACCTGCACATTTGTCGGTCATCACCCCATTCATTCCCATTTTTGCAACCCAGGTGCTTCACACCACTGCCATGGAGACCCTTTCACAGCACTTGGTGATTACCCAGCTCAACCGAGCTAGGCAAAATGCAGTAGTTAAAGGAATAAGGGAAGTTTTGCTATTCCACAAATTTATGCTGAAAGTCCTGTTTTAAGTACCGAGCGCTAGCAAGAGCTTGTTGAAGCAGCCCGTAGAAGCATCCAACATCAACCAGCACTTACTTCTTCTACTCCTCTAGCTTATTAACTTTGTTGCCCAATGAATAAAGGCCTGGGGTTCATGCATACAATAGAACTGTATACCCTGAGAGCTTCCAAGAATGTTGGCATTTTTGCCACATTTTTTTGTTGTTGCTATTCATGCAAAATAATGCACAAATTGTAGATATACTCCTCTGTTTTTCCCTCCAAGCACCTCGAAAGGGATAATAAGTAAAATACAAAAATCTCTACAAGTTTTGTGCTAAAGCAAAGTAAGTGAAAGATGTTGCGATATCGCGACATGTCGTGATAGCATGACCTGTTGCAGTTTTGCGACGTTCAATGCAGAAAAAAAGTGAAGCACAGAAAATGTCACGATATTGCGACATGTCGCATTTTTGTGACCTGTCACATTTTCGCTCTAGATACCAGCAAAGGAAGCAGTAAAGGCAAAGTTGTCACGACATCACAACATGTCACATTTTCATGGCAAATAGTAGCAAGAAAGTAAAGTGATAGGCGGATGTCGCAATTTCATGCAATACAACAGTAAAGAGGAGCGCCAAGAAAAAATGTCACAATTTCATGACATGTCGTGATATCGCGACAGGAAAGCAAGGAAGGAGCAAAATGGTACGAAATGTCATGATTTCGTGACATGTCATGATTTCTCGACTTGTCACGTTTTCGTGCTAGAAAGCAAAAAATTACAAGGCTACGAAAAATCGTCGCGATATCGCGACCTGTCATGTTTTCACGGCAGGAAAGCGAGGAAGGAACAAAACGGAGAAGAATGTCATGATTTCGTGACTTGTCACGTTTTTGCGGGGCGAAAGAGGAAAAGTACAAGGCAGGAGAAAATTGTCGCGATTTCGTGACATGTCACATTTTTGCGAATTGTCGCATTTTCGCGGCTTGAAGTGAAGAAGGAACAAAATGAAGACAGATTGTCACGATTTTATGACTTGTCACATTTTCACGATAAGGAGCAGTGAAGGAGCCAAGCGAGGAGAGAATTTCATGATTTTGTGACATGTTGCATTTTCACGAAAGTGCAAGAAGACGACAGCCAAACAGAGGAAAATGTCACGATTTTGCGACATGTCGTATTTTCGCAACTGGTAGCAACAGGAGAAAGCAGCAAGCGGAGGACGTCACAATTTTGTGACATGTCGCATTTTCATGACTAAAGGCGATGGAAGAGCCACGCAAGAGTAAGATGTCATGGTTTTGTGACATATAGCAATTTCACTTGTCGCATTTTCGCAGAAGCATGAAGACGAAGTTTAAAGTGAGATAAGATGTCACGATTTCACGACATGTCGTGTTTTCACGACTAAAGGCAACAGAAGGGCAAAGTGAGAGAAAATGTCATGATTTCACAACACGTCGCATTTTCGCGACGAAAGCAACAACAAAGGCCCAATAAAGTTTTGTTCGCATTTTTCTTCATATTGCATAGAAGAACGTAAGGAGAAGGAGAAAATGAGGATCAAACAAAGTAATGTTTTAAAAGCTCTCTAACTAATTTTGAGATCGAGGTCAACGAGGCTCCGAGATTAAATGTTTTTTTGTTTACCTATGTGTGCAAAGATGAGAGAACGTGTTAAATCATGCAGTTTTCGATGCCACCAAAATTAACGATGCCTCCGGTATTAAAATATCTTGTTTGTGATCTCCTAACACTTCAAGCATACCTCAAGAATAGTCATTTAATGGAGAAATTTGGTCCCTTGTTTCCGTTCGATTTTCAAGCTTGATCCATAAAAGCAGGGAATGTGATTTCTCTAAGGCAAATTTAGGGGGATTGTTCATCTTTTCAAGTGCATATTTTGTGGGTCTCCTCTTCAAAATATGTTTTATGTTTTAAATTTTGTGATGCGAAAGGGAGAGGGAAGACCTCTATAAATACTCATGTACATCTCAAGAAAAAAGGGAGGACCTTTTTGCAAAAATTGAAGTAGAAATCCTAAATGCATTTTGCTCTGTTCTTAGAGTCTTTTGAGTTGGTGATCCAAACTGATGTTCATGTGATGCTTTCTGTGTAATTCACTTATGTTTTGTCAAGTGCTAAAGTTTTAGTTGAATTATGCTATTCTAAATTTGGCTATGTTTCCATTTGAACATTTGAAGTATAATTGAAGGCAAACTTATGGTCAATGTTTGATCCAATTTCTGTATGTGCATTCTAAAAATCAGTTGCTGCTTATCTTTGGGATTTAGTTTGAGGTTATTTGCTATCTGAGGTTGTCTCCCTATCAACTATCGAATTCGGCCATATTTCCATCTCTTTCTGTTATTTCTAACCCTGAACCTTGAGATCAGTTTACATTAGTTTGGGAGCCAGCCCTCTCTGGAGATTGGCCTAGGAGACTTCTCTTTCTCTTAGCCTTTCAATTTTGGTTGGGTCTAGGGTGCATTTTATATGACTATGCGGATTCGTGACCAATAGTTTTGCAAAAATTGAAGTAGAAATCCTAGATGCATTTTGCTCTATTCTTAGAGTCTTTTGAGTTGGTGATACAAACTGATGTTCATGTGATGCTTTCTATGTAATTCACTTCTATTTTGTCAAGTGCTAAAGTTTTAGTTGAATTCTGCTATTCTGAATTTGGCTATGTTTCCATTTGAACATTTGAAGTATAATTGAAGGCAAACTTATGGTCAATGTTTGATCCAATTTCTATATGTGCATTCTAAGAATCGGTTGTTGCTTATCTTCAGGGTTTAGTTTGAGGTTATTTGCTATCTGAGGTTGTCTCCCTATCAACTGTCAGCTTCAGCCATGTTTCCATCTCTTTTGGTTATTTATAACCCTGAACCTTGAGATCAGTTTAGATTAGTTTGGGAGCCAGCCCTCTTTGAATATTGGCTTGAGAGACTTCTTTTTCTCTTGGTATTTCAATGTTGGTCGGGTCTAGGGTGCATTTTATATGACTAGGTGGATTTGTGACCAACAGTTTTTTTTTTACTTTGCCCGAGTAATCAAGCCTATGACTGAGCTATTAAAGAAAGAGGTGGAGTTCAAGTGGACAAATTAGAGGAAAGACGCATTTTATGATATTAAAGATAGAATTGCACAAGACCATGTGTTGATCAATTCAAATTATTCAAAGGACTTCATTCTGTATGCAGTTGGAGAGAATGAAAGCTATGTTGCAGTGCTTACACAAAAAGGAGACAATGGGGATGAAAGACCCATTGCTTTACTTAGCCAGGTTATCTTACCCCATGAGGAGAGATACAATTTCATTGAGAAGTAGGTCTATGCTATCATGAAGTCTCTCAAAAAGTTCAAGCACTTCGTATCTCATAGCAAGACGATCGTCTATGTCATCCACCTCAATGTAAGGAACTTCATCATTCAGGGTGAGATGGGCGATAAGCGTGCTGTTTGGGTCACCAAAATTCAAGAGTTCAATGTTGAGATCCATCCAACCAAGTTGGTGCGGGGTAAGGCCTTATGCCAGCAATTAGCAAAAATTGCGGCCACTGAGATAGTGGATCATCAAGTGAACGACCCTGCTGAAGAAAGGAATCTAGTGAACATCATTGCACAAGGCCAAGATTGGGCAGATGACCTTGTTGAGTATTTTTCAATGGGTAGATGTCCATCACAATTAAATGCTTCACAATGGATAAGGTTTTTCCTACAAGCTCTTAGGTATGTATTGTAGCCCGAGGGATTGTTCTTCAAAAACATTGATGGAGTTCTCCTAAGGTGCGTTAAGGAACCCGAGAAAGCTAGACTCCTGGAGGAGTTTCATTCTGGCATGTCGGGAGGACATTACACTGGTAGGCCTATGGCTTAAATATTATTCAGGCTGGTTACTATTGGCCAACTTTGTTCATGGATACTTTCAAGATTGCTCAAGCTTGCGACAAGTGCCAAAGGTATACGAGACGGATCAGAAATGCACCATTGCCCCTACATCCAATTCAAGTAGAAGCACCTTTTTAGCAGTGGGGGATGGACTTTATTGGTATCATTGATCCAAAATATTTAGGTGGACACAAGTACATCTTGACAGCTACTGATTATTTTACAAGATGGTATGAGGCCATTCTAACCAAGGCTGCAAATTAGGATGTGGTAATCACTTTCATTGAAGAACTGATCATGCATTTTGGCATTCCTGACGCCATTATCAAAGACAACAAAACTCCATTCATTGGAGCCAATCTAGGAGAATTTGCAAACAAGTATGGTAATTTTCTAAAGACATCCTCCAATTATTACCCCCAGGGGAATGGCTTGGCGAAATCTACAAACAAGAACTTGTTGCTGATTTTAAAGAGATCCTTGGGGGATAATAAGAGATCTTGGAACCTTTTGTTGAATCAAGCCTTATGGGCAGATAGAATTTTGATCAAGAAGTCTATCAAGACTTCACCATATGCCCTGGTATATGGGAAAGATGCAAGATTGCCTATTCACTTAGAACTGCCTGTCTTACAACAATTGAAGGAATTCCCAGACGATGAAGAAAATATGGATCCTATGAACATACGATTGGCTCAATTGTTGCAGTTGGAAGAGCATCGTTCTTTGGCCTATGATGAGTTTGCTAAGCATTCATAGGCAGTTTAAAAATGTTTTCACAAAGGTTCTACTGATCACACGTTCAAAGTGGGTGATTTAGTCTTAAAGTGGAATGAAAAGAAGGCTAAGCCAGGGATGCATAATAAATTTGATGCTCTATGGGAGGGTCCATTCCAGATTGCCAGTACAGATGCAAGAAATTTATTTTATCTTAAGGAATTGGAAGGTAATTCACCTCCTATCTCAGTGAACTACTTTCATTTGAAAGCCTACATTTCATGATGTGAAAACACAGTGTTACCTTGTACAGTTTGTTTTGTTTTTTTTGCTTTAAAAAAAAAATTCATCAACTTTGGCTCCTTTTGCACATGAGCCCGTAGGTATGTCTATTTCTCTCTCTTTTTCTTTTCCTTCCCAGCAGGTAGTGGCTTCCATATACTTCTTTCTTCCACTTCCTTATTTTCATTCCCTTCCTCTCCCACTCCTTCTTCCACTGTACATAATCAAGCCACTACTAATGTTTCTACTTCCCTCTCTGATGTTCCCATTTCTTCACTTCCCCTTTCTTCCAATCCTTTATCTTTTGAGCACTTCTCCACAGTTCCCATCACTTTCTCCATCCCATATAATTCCCTTTTATTATCTATTTTCATGGAATCCTAGCAGCTGGTAGCACAGTAGCACCCTCTTCAGTTGTTGTATCTATCGCTTCTACTCCTCCATCTTCCACCATTCTATCATTCACCATTCCCATTCCATGACCTACACATCTACCGGTCATCACCCCATTCATTCTTGTTTTTGCAACCCAAGTGCTTCTCACCACTGCCATGGAGACCCTTTCACAGCACCTGGTGATTACCTAGCTCAACCGAGCTAGGAAAAATGCAGTAGTTAAAGAAATAAGGGAAGTTCTGCTATTCCATAATTTTTTGCTGAAAGTCCTATTTTAAGTACTGAGCGTCAACAAGATCTTGTTGCAATAGCTCGCACAAACGTCCAACATCAACCATCACTTACTTCTTCTGCTCCTCCAGCTTTTTGAATTTGTTGCCTAATGAAAAAAGGCATGGAGTTCGTGCATACAACAGAACTGTATACCCCGAGATCCACCAAGAATGTTGGCATTTTTGCCACATTTTTTTTGTTGTTGTTGTTGTTCATGCAAAATAATGCACAAATTGTAGAGATACTCACTCCTCTGTTTGTCCCTCCAAGAACCTCAAAAGGGATAACAAGTAAAATACAAAAAAATCTCTACAAGTTTTGTGCTAAAGCAAAGTAAGTGAAAGATGTCACGATATCGCGACCTATTGCAGTTTCGCGACGTCCGATGCAGGAAAAAAAAAGCACAAAAAATGTCATGATATCGCGACATGTCGCATTTTCGTGACTTGTCACATTTTTGTGCTAGATACCAGCAAAGGAAGCAGTTAAAGGCAAAGTTGTCATGACATCACGACATGTCACATTTTCATGGCAGACAGTGGCAAGAAAGCAAAGTGATAGGCGGATGTCACGATTTTGTGCAATACAACAACAAAGGGGAGCACCAAGGAAAAATGTCACGATTTCGTGACATGTCACGATTTCGTGACATGTCACGATTTCGTGACATGTCACGATATCACGACAGGAAAGCAAAGAAGGAGCAAAATGGTACGAAATGTCGTGATTTTGTGACTTGTCACGTTTTTGCGCTAGAAAGCAAAAAATTATAAGGCTGAGGAAAATCATTGCGATATCGTGACCTATCATGTTTTCACGACAGGAAAGCGAGGAAGGAACAAAATGGAGAAGAATGTCACGATTTCGTGACTTGTCGCATTTTCATAGGGTGAAAGAGGAAAAGTACAAGGCAGGAGAAAATTGTCACGATTTTGCGACATGTCACATTTTTGCGACTTGTCGCATTTTCACGTCTTGAAGTGAGGAAGGAACAAAATGAAGATAGATTGTCACAATTTCATGACATGTCGCGATTTCATGACTTGTCACATTTTCATGACAAGGAGCAGTGAAGGAGCCAAGCGAGGAGAGAATGTCGTGATTTTGTGACATGTCACGTTTTCACGAAAGTGCAAGAAGATGACAACCAAACAGAGGAAAATGTCACAATTTCGTGACATGTCGCATTTTTGCGACTGGTAGCAACAGGAGAAAGCAGCAAGCAGAGGATGTCACGATTTCATGACACGTCGCATTTTCGCGACTAAAGGCGATGGAAGAGCCAAGCAAGAGTAAGATGTCATGATTTCATGACATCACAATTTTGTGACTTGTTGCATTTTTGCAGAAGCATGAAGACGAAGGTTAAAGTGAGAGAAGATGTCACGATTTCATGACATGTCACGTTTTTGCGACTAAAGGCAACGAAAGGGCAAAGCGAGAGAAAATGTCACGATTTCATGACACATCGCATTTTCATGACAGAAGCAAAAACAAAGGCCCAATAAAGTTCTACTCGCATTTTTCTTCATATTGCATAGAAGAACGTAAGGAGAAGGAGAAAATGAGGATCGAACAAAGTAATGTTTTAAAATCTCTCCAAGTGATTTTGAGATCGAGGTCAAAGAGGCTCCGAGATTAAATGTTTTGTTGTTTACCTATGTGTGCAAAGATTGGAAAACATGTTAAATCATGTAGTTTTCGATGCCACAAAAATTAAAGATGCCTCCGATATTAAAAGCTCTTGTTCATGATCTCCTAACACTTCAAGCATGCCCTGAGAACAGTCATTTAATGGAGAAATATGGTCCCTTGTTTTCGTTCGATTTTCAAGCTTGATCCATAAAAGCAGGGAATGTGATTTCTTCGAGGCAGATTTAGGGGGATTTTTTATCTTTTCAAGTGTATATTTTGTGGGTCTCCTCTTCAAAATCTATTTTATGTTTTAAATGTTGTGATGCGAAAGGGAGAGGGAAGACCTCTATAAATACTCATGTACATCTCAAGAAAAAAGGGAGGACCTTTTTGCAAAAATTGAAGCAGAAATCCTAAATGCATTTTGCTCTGTTCTTAGAGTCTTTTGAGTTGGTGATCCAAACTGATGTTCATGTGATGCTTTCTATGTAATTCACTTCTGTTTTGTCAAGTGCTAAAGTTTTAGTTGAATTCTACTATTCTGAATTTGGCTATGTTTCCATTTGAACATTTGAAGTATAATTGAAGGTAAACTTATGTCAATGTTTGTCCAATTTTTGTATGTGCATTCTAAGAATCAGTTGCTACTTATCTTCGGGATTTAGTTTGAGGTTATTTGCTATATGAGGTTGTCTCCCTATCAACTGTCGGCTTCGGCCATATTTCCATATCTTTCTATTATTTCTAACCCTGAACCTTGAGATCAGTTTAGATTAGTTTGGGAGCCAACCCTCTTTGGAGATTGGCCTGGGAGACTTCTCTTTCTCTCAGCATTTCAATGTTTGGGAGCAAACAGGTGAACCCTTGGCCAGAAAATAAAAAAAAATTACAAATTTAACAAAATAACTTGAACAAAATAACAGAGGGAGGGAAAAACAAGAAAATGGAAAGCAAATCCCCTACCCAAGCATCAAAACTAAGCTAATTTTGAGAACACCCAAATGGCAGCAGTAGGTGAATAATTAAAAAAATTCAAAAAATCCTAAGCTGAAACCATTGACAGATAGCAAAATTGAGGACTAACCCACCATAGAAAAATGGAACCTAAGCCTAATTAGAGAGTTTTTCATTGCCAGTAGGTTTAGTGAGGTTCATTTTTCTCATTACTTAGTGAAGTTCAATTTTACTTAGACAAAGAAAAGAGAGCTAGGGTTTTGAAGAGAGAAATACCTGAGAAGCTCTGGCTCCTCCAATGAGTGACGTCTCACCCTGTGTAACCATATACTCAGCACCAGCATGTTTTGAAGTTGCAACCGTCACCACTACACCAGAGCTCTAAAAATGAATCTTCAACAGTGAAAATGACAGGTCAAACCCTAGAAAAACAATTTTTTATATTTCCTTAATTATGCCTTGGCCCCTACTGATGTCAGTGGACCAAACTTCTTGGCCGCTCAAGGTGACAGTGGCCACAGGAAGGAACTCAGAGGCTGCTGGACCTAATAGTGGCCAGATCCATAGGTCATAATAAGGGATTTTTGGTAGGGTACCTAAGAATAGATATTTGGGGATATATTATTATATTGTATAAGGGTTGGCATGGGCCACACATAACCCAATGTTGATTGTATTATAATATTATATTATATTTTAATATAATATAATATTAGTAGTAGGCTCTCCAAAGTAGAATAAGACTATGGATATATAAAGAAGATATATTTATCATTGTAAGGATATTCATATCATTGAAGAAGAATCTTATGTAATCGTCGTGCCCACGAAGTGGCCTCTCATCTTGGGAGATCTTGTGGAGTTATTCCTTCCTTAAGGATTATTATTGGTGTTTCCCTACCTTAAGGGTATTATCTATCTCTCTCTCATTTGTGGATTGTTATTGTGGATAATGTATTGTGGATGAATGATTTGATATTTCTGCATATTGGTGAATGGTTTATGTCATTAATAATAAAAGTTATGCAACAATTTTCTCCTTGAGGGATCCCATAAAAACAATAAATAAGCACACTTTGGTGGTTTTAGGTCATCAAAATGTTCAAAATAACAAAAAAATCACATAAAGTCACAATCTCAAGTAGGCCTCATATCCAGTTACCTACTCTATCCACTCGATGATTGTAGCGATTTGCACTCCATGTATTTCAGTGAGATGAGTAGGCAACCGTAAGGCCACTTGGGGCAAAAGCAACTCATTTTGGAATTACAATATGTTACCCTTCAAACCCGAAGAAGATCAAGATGGTCGAAATTCTCCACGGGTGCGAAGGGGTCATTCTAATTCCCCTATAACATCAAAAACATTAAGTCAAAGTGATACAATCTAGGCATAAACATAATCACTCATCCTAACTTCCTAAGAAGGCTATTAATAGCTGAACAACTCCTCAGTATAAGGATGGATGATTATCATAAGCAATTGGAATCACACTTGGATGTGGGATTGCCCATTAAAAACAACAAATGCTAGAAAGGAACCAAATTAGTCATATTGGTCAAGCGACTTGTCACTTTAGTCATTGTCATTTCTTCACCAATTCATTGTGTGAAGAGGTAGTTCAAAAATTCAACTTAATCATAATCAAATTCAACAAAACATCACTCGATCATAGAAAAATCATGTTCATCCTTGGAATAATTGCATACAAAAATCACAAATTTCTCTTGTTTTCTAGGAACGTAAGCAGAAATGACATCTTCAATTGTAGCTCTCCTATCGATCAGTGTTGTAGCAGTTGAAGCTACCCGATTGAGTTTGAGGAATGAGTGTAATTTAACATGCAAAATCCACTGAGATAAGTCCTTCGAACGTTGAGGCAATGATTCAAGGGATGCGTGCCATCTTGCATGATTAGGCCATTTGGCGTTGATCAGACCATTGATCACCATACACCCTACAAATATATTAGTCTACATTTTTGCTCAGCATTGTGTTTTTAACACAATGCATCGCAAAAAGGGGCATCTATAGACACCTAAATCATGTCATTCTTAGGGGAGCTACTTACATAGACACACTCATAAGATCATAAGACATAATATTGGACTTTCCAACCATCAACAGTGGTTCTCACCACTCATTTGGGGCCTTTCTAAGCCATCCAATCTTGGCTAATCAAGCCAAGAGCGACTAGATCCTAGCCGCTCAAGACTAAAGCGGTCAGACCTTAGCCACTACAGATGACAGCGACGAGATCTTAGTCACTGCAGATGATAGTGGCTAAGCCATAAGAAGCGGTTTGCCGACAAACATACCTAATCATAGGCAGAAGTGGTATTCTGCATGCAATAAAGGTGAGTGGGAGTGACTTTGAATTCCTTTTCATGACCAGTTCACATAGGAGACTTGAGTTTGCATTTAGAATTAAGTTAACTAACCTCCAAGCATAAACGAAGGACAAAGGCTTCTCATGCTAACGTCCAGTTTGCATAGAAGACTCAAGTGGGCAATTAGATTTTAGTTAACTGGCCTTCAAATATAGACAATAGATAAAAGCTTCTCATGCTAACTTGCACTATGCATGAGAAATTCATTTCTAGGGCTTGGACATAGACCTAGGGTTTCACACTATAAAAGGTGCAAGCCTAAGAGCACCAAGATATCCAGAGATCTTTTATCTTTTATCATAAAAGATACATACAGGAGATCATATCAGAGAGAGAGACATCTTTTTGAGGAGATATTTCAAGACTCAAAAATTTCTCTTTGAGATCACATGTATAGCAAAGCTTTGACAAATCTAAGAGCATAACACCTACTATTTCAACATTAGATTAAAGTATTTGATCCATAGCTTTATGGCAAAGAAGGTAAGGTTTACTTTAGCGACCGCTATATTGGAAAGTGGCCTACAGGCTTAGCTTAGATATACATAGCATCTTTTATTTTGTTTTCTTATATCATTAGCATAGATTTAAATGATTTCATGGCATATTTTTATCACATTTCTTTTACATTATTTGATTACTAACAAACTCATATGGGGAGGCAATATCGGACACCTAAATGTGTGTTGTTGTTTTATTGCTTGCAGGGCCATAGGTACATCGAATGAAGATTACAACATACAAGAGCAAAAGGGATCCCTCTAGGAAATAGAACTGGAGATGGAGGCATATGTAAGCCCTCATACATTATTGTGTGCAGAACTAGGAAGCTTTTATAAGCGCACTACCTCTTTACGGAAGGGGTACTCCTTTCCTATTTGTAATTTATAGTATCAAAATGGGTATCCCTAAGAGGTACCGACATGTAACCGAGCTTCAATATCAATAAAGAGATTTGTCTTTTGTTATTTCATGTTATATGCTTTTTCCTCGTCTTTCCAATTTATCTTTGGTATTTTAAATAAGCATTGCAAGTAGGGTTTTAGAAAAGTGACCGGTGCATGCATTCCGGTCGCTACACCATCTAGTTGTATGACTTTAGAGTATATTCTCGTATGCTCCATACCCATGTTATCACATATCATTTTAGGCATTACCATGGTAGTAGCACCCAAGTCTATCATACAATTGTGCACCACCCATCCTTCCATTTTAAAGGATATATAAAATGGAGAGGGTTTATTATTACCCGTCCCCATAATAGGGGTGTTTTAAACAAAATTATGCTCAGGGGGTAACTTATTTTGAGCTTTTATTAGCTTTAGTGCCACCCGAAGCAAGTCAATTTGTCTTAGGATCATCAAGGCATCATACATGCTAACTTTTGAAGGGGTCATTTTTAGTTCTTCAACTATATTAAAAGTACAAGCCATAGGCTATGTTTCTTTATCCTTCTGGTAATATTCACATCTATTTTGATATTCCTAGGTAGCTTCTATTTTCTACCTATTTCTTAGGGATGGGTATTTCAATTTGTCCCTGACCTCCTCCTGGATCTGCATTGCCTTATGTTGCTTTGCATTGGGTGCACTTTCCATATTTTGAATAGGGAATTTATGGGTAGGAGTTGTCTAAGGGACTTTCCTCCTAGCCTCTTCCTTTACCTTATCATTAGGTACTTTTAGGGGATTGAGGTCTTTAGGGTCCACTAGTAGTGGTTTGTTTCCAAACCTAGTCAGGAGGGAGATTTATTCATCTGAGAACACCATGCAATTGTATTCGCTCTCTCAAATCATATTAATATGACCCTTTTGAGCTCATTCCATACTTTCCACTACTACTTTCTACATATAGTGTTGATGCATCATGCATGTATTTTTTTCATGGGGATCATTGCACGTAGAGCACTAATAATATAATTGGGGCATAGAAGATGAGGGTTCTCCTTCTTCATTTGTAATATCAATATTCTTCCTTTCATGGGGTTTACTGGTAGAAGTGACTTGATCCCTAGATACATAGGGAAATCTTCTAGGTTGAATATTTCTTTCCACCTATCTTATTTTCATAAGAGTCATCTCATTTTTGAGGTTCTTCACAAATTTTTGGAAGTTCATGTTAAGATCTTTCATAGAGTTTTCTAGGTCTAAAAGAATGGCCATTTGAGGATTTGGTGTAGGGAGTGCTGGCACTATAGGGGGAGTCGAGAGTACTGGAAGCATGGGTATTTCTAGGAGAGTAGGTGTCACTAGAGTAGTAGGCCACTATGGCATATTCATTGGGGGAGCGTTGGTGGGCTAAGGTGGCACCGATGATGTAGATTGCAATTGATTTTGGGATAACTCAGGAAAAAAATGTATAGTAGGCTTAGGGGGTAGCCGACCAAAAACAATGAGGAGCTTTTCAACTTTTATGGTTTCTTGAAATATGTTATGAACCTGCAACTTGAAATATGAATTGAATGCAGAAAAGAATAATTGTTTGAATAGAATCCCAATTTGTATTGAAAGGCAGAAATCCATAATATAATAAATTAATGTTCTTGGATGATCTTTGGAGCATCCTCCTTGTCCTATTTAAATCTATCTAAAAGGTGTGAATGGTGAAAGTATGTGTCCCTTTATAATACAATATAATATATACTATGATTAAGAGTTGCGTTAGGAGGGTCCTAACATGCCACCCTCCTTTGAAAAAGCTTTATCCTCAAAGCTGGAATTGCAAAATTGTTGTTGAATTTGGTGGAGCGTCTTCCACGTAGCATCCTCTGGAGGTAGAACTTTCCATTGAATCAATACCTCAGTGATGGTGCAGTTATAGAGTCGGCACATATGTCAGTCTAGGATAGCTTTTGGTTCAACCATGAGAGCTCCATTATCTGAAAATTTTGGAAGTTGAGTTTGCATAACAATGTTAGTGCCTATTACAACTTTAAGATAAGAAACATGAAATACCGGATGGATTTTGGAAGATTCTGGTAATTAAAGTTTATATGCAACAGGTCGAATACGCTGTAGAATTTTATAAGGGCCATAAAATTTTGGTGCTAATTTTTGTGACCCTTTTATTTTCAATGAAGTTTGACGATATGGTTGGAGGCATCATAGTTAGGTTTATAAGCACTTATTGACAATTTCAGTTTGACCATATGTTTGTGGGTGGTAAGCGGAGCTCATCCAAAGTTGCATACCTTGGCGTTTAAATAATTCCTTCAAAAAATTACTAGTGAAAGTGGGATCACGATCACTAATGATAGTAGAAGGCATGCCATGTAATTTAAAAATATTTTCAAGGAAGATTTGAGCAATAGTACTAGTAGTATAGGGGTGAGCTACTGGAAAAAAATGGGCGTATTTAGATAAACGATATACCACCACTAGGATCATCATTTTTCCTATAGATTTTGGAAGACCTTCAATGAAATACATTGAAATATCCTCCCATGTCCTGGTTGGTATGGGTAGAGGTTGAAGAAGGCCTGGTGTTGCCACTGTTTCACCTTTATTTCTTTGGCATGTTTCACATTCATTGATGAACTTCTTGATATCATTTTTCATCCCTCACCAATAAAATGATTTAGTCACTCTTTTGTAGGTTTTTAGGAATCCAAAGTGGCCTGCAGTAGGTGTAGCGTGTAGCTCATGTAGAAGCTTTGGACGATAAACCGATGTAGGTGAGAGGACCAAACATTCTTTGTAACGAATTATGTTACCTTGCCAAGAGTAGTGGGGTTTACTCATGGGATTTTGTTGTAGCTTTTGAATTATGGTGTGTATAGTATGGTTCGCATACCATTCATCCTTGAATTGTTCGATCCATGTAGGGATGGGACAGTAAAAAGCATGTAATTGTGAAGTTTCTTCGAATTTTATGGAAAGTGCATCCGCAACCATGTTATCTTTCCATTTTTTGTAGATGATTTCATAATAATAGCCTAAAAGTTTTGTTACCCACTTTTGTTGTTATGGAGTGGTTATCCATTGTTCAAGAAGGTATTTTAGGCTATGGTGGTCAGTGTGGATAATGAAATATTTTCCAATAAGGTATGGTCTCCAATTTTGGATAGCATGGACCATAGCTAACATTTATTTTTCATAAGTGGAACGTGCTAAATTATTTTTAGAAAATTCTTTACTAGTAAAGGCTAAGGGCTTCTCATTTTGCATGAGCATCGCTCCCATTCCCAATCCGGAAGCGTCACTTTCAATAATGAATGGTTGGGAAAAATCTAGCATAGTTAGGACGAGGGCGGTACACATGGCATTTTTCAAAGTCATGAAAGCTTCATTCACTTTTGGATACCATATGAAGGTATTCTTTTTAAGTAGGGTTGTTAAGGGTGCTGCTATTTTTCCATATTATTTAATAAATTTACGATAATAGCCCATTAATCCTAAGAACCCACGCAACCCTTTTAGAGTTTTTGGAATTTGCCAATTTTCCACATCTTCAATTTTTTGGGGGTCTACTTTAACTCCTTCCTTGGAGACAATATGTCCAAGATATTCAATTTCTTGCTTCCCAAAGGAACACTTTGATATATTTGCATATAATTGATTTTCTTCCAAGATTTTCAGTTCTTGCGCTATATGTGTTAAGTGCTCTTCGCATGTCTTGTTGTAAATCAAAATATCGTCAAAGAAAACTAAAATGAATTTTTGAAGGAAGGGAGAAGATACCTTATTAATAAGACTTTGAAATGTGGATGGAGCATTGATGAGGCCAAAAGGCATCACCAAGAATTCATAATTTCCCTCATGGCTGTAAAAAGCAGTTTTGGGTATATCACTTTCCTTAACTTGAATTTGGTGGTAACCTGATCGTAAATCAAGTTTATAAAAATATACGACTCCATTTAGTTCATCGAGTAGTTCATAAATAACTATAATAGGAAAATTTTCTTTAATCATTATTTTATTGAGAGCATGAAAATCCACGCATAGGCGCCATGATCCATCCTTTTTTCTTACTAGTATGACGGGCGAAGAGTAGGGACATCTACTAGGTCGAATGACCCCTGCCCTTAGTAGGTCTTGTCCTAATTTTTATATTTCCATATTTTGTAAGTATGGATATTGGTAAGGTCTAATATTTGGAGGTTGGTGTCCCGAAAGTAATTGAATAGCATGATCATGGCTTCATTGTGGAGGTAATCCCTCTAGTTCTTTGAATATTTTATCATGTTTCTCTAGGAGTTCTATTAATTCAGGTGCCTCTGGTTGCTCTTTAGTGGTGTTTTGCAAGGAAAATAGTTGGGAAACCATGCCTCTTCCTCATTTTCGAAGAATATTTTCCATTCTATGGGAACTTATGATTTGTGTGGGACCTATTTTTAAACCTTGAGTTGTGTATGTTTGGTTGTTTTGTATAAATTGCATCCATAACTCTTCAAAGTCCCATTGAATTTTGTCGAGCGTTCGTAGCCATTGTACTCCCAAAACAATATCACATCCTCCTAATGGTAGTACATACATATATGCTTTCATGTTATATTCCCCATCGTGAGTTTGATATTCTTGCATTTGCCTTTACATGCAATTTTTCCTCCATTGCCAATCATGACTTCGAAGTTATTGCAGGGATATATAAAGCAATTAGATTGTTTGGCCAAACTAGGGTCTATAAAATTGTGAGTGCTACTAGATTCTAAGAGCACAATAGGGTTTTGTTTCTTAAAATACCCTTTTACCTTCATTTTTTATGGAATCGAGTATCCTGCTAATGCATTAAAGGATATTTTTGTTTTATCTTCTTGGTTTTCTTCTACAACCTCAATTATTACTTCCACTTCTATGTCATCCTCCTCTTTGGGAGTGCAATCAAATGTGTCCAAAATATATAATTTTGGTAGATGCATTTGTGGTTGGGGGTAAAATTTTCATCACAGTGGACACATAGGCCCTTTTCTCGTCTTTCTTTTAGCTCTTCTTGGTATTTCGTTTAATTGGCATGACCTTATTCAGTTTTTGGCTGGTGTAGGTATTTGGTGTTTTTCTTGAAAAAAGTCTTCCTATTCACCTTTGGTTATTGTTCTTCTCTTCTATAATTTGTGCTAATGCCACTGCATACATCATATCTATAGGATTTTGTATTTGTACCTACATTCTAATGTCTTATTTTAGGCCACTAATGAAACAACTTTGGAAGATTGATGCATCTAGTCCTGTTGTAAGGTTCACTAATTTCTCAAATTGTACTTGGTATTCCATTACGATGGAGGTTTGCCACAGTTTAGTGAGGGCTCCTGTGAAGTCTTCAAATTTAGTGGGGCCAAATCACAACATTAAGTTTTTTGTGAATTCGGTCCATGTGGGTGGACCTTTTGTTTTCTCATACCATTGATACCACTGGGTAGCAATTTTTTCCAAGTGAAATGATGCGATATAAACTTTTTGAATCTCCAGAATTTGATATAAGGTAAAATATTGGTCTTCCCTATATATCCAATTTGTGGGGTCGCATCCATCAAATTTTGGAAAATATAGTTTTGTGGTATGGGGAAGGATTGATATATGTGGTCCCCCTATTAATTTTTGTTGTGGTGGCATAGTGTTCTGTTGTCCATTTTGCATGAGTAGCAAATTTTGTTGTACTAAGTCCATGGAATGGGTTGTAGCATCCAATTTAGTGGATATATCTATATTCGAGTTGGTGATGTTTATGGTTAGGTTTGCTATTTTGGTAGCGATTTTATCTTCTAAATTGTCCTTCCAAAATGCCATTCCTTGCATCATGTCTCTCATTTCCTTGGAAAACTATGAGAGTTCTTTTGTAATTTCTTTTGAAACCTCCTTCGCAATCTCCTTCGTTGTGTCTTGAGATCGTCTTCCCTTAGCCATTTAGGGTGTGGTTGGTTTATAAGTGATTTGAATATGCAAAAATTAGTTTTATCAAAAAAAATTGTCTGTCTTTGTCACGTTTAATTTTGCGTACTTGCTGCTCTTTGTTCACACCGAATGATATTTTCCTTGCTTGTACTCACTATTGGGGTTTTCTAACTCCGGTAATGTGTGATGCTATCCAAAAAATTTTGTATGCTACCTTTTCTGGCAACTGTGGCCTACTATGTAATAGTTCTGGCAGTAATGGTTAGAATGTGTGCTGAAAAGAAAATGTTGTTGAGTAATGGCCTGTCAGTAACTAGAGCGGGGTGGGGAAAAATTTTTAGGTCTTTTTAGCTCTGATCTAGTTGTTATGAACCTGCAACTTGAAATATGAATTGAATGCAGAAAATAATCATTGTTTAAATAGAATCGTAGTTTGTATTGAAATGCAAAAATCCACAATATAATAAATTAATGTTCTTGGATGATCTTTGGAGCATCCTCCTTGTCCTATTTACATCTATCTAAAAGGTGTGCATGGTGAAGGGATGCGTCCATTTATAATACAATATAATATATAATATGATTAAGAGTTACGTTAGGAGGGTCCTAACAAAATATCTTAAAAAATATTAGGACATTGGCCTACCTTGTCATCAAACTCAAATCTATACTAAAGGCTCTTAGATAATAATACATAGATTGTTCATTGGTTGGCCTGAGAGCCTCAAGGACCCTATGCTAGGAATTATTAAATCTAATATTAAAATCACTTATCTCCTCTTGAGGATGTTTTTATATAGTAGTGAACTAAGTAAGTGAGGAGAAGGGATCGACCTGCTTATTGAACTTAGAAACCAACCTTCCCACCAGTTCTACCCATGAAGTGATACTTACATTAGGGAGGTTTCTATACCAGTATAACATATTATTTTCAAGGAGATAACCAATAACCTAATCATGAAATCTTCCTCAACAATATTGTGAACAATAGTTAGGGCTACTACATCCTAGTAGTGTTTGACTGCAGTATTTCTAGTGCTATCATATGTAGGTAATAATTTTAGGAATGTGGGATGAATGGTTTTTGATTAGTAAGGTTGAGGGGATGTATATTGTTCCAGATGGGGTACCCTAGAATTTGGTTTTGGTTTTGGTTTTGAGCTATAACTTCCATAGGGGTAACCAGATCCTCAGAGTAAAAATTAGAAGACCGTTGATCCATTGAAGGTGTGTAGAATGAGATAGGCTCAAGGGACACTGGTAGTTGTCACCTTAGGAAATTTAGCTCAAAGAAATCAATAGGTTCCTTAGACAAATCAACTTTATGCCTTGTAATCATGAAATATTTTTACTACAAGGCTTTCTAGGTTTATGGTTCAATAGAGTCACCAGGTGATTATTGGATAATTGAGCAGAGTAGAGAATCACCTAACTCTATAATACTCAAACTGTGAGACTTTTTGCGTCCCACCGGGTATGCCAAAAATTGTTGATCAATAATTTACACCTAATGGAAGGATTGTGCATCTTGCAAATTAGACCAACATTGAAAGGTCATAGGATGATGAAACCCTGTAACCAATATTTGGAGAAGGCTGATTCCTTATGTAGTGATAATTATTTTAGTAGATCTTAGGGAAATAAGAAAGAAAACAAAACTAAGCTAACATTATTGAATTAAAAGGGGTAGATTAGCCACATCAAGATATATGCAAGACAGAGGTAGAAACACATTCACATATACAAACCATCTAACAGACCAACCAACACATTTCAACTTTCATTATTAACATCCATCACATGCTTGTAAATTCCAAAATCGATAAATCAATAGTTAAAATCTAGATTGCAAAATCACAACTAATTCATTTACCAATTTTAGTAGAAAAGCACAAACATAAAAATACATACATACATGAAATGATTGGAAGGCCAGACAATGCTTTGCTTATATTAATATGCTTCTAGTATTACATATAAATTATAATGGCTCAGATATAACCCTCTAGATTAGTTACATTTTATTATTTATAGCCAAGAGATGTTTCCTCCTCTTCCTATATCAGACAACATCATTAATACACCATGTACCACTTGAGCAATGGGTAATTATCTTCCTAAAATCTCATTGCATTCAACATGACCTCTCAATGGACATGATGTATTGTAGGAAAATCTTCATTAATTGCATCTAATTTCCTTTGTTCTATCTCCATTAGTGTTGCTACACTTTTTTGCACTTATACCCCCGGATGTGGTGGCTAAGTATTAATTTTACCTGTAACTTGCCTTATTTTAACTTCAATGCATTGGTGGGAAATACTGTTCTTAGGTTTCCAAATTGAGCTTTGGTGGGATT
The DNA here is from genome assembly GCA_028583015.1 of Wollemia nobilis. Taxonomy (NCBI): domain Eukaryota; kingdom Viridiplantae; phylum Streptophyta; class Pinopsida; order Araucariales; family Araucariaceae; genus Wollemia; species Wollemia nobilis. The sequence goes on along the minus strand of JAQPPZ010000690.1, from coordinate 7,104,317 downwards.
CTTGAAGGATATAATAACCTACATTAAATGTGCATAATGTTGCTCTAGATACAGGCTTACAACCTAGGTTAGTACTAACTCTGTCCACTCATCATCCTTATTTATCAAGTACTAGCCATGGGCAGGATGCATTATGGCCTTCTTGTGGATGATAGCTTATCGTATACCCTTGTAACTTCATTTGGAAGCACTTTTGGGAAACATCCACCCCTAGGAGCCTTCTAAATAGCTTCTTGAGCTAGGGTAGATCCTTATAAACAACTCCACCCTTATGATTCTTCAAACCACCTACCCAAGCTGGGGTGGGGGTTTATGGAAACTCCCTTCAATTTGCACCCACCCACTTATAGAATCTTTCCTCCTCAGTTTGGGTAGTGATTTATATAGGGTGAATTATATTTTGAAGGGAAAAAAATCCACCCTTCACATAACCTACCCAATATGTGACTTTGCTTCTTAGTCGGGGTGAAGATTTATAAAATCTACTTTGGACAAAGGAGGTTGAATTTTTTGCCCCACATCAAGCTTTATTTTGCATGCTAGCTTGGTGAGTATGATGCATGGCTATAGCTGGATATATTCATGATATTATGACACACTTTCAAGATCTTCTTATGGTGGACACTCACTTTAATGGATGCCTTAGGTATAGCTCTTATCTTTGCACTTGTTTGCAAATATTTAATGTCAATTTCAACCTTTCCAGCACTGGTTATAACCGCCAATGAGTATCCTTTTACTTTATATTTTACATAGAAAACCTATCATTGAAAGATACCCTTATTTCTACATAAGAATGAGTGATAATACCTTCTTTCAATGGCTCCACTATTGTAGGTGATGAACTACTTATAGGACTGAATTTCATGGAGCAAAATGGTATTTTTAAACACCTCAAATCTTGGACGTGTGAGCTCTACGATGGCTCTTCCTTTGGCTATAGATTTGTTGTTCGTGTGAGATTTTTGATAGCTCATTCCCTTGGTTGAAATTCTATTGGATAAGAACATCCTTTTGCCCCCTATAAATGGTAATACCTTTGTTATTCCAAGGAACAAAAGAGGTGCCTTTTGTAATATGTAATTCTTGTACCAAAATGAAGAATTTTTATAACCTTCATGCTTCTTTTAGATGATAGTCAATCCAAGCTAATGAAATGAGGATTCCTGTACTCTGTGCTAAAAAATAAATTCTTATATTCTCCTCAAATCTTGAGAATTCCAAGGTCTCAATTTGAGGCTTCCTTCAAGGATTTTGTAGATACCCAAATGTTGTACATGTCTACCTCTACGTACTTGTAGATCTATCTGAACACTTGTAGGTTTCCATAGACTATCCTAGATCCCTCTAGGCTATTGTCGACTACTGTAGGCAATTGTAGACCACTTTAGACAATTGTAGACCTGTAGCACCCTAAAATTGGCGCAGTAAAACTTAGCAAATAATTAAAATTACTTTAGTAATAATTCAAATTTAAATTTCAAACCCAAAACCGCCTGCTACCCGTTTCCTTGTTTTCTACGCCATTTTTAGGATTTGTTTTGTCCATTGGACAATATCGTCGCCAATCAGATGATATCGCCTCAGATCGGACGAATTCGTCTGGAACAGAACGTCCAGACGATTTCGTCCCAAAACTGATTTTTCATAATTAGCTTCTATTTCAACGACGTCTCTAACCTAGGCAAAAGCGTGTCTGCATGGTTAGAGACTTCCCCTATTGGATATCTCCCAAATTGGGATGATATCCAACCTCCCAACCTCCTTCCTATGCCTATTTAATCTTAGGCCCTCCCCTTGACATTCCCCTGGCTGAATTTTTTTGTACTTCAAGTTTTATTTGTATTAGAATGTCTTAGACTACTGTTTGCCTTTGTTATTTTTCAAATTTTCTTGCAGAAACTTTGTCATTCTTCAGCCAGAGCAAGCTCAGATCATCATAGATGATCTTGTACAATCTCGAACAATCACGCCCCAATTCGATATGATTTCATATTCTGTAGATGATTTTGACTGCAGTCAACATTGGGGGCAATCAGTGCCCTGAGTTTGCATTATTTACGTTTATCTATTGTTTATTTCTACATTAAGTTAAGCTTGTTATTACTTTGCATCTTGTAGTTCACCCATGTAGCTTAAATACATAATAAAATCATGATTAGCTATTAAAGCATGATAATTTACTTGCATTTCTATTTGGTATTATCTTATAAACATCATTATTATCATTTCACATCATTTTCCTTTATCAGCATAGCTGCATTTTCTGTATTATGTGTCTATTTCTATGATTGTAGGTCTTTGACGAATTCGTCTGATCTCAGACGATCCTGTCAGATCAGAGACAATCCTGTCAAATTCTAGGCGATTTGGACTGCTTCAAAAATTAGAACCTCCATTAGACATCCGGAATCAGGTATGGTTTTTCTCACTTAGCTTGTTCTCTGTGTTTTCTGTTTAAATATATTTTCTGTATTCATTTAAATCTACATTTCATATAGAACAATTTAGATTCATTTGGAAAAACCTAGGATTTGAATGATTAAAGATAAAATTGAACACATCAAACACATTCCCAACCTAGGCGTGGAAACTACCATTCAAAAGTTTCCTGGTGAACCCACCATCCGTCAAAAAATCACCTTAATACTCCTCCCCCGAGAGGCAGGACCTTCAAAGGGCCTCTCAGTCTGAGGTATCATCCCATCCTTCTCACATCCACCTTCTAGGTGTGGATCCTTTAGCCTGAAGGTAAGGGTGCGAAAAATTTGGAGCGATACATTTTGGTGAACCCGACGTGAAACTAAAACCTTTTGAAAAAAAAAAACAAAAAACATAGATTCATTTAAAATCATTAGAAAACTACTAAGTTGCATATCATGTTTAGATGGTAGCTCCTAAGAAAAGACTAGCAGTTACTATAAATTTTAAAAATCAATTAATAGCCATAGAGGTTGATTATTTGTTTAGAACATCTCAAACATACAGAGTCCCGCCTTTGTGGGACGAACTTAATAGGAGACTAGGTATCATTTCATCTAGGTCAACAGAGCTTAAACAAATCAAGAGGCTTGTCCTAGATAGAATCTTGGATCCTCATCAACTCATTTTTTATCATGAACTTCATAGAGCTTGCCATAGGTGGTTAGCTTATAGGAGAGCTATTGTGTCTTTAGAATTGTTCACCTTCGAGGAATACCTCGAGAATGTAGCCACTATACACCAATTTCTAGGTCACGTAGAAGACCAAGAGGTCATTCTTATGGATAGGGAAATATGGAACAGAGTTCCTAGAGCAGTGTTATATCGAGAATATTTCCACGAGCTTTATTTATACCAACCAGAGTCTGAGACAAATAACATCACTATAGCACTTTTTGTCAAATTTTTGAAAGAAAATTTTCAATTTGAAGAAGAACATTTTATGATTCCTGAAGAACTTGAGCCCATTAATGATATTTATTAATTGTTTATAGAAAACTAGATCATTGCTTTTATTATTATTATTTCTTGCATTTAGTGTGTTGTTTGTTATCTTTATAATATTGTTATAAAAAAAAACAAAAGAAAAACCAAAAACATAACAAAATCAAAACATTTTATTTTAAATACTATAGTAGGTATATAATTAAAATATATACCTTTTAAGATTGTTGCATATATATATATATATATATATATATATATATATATATATATATATATATATTTGCTGAAATCTAAGTTTAAACACAATGACTAGACTTAGGAATGGTAAAAAAATTGAAGAAGAAGAAGATTGGTTAGGAAAGAAAATGAAAAAATTAAATACCCTTCCTGAGGATCCAATTCCAGAAGAAGAAACTCTAGAACAACCAGAATATGAGCTGGCTGAAGAAAATGAACAACAAGAAAATATTAGAGAGGAAGGATCCTCATCCCCTAGAATGGCTCCAGACGGAACTGTTACTTTTGATAACTTAGATCATTTCTGGAAATTTTTTCAATAATAATATTGGTGCTCTTAATATGGCAGTTCGTATTGATAGAGGACAAATTAGTGACACTCAAGCAGCCATGGAAGATATGTTTAACATACACACTAATCCCTTGTCTTTTATCGATCAAGACAGTGATAAAGTTGGACCATCCAATATGGATATGGCCACTATAATTCAGAACATGCAAAAACAACAGGTTACCCAACCTCCTAAGGAACTTGTTATTGAGCCTAAAATCATTCCCACACAAAAGAGACCTTCATTCACTGCTTTATTTCACCAAACTATTGATCAATATGCTTCAAATCGACAAAAACCTAAAAACAAGCCAAACATCAATTTTCAAGAATTTGGGATACAACATAATACAACTTCAAAACTTCTTCATAACACCCTTCCTACCAACAATTTACACAATAGCAATATAGCATCTAATATTCATGTCCCTTCATCATATACTCACAAATACCATATTAATACCCTACCGAACCAGTATGGTGGGCAAACCAGTAATCTGGAAGCCATGGTGAAATAGTTAGCTTCCCGCATGGACCAGATAGATCCCTACCGTCCCTCGTACAATTATCGAGAGATGTGTAGTCAACCTCTAGATCCTATGGTTGTAGCACAACCATACCCTAAACACTTTCCCATGCCCGTCCTGCCTATATATAAAGGAACTGAAGATCCCATAGAGCATCTTTGCATGTTTAGGATAGCATGTCATGATATATCACATGATGACTTGTTATTACTAAAAATGTTCCCAAAAATTTTAGGAGGAATGGCATTAGAGTGGTACTATCAATTGCCCACTCATTCTTTGAGAAATTTTGAAGAGACCGCTGAATATTTTGTGCATCAATTTAGTGCCTATATCGAAAGGCATGTAACCATTAAATATTTATACAACTTAAAACAAGACAAAGATGAATGTTTTGCTGATTTCTTAGCTAGATGGAGGCAGTTGACAGGAAATCTACACTTTGTGCTACCTTATAGGGAAATGTTGGACATTTTTATTAATAATTTGCAAGAACAAATATCCTATGAGTTATCAACTGCTACCTTAACCACCTTCGATCAAGCTATAGATTTAGCTCGAAGGGTGGAAGATGCTCTCATTAGGAGTGGTCAGCTTAGGAAGAAAGATGATGAGAAAACATCCAGAAATCAATATAAAAATGAACAAGTTGTAGGTGATGGAGTCACTAACAGTAGAAATGTTGCTAATATCAATACAACGAAGACAATAGAAAAATTTATATTGAAACCTCCTGATAAACCTCCTCGAGAGTTTACTAGATTGAATCAACCATTATCAACTATTATACCCCAATTACTAGAAAGAGGTTTGATTCAATTACCTAATATCCGGGAACCTGATCCAACCATACCCAAAAACAGAGCCAATTTACACTGTGATTTCCATAGAGGGATTGGACACTCTACCAACTCTTGTAAAAGGTTAAAACATAAAATACAAGATCTGATTGATAATAATGAGATGGAGGTGCAAGCCTTCCAACCTAAACAAAATGCTCCTAATAATGCTCAAAAGAACATTCCCCAAAATCAAAATCATAATGCTAATCAATCATTAGATATATTTCAACATCCTTTACCAAAACATGGTAAAGAGGTGGCTAATTGAGCATCATAATGTTCCTCATCCTACCCGATATGTAGGGACTATTAGCGGACAATTATCTATTTAGGATCCTCAAATATTTGGCACAACTTTCTCCATGGTTACGTCCAGACCCCTATATAATACTCAAACACCGGATCCTAGTGATGTAGAATCGGATACTGAAAGTGAAATAGAAATCACCTCAAACCAATAGAATAGTTTTGAAAATGAATCAGATCCGATTCAACCTATCACAGATGCTATGGTTCCGGAAGAACCATTTCCTAGAAGAGTTACTAGTCGACCCTCCTCTAATCAGTTCCTTCCTAATGAGCAAGCCATAAACGCTCAACCAAGACCAGTTCAACATCTTCAATATAACATTGTAGGTACCATCGGAGTTGTTACCAGACAACAAGCTCAAAATTTTCAACAAGAACCAAATCAAAACGATGGATCAACCCCATTTGTTTTGAAAAATCCTAATAAATGGAATCATATGTCTAATGTTCAACCTAAGCCTCCTTACAATATTAATGAACAATTATCCAATACTATAGCCAGAATTTCCCTTTTGGATTTGTTAAGATATTCTCCTACCCATAGGGATGAGTTAATGCTCACATTAAGCCAAATGATGGTACCTCAAAATATTCAACCTGAAGCCATGGCTAATACTATCATAACTTGAGAAGTCGATTGTATTGACTTTCGGGATAGAGATATACCACAACATAGTTTACATAAGGATAACCCCTTATATATTACTACCCTAATAGGAGATGTAGTAGTCAAAAGAGTCTTGATTGATAATGGTTCATCTCTAAACATTTGCACTTTTGACTTCTACCAAATATTTGGGTTTAGAAGTGATGAAATGAAGAAAACTGACATGATCATAAAAGCTTTCAATGACGAAACACAAGAAACATGTAGAGTTATCACCATCCCATTGCAAGTTGGTCCGAGAACCTTAGATACAACCATGTTTATTGTACATTGCCCCGCATCATACAATATACTCTTGGGTCGTCCTTGGATCAATGCAATGCGGGTTGTCCCATCAACTTTACACCAATGTGTTAAATTCAAATTTAAAAATCAGTTGGTCACTATCCATGGTGATCCTAGACCCTTTGATATGTGTGCTTTGGCAGAACCTGTTGGAGTTCAATTTTGCCCTGCTCTGTCATCCACACATCCTAATTCTTATTTTTCATCTAAACCTCAACAATATTCTAAACAAACCACACTAGAACCTCAAAAAGATCTTAAATCCACAACCAATCCTTCATGTTCCATCCCTCTAATTTCAAAACCTATAGACCCATTTATTAATGCCTCCACATTATCTACATCTATCATACCTTCCACATCTAAAGATATAGGGAATGATCCTTCTACATATTATGCTCTTTCTGATGAACTCTTACCTGATCTATCTAAAATTCTTATATCAGAAAAAACAAATGCTTCTATGCAAAATTCCATTATCTTAAGTAATTTGCCGCCATCTCCTCGTACTTTGGGCCTCCCACAACCTATGGGAAGTACTTACCAAGTTGGGAGTTGTGCCTTCATTTATAAGGGATATGATTGGGGAAGAATACTCAGGAACATCAAAACTCATCATGAGGGATATGCTCGATGCTATTTTACTAATGAGTATATTAAAGCTAAACCTATAATGCTTAAAATGGGATATAAAGGGAAAGGCTTGGGACCTTTCCAAGATGGTATGAAAGAACCCTTTGAGGTAGAACCATGGCCTACCCGATGTGGTGTGGGCCTATTTCCTAGTAAGGGTCAACCCTTCCCTTTTGAATATGATGATCAACTCATATGTTATCAAGATTATTTGGATGGGCATGATGATTTGCCTCTAAAAAATCAGCCATTTACATGCAATATGCTATCCATAGCTTATCCTGAAATGATTGCTAAATCCGACGATGAGTTGGAAGGAGATATTTTCCATGATGTCTCCATTGAAGAGATGTTACACAATGGTTTTTATTTTGATGGTTCTATACCTACTATAGCCCAACTTGAGGCCACGACTCCTCAAGATGAATTATCCAAGTTAACCTTAAAGGAATTACAAGAATTTTGCGTTTCACCTGCCCCACCTAATTTTTAAAGAGATTTACACATGGAAGTAGAAAACATCATTAAAGTTAGCATTGGAACTGAGGATAATCCCCACATCATCAGTATTGGATCAGAATTAAGTCAAGAAAAACAAGAGCAATACATTGCATTCCTTAAAGAATATGAAAATGTCTTCACTTGGACATATGAAGATATGCTAGGTTTAGACCCTTCTGTAGTCATGCATCACCTAGTAGTCCATCCGGATGCTAAACCTGTTAAACAAAAACTTAGAAAAATGCATCCCAAAATGGCCTTACTAGTCAAAGGAGAACTAGAAAAACTATTGAAGGTTATTTTTATACAAGAACTTAGTCAGCTGGAACTCCTAGATGAAAAGCGCATCAATGCTTTGGAGCATCTTCATGCCTACCAAAACAAGCTTAAAAGATCATATGCTAAGAAAGTTCGTCATCGATCCTTTGAGGTCGGTGACCTTGTTTTAAAAGAAAATAAAAAAAATACTAATGCAACTAAAGAACTTAAAGGTAAATTTGAACCCAACTGGCTTGGACCATATATTATCACTGCTAAATTTGAATCGGGAGCATACAAATTATCTACCTTAGATGGTAAAGAACTTAAAGAACCTATGAATATTATGCATCTTAAACGTTACTATGTGTAAAAATTTAGTCATTTCATCATTGTATATATTTGTTTGCATATTATTTCCTTTTAGTCACTTCTTTAAAATGTTTCAAAAACAATTATCTTGTATTTCTTGTAATTCATCACTTAAAATTAAAAACATTCAAAATCATCAAAATCTTCAAAACCATATTTTATCTTTGTACCCCTCAATTTGTGAAGTATTGTAGTTATATTTTCAGTTATTTCGGATAAATTAGCATTTATTTGGAATCTCGCACTTTCACATGCACATGAATAAATATCTTAATTTATTTGGTATGATTATTAATCTCTCTTATATCAAAGTCCACATTGGCATTAAATAAATTTTTGAGCACATAGAATTGATCTTGTTATTTACTTAAACCAAGCATATCCTTTCACAATAAAATGATTATATTTGTAATTTCCATACTATGCTACATAGTAGAAGTGGTTTCTTGAGCGAAAAGTTTCCCCTGCTATCCTATCATGCACATGGTCTAGAATCTTTGAGAATTGACAAAAGGACAAGCTCACCCCTACCCAGAATAAAAATCCCTTGCTCCACAGCTAATCCGAGCTAGTATCCCTAGCATAGGAAGCAAAGAAAAGTTCAAGAAAAAAAGAAAAAGAAAAAGGTTATTTTATATCATCTCCACAATATTTCAGTATTTGCTCAAATATCAAGCAAAAATACAAAAGTACAAAAAAAAAAAAAGAGAAAAGAAAGCAAAAGCAAAAGCAATAAAATCCCTTTCCCTACCCATTGAAAAGAAAAGAAGGGTTGATGAGATTGAATCCCTAGAATTCTCAATTATTCAAAAACTATGAGGTAAGCCCCATAACAGGTGGTTTGTGCCCAACCCACTTGGCCTTGGGTAACTCCTAGCGTGGTGATATGTCTGTCACATTAGCGACCTTTTGTACAGACCTATGTTTGCTTATGGATTAGCTAGCTCCTGATAACCTGACTTACATAGTAGTCTGGTACGGTTATATGCATCTAAATCATGGTTAATGAACACTTATTTGGTTAATTCAAATCACTTGTATCAAATTATCTTGCTCAAAACTAGTAAATGAACAATACAATCACACACACATTTGTATTTGAGAGATTTTGTATCATTATGATAAATCAAGATCGGTAATGAATTCACATTTGCACATGAGGATTCCTTATAAATCTACATTTATCTTTGAGATAATTTAAGATATTTCTGTAACTCTTTTCGGAATAATTTTATCCTTTTATTTTAGAATTCTTATTTTCTATAAGAGCAATTACATACATCTTCTCACAAAATTTCAAAAATAATTTCAAACAAAAATTTTCATATTATTATTTTTTTGTTTATCAAAGATCAAAAATGCATCTTGCAATAAAACCAACAATCTATTTTCTTTTTTGGATTTCGCGATGATGGTATAAGTCTATACCTAAATATTCTATGCCTAGCGCAAACCATTGAACTAATTTTATTTCCCATTTATTTCAAATCATAAAAAACATGTGACTTGCATCATTACGTTACACAATTATGCTTTAAAACAACGCACATTGTTGCTATTTCATGTCATTATGTCAAAACTTCAATTTTGCAATGATGGTATAATTCATAGGGAATTATTCAACAATTTTATCACATTTAGGAATTTATGCCTAGCAAACATCATTTTCTAATATGTTTCATGCATAATATTTTCATGGAAATATGAAAACACATCACCTTCATCATCATCATTTGCATCATGACAACAAAGTCTTAAGACAGTCTCTTAAGCACTCTTTTACTTTTAGCAATATTTCTATACTGGGATTAGCTTGACGACCGAGTGAGCGGCGACTCCATGAAATGGTCTATAATAGCAACAATTTCCTTTGAAATTATTGTTAAAAGTCCCTTTTATTTTTATCAAATTATCATCACAAACAACCAATTTGTTTACATCAGATTATTTCATTTAAATTTTAAAAGCATGACATTTAAACCATAATATCTCAAACACGACATAATTACATGAATCATCAAATCAATCACACCAAAACATTAAAGCATCATACAAACACATAAGACAAGTCATATGATCAAAAAATATCTCATCTATATATATATCAACAATATATACATCATCTCAAAACTAGATCGGTATGCCACAATCTGTACCTTGACATACTCAATCCTCTATCAAAAATAATAAACACTATGTATCAATCTATGTAGTGTAATCTATAGCAGCTAGCCTCGAGAACCCCTCGAGCTCTCAACCTCATCTCCTCCCCTACCCTGAGGTGGATGAGGTGGCCCCATCATAGTCTATGTGGTGCTATGAGTCCTGGACTTTGATCGTGATGATGTCCTCGATGACCTCATCATGATAGGCTCCACAATGTGGGCCGGAAACAGTAACCTCTGCTCCTCTGGCACCATATGGTAGTATAGCATCTGATAGAATGTGATCTGGGCAATAGCCCATGCTAGGTCTCGAGTGCTCACCCCTCCGCTCCATGCTCTAAGGTGTATGACCTCATCTCTGAGCTATGTGGCCTCCTATCAGTGTCGTGCAGCCTCATCCTACAAGGACTACACCTGAGCCTTGAGATGGAAAGTCTCTACCCGAAGAGTAGCCATCTCACTACTCTCTCCTACCTCAACACCCTTGCCCTTATCGGGTGATGGTGGCCTCTCTCTTCATGGAGAAGGGGGTCTCTCCTCCCTCCTCTCCCACTGTCGTGGCCTCTACTGAGCCTGTGGCCTCCTCTGCTCTCTCTTGTTGTGACCTTATGTCACCTCAATGGCCACCTGGTGTCGCCTTCCCATTCGACACACAACTGCATAAATCGAACCCTGAGCCCTCGTCATTCAAGGAGGGCGGATGTCTGCGTACTAGGTATCATAGCTGTCAGCAACCCCTACATCATCTGTTGAGCAAGGTTTTGCAAGAAGTTTGTCATTGTTGTCAACACAGATAGTTAGATCCAATGATGCAATGGACAGACAGTGTAGGAGTCATTCAGATGCAGAAGATAGAAAAAATTCGAAGAAAAAGTCAAGTGAGAAAACTGTCACGATATCACGACCTATTTTATGTTACGATTTTGCAACAAGTTGGAGGAGAGAGAAGATGTAGCAGAAAATGTCACGATATCACGACAAGTCGGAGGAGAGAGAAGGTGCAATTGAAAATGTTGTGATATCGCGACAAGTCGGAGGAGAGAGAAGGTGCAATCGAAAATGTCGCGATATCGCGACAAGTCGGAGGAGAGAGAAGGCGCAATCAAAAATGTCGTGATATCACGACAAGTTGGAGGAGAGAGAAGGCGCAATCAAAAATGTCATGATTTCGTGACAAGTCGGAGGAGAGAGAAGGCACAATCAAAAATGTTGCGATTTTGCAACAAGTCGAAGGAGAGAGAAGGCATAGTTGAAAATGTCACGATTTCATGACAAGTCGGAAGAGAGAGAAGGTGCAAGGCAAACTATTGCGATTTCGCGACATGTTGGAGGCCAAGAAGCTAAGTCGAGAAACTGTAGCGATTTCGCTACATGTTGATTTTTCGCTGACCGAAGCAAGAAGAAAGTGTTAAGTTGAAAAGCTGTAGTGATTTCGCTACGAGCAAAAGTTGCACAAAACAAAGGTGTAGCAATTTCGCTACGAGTAAAATTTGCTCAAAAAAAAGGTGTAGCGATTTCGCTACGAGTTGAAAATGCTCAACACGAAGGTGTAGCGATTTCACTACTAGACAAAAGTGCAAAAATTAAAGATGCAACGATTATGTTACAAGTCAAAATTTCATGGGTAGAAGAAAGTTGGAAGCACAAGGCACAAAGTTGTAGCAATTTCACTATTGCATGAAGCACAAAATGTATGGAAGTCGAAAGCATCGCGATTTCGTGACAAGAATGAGGATGACGTCAGCAAAAGCTGAAAGTGTCATGATTTTGTGACAGGATACAAGAAAAGTTGCTGGAAGCCGAAAGCGTCGTGATTTCATGACAAAAATGAGGATGACGTCAGCAACTGATCAAAGTGTCACAATTTCGCGACAAGAATGGTAGTGAAGCGTTCAAAGGCCAAAAAGGGTCGTGATTTTGCGACGACAAGGTCAAGAAGGAGTACGGCCAAAAAAAGTGTCGCGATATCACGACGTGTTCCTATTTCGTAGCAATAAGCTACAGGAAGGTGACGAAGGTGGCAGAAGAGTTTGAGGCCGACAAAGTTAAATCTGGGCCAACAGATTTTAGGGTTTGAAGCCGACATCTTCTAGGGTTTTACAGTGGATGTTCTTAGAGGTTGAAGCCGACATCTTCTAGGGTTTACGATCGACATCTTCTAGGGTTTTATAGCGGATGTTCTTAGAGTTTGAAGCCGACATCATCTAGGGTTTTACAACGGATTTGAAGCTGACATCTTTTAGGGTTTTATAGCGGATGTTCTTAGAGGTTGAAGCTGACATCTTCTAGGGTTTACGGTTGACATCTTCTAGGGTTTTACAGCGGTTGTTCTTAGGGTTTGCAGCCGACGTCCTTAGGGTTACAGCCGACTAGAATTTAAGATCTGTCTTGAAATTTCTTCTATATAAGGAGGACTATGTAGAGTTTGAAAAAGTGTGGCGAGGAGATAATGTGTGAATGCAAGAAGAGTGATTGTGCAAGTGAAGTTTGCTCGAGTATAGTGCAAAGTCGTAGTTCAAATCTGCATATCGTGATTGCATGGATGAAAAGCGCAATGTGTAGAGATGGAGTTCTAAGTTCAAAATGTTAGCGTGCAAATAGCAGAAGTGTCGATCATTCGGTTGCAACAAATATTGCAAAGAAGTACACAAAAGCGATCGGACAATGCGAAGAGTTTTGCGCAGAAGCAAAATGCAAAAAAATAGTAGACTGTAAGGAATGAAGTTTTATTCTATCATTTTTATTATCTTTATTATTCTCCAAGTTGTAGCTTGGTATAAGGGGTTGGTGCCTCTTTCCAGTAGGTGCTGGTAAAATAGGAGTTGGTGCTCCATTCTATTGAAGAAGATAAAGTTAAAGGGTTGGTGCTCCTTCCAGTTGGTGCTGGTAAAGGATTATGTAAAGTTGTAGCTTTGCATTGACTGGATTTGGATGGTAGTCCAAGCAGTCATTTTTGAGGAGTAGCCACATTGGTGAACCTCATTAAATTGCTATGTTATGTGTGATGCTTTCTTGATGCATTTAGTATCTCTTTTATCTGCTTTAAACTGTTGCTGGATTTAAAACTAATTGTTTTAGAATTTTTTAAAGAACACACTGATTCACCCCCCCTCTCAGTGTCATTGTGATTACAAAAATTGGTATCAAAGCCAAGTACCTAAACATGCTTAAACAGCTAAGGTGATCTTAGAAGTTACACAATGGCAAGTGGTGAAGGTTTCTCCTCGAACAAAGCACCATTGTTTGATGGGACTAACTATGCGTTCTAGAAAATTAGAATGCAGACATATCTCAGTGCTTTTGGTTTTGACATCCGGGGTGCGATAGTTAATGGTTACAAAGCTCCTGCCACTACTCCAACAGACACTGTTGGTAAAAAGGCATTTGAATATGATTCAAAAGCAAAAAATGCCATCATGTGTGGACTAGTGGATAGTGAGCTAGTCAAGGTCATAAATTGTGAATCAGCAAAAGATATATGGGATAAACTAGAGAACATCCATGAAGGAGATGATAGGATCAAGGAGGCCAAGCTTCAAGCACATCGAGCTCAATACGAATCTTTAAATATGGACAATGATGAGAACATAGAGACCTTCATGCAAAGAGTCAATGGGATCACCAATTCAATCAGAGGTCTCGACGAAGAATTAATCGATGTTGCTATCGTAAAAAAGGTATTAAGATCGCTTCCTCCTAGATTTGATTCTAAAGTCTCTGCCATAGAAGAAGCCAAAGATATAAATAGTTTTAGTATGGATGAGATGCATGGTTCTTTGACTGCTTTTGAAATGAGAATAGGAAGGTCTAATCCCACAGACAGAGAAGTAGCTTTCAAAGCCCTAAAAGGCAAAAAAACAAAACAAGAGTCTGAAGAAGAGGATGCTTCAGATGAAATGGAAGCAAATTTTGTCAGAAAGATGAGAAAAGGAAAAGGAAAATACAAAGGAAAGCTACCTTTTAAATGTTTCAATTATGGAGGCATTGGACACTTTGCTATCAAATGTCCTCTCCATGACAAGAACAAAGGTGAAGAAACTCAGCATCAAGAAAGAAGTGAATGGAGGAAGAAAACTAACTTCAGAAAAGGCAATTTCAAAAAGAAAAGCTTTATCTCCCGAAATGCAGAATCTTCTGAGGACGGTTCTAGTGAAGACTCTGAAGAAGGAACAGGTGAGGCTCTCTTTATGGCGTTTGAAGTAGAAGAATAAGAAGAGGTAGAAAACACACAAAATAGAGAAGGAATGAACTCTGAAGTATCTATTGAAATAGGCAAGGCTGAATTTGATTTAGAAGGTGAGCTAGTTTCTGCTCTTATGGAATGGAAATCTAAGAAAAGAAAGAATAAAAAATTGTTAAGGAAGCTTGAGGATGCAAATGACATTATAGCCAGTCTAAAAACACAGACAGAAGAATACAAGAAAATGTCCGAAGATCTTGAAGTACAGGTAACCATGAAGATAGATTACTGTTGCAAATTGGAAGAAGAAAATGTTAGTCTTCGAATACAGATACAAGAGCTGGATTGAAAAATTAGCTGTCATTTAAAACATGATGAAAGTTCGATGAAGCTGGAAAAAATCCTAAGCGATCAAAGACCCACAGGTATCAAATTTGGTATTGGCTTTACTCAAGGAGAATCATCAAATGGACCAAAGGCAAGCAATGTTGAATGTGAAAAGAGTAAAGACAAGAAACAAGCTGTTGAAAGAAAAACAAATCAGGCAAAAGAAAGCGATAATGCCAGTCCTGAAATAGGAACTGACAATGACGGTTTTACCAAGGTCACACATCAAAAGAAAAGAAGATCCAAGACTCCTGCAACAACTTGGCAAAAACCATCTTTCAGGTTCAATCATTATTTCTATGGTTTCTATTTTAAACGTAATGGTTATGGGCATAAAATTGTGGACTACAAGTACAATATAGGTCCTAGAAGTTTCACTAGTAGAAATTATTTTGCTCCTCTAATGAGTTATGCAGTAGAATGCTTTAATTGTCACAACTTTGGGCATATTGCTAGAAATCGTCGTAGTATTTCTGTTTCAATTCAATCTCAGAAAGAAGAATTCAACCATATAGGGCAAAACAAAATAGAATTTCTTCCGAAGGATATGTGCAAGATTCCGAAAAGGGGAAATCCAAGCTAGAACCCAATACCACGGTTAAAATAGAATGGAAACAAAAATAACAGACTCGAGGAAAGAACAGGGAATCTTTAATAGTGCAGACAACTTTTAAAGCTCAGAATAAATGTGTACCGTGGATCCTTGATAGTGGGTGCTCAAGTCATATGACAGGTGATAAAAAAAAATTTGAAAAACTACAAAAATATGATGGTGGCTCTGTGAAGTTTGGAAATAATGATGGAGCCAAAATTATAGGAAAAGGGTCTATCAAAATTAGTGAAGGGAAAATCAAGTCAGAAGAAGTTTTATTTGTGGATGGTTTGAAACATAACTTGTTAAGTGTTAGTCAAATCTGTGATAAAGGTCATGAAGTAGTCTTCAAGAAGCAGGGTTGTGAAGTCAGAAAAATAAACATTGGGAAATTGATAGCAACTGGTTCAAGGACGTTTGGTAATCTGTACACACTCTCAGAAACTTCAGAAGGTACATGTTTTATTGGACAAGAAGAAGAAAACTGGTTGTGGCATAAGAGGCTTGGACACATAAGTTTTGATAATTTGGTGAAAATTAGCTCTAAACAAGTAGTAAGAGATATTCCAACCATTAAGAAACCTTCAAAAAGTGTTTGTGCTTCATGTCAGAAGGGAAAGCAAACCAGAGTATCATTCAAAACAAAAGAGTACCACACTAGCAGGCCTTTAGAACTCATTCATACAGACTTATGTGGACCCATGAGGACTCAAAGCATAAATGGCGACAAATACTTTATGCTGTGTATCGATGATTATTCCAGAATGACATGGATATTCTTTCTAAAAGATAAAACAGAAGATTTTGAAATGTTTAGAACCTTCAAACAGCTAGTTGAGAATGAAACAGGAAAAAGGATTAAATGCTTGCGATCAGACAGAGGAGGAGAATTCATTTTGAATGAATTTATAGAATACTGTGAAAAATATGGTATTAGGAGACAATATTCAGCAGCCAGAACTCCCCAGCAGAATGGAGTAGTAGAGAGAAAGAACAGAACCATACAGGAAATGGCACGCACCATGCTGGCAAAAAACAAAATAGCAAATAGATTCTGGAAAGAAGCAGTTCACACAACAATATACATTCAAAACAGGTATATGTTAAGAACTCATGAATGCAAAACACCCTATGAGTTGTGGTTTGGTAGAAAAGCAACAACAAAGCATCTCAAAGTATTTGGCTATAAGTTCTACATCAGAAAAACTGATGACAACCTTGGAAAGTTTGAAGATAGAGCAGATGAAGGTGTTTTTGTTGGTTATTCTTCAAATAGCAAAGCTTACAAATGCTACAACAAGAGACTCAAGAAAATTGTGGACGGTGCGAGATGTTAAATTCGATGAAGGGAGGAAACAAACAGTTAACTTTGAAGAAAACTACCCAATCTACGAAGAAGTCATTGAAGGAGATGAAGTGCATGGAACAAAAAATACGTCTACAGTTGATGCAGATAACTTATCAGATGACTTAGAGGTGCAAGAAAAAAAAAAATACAAAATGGGCAGCTGGCAGAAAAATCATCCTAGAGACCAAATAATTGGAGATCCCACAGGTGGCATTCAGACAAGAAAGAAAGTAATAAGTAATTACTCTCTTTTATCCAGCATTGAGCCCAAAAACATAGATGAAGCAAACAAAGATGACAGTTGGATGAAGGCAATAAATGAAGAGTTAGATCAGATTGAAAAGAACAGAACTTGGGAGTTAGTACCTAGACCTGTAAACAAGAATGTAATCAGCACCAAATGGATATTTCGAAACAAATTAAATGAAGACGGACAGGTCATTAGGAACAAAGCAAGACTAGTTTGTAAAGGATATGCACAGTTCGAAGGCATTGATTTTGAAGAGACTTTTGCTCCAGTGGATAGATTAGAAGCAATTAGAATGTTTTTGGCCTTAGCAGTTCACAAAAACTTCAGGGTGTATCAGATGGATGTAAAATCTGCCTTTTTAAATGGGAAACTTGAAGAAGAGATCTATATTGAACAACCGGATGGATTTCAAATTAGTGAGGATCCTAACCTTGTCTACAAATTAAAGAAAGCACTGTATGGATTAAAGCAAGCACCATGGGCTTGGTATGCTAGGCTAGATAACTATCTCTCTCAAGAGGGATTCAAGAAAGGTTTAGTGGACAGTAATATGTATGTAAAAATAGAAGGTGGGTATCTCATTGTTTTAGTTGTCTATGTAGATGATATCATATTTGGCAGCAACAAAGATGAAGCTTGTAAAGACTTAGAAAATAAGATGTAGAATGAATTTGAAATGTCTATGATTGGTGAACTGTCTTACTTTCTTGGGCTACAAGTTAATCAAAATGAGAAAGGCATATTCATTTCCCAAATCAAATATGTCAAAGAAATGCTAAAAAGGTTCACTATGGAGGATTGTAAGCCAGTCAGCACTCCCATGACAACAGGCTACAAATTGAGTAAAGAAGATAAATCTCCACCTGTAGACCAAACCATGTACAGATCTAGATTGGAAGTCTATTATATTTAACAGCCACTAGACCTGATATTCTGCAGCGGTTGCATGGTAGCTAGATTTCAGGCCAGTCCTAAAGAGACTCATGTGACAGCAGTAAAAAGGATTTTTTGGTATCTTAAGGGCACCATGGAGTATGGGTTGTGGTATCCAAAAGGCAAAGAC
Source organism: Wollemia nobilis (assembly GCA_028583015.1). Lineage (NCBI taxonomy): Eukaryota > Viridiplantae > Streptophyta > Pinopsida > Araucariales > Araucariaceae > Wollemia > Wollemia nobilis. Next base: position 7,085,941 of record JAQPPZ010000690.1, on the reverse strand, counting down.
TTCACTCTTATATCATATTCAGATGCAGATTGGGTTGGATGTGTTGATTACAGAAAGAGTACCAGTGGTGGTGCATTCTATTTGGGGGACAGATTGGTTGCATGTCACAGTAAGAAGCAAGAGTCAGTTTCTTTATCTACAGCTGAGGCAGAATATATTGCAGCAACAACATGTTGCACACAAGTCTTATGGATGAAACAAACTTTGAAAGATCTAGGTATTAATTTTAGTGAACCAATATCAGTAAAGTGTGACAACACCAGTGCAATTAACATCTCTAAGAATCCAGTAATGCACTCACGGACAAAGCACATTGCTATAGGGTATCATTTCTTGAAAGAGAAAGTTGCAGAAGGAGAAGTTAAATTGGATTATGTCCCAACTACAGAACAAGTAGCAGATATTTTTACAAAACCTTTGCCCAAGGAAGTATTTGAGTACCTTCGAAGCAAATTAGAAGTAGTCACACTTCCTAAGAAGTGACTAGCTAAAAGGATCACTTTCTGAGGGGGAGCATTTGATTATTTGACTATTCTTTTGCTCATGATCATAATTTGTGCTAGATGCAACAAAGTGTGCCTGAGAAGAGGATGGACTCAGGGGGAGTCTGCAGCAGCCCTTTGGTATTATTGAAAAAGGGGGAGAAGAGTTACGAGGAATGTACACGGGTGTTGCCAATAATTCCAAAGGGGGAGATTGTTGAGCAAGGTGTTGCAAGAAGTTTGTCATTGTTGTCAACACAGGCAGTTAGATCCAATGATGCAGTGGACAGACAGTGTAGGAGTCATTCAGATGCAGAAGATAGAAAAAATTCGAAGAAAAAGTCAAGTGAGAAAACTGTCGTGATATCACGACCTATTTTTTGTCACGATTTCGTGACAAGTTGGAGGAGAGAGAAGATGCAGCTGAAAATGTCACGATATCATGACAAGTCGGAGGAGAGAGAAGGCGCAATCAAAAATTTCATGATATCGCGACAAGTCGGAGGATAGAGAAGGCACAATTGAAAATGTCACGATATCGTGACAAGTCGGAGGAGAGAGAAGGCGCAATCGAAAATGTCACAATATCATGATAAATCGGAGGAGAGAGAAGGCACAATAAAAAATGTCATGATTTCATGACAAGTCGAAGGAGAGAGAAGGCGCAATCAAAAATGTCATGGTTTCACGACAAGTCGAAGGAGAGAGAAGGCATAGTTGAAAATGTCGCAATTTCATGACAAGTCGGAAGAGAGAGAAGGTGCAAGGCAAATTGTCACAATTTCGCAACATGTTGGATGTTAGGATACTATCCTAACATTAATTAATTAATAATAATAATATATGTTATCCTATGGTTATATTAATAAAATAATATAATAAATAATATAATAATTAATTATATTAATTATTATATTATTATAAGATTAGGGTTAGAGTTAGGAAGCATGGTGACTCTTCACTCATAACCCTAAAGGGGTATAAGACACTATGTTATTCTATCATTTAATATATCCATGAATATGAAATATAATACAATTCATTGAAGGAACTTCCCGATAATACAAAAGGCGATTCTTTTAGTTTTAGGTCTATTTATTATTTATTTATCATTTTATGTGCTAGGAACCTTAGGTTCCTACCATCTGGTATGAGCCGTATGGATCCAACCATATGGGACATAAATATCAAAGGAATAAAAAATGACATTGCAAAAATTAGAAGAATGATTGAACGAAAACAAAATAAACAAATGGACCGTTCTGATCGTATTATACAAAATTTAATGGAAATGCAAAAGGAGACCCTAGCCATGGAATCCAAGGAAGAAGAGGAACCCATAGCCGATGAATCTCAGGTGGTATCCATTGCATCTTCCAAGAATGAAGAAAATGAAAAACCTAGAAAAAAATTTACGAAAGAACCCGAAGCCATAAATTTTCAAAAAGTAGATAATGTACTTTCGAAAGAAAAAGAAGAAAATTTTTATGCAAACCCTAAAACTATATATGTGCAAAAAAGGACCTTCGTCAATAATGTAAAACATAGGAGCTCTCGAAGAAAACAAAGGAAAAATAAAGTGCTCACACAAATTTCAATAAAAATGAAGTTTATTAGGTATGCTTGTGATGTTGAAAGGAATGTTGTTTCCTACCAAAATTGTTACGCAGCAAGGTTGATGACCGCATATAAAGGAAGAAGAAAAAATTCCAGTAAGGTTTCAAGGCTGATGGACATCCTCATCAAATCAATTTATGATAATAAAAATATTTTTCTCCAAGACATTTTTCCAGCACAGCTATCCTCCGTTCGGCCTCCACCATGGCCACCTCCTCTAACAACATGACAAAAGCTCCTGTCAATGAATGACAATAAGATTGTTCTTCTGCATTATGGAATGAATCGACAAACTTGTTTAGATGAGAATTCTAACCGAGGAAGAAGGAGAAAGCCAATTTTTGTGTAAAATTATTGGTGCCCTAAGAACGTGAAGCTTCCCAAATTCTGTACAAAAAAAAAAAAAAATTAAGACGCATTGTAAGATCTAAAATTACCTATTAACGCCTAATATTTGATCCGTTAAGGCCATCCTCTCGCGTGGAGACAAGTGTTGAATCCGGGCAGCAATAAAGATTTATCGTGTGAAGCGTATTAGGTTTTCATCTATTTTCGGAACTTTGCAAAGTTTCAGGATGTTAAATGACCTAAATTGTTGAAAAAATTCTAAAAAAAAAAAAATTAACCATTCGTATCTTTCACTCATTGAGGTATATCAGCAAAATAAAGAACCCCAAATTTCATCTACCTTCGGTCATTTGATATTCAACAATTTAAAAATAAACGTGATTCCTATTATTAACGCTGATCTTTGACTACCACGTGGCAGTAAGTTTTTATGTTTTGACGTTAAGGCTTCATTCTAATCGCCATACCGAGATAAGTTCCAAAACATAGCCATGAAACTCTTCAAACATCCCCTTTAATTCTACGATCAGGGATATTGCGATTCATTTTTATTGTTTAGTATTTTCCTACCGATCCGTCGTCACAAATCTCGTCCAATGACGTCAATGATCCCTGAAGGAAATAAATGGTCGTCCTTCAAAATTTTAATTGTACCTCCTATTGTAGAGTGTTTTACGGTGAAGTTATACTGCACGTGAAGACAACTGAATGGAAGAAAACCTTAAAAAAATCAAAAAATCAAGAGAAAAATAAACTCATTGTCATCCGAAGGAGTCGTTGGCGACGTAACAGAGAAATATCAGTGAAAGTCATAAATTAAAATTATATTATAAAGTTTAACTTTAATGAACACCGAAAAATTACTTTTCTGTCAGCCAGAGGGTTAACATTTAATTAAGCAAAGTTTTAAAATCAAACAAAATACCTCAAGTGGAGCCGGTTTTGCTGTCTCCTCATTCTACAAGTTGTTGAAACCAAACAAGGATAAGAAGAATTTTTTTTTGCCAGAGTGAATTCTCCTATCGAGGTGCTCTTTTTAACCATGATTCTGGATCGTATTTGTTTACTGTAACGACACTGGTCACCAACATTTGCACAACCAGAAGACGTTCACGATACACCATGTGAAGCACTTGGGAGGAAGAGCATGGATATATTGAAAATATGTGAACAGGTCATCCCCGATTCCATGTATGTCATGCTGTAGTCGAAGTAAAATCTCTGTTTCCAAGCCTTCAATCCAAACACTGGGAAGTTTACAAAGCCGTAATCATGAACAAATGATCTTTCAAAACTCATAGACATATGTACAAAGCTCAAATCATTGAAAATTCATATACAAACTAAAATTTTAGACAGATAGGGACGAGAGATGCAAGCCTCTTAAATCTGCCCCTTTTAAAATAAACAACAGAAAATACCGACAATTTCCTTTCAATCCTGCTTTCAATGCATGCATAAGACCACTTGTCAAACACTACTGGGAGGATCTTCAACCCAATTACATACAGCTCTAGGCCAACTGGTACGAATACAATCCACAAGTGTAATATGTTGTGCATGGTCATACTTTGATAGAGAAGGACCTGGAGGTTCAAAAGATCCATCCTTTACACTTGGTCCAACATTATGTGATGAAGAAACATCTGCCATAAAATGACACCCTGTAAAATTGGCGTTCATAATTGGCATAGAGAGTGTCCTGAAAATTCTTCAAACTGGATGCGTCTGCGAGCGCAAATGTGACCAGATTCATAAGCCAAAGTCTAAGACCTAATCTGTTCGCCCAGTATGTGGTTTATGACCACCATGATACCACTATTCCTCATGTCATGTTGTTTGCCTAGCCCATATTAGAGCATTAGCAAAGAGATGCTCAAAAGCTTAATTGTGGCTCCTCATCTCATCACGGATGGTCATAAGAAATGTCAATATTGTACCTTTGCAATATTTCTTTTTATTCACTGGTGACTTGTTGAAGGAGGAAATTCGAATGAATGTTTTACCACCACATCTCAGTTCAAAAATCACAGGAGAATAATTTTCAGCCTTTTTTAGCTTTGAGGACAAAGCTCTTCAAAGAGGGATGGCATGTTAGGATACTATCCTAACATTAATTAATTAATAATAATAATATATGTTATCCTATGGTTATATTAATAAAATAATATAATAATTAATTATATTAATTATTATATTATTATAAGATTAGGGTTAGAGTTAGGAAGCATGGTGACTCTTCACTCATAACCCTAAAGGGGTATAAGACACTATGTTATTCTATCATTTAATATATCCATGAATATGAAATATAATACAATTTATTGAAGGGACTTCCCGACAATACAAAAAGCGATTCTTTTAGTTTTAGGTCTATTTATTATTTATTTATCATTTTATGTGGTAGGAACCTTAGGTTCCTACCATTGGAGGCCAAGAAGCTAAGTCGAGAAACTGTAGCAATTTTGCTACATGTTGATTTTTCGTTGACCGAAGCAAGAAGAAAGTGTTAAGTTGAAAAGCTGTAGCGATTTCGCTATGAGCAAAAGTTGCACAAAAAAAAGGTGTAGCGATTTCGCTACGGGTAAAAGTTGCTCAAAAAAAAGGTGTAGCGATTTCGCTACGAGTTGAAAATGCTCAACACGAAGGTGTAGCGATTTTGCTACTAGACAAAAGTGCAAAACTTAAAGATGCAGCGATTATGTTACAAGTCAAAATTTCATGGGTAGAAGCAAGTTGGAAGCACAAGGCACAAAGTTGTAGCAATTTCGCTACTGCATGAAGCACAAAATGTATGGAAGCCGAAAGCATCATGATTTCGTGACAAGAATGAGGATGACGTTAGAAAAAGCTGAAAGTGTCGTGATTTCACGACAGGATGCAAGAAAAGCTGCTGGAAGTCAGAAGCGTCACGATTTTGTGACAAAAATCAGGATGAAATCAGCAACTGATCAAAGTGTCATGATTTCACGACAAGAATGGTAGTGAAGCATTCAAAGGCCAAAAAGGGTCGTGATTTCACGACGACAAGGTCAAGAAGGCGTACGACCACAAAAAGTGTCACGATATCGTGACGTGTTGCTATTTCGTGGCAATAAGCTATAGGAAGGTGACGAAGGTGGCAGAAGAGTTTGAGGTCGACAAAGTTAAATTTGGGCCGACAGATTTTAGGGTTTGAAGCCGACATCTTCTAGGGTTTTATAGCAGATGTTCTTAGAGGTTGAAGCCGACATCTTCTAGGGTTTACGGCCGACATCTTCTAGGGTTTTACAGTGGATGTTCTTAGAGTTTGAAGCTGACATCATCTAGGGTTTTACAGTGGATTTGAAGCCGACATCTTTTAGGGTTTTATAGTAGATGTTATTAGAGGTTGAAGCCGACATCTTCTAGGGTTTATGGCTGACATCTTCTAGGGTTTTACAGTAGTTGTTCTTAGGGTTTGCAGCCAACATCCTTAGGGTTACAGCCGACTAGAATTTAAGATCTGTCTTGAAATTTATTCTATATAAGGAGGACTATGTAGAGTTTGAAAAAGTGTGGCGAGGAGATAATGTGTGAATGCGAGAAGAGTGATTGTGCAAGTGAAGTTTGGTCGAGTATACTGCAAAGTCGTAGTTCAAATCTGCATATCGTGATTGCATGGATGAAAAGCACAATGTGTAGAGATGGAGTTCTAAGTTCAAAATGTTAGCACACAAATAGTAGAAGTGTCGATCATCCGATTGCAGCAGAGATTGCGAAGTACACAGAAGCGATCGGACAGTGCGAAGAGTTTTGCGCAGAAGCAAAATGCAAAAAAATAGTAGACTATAAGGAATAAAGTTTTATTCTATCATTTTTATTATCTTTATTGTTCTCCAAGTTGTAGCTTGGTATAAGGGGTTGGTGCCTCTTTCCAGTAGGTGCTGGTAAAATAGGAGTTGGTGCTCCATTCTATTGAAGCAGATAAAGTTAAGGGGTTGGTGCTCCTTCCAGTTGGTGGTGGTAAAGGATTATGTAAAGTTGTAGCTTTGCATTGACTGGATTTGGATGGTAGTCCAAGCAATCATTTTTTAGTAGTAGCCACATTGGTGAACCTTGTTAAATTGCTATGTTATGTGTGATGCTTTATTGATGCATTTAGTATCTCTTTTATGTACTTTAAACTACTGCTGGATTTAAAACTAATTGTTTTAGAAGTTTTTAAAGAACACACTGATTCACCCCCCCTCTCAGTGTCATTGTGATTACAACATCATCCCCATCCATTGGCTAAATTGGGGCATCATCCGCATCCTCACTCTAGAAGTGCTACATATCTGGAGCCTCGTTGACTATAGTGTTATCCCAAATAGTCCAGGAAAACTCATAATCCTTGTGATATGGGATCCCCTACTATAGACTGAACTGCCTCAAAACTTGGTCATAGCGATGGAGCTCCACCTCTCCCATATCCATCCTCAGCCAATAGGTTTGCCTAACGTGAGCTAGCTCTTGTCTGTCCTTGACCCACCCTAGATGATCTCTCCAAGGCCTCCAGGTAATTTAGTCGAAGACAAGGTCGTCAAGTAGTCTCTGGGACATTAGCAGATCTATCCACCACTATGACCCTCTTTGGAGCCACTAGTAGAAAACTCGGTGCCTCTACCCGTCAATCCCTGTCAGTGGGAGCCCTACCGACCTCCACACCATGATGTGCTCCCAACACCAAACCTATAGTAGTGATGTCATGACCAGACATCGATCGCCCTTGTATACGACCCCATGTAGGATCCTATACAATTGACATAGTACAAAGCTCCCCCAAGCAAACCTGTACCCGTGGTCTCTCATGTCATAGACCACATCTGTCAATAGCCATGGTACTCTGCATCCACTCTGATGGCATAGCAAAAAACCACCTACCACCCCAGCCAAAACTTGTGTCAGTCTAGATCCCCCAGGCATCTAGCATAGCGACTCGATGTTCACTTCGCCCTTCTCCAGGGCGAAGCTCGGATCTCCACACAGTCGCATCATCGCATGGCCTTGATTGGCCATGGGAGTTATTAGCTATCCTTTTATGGGGATCCTCAAAATCCTCCATACATCCTCCAATGTGGGAGTCATCTCCCTTGTCGATAATTGGAAACAAGAAAAACCCAGATACCACCTCTCTGCTAGGGCTGTCAATAGCCCCATATCTGTAGAAACCTGTGGCATATCTGCCACATGTTGCAAGCCGACTTGAGCCAACTAATCTCGCTCTACCTAAGATAGAGCTGCCAAGTCATCCCTCAGCCTACCATATTTCCATTCTCGGCTCTTTAGTAATCCTCTCTGCAACATAAACAACAAAACAATAAAAATCATTAATAAAATAGTGATTAAACATGCAAGTAAATAAGTTCAATTTCATACAAATGATGATATCGTCCACTATTGGACGATATCATCCCAAATTTGAGCAAATTCATATTCAATTTTGCAAGAGGGAATCATCCCTTATTGTACGAAATCATCCCCATATCGTTGATTTCGCCCTTGGACGAAATCGGCAATATCGAGATGATTTCGACGAAATTGAGACGATTTCATCCCGACGACGTTGACGGCCCAAAAACGGCCGTGATGCTCAAAAATAATTCAAAATTAATCTAAAAAGCATGAAATTCAAAATTAAAGCATTCTAAATTAAGTTTGGACCCTTACCCGTAGCCCATGCTGGACCTTTGTCGATATGTGCGCTGTCTCAACCATCTTGTCTGTAGAGCTCTAGAAACCAAGAAAATGAACAGTAAAAATGAATTAGGGTTTTTCCCTATTTTTCTTAATTTTATTCAAAAACAATTAAAAACATTTTAAAATTTTGCTTTTCCACTTTTTTATCTCAAATGTTCGATTTGGGTAAAAACACGGAGGGGGCACCATAGTAAGTTGTCATATGATTCGACGTAGAATCATCGCCTAAAAATGGGAATAATTTTTGCTTTCTCATAGATCGATAAGAACTCATATTTAACGCATTTTCTTTGGAAAATTCGCTAAATAGGGGGCAAAATGTAGCACCCTAAAATTGGCGCAGTAAAACTTAGCAAATAATTAAAATTACTTTAGTAATAATTCAAATTTAAATTTCAAACCCAAAACCGCTCCAAAACCGCCTGCTACCCGTTTCCTCATTTTTTGTGCCATTTTTAGGATTTGTTTTGTCCATTGGACGATATCGTCATCGATCAGACAATATCACCTTATATCGAACAAATTCTTCTGGAACAGAATGTCCAGACGATTTTGTCCCAAAACTGATTTTTCATAGTTAGCTTCTGTTTCAACAGTGTCTCTAACCTGGGCAAAAGCGTGTCTGTGCGGTTAGAGACTTCCCCCATTGGAGATCTCCCAAATTGGGATGATATCCAACCTTCCAACCTCCTTCATATGCCTATTTAATCTTAGGCCCTCCCCTTGACATTCCCCTAGCTAAATTTTTTCGTACTTCAAGTTTTATTTGCATTAGAATGTCTTAGACTACTGTTTGCCTTTGTCCTTTTTCAAATTTTCTTGTAGGAACTTTGTCATTCTTTAGCCGAAGCAAGTTCAGATTGTCGCAGATGATCTTGTACAATATCGAATGATCATGCCCCAATTCGAGATGATTTTGTATTCTGTAGACGATTTCGACTATAGTCAACATTGGGGGCAATCCGTGCCCTGAGTTTGCATTCTTTACCTTTATCTATTGTTTATTTCTGCATTAAGTTAAGCTTGTTATTACTTTGCATCTTGGAGTTCACCCATGTAGCTTAAATACATAATAAAATCATGATTAGCTATTAAAGCATGATAATTTACTTGCATTTCTATTTGGGATTATCTTATTAACATCATTATTATCATTTCACATCATTTTCCTTTATCAGGATAGCTGCATTTTCTATATTCTGTGTCTATTTCTTTGATTGCAGGTCTCTAACGAATTCGTCTGATGAATTCGTCAGACGAATTCATCAGATCTCAGACGATCCTATCAGATCAGAGACAATCCTGTCAAATTCCAGGCGATCTAGACTGCTTCAAAAATTAGAACCTCCATCATACATTCGGAATTAGGTATGGTTTTTCTCACTTAGCTTGTTCTTTGTGTTTTTTGTTTAAATCTATTTTTTGTATTCATTTAAATCTGCATTTCATATAGAAAAAATTAGATTCATTTGTCCAAACCTAGGATTTGAATGATTAAAGATAAAATTGAACACATCAAACACATTCCCAACCTAGGCGTGGAAACTGCCATTCAAAATTTTCCTGGTGAACCCACCATCCGTCGAAAAATCACCTTAATACTCCTCCCTCGAGAGGTGGGACCTTCAAAGGGCCTCTCAGTCCGAGGTATTGTCCCATCCTTCTCGCATCCCCCTTTCGGACGTGGATCCTTTAGCCTGAAGGTAAGGGTGCAAAAAATTTGGAGCGATACAAGACCACTATATACTACTCTAGACTAGCATAGACCACTCTAGATTAGTGTAGGCCATCATAGACTTTTGTAGACCTACGTAGGCCATTTCATCAGTCTATAGGCACGAAACCTTACTAAAATACACAATTCATGACCCAACTACCTTCTATCTATCAGGAAGCCACCCATAAGTTCCCTAAGAAAATATAAACCCTTGGTCCATCAGTGTGAGCCTTATAAGGCAACAATGACGATTGCTCCAGGGATATGTGCTCCCATGCCCACACTTGTAACAAAGAAATCCAACTCAATCCCTTCCTCCTAGAATATACTACATCGTGTAGCTCCTTGTATACTTGGGCCAACAATGCAGGTGCCCACGCAAATACAACATTACTCTTCACCATATCACATACCACATTCAACACATTCCAAGTAAACAACACCTCAAAAGTATTTGGCAGTGCATAAGTGGAAATCATCATCACCACCATGCACTAATGCTTGGAAAATATCTTATTACACCAAACATACTCATAGTCCATCTTCTTAGTATCTACCTCCCTCCACCTATCCCCAAAGGCACACTCCATCACAAACGCCTACCTATCATCTGCTGCTGCCCTCACTGGAACACCCTTAATGGGAAACTTGTAGATCCTATACACATCCTCTAAGGTGATAATAATTTAACCCATTGAAAAGTGGAAGGCATTTTTATTTGGGTCTCGCCTCTCACATAATGCTAATATATACACTCCATTAGCATGAATACTATTACATTCCCACACTCCTCTAAACCACACTGCATCCAACCACTCTTGATCTTCCTTACCCTTCATAATATAATTCAAATCAACCTTCATTGTACACACACGATATTGTGGCTCGATATTCTTCACATGTTCATCCATAAACAAACATAACAACATCCATATTAGTTCCATATACAATTCTATTCAAATACTTTAAATAAACATAAATCAATTTTCTCACACATATTTCACACACAAATTAATTCATTTAATTCGTCATGCACTTCGAGATAATAAAACATACACAATCCACAAAACACAAAAAAATACAAATACAGTTACATATTTGGACATCCATTTTACCATTTTATGGTGAAAGCTCAAACAGACATAAAAAATAGTGCATATCAGGCTCCCAATAGCTAATTTCAAATTCACCCACACTTACATCATGGTACACAATTCAAACATATGCCAAATGCCACAACACACAAAAAACATTACATTTTTGAATACCCAATTCATCCTTTTATGGTGAAAGTGTCAACGATTGTCAAAAGTAATACACCCATAATGGTAAAATTCATAGTTAAATTTAATCAATTTATATCACATTCATATAACATGCCAAATGAAGCCAAAATAAAAACACAGTCACACATTTGGATACCCATTTCCCACTTTTATGAATAAAATTCAATCACATTTCAAAAATAGTACCAGTGGCTTCCAAAAAGCAAGGTCAAACTATGCAACTACACTACCTGTTAACTAGTAAAACTAACACAAAAATAGGTCAAACCTAAAAAATGATTACACTTTTGGGTACCCATTTGGCTTGTCTAACATTTTGTATTCCAATTTCAATTAAAATTAACATGCATTTTAAAAATAAGGTGAAAACCTCCCTTCCCCCATTTCATGCTTTTCCAAAAATAAAATCATAAAATGACATAATTAACGAACACTTATCGATGGATCTCCACATTGAATTCCAACACCAATCGATCCCCTCACCATATTTGTGCCCAAATCTATCAATCGTTGCTCACCACTCACTCTCCAAAGCTGTCATCATGAAAATGACCCCCCATGCTTCAAAAAAAGGTTTAAATATACCTAAAACCCTAATTCAGCCCTTGCCCTATGATTTAGGTCAAATTCACCTCCCGCCCCATGAATTTAGGTTCAATTCAACCCCTGACCTATGAATTACACCTATGAACCTCAAAATCTTAAAATTTTCATCCCAAACCCTAGGAAATCTTCCCACATTCCTCTTCATCTAATTTTTCATCAATATTGTCATCCATTTTCTTCTATCAATTGATTCATCATCATATCACCACATTTCACTTACCTCATTGCTGATTCCTCATTTGAGTGGGTATTCATATCCAAAATCTACTTTGTATGCAACCAAACAATCAAATATCCAAATCATGGATATCGCATCTACCTACAATTTGTTTTGTTGAAGATTATCTTATGATAATAATCTCAATCCCAATCAAATATTTGTTTGATCATGAGAGATATGCGTTATCATAGATATTTCAGTCTGACATTCATGTCTGTCAAATACATAATGAATGGTACGTTTGAATATTCCTAGCACAATATTTGGAGATGTAATTATGGCATTGAGGTAAAGCGGCCCTGCTTGTATATTGAATGGTACGTATGAATAATCCATGTCACCTAGATCAAATGTTTTGACACATGTTACCATGAACTCATTAATAAATTAAAAGCAATAATTTGAATAGGCATTTGTTCTATCCATAATTTGGACCATCCTACATTGGTCACAAAAGCAAAGCAGTCATAAGTTTCCTTTGCAAACAACTAAGCATGATATCAGGAATATTGTACTAAATTGGTAAAATTATACATTGCATCCACAATCATCCATTTGCATTCATCATCAACATTTTTCATTTTCTTTATCTTATATTTTCTCTCTTATCCCCCTCTTCTTCTCTTCCCTCCTTCATTTCTCTTTCTTATTCTTCTCTCTTCTTTCTCCTTTCTTCCTCTCTTTTCTCCTCAGATTCTAGATCAATGTTGTATGGTCATGCTTCGAGCGGCTACATACCTTTGATTGTATTCTATTCTCCCCTTTATTCCCTCATATTCTACTTTCTCCCATTATATTTTTGTATTAAACTATGTTCCACACAGTATAGTACAAAAAGGGGTAAATGTAGACACCCAAAATTTGCACATGTCTACCTCTACGCACTTGTAGATCTATACAAACACTTGTAGGTTTACATAGACCATCCTAGACCTTTCTAGGATATTTTAGACTTGCATAGGATATTGTAGACCATTATAGACTATTGTAGACCACTGTAGACTATTGTAGACCACTGTAGACTACTCTAGACTAGAATAGACCGCTCTAGATCAATGTAGGCCATCATAGACTTTTGTAGACCTACGTAGGCCATTTCATCAACCTATAGGTACGAAACCCTACTAAACTATACAATTCATGATCCAACTACCTTCTTTCTATTAGGAATCCACCTATCAGTTCCCTAAGTCAACCTAAGACCTTTTCCCACACCTAATTAGGACCCCACGGGACTATTAGTTTCCAAAACTCCTAATTAAGTTAATTGAATTTCTAATTTGAAAGTCACTTCACTTAAGTGCACTTTATGGATTAGAAAGTTTAATTAGGATTTTAAACCCAAATTAGTCCTAATTATTCCCTCACACATGTGTGCACCAAATTAGTTAGGATATTTTCTAGGAAATCCTAACTCAACCCTCATATAACCTAGGGATCAACCAACCCTAGTTAACCCTAATATCCCCTCACACATGTGTGAGGATGATATATTTATTTAGGTAATATGGGAATGACACCTCACAAACCCTAACATGACCACAAGAGGACTTGACCCTAGGGTTTAGTACACCTAACCACACCCCCTACACCTTGTGTTTTTCTATAAATAGAGGACCAAATTCTTCATTAAGAATCTCTCTCCCTTGTTATCTTACATATACAAAATTTATAGAATTCCAACCAAAAGTACAATCTAACATATTTGCATTATGTAGATAGCATAACACCATCTTAGGATTCCATCCAAACAAGGATCTCCAATAGAAAAAACCTGCAACTCAATTCACCCCCTGCCCCATGAATCTAGCTTCCAATTCACCCCTTGACCTATGAGTTGACCCTACAACAATTTTTTCTCAGTGAATCTATTAGGTCATAGAACATGTGAAAAGGGAGAAGCATCAACATCAACACCATCATTTCCCCACATATGAATGAAGCCTTCCTTCATCGATGAATCTAAAAAGGAGCTATCCGATATTTGATTTTCATAAAAAGGATTTTGGACAATCCGCTTTGTAACCCATGGACTCATTTTAATGAATAAATAATAATATTCTAAGAATTTATATGTTTTGTATTATGCTTTATCAAATGGCTAATTTTGTACGTTTCATTCTGGCACGCCCATGGGACCCCCACAAATATTTGTGCTAGAATAGTTTTTATTGTGAATCTAACAAATTTCCTATTTTTATTCTGACAACCCCCTCAGGTCATCAGAATAGGAATTTCAGGATCCTAGATCTGATTTACCCCTAGCCTATAAATCCAAATCAATTTCACCCCCTGCCCTGCAAATTCAGCATAACTACTCCAAAAACCCTTAAAATTGTAGAGGTCAGCCATATGGAACAAAAGGAATCAGGTATTTTCCTTAAAATTATCTGTTTATCATTTTTTTACAAGGAAAATTTCACTAGTAAATGCATCATGTCATTCGGTGAATTTCTTGTTTTAATGCATTTATCATACCAAGAACATTTAGTTCAGTTGCTCTATATTTCTCTTTTTGTGTGTAAATAAGAGTTACATTTCTCTTTGCTTAAAGGATTAAAATAGGCTTTCATTTCTACTCATTCTTTTTGTGAATCATATTTTTTTAAAGTCTTTTTTATTACAATAGCTAGATCTTTCAAATTTTTTTCCAAAAACCTAAGTTAAATTAGAAAGTTTAGTTCATTTATATTTTCAAAAATATGTTCATTTCCTTGCTCAAATCATATTTTAAATAGATTTTTATTTCTCCTTTTGTGTCATTCCATCAATCTCTTTTAAAAACACATTGCATATTTCCCTTTTCAAAATTGCATTTAGGATTAGGGTTTTCAAGTTTTCTTTTGTGTCTTTTATCAAAGCATTTCCAAATCTCTTTTTGCACCAAAAAGAAAAAAAATAGTTTTTCATTCCTTTCATGCACCTAGGATTAATGTATTCACATTTCTTTTTGCATTCTTTTTACAAAGTATTTTTATAGTCTTTTTTGTACCAAATCAATTTCTAATTCCTTTCATGCATCTAAGATTAAGATTTTCAAATTTATTTTTGCATTTCTTTTTGCAAAGCATTTTTACATTCCTTTTTTTACAAAATAAATTTCTAATTCCATTTCACGCATTTAGGGTTTATATTTTTTAATCTCTTTTTACATCTTTAATCAAAGCATTCTCAAATCTCTTTTTGTACCAAACATCACTTTCCAATTTCTTTCTTTTGCACCTATATGATAATTTCAAATTTCTTTTAGCATTTCTTTATCATAACAAGTCATTTCCCTTTCACAAAAAGCAAATTTCACACTACTTTCTTGTCTTTAGCTTAGACTTCCCATTTCTTTGACAATCACATGCTTCACTTGGGTTTCCTGTTTACTTCATAAGCATAGATCCTAGATTATTTTCATAAAGGCACATAGGACTAGCTTTGCTTTCAAAATGCATTTTAAATCTATCTTTTGCTTCCAAAAAATGCATCTAGGGCTAGATTTTCATTTCAAAAAGTCATTTAGTTAGATTTATTGCTTTTTACATCATCGTTAGACAACATAAACCCACACACACACATGGTTTAAAAAAAATGGTGATATTGGACTTCATCCCCAATCCATCATTAGAGACTGGTGAGGCAATAGTCTTACCCTCCACTAGCTCGCCCTTCTATACACCTAGTAGCCCCACAGGAGTGTTTTTCTAAACTTCATCACCAAAAAATCCCCCACTTTTGAGATTGGTCTTCTGGAATTCATCACCAAAATTAACCTTCAGAGTGGAATAGTATTAGATGCCTTTGTTCACAAGGCTAACATAATTTGTGAACACGGTAACTGTCATTATTGACTAAGCCAATTCGAGGGTGAAGTGAAAGCATGGGTATGCTAGTAGCAGGTCTCAGATAGTACCACCTCTTCTCATGAGAGGATACAACAAACTCATTTTTGCACTTTGAGTTCTCTCCCATAGGTTATCATTTTAATGCACCTTCCATATAGGTCACCATTCGCACGTCATGATATTGTTCTATTATGTGCGCCTTTGGGTGTTGTAGGAGGTTCTGTACTAATGATACTCCTAATTTTCTAGAGTATTCATGCCACTACCTATGATATTATCTAGGAAGTATATTTCCAACATCAAAACACACTCAAACAAACAAAATATTTTCTTTTCTACATTTAGAACCGAAATTGGTTTTGCATTGTTTACATGATCACAAACTAGTTTCAACACATTTCACCATTCAACACTTTGTTGTTCAGATATCTATAGTATTTCACTACTTTTATTTTGTCTTAGTTACAATTTGATTCTAAACTTCACAGGGTTGCTTCAAAATCCCTTTACACATCACACTCAGAACCTCAGATTTTAGTCGTTGTATAGTTTTGAAGCTTCACGATACGATATATGCCATCATGCTTATTTTTACCCATAGTAGAGCACTCAAGCAAGTGCACCATATAGAGGAGGCTTATAGAACCATTTCTAGTTATCCTACCCCTCCTCCTTCACTCACAAAGGGAAAAGCCACATGCACACCAGATCTGCTCATAGGGTTTAATCCATATTACACACACGATGTCTCAAGGTGAGACATCCACTTCGAGTGTAGCCTTTGCCACTTCATTTGAAGAAGATCATCCACTCATTTTTACCTCATCATTACATAATACACCTGCTAAATTTTGTTATCATGTGATCTATATTGCTCCAGGAAATCCCCACCCTTTCTTCACCATAGATGAGGAGACCCCACCTACGTCTCCTACCTTTGCACACCCTTTTTTTTAGAGTTTATCTCAATCCCTCTTTTATAATGAATCCTCTTTATTAAACTGTACTCGCCCTAAGGTTGCATCTTTTGCCTCTACTATAGGGATGATTTTTTATCCCTCCTATTCTAAACCATGCACCCATATACCATCATTTAAAACTACACCACAAAAACCCCCTTGCAGCAGTAACAAGAACCACCTCCACCATCATACCTACACTCTTACCAAGAGTTACAACCATCATCTTCCCAACAACAATTTTTCCTATTCTTTGCATACATGTCATAGCCACCTCCTCAAATGCAATCAATACAATACCAACAACATCAAACAATCACCCACAACCAATATGGAGTGAACACATTCATCACTCCACCTTCCCAAGCTCCTACTTTAGAAGCTTATACTTATTTCTCCTCATCCTTCATACCTACATCTCAGGTGTCTAGGATGTATGCTACCCAATATTTTGTTCCACCTCCATCTACATCTACCTTCAGATTACCCCCTCCTCCTCCTTTTCAGGTCCTGACCACTAGTCCTCTTCCCACCTTTAGACCAAAACCTACAACCTATACCCCTACCCCCCAAGATACTCCATGTAGTTTAGTTTTCCCACATATTATCCCTCAGGATAGATGCAGGTACCATACTTTGACACCTAATATCACCCACATCTTGCACCATTAGTCGCAATACCTCCACCATCATCTACTGGACCTACATTCTTTATGCATCTCCCCTCTTGGTCATCACCTCCTACGGCCCAACCATTACCGTAGGCTCCTCTCCAGTAAATACCCATACCACAATTGCACACCTCATAGCCACAATACTATTACCCTCAACAAATACCCATTCCACAACCTAGTGTTCCATTTGCTGTGATACCATATATCACTCAGTAGCCACCTCATCAGGATCAGTTGCAATAATTTACCCCTTAATACTAGAAAGAACAAATCCAATATATACCACACTATTAGGCTTCACCTACCTTAGCATCATCCTCCACACCTTTACCACCCAAAATTCAACTTTTACAATATGAAATAAAGATGCTAAACCTTCACACAACTAGTTATTGACTGTAAAAACCAACCTATGATGAACTCTATAATGATCTAGTCCATACATTAGTTCATACCACCTTATCCTTATCACTTTGAGATCCTAAAGTTTGATAAATACAAGGGTAAGGAATATCCTCGAGACCATGTGAGTAATTACCATTCAACTTACTACTAGCTTCATAGTAGCAACCCTCTTATGTTACATACCTTCTTCCTTTTGCTTGGGGAAAATCCCTTGACTGGTACAACATGCTCCTACACCATAGCCTGTACACCTTTGAAAAGTTTGCCAACTCCTTCCTAGAGCATTTTTCCATAAATATAAAAAATATAATTAAATTTTTAGATGTCTACACCCTACGATAGGCTGATGATGAACCTGTTACTGAGTTTATTTCATAATGGAGATCGATAATACATGACCTCACCCATAGCCTCCCCACTTCTACGTTAGTGACACTCTTTTCCAATAGTTTTCATAAATACATCTCCACCTCTTTGCAGCTTCATCAAAGTTGCATATTTGAAGAAGCCATTTCCCAAGCCAAAGTCATTGAGGACATCAAGGTCCAATCAAGAAATATCAAGTTGATATAGAACCCATACTACAACTCCAATTTCTATTTCAAAATAAATACACCTAATCAACCTTTTCCTAGACCACCACAACCCAACCAAGTGGCAACTACTACCTTAGCACCCTCAATAGTCCCACGACCCCCTCCTCTAAAACAACAAAATTTTCAAACCAATGCACCTCTCCCCAGGGCTATGCATAAGGGGTCAACCCTAAAATCTATTTATAAAATGAAGGTGAATAGTCTTGGAATCCCAATGATATTTGTAGAAGTATACATGGCAAATTGCATTTATTTTTTTCCAAAAAATTTTAAACTGTGGCAATTTTCATTAATTTATCTTCAAAAAATTTCAAATCGTGGCAAATTTTTCTGTGTTGGGGGCTATGAATATCCGTTTGAAAAATATAAAAAATGTACAAAATATATAAAATGTTAGGTCGATATGAAAGACTTTAGGCTGACATGACGATCGATAGCATGACGATCGACTACAGGAATGTTGTTCAGTTGCAGGAATGTCGATTGGCTATAGGCATGCTAATAGGATGTAGGAATGTTGATTGGATTCAAGCATACCGATTAGATATAGGAATACCAATAGAATGTAGGCATGCCAATCAACTACAGGCATGAAGATCGATTGTAGGTATGATGATCGGCTACAGGTATGACGATCGTCTATAGGAATGATGATTAGCTACAAGAATGACGATCAACTATAGGCATATCGATCAGCTGTAGGTATACCAATCGACTACATGCATGATGATCAGCTACAAGCATGATGATCAACTACAAGAATGATGATTAGTTGCAAGTATACCGATCGACTGTAGGTATGATGATCAGCTATAGGCATGACGATCAAATGTAGGAATGTCGATTGGCTATAGGTATGATGATTGACTGTAAGCATGATGAGTGGCTACAAGAATTTTGAGTGGATGTAGGCATGCCGATCGACTACAGTCATGATGATCAGCTATAATCATGACAATCGACTATAGGCATGATGATCGAATGTAGGTATATCGATCAGCTATAGGCATGATGATCGACTGCAAGCATGATCAGTAACTATAGGCATGATGATAGGTTGTAGGAATGATGATAGATTGTAGGAATACCAATCAATTGTAGGCATGATGATCAATTGCATGTGGATCAATTGTAAGCATGCCGATGTGCTGCAACAGTGTTGAGTTCCTAGTTGGCAGAGACTCCTCTGTAACTGATCAGTTTATTTCGATAGTCACTCCTCTGTAACCTTCTCAATTTTTTCATTGTTTCAAAGCTATTTTAAAGTTAAAGTATTTTTGATGTATTTTTATCAGTACCAAGTACAGTATATATACAGGTAGTATATGAGGCAATTTGGGCAGGAAAAATAAAATCATTTATAATTTGAAGGTGATTTGGGTGGAAAATATAAAATCATTTATAATTTGAAGGTGAATTGGGCAGGAAAATCAAAATCATATGTAATTTGAGGTCGGTGAATTAAAATAAAGTTAGGTTCATGATTATCAACAACAGGCACATTTACCCCAAAGAAAATTCCACCCTGTAAATTTTGGGCGAATGGCCCCCCAGTGAAACGAACCAAAATTAGCCTTTTTAAATTTAAAAAAACTTAAATAGAGCCAATTTATGATATTTCATGCTTATGCATAACCCTACCTCTCCCTCCTTGGCCTAAGAAGCCTCACGACCTATGAAAATAGGCTCCACAGTGCAACCTTACACCACTCTCTGAACCTTTGCCATCCCTCTTCCAAATATTGTATGACATAGGCCACATCATCCTACCTAAAATATGACCACTTGATCCAAATAAACCTAAGCCTCAAGGATATATCAAGCAAGCCTTATATTCATATCACTGATAGTGCGACCATGATATCATTTTTTGTTGCTATTTTCATGGTTATATCCAATATCTCATCAATAGGGGTACCATCCAGGTCTCAAACCCCCTTGCTCCACAAAATAAAAATTTAGGGATCTTCCAAAACCCCTTACCTGACCACAGGGGGACTAATCCCAAAATAACTCCACCTAATCTCTCAAGGCCACCTAGATAGGTCAATAATGTCCAACATAACCCCCCTTCATGTGATATAGTGGGCATGATTAACATTACCACTTGTAATAAATGGTATCCCTCATGCCAAACCACACCTATCATTTCCCCATCGATATCATTTACATCTCCATAGTCTCCTATGAATTCTAACGCCACACCTCCTCCACCATAAAATGTTATCACAATCTTTGGCAGCCTTAACCACCATTTGCGTACCACTCCTACCTGGTTATCCATCTATGACCTTCTATAGTAGTCCCAACCACATCATGAGGTGTTGAATAATATCCTGCATTCTATTGATCTTGAGACTCACAACATGAATGCCTTCATGAAATTCATAGGAAATATTCCATGCTAACTTCAACCCTCTATCAATTTTCATGATCATGATATCATGGAACTCATAGGAGAATAAGCGGATCTCCCTCTTCACATCCAAGCAACCATCAATGACATCACCTACAAGCGTGTCCTTGTTGATATAGGTTCTTCTATCAATATTATTTCCACAACAACTTTACATCATCTGCATATCTTGCTAGCTCATTTTTCCACCCCATAACTCGATCTACATGCATTCAATGGTTCCATGTGACCCATAGTAGGATCCATTGTCTTACCCATCTGGGTGGGTATCCGCACCATCTCCATCCTCTTCCATATCATTCAAGGTGAAATTTAGTACAATATTTTGCTCAATCATCCATGGATCAGGGACATGCAGTGTGTCCCTTCTACATTACACCATTATCTCTAATATATCCATGATAGACTTATACACTATGTTCCTATCTACGGGGACCCCTTTAAATTCTACAACATCCCAATCCTTCCACTAGTACCTTCATCATATTCCACATAAATCTTTCATGTTTCTTCTCATCAATCTGTTGAAGCATCGACATCTTCCTCCACATCCACTTCACTACCACAATATTCAACAAGGACACACACCTTAGTGTCCACACCACTAGAACCAACTATTATGGTACCTAATCCTATTACCATACCTTTTTCACCACCTTTCTTGTGGCGACCACCACCGTATTAGCCATAATATTCCACAAACCTATCTACAACATCAAGACCATCCTCATTACCTACATCACGACATGTCACTCCATATCACCACATTCCTCTATGAAACCTCCTCTACTTCCTACACCTAAAGTACCTTGCTTTCCTTTCTATCCATTACCTAGGTCATTCATGTCTCCTCGTAGTACAACACTGGTGCCCACTCCTCCTCCTTCAAAATTTCCACATGCATATCACCCTATCCTAGCTATGGTATCTGAATGCCATGAGTGGGAGGAGTGAGCTTCTCACCTCGATGATCAGTTGTTACACCCCTCTACTGCTACCATAAGATATTCTCAAATTGCATCCTCATATTTTGATTCATATTCACCGTCCCATTCACCACATCATATATCACCCCATATTTCTATATTTATGATGAATTTAGGTCTAGGTGATTACAATGTACATTATGCCTACATATGCCCACCTGTAATCGACTCCACACATGAATTTGGCCACACTTCACCCTCTGTTTTGACTATCAAAACTATCATACAATTAGGGTCTCCTAATAACTAAATTAACTTTGTATATGCAGGATTCAATTCCTCACTCCTGCTTGTAGTCCCTCCACCATCACAATATAGTTTTTGTGGTACATTGGATCACATGGCTAACCCCCATTTCACCTTACGCTACCTTCAACATTTCCATTGGTGTGGATTTGGGTTAGGCCATTATGAACAAGGGTTACGTACACCCATCAATCTCCATGTGTAATTATCTACTGATAAATTTGGCCTAGGTTATCATCCTACCGTCATTCACACACTTGAGGATGAGCTTCAAGATATCTCTCTACACCATTCCCCACTTCCAACACATACTTTAGAAGAATATATCAATATGGATATTTTAGAATACAGCCCATCTCCTCATTCAACCATCATAGTTCTATGTGATTTCTTTCAAGAGACTACCTTCTTCGACACTACATCGTCATGTTGTGTCAACGAGTTAACAAACCAATTTGTTGCCTTGTATTTAAACAATCATTATCCAGAGCATCACATGTCATCTCCTCCACCATAACCAACATATTTGGCCACATTCCCACCTATACATCGGTAACTCCATTGCTCCTTTACTTGACCACATTCTCCACCTGTTGTCATGTGCCCTCCATTGAGCCTCCTACGATGTTCACATGTTATTGAGTCTTCATCATTAGACTCTTCACCATCGACATCCTCCATGTCATTAGTTAACATGGTCGACATGGATTTCTTATCCCCAATTTGATATACACACCAAAAAAATTATGATGACACACCAAATCCAAAATTTGTCGATCTCACACACATCTTTCCTATACCATCACCCCAATATTTCCTACTTTCACCCCATGTATTGCATATTGCTAACACCCCTTTGCCTTCTACATGACCTCACATCCCTTGCATGTACCACACATACATCTACATAGATGATGCATATGATATTCCCAAGGCCATTGATGACCTCCACCTTATTCCAATTCTAGAACAACTTTGTGATGGTTCCCACATGCTAATCAAGGAAACCATTGATGTAGACATCGGTGATGATACCAAAAACCCTCACATTGTCAAACTAGCCACTATCCTTTCACCTGAAGAGCACATTTTGTTCATCGATTTCTTTAAAAATTATATCATAGTCTTCGCATGGTCTTACAAGGATATGCCAAGCCTTGATCCCACCCTTTTTGTCCACAATATCACATTAGACAAATATGCCAAGCCTATTAGATAAAAATTATGATGCATGCATCTGAAAGTTGTGGTAGTAGTAAAATATATCCAACATGGTTCCAATGCCAAAACCTTCTGGTGAGGTCTGTTTCTGCACCGACTTCCATGATTTAAACAAAGCTTGTCCCAAGGAAAAATTCCCTTTACCTAACATCGACTCTCTAGTCAATTCTATCGTAGGCCATGAGATTATCTCCCTTATGAATGGATTCTCTAGCTATAACCAAATTAAAATCAACCCTGCTGATTAGTACAAAATTTCATTCACAACCTCTTGGGAGACTTTTTGCTACAAGGTTATGCCCTTTGACCTCAAAAATATTGGGGCAACCTACCAGCATGTAATGACTCACATATTTCATGATTACATGCATAAAATTATGGAATATTATGTTGATGATCTCATCACGAAGTCCAAAGAACGCTCACAACATTTAGATGATCTTTGTAAGATCTTCGATCGTTTACTAGAACATAATGTGTGCCTTAATCTAAATAAGTGTGTCTTTGGTGTTACTTTAGGAAAGATCCTAGGGTTCATTGTCTCTCAATGCGACATTGAATTAGACCCTAAAAAAGTAAAGGCCATCATCAAGATTCCCTACCTACCAACCTAAAGCAATTACATAGCCTCCAGGGCAAAATCACTTCCAATCGTCGCTTTATCACACAACTATCAGACAAATACAAACCATTCAATCATCTCTTACAAAAGGAAGTCGCTTTCAAATGGTATGACAACTATCAACAAGCATTTGATTCTATTAAAGCCTACCTCACTTCTCCACCAATTATATATCCTCCAAACCCATAACTACCACTTACTCTTTATGTCACAGCCATAGATTTCACACTAGGCATATTATTAGCCCAAAATAACTCTCTCATCAAAGAGCAAGCCATATATTATATAAGTTGTATGCTAGTTAGGTATGAAATACATTATGGATACATGGAAAAACTATGCCTAGCTATAGTATTTGCCACCCAAAAACTTCATCATTACATGTTAAATCACACTACCTTTGTCATCTCTCGAGATAATCCGCTTTGATATATAATAAAAACATTTACTACAACTCTCATACAACAAAATGGATTATGCTTTTAACTGAATTTGACCTATGTTTCATTTCATAAAAATCCATAAAAGGATAGGTCATCATAGACCAACTTGTAGAGGATCCATTTCCAGATGATCAACCTCTCCTTATTCAGCTTCTTGATGATTCCATAATTCATATTACAGAAGTTGAAGAGTATGTTGAGCCAAAAACATAGGCCGATCCAAATCTTCTTTGATGGCTCCCAATGCACTCATGATGAGGGTGCAGGCATTGTTTTCTTCACACCTGAAGGGGAACCACTCCCCTTTTCATTCAAATTAGTCTTCCCTTGCAAAAACAATAATGTAGAATACAAAGCCTTAATACTCGAATTAAAATAGGCCCAATCCATGCACATCATATGCCTTCACATCATAGATGATTCCCTCATAAACCAAGTGTAAGAGATTTAGAAATATCGTTGTCTAGTTATCCAACAATACAAATGGATTGCATAATAGCTTCTTTCCCAATTCGAGTGGTATGATATTGAAGCTGCTCCGTCATCATCAAACCATTTTTTTGATACAATGGCCTCCTTAGGATCATTAATCTCACAAAACTCCTTATAAAAAACCATGTGTGTATCCATTCACACCCTCACTCAATCTGCCATATCACTTATACCTCCCATAGATGATGGTGGTATTCATGTGGTCAACACTAAACCATATGATCCTTGGTTTGCTCAAATTAAGGATTATATTAATTTAGGATTCCTACCATGTGATCTACCATATTCTCATCGCCAAGCATTCAAACAAAGAGTGATTCATTATACATTGTTGGGGGATATCCTCTACCATCGTAGTTATGATGGCATCCTCTTGTGTTGCTTAGAACCATATGAATCTTAGAAGGTTGTAAAATAAACCCATGATGGTACTTGCGATGGCCACTTTAGTGGCATGGTGATCACAAAATGCATCCTTTGCATGGGCTATTACTAGCCCAAGATGGAATATGATTTTTGTGAATATGTGAGATACTGTGTCAAGTTCCAAAAATACGTAAATCTCACACATATACCATCTCAAGCATTCCAACCTATTAATTCCATGTGGCCTTTCTCTCAATGGGGCCTTGAACTTATCGGATAAATCACACCCACTTCATCAAACAATCACAAATTTATCATCACTACCACAAAATACTTTACAAAGTGATTCGAAGCCATCCCACTTGTCCAAACCACAAGAGCTAAGATTATGGTATTCATTATAGACCATATCATATTTTGCTTTGGAATTCCCTCCCAAATCATATTTGATAATGGGAAATCATTTAAGAACAAAACTTTGTGCATCCTCTATGCCAAATTCAACATTCATCATAGACTTTCATAGACCTACGTAGGCCATTTCATTGGCCTATAGGCATGAAATCCTACTAAAATATACAATTCATGACCCAACTACCTTCTATATATTAGGAGGCCACCCATCAGTTCTCTAAGGCAACCTAAGCCCTTGGTCCATCAGTGTGAGCCTTATAAGGCAACAACGACGATTGCTCAAGGGCTATGTGCTCCCATGCCCACACTTGTAACAAAGGAATCCAGCTCAATATCTTCCTCCTAGCATGTACTACATCATGTAGCTACCTATATACCTGGGCCAGCAATGCAGGTGCCCATGCAAATACAACATTACGCTCCACTATATCACATACCACATCCAACATATTCCAGGTAAACAACACCTCAAAAGTATATGGCAGTGCATAAGTGGAAATCATCATCATCACCACGCACTGATTTTTGGACAACATATTATTACACCAAACATACTCATAGTCCATATTATTAGTATCTACCTCCCTCCACCTATCCCCAAAGGTATACTCCATCACAAATTCCTACCTATCATTTGCTACTGCCCTCACTAGAACACCCTTAATGGGCAACTTGTAGATCCTGTACACATCCTCTAAGGTGATCATCATTTCACCCATTGGAAAATGGAAGGTATTCCGATTTGGGTCCCACATCTCACATAATGCTGATATATACACTCTATTAGCATGAATACTCTTACATTCCCACACTCCTCTGAACCACACTACATACAACCACTCCTGATCTTCCTTACCCTTCATAATATCATTCAACTCAGCCTTCATCGTACGCACATGATACTATGGCTAGATATTATTCACATGTTCATCCATAAAAAAACATAACAACATCCATATCAGTTCCATATACAATTCTATTCAAATACTCGAAATAAACACAAATCAATTTTCTCCAACATATTTCACACTCACAAATTAATTAATTTAATTTGTCATGCACTTCGAGATAGTAGAACATACACAATCCACAAAACATAAAAAAATACAAACACAGTCACATATTTGGACATCCATTTTACCATTTCATGGTGAAAGTTGAAACAAACATAAAAAATAGTGCATATCGGGCTCCCAACAACCAGTTTCAAATTCACCCACACTTACATCATGGCATGCAATTCAAACATATGCCAAATGCCACAACACACAAAAATAAATTACATTTTTGAATACCCATTTCATCCTTTTATGGTGAAAGTGTCAGTTGTTGTCAAAAATAATACACCCACAATGGTAAAATTTAATCAATTTACATCACATTCATATAACATGCCAAACAAAGCCAAAATAAAAACACAGTCGCACATTTGGATACCCATTTCCCATTTTTACGAATAAAATTCAATCACATTTCAAAAATAGTACCCCATGGCTTCCAAAAAGGAAAGTCAAACTATGCAGCTACACTACCTATTAACCAGTCAAACTAATGCAAAAATAGGTCAAATCTAAAAATTGATTACACTTTTGGATACCCATTTGGTTTGTCTAACATTTTGTATTCCAATTTTAATTAAAATTAACATGCATTTTTAAAATAATGTGAAAACCTCCCTTCCCCCATTTCCTGCTTTTCCAAAAACAAAATCACAAAATGACACAAGTAACAAACACTTATCGATGGATCTCCACATCGACTACTAGAACCAATCTGTCCCCTCACCATATTTGTGGCCAAATCCATCAATCGTTGCTCACCACTCACTCTCCAAAGCTGTCATCATGAAAATGAACCCCACGCTTCAAAAAAAGGTTTAAATATACCTAAAACCTTAATTCACCCTTTGCCCTATGATTTAGGTCAAATTCACCTTCTGCCCCATGAATTCAGGTTCAATTCACCCCTTGACTTGTGAATTGTACCTATGAACCTCAAAATCATCAAATTTTAATCCCAAACCCTATGAAATCTTTCCACATTCCTCTCCATCTAATTTTTCATCAATATTGTCATGCATTTTCTTCTATCAATCGATTCATCATCATATCACCACATTTCACTTACCTCATTGCTAATTCCTCATTTGAGGGGGCCTTCATATACAAAATCCACTTTGTATGTAACCAAACAATCAAATATACAAATCATGGATATCACATCTACCTATAATTTGTTTTGTTGAAGATTATCTTATGATAATAATCTCAATCCCAATAAGATATTTGTTTGATCACGAGAGCTATGCGTTACCATAGATATGTCACTCTTACATTCATGTATGTCAAATACATAATAAATGGTACATTTGAATATTCCTATCATAATATTTGGAGATGTCATTCTGGCATTGAGGTAAAGCGGCCCTTCCTGTATATTGAATGGTACGTATGAATAATCCATGTCACATAGATCAAATGGTTTGACATATGTCACCATGCACTCATTAATAAATCAAAAGCAATAATTTGAATAGGCATTTGTTCTATCCATAATTTGGACCATCCTGCATTGGTCACAAAAGCAAAGCAATCATAAGTTGCCTTTGCAAACAACTAAGAATGATATCATAAATATTGTACTAAATTGGCAAAATCATCCATTGCATCCACAATCATCCATTTGCATTCATCATAAATATTTTCCATTTTCTTTCTCGTATCTTTTCTCTCTTATCCCCCTCTTCTTCTCTTCCCCCCTTCCTTTTCCTTTCTTATTATTCTCTCTTCTTTCTCCTTTCTTCCTCTCTTTTCTCCTCAAATTCTTGGTCAATGTTGTATGGTCATGCTTCAAGCGGCTACATACATTTGGTTGGATTCTATTCTCCCTTTTATTCCCTCATATTCTACTTTCTCCCATCATATTTTTGTATTAAACTATGTTCCACACAGTATAGTACAAAAAGGGGTAAATGTAGACACCCAATAGTTGCACATGTCTACCTCTACATACTTGTAGATCTATCCGAACACTTGTAGGTTTACATAGACCATCCTAAACCCCTCTAGGCTATTGTAGACTAGTGTAGGCCATTGTAGACCATTGTATACTATTGTAGACCACTTTAGACTATTGTAGACCACTGTAGACTACTCTAGACCAGCATAGACTACTCTAGATCAGTGTAGGCCATCGTAGACTTTCGTAGACCTACATAGGTTATTTCATCAATCTATAGGTACAAAACCCTACTAAACTACACAATTCATGACCCAACTACCTTCTATCTATCAGGAGGCCACCTATCAGTTCCCTAAGGTAACCTAAGCCTTTTTCCCACACCTAATTGGGACCCCACAGGACTATTAGTTACCAAAACTCCTAATTAAGTTAATTTAATTTCTAATTTGAAAGTCACTTCACTTAAGTGCACTTTATGGATTAAAAAGTTTAATTAATATTTTAAACCAAAATTAGTCCTAGTTATTTCCTCACACATGTGTGCACCAAATTAGTTAGGATATTTCCTAGGAAACCCTAACTCAACCCTCATCTAACCTAGGGATAAACCAACCCTAGTT
Source organism: Wollemia nobilis (assembly GCA_028583015.1). NCBI lineage: Eukaryota > Viridiplantae > Streptophyta > Pinopsida > Araucariales > Araucariaceae > Wollemia > Wollemia nobilis. The sequence goes on along the minus strand of JAQPPZ010000690.1, from coordinate 7,056,711 downwards.
AACTCTAATATCCCCTCACACATGTGTGATGATGAGATATTTCTTTAGGTAATATGGGAATGACACCTCACAAGCCCTAACATGACCACAAGAGGACTTGATCCTAGGGTTTAGTACACCTAACCACACCCCCTACACCTTAGGTTTTTCTATAAATATACGACCAAATCCTTCATTAAGAATATCTCTCCCATGTTAGCTTACATACAAAAAAATTGTAGAAATCCAACCAAAAGTATAATCTAACATATCTACACTATGCAGACAACATAACACCATCTCAGGAGCCCATGCAGACAAGGATATCTAACAAAAATCATCTGCAACTCAATTCACCCCCAACCCCATGAATCTGGCTTCCAGTTCACCCCCTGACCTGTGAGTTGACCCTGCAGAAGGTTTTTCTTAGTAAATCTATTAGATATACTTTATTTTATGTTTTTATGATGTTCTATGCAATTTTTATCACATTTTAGCATAATTTTCCTTTGTGTCTTTATCATCTTCTATCAATATGGGGCCTGACTAAGGCAAGTCCCCAAATACACTAACCCTATTTTTTAGGTCCCAAAATAGGTGGAAAAGGAGAAGCATCAACATCAATATTACCGGTGGCCCACATAAGCATGAAGCCCACCTTCACTTACGAATCTCAAAAGGAGCTATCATACTATTTGATATTCATAAAAAGGATTTGGGACAATCCTCATTTTGTAACCCATGGACTCATTTTAATGAATAAAGAACATTATTCTAAGCATTGGCATGTCTTGTATTATGTTTTATCAAATGGAAACTTTTGTATGCTTCATATTTCAATGGTGGTTTTCTACTCCACCTTTCTGCTTGTAATGGTGACTTATTTTGGCCACTAAAGTGGTACAATTTTTTTTTTTTTAAATTTGTGCTTCTTAACAACACAAACAAATTTAGTGAAACTAGATAAGAATTAACTAAAATGGTTCTTAATAGATGCACTATAAATGGTAACAATACATTCACTTTATTGCTCCACTAATTCCTCAAAAAGACTCTTAACAATTCCACTATAACCTTTCAAATATTAATTTGGAATAAATTCTTTTGAATTTCACTACAAACATAGTTGTAGGATCTAGTCTTCTTTTCAAGATATAATATAGGTATTTGATAGATAGTTGTAATTTTGTAATATAATCAACTCCAAATTAATGTGCAAATGAACCTTAAAAAGAACTTTTCTTTTTGCACTTCTTTGAAGACTTATAATGCAATATTTTTCTCTATTTGCAACTTTCAATCTAAATAAGGTGCCTTAACAAATTGGATAAATGATCCAATTTTTGAAGTTTAATCAATGAATATGATTACACCCAAGTTGCATATATTTTTAAAACAAAAATGGTTTTGTAGAGGATGTAGATTTTGGTGATTAGGTTCACCAAGCTTGTTGCTTCTTTGTAATATTATTTTTGGATTTGGCAAATCTCCTTCTGGTCTTCTACCTTCTTATTTTTGGGCTTGTTGTCAGATGGCGATAATTGTACCAAATCTTCCACTTATCAGAACCTTCTTCTTATTATTGCTGAGCTCTTTAAAATATCTCATAGAAATGGAATTTGTAAGTGGTAGGTCCAAAGGCTCATCTATTTTATAAAACCCGTAGCACTGAATTTCCCTATTCCTATCTTGGAACAACCGTAGCTTTGATACCACTGATGTATTTAGCAACATTACATCAGGAGACACAGATTAAAGTAATAGAACATATTATTTAATGAATAGAAGTGATACAATCCAAATGGAGCTATGGCCATTTATATAGGAATATGGATTCCTTGACCAACACTCTAACTAGTTGTGCAAGGGGACACCTCGTACACTTAAAACTTGCACAATGACACTTGTGCATTTGTTATATTGCATGTAGTATATAGATAACTTCCCCCTAAAGTAATATATCATATCCAAATTATGTAATATATTCTAACATATTAGTTATCCCTTGCCCAATATTACTTGTACTATGTCAAAGCTTTTATTTCAAAAATGAACCTCCTACTATATCAATTAGGGGAAAAGAGATTCACTTAAATATTTTAGGAAGTGATATGGGCAGAGTGGCTCCTACTTCAAGTGAAAAAGATATCTTAAGAAGACTCTATCCTCCGTTCACTCTTCTCAAGAACTGTTGCTCCCATATCTACTATATAGTTTTTACCATGGATACCATATCAAGCTATGCAAGGATATGGGCTACGGTTCTTTAGAACATAAAGAATGGATCTCTTCTTGAGCTCATACATAAGATATACAAGCATGAATCTTGTAGTGCATAATATTATTTCTTGTACCTTTTCCTAGAAAAGATAAAATCTAAACCTATTGGGGAATTCCACTTGCAAACGGGATGCAATTTTGCACCCTTTTGTATCCAAGAGCATGCTAAGTAGTAGCTAGATCTCCACCATGAGGATTCGATTGATCAGGAGGCTAGCCCCAAATTTTTTTTGATAGAAGTATTGCCATTCAATGGGCCTTACTGGAAAACACACGTGGAGAGTTTGGAGGTACACATAATAGGGGGTCCATGTCAAGTGAACCCCAAGAAGTGGTGAAACTGAAGTCTATTGTCACACGAACCAGTACCCGAGGAAGAATCATGTATGGTAAAATTTATTGCCACATTGATCATCAAGTACATAAGTACTGGTATGCATGATGATATACCAAGTAAATCATTTGTAAATTGGAATTTTTCTAGGTGATGCTAGCTAGACTATGAATGATACCTCAAGTTCAACATAATCTGGTTTGGGCATTGTATATTCACTAGATAATTTCTAGGCCGGATCAATTATTTTGGCATACCACTTGCATCACACTTTTGTGTACATAAGCTGGCAGCTAAATAAAAGTGCAATAAGCACATGGCCAATGACACCATCACATACATTGGTAACCCACAATGGATTTCTAGAAAGTAGGTTGGTTTTGAAGCTCCTCCCTTTGCTCCTAGTGTTATTCTTAGTAACCCCATGCTCAATGGACCAAGGCTCAAGATTCATGCATAACTTCACGCAATATCCAAAAATATATGCATCATAATATTGAAATTAGTACCCATCCCTCCAATCAATATAAAATGAGCTATAAATAAGGCATCAAGAGGGTAAAGAGTAACAACTGCTAAAGCAAGAGTAAGATAAAAATGATGCTTTGATAAGAGATACTTTGGATGAGTGATGATTTATTGATAAAAAATTTATGAGATTGTGTTAGAAGGAAATATTATGATGAATTCTTCTGGTATTCTATCTACTCTTGAATTAGCCTTGGTATTTGGTGGGGTATGTTGATGGAAGAATAGTCTGTAGGGATATCCTATGGACTGCTTTCCAATTCATTCCTTTACTCTACCTCATTTTCCTTCCTACCCTCTTCCCTTTCTCTTTTCTATCCCTCTTGTCCTCCCTATTTCTTCCCTTTTTGCTATGATATACCCAAATTATGCCTAGGCACTTTCCATTTCCTCTCCCCTTCTTCCCTTGGTTATACAACCATCTTTTGTTACCTCTGTTAATAATTATTCCATCCCTATTTTCCTCTCCCTTCCCCTATTAAGAGGATATTTTAAATCAAAATCTCTTTCTGGGTTCCTCTCTTTCACAAAGTGGAAAGCCCTTGTGAGTCGCCAAGAGTGTGGGTGAACATTTTGCATCTTTTCACTCACTCTCACTTTTTCATGATGATGCTCTTATGGATTGACCAAATTTTTAAGCTGATCCAAGGCATTGATGGCTGAGGCAGATTTCAAGATCAATGTAGACGGATGGAAAAATAAACTACCATGAAGTAAGGAGAGATCCTAAAAATCTACTTCCCAACTTTATATGGAAGAACCAGAATCTCAAGAATCCACCTAAAAGGAATAGAAGAATGGGAAGGAAGCATGGATAATTTTTGTCCCACAATTTCATCCACAAATTGAAAATAACTATGGGATGGCAAAGGCATGAGCCCGATTTCCTATCCATTGAGTGGAATATTGGGATAAAAACAAACAAAGGAGTGGGCCTAAACTTTATTCCAAGGTTGAGGTCACCACATGCCATGATGAGAGCTTTTAGGATCCCTAGAAGTAAGCATTAATAACCTTAGTTACCTGATACAGACAACCGATGGGCACAAGGAAGAAATTTGAATTGCACAAATTTAGAGGTGACCAACCTTTGATATTTTTGTAGCATGAAGGGACAAGGTAGATTGGAATTTAAGAAGCTATGAGAATGATCAAGGGACCATATATCTGTATAAGTACCTAAATTCCTCCGAAAAACCACCATCCCTCCTAGAATAGAGCCACTACAAATTTTCCAACTATTCCAGTGGATTATCTTGCCTGATGCCATTAATGCTATAATTTAAATTTATTGTAAAATCTTCTATAAATAGTGGAATGCTTGCCATTCCAAAATATGGCTCTTTGGCCTTTACAATTCATTTGTAATATTCTTCACCTTATAAATAATAGTATATCACTTTTTGGTCTCTCAATATGTCATTGCTTATTTCTTTTGCATAATTATGGATGTTTATTTTTCCTATGGTTGTTTGATCTTATTAAATTAAGTATGATATATAAATATCTTGGGTCTGGTTGGGTGGTTCTAGAATTCACATCCATATTTGGGCATTAGGGTTTTATTTCTGTTAAATTTGATCAGGTGGGAGTGCTCTAATTCTACTACCTGGATTTTATGTACCCTCCCATTGGGCTTGGAATTTTCTCTTGCTCGCTACACTAAAATGAGAAGTGAGGATGAGATGAGCTGATATATTAGGTAGTGTACTATTTTTTGCATCGATGGCATCTAATGTGTGTGTCTTGATGCAGCCATACCCAATCCTTGTTAGTTCTTCCTATGGCCTCCCTTTATTTTATCCCTTATTTCCCTTTTCTCTTTTCCCCTTTGCTGCGTAGGTAGCTAGAACGAAAGGAATCGACTTTCTCTGGAGATTGACCTCCCCTATCTCTCCCAGGCTAGGTAGCCATTCAATGTTTGTCGGGGACAATTGGGTGCACTCCTGCTCATCCAGTGATGGTTTTCACACCAACAACTACAAGTAGGTAGAGCTATCCAAGGGAGTGTATCTTATTTCAATCAACTAAATTTTGACTAGTGTAGAAGAAAATCCTTTCTCTATGTTGATTGTAATTTTGTGCCAACATATCTCCTAAAGCATAGTCTATGTCTACTATGTATAACAGTAAGGGTCTATGAAGGTTAGGTGATATAAGGACTAATGGTGACATCAGATAGGATTTGAAGGCATCAAATGTATCTTGACATCTATAATCCTTTTTGAGTAGCATACCCTTTTTGAAGAGCTTGATAAAGGGATGAGATTTGTTAGTGAGCTTAGAGATGAATCTCTTGATGGCTTGAATTTTACCTTGGAAAATTTGGAGTTCAATTAATTTTCAAGTGTTGACATATCAACAAGTTGATATTTTATTAAGGTAAACTTTGATGCCTTTTAAGATACAATAAATCTTAAGATCTTTCATGATATTACTGCAAATATGTATTTTTTTAGATTTTAGGCATATCTTGTACTCCATTGGTCTCTCAAAAATATGTCTGAGGTCTTAGACATGGTCATTTTAGTTTAGGATTTGACCAAGGAGATCATCTACATACTCTTCCATGATATCATCCATTATATTTTGAAATATTTAGATCATTACTCACTGGTACTACGTTCTTCATCCCAAAGGGCATGACTTGATAGTAGAAGCTTCCCCATAGGGTAGTAAAAGTTATTCTAGATTGATCACCAAGGGCTATCTTGATCTTATTGTAATCTAAGAACCCATCCATTAAGGAAAATTTTACATACCCTACTATGAAATTGATAATCAGGTTGATGCTGAGAAGAGGTAGGTCATCTCTGGGATATGCTTTGTTGGTGTCACAAAAGTTAGTGTATGATCTAACATTTCTCATTTTCTTAGCAATGGATATAATGTTAGAGAACTAGTCAGAATAGTCTATGGCTTTGATGAAACCTATTTCGAGGAGATTTTGAAGTTCCTTTTTAACTTGGAGGTCAAATTTAGAAAGCATTTTGTGTAGTTTTTATTGTATGGATTTTGTGTTGGGGTGACTACCAGATGATGAAAAATTGGGGAAGGATCTAGACAAGGGATGTTAGTGTAATACCAAGCAAAGATTTATTTGAATTACTTTAACAACTTGGTGTATTCCTTTTGTTATATCATGGTTAAGACTTTTCCTAATTTGAGAATATTAGGATCATCTAATATCCTAATATTGACATCTATGGTTTCCATAATTTAAATACAAGTTTTTTCTTCAAATTGAGGGGGGTTGGAATAAATCCAAGGTTTTCTAAGTTAGTGGGGTGTATGTTTGATTGATCATTATATAGCTTTTGTAACATTTCTATGATGGCCATTTGTGGGAAATATCCTGTAAAATAAAACTGATTTTGGTCAAGGTAGTTTGAGTGACTACCTTAGGGAGGATCATGCTTGGCATCCTTTTAATCATAATTTTTTTTGTTAGTGATCAGTTCTAGATAATCTAGAGTTAGTCAATTTACTCTAACATAACAGGTAAATTGAGAGACTCTAGATTCTATGATATGTGATGACCCAAACTCATCATCATTCATCTAACCCATTTAAATAAATGATATTGGCTAATAATCCTCTATCATAATGATCATTAATATCAAGTTCTTCATCATTTGAAGAAGAAATGGGGGAAGGCTCACTATGACTGAGATATAACCTATCCTGTAACATCTAATTCACGCTTTTATTTGTAAGGGTTTTTAAATGCCTTATTCATATAAACCTAGTCCTTTGCCTTAGTATCCTATGTTAGATAGCATTTTATTAGGGATATAATATGCATTCAATAGGAAGCATGAAGTATACTATAATTGAAATAGGTAAGATTTGCTTTCGTTGATTTTTTTATTGTTAGCCATCCTAGCACAATTGAAGGAGCAACTCCCTATTTGTACTATATTTCCCTTACTACTATAACTAGAAGGGAAGCTTGAAGTTCAAGGAGATAGAGGAAGTTTGTCTAGGTCCATGAAAGATTGATTATTATCTAGATTTACATTATTATTAATGATAGTTTATTTATTACCATTTTTATTAATTCTTTATTAGGTTGATGATTTAGGTTAAGTGATCTCAATGCGTTAATAATATGAGGATTATAAGGTGAAGAATCAATAGATGGATTCCATGAAGGGCATAAAATAGCCTTTTGATTATTGATTGCAATCGCCTTACAATATTTAAAAGGTTTGGAATTGATAGGAATGTTGTAACTTTGCTCTTGTATTCACATTTAAAGCATTAATGTAGAGTTGATGTGACAACCTACATTTTATGAATCCAAGGGCTTATTAAAATAATATTGTAATATAGGTCACATGGCATGCCATAGAAGAGAGTGTTGAGGGTGTATGGTTTGATTTTGAGAGACAAGACTATCATATTTCTAGCCTCGCATTCCTTGTTATCAAAAGCCTAAGTCATAATATTAGATTTATCCAAATCATATTTGGCTAGATCAAAATGACTAATGAACTTCAAGCCACACACATTTAAACTAAAGCCATTATTGACTAAAATTCATTTCATGAATTTATTGTTGATTTGGCTAGTAATGTATAGTGCTAGATCTTTGGTCAAATATGATTGATATATATCATCCTCATAAAAGGATATATTAGTATGACTAACTTGAATTAATCCCACTATGGAAGAAAATTCATTGGAATTTAAATTTTGAGGTATAATTTGTTCACTCAAAACCCTAATGAGAATATATCAATGTATGAAAGAAGACTTAGGGAGTTCATAGAAAAAGATATTTGTAGGGGTGTTTTTAAATTGTCAAAGCAAGTCAAAATCACATTTAATTTTGATCTTGGATTAGGATTGAATTATAAAGGGAGGTCCTTCAGGTGGAGATATTTTTTATTAAAATACCAAATGTGGTCTTGATGGTTGACTAGTTGATGGTTGTTCTAATGGTTGATTTTTATGTTACCTTGTGGTAACAAAGACATAGAAAATGTGATTCAAATGATGACATTGATTAACAGTATCAACTATCCCCTAATTAAGAGGTGGTATGCTTTGGTGATTTATATTGTTTTCTACACTTTGATTTTGATTATTGTTATTCAACAATGGATTTTGGAAAATACCAAGGTCTTGATTAAGATTGAATTCAAAGTTATTGATAACAATTTGGCTATTATTAGTAACATATTGGACCATATTCTTGAGGCCCATACTAAAAGCATGAAAAAATGCACCATACAAAATCAAATATACAACATATAATCAAATAGATCTTTTACTAATTGATAATTTCAAGGTGTTACAAGAGAATCTCCTTGAGAAATTGCATGTGATACAATTAATATAATGAAGGATGTTATTCCATTTTCTTAAAAAAATAATATTGGTGAAATGTGGAAGAGTCCCATGCTAGCATAGTCATTAGGGAATGGATTTTCGAGAACACTACCCGAGGGTTGGATCCAATGTCTTACTCTATCTTTAAATCTTGTAACCTGCACATAATATAAATGAACGCAAAACAATAGCATTTGCAGGACCCACCAAGGTTGGACCCATACTCAAAACCAAGAATGTGAAAGAATACAAAAAGTGGATGCATGCATATGATAAAGCAAATCTATGCTACTGCAGTAAGATAAAATGAGTAAAATGAAGAATTAGATGCTAGAATGACCATGCAAAATTAGAACCTGGACTAACATGTAAAAAAACAATGAAAACTAGTCACTTGATTGGGGCCATCTTGGGTCGAGATGGTCTCTATATGTGGACTGTATCTTGGCAAGAAATTCACTGTCACAAAACTGCAACTATGCAGAACCAAGTCTTGGTAGCGTTGGGGTGATCCAAGAGGTGTTGTCAATGGATTTTAACATGAACATATGTGTGATCTAGCTGATTCAGATGATTTGGAGTAGCGGTGTTGATCAAGCAAGGATGAGGAAGGTAGCATCAAGTATTGCATGTAAATCCAACAATATGGTAGTAGTGGGAAGGTTTGATAAGTGATTTTAGTAGCACTTCATGGAGATAATGTTCAATATTTGGATATTCAAATAGAGGGGGGTACCTCACTTTTATAGCCTTCTTGGCACACAGCCAAAGAGGTAAGTGGTAATCAAGGGTAGCTTGATTTCTAGTTAGCAGGTGGCAAGGGTGACTGCAAGTCATCTAGCACATTGGGAAATCAGCCATCATGCTAACAGGAAGTCCTGTTGCTTGATTAATTTTTTTATTTTTGTGGGTGCATGACTATATTGGGTCAAGATGGTCCTAGCTTTGATATCATATCGAGTCAATACAGTCATGCTATGAGACCATATCGGATCAATACGGTCATGCTTCCCATGGGGGAAAAGTGTTTTTTTGGAAAAAATACTAAATTAGCCCTGAAGCTGCCCTAAATGGATGACATAAGTTAGAAAGGAGGATTTTGGGAGTCTCCATGTGATGATGCATTTTAGGTGTTTACAAATACCCTTTTTGGAATGCTTTATGCCTAAGCACAATGTGAAGCAAAAATAGATGACCTAAAATGGTTTAATTGATGATGGATGATGTTAACTAAAAATGTCAATGTGAGATACCCCAATAACAGAAAGAGTGCACATAATTAAATGATGTTTTCCAACACATTGATGAATTTTATTTGATTTTGGTAACCTTTCTACCATGGGTAGATAATATTTTAGTCTATAAGAGATATGAGTTCAGTCGTGGATAGACCGGAATTTAATCTACAAGATTTTTAGGCTTTTGGGTATACCAATTGTTTGTTTTGTGGATTTTTGCTTTTGCCCCAACAAGGAGGGTGTATGATAGTTTTGGCAATGATTCCTGGATGAATGCAATTTCCACTTTTGAGTTTTTTATTGTTGAATTGATTTTAAAATACAAATTTTATGATTATTGACTACCCCCTCCAATGATGAGTTGATGGAGGAGGTGAAATATGATGATAGTGATGAGGCACTCAACAAGATTGAGACTTTTAGCATGGCCATATTTGAAAAATTTCCATTATGAGATCATCTCAATCGAAGATGGTTTCACTTGATTAGCTCTTTTTTTTATAACAAAAATGTGATCATCTAGGATGATCATGTGACACCACATGATCATCCTGGATGGTCGTGATTGCTAAAAATTATAAATAGTGGAATTTTTGGAAAGTGAGTAATTTTCACCTTGCAAGATGATAAGAGAGCAATACGAGGAGGAGATGAGTTAATTTTTTACAATGAAGTGTTGTTGGATTGTAAACTAACAAACATGATGGACCTAACCAGTGTGTCCATGAGTGGGGAAGCTAGTGCGAGAAAAGTAAGGATAAAAATCACAACTTTTATTTATCTAACTAAATGAACCCAAAATAAAACTAAACAAAAATGAATAGGTGGGGTGGGTGAAATGGGCAACACTGGATGAAATGAAATGTGGGTGGGTGATGGGTAGTTATATTTTCAATGATTTTTCCCTTTTTATGTACTCTTTATTTTTTGTATACATTTTTATGCTTTAGTTAGTGTGTTTGGGGGACCATATCAAGCTAAAACGGTTCCATTTTGTGGTTTTATCTCTTGATATGACCTCTTTTGGGAACCGTATCATATCAATATGGTCTTGTGTAGTGATCATATCGAATCGAGATGGTCATGTTTGGGGCCATCTCGTCTCAAGATGTGATAATATTTTTTGTTTTTTATCAGCTTAGTATATCCTAACACCACTTTTAAAACCATTTTAAGGAGGCTTGTGCTATCTTGTTGAACAATGCTGATGATTGGATGTGGTTGAAGGACTTGAGTCTTTAGCACATCACACAACTAGAGTTTGTGCATGCTGATTAGGCTTATTTGGTGGCACTGATAGATAGATAGGACCCTCAAACTAATACCTTTTATATGCCAACTGGTGAGATCACCATTACACTAGAGGATATCTATCAGATTCTATGAATTTTGATTGAGGGAGCACCTATTGTGACTGCCAGAATTGCTCAAAGAGAGGTAGTGTTACATTGTGTGTACCAAGAACACTAGAAGTTTGTGGACTATGACATTGACAATGGTAGTGTGTGTGTTGAGATCGAATATCACATAGGGATACTGATAGCTAGACATCTAATGTTGATGACACTAATATTTGATTTCATTTTTCTAGAATATTTTGATAGCAGGTTCCATTGGAACCTATTGGGCCTTATCCAAGACTTGGTGGACCAGCCTTCGATCGTGGCATGGGGTCCCACTCTACCAGCACAACTTTACAGAGAACTATATGAGATATAATAGAGAGGTTTATAGGGCTTAGGATGTAGCTTCCTTCTATAGGTTTTGAGTTGGGAGTATTTTAGCATGGATCAAGCTATTGAGTTGCCATGGGTCGCATAGAGAGACATGGTGGATAGGGAGATCCCCTATGCTATGCGATGACTACACAAGTGGGAGTGAGGCAAGAGCCATCCTTAGGAGGGATATCTAGATAACTATACAAAATATTGGAATGGACTATGACAATAATAGGTTACATGGAGGCCATGGAGGGGATCACCGACCTGGACTAAGGTATATGAGAACCTGAGGTGGGTGTTATGGGATAGGTGGTTGATAGGGTGACACAGGATAGAACATGAATAATTTTAGTACTCATGGGTGACCCACCAACCCAAAGTGAGTTAGGATGTATCTGATGAGATAGTGGTCTATAGGTGGAGTATGACTAATACTTAGTTAGTATGGCCATGAGCAGGAGCCTTTTGGATGAGGTCGATGAAGCCCTAACATATGTAAACATAGAGGAACTATTGGTGCAAAATCAGCCTATGATTGTGATTGCACCCATGAACTTGCCAAAATTGAGTAGACAAACTAAGTTCAGAGGGATTCTATCTAATCTCTAGAGAGGGCTAGTTCCTTGATGGTTTTTATGAGAAAAAGGAAAAGAGAAATTTACTGAAAGAAATGGAAATATAGCTATTGCCAAAAATTTTATTAGGGTGCAAATTAAACAACAAAAATGAAAAATACATATAACTCATAGCCTAAGTGCTTTCTATACCTTCATGCAAAAATCATGGTTCCTTAATGTGATTTAGATATTAATCTAACACATGCATGTATAAAGTCATTAACTCCAATAGTACTATTTGTAACACACATGAATCCAGATAATAGAACAAATACAACATATAATTTAGTAATGTAAATAGAAGCATCAAACATTCATACATACATTTGCACACAATGAACCAGAAGCCAATAGAAGCATATATTATTTCTTAAATCTAGAGTACATACATCCAGTCCTATAAAATTCTAAAATCTGGCCCTTATTATGGGTGCGCTCCCTATTATATATACTCTATTGTAAGCATATTTTGACAACTAATAAATTCTACAATATACAATTAGTTACAACAAATTTATTACTAAAAATATGCCAGTATTTTATTTCATGGCTTCTATTGGTTCAGGAAGGAATCAAATCACCAACGGTAAGAGGTCAGGATTTGATGCTTCAATCATTGTCTAACACTGGTTGCCAAGGTACATCCTTTTAAAAGTGCATTCACTTGTTTCTATTTATGTTCATATACTAAAAAAAAATCCAATATGTCATGACATCATGACATTCTGGTGCCTTGGCTTTCTTTTCTCCTCTGAGCCTATGAAACTCCGTCATGTTGTGAAATCGAGACATTATGGCACCTTGATTCTCTTTTCTCCTTCGAGTTTATAAAACTCTATCATGTCACGAAATCATGACATTATGGCACCTTGGCTCTATTTTCTCCTTTGAGCTCGTGAAACTCTGTCATGTCACAAAATCATGACATTCTGGCACCTTGGCTCTCTTTTCTCCTTCGAGCCTGTAAAACTCTATCATGTTGTGAAATCACAACATTCTGGCACCTTGGATCTCTTTTATCCTTCAAGCCCATGAAACTCCAACATGTCATGACATAAATATATTCTCTATGTCTTAGTCTTATTTGTTTCTCCTCTACAAAAATTGAAAAACCAGTTCAGGCTTTAAAATCTTCACTATCTTTGGTGTGGTCCTTTTAGACTAACATTATTTACACCTTCCAAGGAATTTTTCTAGTAAAATATTAGAATCCAGGACATTCATCCATTGGGAAACAGAGTCAAAACAATATGGAAGAGGGATTTTTTGGAAAATTAGAAAATAATTTCTTGAATAAGTAAAGCATTAATTTTCAAAATACTTCTTACTAGCTTATGTATACCTTACTATATTACATAAATCTTCTAGTTTACTTAAATTTTTGTAATCTTCCTCATTTCTAGCCACTAGTCCTACCTTCTGTCAACTGCATCTGCTCATTTATCTTGGACCTTATTTTTTTTTCTACCATTTTAATAATTTCATCATAAGTGAGGTAGACTTCTCTCCAAGTCTCATCATCGGGGTTTGAAGATTCCATAAATAAATGATACATATATTGCAACTCTTCCACATTGTCATGATATAATGTCTTCTACCTCATAATAAACTCTTGTAAGCAAGACTTAATCTACGTGAGATCCTGTATCATAGAAAACACATGTGTTTCCTAGAAAGACTCTTCCTAGCCTTATATTTCTAATTCATCATCCATAAAGGATCTCAAGGATGCTGTGAGTGCATATTCACATAGAATGCTCAAATTTTCATCCCAAAGACATGTAAGAACACATTTGTTTGCTAGGTTCAAATTTTTTACTATCCCTTTAGCTTCAACTTTGAGCTCCTGGAGGAGTTTTACCCCTTGGTTAACAAGTTTAAATCTACTAAAGAAACTCCTAGCTACAATTTTAGACTGTAACCAAGCTTCACTTTGTATCTTGGAAAAAATATTCTCTGGCATATTTTCATATAGGAATTGTATTATTGTTGCAGTGTTTGATCTTTGTCTTCAAAAATCTCACTGAATATTTAAGCTCATATTCAACCGTTCTAAGCACTTATTTTACTTTGGCTAAGTATAACAACATAGGTCTTGTTCTCAGACTCAACTGCAAGATATCTTCAAACATTTCCTTTCTAACTACTTTGGCCTTTTCTTTTGATAGGTTGTGTGCTTTGTTTTGTCCTTCTTGGACTTGTTTTTGGAGATCTTGTATATGTTGATTCATAGATTGAATTTGTTTAGTTGTTTTTTTAGCTTCTTCTTTGTACTTAGATGCTTCACTCATAGCTTCACTGAACCTGTCTTCCCACATTTTGGCCTCTAATTTCAAGGATTTCTCTACAAGCTTTTGTTCTTGCAATGTAGACTCTAAATCCTTTCTAGATTCTTGTTTTCTGATGATTTTTTCTTTAAATTATTCCCCATGTAATTAAATAGTTCCCAAGTGAGCTTGGGCCATTACCAATTCATCTCACATATGAAGCTGAGTAATATCTTTTATTATACTTTCTGCTTGGTAATATTCTATCATCATTTTACCTTAAGGATTTCTTAGCATCGATGTCAAATTTACTTTATGCCATTGCATAGTGGTGGGATCAAGCACTGTCATCTCCTGGGTGTGGGTTGGAGCATTGGAGGCTTCAACAGAGTGAGATTCCCACCAATCTAAAGCATTATTTTTAGCCTTTCCTAGTTTTATCAATTTTGAAATAGTGGGATGATTTTCAGTAGCTGTAGTGGAGGTGGATCTCATAGTTGGTATGCATGCACCAGGGAGAAAAGGGGTTGAGACCAATGTAGTGTTTCCATCCAAAGGAGCAACTATAGAATGAGTAAGCAAATTTGAAGATTGACCAACTTTAGATTGAACTTGTGAAGATGATGCTGGCTCTGGGCTAGGAAGCCATTATTTTAAAGGAAATATTATATTCTTTTTTGGAATAGAAATGGAAGGAGATTCAACTTGGGAATGAGAAAGAAGATAAGTATGCAAGAATAAAGAGGCCATACCTGATCCTGTCAGGAGCACATGCTAGTGTTCATATTATGCAATGTGATCTTCATAGTCTCATTTGCACTAGAATTATCAATTTCATCTTGTTGAGAAGATCTTTCTACTTCTCTTATTTTATCATCCTCCTCTTCAACATCTGTATCTTCTAGGTCTATTACTTCAATGTCTTTGGGAATTTATCCTTGCTAGTTTTTATTGTGTTCAACGATCTCTCTCTTAATAGTTATGTTTTAAGAAATGATTGGGTTCTATTTTTCTTGAGTAACATCAACATTATTTTCAATTATCTCATGATGGATTTCCTTCTGTTTATTATCACCTCTTGTCATTTCAAAATTTTGAGAAACATATCCAATATCTTGAGCAACTTGCTCACTTTCTTTAGTAGTTTTAGTGTGTTCAGTAGTTTAATTTTATTGATCTCTGCCACCCTAAGTAGCCTCCTCAATATTCTGATCCATTTCAACTTACTTGTTCTTCTTATATCAATTCCCTACCATGGATTTCAGCTTTATTTTCTTAATGACAAGAGGTACTTCATCTGATTCAGTATTTGAGGGAAAAGGGGGGGATAATTTTTGGGGCCTATGAAGATGCAACTCTACCTCTCGATGGGTATACACTTAGTACCATATGTTTTCCTATTTTTTTTGTTTATAGGAGCTCAGTGATTCCTTGCCCATCCTTTCCTATTCCTATGCCATCATATCCCATTTTTTCCATCATTTGGGTTACCTTCCCATATGTCTTTCTCTGCTCTTTCATAAAGACAGTTTCAACAGTCCCTTTCTTAGAGGACCTGAGCCTTGTTGACACAGGGGATTGTTGTTGCTCAATCACAACCCTTTTCCCTTTGCTCTGGTTTATCTATTATTTTTCAATAACCTTAGGGCTTCCTTCTTCCTGGTGACACTTTCTCTATGAAGGTTTCTGAACAGGTGGCTTGGTAGTGGTCATAGCAGACTGAAAACTCAAGGTTATTTTTAACTATCTAGAGTCAATCATATTTGTTTTGACTCTCATCATCCACCATGCATGGACCTTACCTTCTATCCATTATGGCCCCTTCTTTTACATCCTAGTGATAGTATTTTTATCTAGGAAGTGCTTATGATTGTCCTTGGGATCATAATCAACCACATGTTCCTAAAAATCATGCCATCAAGATAGCGGTTGCATCCTTTCTACATGCCACTCTAATTATTCATCCTTAGTGTTATTCTTGCAATCCTCGATGTCCTTCCTAGGGGACATGTGGTAACTTTTAACAAGGGTTCGATTTAGAATAGCCTACCTCTACAAATTTATTAATGGGGTCATACTTCCATGACTTTGGCATCTCTAAAAACCCCAATTATTTTAGGGCTTGATTAATTTGCTCATGTTGCCCTTTCTTAGAGATAACTATACCTTCAAAATGGAATGACATCGTACATGTACTAGTTTTACCTATACCTGTACCATATCTAAAATTTATTTGTTCTATTTGTCTAACATATTCCAATGCAAACAACCTATCTGTGATATAATGGGGAAGCAAAAAGGGTTTCCTTGTAAACCCATAAAGTTTGATAACAACCCCATGAGTGAGAATGAACCAGTCACCCTCCTCTACATGTTTGTTCTACATGTTGGACATTTTGAGTAGATGATTTGTCATTGATGTCAAGAATGAGTGGTCATTGATGTCAAGGTTTTAGCACCAGTCAGTGGCAGTTTTAGTGGGCAGCATCAGTTTTAGGTTCTCCAATAAGTGCAAAAGGATAGTTCGGTTTTAGTTAATCAAGACCCGGTTCCAGGAAATCAGATATGGTCCAAAGTGCAAAGAAGAAGCCAAGTGAATAATATTATAATTTTTTTTATAATATTATAAAGTGAAGTTTAAATCAATTATATATAAATTTTATTTATAAATTAATTTATTAATTAATTTACTTAACTTATAAGTTATTTAAATTAATTATTAATTAATTTTAATATTAGTTATAAGTTAATTTATATTAATTTTTTTTTTTGGTAAGTTGGAATTATATTACAAGCGGGTTTTGAAAGGATCCCAAAAACCTTCTTACAACAGGTCAAAAGACCAAACCGAGGGTTAAAACCCAAATGACACATCCCACCCAGTGGGAGACTCATTACAAGGATGAAGATAAAATCCCGTCTAGCGGGAAACATCCGAAGACCACCACAAAGGAAATCCCGCCCAACGGGAAAAACCGGCAGTCAAAAAGGGAAAATCCCGCCCAGCGGGGACCCTAGCAAATTTAAAAACCTTCCCAGTAGGGAAAACAACAGAAAAAATTACAATCCCGCCTCATGGGGAAAAAATCGCACAATCTGGAAATCCTGCCATGTGGGGAAAACAAGCATGTTTAGGAATCCCGCCAAGCAGGAAAGGCACACAAACCCTAAACCAGCATGTTTGAGAAATCTCGCCTAGCGGGAAAACCAACAAAATTGGAAGATCTCGCCTGCGGGAAAACCACCAAACCAACCCTAAACTAGGTGTGAAGGGTCCCGCCCAACGGGGAAAAAAACTAGCAGCAAGGGAAGGTCCCGCCCTGCGGGAAACCCAACAGCAATAGGAAATCCCGCCTTGTAGGAAAAAATAGCAGCATGCCCAGAATCCCGCCTTCAGAGAAACCAGCAAGAGAAGGCGAACCCGCCCAACGGGAAAAACCAGCAGTACGCCCAAGACCTGCAGACAAACCCATGACCCCCCATCGGGGAAAACCAGCACGCCCTGAACCTGCAAAAAATCTCACGAACTCGTGGATCCCGCCCAGCGGGAAAACCAGCAGCATGCCCAGAAGAACACAACCCCTACCTAACAGGAACCCCGATCTGGGATGCAAGCTGTAGAGGAGAGACAGGGAAGCTGTCTCGTGAGCGTCCATGACTGAGAAGGATTTTGATGGGTAGAAAAAATAGCGGAAGCCATTGCATTGTAAGATCTTGAGCCCCCATCCCAAGATCAAACCCTGCAAGGAAACAAGCCATTAAAACCACCATCAAGAAAACTTCTAGCCCCACCATTGTCTGTTAGGGAATGGATCCAAGGAGAGATGTAGCTGCATGCATGGGCACCCCCCCAAGACCCAAATAGCAGACTATAGAAAGATCCCTGAGATCCATCCACAAGAACAAACAAACCCCGGATCTACAAGGAGATCTCGAAGACAAGGGTTTCATGGGGCGACTGGGAAAACCATCTATGGGAAAAGGCGCCCCTAAAGCCAAAAGAACACAGATGAAGATCCCGAGTAGCAACCAGAAAACCAGAGCCAACCCTCTTCCAACAGCCCCGAAAGCACACTGGAAACCCGACGAACTAGGAAACTCAGGGCAAGAAACCACCAAACCCTCCTTGCAGACCAACAACCTCGTCAAGAGGGAAACCTGAGAAAATAGGGGAACCTAGAAACTAGGCCTGAGAGCAGACCCGGGAGGGGGGTAGGGAAATGGAGAAGTGGGACTGGTCAGTCCAAGGGAACCTGGAGCTGGAGCCATCCCTCCCTTGCCCCCCCCGAGCCACCATCACCTTCAAGAATTTCTAATTTATATTAATTTTAACTAACCCTAAGGTGAGTTATTAAATTAAATTCAAATTTTGAATTTGAATTCTTAAGTGTCGATGTGAGGAGAAAATACCCATGTGTGTATAAAAAGGGGATTACCCACCTTACCCAAAACTTACCATACCTTCAAATTTAATTAATGTGAGCTTGTGTGAATCATGCTACAAAAAAGAGGAGTGCTTTTTGATTTTCATGGGAAGTCAATGGTGCACATATGTATAAGAGGAAGGAAGTCCTCCTTCATTCACTTGGGCACCAATAGCCCACACGGTGGGTTCCAAAGTGCTAAGGCACTTGGAATTGGGGAGACGATAGATTGAATCATGCCGAAATCCTTTTGGGTGAAAACAAAGGTATGCTTTAAGTTGAGCACCAAAAAATTTGGTGGTATTAGTTGAGAATTTAAAAATTAATTTCTGCTTATTTGATTTGGTTTATAAGGTTGTAAGAGGAGTTATAAGGCTTATGCAAAATTAAATTTTTGGTGTTATTTGCTTTAATTTTTGTAAAGGGTAGTAAGGTGTTTTAGGAAGATTGTTTGAAGTCTTATGGTGTTGGATATTATTTTAAGTTGGATATTATAAGGTGTATCAAAGTGATAAATTTTTATGTAATATTTGAAGGATGTTATTTCTAAAAGGGAGCAATATGGCATAATTGAGCTTTGATTATTTTTGTGTCTAAGGAATATTTTGAGAAAGAGTTGAAGTGATATTTTATCATCTAACCATTGAAATTGGAAAGAAGAAAATTGTGATTGAGGCAGGTTTTCTAAGGGCACTTTTACATCAAACAAAAGGTATGGGCATATATTCATAGTGAGTGTTTGTTGAATGTTGTGAATGCAAATTTGGAGTGAAAGAAGATTTTTTGGTAAGCATTGTTCAGTGTGTTTTGAATTAATGCTTCAAGGTTTTCTGGAATAAAGAGTTGTTAACAAAACCTTGTTTGATAAGCATTGTTATTGAAGTGATTAAGATGAATGAACTTGAACTAGGGTTTGTAAAGATCATGAGTATAATTATTATGTGATATTGTTTGATAAGAATTATTTTTGAAGTGATTAATTGAGTGAACTTGAACTAGAGGTTGTGCAAAGATCATGATTATCATTGTTATGTGATATTGATTGATAAGCATTATTGGAAACATTTGAGTGAGTGTTCATATAATTGAACTAGGGCTTGTGAGCAAGGATTATTTCATTGAGTGATTGGTTTAATAGAGTTGGTTAAGCCTAGTCAAGTGGATGTGTTGATGTGATAGTTCAATTTTTGTAAAGCAAATTGTTCTATATTCTGAATTGATTTGAGAAAGAGGTTGAGTGTTGATGAATATGAAACATATTCAGTCTCTAATAATTATCTATATGTTTCTGATATAAAATAGAGATTGAAAGTGATTGAGAGTTTATGAATGTAAAGCATAATGAGTCTCTAACAATTCTCTATATGTTTCTATGGTAAAAGAGTGATTGAAAGTGATTTAGCATTGTGATGAGTGTGAAGCATATTGAGTATCTAACAATTATCTTTATGTTTCTATGAGATTAGATAAGTTCTAGTGTGGAATTATTGAGAAAAATTGAGGTAAGTCTTAGAGAAGACTTGTGGATAGATTTGTGTGAGCTTTTGTGGAAGCTTATAATACAAATTTGAGGAAAGATATTAAGAACAAAGTTGGACAAGTTCTAGTGAGGATTTGTTGAGCATATTTAGATAATTTATAGGGAGGACTTGTGGATATATTAGTGTGAGCTTTTGTGGAAGCTTACAAGGAAGATTTGAGATAAGTATTTGAGAAGACTTGAGAGCAGAGTTGATTGATTGATTTGTCCAAAATATGAGTTAAGGTTTGGGGAAAATCTAGTAGAGTTGATTTGAGATTAAGTCAAGATTTGTGTTAATGCTTGAGGATAAATATTAAGGATATATTTGTGCTAGATCGAAGGACTATTTTTAGTGTAGATCAGAGGATAAATTTTGAGGACATATTTGTGCTAGACCGAAGGACTATGTTTAGTGTAGATCAGAGGATAGATATTGAGGATATATTTGTACTATACAAAAGGACTATGTTTAGTGTAGATTTGAGGATGGAGTTTGGTGCAGATTTGAGGATAGGTTTGTGCCAGACTAGATATAGAGATTGGGCAGATTTGTGCTAGATTGAAGAACTATGTTTAGTGCAGATTTGAGATAGATATTTGAAGGTTACAGAGTATAGAGGATGATAGTCTCCAGTAGATAGAGATCCATTAGCCAGGATAGTGAGGATAGGTGTCTTCAGTGGATAGAGATCCATTATCCAGTGTAGTGGGGGCAACAATTCTTCTAGAAGATCACCAGTCATAGCTAAGGAGAAATAGTTCTCCTATGGATAGAGATCCATGAACTTGATTAGGGGATTGGTGTCTCCTTTGTACAGAGGTCCATAAATATTGTAATAGGGAAGGTATTCCAAAGAGATTGATTGAGAAAATTTTAGTGAAATCTTTTCTCCGTGGAGTAGCCCACATTGGGTGAACCACATAAAATTAGTGTCTCTATTGTGTGTGGTGATTTTTGCATTGATTTGATTACTACTATTGATATTGCTATATATACGTTGCATAATATTGATTGGGAAATAAAAGTAAAAAGTGGTCTTATACTGTTCACCCCCCTCTTAGTATAAGCTTGTGTTCTTCAATTGATATCAGACCGGGTTCCTTCGAAAGAGTTTAACAGATTGAAGGAAAATCTTTCAAGAACACAATGGATTCTAATAATGTGTCCTCATATAATTCAACACCAATATTTGATGGAAGTGATTATATATTTTGGAGTATGAGAATGAAGATTCACCTAATGGCACTTGGTAATGAAATTTGGGAAGCAGTTGAAAATGGATACATACCACCAATTGATCCACCTATAGATAAGGAAGGTAAGATTCTACAAAATTACAATTCAAAAGCAATGAATGCAATTTTGAGAGGTTTGCATAGAACAAAATCCATAAAATTTATGCATTATAAATATGCAAAAGGAATTTGGGATAAGTTGCAAAGCATATATGAGAAGATAAAAGTGTAAAAAAGGTAAAGATACGAAATCTCAAAGGACAATTTGAAAAATTAAGAATGAAGTATGAAGAAAACATTAGTACTTATCTTATTTGGGTAGATGATTTTGTTAATGCCATGCAAGGACTTGGAATTAATGTTGAAGAATCGAATGTTTGTGATAAAGTGTTAAGATCTCTTCCAAAAATATTTAGTGAAAATATTTCTGCTATAGAAGAATCAAAATATGGTGATTCTTTGATAAGAGATATGTTACTTGGTATTCTTACCACTTTTGAGTTAAGAACAAAAGAGGAACCTAATATCCAGAAGGAAGCAACATTCAAAGCTACTAAGAAGACAAAGGGAAAAAAATTAGAATCAAGCAATGAGTCATCTAGTGATGAAGAAGCTAATTATGGCAGAAGGAATAAGGATTCAAGAAGATTTAAAGATGCAAAATTTGTTAGATGTTTCAATTGTGGAAAGTATGGTCACTATGCAACTGATTTTCAAGAAGCTAAAAATAACAATTATGAAGAAAACTAAGATCATAGGAACATGGAATTAAAAAGGTACAGGTAACGAAAGAAAGGTAAGGATGGACAAGGCAAACAAGGAAATAATTTCTTTCAAGGACAGAAGAGGAGTTACTATTCAGACAAGTCAATTAAGTATTCAAGTGATAGTGATGCTAGTTCTTCAAGTAATGATAAATATGAAGTTATATTTCTGATTGAGGAAAAAGAAGAATTTAAGAAAATGTCACCAACAATTCTCAAGTATTTTAGATGTGGTAATTTTGGACATCTTGAAGATAGTTGTACAAGGAATGATTTTATTTTTAGTGATGATGAATATGAGAATGCACTTGAAATACAAAAAGAGAATATTATAATGGCACTAGAAGAATAAGGAGGTGATCCTATAGAAGACAAGTCAAAAGAAAATGAAGATGTTGACAAAGGTA
Organism: Wollemia nobilis; assembly: GCA_028583015.1. Taxonomy (NCBI): domain Eukaryota; kingdom Viridiplantae; phylum Streptophyta; class Pinopsida; order Araucariales; family Araucariaceae; genus Wollemia; species Wollemia nobilis. Next base: position 7,034,057 of record JAQPPZ010000690.1, on the reverse strand, counting down.
AACAAATAGAGGAAGAATAAAAAAAGGAGGACTGATCTTGAGGGAGATCTTATTTATGCTCTTAAAACCTTAAATAAGGTAAGAAATCAAAACTTCCAACTTGAGATTCAGTTTCAAGAGTGTTATGAAGAGAGAGAAAATCTTATAGAGGATCTAAACAAGTCAATGGCTAAGATAAAGACATTCAAGGATAAGCTAAAATCAAATGTCTTAGAATGTGAAAAGTTAGAACAAGAAGTATCTCTACTAAGGGAAGAATTAGAAAAGTCCAAGGATAAATTACACAAGTTTGGAAAGAGCTCAAAGATTGTAGATAATATGATCAACGTACAAAGAAGGTCAACAAACAAAATAGGTCTTGGTTTTGAACAAGCTCAAAAGAAACAAGAAGAGTCAACCTCAAGTTTTGAAGAAGAAGAAGAAACTTCAGAAGAATATAGTGTAATAGAAAGTGAGACTTCTGAGGATGATTTGGACAACAAAAAGTTCAAAAAGGAAAGGAAAAATGCACAAAGAAGAAATAGATGGAATAGGAACCAACATAGAGAAAAAGATACTAAGAGACCAATTAGGTCAAAGCAAGGAAATTTCAATGGATGATGTTTCTCATGTCATAGATTTGGGCACATGGCTTCACAGTGAAGGACACATGAAATACAAGAGTATGGGAACTTCAGAAACATGCAACTTTTTCATGCGTATTGCTACTCATGTAATCAGTGTGGTCACAAGGCAATGAATTGCAAGGTACATGATAGAAACAGAGATGGCTTCACTAGGAGGAATACCAAGACATTTGCACCTCCAATAAATAATAATATTAAGTATTATAAGTGTAATAATTATGGGCATACAACAAATTGGTGTAGAGTAGACATTCTAGAATCAAGCATGAACAGGAACATGAACATGAATAGGAACAGGAACAAGAATAGGAACATGGACATGAATATAAATGGTCAAAGGAATAAAAAATATCATATGAGAAGGAAAGAGGACAAAGGTAAATACCAGTGCTTTTTGGGAGTAGAAATACTCTCACCCAAGAATTAAACACCTCAAGAGGAGGTGGGGGAGGGGCTAAGCTAAGAGACTCATTCTTAGCCCCGAGCCCCAAAGGTGACCCTTTGCCATTGATGTCAAAGGGGTAGATATTTTACTAAGGGGGAGATATTTGGTTTAAGAAGAGAGCATTGAGTTAGGGGGAGAAATTCCCCAGGGGGAGCATAACAAGAAAAATGTCAGGGGGAGCAGAATAGGAAAAGGTCAAGTTTTGGTAAAAATAATTTGGGTTACCATCAATGCCAAAGGGGGATATTGTTGGAAATTTTGAGTAGATGAGTTGTCATTGATGTTAAGAATGAGTAGTCATTGATTTCAAGATTTCAACACTAGTCAGTGGTAGTTTTAGTGGGCAGCATCAGTCTTAGTTTCTCCAATAAGTGCAAAAGGATAATCTAGTTTCAATTAATCAAGACCCGATTCCAAGAAATCAGATATGGTCCAAAGTGCAAAGAAGAAGCGAGGTGAATAATATTATAATTTTTTTTATAATATTATAAAGTAAAGTTTAAATTAATTATAAATTAAATAATATAATTTTTATTATAAATTAATTTATTAATTAATTTACTTAACTTATAAGTTATTTAAATTAATTATTAATTAATTTTAATATTAGTTATAAGTTAATTTATATTAATTTTAACTAACCCTAAGGTGGGTTATTAAATTAAATTTGAATTTCAAATTCAAATTCTTAAGTGTCGACGTGAGGAGAAAATACCCATGTGTGTATGAAAAGGGGATTACCCACCTTACCCAAAACTTACCATGCCTTCGAATTTAATTAATGCGAGCTTGTGTGAATCGTGCTGCAACAAAGAGGAGTGATTTTTTATTTTTGTGGGAATTCAACGATGCACGGAGGTATAAGAGGAAGGAAGTCCTCCTTCCTTCACATGCGCACCAATAGCCCATGCGGTGGGCTCCAAAGAACTAAGGCACTTGGACTTGGGGAGATGGTGAATCAAATCACAATGAAACCCTTTTGGATGAAAACAAAGGTATGCTTTAAGTTGAGCACCAAAATTTTTGGGGGTATTAGTTCAGCATTTAAAAATTAATTTCTGCATATTTGATCTGGTTTGTAAGGTTGTAAGGGGAGTTATAAGGCTTATGCAAAATTAAATTTTTGGTGTTATTTGCTTTAATTTTTGGCAAGGGTAGTAAGGTGTTTTAGGAAGATTGTTTGAAGTCTTATGGTGTTGGATATTATTTTAAGTTGGATATTATAAGGTGTATCAAAGTGATAAATTTTTATGTAATATTTGAAGGATGTTATTTCTAAAAGGGAGCAATATGGCATAATTGAGCTTTGATTATTTTTGTGTCTAAGGAATATTTTGAGAAAGTGTTAAATTTTTGTCATCTAACCATTGAAATTGGAAAGAAGAAAATTATGACTAAGACAGGTTTTCTAAGGGCACTTTTACATCAAACAAAAGGTATGGGCATATCTTCCTAGTGAGTGTTTGTTGAATGTTGTGAATGCAGAGTTGGAGTGAAAAGGATTGTTTGGTAAGCATTGTTGTGTGTTTTGAATTAATTCTTCAAGGTTTTCTGGAATAAAGAGTTTTTAACAAAACCTTTTTTGATAAGCATTGTTTTTGAAGTGATTAAGTTGAATGAACTTGAACTAGGTTTTACAAAGATCATGAGTATCATTGTTATGTGAGATTGTTTGATAAGCATTGTTGTTGAAGTGATTAGTTGAGTGAACTTGAACTAGAGGTTGTGCAAAGATCATGAGTATCATTGTTATGTGATATTGATTGATAAGCATTATTGGAAACATTTGAGTGAGTGTTCATATGCTTGGACTAGGGTTTTTAAGCAAGGATTATTTCATTAAGTGATTGGTTGAGTAGAGTTGGTTGAGCCTAGTCAAGTGGATGTGTTGATGTGATAGTTCAAGTTCTATGAAAAAAATTGTTCTATATTATGAATTGATTTGAGAAAGAGGTTGAGTGTTGATGAATGTGAAACATATTGAGTCTTTAACAATTATCTATATATTTCTATGATAACATAAATATTTAAAGTGATTGAGAGTTTGTGAATGTGAAGCATATTGAGTCTCTAACAATTATATATATGTTTCTATGGTAAAATAGTGATTGAAAGTGATTGAACATTGTGATGAGTGTGAAGCATATTGAGTCTCTAACAATTCTCTTTATGTTTCTATGAGATTGGACAAGTTCTAGTGTGGACTTGTTGAGCAGATTTGAGGTAAGTCTTAGAGAAGACTTGTGGACAGATTTGTGTGAGCTTTTATGGAAGCTTACAATATATATTTGAGGAAAGATATTAAGAATAGAGTTGGAAAAGTTCTAGTGAGGACTTGTTGAGCATATTTGGGCAAGTTCTAGAGAGGACTTGTGGATAGATTAGTGTGAGATTTTATGGAAGCTTACAAGGCAGATTTGAGATAAGTCTTTGAGAAGACTTGAGAGTAGAGTTGATTGATTGATTTATTCAAACCTTGAGTTAAGGTTTGGGGTAGATCTAGCAGAGTTTATTTGAGATTAAGTCAATATTTGTGTTAAGGCTTGAGGATAGAGATTGAGGATATATTTGTGCTAGACCGAAGGACTATGTTTAGTGCAGATCAGAGGAAAAATATTGAGGATAGATTTGTGCTAGAACAAAGGACTATATTTAGTGCAGATCAGAGGACAAATATTTAGGATAGATTTGTGCTAGACCGAAGGACTATGTTTAGTGTATATTTGAGGATAGAGTTTGGTATAAATTTGAGGATAAGTTTGTGCCAGACCAAAGATAAATATTGAATAGATTTGTGCTAGACCGAAGGACTATGTTTAGTGCAGATTTGAGATAGAGCTTTGAAGGTGATAGAGTATAGAGGATAATAGTCTCCAGTGGATAGAGATCCATTAGCCAGGGTAGTGAGGACAAGTGTCTTAAGTGGATAGAGATCCATTATCCAATGTAGTGGGGGTAGCAGTTCTTCTAGAAAATCACTAAGTAGAGCTAAGGAGAAAGGATTTCTCCTATGGATAGAGATCCACAAACTTGATTAGGATATTGGTGTCTCCTTTGGATAGAGTGAAGAAGCAAAATTTACAACATCGCCTTAAGGGCACTTTATTGCAATGTAAAGCAGTTTGAAAGCATTCAAAGGGAAAAGAGCATAAACATGTAATCTATTGAAATGAAGCAAAGTATGTAATAAAGATGGTGGATTTCTCCTTCTATTCATTCATTCATAGCTTCAAATATGATTACAATACATCCCCTTGAGGGCTTTTACAAATTTGATACATCTCAACATTACAATGTGCAAGGGATCTAATCCCTTGAAAAGGACTTAAAGCGATGTTCTATGGTGTGAATCTCGCATTCCCACAATTGAGAGCTAGTCTTGGGCTTCTTTTCCTTGCCTCTTTAGCTCCTCCCTTCTATCTAGAATACCTACACCTACACACAAGGGATTGAAAAGGAGTTAGTAGCACATGCGTTATAGAATAAAAGCCTTGAAAACATAGAAAAGTGAGTTAATCTAGCAACATCAAAACTAATCTATAACACATGGAAATTATTCTAAATGCTATATAAATGAAATATAATCTAATATAAATGCTTTTGGAGAGATTTAAACACAATATTCAAGGTAAAAGTATGCAAAAATAGTGACCATCCCTGACAGGGACACCTAAACCTGCAACAATGGGGACCTCAAATGTGCCATCAAATCTGCTCCAAACTTCACCAAATTTGGACCATGGGTTCATCTAAGCATTCCTAAGGGGTCTATGGAGGAATTTTCCCCAAATTCCATACTTTTTTCTGACCATCCCTAGGTGTGACACCTACTAACTGCTAACCGTCCCCAGGTGGGATGGTTACAAATCTGGCCTATTTTTATCACCAATGCTATTGGGATTTGGTCCAAAATTGGTTTAGGGGTGTTGTCGATAGATGGGGCCAAATTTACCTTCAATTTGGCTGGTTTGGAATTGCTTGGATAGGTTTCTATTGCCCCTAAAAGTGCCTTCGAATGAAGAGGGTTTCAAGGTCAAATTGGGGGCAAAGTTTGGTTTGCAAAAGGTGAGGATAGAATTGGGCAGCACTTCATTGCTCAAATGCTTCAACTCTCCTCTTTGAAAATGGGTGAATGCACCTCTTTTTATAGCCCAAAAGGGCATCTAGGGCAAAGGGGCAAGTCTTGCCATGCGAGGCAGGTGCCACCACTTGTCCAATTCTTTAGCATGCATTGGTGAGGGAAGGTTGCCCATTTGGGGCTCCCAATTTGTAGTCCCTGACTCTAATGGCAGGTCCCCAATCAATTTGGGGTGATTAGACATGGAAATGGTAGTCCTTGATTGCCATTTCATGCATCTATTGAATTTTTCAAGGGTTTTTTTAGGGACCATCCCACCCAGGGATGGTTATGGATGGTCATCCTTGGGTGGGACGGTCACCAACTATGACCATCCCTTGGTGGGATGGTCACAAGGAAGTGTCCCAAAACTGCCCTAAACTGCTAGGAAGCCTCCAAAATGTGTTTTGGAGCCTTATGCAAGCTTAGAGGGGTGCCCAATGGGGCCATATGATGTCGATAAGAGTGGCATATGTGATGCACTGGTAGTCTTATCTGATTTACATGATTTAGGTGTCTACAGATGCCCCTTTTTGGGATGCACTATGTGCAACAAAGTGCTGAGCAAAAATAGATCACTAAATCATCAAATGATTAAGGTTGTTCATTAACCTAATCAAATTTTGATGCCTCCATTGTGGAAAGAGCATACATTCTTGGAATCCTTGCTATTGACATAGTCGAAGGATCAATTTTGGGTATACCTTTCAATCGTGTTGTAGTAACAGTCTTATGGGGCTTAGGGTATACTAGGTCTTGGTGCCTTGTATTCTTGTAAACCTTTACATGGGTCAATTCCCAAGGTTTCAAGGAGTTCAAGCCTATTTTTTTGTTTCTTATGCTGATTCTTTGCCCCAGCATGGGCTTGAAAATTTATCTTTAGCCAAGATTCTTTTGAATGCATGGAATTTACACTTCTGAGTGTTTTAATGTTGATTCGATTTTTGAATTCATTATTATGACTACCCCCTCAAGTGATGAGTCAATGAGGGCATGACCAATGATGAAGTGATGAGTCACTTGACTCATATGACTTAATTGGGGTAACTCTCTATTTTGCCCATGGTACTATATACCTGTTTGAAGGGGATTTTTGACTATTTTGATGAATATTTCTGGAAGCAAAAGGCTAAAATTTTCATTCCCGTGGAGTGGTCCAGCCATGGAGGCCTTCTTGGGGAGTAAAATAAAGACTTTTTATGGATCCAAAAATATTATAGGTTCAATCTTGATCCCTCCTAATTTGGTGACCTTTCTGCCTTGTTTTTGGTGGGTTTTTGACCCTTTTTTTGATATTTTTAAGCTTTTTTAATGCAATTTTTTTGTGACCATCCTAGGGGGGGATGAGTACAGTATTTATGACCATCCCAGGGTGGGATAGCCAGCCAACTATGTGCTCATCCCACCTAGGGGTGGTCGGCTTCTTTTGGAGCTATATAAGCCCAAAATGGGGCATATGAGCTCATTTTTTCATTCTTCTTGGAGAAGTTGGAGAGGAGAGAGGTAGGAGAGTGATATTATGAAGTGGAGCACTATAAAAATATCAACCTACAACATGATCCAGCCAATGGATGCAATAGGTGGTGGAGCCGATGCGAAACGGGTATGAACCACATGTCTTTCTCTGCCCTATTTTATTGTGTTTTTATGATTTTTGCTGCAATTTTCATACTACACCTATGATAATGGTTAAGAAACCCTAGGAGTAGTGAAATGTATGAAATTGAGCTTTTATTTATGTTTTAGATGCAAAAAATTAGGGTTAAATGCCAAATTTTTAGTGATTTTTAGGGTTTTTAGGGTAATTTTAGGGGTCAAATTGACCCTATTTTACCCATTTTTGGGGACCTCCCTATAGGGGATGGTCACTGGTGGCCATCCCTAGGTGGGATGGCTACCAAATTGGGGGCCGTCCCTGGGTGGGATGGCCAAAAATTGGGCCAAAAAGGGCCTATTTTTAGGTATTTTTTTGGTATTTTTAAGGTTATTTTATGCATTTTTAGGGCATTTTTGACACCCTATTTTACATGAGTAGATAGTTAGGAGTCGGTACAGAGTTCTGACTCTCTTTCAGGTCACTAGAGACCTTTTGACTACTACATACTGGTGATGGCTCGATGCCATTGGCCTAAAACATGTTACATGGTTAGATCCCATGGTGGGCGACCACGCCTATCTGACTACACTGATAGATCTATGGGACCCTCATACTAATACTTTCCATTTAGCTATGGGGGAGATGATAGTGACATTAGAGGATGTATATCAGATACTATGTATTCTGATAGAGGGGCACCGATAGTGTCCTCTCCTATAGAGAAGTGAGAGTATAGTGTGGAGGTACTTCAGGGCACGTTGGGAGGATGCAGTGGTTGATCTTCTCAGTGGAGGGATATTAGTGGCTTCATGGTATCAGGATGGTGTGCTTGGTATTAAGCATACCCTATTGATGACCTTGATCAGCAACATGTTGCTACCCGACTCTTCAGGTGCTAGGTTCCCATGGAACCTACTAGAGCTGGTGTTCACTCTTGTGGATTGTATAGAGGATGAGCCCATAGTGATGGCTTGGGGTCCTACTTTATTAGCATAGCTATATGATGAGCTGTATGAGATCTACTCTCATGGGTGGAAGGGTTTGGGCTATAGATTTCTACTATAGGTTTGGGCTTGGCAACATATTGTTGTGGAGAGACCATGGGGACTACCATGGACCACTCGAGCAGAGCTACTAGATAGGGATATTGGCTATGGAGAGCTATGGAAGAGGTCACATGAGGTAGGCTAGAGCTGATGACATGTTGGGGAGGTTGAGCACTATGTAGAGGCTTTTGCATGGCTCAGGGTGGTAGACATCGAGTGGAGGCCCTACAGGGATTGTCCTGACTAGAGGGAGGTTGAGACATAGCTACATCAAGTTTGGTGAGGTAGATGGTTGATAGGCTGACATGGGATAGAGTGAGAGTACTTCTCTTATGATCATGTGCTATGATAGTTTGGGCTATGCTAGGGGTTTCCTAGGGAGCCGATGGTCTACCATCATCATGGGGATGAGAAGACTCTAGCATGGCCGGTTGTAGAGGCACTAGGAGAGGAGTCAGATCTTGAGGTGGTAGTTTTTGATTTGGATGATGTAGGCACTATAGAGGAGTATGACGCATGGTGGGTCATATGGTAGTGGTGAGGGGAGGGACCACTAGGCGGGGATGCAGCTACTAGGGTAGTGGATGCAGCTAGGGGTGCTCTAGATGAGGAGGGTTTTGGTGAGTCTCCAGATGATGAGGAGGTAGACATAGGTGAGTGATTTGTGCATTAGCGTGTGTCAGTGGATAGGGTGGAGTTGATTGATGTACAAGATCTAGTAGGCTTTGATGAGGATGACCTTGGAGATCAGGATATGTAGGCATAGTTAGTAGCATGAGATGCTACGATTGTAGAGCTATGGAGTGATCAAGATTTACTATAGGTATAGGTGTAGAGTGCACAACTTGATATGGAGAGGTAGGTAGTGTTGATAGCTACGCTTCAGGCATAGGTTCATGGATAGGGTCCTAGCCATGGGGAGTCTAGTAGTGGTGAGTTAGCCATGATGCGGGAGGAGATGGTACATCTCCAGGGTTTGGTGGTGACCTATCAGACTCGGTGTCGAGAGGAGCACACCTACATGGATATGATGGAGGATGAGATAGTGCACCTTAAGGGGTGCATACTAGATCAGGCATTAGCTATTGGATCACAGCGTAGCCAGAGGAGCGAGATGGGATAGTCATCTATTTGGATGAGGGCTCTAAGCTCTACATGGAGGATGGAGGTGTCTAGAGGTAGTAGGTTAGGGGGGATCAGGTCTGGGAGCTCATGATAGACTCACACTAAGGGCAGAGGAGAGAGTCAAGGTACTGGTCCTGCGTGACCATGGCTAGCAGACTCTGATGGTGCTTTTTGGACTTTTTGGGTTGTGAAGTCTGATGACTCACTTTTATTGTAGCCTATGGGCAGTTTATGGACTATGATGTAGCTTTTGGATTTTACATATGGACATATATGTGTATGACTTTGCTTTGATCATTATGTCATATTTTACTGCTTTGTGATATGTATGCTTATTCTATGCTTTATGATGCTTTTGATAAATGTCTACCATGGATGCATGTATTTATCAGATGATGTGAGTTGATGATATGTAGATGTGTAAGATTTCTCTATATGCTTTTGTAAATTAAAATATATGCATAAAATAGTCAGTGGCCATCTAAATATTATTGCTAATATTTACCCAGTATCTATCCTATTTCATGAACATCACTTAAGAAACAAAAGTTTATAAGGAAAAAATGTGTATGATTTGATGTAATGATTGATGTGATTTAATTTTGTATGATGGATTTATGATGACTATTTGACGCATTATATGCTAGCACCATAGACTGTACAAAATGTATCTTTGTTATTTTCATGTTATTCTAACATTTTATGTAATGGATTTGGGAATTTTAACAAATATGTGACAACATGATGTAAAAATGGAATGGATAATGTAATGTGATATGATATTATTTGATAGTTTTGAAGAGACTCAAACACTCTAGTTACCTAATCAAAAGTTATATAATAACTATGCAAGATCCTTTGACAAAGTATGCACCTACTAAGATAACCAAGATAATCAACATCCCTGTGTGTGCATGTGAGTTCATTACCATGATAACGCATAAGGTTGCCCTAGTGCAAATGGGATTCACTCAGCCCATCTGTACTAGAGATCATTCTGCGAGTCTCATTATCCTGAGTTTTGTACTTAGTTGGATTAGACTACTAGGTAATATAGGTTACAACAAGCTAGCTCATCCACATTCAAACATTGGTCTATACCTAAGCAAGTTGCTTAAGTGATAGACATATCATCATGCGGGAGGCTACCACCATTGACAAGTAGGCTATCCACCAAACCTGTAATGAGGATCACCTTATGGTTCTCTAATGCTGAGAATTCTAGGGATTCAAGTTCAAGACTCCCTTATTTTCTTTTAACTTTGAATTTCTCAAGGGAGTTGCTCATTTTTATTTGTTGAGCAAGGGATTTTAGTAGTGGTGAGAACCACTATTTCTTTTTGCTTTTTCTAGAGTGATAATAATCACTATTTCTTTTTGCATATTTTTGAAGTGATAATAATCACTATTTGAATTTTCTCTTTGGGATACTTGCCCCAGTGTAGGGCAAGGGATTTTGGGTAAGGAGGAACTTGTCCTTTTTTCAATTCTCAACATATTTGAACCATTCGCATAGGGGGATGAGCAAGATAACCTTTTCTCTTGAAAGTAACCTAGACCACTTTTATAGTTTTCATATTTCCTTGTGCTAGACTTGGATTTATTAATGTGAAAATGTGTTGGGATTTTGATGTATATCAAGCATTATCTAAGTAGGATTCTACCTTCTAAAAATCATGATAGCTTTCTACAAAATCTGAGAAGACAACTAGATATGGTTGAGTGACCAAAAACTTTAACTATGTTTTACTAACAATGGCTAAGTGATGGGAAACAGACATATAATATGGAATGTAAATGTAAATGGTATATGTAATGTAAATATGTGGTAATATTGACTTATAATAACAATGAATTTTAATAGATGCCTAGTGTACAGACCTAGTGCTAGACATGTATGATCAATTTTGAATGATGCATAATGCAATGATGAGTATGCCTAATGCAATTTAGATGAAGTGCAATGAAGCAATATTTTTGTATTTTGATGATTTTAATGATATTTTTATATTTTTGATATATATGTATATATAGGTTGACCAATGGGCTTAATGAATGCCATTGGGGCTTTTTAGGTGACCAAAGGGCTTATAGACGCCTTTGGAGCATTTTGGGATGACCTAGACAATCGTAGACTGCCTAGGAATATTTTAGTTTGACCTAGATGGTCATAGACCACCTAGGGATGTTTTATGGGGACCAAAGGGCTTATAGATGCCTTTGGGGCTTTTTGGATTGACCTAGATGATCGTAGATAGTCTAGGAATATTTTATTTTGACCTAGATGGTCATTGACCACCTAGGAGCATTTTAGGTGACCTAGATGGTCATAGACATTAAGGAAATGCCATAGACTACCTAGGGGTATTTGGTTGTGACCAAAGGGCTTATAGATGCCTTTGGAGCTTTTAGGATTGACCTAGATGATCGTAGATAGTCTAGGAGTATTTTTATTTGACCTAGATGGTCATTGACCGCCTAGGAGTATTTTAGGTGACCTAGATGGTCATCGACACTAAGGAAGTGTCATAGACTACCTAGGGGTATTTGGTTGTGACCAAAGGGCTTATAGATGCCTTTGGAGATTTTAGGGTTGACCTAGATGATCGTAGATAGTCTAGGGATATTTTTATTTGACCTAGATGGTCATTGACCACCTAGGAGCATTTTAGGTGACCTAGATGGTCATAGACACTAAGGAAGTGTCATAGACTACCTAGGGGTATTTGGTTGTGACCAAAGGGCTTATAGATGCCTTTGGAGATTTTAGGGTTGACCTAGATGATCGTAGATAGTCTAGGAATATTTTTATTTGACCTAGATGGTCATAGACCACCTAGGAGCATTTTAGGTGACCTAGATGGTCATCGACACTAAGGAAGTGTCATAGACTACCTAGGGGTATTTGGTTGTGACCAAAGGGCTTATAGATGCCTTTGGAGAATTTAGGGTTGACCTAGATGATCGTAGATAGTCTAGGAGCATTTTTATTTGACCTAGATGGTCATAGACCACCTAGGAGCATTTTAGGTGACCTAGATGGTCATTGACACTAAGGAAGTGTCATAGACTACCTAGGGGTATTTGGTTGTGACCAAAGGGCTTATAGATGCCTTTGGAGATTTTAGGGTTGACCTAGATGATCGTAGATAGTCTAGGGATATTTTTATTTGACCTAGATGGTCATAGACCACCTAGGAGTATTTTAGGTGACCTAGATGGTCATCGACACTAAGGAAGTGTCATAGACTACCTAGGGGTATTTTATTGGTGCTCTAAGCATGAAATGGCTACAAATGACTAACATTCATTGGTTCAAGCTCTTCACTTCCTTCTATGGATGCTAGGTGATAAGTTCTAGGTCCAATCTGGCTTGTAATGATGAATGGACCTAACTAGTTTGCTATAAATTTGTCTCACAAATTGGAGGGAAAATTTGAGTTTTGTTGGTTCTCTTTTAGAACTAAATCACCAACTTGAAAATCTCTCTGGTGTACTTTCAAGTTGTAAGCTCTCTTAAGATGTTCTTGATAAACACGTAGATGCTCGAGGGCATTTACACGTCATTCATCAAGTAATGTTAACTGATCTAAATGAGCTTGCCTAGTTGTATCATCATCGATGAATTCTTGCATGGAAATGCATAGTGATGGAATCTCTAACTCTAGAGGCATGATGGCTTCAGCACCATACACTAGTGAAAATGGAGTTGCCCCAGTGGGCATCTGAATGCTAGTGCGATAGGCCCAAAGGGCAAGAGGTAATTGATTATGCCAATATTTATGATTTTCCTGAATGGTTTTCTTCAATATGGCTACTACTATTTTATTTGATGCCTCTGCTTGCCCATTGGCCTATGGATAATAGGGCATGGAAAAGCTATGCTTTATGTTATACTTTGTTGTTAATGCACGCACATCCTTATTTTTGAAGGGTGTTCCATTATCCGATATTATTTTGGATGGAATACCAAAATGACATATGATATTATGTAGCATGAACTCCACAATGCGAGGTCCAATCGTAGTGGTAAGGGGAATTGCTTCCACCCATTTTTTGAAGTACTCGGTTGCCATTATGATAAATGTGTGATGGCCCAAAGAGGCAGGTGAGATTTTCCCAATTAAATCAAACCCCCATTGTGCAAATGGCCAGACCGATTGAATCGGTTGTAAGGCCTATGAAGGTACGTGTGTCAAATTTGCATGATGTTGACACTTCATGCACTTCTTTACATAAGCACAACAATATTGCTCTAAAGTTGGCCAATAATAGCCCATGCGAAGAATGCGCTTGGCGATGGCCATGCCACTAAAGTGGCCACCACATGTACCATCGTGTGCTTGGGTAATGGCCCAAGCTGACTCTTGTGAGTCTAAGCAATGAAGGAGGATACCTTCATAACTCTAATGATACATTATGTCTCCTAATAAGACATATTTTGCCACCTTTTGTTTAAATGCTCACTTTGCGGCATGCGACAATCCAGGTGGAATATTTCCTAGTTTAAGATAATATTTAATCTGTGTGGCCCAATATTGCCTTGAAGAAGCCTCAATATTATGAATCGTGCAATCCTTTTGATGTTCATCTCATGCGAATGCTGATTGAGAATGAACTTGAAGATATAGCGTTATGCTAGTATCAAAATAATTCTGAGGGAACAGAGTCCCCCATTGGGCGTTATTCAAATAATTGTGTAGTTGAGAGAACCTTTCATGTGAAGGCTCAATCTGAATCATGTGAACATCTGGTGTGGCATTATGCTCATCACGCTCAGTCATAGATTGTGCTAGCATTTTTACTTGAATAGTCATGATATCATCTGAAGGGTTTTGTGGGATTAGCGACCCTAAGGAAGCCATTGTATCCACAAAATGATTAGATGAACAAGGGAGTGCCTCTATATCATACCATTCAAATTTTTCTAGAAGTTTGTCCACTAGGGCTTTGTAGGCTTGCAATATGGGACATCTACACTAGAATATCCCTTTAACCTGGTTAACTATGAGCAAGGAATCACCAAAAATGTTTAACTTTGTAATTTTCATGGTGATTGTCATCTGAAGACCAATGATGAGGGCTTCATACTCGACATTGTTGTTGGTACATGAGAAATTGGAGCCCCTTGCGGTGTGAAAAACATGATACCTACACCACCCCCTTGCTCACATTTAGACCCATCGAAGAATAGAGTTATGTCCACCTATGACTCAGGCTCTACAGAATCAGGTGATTCTGAGATATGAAACACTCCATCATCGGGAAGATCTACATTCAGAGGCTGGTCATCTTGGAGAGGAGCCTCTGCTAGTTGATCGGCTATGACCTATCCTTTGATTGATTTTTGTCCAATGAACTCTAGGTCAAATTCCATCAACAACATTATCCATTTCATCGTGCGACTATTGTGATATGTTCGACTCATCATATATCGCAATGGATTTTCTTTAGATATGACATACGTGGTATGATTGAGCATGTAATGGCATAGCTTTTTAGTGGCAAAGACCACTGCTAAGCATAGCTTCTCAACGTATGCATACTTGATTTCATAGTTGACCAGTGTACGGCTAATATAATATGTAGCCTGTTCTTTATGAAATTCATTCTTTTGGGACAACATGGTGCCCAATGCCAACTCGGTAGCTGAGATGTATAAATAGAATGACACTCCTGGTCATGGAGGAGCCAATACGGGTGATGAAGCTAGGTATTTCTTAATATCATCAAAGGCATTTTGACATTCTTCATCCCAATGAAATGAGACCCCCTTGTGTAGCAACCTATTCATGGGTCGACACTTATCCGATAATTGTGCTATGAAGCATTTTATGGATGCGACCTTTCCTTGCAAGCTACGTAGCTGCTTAATGGTTGTGGGGGAGGCATTTCTAATATTACCTTGACCTTGTTTGGATCTACCTCTATGCCTCACTTGGAGACTATGAATCCCAAAATTTTACCAGATGTGACATCGAAGACACACTTTTTGGGATTAAGCCTAACATTGTGCTCAATGAGGTGATCTAGAACCTTACATAATACATCGATATGCTCATGATGCAATAAATATTTTTCCAATAAGTCATCCATGTAATCTTCCAAAATCTTATGCATGTAGTCATGGAAGATATACGTCATGGCTCGTTGATAGGTGGCGCCAGCGTTCTTAAGGCCAAAAGGCATGACCTTATAATAGAATGTCCCCCAAGGCATTGTAAATGCCATTTTGATTTGGTCTTCTGGATTAATACAGATTTGATTATATCCAGAGAAACCATCCATGAGGGATAGCATTTCATGTCCTATTGTAGCATCTACCAATGCATCAATGTTTGGTAAGGGAAATTCATCCTTAGGACTCACTTTGTTGAGATCTCTAAAGTCAGTGCAAATGTGAATCCTCCCATCAAGCTTCTTGATGGGAACCATGTTCGAAACCCATGGTGGATAGTCTATTGAGATGATGAAATCAACATCCAACAACTTTTGTAATTCATCTTTCACCATTAAGGCTACTGTTGGGTGCATCTTGCACAACTTTTGCTTGACTGGTTTTATCTTTGGGTCCAATGTAAGATTATGCATGACTAGATTTGGGTCTAGTCTTGGCATGTCTTTATAAGACCAAGAAAAAGCATTCATCCTTTCTTTCAATGCTTGTGTGAAATCATCTTGTTCAACTAGGGATAGACCTTCCCCTAGTTTGATAATGCAGGGATTATCAAGATCTGTACCGATATCCTTGTCAATTGTTGGCTCAATTGACATATGAGACCCATATTCCAACTGATGTGGAGTGGGAATCAAGTGAATGTCATCAGCTGGGTTTGCTTCATCCATAGGAAATTCAGGATCAACCTCGGCTTGAAAAACATTCTGAGTAGTTCTTGGAGAAAATTGAAATGGCTGTAACATTTCCTCGCAAGGCCAATACTCTGATGGTGATGGGGTAGAATCTCCCCGATCAAATTCAATTGCCTCAATGTCGAGATGCAATGACTTTGATGGGTTATTCGGATCTAGCAATGGTGTGGTTAAATCTATGGAAATCATGTTGATGGATACATGATTTCCCATTCTAGGGTGAGTGGGTCTAGAGACCTGATGTTGTCTCATGACTCATGGGGGTGGCTCTGGTGGAAATGGAATAAATGGTGGTGGCCTATGTGGAAGAGGATGAGCTTGCTCTTCACGTGGTAAGAGCTGGCATCATATGGGGCCTTGGATGGGGAATAACATGCGAAGATAATATTCATCCTCATCATCCAAGGGGAACACTCTCTCATGTTCATCATCTGAGCTAGGATAGTTTATTGGTGTGATGCCATAGTCATCTTCATCATCACTCATCCATTCATGAGGAGGACCTTGATCCTCTTCCTCACTATCATATTTCAAGGTATGTGAGCTTTCCCCCACTTCATGGGGTTGGGCAACATCACTTGATAGTCCTTGATCTATCATATCTATGGGGAAATGATCCCCCAAGGAATGAATGTGATTCAGATTGGCGTATGGATCACGTGCAAGCTTATCTTGATAACCTAGACATAGGTGTTCTAGACTATCTGTGAGGACATCCAATGGTACTAGCTTATTATGTCCCAACCTGGATTTATCATAAGGTAGCTGATATTGGGGCTGACATGGGACATGAGTACCCTGCTCATATAGGCCTAAACCAAAACCATGCCAATTACAGTGATCTAAGTACCACAATGCATAATCTGGATTCGACAAATAGTTTACATCCTCCAAAAAAGGTTCATCATCTTCTACTTTCGGAGGAATTGGCAGAGCTCCATACTCTAAACCTCCATATACAAAATTAGTTTGATTGGGAGGTAGACCAAGAGGCACAATGCTACCTATGGGAAGATGAGGTCACCCCATATCTTGCATTGTCTCTATGGATGGAACCATTGTGACATTTCTCACTAGATATTCTCCTATCCCTGTACTAGACATATGCACTGTGGTCTGGGATGGCGAAGGTGAATGATATGGAAGTGAGGTTTGAGGTGACTCAATGTGAACCTCTGGAGATGATTCCTCATCTACTAAACAAGGAATCTCCTCCATGGATATGGTAGATACTAAAGGTGGGCTCTCATCAATGGGCCTTTTTGACATGTTCCTCGATGGAGGATCTGATGATGTCGAAGGCATCTCTGTGGCTATCGATGATGAGGATGGGATGGATGAAGATGTAGATGGTGGAATGGAAGGTGATGATGGAATGGGTAGACCCTAAATAGGTGTATTCAGTCAGAAGTCTACATGAGTCAAAGGTAATGTCGACTCTGGCATCTACTGCACCATATTGCAGTATTTGAAGGGCTCTAGATCGGTAGAGACTACATGGACTTGCCCTTCATGAGTGTATTTAAGACATTGATGCACAATGGATGGGACACACTTCATATCCCGTATCCATGGTCTACCTAGCAAAATGTTGTATGCCATCTCACCTTCCAACACATGACACAATGTCGGTATAGTCTTGCACCCCACTTGGATGGGTAAGACTATGGTACCAACAATAGAACATATTGTGTCATTGAATGCATGAAGAGTGTAAGTTGATGCAACAACATGAGATGCTAGAAATTTTAAATGTTTCAATGTTATGGTTGTAATGATATTGCTCGAGGAACCAGTGTCTATGAGCACTCTTTTGTATGGTACCTCATTTACACATGCGATGATGTGCAAAGGAGGATCTACCATGTCATTGGCTATTCCCTTAAGCTCATGCTCATGAAATGTTATTACTGGTTCCTTGCACTATTGCACATGACCCACAAAATCAATGAAGGAGTTAGACTCTTGTGGTTGCAACTCTATTGACTTTAGAATGTCCATCAAAGCATCTCGATGTGGAGGTGATTGTTGGATTAGCTCATAGATGGACAATCATGCTGATGTTGTCCTCAAGATTTGTGCAAGCTTGTTCTTTATTGTTAATGTTGGCCTAGATGGAAGGCCCTGTACTACAGGTGGTGTAGTTTATGACGTAGTGGGAACATCACTCGAAGCTGCAGCTGGTGCAACTTGGCTTGGATATCTTCTGTTCCTGGTCACAATACTCACCATCCCAACATACCCTTGGACAGGGGGTGTTGTCTTCACCTCATTCATCGGTTTAGCAGGCGTTACTTGTACCTCATGAGTTGGTAATGGGTCTTTGTATATACCCATCTATTGATTGGTAGGGGCTAGTGGAGCATCGACTTGAAGCTCATTCCTCTCAATCATATCTTGTACTAGGTGTTTAAAACCATAGCATGTTGGTAAATCATGGCCACCTTGCTGATGAAATTTGCAATATTGATCCTCTCGACGTCCCATAGGCTTGGGTTTACCTATTTCTAGATCGATGGGTTTGATATCTGGTAGATTAATCATTTTTGCAACCCATAATCGATCGAATAGAGAATCCATGGATTCAATGAAGGGAGTAAATTGTCGCTTAGGGTGACGTTGTTGGTTTTGTCCCTGATTCGCTTGACCATTACTATTATAGCTTGCATGAGGAGGTTGGGCCTGATAGTTCACCTTTTGAGGAGGCATCACTTGTGTAGGCCCAGGGATATTTATGGCCACTTGATTGACCATTGCTGGCTTTGTAGGTGTTGAGCTATTTTTAGGATTCTTTGTCCACTCCTTCTTACGAGGTTTAGTTATTTCTCCCTCTTGGATTTTTATTTCCTCTATGTTTCTAGCCTATGCTAGAGCTTCTTCCAAGGTAGGGTATTGTTGTAATTGCAATGTCAAAGAGATGGGTTTTAAGAAACTCTTTGAAAACAACCGAGTTAACTCAGTCACTGGTAATAGATAAGGTAGCTTAGCCAAAAGTATTCGCCACCTATTTCTATAATCAGTAATTGACTCATCCTCAGTTTGTTTCAACCCCATGAGGTCTGTTAATGTCACCTTCCTTTTGGTGTTAAAGGTGAAACATTCCAAAAATGCGTCAATGAATTGTTCAAATGTGTAGACGCTATGTTTTGGAAGTTGGTTGAACCACTCAATGGCAGGACTAGAGAGGGTACTTAGGAAAGTTCTGAGGAGCAATGCATCATTGTCCTGTATGTTAAAGCATAGATTTAGAAATCTAGTAATGTGCTCTTGAGCATCTTCTTCCCCTTTGAATCTATCCAATTTGGGCATTTTGAAATGCTCAGGATAGATCAAGGAAGGAATGGATGGGTGTAATGGTTGGTTCTTTAGCTAACGCAAAGTAGGATTTTGAAGCCCATTGCCAGTTGTCCTACCTTCTACAGTTTCTAAGCGTGCAAGCAAAGCTTGATACGCATCTGAGGATTTGATTTCCTCTTCCTTATTTTGAACTCGTAGAGGTGGACGAGGGATATTAAGCATAGGTTGGGGTGGTTGATTGACATCAGCCATGCCTCCATAAGGTGCTTCTATATAATCCTCATTTTGTTCCAAATCATCGTAGGCCCCATAAGGTGTTTCTAGTATGGGCCTACAAGGAGGAACAAATACCTCTTGAAGGTGATCTATGTTTGGCCTATCATATATATTCTGTTCAGGCCTAGGAGGTCTAGGAGGTAACATTGGATTAGGTCTAGGAGACCTATCTTGTTGGACATTTGGTTGCCTCGGGTGAGCCTCCTATCTATGCGTATTTGGAGTAGAAGCTCCATTACACAAAGTTTCTTGAATTTGTCATTCAAGTATTTATTTCTCTAATTGTTGCCACTGCTCTAAAATATCTAGGTGATGTTTATCAGACCTAAGTTGATTAAACTTGGCCTGGATATCAGCATACTTCTTTACCAACTGATTGATCTGATCAATTATGTTAGGTCTAAGTGCCTTAGCACTATTACTCTGATATCTATCTTGTTCAAGGGGGTTCGTGAGATCTATTACAGCTTTCCCTTGATTGAGGTAGGTTGCATTGACTTGAGGCTCACCCCTAAATATATCTTCTTGATAATCTATTGGTGTAGAGGCACAACGTGCTTGCATTGACACATTTGAATGAGGATAATCTGGATGTTCCTCAGGTCTTCCCTCGTAAACAAGGAAAGGTAAGGTAGAATGAGGTCACCTATGGCGATGAGTATTACCCTCATCATGATCATGGCACCATGGGGAAGGGTGGTTTGAAATCATAAGATGATCATTCAACCCTACCTTAGGTGACAAGTCATATTCCTATGTAGCAGTATGAGGAGTAGACCGAGCAGGCACACGAATGTGTGGGATTGCTCTATTGGGAAGTGCTCCATTGCACGGTGACTCTTCTCAAAATAAGGTATTAGAAATATCTATATTAGGGAAATAATTCCCTAAGAGGGGTCTGTTTCCTATGGGGGTACCCCGTGTAGGAGTCCCTTGTTGGCTAGGTCCCTTTCTTGTTGTTCTAGGAGTAACCATCCATTCATCTGCCACTTGGCGATTAGGGATATGACTTCCTAAGTTGAGACCATCGCCTGTGGGGGTGCCCCATGTAGGGGTCCCTTGTTGGCATTTTTGCCACATTGATCTTGATTGAAATATTAATGCTTATATTGTTGCAGATCTAACCTCTATTTTCAGTTTTGATGCGGTTTTGAGCAAAAAAGGAGCGAAAAATAACTAAGTCTAGAAAATGCAGCGATTCGCTGACATGTCGCGGAATCGCGGTCAACACGGTCAACGCATGCAGCTTGGGAGAACCGTCGCGATATCGCGACGTGTTTCATTTTCATGACTTTCAGAATGAGCAAAAGAGGAGCAGCGACAAAATGTCACGAAATCGCGACAAAAAGTCCAGCCGAAGACACAAAGCAAAAGTTGCAGCGCATCGCTGACATGTTCCAAAATCGCGACGTCGGGAGCTTCAAAGAGTCAAATGGTAAAATTGCAGCGACGCGCTAACGTCTCATTTTCGCGGAGTAGTGGCTCCAAAAGCCTTAAGTCTAAAAAGTGCAGCGATTCGCTGACGTTCCGAAATCGCGCGGCGTTTGGCTTCAAGGGTCTAAGTGTTCAAAAGTGCAGCGATGCGCTGCACATTTTCACCGAGCATTGTTAAGGGAGGTGTCTAAGGCCGCATATTCCAAGTTGTAAGCTATTTTATTTCTAAGGTTGCATATTCTAAAGCTCGGGGTGTTTATTTACAAAGAGTCCAAGATGCAAGAATGGTAGCGATGCGCTGACTGTTTTCGCAAAAGGCATAGAAAATGTAGCGATTCGCTGCAAGTTCTGGGCGACAAGGCAGAGTGCGAAGAGAATCAAACAAAAGACAAGGAGATGACAGCGATTTCATGACGCGTTGATTGAAATGCTTGAATGACTCAAGTGCATAGCGAATTCTTGATAAGGAAAGAATAGAAGACATGCAAAGGGCAAGAAGTGTTCCATTTTTGCGACCCGTCCATGAAGCCGTACAAAGTGCCCAAAACATGTAGCGATATCGCTACATGTTCCATTTTCGTGGAGCAAAGCGAAGAAAGGAGCCAACGACCAAAAGACGTAGCGAAATCGCTACATGTGCCGTTTTCGCGTGGATAAGCTAGCGATGGAGAAAAGGAAGCCCAAGATGCAACGAAAGAGCGACATGTGCCATTTTTGTGGGTCAAAGTGGTCAAAGCGTACGGCATAAAAATATGTCACGATTTTGCGACCCGTCGCGTTTTCGCGACCTGCACATTTTCTCGCCAAGTGCAGTATGAACGGCCCGAGGGGTTTTTCTCGATTTCCAAGTATTTAATGCTGACCCGAATTTAATGATTTGCGGATTTCCAAGGCATTCAAAGTAAAAGACGTGCCCAGGCCACCAAAATTGCAGATTTCATGCGTTCGAGGCCGATGTTCATGAATCAAGTCAATGGTTTCCCGCATATTTTCAAAAACGAATTTAATGAAAGAGACTGCTATTGCTTAATGGTATTTAATCTTTGCTCCCTTAACGCTGCAACTAAGGGGATCGTGTTCCTAATGTCCGCCATATAATTGTAGATCACGAGGAGGATGGTGGCAAACATTTAATGTTGTAGAGAGGACGGACCTCTATAAAAACCAATGTAATTTTCATTTACAAAGGTTGGAAAAACTTCTCTGCTAGAGACTGGAATTGTATCTGCAGGAATAAAAGGATCAACTTCTAATTTTTCAAGCGTTGCATGGATGAATTTCTTTTCTATTTTTCTACATTTCTAATAGCATTCATACTCTTGCATTGCTGTTACATTTAAATTCTGCATTTCTGGATTTAAATATTGCAGTGAGGGTACGATTTCTGGAATGTGGGTTTGGAGGGATTTGCTGCATGTGATTGTGCGAGGATTAAGCTAATTCCTTATGTTACTTGTTGTTGTTGCGTTTGTAGTTTCCTGTTGTTGTTTTCCGATCCCATCACTTCGGCCTGTGGCCATATTTCCCATTTCTTTCTGCAACTTTTAATTTCTTTCCAGCAACCCTTATCTTTAACCAAATTTTAGAGTAGTGAAGGGAACCAGCCCACTCTGGAGATTGGTCTGGAAGCCATTTCTTGCTTCCAGCCTTTCAATGTTGGCCAGGTCTAGGGTGCACTTGTAAAATCCTTTCCTGTGGCAGATTTTGGACCAACAGTTTTTGGCACGCCCGGTGGGACAGACAAGTTTTGTCTCCAAGAATTCATAATCGGTGGGATAAGCATAATTTTCCAAAGTGATAAACCCACCGGTGCCAACAGTTTTTGGCACGCCCGGTGGGACAGACTTCTTCTGTCTCAAAAAGATCCACATTTTTTTTAACACCCGGAGGTCTCAAGATTTGATGAGCTGTCTTGGCCTCACAGCGGAGATTTGTAAGTTCATCTGGCGACTTTGCTGAGTTGAAGATCTGTTCGTGGACGCCTATTTTTTTTTAAATTCAAAGAATGTTCATCTGGCGACTCTGACTTAATGGCGATAGCCGTGATTCCGTAGACCACCGCCACAAAGGCGAGGGTTTTTCCTAGATGGGATGATCCTGGCCCTCTGAATCTCCAAGTTCGGCATGAAATTCCCGAAGGTGCCCTAAAGAACCTGGCAAAATATGATGGTACCGAAGGCATGGCTCTGGCACATGTTGAAGACATTGCTACTCTGTCCATGATCCATGTCATAGAACACGAAGATGTCATGATCCGACTTCTGGTTCAGTCTTTGGAAGGAAGAGCATTGCAGTGGTACAGATTGCTCAAACGTCAAAGCATCAGCTCATGGGACGATCTAGCGGGGGCACTGATCAAAATATTTGACGAAGATCCTTTCTACAGTTCTTTGGATCTCTACCAATTTTTCATGTACATCAAGAGAGCACCTCAAGAAAGCATCACGGACTTCAATGTCCGATTCTTGATAAGTTGGAAGAGAATTCCAGAGAAGATCCGTCCATCACCCACCCAAGCCCACCTCTTTTATGTTCGAGCTTTTAATTCTGACATAGGTCTCTTTTTGTTGCAGTCAGGTGAACAACGGTTCCCACAAATCTTTGAGGAAGCAATGCGAGCGGAACAGCTTTTGCTCTTATCGAGAAAGTTACCGTGGGGAGAAACTCCATTACCTTCTCCGGTGGTTGTTGCTCCTGTCTACCCTACACAGTACTTTTCATGCCAGATCCCTTATACTGAGTAGAAACCTGAGATGCAGTCATGTGGAGTTCAAGGGACAGATCTCGTCCAAAGTCAAGGATTGGAACATGCAAGAACTTTTCCAGCAATGAACAATATGGTTGCTTGCAGTTTTCATCAAGAGATGGGCCAAGTAGAAGAACAAGTTCAAATTCCAGAACCTGAGGAGATCCCAGAATCAGATTTCTCACTTGAAGAGCCCTGTGATCACATCAAGGAGTTAGAGGAGCCCGTACTCAGCCCACAACCAGTAAAGTCTGCAAAGTGGTGGTGTTGGTTCCGGCCACTACATCCAGTACCTGAAGAAGTCCTCCATGTGGGTACTAGTAAGAAGGATAATCTGCCGCATTGCATCCTATTCGCACCATGGAGAACTTCAGGAAGGAGCCAGCCCAATTTCAAGAACCGACTCAAGTATGATTGGATCTGGTCGGGACATTGCGATTTACCGGATAACTCCTGAGACTGGGTTTCTGGTGGCGACATGCCAATCATGTCGTGAACTATTGTATATAGTATTTTGAAAAAAAACAAAAAAAAAAAAAACAAAATATATATATATATATATATATATATATATATATATATTTTGTTATTACTTGTTCATCTCAGCTCTTTTGTTGCCTGCGAGCTGTAGGTGCTTCTTTTTTCCTTTTGTCTCTTCCTTTCCCGACAGTTGGTGGCTTTCAGAAAATTCTTCTTTTCCCTTCCCCGTTTCCTCTCTTTCCTTTCTTCATCTTCTTCCTTCTTCTTTTTTTTTCTTCTGCATTCAAACAAAAATAAGCCATGGTTGTTGTTTCTTTTCCCTTTTTCTGTTTTTCCCCGTCCCTTCTTATCCCTTTCCTCTAAGTTCAGTCTTTTATGCATTTATTTCATAGTCTAGTTCATTTCATTTCACAGCTTTCCTAGTTCCATTACCATTCCATAAATTCGTTCACTTACTTCCACATCACTCCATTGCAGTCACCGCCTGCGCAATCGCAGGGTCTCACTCCATCCTACCACTCCATTTGTTTCATAACCCATTATATGCAAGTACTTTCGGTTTCAGATTCACAGCAGTAGTTTTTTTGCAGCAGTCCCCTGAGATGGTTCACAGCAGCCAGCTTCCTGTTCTAATATGACTCTGTGCCCAATGGACTAAGGCCTGGATTCTTGCATACAGCGAGCTGTATACCCCGCGAGCCACCAAGAATGTTGGCATTTTTGCCACATTGATCTTGATTGAAATATTAATGCTTATATTGTTGCAGATCTAACCTCTATTTTCAGTTTTGATGCGGTTTTGAGCAAAAAAGGAGCGAAAAATAACTAAGTCTAGAAAATGCAGCGATTCGCTGACATGTCGCGGAATCGCGGTCAACACGGTCAACGCATGCAGCTTGGGAGAACCGTCGCGATATCGCGACGTGTTCTATTTTCGCGGTTCAAAATGAGCAAAAGAGGAGCAGCGACAAAATGTCACGAAATCGCGACAAAAAGTCCAGCCGAAGACACAAAGCAAAAGTTGCAGCGCATCGCTGACATGTTCCAAAATCGCGACGTCGGGAGCTTCAAAGAGTCAAATGGTAAAATTGCAGCGATGCGCTAACGTCTCATTTTCACGGAGTAGTGGCTCCAAAAGCCTTAAGTCTAAAAAGTGCAGCGATTCGCTGACGTTTCGAAATCGCGCGACGTTTGGCTTCAAGGGTCTAAGTGTTCAAAAGTGCAGCGATGCGCTGCACATTTTCGTCGAGCATTGTTAAGGGAGGTGTCTAAGGCCACATATTCCAAGTTGTAAGCTATTTTATTTCTAAGGTTGCATATTCTAAAGCTCGGGGTGTTTATTTACAAAGAGTCCAAGATGCAAGAATGGTAGCGATGCGCTGACTGTTTTCGCAAAAGGCATAGAAAATGTAGCGATTCGCTGCAAGTTCTGGGCGACAAGGCGGAGTGCGAAGAGAATCAAACAAAAGACAAGGAGATGACAGCGATTTCATGACGCGTTGATTGAAATGCTTGAATGACTCAAGTGCATAGCGAATTCTTGATAAGGAAAGAATAGAAGACATGCAAAGGGCAAGAAGTGTTCCATTTTCGCGACCCGTCCATGAAGCCGTACAAAGTGCCCAAAACATGTAGCGATATCGCTACATGTTCCATTTTCGTGGAGCAAAGCGAAGAAAGGAGCCAACGACCAAAAGACGTAGCGAAATCGCTACATGTGCCGTTTTCGCGTGGATAAGCTAGCGATGGAGAAAAGGAAGCCGAAGATGCAGCGAAAGAGCGACATGTGCCATTTTTGCGGGTCAAAGTGGTCAAAGCGTACGACATAAAAATATGTCACGATTTTGCGACCCGTCGCGTTTTCGCGACCTGCACATTTTCCCGCCAAGTGCAGTATGAACGGCCCGAGGGGTTTTTCTCGATTTCCAAGTATTTAATGCTGACCCGAATTTAATGATTTGCGGATTTCCAAGGCATTCAAAGTAAAAGACGCGCCCAGGCCACCAAAATTGCAGATTTCATGCGTTCGAGGCCGATGTTCATGAATCAAGTCAATGGTTTCCCGCATATTTTCAAAAATGAATTTAATGAAAGAGACTGCTATTGCTTAATGGTATTTAATCTTTGCTCCCTTAACGCTGCAACTAAGGGGATCGTGTTCCTAATGTCCGCCATATAATTGTAGATCACGAGGAGGATGGTGGCAAACATTTAATGCTGTAGAGAGGACGGACCTCTATAAAAACCAATGTAATTTTCATTTACAAAGGTTGGAAAAACTTTCTGCTAGAGACTGGAATTGTATTTGCGGGAATAAAAGGATCAACTTCTAATTTTTCAAGCGTTGCATGGGTGAATTTCTTTTCTGTCATTTTGCATTTCTAATAGCATTCATACTCCTGCATTGTTGTTACATTTAAATTCTGCATACTGGATTTAAATATTGCGGTCAGGGTACGATTTCTGGAATGTGGGTTTGGAGGGATTTGCTGCATGTGATTGTGTGAGGATTAAGCTGATTTCTTATGTTACTTGTTGTTGTTGCGTTTGTAGTTTCCTCGTTGTTTTTTCCGATCCCATCACTTCGGCTCGTGGCCATATTTCCCATTTCTTTCTGCAATTTTTAAATTTCTGTCCAGCAACCCTTATCTTTAACCAGATTTTAGAGTAGTGAAGGGAACCAGCCCACTCTGGAGATTGGTCTGGAAGCCATTTCTTGCTTCCAGCCTTTCAATGTTGGCCGGGTCTAGGGTGCACTTGTAAAATCCTTTCCTGTGGCAGATTTTGGACCAACATGTCCCTTATTGTCTAGGTCTCCTATCATCCCCTCTAGGTCTAGGAAGAGTAGGTGGTATCCAATGAGGTATACCATGTCCTTGGGATCTAGGCAAAGATGTTGTATGTCCTCTTCCCTACTCCCCATAACTTCCACCCTTAAATGGGCTTGGCTACGGGTATATACCATAGCTATGTACTCTATAATACTATATTATTATCTCATTTACAATTATTATGAATTTGAAACAAAAAAATAATAGAAACACACAAGTATAGAAGTGATTATCTCTTTTAAATATTTTAAATGTGAATCCCTAAATTGTTTGTTGTTGTTTCAAGATGTGTTGCTTTGTAAAGAAAATACTTGGCATGTTTGATTTTTTGATGTAATACTCAAATGTTTAAAGGTTTTCACCTATACACTCACAACTCAACAACCGATATGGTGATTAATTCCATATTATTCCGGTCACGTAATCCAACCTAAGGTATGGTGATGAATTCCATACCCAATCAAGGAGCATAGGTCCTAACGATCCTCACCCAACACCCCGTGCATAGTGATACACCCTTCCTAAGAAGGATGCATGCTATTTTGCATGGTTAGGATAGATATTGGAGTTGGTATTGGAAAATAGAACAAGGTTCATGGGAATCAGTGGTTGGGAATGAAAGTCCAACTCACCAATGTTTAAGAAGATCATGTTGTGTGTGTTGTTCCTTTTACAAATTTGAAAGAAAACAAGAGAGCACTCAATGATGATTCACTAAATGCATGAAATTGCATTTTTATTTTAGAATCATTAGTAGCATAAAAGGAAAGCACTAGAATTAAGGACTTATATGAACTTAACCTTCTTTGGTAAGTTTCAATCATGCAAACCAGAAAAAAAGCATAAAGTCTACTATTATTTTCCCTGTTTTCTCTGATTTAATTAATGCAAAATTTTGGAAAGAGGATATCTAACCTTTCTATGCATAGATAAGACAAGAAAACTATGAAATTTGACAAATTTGAACAACATATATGCAAATTGAAGGTGAAAATGGGTGTAATTTATGACCTGGAACTTGTTGTTTTTGCAATTTTTTATAGAAAATCTCTGGTTTTGTGACCATCCCTAATAGGGATGGTTAGCATTTTGGAGGTCGTCCCACCCAGTGACACCTAGATAGCCATCCCACCCAGTGACACCTAGCAGAAAAGGGGTAGTTTTTGCTCTAAATGGTCAAAACCTGCAACCTAAAAAACAAAAAATGGAGGTCAAAATTGACACATTCAAAGGGGAGATAGAAATAAACTCATATACCATGATCACCACTGAAGAAGCAAAATTTACAACATTGCCTTAAGGGCACTTTATTGCAATGTAAAGCAGTTTGAAAGCATTCAAATGGAAAAGAGCATAAACATGTAATCTATCAAAATGAAGCAAAGTATGTAATAAAGAGGGTGGATTTATCCTTCTATTCATTCATTCATAGCTTCAAAATAGGATTACAAGATATCCCCTTGAGGGCTTTACAAATTTGATACATCTCAACATTACAATACCAAGGGATCTAATCCCTTGAAAAGGACTTAAAGTGATGTTCTATGTTGTGAATCTCGTGTTCCCACACTCGAGAGCTAGTCTTGGGCTTCTTTTCCTTACCTATTTAGCTTCTCTATTTTGTCTAGAATACTTGCACCTACACACAAGGGATTGAAAAGGAGTTAGTAGCACATGCGTTATAGAATAAAAGCCTTACCCAGGTGTTGTAGGTGAGTTGGAGAGGAGAGGGAAATCCTCCAAGGGAGGTCTCAGGTTCGAATCTCCACCCTACCAAAAAGCTGAATTGGGTACCCAAAATCCAATTGATAATGTTGGTGCGGGCAAGGCCGGGTGTGACTCCCGGGTGAATTTGATGGTGTAGAACCCCCTGTTCATGGTATCTCAGACCAAGGCAGCCCCACAAGGGGTTTTTCACTTAAAAAAAAAAAAAAGAATAAAAGCCTTGAAAACATAGAAAATGAGTTAATCTAGCAACATCAAAACTAATCTATAACACATGAAAATTGTTCTAAATGCTATATAAATGAAGTATAATCTAATATAAATGCTTTTGGAGATATTTGAACACAATATTTAAGGTAAAAGTATGCAGAAATAGTGATCATCCTTGATAGGGACACCTAAACCTGCAACAATGGGGACCTCAAATGTGCCATCAAATTAGCTCCAAACTTCACCAAATTTGGACCATGGGTTGATCTAAGAATTCCTAAGGGGTCTATAGAGTAATCTTCCCCAAATTCTATTCTATTTTATGACCGTCCCTAGGTGTGACACCTACTGATTGCTAACCATATCTAGGTTTTGCGGTTACAAATCTGGCCTATTTTTGTCACCAATGCTATTGGGATTTGGTCCAAAACTGGTTTAGGGGTGTTGTCAGTAGATGGGGCCAAAGTTCTCTTCAATTTGGCTAGTTTGGAATTTCTTGGATAGGTTTCTATTGCCCTTGAAAGTGCCTTCAAATGAAGAGGGTTTCAATGTCAAATATGGGTAAGGTTTGGTTTATAAAAGGTGAGGATAAACGAGGGTAGAATTGGGCAACACTTTGTTTTCAAAATTCTACAACTCTCCTCTTTAAAAATGGGTGAATGCACTTCTTTTTATAGCCCAAAAGGGCATCTAGGGAAAAGGGTCAAGTCTTGCCATGCAAGGCAGGTGTCGCCACTTGTCCAATTATTTGGCATGCATTGGTGAGGGAAGGTTACCCATTTGGGGCTCCCAATTTGCAGTCCCTGACTCTAATGGTAGGTCCCCAATAAATTTGGGGTGATTAGACATGGAAATGGTAGTACTTGATTATCATTTCATGCATCTATTGACTTTTTCAAGGGTCTATTTAGGGATAGTCCCACCCAGGGATGGTTATGTATGGTCATCCCTGGGTGGGATGATCACCAACTATGACCATCCCTTGGTGGGACGGTCACAAGGAAGTGTCCCAAAACTGCCCTAAACTACTAGGAAGCTTCCAAAATGTGTTTTGGAGCCTTATGCAAGCTTAGAGGGGTGCCCAATGGGGCCATATGATGTCGAAAGAGTTGCATATATGATGCACTGGTAGTCTTATCAAATTTATGTGATTTAGGTGTCTACATAGAGGTCCATAAACATTGTAATAGGGAAGGGATTCCCAAGATATTGATTGAGAAAATTTTAGTGAAATATTTTCTCCGTGGAGTAGCCCACATTGGGTGAACCACGTAAAATTGGTGTCTCTATTATGTGTGGTGATTTTTGCATTACTTTGATTACTAATGTTGATATTGCTATCTATACATTGCATAATATTGATTGGGAAAGAAAAGTAAAAAGTGATATTCTACTGTTCACCCCCTCTTAGTATAAGCTTGTGTTCTTCACTGTAGAACTTTTATAGCTTTTGGGGTCAGTCTTCTTATTTCTCTATACATAATTTTTAGGGCTGGCCCTAAAAATTCCCTATTGAAATCATAATAAGACTCTATCTTATACAACACATTAGTCCATTCACACATAGGTAGGGTTCTTCCTTGCTCATATTTATCATGCACTAAAATAAAAGCGAGCTCTTGAGCCATAAAATAAAAGAAAATCTAGACTAAATATGAAGAAAATTTAAAAGAAGCCTGAGAACCCTTCTTCATCAAAGACAAACCCTCATGAACTTGGTGAAAAATATACCCCGACCAATCGAAAAACATGGGCCTTACGCTTTTATCCATAACTGAAGAATCATAATTTTTAGGGTTTGAAAGGCAATTGACTAATGCAATCTACCACCCATAGACTTTTTCATCAGACTTCAGGCCCACCACCATAGCCAAGATAGAAAACAGCTTTGGGTTTTTGAAATCCTCCAGAGGAATGGGAGTTTCAGGCATGGTCCCTCCAGTAGGTGGTTTCTTCAATTGTAGTGCTAGGAAATTTCTTATGCTCTCAGAAGGGATAAAATACTTCGCCTGGTCTACGGGGTCGAAATATTTTGGCTTTAATGCAGGCACATGACCAGTAGCAAAGGTGACAATGAAAGCATCTGGGCTTAGGGTGAAAAGGGCTCTACCTTGGGAATTTCTTATAGTCCTCTCTTTTGCATCATAAAAATTTGCCATGGCCTTAATCAACTCGGGATAGGGATGAACGGGAATATAAACATACCAGTAGAGTAGAGAATTGAAGGTGAAAGTAGTGGGAGAAGATGCAGTAATACCTGTGGTCATTCTCTCTTCGATATCCCTCCAAATTTTCTTGAGGTTTTTCCATGTTACAGTAGTATCACCGATTATGGAATATCTTTTGATGAATTTTTTTCCTAATTCATCCTCATGTTTCACTATCGAGAAAGTAGAAGATGATGTCATTATTGCTATATTTTGGATACTATTATTTTGGGCCATGGGAAAACACTTGCAGAGACTGTTTGCACTGGGTTCAAGCTCAAAAATGAAAATAGAAAGTAAGTTGTAGTAGAAGAACTCACTCAGGAGTGAATTAGGGTTTTTCACGTCGATTAGAAAGAACATGCATGGATTGCATTAACTATGGTTGGTGGATTTGGATTTCTTGAATCTTCCCGCACGTCATTTCTGCCATCTTCCCACATGCTAAATTTTTTGGCCAATCACTGGTTGCTGCATTAAATGAAAAATCACGCTCTTCAAAGTCTCAATCATTCACAAAGGAGGTGCCTTCCCACCAATCATCAGAAGGTTACATGGCAGAATTTGAATTTTAGCCATTACATCCTAACAAGGTGGCGCTTTTTCTATTTTATCTTTTGCTGGTTGACTTTGGATGATCACGAAATTACGACAAAAATAGTTACAAGCCGAAAACTAGAAAAGTTTAGAAAAATACCATATAATATACATAATATACAAGAATATTTTTTGTCTATCCGAAGTAGAGTTTTAAGTGAAAACCATTCACTGGAATGGGTTGAACTTCACCCTGTTTGTCTTTTAGCTGAAATGAATTGAATTGTTTCTCAACGATTATTTCGAAGGGACCCTCCCAAAAGGCATCAAACTTTTGGTGGTGGCCTAGCTTGGCCTTTTTCACATTCCATTTTAAAACTAAATCTCCAACTTTAAACTTCTTGAAAGTAGTCTTTTTATCGAACCATCCTTTGGTGTCAGCCATGTGCTTCTGATGGTGGTTATAAGCCTGCTCTCTTTGCTCTTCTAGTTGTAGGAGTTGCATCAATCTAGCTTCCATTGGTTGACTTTCTTCAACATCGATCTGGTTGAGCAACTTCAAAGCTGGTATCTCTATATGTATGGGAAAATAGCCTCTTTGCCATAGACCAAAGAATAGGGTGATGTATCAATAGATTTTTTAATTGAAATCCTATCAGCCCATAGTGCTTGGTTTATCAAGGAGTGCCAACTTCTCTTGTTATCCTTCAGAGTCCTCTTCAGAATTTTGAGAAGATTTTTGTTTGTAGATTCTGCTAGACCATTCCCTTGTGGGTAGTAATTGGAGGAGGTCTTCAAGTATATACCATATTTTCCAGTAAATTCGATCATATTTGCTCCGATGAAGGCTGATCCATTGTCTGTGACCAATGCATCTGGTATGCCAAACCTTGTAATCAAGCTTTCTAAAAACTCAATCACAACTTCTTGATCAACTTTCTTAGTGGGAATTGCTTCAGCCCACCTGGTAAAATAATCTGTAGCAGTGAGTATATATTTGTGACCAACTGATGAATTTGGCTCTATTACTCCAATGAAATCTAACCCCCACTATTGGAAAGGCTCTTCAACTTGGATAGATTTTAGAGGCATAGGGGCATTTCTATTTCTCCCTACATATCTCTAGCATTCTTCACACTTCCTAGTCATTTTGAAAGCATCTAAGAAAATGGAGGGCTAGTAGCAACCTATTCTGAGTATCTTTAATGTGGTGGTCCTCCTTGAGTAGTGTCCACCAGATAGACCTCCATGAAATTCTTCTAGAACTCTCTGTTTTTGATCCCCCTTTATGCACTTTAGCAGTATGCCATCTATATTTTTCCTATACAACCCTTCTAGTAAAAGAGTGTATTTCAAAGCTTGGGTTCTATACCTTCTTCTCTATGAAGCATTCATATTATCTAGGCATTTCCTAGTCTAAAAATATTCCACAAGGTCATCAGTCCAATCGGTATTCTCCAAAGTTTGATCTTGTTCTGAATTCAACATTAGGCCTTGGTAGGCTATATGATCATTTGGAGCTTGCTTAGCCAACTCTTGGCATAAGGCTCTACCCCTTACTAACTTGGTTGGATGTATTTCTACATCATACTCTTGTATCTTCATTACCCAACCTGCTCTTTTCTCACCAAGTTCTCCCTGTATTACAAAATTTCTAACATCAGGATGAATTACATAGACAATGGTTTTGCTTTGTGATAGGAAGTGCCTAAACTTCTTTAGTGACTTCATAACTGCATATACTTGTTTTTCGATGAAGTTATATCTCTCCTCATGATCTTGCATGGTCTGACTTAGAAAGGCTATAGGCCTTTCTTCATTGTCAACTCCTTTCTGGGTGAGAACTACAGCATAACTTTCTTCCTCTTCGACAACATATAGAATGAAGCTTCTAGAGTAATCAGGGTTAACAAGCATAGGTGCTTGAGCTATTTCTTCCTTTATCTTTTTGAAGGCTTATTTTCTTGGGTCTATCCATTTGAACTGGGCATCTTTCTTTAGCAGTTCTATCATTGGTTTGATAATTTGTGCAAAATTTGCTATAAACTTGCATACAAAATTTATCTATCCAAAGAAGGATTGCAAGCCTTTCTTGTTTGTTGGTAGGGGAAGCTCTAGGAGTGCTTTTACTCTATCAGGATCGATGGCCAATCCAAATTTTGAGATGACATGGCCTAGTAGAATTCCTTCTTCTACAACAAATATGGACTTCTTTGGGTTCAAAGATATGCCAAATTCTCTGCATTTTTCAAATACCTTCTTAAGGTGTTCTACATGGTCTTCTTTATGGTGAGAGAAGACTGTCATATCATCTAAATAGATGACTATGACCTTATTAGCAAGTTCCCCAAAAGCCACATCCATTACCCTTTGAAAAGTTGCTCCTGCATTGGACAAACCAAAAGGCATCCTCTGATAAGCAAATGTCCCCCACTTGGTGGTGAAGGTAGTCTTGTATTGATCTTCATCTCTAACCCATACCTGATTGTAACTAGAGAATCCATCCAATAAGGAGAATCTCTCTGCCCCTACTACTGTATGCAGAATTTGATCTATCTATGGAAGAGGGTAATGATCTTTCAGGGAAGCTCTATTCAGGTTTTTGAAGTCAATGCACAGTCTAATATCCCCATTTTTCTTTCTAACTGGGACTAGATTAGCTACCCAGGTAGAGTGTTTAATAGGGTATACTATCTTGGCTTCAAGGAGCTTTAACAACTCCTATTTCATTAATGCTTCTATATTTGGGTTTACAGGTCTTTGCTTTTTCCTGAAGGGCTTTGCATCTTCTTCCAACTCAATGGTGTGTTGTATGGTTTCTTTCCTGTATACTTTGAGATCACTATACACCCAAGAAATAATGTCTAGGAATTTCTTGCATAATTCCCTGATCTGGTTTAACTCTTCTTCTATACAGTTAACCCCAAATTTGATCACTTTTCTCGGCTCTAGTTGAACTTCCTTGTACCGATGTTTATCAACCTTTATTTTGTGACCTACTGCTCTGTCATTATTATCAAAAAGGCTTTCAAGGGTGATCAGCCCCTTTGGAATATGGTTATTCTTTAATTGGATTAGACCTTCTTCTTCTTCATCTTCTAGCATTCTGCCACTTGAGCAATTCATTTCATAGGTTAAGAAATCTAATATCTGCTCATCACTTTCAAATACTTGCCAAAAAATATTTTTATCTAGCATAGAGGGTCTGTATATGAGCCTTACTATTTTGGACTTCTGGATGACATTGCTGATGGGGCAAAAATTTGCTCCTACAGATGCTAACAGATCAACATGGGTATTTTTCTCTCTAGGAATCACTTTAATGTTCAAAGCTTCAAAGGTTTCCAGGAGGTCCCACACCTTATTCCTATATGCTTTGAGATAATTTTGTTTACTTATACATTTTTCTATGACTTGATTCACAATGAGTTCTGAATCTCCATATATCTATAATTGTTTGACACCTAGCTTTTCAGCTTTTCTTAGACCCAAACAAAGTGCTTCGTACTCAGCTGCATTGTTTGTACAACTCCAATTCAATCTATAAGAGAAAACCTTTTCTTTACCTGTAGGAGAAATTAGAACTATGCCTGCATCGACTCCATTTTTGCATCTAGCACCATCAAAGAAAAGTTTCTAGAGCTGATTAGTAGGCTTATCTTCTCTGGGAGTAGGAGTCACTTGGCTTTTTTTTGGATTTATAATAGAGTAACTTCCCATCTCGGTTTCTACCATAGCATTGAAGTTTTTTAGAGAGAATTGGTCTTCTATTTGAAGTTCCTCCAAGGTCTCTTCCATTAGATCAAGGTCTTCCATTTCCTCTATCATCATGTTTACAGTACTAGCCTCTTCTATCTTTTCTATGTGAAAGGTGGATGGTTTTTCATTAAATATCTTGATTCTTCTACCTTTGAAAGGAATTTCCAAATGCGAATAGTCTAAATATAGATATCCTCCTATCTTAGCCATGAATTCTCTGGATAAACACATGCCAAAGTATGGTTCTAAATCCACTACTACCACTTCTTGTATCACTACAATTTGAGGCATTCTATGAAGCTTTATAGGGATATCTTTGATTACCCCTATAGTTTTGATTGGAGTACCATCCAACTATAGAACTCCTGGGCTGCTCCTAGTGTATTCCATTCCCATGATGTCACACACTACTTTTGGTATTACTATGGTAGCAACACCTGAATCTATCATGCAATTATGTACAACCCATCCTTCCATTTGAAGGGATAGATAAAAAGGGGTGGTCTATTCTTTCCAGTAGTAGATGTCAGGTTTTCTTGAACTATATTTGAGTAAGAGGGATTCCTACCTTTGCTTTTTATTGACCTCAAATATTCCTGCAATAGGTCAATTTGGCCAGGAAACTATAGGGCATCATACATACTTGCTTTCGAAGGGGTCTTCTTCATCTCTTCTACTATATTGAAGGAAGTTGAATCGACATTCTTCTCTCTTTCTTTAGAAAAAGTATCATATCTACTTCTGTATCCTTGAGTTGCTTCCATTCTCTATCTCTTAGTTAGAGAAGGAAATCTTAACTTCTCCTTAGCCTGCTCTTGAGTTTCAACCTCCTTTTGTGGGATAGATTCTTTACGTACTTCTGATCCAGTGTTCTGGGTAGGGACTTGAGGCTTCTTTTCATAGGGGGTATCCTTTTTAGGCAGAGCCTTAGGGACCGAGGGAAAACTCAGAGGTTGGAGTTCTTGGGGATCTACTTGCAGAGGTTTCTTACCTGATCTTGTCAGAACAACAACTTGTTCTACTGAAGGCATCATGAAATTGTGGTTCTCTTCTCTGATCATGTTCACATGTCCCTTCAAGGTTTTCTCTACCTTTTCAATAGCTATTTTTTGTATGTAGTGTTGATGAATCATACATGAACTTTCCCCATGTGGGTCATTACACGTAGAACACCAGTAGTTAGAATCTATAGAAGGAGCTACATATTCTTCATCATTGTTTGCATAAACCACACTCGATCTTTCTTGACCCTTGTTACTTGATGAGGCTTGGTCCCTCATCACTTGTGGAAATATTCTTGGTTGAAAACTTCTTTCAGCTTCCCTTATTTTCATCGATGTGATCTCATTAGTCAAATTCTTCATTGTCGATTGCATGTCGAGTAAGATGACAAGCTGAGGTTCATGAGTTGACTGAGTAGGTGGTGTAGGTAGCAAAGGAACCGTAGGACTAGGGGGTAGTGCTAGGAAATTTTGAGGTATTTGTATCATTGGAATAGATGGTTGCCCACTCCATTTTGGAAGCTCTATGCTAGGATAATGAGAAGAACTTGAAGGGCTAGCACTAGAAGCTTGGGGAATATCTAGGAAAATTGGCATTACCACCTTTGGTGGGAACCTTCCAGTAGCAATGAGGTCCTTCTCTACTTTGGATACCTCTTGAAAGATATTAGGGAAAGTGAGTACTCAAGATTACCTTATAATCATACTGATATCAGAATCAAAAGCCCTTAAATAATAGTATACAACTTGTTCGCTAGTCGATCTCAGCCCATCAGGCACTCTTTCCCAAGTACGACTGAATCTGATGTTAAAATATACTATCTCCTCTTGAGGATGCTTTCGAATGATAGTGAACTGACTGAGCAAGGAGAAAGGATCTGCATGTTGGTTAAATTCATCTACCAACTTGCCAGTGAGTTCAACCCAACTAGTAATAGTTTGAATAGGAAGTGCTCTGTACCAGTAGAGCATTTTTCCTTTTAGGGAAATGACCAACAATCTGATCATCACATCTTCTTGCATGATGTTGTATATGGCTACCAAAGAGGCAACATCTAGATAATGCTCATAAGTTGTCTTACCTATACCATCATACGAGGGCAACACCTTCAAAGCCATAGTAGGGATCGAATTCTGAGCCATCAGGTTCAAAGGACCCATGTGATTCCATGTGAGGTAAGTTGGAGGAGGTGCAACCATTATAGCTA
This sequence comes from Wollemia nobilis, assembly GCA_028583015.1. Lineage (NCBI taxonomy): Eukaryota > Viridiplantae > Streptophyta > Pinopsida > Araucariales > Araucariaceae > Wollemia > Wollemia nobilis. Next base: position 6,996,520 of record JAQPPZ010000690.1, on the reverse strand, counting down.
CTGTGCTTGCTTGTGTCATAGAACTATTGGTGGTCACACTTGAAGACACATCGATAATGGTGCTGGGTAAAATAGTAGGTATGAGGGTGGTGATATTGGTAGCAGGTGGGTTTGATCTAGCAGACAAAACTGGATGAACCCTAAGGCTACCAAGGTGTAACTCGAAGAACTCAATGGGCTCTTCAAAGTTTTTTGCTTTGGATCTGGTTATCATAAATATGGATGTTTGCAATATTTAACCAGACAAATAGATAAGGTATTTCTTGGGTCTATACCTTCGAACGGAGTCACCAGGTGATTGATTTGGATCTAAATAGAACAAAGACAAACATCGAACCTTTGAAATGTAAAATGTTATGGGATTTTGGTCCCACCGGGCATGCCAAAAACTGTTGGTGCAAAATCGGCCTATGGTTGTGATTGCACCCATGACCTTGCCAACATTGAGTAGACGGACTAAGTTCAGAGGGATTCCATCTAATATCTAGAGAAGGTTGGTTCCTTGGTGGTTTTTATGAGAAAAGGGAAGAGAGAAATTTACTGAAAGAAAGGGAAATATAGCTACTGCTAGAACTTTTCTTATGGTGCAGATTAAACAACAACAATGACAAATACATGTAACTCATAATCTAAGCATTTTCTATACCTTCATGCAGAAATCATGGTTCCTTAATGTGATTTAGATATTAATCTAACACATGCATGTATAAAGTTATTAACTCCAACAATACTGTTTATAACGTGCATGAATCCAGATAATAGAACAAATACAACGTATAATTTAGTAATGTAAATAGAAGCATCAAACATTCATACATACATTTGCACACAATGAACCAGAAGCCAATAGAAGCATATTTTATTAGTGCCTTAGTTTTCTTTTCTCCTTCGAGCTCGCAAAATTTTGTCATGTCGTGAAATCATGATTTTATGGTGCCTTGACTCTTTTTTCTCCTTCAAACCCATGAAACTCCATAATATCATGAAATCACATCATTATGATGCCTTAACTCTCTTTTTTCCTTCGAGCCTGTGAAACTCTGTCATGTCATAAAATCATGACATTCTGGTGACTTGGCTCTCTTTTCTCCTTCGAGCCCATGAAACTCCGTGATGTCATAAAATCATGACATTCCAGTGCATTGGCTCTCTTTTCTCCTTTGATCCCATGGAACTCCAACATGTCATGACATCATGATATTCTTCATGCCTTAGTCTTTTCTTTGTTTCTCCTCCACAAAAATTGAAAATTTGGTTCAGGATTCAAAATATTCATTATTTTCGGTGTGGTTATTTTAGACTAATAGGACCCTGGCACTACACCTAAGTATGATTCTTGGTTTGTAGCCCAATAGCTTTAGAGAGATGTAGTGGTTGGAGGATATATCAAGCAAATATGGGAAAGATATTAGAGGAGAGGGAGCAATTGGTAGAGAGACCGAGGTAGTAGGGGACCTATATTAGCAACAAGTGTATTACTGAGTGGATGAGGGTGGATCGTAGGGAGCTACCGATAAGGCTCCTATGAGGAGTGAGGAGAGATATGGGGGTGATGGTCAAGGTTAGGATGACCCTCAGAAGTATATTACTACTTTGAGAGAGCAATTTTGGATCCTCTAGGGACAGTTGGATGATAGGGATACAACCCATGCCATAGCATAGATCCATTGGAAGATAAATATATAGTGATGACAGGGTTAGGCAGAGGAGAGGGATACCTTATGGGCATAGGTACAAAGCATATAGGAGGATAGAGAGAGAATTTTTGCAAAGCAATATCCTCTATAAACTCAGGTGGCTAGATAGATAATCAGATGAGGCCATCAATTTGTAGGTGAGCAACCAATAGATGAGGTTTCTAGACTATAGGTAGAGGTGGAACAGCTACAGGCCAGGGTAACTAGATATATTGTGGGATAAAGTATGTAATAGATAAACTTGGTGGGGTACTTCCCTCGTGATCATCATCATCTTAGTCACATCGAAGCCAACATAGTGGAGCCTTGGGAGAGCCATCCGTGATACTACCTATGCCACAATTTGTAGCACAAGAGACATATCACATGTTAGGGGCTAATGGATCTAGGTAGACCCATAGAGATGAGGCTAAGGGTATTTGGGAGAGTGGTGGTGTAGGGCCAACCTAAATATGGAATCTCTTCATTACCTTATATTTTTGGATGTGAGGTTTGAGGACCCACTTATTATCATAGCCTATGGATATTTTGTAAGATGGATGTACTTATTATTTTGATATATATGAGATGATGTTTATTGATGCCTATCATGTTTTTATTGTGTATGATTTTATGTATTGATGAATGAAATGATGGAGAATAGATGTATGTCAAGATTTATGGATATGATTATGCATTTATGTTAGAGGAATGCATTGTGAGTTAGTATTTATTATTTATGTATGAAGCTATATATATATGATGTACTAATGACATGTGATATTTTTGGATGATGTAAAATATGAATGTATGGTTAAATGATAAAACATAATGAATGAATGTAAGATGTAATAACAACTAAGTGTGAGCACCATAGAATGTATGAAAGTCATAAATCAATATTGAAATGATTTCATCTAAGGCATACATTGAAACATATACTGAGTGAAACAAAATATGAACTGATAATATGTGAATTTATTGGATGGTGATCAATGAGAAGTCACAAGGGAACAATAAGACTTTCAGGAGACTCAAACACCCTAGTTGACCAACCAAAAGTTGTATATTGACCATGCAAGAACTTGAAAGATAAAAATCTACTAGGAATACCAAGCTATTCAATATCCCTATGTGTGCATAGTGAAGTTCATTACTATAAATTTGTACTTGGTTAAACTTAACTACTTGGTAATTCAAGCCATCAAAATCTATCTCATCCTTAAGGTGACATTGATCTGTAGGAAAGGTCATTGATGTGACAAATGTGTCACCATGCGTAAGACTACTCCACTGCTAGGAAGGCATCTATAGCCTATTGTTGGCAATGGAGATTACCCCATGGTTGTCCAAAACTAATAATTCTAGGAATTGAATCTCTTTTCTCTTTTTTTTGGGATACTTGCTTGTTTTGGAGAGGAGCAAGGGGATTTTACTACTTTTTTGAGGGTTTTGCTCATTTTGGAAAGGAAAAAAAGGGATTTTATTGCTTTTTGGACTTGCTTGTTTCATAGAAGAGCAAGGGGATTTTTTTTTGCTGGGGATGAGGGAGAGCTTGTCCTTTTATAAATTCTCAGATTTCTAGACCATGCGCATGATAGGAGGGAAACCATTTTCTTTTGAGTTAGGGACTACTTTAGAGTTTCATTTTTTCTTGTTAAGAAATAATTTTTAAGAGTGTGAAAATATGTTGGGATTTTAAAATAAGCAAGGTACAATCAAAGCAAGACCCTACCACCAAAAATAAAGATGGCGTTCTACAAATATAAAAGGAAAATAGGAACAACTGAATGATAAAAAGACCTTATTGGACACCCTATGATAAATACTTAAAGGAAAAGTAGGAGAGAGTGCAAAAAACATCAAGAAAATGAATGTGGAGTGGAATGAACAATGGGATGGAGTGTATGCCTGAGATAGAAAAAACTTTCACCAAGACAAATGATAGTCATACAAACATTGTGCTATTCTTAATATTCACAAGAAAATACTAATGCAATTGTATTGATACCAATGCCTAATGCAATATGATGACAAGTGTGGCTAGACACTATGGAATGCAAAAATGACAACAATGAAAATGCATGGTGCGATAAATGGTGAAATGCAATGTAATGGTAAGTGTGAATATGAAATGCAATGGTGATGCTGTGTTTTTTTGTTGGTTTTATTTGTTTTATTTGTTTTGTTTTTATTTTTGTTTTATGTATAAAATGCCCACATGTGGAGAATATTAACGGGTTCAGGCTCCTCAACACCCTCAAGTGAAGCTAACCGATAAGTGCTCGATGCCACCTTCTACTTTATTATGAATGGGCCTAGCCAATTTATGGTGAATTTATCATGCACATGGCTAGGCAAGTTACAATTCTATTGATTCTACTTGAGCACTAGATCACCAACCTAAAATTCTCTATGATGAACCTTTGTATCATAAGCTTATTTAATAGGATCTTGATAAACATGAAGATTCTCAAGAGCAATATTTCATATTTCATAAAGAAGTGTAATTTGATCAAGGTGAGCCTATTGTGCAACATAGTCAATGATGAATTCTTGTAATGAGATGCACATTGAGGATATTTCAAGCTCCAAGAAAATAATGGCCTCAACACCATATACCAATGAGAACGGAGTTGCACCTTTTGGTATCTGAATACTCGTGCGATAAGCCCAAAGAGATAGAGGTAGTTGAATATGCCCATCCTTGTGATGATTATTGATTGTTTTCTTTAGGATGGTAATAACTATTTTTTTTGATGCCTTAACTTGTCCATTAGTCTATGGATAGCAAGGAGTTGAAAAGTTGTGTTGAATATAATACTTGTTGCACAAAGCTTGAACTTACTTACTTTTAAATGGTGACCCATTATCTACGATGATTTTGGATGAGATACCAAAAATGACATGATATTATAGAGTAAAAACTTAGCAATGCGGGCTCCCATCATAATTGTAAGTTGGATTTTTTCAATCCACTTTATGAAATACTCAGTGGTCATTAGAATAAACATTTGTTAGCCCAAATATGGGGGTGAGATTTTGCAAATTCGATCAAAGCCCCAATGAGAAAAGGACCATAATGAGTGAATAAGTTGCAAAACTTGCAAAGGTACGTGTGACAAGTTAGCATGATGCTAAAAATTGACACACCTTTTGACATAAGTACAATAATTCCACTCCATCATAGGCCAGTAATAGCCCATTTGAATAATACACTTTATGATGGCCATATCGCTAGAATGGCCACCACATGTATCATCGTGAGCTTGAAAAATGGCTCAAGTAGACTCTTGGATCTCTAGAAATTGAAAAAGGACTTCATCATAACTTCAAAAGTACAATATATATTCTAACAATACATATTTAGTAACTTTTTTCTTGAATATTCACTTTACAGAATACGATAATCCCATGGGAGGGCTACCAATCTTCAAGAAATATTTAATCTTGGAGAACCATTCTTGATATTGCTTAGATTGGACTAAATGAACCTCTTGCTCCTCTCTAGAAACATTTCACAGGAATGTAGATTGCAAGAGGACCTTAAGATAAATGGATGTGACATTATCATAAGGGCCCTACAGGATCAAATATCCCCAAGAGGTAAGCTTTAAGAAGTCTTGAATTTGTAAGAACCAATCTTGGTATGGTTTAATTTGTACCATGTGGATTCTTTGCTCTGTTATAGAAGAATCTCACGAAATCATATATTGTGAGAGCATTTTTACATGGATAGTGGTGACATCATCTGATGGGTTTTGCAAAATAAAGGATCCCAATGAAGCCATGGTATTCACAAAATTATTGGAAGAACGAGGTACGAACTCGATGTCATACCACTCAAACTTTACAATTAATTTGTTCATTATAGTCTTGTATGATTTCAAGACTAAGCATTTACACTTATAGATTTCTTTTACCCGATTAACTATGAGTAAGTATTCACCAAAGATTTTAATTCTCTTGACATTCATGGTAAAATCTATTTGAATATCCAATATAAGGGCTTTGTATTCAATGTTATTGTTAGTGCATGGGAAATTGAGTTTGAATGAAAGGGGAATATGAGCCCCTTGTGGTGTGAAAAACATGAATCTTGCACCACCCCCTTGCTCGCACTTAGAACCATCAAATAATAGTGTGAGATCAAAATTTTTCTCTAGTTCTTATATATATTTTGAGCTATATGTTGCAAATATTGCATCATCATATAGCTCAATTGTAATAGGCTTATCATCAAAAATAGGTGCTTCTACTAGCTGGTCATCAATTGACTTGACCTTTGATATATTTTTATCTAATGAATTCTAGGTCAAATTTAATCAAAGGCATGATCTACTTTGTGGTGTGACTATTATGATAAGTTTGAATCATCATATATCACAAAGATTTCTCTTTTGATATGACATATATTATTTGATTTATCATGTAGTGGTGGAGTTTCTTAGTGGTAAAAACCATCACTAGATAAAGTTTCTTGATATAAGTGTATTTAACCTCATAAGATACAAAGGTGTGAATGATGTAATAAATGATCTATTCCTAATTTACCTCATTATTTTGGGCCAACATGGTCCCTAAGGCAAATTCAGTGGTTGAGATGTATGTAGAAACGGTGCACCAAGTCTTGAAGGAGACAATACTAGTAAAGAAGCCAAGTATTGCTCGATATCTTCAAAGACATCTTGATAATTTTTATCCCAATGGAAGGTCATTCCATTTTGTAGAAGATGATTAAATGACTGACACTTTTTTGATAGTTGTGTGATGAAACATAAGATGTCATGTATCTTCCCCTGTAAGTTATGAAGCTACTTAAGGTTGGTGAAGGGAGGTATTTGTAGCAAAAGGTATGACCTTGTAGAAAAAGGTCCCCCATCGCATAGTAAAGGTAATTTTGGCTTGATCTTTAGGATTGACTAATATTTGATTATATCCTGAGAATCCATCCATTAGGGAGAGAATTTTATGGCCTATGGTTGCATCTACAAGTGTCGGTATTTGGAAGTAGAAATTCATCGTTGGGATGAATTTATTAAGATAAAAAAAAATCAATTTATATGCACACCCCCCATTCAATTTCCTAATAGGTACTGTGTTGGACACCCATTTGGGATAATCAATTAGTTGGATGAATCCTACATCCAACAATTTTTGTAATTCATCCTTTATCATAAGAGCAATTATTGGATGCAACTTTCATAGTTTTTGCTTGACTGGCTTGATTTCTAGATTTAGTGTCATATTATGGACAACTAAGTTCAAATCCAGACCAGGCATGTCCTTGTAGGACCAAGCAAAACTTTTCTATACTTATTTAGAAGGGCAAAGAATGTAACATGTTATTCAGTTGAAAGACCTTTCCACAACTTAAAAATTTGAGGATTCTTAGTATCATTGTTGATACCTATATCAATTGTATCTTCTATTAATATATGGGATCCTTCCTCTTGTTGATGAGTAGGGATAAAATTAATATCATCTACTAGATTGAATGAGTTGGATACCTTTTTGGACTCAATATAAGCTTGTAAGACATCTAAATGAGGATGCGATGAGAAATGGAATGGTTGCAACGTGTCCTTAGAAGGGAGAAAATTGAACGGCAGTGATGGAAGAGCAGCACAAACAAAATTAATAGCCTCAATATTGAGATACAATGATTGGGAAGGGTTGTTTGGGTAAAGAAGGGGAATGGTAAGATAAATGGAGATAATGTTTATGGTTGGTGGATTAAATACATTCATATATGGAAAAATATGATCAATTATGGGTGGAGAAAAATGTACAAGATGTGGTTGAGATGGAATGAGGATGATGGGGTATCCCCTAGGTGGGACTAGGATGAGTAGACCCTAGGGTGGGAGAAGCTAGCACCATATGGGTAGTGGTAATCTCAAAAAGAAATGAAGATAGAATTCATATAGATCCATGAGAGGCTTAATGGTAGAGGACTCTTATTTTAAGCTAAATGAGGTTATGGAAAAGGTCTCATAATCATATTATATTCCCCAGTCATGTTTTAACTCTTGATCATATCCTGACTCATTCTCTTACCTGTTAGAGTCAGCAATAGATAATATAGTGATATGTAGATGGTCACTAAGAAAATTAACATTAATATAATAAACATACTCATTGACTTCAATGTCTCCCTCTAAGCCTAAGTTAAGGTGTTGTAGGGAGTTAGCAAGAACATAAATAATGCGTGTATGGTACCCCAAGCTTGATTTATCTGTTGGAAGATAATAATGTGATTCCATAGGGATCCAGTAGCCTTGCTCTTATCACCCTAAACCATTTCCATGCCAATTATGGTGATAGAAATATCATATAGCAAAGGATGGGTTTGAAATGGATCTTCCTCATCTGGTATAGGAGGTGTGTCTATGGAGGTATTTTAGACACCTAAATCACGTAAATCAGATAAGACTATTAGTGCATCATATATGCCCCTCTTATCAACAACATATGGCCCTATTGGGCACCCATATAGGTTGGAATAAGGCTTGTATAAGGCTCCAAAACTTAGTTTGGAGGTTTCCTAGTAGTTTAGGGTAGTTTTAGGGCACCTCCTGGTGATTGTCCCACCAAGGGACGATCATAGTTGGTGACTATCCCACCCAAGGACGACCATCCATAACCGTACCTAGGTGGGATGATCCCTAAATAGATCCTTGAAAAAGTCAAAGGATGCACTAAATGTCAATAAAATACTACCATTAATGTGTCCAATCACCCCAAATTTCTTGGGGACCTGCAATTAGACTTTGGAATAGTAGATTGAAAGCCCCAAATGGGAAACCTTCCCTCATCAAGTATTAGGACACATGGTGTCACCTAACTTGCATGGCAAACATGCCCCTTTTCCCTAGATGCCATTTTGGGATATAAAAGGAGGTGAACTCACCCAATTTCAAGAGGGAATATTGAAGCATTTTGAGCAACGAAGTGCTGTATAATTTGATTCTTAACTTTTGCAAACTAAAACTCGTCCTACCTTAGACTTGAAATACTCTTCATTTAAAGGCAATTTTAGGGGCAATAGGAATACATCCACCTATTCCAAACTGGCCAAATTGAAGTTATATTTGGCCCTATTTGTTGATAACACTCCCATACCTATTTTGGACCAAATCCTTTGAGCATAAGTGACAAAAATAAGACATATTTGTAACCATCCCACCTAAGGACGGTCAATAGTTTATATTCATCAAACCTAATTATGGCCATAAAATAGAAAGGAATTTTGGTAAAATTCCTCCATAGACCCTTTAGGAATTCCTAGAAGAACCCTTGGTTCAAATTTGGTGCAATTTGGAGTAGATTTAATGCCAGATTTGAGGTCCCCAATGTTGCAAGTTTAGTAGTCCCTATCAGGGATGGTCATTATTTCTGCATTTTTTTACCTTTAATATTGCTTCCAAATCTCCTAATTTGCATTTAGATTAGATTATATTATGTTTATGCTGCATTTAGATCAATTTCCATGTGCTTAGATCAGTTTTTGATGTTGTAGATGAATCTCTTTTTCTATGGTTTTATTGCTTTACTCTATAATATAAGTACTATTAATCCCATTTCAATCCCTTGTGTGTAGGTGTAGGTGTTCTATGCAGGAGGGAGGATCTAAGAAGACAAGAAGAATAGGTTGAAGGATAGCTCTCAATTGTGGGATGCGAGTTTCACACTATAGAACTTCACCTTAAAGGCCCCTTTCAAGGGACTAGATCCCTTGAACATTGTAATGGAAATGTATCAAATTTGTAAATGCCCTCGAGGGGATGTTTTGTAATCTCATTTGAAGCAATAGAGGAATTAATAGAAGGAGAAATCCACTGTTTATGTTACACATTTGCCTCATTTTACATAGATTGCAATTTTATGTTATTTCCCTTTGAATGCTTGTATACTGCTTTTCCATTGCAATAGAGTGCCCTTAAGATGATGTCGTGAAATTTGCTTCTTCAGTGGCGATCACGGTATATGATATTTTTATATCTCCCCTCTGGAATGTGCTAATTTTGACCTCTATTTTTGGTTTTGCAAGTTGCAAGTATTGACCGTTCTGACCAGAAATGGCCCCTTTGCTGCTAGGTGTCACTGGGTGGGACGACTAGCTAGGAATCCTTGGGTGGGATGGCCCCTAAACTGCCACCATCCCTAGGTGGTATGGTCACAAAACCAGAGGGTTTCTACAAAAATTTGCAGAAACAACAAGTTCTAGGTCAGATTTTACACCCCTCTACACTTTCAATTTGCATATTTGTTGTTAAAAATTGCCAAATTTCATGTTTTCTTGCTTTTTCCATGCATATAAAGGTTAGATTCTCTCTTTCCAAAATATTGCACTAATTAGCTCAGAGAAAATAGGGAAAATAACAGTAAATTTTCTGCTTTTTGTCTGGTTTGCTTGCTTGAAACTTACCAAAAAAAGGTTAAGTTCATATAGGCTTTCAATTTTTGTGCTTTCCTTTTATGTTACTAACAAGTCTGAAAGAAAAACACAATTTCATGCATTTAGTGAATCATCATTGAGTGATATTTTGCTTTCTTTCAAATTTTTAAAAGGAACCCCACACCATGTTTTTTTTAACATCAGTAGAGTTAGGCTCTCATATCCAACCCGTTGATCAAAACCAATAGTGGATGTAATTACCACTCGATTAGCTCATGTCAAAGAGTATTATTGGTACCCATTGATGGCCAATTCTGACCCAATATCTGTCCTAACCATGCAAAATAGAATGCATTCCTCTTCATAGGAGTGTATCATTGTGTACAGGGTGCTGGGTTAGGGTTGGTAGTACTTATGCTACCTCATTGGATATGGATTTCATCACCATATTTAGCTTGTGCGAGTATATAGGTGAAATAATTTAAACTTTGAGTATATCATCCAACGAAATATCAAACACGAGAAGTATTTTCTTTACAAAAGCAACACATATTGAAACACATCAAACAGTTTAGGAATTCACATATAAAATATTTAAATGAGATAATCACTTCTATACTTGTTTGTTTCAAATTCATAAAAATTGTAAAGGAGATAATCATATAGTAGTCTAGAGTACATAGCTATGGTACATACCCATAGCCAAGCCCATTTAAGGGTGGAAGTTGTGGGGAGTAGGGAAGAGGACACACAATATCTTCACCTAGATTCCAAGGACATGGTAATACCTCCTTGGAGACCACCTACTCTTCCTGGCCCTAGAAGGGGTGAAAGGAGACCTAGAAAACAAGGTAGCCCTACATGGGGCACCCCCACAAGCAATGGTCCCAATTTAGGAAGTCATATCCCTAATCGCCATATGATAGATGAATGGATGGTTACTCTTAGAACAGTAAGAAAAGGACCTAGCCAATAAGGGAATCCTACACAGGGTACCCCCACAGGCAACAGTCCCCTTTTAGGGAAGTTTTTCCCTAATATAGATGTTTCTAATGTCTTCTTTCAAGAAAAGTCACTGTGCAATGGAGTGCTTCCCAATAGAGCAATCCCATGCATTCGTGTGCCTTCTCAATCTACTCCTCGTACTGCTACGTAGGAAAATGAATTATCACCTAAGGTAGAGTTGAATGATCATCTTGTAATTTCAAACTGCCCTTCCCCATAGTGCCATGATCATGATGAGGGTAATGCTCATCACCATAGGTGACCGCATTATGCCTTATCTTTTCTTGTTTACAAGGGAAAACCTGAGGAACATCTAGATTATCCTCATCTAAATGTGTCAATGCAAGTACATTGTGCCTCTACACCAATAGATTATCAAGATAATCTATTTAGGTGTGAGCCTCAAGTCAATGCAACCTATCTCAATCGATGGAAAGTGACAATAGACCTCAAAAACCTTCCTGAATAAGATAGATATCAGAGTAACAATACTAAGGCACTTAGACCTAATACAACTGATCAATCGATTAGTTGGTAAAGAAGTATGTTGATCACCAGATCAAGTTTAATCAACTCAAGTTTGATAAACATCGCCTAGATATTTTAGATCAGCGATAGCAACTAGAGAAAAAAAGACTCGAATGCCAAATTCAAGAAACTTTACGTAATGGAGCTTCTACTCCAAATACGCATAGACAGGAGTCTCACCTGAGGCAACCAAATTTCCAACATGATAGGCCTCCTAAACCTAATCCATTGTTGCATCTTAGACCTCCTAGGCCTGAACATACTATATATTATAGGCCAAACATAGATCACCTTCAAGAGGTTTTCTTTCCTCCTTGTAGGCCCATACCAGAAACACCTTATGGGGCCTATGATGATTTGGAGCAAAATGAGGATTATGTAGAAGCACCTTATGGAGGCATGGCTAATGTGAATCAACCATACCAACCTATGCTTAATATTTCTCATCCACATATATGAGTTCAAAACCAAGTTACTGAGTTAACTTAGTTGTTTTCAAAGAGTTTATTAAAACCCATCTCTTTGACATTGCAATTACAACAATCCCCTACCTTGGAAGAAGCTCTAGCATATGCTAGAAACATAGAGGAAATAAAAATCCAAGAGGGAGAAATAACCAAACCTCGTAAGGAGTGGACAAAGAATCCTAAAAATAGCTCGACACCTACAAAGCTAGCAATGGTCAATCAAGTGGCCATAAATGTCCCTAGGTCTACGCAAGGGATACCTCCTCAAAAGGTAAACTATTAGGCCCAACCTCCTCCTATGAACTATAATAGTAATGGTCCAATGAAATAGGGACAAAACCAACAGTGTCACCCTAAGTGACAATTTACTCCCTTCGTTGAATCCATGGATTCTCTATTCGATCAATTATGGGTTGCAAAAATTATTAATCTACCAGATATCAAACCCATCAATCCAAAAATAGGAAAATCCAAGCCTATGGAATGCCAAGAGAATCAATATTACAAATTTCATTAGCAAGGTGGCCATAATTTACCTACGTACTATGGTTTTAAACACCTAGTACAAGATATTATTGAGAGGAATGAGCTCCAATTCGATGCTCCACTAGCCCCTACCAATCAACAGATGGGTATATACAAAGACCCATTACCAAATCATGAGGTACAAGCAGTGCCTGCTAAACCGATGAATGAGGTGAAGACAACACCCCCTATCCAAGGGTATGTTGGTATGGTGAGTATTATGACCAGGAACAAAAGATATCCAAGCCAAGTTGCACTAATGGTAGCTTCAAGTGATGTTCCCATTACGTCATAAACTACACCACCTGTAGTGTAGGGCCTTCCATCTAGGCCAACATTAACAATAAAGAACAAGCTTGCACAAATTTTGAGGACAAAATCATCAAGATTTTCCATCTATGAGCTAATCCAACAATCACCTCCACATTGGGATGCTCTGATGGACATTTTAAAATCAATAGATTTGCAACCACACGAGTCTAACTCCTTCATTGATTTTGTGGTTCATGTGCAACAATGCAAGGAACTAGTGATAACATTCCAAGAGAACAAGCTTAAGGGAATAGCCAATACCATGGTAGATCCTCCCTTGCACATCATCACATATGTAAATGAGGTACCATAAAAAAAAGTGCTCAAAGACACTGGTTCCTCGAGCAATATCATTACCACCACAACATTAAAACATTTAAAATTGCCAGTATCTCATGTTGTTGTGTCAACTTACACTCTTCACACATTCAATGACATAATATGTTCTACTATTGGTACCATAGTCTTACCCATTCAGGTGGGGCGTAAGACTATACCGACATTGTGTCATGTGTTGGAAGGTGATATGGTGTAAAAAATTTTGCTAGGAAGACCTTGGATATGGAATATGAAGTGTGTCCCATCCATTACGCATCAATGTCTTAAATACACTCATGAAGGGCAAGTCCATGTAGTCTTTGTTGATCTAGAGCCCTTCAAATACTACAACATGGTGTAGCAAATGCCAGAGTCGACATTACCTTTGACTCATGTGGACTTTCGACTAAATACACCTATTCAGGGTCTACCCATTCCATCATTACCTTCCATTCCACCATCTACATCTTCATCCATCCCATCCTCATCATCAGCAGTCACAGAAATACCTTCAACATTGTCAGATCCTCCATTGAGAAACATGTCAAAAAGGCTCATTGATGAGAGCCCACATTTAGTATCTACCATATCCATGGAAAAGATCCCTTGTGTAGTAAATGAGGAATCAAAATGACATTTACAACACCTTGGGGGACATTATGTTATAAGGTCATGCCTTTAGGCCTTAATAATGCTGGATCCACTTATCAACGAGTCATGACGTATATATTCCATGACTACATTCATAAGATTTTGGAATATTACATGGATGACTTATTGGTGAAATATTTATTGCGTATTATGTAAGGTTCTAGATCACCTCATTGAGCATAATGTCAGGCTTAATCCCAAAAAGTGTGTCTTTAGTGTCACATCTAGTAAACTTTTGGGATTCATAGTCTCCAAGTGAGGCATAGAGGTAGATCCAAACAAGGTCAAGGTAATATTAGAAATGCCTCCTCCCATAACCATTAAGCAGATACACAAGTTGCAAGGAAAGGTCGCATCCATAAAATTCTTCATAGCACAATTATCGGATAAGTGTCGACCCATGAATAGGTTGCTACACAAGGGGGTCTCATTAGGACAAAGAATGCCAAAATGCCTTTGATGATATTAAGAAATACCTAGCTTCGCCACACGTATTGGTTCGTCCATGACCAAGAGTGGCATTATATTTATACATCTCAGCTACTGAGTTGGCATTGGGCACCATGTTGTCCCAAAAGAATGAATTTCACAAAGAACAAGCTACCTATTACATTAGTCGTACACTGGTTAGCTATGAAATCAAGTATTCATACATTGAGAAGCTATGCTTAGTAGTGGTACTTTACCACTAAAAAGCTATGCCATTACATGCTCAATCATACCACGTATGTCATATCTAAGGAAAATCCATTGCAATAAATGATGAGTAGAACATATCACAATAGTCGCATGACAAAATGGATAATGTTGTTGATGAAATTTGACCTAGAGTTCATTGGATAAAAATAAATCAAAGGATAGGTCATAGCTGATCAACTAGCAGAGGCTCCTCTCCAAGATGACCAACCTCTGAATGTAGATCTTCCCGATGATGGAGTGTTTCATATTTTAGAATCACCTGATTCTGTAGAGCTTGAGTCACAGGTAGACATAACTCTATTCTTTGATGGTTCTAAATGTGAGCAAGGGGGTGGCATAGGTATCATGTTTTTCACATCGCAAGGGGCTCCCATACCTCTTTCGTTTAAAATTAATTTCCCGTGTACCAAAAACAATGCCGAGTATGAAGCCCTCATCATTGTATTCAGATGACAATCGCCATGAAAATCACAAAGTTAAACATTTTTGGTGATTCCTTACTCATAGTTAATCAGGTTAAAGGGATATTCTAGTGTAGGTGTCCTGTCTTGCAAGCCTACAAAGCCCTAGCCTAAAAAATTTTGGAAAAATTTGAATGGTATGATATAGAGGCACTCCCTTGATCATCTAATCATTTTGCGGATACAATGGCTTCCTTAGGGTCGCTAATCCCACAAAACCCTTCAGATGATATCATGACTATTCAAGTAAAAATTCTAGCGCAATCTGTGACTGAGCATGATGAGCATAACGCCACACCAGATGTCCACATGATTTAGATTGAGCCTTCACATGAAAGGTTCTCTCAACTACATAATTATTTGAATAACGCCCAATGGGGGACTCTGTTCCCTCATAATTCTTTTGATACTAGCATAACACTATATCTTCAAGTTCATTCTCAATCAGCATACACATGAGACGAACATCAAAAGGATTGTGTGATTCATAATATTGAGGCTTCTTCAAGGCAATATTGGGCCATACAGATTAAATATTATCTTAAACTAGGAAATATTCCACCTGGATTGTCGCATGCCGCAAAGCGAGCATTTAAAAAAAAGGTGGAAAAATATGTCTTATTAGGAGACATAATGTATCGTCGGAGTTATGAAGGTATCCTCCTTCATTACTTAGACTCACAAGAGTCGGCTTGGGCCATTTCCCAAGCGCACGATGGTACATGTGGTGGTCACTTTAGTGGCATGGCCATCGCCAAGTGAATTCTTCGCATGGGCTATTATTGGCCAAATTTAGAGCAATATTGTTGTACTTATTAAAATAAGTGCATGAAGTATCAACATTATGCAAACTTAACACACGTACCTTCACAGGACTTGCAACCGATTCAATCGGTCTGGCCATTTGCACAATGGAGGTTTGATTTAATTGGGAAAATCTCACCTGCCTCTTCGGGCCATCACACATTTATCATAACGGCAACCGAGTACTTCACCAAATGGGTGGAAGCAATTCCCCTTACCACTATGACTGGACCTTGCATCGCGGAGTTCATGTTACATAATATCATATGTCATTTTGGTATTCCATCCAAAATAATATTGGATAATGGAACACCCTTCAAAAATAAGGATGTGCGTGTGTTAACAACAAAGTATAACATAAAACATAGCTTTTCCATGCCCTATTATCCATAGGCCAATGGGCAAGCAGAGGCATCAAATAAAATAGTAGTAGCCATCTTGAAGAAAACCATCAAGGAAAATCATAAAGATTGGTATAATCAATTACCTCTTGCCCTTTGGGCCTATCACACTAGCATTCGGATGCCCACTAGGGCAACTCTATTTTCACTAGTGTATGGTGCTGAAGCCATCATGCCTCTGGAGTTAGATATTTTGTCATTGCACATTTCCATGTAGGAATTCATTGATGATGATACAACTAGGCAAGCTCATCTCGATCAGTTAACGTTACTTGATGAACGATGTGTAAATGCCCTCGAGAATCTACGATTTTATTAGGAAAATCTTAAGAGAGCTTACAACTTGAAAGTACACCAAAGAGATTTTCAAGTTGGTGATTTAGTTCTAAAAGAGAACCAAAAAAACTCAAATTTGCCCTCCAATTTGCGAGATAAATTTGCAACAAACTGGTTAGGTCCATTCATCATTACAAGCTAGATTGGACCTAGAACTTATCGCCTAGCATCCATAAAAGGAAGTGAAGATCCTGAACCTATGAATGTTAGTCATTTGTGGCCATTTCATGCTTAGAGCACCAATAAAATACCCCTAGGCAGTCTATGGCATTTCCTTAGTGCCAATGACCATCTAGGTCACCCAAAATGCTCCTAGCGGTCAATGACTATCTAGGTCAAATAAAAATACCCCTAGACTATCTACGATCATCTAGGTCAACCTTAAATTCTCCAAAGGTATCTATAAGCCCTTTGGTCACAACCAAATGCCCCTAGGTAGTCTATGGCATTTCCTTAGTGTCGATGACCATCTAGGTCACCCAAAATTCTCCTAGCGGTCAATGACCATCTAGGTCAAATAAAAATACCCCTAGACAATCTACGATCATCTAGGTCAACCTTAAAATCTCCAAAGGTATCTATAAGCCCTTTTGTCACAACCAAATACCCCTAGGTAGTCTATGGCATTTCCTTAGTGTCTATGATTGTCTAGGTCACCCAAAATGCTCCTAGTGGTCAATGACCATCTAGGTCAAATAAAAATACCCCTAGACAATCTACGATCATCTAGGTCAACCTTAAAATCTCCAAAGGCATCTATAAGCCCTTTGGTCACAACCAAATTCCCCTAGGTAGTCTATGGAATTTCCTTAGTGTCGATGACCGTCTAGGTCACCCAAAATGCTCCTAGGTGGTCAATGACCATCTAGGTCAAATAAAATATCCCTAGATAATCTATGATCATCTAGGTCAACCCTAAATTCTCCAAAGGCATCTATAAGCCCTTTGGTCACAACCAAATACCCCTAGGTAGTCTATGGCATTTCCTTAGTGCCGATGACCATCTAGGTCACCCAAAATGCTCCTAGGTGGTCAATGACCATCTAGGTCAAAATAAAATACTCCTAGACAATCTACGATCATCTAGGTCAATCCAAAAAGCCCCAAAGGCATCTATAAGCCCTTTGGTCCCCATCAAACATCCCTAGGTGGTCTATAACCATCTAGGTCAAACTAAAATATTCCTAGGCAGTCTACGATTATCTAGGTCATCCCAAAATGCTCCAAAGGCATTTATAAGCCCTTTGGTCACCCAAAAATACCCAATGGCATTCATTAAGCCCATTGGTCAACATGTATATACATATATATCAAAAAAAAATTCAAAAACATCATTAAAATCATCAAAATACAAAAATATTGCTTCATTGCACTTCATTTAAATTGCATTAGGCATACTCATCATTGCATTATGCATCATTCCAAATTGATCATACATGTCTAGCACCAATTTTATACACTAGGCATCTATTAAAATAATTGTTATTATGAGTCAATATTACCACCTATGTACATTACATATACCATTTACATTTACATTATATGTCTATTTCCCGTCACTTAGCCATTGTTAGTAAAGCATAGTTAAAGTTTTCGGTCACTCAGCCATATCTAGTTGTCTTCTCAGATTTTGTAGAAATCTATCATGATATTTAGAAGGTAGAATCCTATTTGGATAATGCTTGGTATACATCAAAATCCCAACATATTTTCACATTAATATATCCAAGTCTAGCACAAGGAAAGATGAAAACTATAAAAGTGGTCTAGGTTACTTTCAAGCGAAAAGGTTATCTTGCTCATCCCCCTATGTGAATGGTTCAAAGATGCTGAGAATTGAAAAAAGGACAAGTTCCTCCTTACCCATAAATCCCTTGCTCTACACTGGAGCAAGTATCCCAAAGAGAAAATTCAAACAATGATTATCATCACTTCAAAATATGCAAAAAGAAAAGAGTGATTATTATCACTAGAAAAAGCAAAAAGAAACAATGGTTCTCACCACTACAAAAATCCCTTGCTCACCAAATAAAAATGAGCAACTCCCTTGAGAAAGTCAAAGTTAAAAGAAAAGAAGGGAGTCTTGAACTTGAATCCCTAGAATTCTCAGCATTAGATAACCATAAGGTGATCCTCATTACAAGTTTGGTGGATAGCCTACTTGTCAATGGTGGTAGCCTCCCGCATGACGATATGTCTATCACTTAAGCAACTTGCTTAGGTATAGACCAATGTTTGAATGTGGATGAGCTAGCTTGTTGTAACCTAGATTACCTAGTAGTCTAATCCAACTAAGTACAAAACTCAGGATAATGAGACTCACAAGATGATTCTAGTGTCGATGGGCTGAGTGAATCCCATTTGCACTAGGGTAACCTTATGCGTTATCATGGTAATGAACTCACGTGCACACACAAGGATGTTGATTATCTTGGTTATCTTAGTAGGTGCATACTTTGTCAAAATATCTTGTATAGTTATTATATGACTTTTGATTAGGTAACTAGAGTGTTTGAGTCTCTTCAAAACCATCAAATAATATCATATCATATTACATTATCCATTTCATTTTACATCATGTTGTCACATGTTGGTCAAAATTACAAAATCCATTACATAAAAGTGTTATAATAACATGAAAATAACAAAGATACATTTTGTACAGTCTATGGTGCTAGCATATAATGCATCAAATAGCCATCACAAATCCATCATAAAAAATTAAATCACATCCATCATTACATCAAATCATACACATTTTTTCCTTATAAACTTTTGTTTCTTAAGTGATGTTCATGAAATAGGATAGATACCGGATAAATATTAGCAATGATATTTAGATAGCCACTGACTATTTTATGCATATATTTTAATTTACAAAAGCATATAGAGAAAACATAACACATCTACATATCATCAACTCAAATCATCTGATCAATACATGCATCCATGTTAGACATCCATCATAAATCATAGAATAAGCATACATATCATAAAGTAGTAAAATATGACATAATGATAAAAGCAAAGTCATACATATATATGTCTATATGTAAAAGCCAAAAGCTACATCATAGTCTATAAACTGCCCATAGGCTACAATAAAAGTGAGTCCTCAGACTTCACAAAACCAAAAAGATCAAAAAGAACCATCAAAGTCTGCTAGCCATGGTCATGTAGGACCAGTACCTCGACTCTCTCCTCTTCTCTCAGTATGAGTCCATCGTGAGCTCCCAGACCTACTCCCCCCTGACCTACTACCTCCAGACACCTCCATCCTCTATGTAGAGCTCAGAGCCCTCACCCATGCAGATGACTACCCCGTGTCGCTCCTCTGGCTATGCTGTGATCCAATAGCTAATGCCCGATCTGGTATGCACCCCTTAAGGTGCACTATCTCATCCTCCATCATATCCATGTAGGTGCACTCCTCTTGACACCAAGTTTGATAGGTCACCACCAAACCCTGGAGATATGTACCATCTCCTCCCGCATCGTGGCTAACTCACCATTGTTGGACTCCCCATGGCTAGGACCCTACCCACCAACCTATGCCTAAAGCATAGCTATCAATACTACCTACCTCTCCATATCAAGCTGTGCACTCTGCACCTATTCCTGTAGTAAATCCTGATCACTCCATAGCTCCACAATCATGGCATCTCATGCTGCTAACTATGCCTACATATCCTGATCCCCAAGGTCATCCTCATCAAATCCTACTAGATCTTGTACATCAATCAACTCCACCCTATCCGCTAACACACGTTGATGCACAACTCACTCACCTATGTCTACCTCCTCATAATCTGGAGACTCACCAAAACCCTCCTCATCTAGAGCACCCCTAGATACATCCGTTTCCCTAGCATCTGCATCCCCACCTAGTGGTCCCTCCCCTCGCCACTACCGTATGACCCACCATGCGTCATACTCCTTTGTAGTGCCTACATCATCCAAATCATAAAATGCCACCTCAGGATATGACTCCTCTCCTAGTGCCTCTACAATTGGCCATGCTAGATTCCTCTCATCCCCATGATGATGGTAGACCATCGGCTCCCTAGGAAACCCCTGGTATAGCCCAAAATATTGTAGCACATGATCATAAGAGAAGTACTCTCGCTCTATCCCATGTCACCCTATCAACCATCTACCTCATCGAACTTGGCGTAGTTGTGTCTCTACCTCCCTCCAGTCAGGACAATCCCTATAGGACCTCCACTCGATGTCTACCACCCTAAGCTATGCAAAAGCCTCTGCATAGTGCTCAACCTCCCCAACATGTCATTGGCTCTAGCCTACCTCACGCGACCTCTTCCATAGCTCTCCATAGCCAATATCCCTGTCTGGTAGCTCTACTTGAGTGGTCCATGGTAGTCCCCATGGTCTCTCCATAATAATATGCTACCAAGCCCACACCTGTAGAAGAAAGCTACATCCCAAACCCTTTCACCCATGAGAGTGGATCTCATATAGCTCATAATATAGTTGTGCCAATAAAGTAGGACCCCAAGCCATCACTGTTGGCTCATCCTCTATGCACTCCACAAGAGTAAACACCAGCTCTAGTAGGTTCCATGGGAACCTAGCACTTGAAGATTTAGGTAGTAACATATTTCTGATCAAGGTCATCAATAGAGTGTGCTTAACACCAAGCACACCATCCCGATACCATGTAGCCACTAATATCCCTCTGCTGAGAAGATCAACCACTGCATCCTCCCAACGTGCCCCGAAGCACCTCCGCACTACGACCTCTCACCGCTCTGTAGGAGAAGATACTATCGGGTGCCCCTCTATCAGAATACATAGTATTCTATAGACATCCTCTAATGTCACTATAATCTCCCCTATAGCTAAATGGAAAGTATTAGTACGAGGGTCCCATAGGTCTATCAGTGCAGTCAGATAGGCGTGGTCGCCCACCACGGGATCTAACCGTGTAACTTGCTTCAGACCAATGGCATCGAGCCATCACCAGTATGTAGTAGTCAAATGGTCTCTAATGACCTAAAAGAGAGTCGAAACTCTATATCGACTCTTAACTATCTACTCATGTAAAATAGGGTGTCAAAAATACCCTAAAAATGCAAAAATTTGCTATAAAAATACCAAAAAAGGCATAAAAATGGGCCCTTTTGGCCCAATTTTTGGCCGTCCCACCTAGGTACGGCCCCCAATTTGGTAGTCATCCCACCCAGGGATGGCCACCAGTGACCGTCCCTTACAGGGATGGTCCCCAAAAATGGGTAAAATAGGGTCAATTTGACCCTTAAAAATCCCTAAAAAACCTAAAACATAAAAAAATAGGCATTTAACCCTAATTTTTTTGCAAATAAAACATAAATAAAAGCTCAATTTTATACATTTCAGTCCTCCTAGGGTTTCTTAACCATTAGTGTGGTTGTAGTAAATAAATTGCAGCAGAAATCATAAAAACACAATAAAATAGGGTAGAGAAAGACATGTGGTTCATACCCATTTCGCACCGGCTCCACCGCCTGTTGCATCCGCTGGTTGGCTCATGTTGTAGGTTGATATTTTTATAGTTCTCCACTTCATAAAATCCCTCTCCTACCTCTCTCCTCTCCAACTCCTCCAAGAAAAATGAAAAAATGAGCTCATATGGCCCATTTTGGGCTTATATAGCTCCAAAAGAAGCCGACCGCCCCTAGGTGGGATGAGCACATATTTGGCTGTCCATCCCACCCTGGGATGGTCATAAATACTATACTCATCCCCCCTAGGATGGTCACACAAAAATTGCACTAAAAAAGCTTAAAAATATCAAAAATAGGGTCAAAAACCCACCAAAAACAAGGTAGAATGGTCAACAAATTAGGAGGGATCAAGACTAAACCTATAATATTTTTGGATGCATCAAAAGTGTCTATTTTAGTCCCCAAGAAGGCCTCCATGGCTGGACCACTCCACGGGAATGAAATATTTAGCCTTTTGCCTCCAAAACTATTCATCAAAATAGTCAAAAATCCCCTCCAAATAGGTATATAGTACCATGGGCAAAATAGAGAGTTACCCCAATTAAGTCATATGTGTCAAGTGACTCATCACTTTATCATTGGTCATACCCTCATCGACTCATCACTTGAGGGGGTAGTCATAATAATGAATTCATAAAATCAAATCAACATTAAAACACTCAGAAGTGTAAAATTCCATGCATTCAAAAGAATCTTGGCTAAAGATAAATTTTCAAGCCCATGCTGGGGCAAAGAATCAGCATAGGAAGTAAATAGATAGGCTTGACCTCATTGAAACCTCAAGAATTGACCCATGAAAATGTTTACAAGAATACAAGGCACCAAGACCTAGTATACCCTAAGCCCCATAAGACTGTTACTACAACACGGTTGAAAGGTATACCCAAAATCGATCCTTCGACTATGTCAATAGTAAGGATTCCAAGAATGTATGCTATTTCCACAATGGAGGCATCCAGATTTGATTAGGTTAATGAAAAACCTTAATCATTTGATGATTTAGTGATATATTTTGCTCAGCGCTTTGTTGCACATAGCGCATCCCAAAATGGGGCATCTATAGACACCTAAATCACGTAAATCGGATAATACTATCAGTGCATCACATATGCCCCTCTTATCGACAACATATGGCCCTATTGGGCACCCCTCTAGGCTTGCATAAGGCTTGCATAAGGCTCCAAAACTCAGTTTGGAGGTTTCCTAGTAGTTTAGGGCAGTTTTGGGGCACCTCCTGGTGACCGTCCCACCAAGGGACGATCACAGTTGGTGACCATCCCATAACCATACCTAGGTGGGATGTCCCCTAACTAGACCCTTGAAAAATTCAAAGGATACACTAAATGGCAATCAAAGACTACCATTAATGCATCCAATCACCCCAAATTGATTGGGGACCTGCAATTAGACTATGGGATAGTAGATTGGAAGCCCCAAATGGGCAACCTTCCCTCACCAACGCATGTCAAGAATTAGGACACATGGCGGAACCTACCTCACATGGAAAAACATGCCCCTTTGCCCTAGATGCCCTTTTGGGCTATAAAATGAGGTGAAGACACCCAATTTCAAGAGGGAAGGATTGAAGCATTTTGAGCAACAAAGTGCTACACAATTTGACCCTCACCTTTTGCAAACCAAAACTCGCCCTACCTTAGCCTTGAAACCCTCTTCATTCGAAGGCGATTTCAGGGGCAATAGGAAGTCATCCAACTATTCCAAACCAGCCAAATTGAAGGTATATTTGGCCCCATCTGTCGACAACACTCCCATACTAGTTTTGGACCAAATCCCTTGAGCATAGGTGACAAAAATAAGGTATATTTGTAACCATCCCACTTGGGGATGGTCAGCAGTCTGTATTCATCACACCTAGGGATGGCCATAAAATAAAAATGAATTTTGGTAAAATTCCTCCATAGACCCCTTAGGAATTCCTAGATGAACCCATGGTCCAAATTTGGTGCAATTTGGGGTCCGGAGGTTTAGTTGTCCCTATCAGGGATGGTCACTATTTTTGCATAGTTTTACCTTTAATCTTGCTTCTAAATATCCTCATTTGCATTTATATTAGCTTATAATATGTTTATGTTGCATCTAGATAAATTTCCATGTATGTAGATCAGTTTTTGATGTTGTAGATGAATCTCTTTTTCTATGGTTTTATTGCTTTATTCTATAACATAGGTGCTATTAATCCCCTTTCAATCCCTTGTGTGTAGGTGTAGGTGTTGTATGTAGGAGGGAGGAGATAAGAATACAAGAAGAATAGGTTGAAGGATAGCTCTCAATCATGGGAAGCAGAGTTTCACACTATAGAACTTCGCCTTAAAGGCCCCTTTCAAGGGACTAGATCCCTTGAACATTGTAATGGAGAAATTGTATCAAATTTGTAAATCCCTCAAGGGGATGCCTTGTAATCCTATTTTTGAAGCAATAGATGAATGAATAAAAGGAGAAATCCATTATATTTATGTTACACATTTGCCTCATTTCATTTAGATTATGATTTTATGTTATTTCCCTTTGAATGCTTGTATACTACTTCTCCATTGCAATAGAGTGCCCTTAAGGCAATGTCGTGAAATTTAGATCTTCAGGTATCAATACCACCATAGAAAAAATTTGTTTGGCTTGGTAGGATACTATGGGACAATGGTACCTATGGGTAATGGTGTACTTCATAGGTGACCAAAGTCTCTAATTGTCTCTATGAGTGGGGTGAATGTAACATCTTGCACTAGATATTCACCAATATTCAGATTCTTCATGTAAATTGTGACTTGTGGAAACTTTTTTGGGGGAGATGATTATGAAGATGTGGGCTATGATGATATTTGTATGGTGATGTGTGGTTCTTCCTCTACTAGGGAAGCATGGGCAGAGGTTGCAGAGATGTTTGAAATCGAAGGTGTAGGAGGTGTAATGAATGGTTGGGATGTAAATGTGTTTGTTGATGAGGGTGGCAATGAAGGTTATGAAATAGGTACCTTTTTTATATCTCGAGCAAGAGGATCCAATGATGATGAAGGAATTCCTGTAGAAATAAATGGTGAGGGTTGATTTGGAGGTGGTGGCGGTGGAGTGATAGATGATTGTGTTGTGAAAGTTGTGGTTTGGATAGGATTATTGGGATTAATGTCTAGATGTGTGGAAGGCAAGGTGGATTCATGGGGATGTGAAACCATATTACAAAATTTGAAGGGCTCCAAGTCTGTAGGGATGTAGTAAACTTGGTCTTCATGTATATACTTGATGCACTAATGCAACATAGAAGGCACATATTTCATGTCTCAAATCTAGGGCCTACCAAGAAATATATTGTATTGCATGGTGCCTGATGAGCACCAAAATTGCTCATTTTTGTGCATGTTTTAATGGGGTTTTGTGTGGAATTATTAACATTAGAATTGTATTTTTATGTAATTATTGCATATATTTAATATAAATTGATGTATTATGCTTGACTGGTGTTTTTAGTGGAAAATGTGTGTAGATGCAGTATTTTGTTACTTTTTTGCACCTTTTAGTCAAGGTCCCACATGGACCTAGCATTGGATAACACTTGTAATGCACTTAAGGAATGATGTGCAGCTTGATGGAGATAGAAGTATTGGAAAAAGGCATCTAATTTTGCTAAGGTACGATGCTTATATCCTAGCAATAGGTCAAAAGGTATCTATATTCCAGTGAAAGGAAAAGTGCTTATCTTTCAAAGAAATAAAAAATGCTTATCTTCCAATGATAGAACAAGTGCTTGTATCCTGGTAATAAGATGGAAGGCACTTGTCTTTCGATGATAGAGTGAGTGCCTATCTTTTGATAATAAAAAAATAACTTTTAGCAAGATAAAAAGGGCCTATAATCGGTACCTTTATCCTAATGATAGGCTAGAAAGGTTCTTGTATTCTAGTGTAGGACGATAGGTACTTATATTCTGTGGGAATAAAGTGCATTTACCATATGCATTGACCGTTTTAATTGAATATCATGCATAAGTTTAGAAATTTATTATTGTATAAAATTAGGGAGCACCATTGTTATCTTAAAAATATTAATTTTAGACATGGTCGCACTTTTATTAGACATCAATTAAAATTATGCATGAATCGACCATAGCAAATCACGTCAATCAATTAAATTAGAACAATCTATTTTTGTAATAGGGGATGGTCGCATTATGTATAAAATGTAGGCCACCCCTGAAGCGAACGATCTTGAATCCAAAATCTTGAAATTTTATCCGAAAAGTCTTGTTATTTTGTACTGCATTATTAATAAAAGTTTGAGTGTTCTTTATTTACGTGAGTTCAAAAGAGTGCGTGTTGCAAAACTAGTTGGGTGGATGTCTGTAGGATCCTAGGTCTACTCCAAGTAGTATTCCTCCCCTATTATTTCAATTTTGCATTTATTTATTCATGTTGTGTGCTTCTTTCCTACTTTTCTATTTGTGTGTTTGCTTTCATTTATTTCCCTTTCAGTCATGTGTTTGATAATGATAGTTTAATTTTAGCAATTTATTTCCTACACTTTCTTTCAACAATGTGTTTTAATTTTTTGTATTCAATTTTAATGGTTTGGATAAAATGAACTACATGAACAAACACAACACACCCCCAAACCAAGTGACACATAGGACTCATCTCCCAATTACTACAGGCATATACTATGCATAGGTACTCAACAAGTTTATGAACTCCTAGATTGATAAAATTAAATGGAGGTAAATTAACTGTTTTTAGAAACACCATTTTTTGCTCACCATTTTGGCACCATTGTTGGGGAGTGCCAACTGTAGTATTTTAGGATTTATAGGTTAGTCAGCCTAAAAATAACTATTCAAACTATCTTACCCATAGATCCCTTACCTGATAATGTATGAGTCCACCAAGATTAAGAGGATCAGATGAATATTTTATTAAGAAAATAGAGGTCACCTCGAAGCCTACTGAAATACCTCCTAAAATACCAGAAATAACTTCTGCAAAATCTGAAACACTTCCTACTATTTGAACCATCATCTCCACCCACTCCACCCTAGTTTGTAAATCCAATTTATGGGACATATAGTGGATCAAACCAAAACCATAGCCAACTTGAGGAAATATTGAATAATCAAAGGTGGAAAGTGGTTGAAGAAGGGAATATCTTAGATTTTGACTTAAGAATATTATTGGTAGATAAGAAAAATGAGTGTGATGCTTTATTAGTAGCCATAGAAGCATCTGGCTTAACACCTACATCACCTAAAACTATAGCTAAACCCAAAGAGGCTTCTTCTAGTTTTGATTTTCCTATTGACGAAATAAGAGGAGATGCCAAAATGAAACATATCTCTCCTACACACCTTCCTATTTTTAGAGGACTACCAACTGAGGACCCTGATCTATTTATTTTTAAATTTGATGTGCTTTGTAGATCAATGGACTATAAAACTAATGCCCAAAAACTAAAACTATTTTCCTCTACATTAGATGATTCAACATTATGTTGGTTTATCGATCTAGGGAATAAACACATTGCCACCTAGGAAGACATGAAGAAAATATTCCTAGAACAATACCAAGATTTTGGTAGGGCATGGGATGCTAGGGAAGAAGTCCTAGATATGTCACAAAGGGAGGAAGAGTCATTGGAAGATTATTGGGGTAGATTTCATTTCAATCTTCAACGTTCACCCCATGCAAAACTGGGTGAGAAATCCTTGAGAAGCATATTCTTAAGGGGTCTCACAAATGAATCCTTAGAAGCCTTAAATTTGTTATCGGGAGGTGATATTTACCAACACCAAATGCTAGATATTTGATAGTTATGTCAAAATTATTCTAGAAGAAAGGGTAAACCCATCAATCGAGGAACAAAAACCACAACCTCTATAACCAAGGTAAAAATAGGCAATTTGTTGGAAGACATGAAGAGTGATATTCTATCATCTCTTGCACTTCAATTAGACACATTCCAACTTCAGAAAAGAAGCAAGAAATTGAAGCAACACTAGCCTTTTTCTACCCAAGATGTAGAAGAAAATACCCCAAGAATGAATGTCCAGAGAATAAAATTAGAGTGTGTGCTATTTGTCAATTGGATCACAAAATGAAATTGTGCTTGAAGTTAGCCAATATGAAAGAAGAACCTGAAGTAGTAGAAACTTATTTCATGGGAAATAGGAGAAACTAGCAACAGTCTCCTATGGGAGGCAATATGCTAGGAGGAGTACCACCCTATGGGGGATCCAACTTTATGAACCAAGGACAAACCCAACCACCCAATATGGGATGGTGGGGTTCATCACCTTGGATGAATGCCACCCAAGGATCTACTCCTTACACCTCTTATCCATGGATGCCATACCAACAAACTAGAATATAGTGGTAGAATTATAATACATGGACTACACCTCCATAGACCACTACACAAGCCCCACTACAGCCGAGTTTACCGACACCACCTACTTCTAGGCCACAATAATTACTAACACAACCAACCCCAAATCCAAAAAATAAGATAAATCAGCCCACATATCAGGTAGACATGGGGATGTACCCTATGTATCATATTAGTGTAGATTGTAATCCTATTCATATTAGGTCAAGTAGAGAGATAGGAGTAGCTCCCACACCTCCAATAGTGGAGGAGGAAGAGGAGGTAGAAGTAGAAGTAGAAGAACAAACACCTTTAGTAGAGGGGGTGGAAGAAAATTAAACTATTGAACCAATAACCAATGAAGGGGTTCCACCTTTCCCACAAAGGTTACAAGAACCCAAAAAGAAAATGCAGCCAAAATTTGACATCATGGAAGGGTTGAAAAACCTAACTATCATAATTTCCCTCTATCAGGCCATATGAGATGTACCAATTTATACAAGGGCCATTAGAGAGTTATGTCTTAAGAAACTAGGAAGAAAGCAACCATCAAAAGTAGTGCATGTGGTAGGTCAGTTAGCTGACTTAATGTTAGGAAACACCTACCACCCAAAGTACTCTGATCCAGGAAGCCCAATTTTAATAGTCCAAATTGTAGGCTTAAGGTTACCCAACACTTTGGTAGATCTAGGAGCAGCTATAAATATCATGCCCAAAGAAACCATGCAAAAATTATAGCTTACAAATATGAGGCCAACCAAAATAATTTTACAATTGGTTGATCGGTCTACAATGCTCCTAGAGGGAATGTTGGAAGATGTGATCATGATAGTCGATGCATGGGAATATCTGGTAGACTTTTTAGTCTTGCAGTCTAGATCAGGATTGGGTGGATATCCACTCATATTAGGACATCCTTGGCTGGCAATAATTGATGCCTACATAAGTTGTAGGATAGGACAAATGATAATTTTAGATGGATACAATATTAAAAACTTAGTCATTTATCCTCCTACACAGTCCACTGATGTATTGGGAGAACCAAATTTTGAAGTTCTAAATGTTGATGCCTTGCCAATGCTCCAACCAATAATGGCTTTAGATGAGGTAGAAGATGAAACCGATGAAGATGGAGTCATAACAAACTTCTTCCAAGGAGAATCTTCACATCCTCCTATAGAATCCCCACTTGTAGGAAACAAGGAAAATCATGTTAAATAGATAGAGGTAGAACTTGGAAGAATGTTGAACATTGACAATGAGTTGTCAATTGTTCAAGAGGACAAGTTGAAAGAAATACTAGTCAACCATAAAATTGCTTTTGTGTGGGACTATAAAGACATGAGGGGGATTGCATCCAAAGTCTGCATGCACATAATTTATTTGGAAGATAACGCAAGATCGGTAAGACAACCTCAAAGGAGGATGAATCTAGCAATGAAGGAAATAGTAAAAGTTGAATTACAAAAACTTTTATCAGCTGGATTCATCTATCCTATATTGGATAGTCAATGGGTTTCACCTTTGGTTGTAGTGCCCAAAAATAATGGCAAGTGGTGGATTTGTGTGGACTACAAAATGTTAAACAAAGCCACTAGGAAAGACCATTTCCCCCTACCATTCATTGACCAAGTCCTCGACACCTTGGTAGGATGAAAATATTTTTTGTTCCTTGATGGGTTTAGTGGATATAATCAAATTCAAATAGGGGATGAGGATCAGGAGAAGACCACTTTTACCTATCCTTGGGGTACTTTTTCTTATCGAGTCTTACCATTTGGGTTATGTAACACACCTACCACCTTTTAGTGGGAAGTTCTTAGCATTTTCTTAGATATGGTAGGAGAGACTGTAGAGGTCTACATGGATGACTTCACCATTTATGGTGAAACTTTTGAAGAAGCTACAAATAATCTGGAGAAAGTACTCCAACACTACCAAGAAATAAACCTATCCCTTAGTAATAAAAAATACTTCATGCTAATGCAAGAAGGGATAGTGTTAGGACACCATATCTCTGTTGAAGGGATCAAGGTAGACAAACAAAAAATAAAAGTGATTAAAAATATACCCACTCCCCAAACACAAAGAGATGTCCATAGTTTTCTAGGTTCTACTAGATACTACCAATAGTTTATCCAAGATTTTAGCAAAACCACTAGACCACTACACACATTGTTAACCAAAGATGCTAAATTTGTTTGGACTAGTGAATGTGAGCAAGCATTCCAAACTTTAAAGGAAAAATTGACAACTGCTCTCGTGCTGAGAGGTCCAAATTGGAATCTCCCCTTTCACATTTATACAGATGCATCCAATAATGTGATAGGATCAACACTAGGGTAGAAGGATGGAGATGAATTCTATGCCATCTACTATGTCAGTAAGAATATTACAGGTGCTGAGTTCAACTACACTATCATGGAGAAAGAGTTTCTTGCAGTAGTACATGCAATCAATAAATTTTACCACTATATCATGGGCTACAAAATATTTGTACACATAGATCATACAACCATCAGGTATCTGATGAGCAAGTCGATGGTAAGTGGTTAAATTATTAGATGGTTGTTACTTCTACAAGAATTTGATGTAACCATTGTTGAAAAACCCGACAGGGATAATGTTGTTGCATATTTTCTCTCCAGGTTAATCTCTCAGGATAATGCTACCACTGAAGACCGATTTTTGGATGAGCATCTCTTTTCTCTCGATGAAAAAATTCCATGGTATGCTGATATGGCAAACTACTTAGCTACCAAAAAAATATCACCTGCACTCACACCTAGAGAAGCCCAAACATTAATTGAGAAGAGTGCAACCTTCTCATGGATTGATGGATGCCTATTTAAAACTAGGCCTGATCAAATCATGTGTAGATGTGTTGTAGAGAATGAAACAACAAAAATATTAAAAGCCTATCATGATGAGCCATGTGGTGAATACTTTGTTGGACGTAGAACTACATTTAAAATTTTACAAATAAGGTATTTTTGGCCCTCGTTATTTAAATATGCAATAAAATATGTCATCCACTATGACCAATGTTAGAGAATGGGTAGACCAACTCTACATGATGAAATGCCCCTTCAACCCCATGTGCATATTGAACCATTCGATAAATGGGGGATGGATTTTGTCGGATCAATTAATCTACAGTCTAATGGTAAAAGGTATGTTTTGGTATGTACTGAGTATGTGACTAAGTGGGTTGAAGTGTAGGCACTATGGAACTCAAAGGAAGACATCGTAGCACAGTTCCTATATGAATTCATTTTTACCAGGTTTGGTGTTCCTAAGGAGATTACCACTGACCAGGGGACCTAGTTCACCTCGAATATGATTCAGGAATTGATGTAGTAGTACCAAATTCAACACAACAAGACCACCCCCTATCATCCACAAGAAAATGGGTAGGTGGAGGTCACAAATAGGGAGTTGGAGAATATTCTCACCAAAACAATGCAACAACACAAGAAGGACTGGGCAAACCACCTACTAAAAGTAGTATGGGTATATTGCACTACCTGGAAAAAAACTACAAAATTCACACCATTTTAGTTGGTGTATGAAAAATATGCAATGATGCTAATGAGTTTGAAATAAAAACTCTATAGACTACTACAGAGCTAAATTTGAATTTAGATATTTGCACAATAGGAACAAATTTTCCAACTAAACTAGTTGGATGAATACTAGCAAGATGCATTACAGTGCATGAAAGTTATGCAAAAGTAGAGGGCCATGTGGCATGACCATCACATATAGTCAAAATGGTTTAAAAAAGGAGATTGAAAATTACTTTATGATTCTTGGTTCTAGGATTGCAAATAAAAACTCATGCAAATGTGGATAGGTCCATATGAGGTGGTTGAAATAATTAATAATGGTGCTATTCGCATCACAACCATTGATGGCAGTGGAATAATTTTAACAGTCAATGAACACCACTTACACCCATATCATACACCTCCAAAACATACCATCAACTCAGATGTAGGCATGGGGGAGACCCCATTTAATGAAATTTTCTCAACAGTTTGATGTACGCTTATGCATTCATGAAAAAACATTATTATGTATATTATTATTTTTTAATGTTTAGTGTAGGTTATATTTTTATTTAATTTTGATTTTGCAGGGTTATGTGAACTTAGATGCAATCTATAGGTAGCCAGGTCAAAATAGACCTATCAGGCCCGACGTGGTATTGGTTACATTCCTTCAAAACCCAACCATTCCCATTTGAGGATGATGACCACCTTATAACATATCAAGAAAATTTAGCACAAAAATACTTTTTTAAACCAAGTAGAAGGATATAGTCTTGTAATATGTTAATGAATCCATGATCCATATTTTCTTTTTACTTTTTGTGTTTTTATTTTTGCAGGACACATGGACTCAGATGCAATTTGTAGGTAACCAAGTCAAACTAGGCCTATTATGTATGAATCCACATTGACCTATATTTTTCTCACTTTCTAGGAGGGTAGCAAAGTGGAGAAAGTACCTACTTTCTATTAGGAGGGTGACGCATACATCCGAGCTTTTGTACAGGTGTTTACTTCCTAATGAAAGAAAATTCCTATATGCGGGTCAATGCGGCGAACACTAACTTTTCAATGAAAAGAGGCACCTATATTCTAAAATAGTAGAAGGTGTCTATATCCACAAAATTTAGAGGGCACCTCCACAAAAGGTACCTATCTCCCCCACATATTAGATGCTTGTATCCAAAAACAAAGAAAATGTGCTTGTATCCCAAACATAGAAGGTGCCTATATCCATATAATAGAAAGAGACACTTGTATTTTGAAGTAGAGATGATGTCTATATTCAACATCAGAGAAGTAATGAGCACCTATATTATAGAAGTAGTAGGCACCTATATCCATGCACATCCAATGAAGTCAACCTTTTCATGGAACCAAGTATACCTATTTTTATCATTTTTGATGATGGAATCTGTTTGCTTCTCAGTATTTGACCATTTGAGTCCATGTATTCTAGCTGGAAAAACACACATACTCCCAAGACACGCTTATAAACTTCCAATGGGGACGTGTGTCATCCCACGATAAATAAAATAATCATGTTTTTATTTATTTTTTTCATGAGATCTCAAACTTAATAAATATGCAGTACCAATAACATTACTTTGATAAGATTGCCCTGCTCAAAAAAATACAAGCCATTGATTCACCCTGGTACACTGTAATCAATATTTTTATCAATCAAGTTGCACCACCAGGCATTTGCACATCATATTTTACAAAAAACCACCCAAGTACGTACTAATTTTTTTGTTATATGTATGCATAGTTATCATAAGAACACATTTTTGTGTAACATGCCAGCACATTCCCTAAATTTCTATTATCCAATCATGCAACCCTAAGGTCTGCAATGTGGCATGTGGAACCAATCAGGAATTAAGGTGGTTATAACTATA
This sequence comes from Wollemia nobilis, assembly GCA_028583015.1. Classification (NCBI taxonomy): domain Eukaryota; kingdom Viridiplantae; phylum Streptophyta; class Pinopsida; order Araucariales; family Araucariaceae; genus Wollemia; species Wollemia nobilis. The sequence continues at coordinate 6,962,614 of JAQPPZ010000690.1, read as the reverse complement.
TCCAATTGTATCTTGACACATAAATTAAGAGTTAATTACATAGATTTTGTAATCACTACTGATTATGGGAAGATAGATGCCCTGTATGCATAGATACCATCATATATTTTGACATGCTTAAAAAAGAAAAAGGTGTTTGTGTTGCAACTAGAGAAAAACCAAAAAAAAATAGAGCACACCATGCGATGACCTTCACAAAACCATGCACTAAAGAAGTATGAGCCCCTTAAGCAATATTGGTTTTGTCTAGGAACAATTTGAGGCTATAGGATGGATGAACTATTATTTCCTGGTCAGCCAAGATCAAGATATTGTAGTGGCATGATAATTCATAACCTCCATGAATGATGGTGTTGTTCAAATACATGGGATAGAAATATCAATCACAACATAGTATATTGTAAAAGTTACTAGTCTCCCATGCATAGGAGATTAAACATAAAAGTATGACAATGTTGGGCATTGTGCTCAAAGATATTTTGGGTAACTCATGACATATTTGATGTGGTATGGATTACCAAAATAGTATTGTAGGCCCAAAATATCACATACTTAGAAATTTTTATAAAATTGGCTAAGTGTTCAGAAATATCTATAAGAGTAGTGTTAAATTCTGCAAGGATGCAAAATCCATGATCAACACAATCAAACAAGGCCTAGAAAAATTCAGAGTAGAAGAATCCATAAGAGTGACTTTAGCCCAAGTTTTGATTCCATAGTGAAGGACCACAAGCATAGCAAGTTTGGTAAAAATAAGCTAGGTATCAAAAGAAACATCTGCTAAGTATTGACAAGGTTTAAATCTACTAGAGCATGAAATCTATAGTAAGTGCAGTCAAATAGAGCTTAGAAAAAAATAAAGTAGTAGATTTAGATGTTAAGAGGTAATGCAGTGTTAAAGTCCTCCAAGAACTTGAGCAAGATAAAAATTTTGTAGTCAACACGGTCAAACCCGACCTGGTGGAAAGCGAAGTAGCGGATTTTGAAGAAGGAAAAATTACTTCTAGATGCTCCTTTTGTAGTTAAATTGGTCAAATGAAACCTAGCAGAAAATGAAGTGATGGATTAAGTAGAAATACATCGACCGTTACAAAGATCTCATTACATAGTCAAACTGGTCAAACCTGACCCAACAGAATTCAAACCAATGGATTTTTGTAAAATGATGCAGGTCACTTCGAAACTCCCATTCTGTGGTCAAACCTAACCTAGAAAATTTTGAAGTAGTGGATTTCAAAGATGAAGAGAATGTAGCAGAACCTAAAGAGCATCAGTAGAAACAACAAAGGTAGACTAAGCATCATCGAAATAAAGATTTGCATACATTTTTAGTTACTTACAGATCAATGCATGAAAATTTTGCCAAGAACAAGGAATGATCTAGATCAACCTACAACCAGTTCAACTACCAAAATTAGTTGAGGCCCGAGAAACCTGCAGAGCTCAGAATTACAAATTTCATGGAGCATAACTTCATTCTTTTCCTTGAAAACCAATAAGAGACCACCACATTAGTATTTCACTTATCTAGCATGAAAATGCTTGTGATGTTTCCATTATTATAGTGTTATTATAAAATCTATATAAATAGGTCAAACCCACATTTTTAAGGGTCATATATAGAGTGTTTTCTTGATATATTACTGTAATTTACTGAGAAATCAATAGAAGGAGCATTATTGGGATTTTTTCCTCATACTTGTTTCTTCATCTTTGTGAGTTTATTCTGTGAATTTATTTTTGCTACTACTATTATGATTAGTCAATTCTACTAATATTGGATTGCTAATTTGGGACAACTTGGAATGGTTCATGCTTAAAAAAATACTATATAGGACTTTTATTTTTGTTAGTCTAAATGTTGATATAATTTTGCTATTTGGATTATTAGCATTTTAGATGTTTTAAATAGTTCTTTGAGTGTTTCATTTTTCTTTAATGGTGAATATAATGAGTTTTGAATGTTGTTAGTCTTAAGTGTGGCATATTAGAATTGTGATTTATTGGAGGATTATTAATATTTGACAATGATTTTAGCTTCATCCAAACATTATTTATCCAATCGTTTTCTAACCCTTATCTCATTTCTATTGCTAAACTTACATTTTTAATTAAGTTAAATTGAGTCAACAGTAATTAGTTGATAAAGTATACCAGCCTACTAATTAGTTGAGAGTTAAAATGTTATGGTAGTATGATCAAGTCATGAATGGATAATATTTTCCTGAATAAGAGTAGGTCACGGTCATGACCAGGTAAAAAAATAAACTCTTGCAAGTAGACCCATAGAATATGGGTAGTTTCCAAGTGCCTTATTAGAAGAAAATGGAATCGTCATCGTAGGGGAATGACAAATTTCCTATTCCGTAGACTACTACCAAAAGTAATGCAATACCCAAAAGGTAAGAGAAAGAGGTAAATGCTCCAATAGGGGTGTGTTGGAACTGATTCTTACATCCATAAGATTCTATTGTCACGCTACAAAGATCCATTTGAAACCAACAAGCTATTATGTTGAAATAAACCGAACATTATTCTATTGATTAGAACCAGCTTAAATAATACATTGAGAGCCCAGATTAGCTCGTAATCGTAGGATCTAATCAACAACTTAGGTCTTCAAATAAAAAATTAAAATAGACCAAATATTATTACGCTAACAATAGCGTAACTAATCTAGGTAGTTAACTAACTACCCTATCAACATAAATAAAGTAATAATAAGAATTACTATAGTAAATCTAACATCCCCCCTTATTACATTATTTATGTAATTTAAAAACTACTAACATCCCCCCTGATTACATCATTTGGTAATACAAAGAGAGCTGCGAAACAATTCAAATTTGACACGTGCAAGTGCCTTAGTGAAAATGTCTGCAACTTGAGCATTGGTGGGAATGTGTTGAAGCTGAATTCGGTGCCTTGGAACTTCGTCTCGAATGAAGTGACATTGTGTGTCAATGTGCTTGGTTCTTTCATGATGTACTAGGATTCTTGACAAGATTCAAAACACCCATGTTGTCGCAGAACAAGTGTATTGGAGATTTTGATGGAAGACCCATACTTGTGAGGATGCGACGCAACCATATCACTTCGCACACAGCTTCACGTGCGGCGCGATATTCTGCCTCTGTTGATGAAATAGCAACCACCTGTTGCTTCTTGTTGTGCCAAGAGACAGGACCAGATCCAAGATGAAACAAATATCCTGAAGTTGATTTACGGTCATCATATGATCCGGCATAGTCGGAGTCCGTGTATCCCCGTAAGAAGAATTTGTTGTTCCTCTTATATTCTAGGCCATATTCCATTGTGCCACGGACATAGTGAAGAACGCGCTTTGCTGCTTTCCAGTGTGTAGTCTTAGGCTCCCGCATGAACCTCGAAAGATAGTTGACAACAAATACGATATCTGGCCTAGTGTTGGTCAGATATATGAGACTCCCAATCAACTGGCGATAGAGAGTACCATCTACCTGAGGTGAATCATCATATCGCGATAACTGAATTCCTGTTTCCATCGGAGTTGACATTGGCTTGCAATCAGTCATGCGATATTTTTCCAATAGGGTCTTGGCATATTTTTTTTGAGACACTTTGATGTAGTGCTCCTTCTGGCTGACTTCCAGACCAAGACAATAATGGAGAAGTCCGAGATCTGACATCTCAAAATATTGACACAAGTCTCTTTTGACAATAGAAATCATTGTTTCTGAACTCCCTGTAATGAGCAGATCATCAACATAGAGTACAAGCAACACTATTTCAGAACCCTGTTTCTTAAAATAGAGGTTTGCATCTGACGGACATCTCTTAAAACCATGCTGCAAAAGGTGATGATCCATTTTTATATACCAAGCCCGAGGGGCTTGTTTCAAACCATATAAGGATTTTACCAATCTGCAAACTTTCTGTTGTTGGCCTTCCACTTCAAATCCTTTCGGTTGAGTCATGTAGACTTCTTCTTGGAGATCACCATTTAGAAAAGCACTCTTGACATCCATTTGGTGTACTTTCCACCCATATTGCGCTGCCATAGCACAAAGAACTCGAATGGTTGTCATCCGAGCAGTAGGTGCAAAAGTTTCCTCATAGTCAATGCCTTCTCTTTGAGCATAGCCCTTTGCAACAAGTCGGGCCTTATGCTTATCTATTGTACCATCTGCCTTATACTTAACTTTATACACCCATTTGCAGCCTATGGGCTTCTTTTCGTATGGCAGATCGACAAGCTTCCAAGTTTTGTTTTTCATCAAAGACTTATACTCTGCATCCATAGCAGCCTTCCACTGAGGCTCACCAAGAGCAACTTGCACTGATGCGGGTTCAAGATCATCTATGGAAGACATAAATACCCTATCACTATCAATATCCATATCTTCTGTATCTCTCTCTGGATCTACAGAAAGTTCCTCAAAATATTGACACAGCTCATCAACCCCAGTATTCTCTGTTGCAGCTTTCTCCTGTCGAGCCATGCTGCGAGTACGAGGCCTATCCAATGTCAAATCTGGTGGAGTGGATAGCTTAGAGTCTTTGATTGTATTTGTATACCACTTTGGATTCTTCTTCTGAGGTGTTGAAGAAGATGAAGACGGACCTCCAACTTTTGATGAAGGAGATTTATCAACCTTAGGTTCCACAAGGTCTAGGTATACATCTGATGTGGGTTCTGATGTGAAAGCCTCATCAAAAACTACATCTCTACTGATGTGTATCTTCTTGGTTAAGGGATCAATCAAATGATAACCCTTAGAGTGCTCATCATACCCAAGAAGAATACACTTCAATGTCTTCTCATCTAGCTTCTTCCTTTTCTCTTTTGGTATGTGCATGAAAGCTTTACATCCAAAAATGCGTAGATGAGAAATGGAGGGTTTCCTACCACTCCATGCTTCCTGTGGAGTCATTCCTTGTAGAGCCTTTGTGGGTGCCCTATTCAACAGATATACTATTGTGGTGACAGCTTCTGCCCAATATAGTTGCTCAAGACTAGCTCCTGTGAGCATGCAACGAACCATTTCCATGATGGAACGATTCCTCCTTTCAACAACTCCATTTTGCTGAGGAGTATAAGCAGTAGTTAACTGTCGTGTGATCCCATTTTCTTTCAAGAACTCAGAGAATTATTTAGAGGTGAACTCCCCCCCTCGATCTGAGCGGAGGGTCTTTATAGAAGTCCCTGACTCCTTTTCAACAGATTTCTTGAATTGCTGAAAGAAGCCAAATGCTTCAGATTTTAGTTGAAGAAAGAATACCCACATCTTTCATGAGTAATCATCTATGAATAACTAAAAATACCTCTTACCCCCACAACTTTTGGGAGTGAAGGGACCGCACAGATCGGTGTGAATCAACTCCAGAGGTTTCTTTGCTCTTGTAGAGCTCCTTTCAAAAGGCACTCTATGCTGCTTTCCTGCCAAGCAGTCAGAGCAAACTGGTAAAGTGGTAGAAAGGGAAGGAAGACCTTTTACCATTTCATACTTACTTAACTCAAGTAAGTAACCAGAACTCAAATGTCCATATCTCTTGTGCCATAGGGAAGTTGCCTCCTTTGTAGAGACTGTCATGGCTACATGTGGAGTAGAGATAGCATCTAAGGCAAATAAGCCATGCTTATATGAAGTAGTGGCAATGTTCTTACCCCTCCTGGTAATAGAACAACACTTCTTGCCTCCCTCAACACTAAAGTTCACAACCATATCTTTGTCCATAATTTGTGTGACTGACAACAAATTGTTTGCCAATCCTGGAACATAGAGAACTTTGTCAATCTGACACTTGCCATCAGGAAGAGTGACTAAAATAGTACCTTCTCCCTGAACCTTGTAGGTTTTATCATCAACAATAGTGACAGGTTTGCCCTCTTTGGCCTCAAAAGACTCAAACCATGATTTGTCACCAGTCATGTGCTTACCGGCTCCAGAATCAACATACCGGATAAGATCCATCTTGGACACTGTGGTAGTCATGAGAACTTTGTGGGCTCTCTCATAATCCATGTCGATTCTTCAACAACAACATTCACTTGTTGTTTGTTCTTTTGTGGTTTGTTTCGGCCTTTCTATTTTGATTGTTTATTCTTATGCCAACATCTGTTTGTATCATGACCTTCTTTGTCACAGATCTTGCAATATCGCTTTTTCTGTTGAGGTTGTTGAGTTTGTTTCCCTTTTGAATCCTTTTGTGAATTCCCTCCCTTCTAAAAATTACCCTTCTTCTGGTTCTGCCCTTTCCTGTTGATGTAGAGGGCAGTGTTAGAAGAATCATCTCGTTGTAGTTGGCGTGCCTCCTCCTCTTGAAGCATATTAACCAATTCTACAAAAGTAACTTTTCGTTGCGACACCTGAAGGGAAGTGATCAACACCCGATAAGAATCAGGTAAAGCTCTCAATACAATTGAGGTAAGGAGCTTATCATCAACTGGTTCTCCTAAAGAATTCAACTTTGCTTTCAATTCAGACACTCTACAAAGAAAAAATTCAACTGTCTCCCCCTGCTTCATGCTTAGACTGTGTAATTGAGATTGAAGAAATAGAATAGTGGAATCATTCTTTCCCTCATATATAGTATTAAGGGCATCCCATGCCTCTTTACTATTTTCACAGTCAGCAATATGGGGTTGAACTTCATCAGCCACAACAAGCAAAATGAGCACCTTTGCTTTGTTGTCTAGCTTGTCAAAGTCTTTTTGAGCAGTAGATGGAGCTGTAGCACCAACAGCAGATGAAGGTCTTGTTGTTGCTCCAGATACAACATCCCATAAGTCATCCATGACTAGGATAGCCTTCATCTTGTTTTTCCATGGTGTGTAATTAGGACCTTTCAACAACTGATGAGAATCAGTCATTAATTTTGCAGACATGGTGAAGGTTCCTTATAACACCAATTGGTCCCCCTTTCGATATACCTTTTGCTAGGCCATTATACCATACAAAATACCCGCCCTTACGTGAGGGAAACTATAGGTATTTAGAAAGATAAAAAAAAATCACCCGCCCTTACGTGAGGGAAACTATAGGTAATTTTTAGAGATCATACGATACGTGGAACTTAAGCAAGACTGAAAGGGAATAGTCTTGTTGATGGCACCTACCATAGAAAGTCTGCAATCCTCATGCGTGGGGCGTAACTTCCCCTAAACACTTTGGATTTCAGAACTTTCGTCAGGATTTACGCCTAAACACAAGAACTATTAGGGTAATGGATGGAGTAAAAAAATGCAAAATGGCAAACTTATCTCTCCCCGACGATTTATAGAGAACAAGCTCAGACGTCGTTTTGGCAGCTATATTAGGCGGCGGATACAGTAGCGCAATCACGACAACTTTACCTGTAAGTGCTGGCCAGAGGTATCACAAATACCGAACGCTGCAATGCAATAAATTGCACGGATGGGTTTTAATTATTCCGGGGACTTAGGAGTGAATTTCATTTTAACTTTTAATGTTATAGTGCAAAAAATGAAATATGCAACATACAACATAAAAGTGCCCACAGAAATAACCCACTAGGTGTCGGGCGCAACCGAAAATGCACCTTTACAATAATGCCAAATTTGCTTTTCAAAAAATTACTCACTTTCCCCCTTTGATTTTTGGAAAAAAAATACCCCCGTAAAAAAAATCTCTTAACAAAGCATTTTTTTTATAATTATTATATATTTTTAAAGTTAAAAAAAATAATTTTAATTTATATAGTTTAAAAACTATGAAAATATAAATTAAAATCAAATTTTAATTTATATAGTTTAAAAACTATAGAAAAATAAATTAAAATTAAAATTTTAATTTAACTAAAAAAATAATAATTAAAAAAAACTTTAGAATTTTTTTTTACCTTTTTTTTCCAAGGGGAGTCGGGATTTGAACCCCGACCTGCAGGCTCCCTGAGCCTTACCGCATAGTCCACCACTAGGTGGACTAGCGGGCTGATCCGAAAGGATCAGGGACCCCCTCCTATTTGAGGAGGGTCCCTTAACCCCTTTCCCCGCGCGCCGCTTGGCCGCGGCTTCCTCCGTGGTTGGTGGCGGCGGGAGGCCCGCGGCCGTCCGCAGTGGCGGGGGGAGGTGGAGGGGAGGGCGCGGTGGTGGCCGCGGTAGGAGTCGTGCGGCGGAGGTGGTCGCGGGCTGCAGGAGGCACGCGGGCACGCGTCGCGACGTAGGGGAGGGGGGGGATGAAAAAAATTGTGCGAGGGGGGGGGGGGGCGCGATGATAAAAAAATCACGTCACGGGAGGGGGGGGCACGTGATGAAAATAAAATCACGTGCGAGGGGGGGCACGCAGTGATGAAAATAAATCACGCGCGACGTCGTGGGGGGAGGGAGGGAGGGAATTGCATGAAAAAAAAAACACGCACAGGAGTGGCGCAGCGCAGGGGTGGGGGTCTGAGTTTTTTTTTTTTTAAATGCGTGCATAGAAAAAACACGCACAGAGAAAAAAATTTCTCAGACCAGCACTGGAAAAAAAATGTATCTTCCAGCAATCTTCCGCTTCCTCCAAAAAAATCTGCTTTTCTCCAGGCAAGACCAGCTCTACAAAAAATGTGTCACCTCCTCTCTCTCTCACCCTTCTGGCTCTGATGCCATGTTGAAATAAACCGAACAACATTCTATTGATTAGAACCAGTTTAAATATTACATTGAGAGCCCAGATTAGCTCGTAATCGTAGGATCTAATCAACAACTTAGGTCTGTAAATAAATAAATTAAAATAGACCAAATATTATTACGCTAACAATAGCGTAACTAATCTAGGTAGTTAACTAACTACCCTATCAACATAAATAAAGTAATAATAAGAATTACTTTAGTAAATCTAACAATTATAGGCTCTGGTCAACCTGCCTCTTCGTTCTGATAAACATGAATATTGCTAAAGGAAAACTACAGAATGGGTAAGGAAACCCCAACGGTAATTCTATGATAAAATGTTAATTACACGCTCCAGATTAATGTAACACTATATATATTAAAATGACCAAGCAAGAAAATAACCAATTGTTATGCCTTATGTAGACCGGTGCCTAGATTCATTGGGTTGTTATAGCAATTTAACAACAATTTTGACATGAACAGAGAGAATGGGGAAAAGAAAATTGGCGCTCTTAGATTTATTCGAATATCGTAATAAAACTAAAAGTTAACCAATGAAAGAAATATATATAATGCATTCAAATAATGTAATCCATTATACAGTGACACACAGTACTGAGACAAAGATATAATAGGAATGAAACTCATAATTGTATTGATTTCATAAAATATTACATGCAAAGTGGGCAAGATGCCTTTTAACTCTATTTTTCTCAAAGAAATACATCAATACAATGAAGAAGACTCTGTTCAAATAATGTAATAGGTCTCTCCTACTCTCCTTGTTCCAATATGGTAATAGTAGAGTCTCTGAATCTTAGGCTCAATAGGATAGGAAATAATCTCAGCTTCTTGAGCACTTTCCTATCAAAATCCTGCATAATAAAGGGAAGAATGAGAAATGAGCAAGAAAATAGACACAAAAGGAGATACAACAACACAACTCAAAGGGCACTCAAGTATACCTCTTAGCAAAAATGCTATTCTCTAATTGCTTGATGCAGAATCTGAACTTGTCTACTTCCTTTTATAGTTGTTGGTTCTTGATTCTATTATTTTTATTTTATTTCTGACCTTACACTTGTCATCTTCTAAGTTGATCTTCAAAATTGGTACAATTGGCTTCCACTATATTTTTTTGTTTGGGTTGAACCCTTCTTTTTGACTTTTTCAAATAGTAGTTTATTTTAACTAGTGATGGTGGTTTTAGGAGAGTCTATTTGTTCTTCCACTATTTCTTTTATAATTATTTCTATTCCCTCTTGAACTATCTCCTTTTGAGCACTTGTCTCTTTAACTGCTTCAGAGATTTTTTCCATTGGCACAGGTCTTTGTTGTGTTGAACTTACTTCTAGTTGTTGATTGTAAGTTTCAACTTTTTTCCTTTTTGACCTTGTTGCAGCCTTTTTATTTGTTCACTTATTAATCTCCAAACTTCTATGTCAAAGGTGGCAGCAAACCTTAGCATGTTCATCTCCTGCAAAATCCTATTTTTCTGTATGGCAATAATGGACCTATTTCTTTCATATTGGAAGAGCAACATCTCCACAGTATTCACCAAAAAAGTAGTTTGTCTAGTCATTTCTGCCTCATCATCTGATTCACACTCAAATATTTCTATGGTATGCCTGAATAGCTCTTCTACATCAGAGGCCTCCAAGCATTGGTCTAAGGATAGACCAATATCTACCATTTTTCCTGTTGCATCTTCTATCAGATTATCCATTTCATTTACAACATTGATCCACCTTTCCTGGTTTACCCCAAACAAGGCTGCTTTCAAAAACTCAAAATTGAGTTGGATTTTATTGCCATTATTTGTTATTATCTCTTGACCCTACAACTCTTCAAAATTATCTCCTATGAAATCAAGGGTAGGATGAATGACTTCAAAGTCTTCTTCTCTCTCCTACATCAATGTCAGAATTTCTTGAGCAGTTACTTGGATCACCCTTATCTGTCTAAACATTTCAGTGAACCCTCTAGCATGAGCTTGTATTTTTATTGACATTTGTTTCTTCATTGTATTTAGATAATAGGCATGATCTTGAATCTTTACTATTGAAGGAGGCTGTGTATTTGGAGTATCCTTTCGTGCCAATTCTTCCTCTGTTTATTTATTAATGCTTTCATTTCAGCTTTTTCCTTCTCTTCCTTTTTCAATTGATTCCTTAATTCTGTAATTTTCTCAAGTAGTTGGTCCATGGTTTGATTTTGCATTGCCTTGACAACTTTGACCATTTCACCTTCTTTTCCTAGTACTGATGAGCCCTCGTTTCTTCATTGACTCTGAATACAAGTGGGTCTTGTAGGGTAGGAAGATTTATCTCTGCTATATCTGATATAGGTGCTTCTAATTGTGATTCTTCTGTAAACTGTTCTCCTATATTTCCCATCCTTGCTACTAACTGTAATTCTTGTTCATTTGTAGTAGTGAAAGTAGTATGCTCATCTATCCTCTCCAACAAAACCTTTGTAGAAGGTAAAGATAATTTAGGCTTCTTCTTTTCTATAGTGGTTATCTCTGTTTGATTCTTCACTTGGTGGCTCCGAAACAGACTCCCAATCCTACTTGTTCTTCTCATATTCATCTGTATTATTGATGGAATTTTAATCTCTTATCCTTTTATTTTTAGAGAGGTAGGGATGGCCATGGGTGCCAATTTCTTCACACTAGTTATAGCTAGTACTCTATCAGAAATAGGAATTATAGCTTGTTCTAGGAGAGAAGCTTTTTGAGCAGGTGCGGTTACAATTTCCTTCCCTTTATCTGCACTTGGGTTTTTGGAAACTTCTTGGGAAGTGCTTGGTGCTGCCTCTATTCTGATATGATCACCTCTAGGAGGCCTAACCTATTGCTCTACTATATCTATAGTATTTATAGTGACCTCCATTTGATCAATACCTTGTTCTTCTATCAACTCTAATAAGGGGTCTTCTTTGATTGCTTGAGTTGCTCCTAGAAAAATAGGTGCTACAGATTCTACTAAAATTTCTCGAAGCCTTCTTAATTCTGTAGGGTAATCATAGGCTTCATGAACCTATGTGTTGCCCTATTTTTGGGAGGGAAATCATCCCATACCCCTTGCAAATCTAATCCTTTTTCCATAGCTTCTAATAATCTTTCTTCAAAAGCATCCTTACGATGCAGTATTCGAGCATATTCTCTTTTTTCCATCATTTTATTGTATATTCCTTTTGGGTCATAAAATCTCCAAGTTATCTCATCGAATCCCATATTGTCCAACTCAAACATTCCCTTGAGCAGTGTAGGGTAGCCAACAAATATATAATCTCCAAAGTGACATGGAACATTGAGCCAGGGGACTTTACCATGTTTCTTCACTAGTCTCATCTTAGCTTCTTCGGCCACTTGCCTGCATAATTCCAAAGCTGCTAGGGATAATGGGCAATACTTTGGTAATATCTTAGGAGGAATTTTGGCCCCATATAGCCTGATATAGGTGAAACCTTCTATGAAAAAGAAATCCCCAATCTCTTTTTCTTTGATAAAAGCCCTTACTCCTGGCCCTAACCTCTCAGGGACCATGCCAGTTAAAATCCAATGGATTTCTACCATGAAATGATCATAGAACCAACCAAAGTGAGTTCGTCCTTCATGTATTCTCTAGAAACTACTTTGGACATAGGGGTTGTCAATGGCTTTTACTCTTTTTTGGGCTTCTTCTCCCAATTGACCCGCTATCAGGTGGATAAAAATTGAGTATTGAGAAAAATAGGGCATCTCTTACCTTTGTTCAAAAACTACCTTTTTCAATTCTACCATTTCTTCATGTATTTGGTTACTTAATTCTAATTCCCAGGCATAAATTGGGGTGTTATACACCCGATTGCATTGTGCAGCTAAATATAAAACCCTTTTATTCACTCTACTGAGATCTTGTACTCCTAAGACTATGTTTATCATATCACAAAAATCTTGGACCCATGGCCTAAAAGTAGTCTTCCTAATTGGGAATTTATCGACTACTTTCTCATTTGTATCAAACAAAGATTTAAAAACTTCCATTCCTGTGAACATTCGAGATTGGTGTTCGATTACCTTTGGCACCAAAAAGGTGGTATACTCTATCAAATTGAAGACTTTCTGGATGTGTTCGACTTTGATGCTGAATATCGATCGATTCTTATTGTCTCGAAATGTCCTCGTTCTTTCATCATATGCCACTACTAGCCACGCCATTAAATCTGAGGAGAAGTAAACCTTCGGACATATCAACTTCCCAAGGTTACTATTCCATCTGTTACTTCTGGGGAAACCCTTGTATTGTAACCTCCGGGCTTTATGAAATAAGTCAGCCATTATCCATGGGGTCTTGCTATCATTCTCCATCACATGAGCAAAACTCTTGATACATGCATTATCAATCTCGTACTATTGTGTTGGAGTAGGTTTCTTATCAGCTCCACATTTTTGAGCGAACTCATACATCATGTTATCGGGTACAGGTGGTCCAGAGATCTCAGAGTATGGTGATCGATCTATGATGAATTTCACTGCTTCTCTAGTGTCTTCTGGTGCAAAAATGTCTCCCCATGATGCCATTTTTCTCAAGGTAGTGAGTATAGTTCTTCTCAAATAGGAAAGCTCAAAACTCTTCTCTTCTCTGTATTTCTTGCGTACCAATTTCTGCTCTTAGATCACTAGGGTGGTAAACTTGATTGATTTTGTGAGCTCAAATACTGGGTGGTGAAATGGGTTCGATAATTCACACGTTTGTCATTAATATTATGCCATCAACTACTTTTTAAAATTATCCAAAGAAATTTTGCCAACACATCTTTTTCCAGAGTTGGGCCTTAATGGTGGGTAATGTCTTCATCCTATGTGCTCCTTGGGTACTTTGGTTTGTGTACCTATAATCATCAAAACTTTGCCTATTGGTCCCTGAAGCTTTTTTTTTATGACATGGAACTATGGAATGTGTGATAGGGGTGGCTTCCATTTTGAATCTCGTGCCACCTTGGCCTCGAATGATAACTAAATATTTGGGATCGATTATTTTTAATTAGGCAATAATCATCCTAGGGATCTCCATAAGATTTGGTTCTTGATGTGAGTGCCTGTCATTATCTTGGATATCCTTACTTTCCTTCGAGTCAATCATGATCGAGCGCAACCATTGGATCTACCTTTTTCTATCGTTACCTTGGATATTTTATAACCTATGGGTTAGATAACTAAAAGAAACATGCTTTCATCTTACTTAGATTAATAAAGTGAAGTGATTAATTTATAGATGACCCTTGTTAAATATGTTTAAAATTTAATTAATCTAGATATGATAAGCTTACCATTTATTTACCTTTGAAGTGTGCACACCATTAGATTATTTCGAGATGGAGCGCATCCATTGGATTCATCAGAAGATGCTTGTTAGTTTAGCCATGCTTGTATTTATGTTGAATTTGACTTGCTTACTGCCATTGGATTCTTTTAATCTCAATGGAGCGCTATCATTGGATTCTCATGGTTGATTATTACTTAAATCTTTGATTTGTGCACTACCATCGGATCCTGAGGAGGGTTAGCATAACCGTCGATGTCTAGGGACCTACATGTTTGTTAGTCTACTAATTTATATAAACCTATGCTTGGTTAATCAGATTAATCATGTTTATAAGGTTTAAAACCCTTGGTTAGTGATGATTAGGCCCAAAGATAATACAATGCATTAAAATAATGTAATCCTCTTATCCTGATTAATCTAGTAATTAAAACCTTAATAATATTGTTTTAAACATAGGCATTCATATAATTGGATCATCTTCCTATGCGTCCATCGTTAGATCATATCATGATAGGGCACGACCGTTGGATTTATCCTTATATACATGAGTTTAGCAAAAGAAGGGGAAATTATTATTATAATTATATTTATTATTATATTAAGAAACCTTGTGAGTTAACCTTCGATCATTTTAATAATGCATATTGGATCTGTGAGATGGGCGTTGTCGTTAGATCTTCATTATTTTATCCTTTGTTTGACTTTGATTCATTCATTGCTTTTTTTATTTAATCATTAATCTTTGGGTTGTCTAGATCGTTGAGATCTCTTCAAGTGCATAGTTGGTTTAGCCAAGAGGGCATATGATTTTATTTGATTAAGTTGAATGGGGAATGATTAGCAATGTATTATACCCTTGTTAATTCTATTTAATAGGTTTAATTAATCTCATTGGGCATTTTACCTTTTAAATGCACCTTTTATGGGAGCACCGTCGTTGGATTGAATCTTGATCGAGCGCTATCGTTCGATTCTAATTAGCTCGATGGTTATTTTAAAGGGGATACTTAATATTTTGACTATAGTATTTTAATGTTGTTTAATTAAATCAAGGAATTGATCTTTGAGTTTGTTTGAGCTCAGATTGATTGTTTGATATTTAATTAAAATTTTGACCTTTTGACATCCTTTAATGATTTGATTTTGGGAGCGTGCATCCATTGGATCAGGCTTAGCTCAAGCGCATCCATCCAGATTAGCAAAGTTGCATGGATTTTAATTTTAATCACTTTTGACCTTAGGTTATAATATTTTTAAACCATTGACCTTTGACTTAACCTTCGGTTTCTTTGTGAAAGCGTGTTCATTGGATTCTCTTTGATGAAGCGCTATCGTTAGATTTATGAGGTGCTCGATTTTTAATTAAATGGGGTGCATACCCTTAAGGTCTTAATTAATTTTTTGACATTAGTTATGCTTTTTGGGTTTTAGACCAAGGTATTAAATTTTTCTCTTTCTTTAGAATACCTTAGGACTTAGAGATTTATCATTTGATCTAAGCCCAAGGGAAACTTTGTTTAATGAGGATCGGATTTTGGATTTTAAATAATGATTAATAAAATTTGCCATACCTCTATGAGATTAAAAAGGACACACATTATTAACAACCAAGGTTAAACTTATCAAATAAACCATAAAAATCAAATTCTCACAATAGAAGGACTAACAAGTTATTAGAACTTTGATGAAACCAAAAATTTAAATTTGGGGGTTTCAAAGTTTGAGTCAAATTTGGCTCCAACATAGGCTCTGACTAGGACAATGTGTTGAAAACATGAGGCACTTGAGAACCACAGAATCTCCTGGTTTTATTTGCAAAAATGAACAAAAATAAAAATTTTTGATTGCTAAGTAAAGCTTAAAAAAAAAAAATTATATTTTTAAAAAATTGAAAAATTGTATGAACAACATGATATCAAAGTAATAGAGTATTTGAAAACTGTAATTCCTTTTATTCAATTTGGAAACTAGGATCAAATTTTTAGAAATATATGAGTTTTTTTGATATATTGTAATGCTTGTTTTAGCTAAGTCATAAGATATGATTACACAAAATTTGTCAAAGCCTTTTACTTCATCATGTTTATGCCCATGTGTGTGTTTGTGCATTCATTTTGATTTCTAAGTCTTTCAGAACTTTGCCATATCTGAGCAAAATAGTTAAGCCTAATATGTGATTTCACTCTTTAAAAATTTTCACCATTCTGTAGGGCTCCACTGCTAGTCAAGCGTCTATAGCCCCGATGGAGTTGCTTCTAATCCCATATGGTTTTACCCTACTACCAATCAAGCGTCTATAGCCTCGGTAGAGGTTTTCCAAGATATCTCAGGCAGTGACTCAATTTTACTTTATTTTTATTTTTCTTTCTCGTTTGAGAAGTACTTAGATATATAAGCAAATTGTGCAATGAGTATGCCTGAGTTGAGGATTAGTTTCTGGCTATAAAATATGAGTGTAATGATTTTTGGCTCAACCACCCTCTCAAAGATAACTCGGTTCTTTGGACCTTTGAAGTCACTTTAAGTATCATTTGTAATGTGAGGCTTTGACATGATGTTTCAATCAACTTTGTTTTCATTCTGTTTTATCTCATATCAAATAACTATTGCATAAACACTCATATTTTTAAAATTGTAAATCTCATCAGAGTCTAAAATAAATCTCCTTTTTTCTTATTGTTTTTTTTGGAATCATTAGTAATATATACTCATCAAACTAAGAATATCATGTGTATAGTAAACTTAGAATTAAACTAAACAAGAAAAGAAAAGCTAAAAAGTAAAACACTTTGTTTTTGGGTTTTTTGTTTTTCTATTTTTTTTTTTTTATTCACCTTCAATAGGGATTGTACATTTTGAGGTGTTGGCCATTAATAGGGATAGCCATCATTTCTCCCTGCAAGGTCTGCAACTTGTATGTATTCTGCCCTGATAACATGGGCTATTTGGTATGGGCCAATCCATTTAGGTTCAAATTTACCTTTTTCACCATGCTTATCATTTTTAGGATCCCAATAGATGACTATATCTCCTTGAGAAAAAGGAGTACCCTTGGCTTTCTTATTAAACAATTTCATGGTTTTCTGGGTTTGTTCCATCATTCTATTAAGGGTCTCTCTTCTTTGCTCTTCTAATAGGACAATTTGGTCAAGCCTTCTCTGTATGGGATTGGGGTCTTCATGGTCTTGCAATAAGAGGGAAAGTGCCAATTTCTCTATCTTTGAAGGTAATAAGGCTTTCTCTCCATAAACCATCTCATAGGGGGTTCTTCCTGTGTTTCTTTTAATAGACAACCTATCAGCCCATAAAGCAAATTTAAGTTCATTGTCCCACCCTCTCTTGTTCTTACCCAATGATCTTTTTATTCTGGTTATTACATTTTTATTTGATGACTCAGCAAGACCATTTCCTTGGGGGTAATAATTAGCAGAATGGGATAATTCAATTCCATATTCAACACAAAATTCTACCATTTCATATGAAACAAAATATTGTGCATTATCTGTAACCAGTTTTTGAGGAACTCCAAACCTGGTCAGAATGTTTTCTTCCAAGAATTTGATGATAGTGGTAGTAGTGGATGTTCTCAGGGGTGCAACTTCTACCCACTTTGTAAAGTAATCTATTGCAGTTATGATCCACTTGTGTTGGCCAGATGAATTAGGCTTGATCTCTCCAATTAGGTCAATACCCCATTGTGTGAATGGTGCTTCAATGATTATTGGCTTGAGGGGCATGGCTGCCAAATGCTTCTTTCCTACAAAAACTTGGTAGTTATGATAGTTCCTAACATATTTATATACATATTTAAAAATGGAAGGCCAATAATATCCTGCTCTCATAATTTTATTAGTTGTAGCTCTTGGAGCAAAATGTCCTCCATAGAAACCATCATGAAATTCATTGATTATTTTTGGGACTTCACTTTCATATAAATAGACTAATAATACTCCATCAGGGTGTTTCTAGTATAACACACCATCTTGTATATAATATTTCTGGGCTTGAAGCTTGATTGACCTCATTCTGTTTGTTGACATATCTTTAGGGAATGACAGGGTTTGTAAGTATGACAAAATTTCCTCATACCATTTGCATTCTTTATTATTGATTCTTCTGATATCATATGCCTCATCTATTGTGAGAACATTTTCAAATCCTTCTTCTTCTTTGTTAGCCAATAGTTTAGCCAAACCTTACCCTTTGATAGTTTTAACTATTTTGAATTCAACATCATATTGTAGAAGCTTTACCATCCATCTTGTTGGTCTTCCTAATGGCTCTGATTGAGAAAAAATATATTTTATTGCTATAAAAGGGATACAACAATAAACTTTATTTGACCCAAATATACCTTTGAAATGTTCTAAATATTGGATGACTGCATAAGCATGTTTTTCTAGTAAGGTGTATTTAAGATGTGCTCCTTTCAGACCTGAACTCATGAAGGCTATTGGCCTTTCATTATTTTCATCATCTTTCTATGAAAGAACTGCAACAATAGAATGTTCAGATGCATAAGAATAGATATTAAAATATTTTGCATAATCAGGGCAGCTTAGGGCTGGAGTGGTTGATATGGCTTCTTTGATCTTGTTAAATGCTTCCATATTCTCTATTATCCATTTTATTTCTCCAGTTTTCTTAACCATATCATTTATAGGTTTGGTCATCTCTACAAAATTTGGGACAAATCTTCTAATAAAATTTATCTTGCCAAAGAATGACCTAACACCTTTCAAATTTCTAGGAGGAGGAATTTTGGAAATAGCTTCAATTCTTTCTGGATCAATGCTTATTCCTTTTTCTGAAACTATATGTCCTAATAACTTTCCTTGTGTAGTCCCAAATATGCATTTCTTGGGATTTAAAGAAATTCCAAATTCCTTGCATCGAGCAAAAACTATAGTCAAATGTTCTAGATGATCTTCTGGATTTTTAGAAAATATTATGATATCATCTAGGTATACAACTACAATTTTGAACATTAATCCTTTGAAGGCAAAATCCATTGCTCTCTGAAAAGTAGCACCTGCATTCATCAGTCCAAAAGGTATTCTTAAATATTCAAATGTGCCCCAAGGTGTAGTGAATGTTGCCTTATGTCTATCTTCTGGATTTATCTGAATTTGATTGTACCCTAAAAATCCATCTAACAGAGACAATCTAGTTGAGCCAACTACTGCTTGCAATAATTGTTCCATGTTGGGTAATGGGTAATTGTCTTTTAATGAACTCTTGTTTAAATTTCTAAAATCTACATAGAGTCTAATATCCCCATTCTTTTTTTACTAGGTACTAAATTGGATATCCATGAAGAAAATCTTACCTTTCTGATTATTTTGGAATCCAATAATTTTTGTACCTCCTTTTGCATTATTGGGTGCAGAGTTGGATTGTACTTCCTCTGTTTCTGTCTAAATGGTTTAGAATCTTCTTTCAAGGGTATTATGTGTGTCATTACATCTATTTTGAATGTTTTAAGATCTTCATAAGTCCAAGCAAAATGTTCTTTGTTCTTTTTCAAGAAACTGATATATCCAGCTTTTTCTTTAGCAGGTAAGGCCATGTCTACTTTCACTATTCTAGGTTCTTTCATTGAACCAATGTTAATATCTTCAGATATTACATCTCTACTTAAAGGCTTATAAGCTTTGTCAAAATCATCAAATAGACTCTCTAGAGAAACTAATCCTTTGGGTATTTTATTTGTTTTCAATTGGATTACTTCTATTGGTCTCCTATTTGGTCTTTTAGCTTTTCTTCATCCTTTTCATCATAGATTACATCTGCATATTGATTTTGTAGAGTCATAAAATCTTTAATATCTATATCATCTTGAAAGACCTGTAGATAGACTATGTTATCTGGCACAAAAGGTTTATAGATTGAAATAGTTGGGAATCTATCCATATATTCTGTAGTTATCTCTGGGTGATCTAGGCCTGAGGCATTTATAGCTAAAATATCTACAACATGATTTTGTTCTCTTGGAATATATGAGATATTGAAAGCTAAGAATTTATCAATTTCTTCCAATACTACATTTTTATATTGCTTAAGCCTAGGGTGCTTAGTCTGATATTTACCTTTGATTTGTAGTATAATAAGCTCTGCATCCCCTATTATAGTTAAGTAGTTAATACCTAATTCTTTTGCTTTCCTTAATCCTAGTAGTAAAGCTTCATACTCAGCTACATTGTTTGTGCAAGGAAATTCTAGTCTGTAAGGAATACCAAGGTAATTTCCTTTAATATCAGTCAAATTAACACCTGCACCTACTCCAGATTGTGATTTAGCTCCATCAAAAGACATGGTCCACATTTCTTGAGTCAATACTCTATCTGATTCAGCATCTACTATTTTCATAACTTCTGGATCCATGTTCTTTGCTTCTGGTACTTCTACCAGGAATGGGTTGTGCCATATTGAGTAAACTCCCATCCCTTTTTCTTCCATAGAGTTTACTAAGTTTATCATTGTTTCATCTGATTTGAATTAACTCTATGGAGTGTTTGTTGAATGGTTCTCTTCTCAAAATTATATTCTCCTTATCTGATATTGGGATTGTAGCATAGGACCAGTCCAATTGAATTGAACCTCCTAGTTGTTCTGCCTAATGTCTACTGAGTAATAGTGAGAAGAATGGGTCAACATCAACTACTGCAACATCCATGACAATGCCCTTTTTGGGGTGTTGATCTAAGAAAACTAACAATCCAGTTATCACCCCTACACAAGGAATTTGTCTATTGTCCATTACAAAAATAGGGGTAGAATCTCTAGTACAGATTAATCCCATTTGATCAGCTATTAATTTGGGCATGATATTGTGTGAGGCTCCACTGTCTAACATGCAATTATGGATGACATATCTTTCCCCTTCATGTGAGTTGTATCTTAATGATACATAAAAGGGTCTGATAGAGGATGGTGATCTTGTATCATGTTGATTTTGTCTAGCAGCATGGCAAGTTGGGTCTTCTTTTTGTTCCACTAATCCAAATGCTCTGCAGACTTGTTCTCTGTATTGTTGAACTTTCATAAGTTCTCCAAATGTGATATTAACCTTTTGCTTACTGAGTTCTGACCCAACATCAAATTCTATCTTCTTTATATCCAGTGGTTTATTACTTTCTTCTTTGGGAATCTCTTCCTCTGATTCTATTACTTCAGGAGTAATATTTTTGAGGTTTCTATCAGTTTTCTCTTTATTGATATTTTTATTGGTGAAAGTTTATTTTCTTGTTTCACTTGTAGAGGCTTTCTCTGTCCTTTCAGGGACTGTTCTATTCCTTAAATTCAGAATATGGGTAGCTTCTAATTCTTCAACTTCTTGAGCAGTGGGGATTAATTTCCCTTGCTTCATCTTATCATATCTTGACTCATGTGATTTCTGCAAGATTTTAGTTCCTTCAGTTACTAAAATTTGAGGATGATGATTTGAAGCATACTTATCCATATCTTCTTCAAACAACCTTTCTCTGGATTCATCTTCCATAGACCAACAAGCATTGATTCTTATATCCTCTTCGATTCAGCATGTAAATCTACATTGCGTTGGTCACTTAGGTGAATTCCACATGCATCAGGGTTATGAGGTGCATCACAAGTAGAGCAAAAATAGGGAAAGCCTTCTGCTATATTAGCATATGGTATAGGGTTAGGAATATTATTCTGATCTCTATCAGATTCTCGATTTTTCTAGTTATTGTTCCCATTATTCCTACTCCTATTTCCTTCTTCAGAACCATTGTTGTTTTCCCAATTCCTATTGAAATTTTTCTTAAAGGGAGGATGGTTGTCAACATGAGGTCACTCTATTTATGAAGATTCACCATTATTTCCATTTCTTTCAATTCTTGCTAACCTATTGTTCATGTTATTGAACATCTCAGTCATTTGACTAGTCAATTTTTCCATTGGATCAATTTCAGTTCTTCTTTGTATATCAAATGCCACTCTTTTAGGTTTTCTCTCAAGTAAGTTGACTTCTAGAGAGTAAGGCTTCATCTTACCACTGTCAAGCATATTTCTTTCTATATCCATTCTTTTTCCATACAACCATCAATGGTAGTGGCTTGTTCTTGCCTCAACTCATAGTTAAACTCTCCTTGAAAGGTATTCTTATAAAAACAAATAGACTGGAATATCACTAGGCCTAAGGTTGGTAGGGATTTTGTTCCTAGTCTTTGAAAATATTATGTTGAAATCACTAACAACCTCATTCTCTTTTTTCTTCATGGTGGCTAATTCAGTTAATAGTGATTGTTCATTTTTCCTTTCACCATATTTCTTTAGAAACATAGTTTCCATTTTGGTGAAGTTTGGGATATCATTGTTTGGAAGGGAATTGAACCACTCTCTAGCATATTTTTCTAAAGTCTGTAAAAATAGTCTCAATACTACATCTTCATGTTCAACTTCTAGACTATCCATTGCATACAAGAAACTTTTGATATGATCTTCTCTAGTTATTGCACTATTTCCTAAAAATTTAGGAAGGTATTTGTGAGCTTTATTGGGTAAGGTATTTAAATTGATGGGTAACACAAAAGGCCTATATCTATTAGTCCTCCATAAATGAACATTAGCCTGGGCCATGGTTACTATAGAATTCAAATTCATAGTAGTAGTACCTACAGCAATATGGTTTTGGGTAGCCTTGAATATAATCTAATGGATTATCTACCTTTGTATTACTATTTATTGGGCAATAAAAATAATCACATATATCTTCTATAATAGAATTCAAATGTTCATCTACAGTGATAGTATTTTGATTTTTCTTTATGTACTTTTTATCACTAGAATTTGATCTACTATTATAAGCAATACTCTTGAAAAGTGGAGTTTTCTGAGTATGTATAAATACCTCTGGATTCTCGAGTTCTAGAAATAGCTCCTTACCGCTTCTCCTGGTGTTCACCAACACGTTCTGCTCTCTTTTTTATTTTTATCTTCTGGGTTTGTAGACAGAGTCGCCAACACTGGGGTGCAGAAAGAACAACATATACTTTATCAAGAATGCTTGATATTATCACTCATCCTCATAGGAGTCGGTTCTTGGGATAATTCAAGAAAATCAAGAAACCAAAATTTTCAAGAAGATCAAGAAACGTAAAGAAAATCAAAATTTGAAAACCATGGGTAAAATAAAGAACGTAGAAAATGTAAAAATTAAAATGAAAGTTCTTTATTCTAACTGGCCACTCGTTGATTAAAAATAATGTCATAAAAACCAAAAAATTGTTGGAACCGATTCTTGCATCCATAGGATTCGATTGTCATACTACAAAAATCTGTTTGAAACCAATGAGCTATTATAGGCTCTGGTCAACCTACCTCTTCGTTCTGATAAACATGAATATTGCTAAAAGAAAACTATAGAATGGGTAAGGAAACCCCAATGGTAATTATATGATAAAATGTTGATTACATGCTCCAGATTAATGTAACACTATATGTATTAAAATGACCAAGCAAGAAAATAACCAATTGTTATGCCTTATGTAGACCGATGCCTAGATTCATTGGGTTGTTATAGCAATTTAACAACAATTTTAACATGAACAGAGAGAATGGGGAAAAGAAAATTGGCGCTCTTAGATTTATTCGAATATCGTAATAAAACTAAAAGTTAACCAATGAAAGAAATGTATATAATGCATTCAAATAATGTAATCCATTATATAGTGACACACAGTACTGAGACAAAGATATAATAGGAATGAAACTCAGAATTGTATTGATTTCATAAAATATTACATGCAGAGTGGGCAGGATGCCTTTTAACTCTATTTTTCTCAAAGAAATATATCAATACAATGAAGAAGACTCTGTTCAAATAATGTAATAGGTCTCTCCTACTCTCCTTGTTCCAATATGGTAATAGTAGAGTCTCTGAATCTCAGGCTCAATAGGACAGGAAATAATCTCAACTTCTTGAGCACTTTCCTATCAAAATCCTGCATAGTAAAGGGAAGAATAAGAAATGAATGAGAAAAATAGACACAAAAGGGAGATACAACAACACAACTCTAAAGGGCACTCAAGTATACCTCTTAGCAAAAATGTTATTCTCTAATTGCTTGATGTAGAATCTGAACCTGTCTACTTCTTTTTATAGTTGTTGGTTCTTGATTCTGTTATTTTTATTTTATTTTTGACCTTACACTTGTCCTCTTCTAAGTTGATCTTCAAAATTGAAATAATGGCTTCCACTATCTTTTTTTGTTTGGGTTGAACCCTTCCTTTTGAATTTTTCAAATAGTTGCTTATTTTAACCAGTGATGGTGGTTTTAGGAGAGTCTATTTGCTCTTCCACTATTTCTTTACAAATGTTTCTACTTTTCCTCTTGAACTATCTCCTTTTGAGCATTGGTTCTTTACTACTTAGGGACTTTTTTGTTGGGCATAGGTCTTTGTTGTGTTGAACTTACTTCCAGCTGTTGATCGTAAGTTTCAACTTTTTTCCTTTTTGACCTTGTTGTAGCCTCTTTATTTGTTCACTTATTAATCTCCAAACTTCTATGTCAAAGGTGGCAGCAAACCTTAGCATGTTCATCTCTTATAAAATCCTATTTTTTTGTATGGCAATAATGGACTTATTTCTTTCATATTGGAAGAGCAACATCTCCATAGTATTCACCAGAAAAGTAGTTTGTCTAGTCATTTCTGCCTCATCATCCGGTTCACACTCAAATATTTCTATGGTATGCTTGAGTAGCTCTTCTACATCGGAGGCTTCCAAGCATTGGTCTAAGGATAGACCAATGTCTACCATTTTTCTTATTGCTTCTTCTATCATATTATCCATTTCAGTTCACAACATTGATCCACCTTTCTCGGTTTACCCCAAATAGGGCTGCTTTCAAAAACTCAAAATTGAGTTGGATTTTATTGCCATTATTTGTTATTATCTCTTGACCCTACAACTCTTCAAAATTATCTCCTATGAAATCTAGGGTAGGATGGATGACTTCAAAGTCTTCTTCTCTCTCTTGTATCAATGTCAGAATTTCTTGAGTAGTTACTTGGATCACCCTTATCTGTCTAAACATTTCAGTGAACCCTCTAGCATGAGCTTGTATTTTTATTGACATTTGTTTCTTCATTGTATTTAGATAATAGGCATGATCTTGAATCTTTACCACTGAAGGGGGTTGTGCATTTGAAGTATCCTTATGTGCCAATTCTTCTTGTTGTTTATTTATTAATGCTTTCATTTCAGCTTTTTCTTTTTCTTCTTTTTTCAATTGATTCCTTAACTCTATAATTTTCTCAAGTAATTGGTCCATGGTTTGATTTTGCATTGCCTTGATAACTTTGACCATTTCACCTTCTTTTCCTAGTATTGATGAGCCCTCGTATCTTCATTGATTCTGAAGACAAGTGGGTCTTGTAGAGTAGGAAGATTTATCTCTGCTATATCTGATATAGGTGCTTCTAATTGTGATTCTTCTATAAATTGTTCTCCTATATTTCCCATCCCTACTACTAACTATAATTCTTGTTCATTTGTAGTAGTGAAAGTATCTTGCTCATCTGTCCTCTCCAACAAAACCTTTGTAGAAGGTAAAGATAATTTAGGCTTCTTATTTTCTATAGTGGTTATCTCTGTTTGATTCTTCACTTGGTGACTTCGAAACAGACCCCCAAATCCACTAGTTCTTCTCATATTCATCTGTATTACTGATGGAATTTTAATCTCTTATCCTTTTATTTTTAGAGAGGTAGGGATGGCCATGGGTGCCAATTTCTTCACACTAGTTACAGCTAGTACTCTATCAAAAATAGGAATTATAGCTTGTTCTAGGAGTGAAGCTTTTTGAGCAGGTGCGGTTACAATTTCCTTCCCTTTACTTGCACTTGGGTTTTGGGAAACTTCTTGGGAAGTGCTTGGTGTTGCCTCTATTCTGAGATGAGCACTTCTAGGAGGCCTGACCTATTGCTCTACTATATCTATAGTATTAATAGTGACCTCCATTTGATCAATACCCTGTTCTTCTATCAACTCTAATAAGGGGTCTTCTTTGATTGCTTGAGCTACTCCTGGAAAAATAGGTGCTACAGATTCTACTAAAATTTCTTGAAGCCTTCTTAATTCTGTAGGGTAATCATAGGCTTCATGAACCTATGTGCTGCCCTTATTTTAGGAGGGAAATCATCCCATACCCCTTGCAAATCTAATCCTTTTTCCATAGCTTCTAATAAGCTTTCTTCAAAAGCATCTGTACGATGCTTTATTCGAGCATATTCTCTTTTTTCCATCATTTTACTGTATATTCCTTTTGGGTCATAAAATCTCCAAGTTATCTCATCAAATCCCATATTGTCTAACTCAAACATTCCTTTGAGCAGTGTAGGGTAGCCAACAAATATATAATCCCCAAAGTGATAGGGAACATTGAGCTAGGGGACTTTACCATGTTTCTTTACTAGTCTCATCTTAGCTTCTTCGACCACTTGCCTACATAATTCCAAAGCTGCTAGGGATAATGGGAAATACTTTGGTAATAGCTTAGGGGGAATTTTAGCCCCATATAGCCTGATATAGGTATAACCTTCTGTGAAAAAGAAATCCCCAATCTCCTTCTCTTTGATAAAAGCCCTTACTCCTGGCCCTAATCTCTCAGGAACCATGCCAGTTAAAATCCAATGGATTTCTACCATGAAATGATCACAGAACCAGCCAAAGTGAGTTCGTCCTTCATGTATTCTCCAGAAACTACTTTGGACATAGGGGTTGTCAATGGCTTTTACTCTTTTTGGGCTTCTTCTCCCAATTGACCCACTATCAAGTGGATAAAAATTGAGTATTGAGAAAAATAGGGCATCTCTTGCCTTTGTTCAAAAACTACCTTTTTCAATTCTACCATTTCCTCATGCATTTGGTTACTTAATTCTAGTTCCCAAGCATAAATTGGGGTGTTATGCACCCGATTGCATTGTGCAACTAAATATAAAACCCTTTTATTCACTATACTGAGATCCTGTACTCCTAAGACTATGTTTATCATATCACAAAAATCTTGGACCCATGGCCTAAAAGTAGTCTTCCTAATTGGAAATTTATCATCTATTTTCTCATTTGTATCAAATAAAGATTTAAAAACTTCCATTTTTGTGAACATTCGAGATTGGTGTTCGATTACCTTTGTCACCAAAAAGGTGGTATACTCTATCAAATTGAATACTTTCTTGATGTGTTCGACTTTGATGTTGAATACCGATCGATTCTTATTGTCTCAAAATATCCCATTCCTTTCATCATACGCCACTACCAACCATGCCATTAAATCTGAGGAGAAGTGAACCTTCGGACATATCAACTTCCCAAGGTTACTGTTCCATCTGTTATTTCTAGGGAAACCCTTGTATTGTAATCTCCGGGCTTTATGAAAAAAGTCAGCCATTATCCATGGGGTCTTGCTATCATTCTCCATTACATGAGCAAAACTCTTGATACATGTATTATCAATCTCGTACTGTTGTGCTGGAGTAGGTTTCTTATCAGCTCCACATTTTTGAGCAAACTCATACATTGTGCTTCGGTATAGGCGGTCCAAAGATCTTAGAGTATGGTGATCGATCTGTGATGAATTTCACTGCTTCTCTAGTGTCTTCGGGTGCAAAAACATCTCCCCATGATGCCATTTTGCTCAAGGTAGTGAGTATAGTTCTTCTCAAATAGGAAAACCCAAAACTCTTCTCTTCTCTGTATTTCTTGTGTACCAATTTCTGCTCTTAGCTCACTAGGGTGGTAAACTTGATTGATTTTGTGAGCTCAAATATTGGGTGGTGAAATGGGTTCGATAAATTCACATGTTTGTCATTAATATGATGCCACCAACTATTTTTTAAAATTGTCCAAAGAAATTTTGCCAACACATCCTTTTCCAGAGTTGGGCTATAATGGTGGGTAAGGTCTTTCATCCTATGTGCTTTCGGTTCTTTGTTTGTGTACCATATAATCATTGAAAATTCTCTATTGGCTCCTCTGAAGCTCTCTTTTTTCTGATGTGGAACTATGATGTGTGATAAGGGTGGCTTCCATTTTGAATCTCGTGCCACCTTGGCCTCGAATGATAACTAAATATTTGGGATCGATTACCATTTTAATTAGGTAGCAATCATCCTAGGGATCTCCATAAGATTTGGTTCTTGATGTGAGTGCCTATATTATCTTGGATATCCTAAGTTCTTCCCTAAGTCAACCATGATCGAGCGCACGTTGGATCTACCTTTTTCTATCATGACCTTGGATATTTTTAGAACCTGTGGGTTAGTTAACTAAAAGAAATATGCTTTGAACCTTTTAATATTGACCAATAAAGGTGGTGATTAATAATATGTTAAAGCCCTTGTTAAATATGTTTAAAATTTAATTAATCAAGCATCGATTTAAGCTTACCATTGGTTTACCTTTGAAGCGTGCACCACCATTAGATCATTTTGAGATGGAGCGCATCCGTTGGATTCATCAGAAGATGCTTGTTGGATTAGCCATGCTTGTATTCTATTGTGTTGACTTTGACTTGCTCATTCATTAGGATTCCTTTAATCTCAATGGAGTGCTACCATTGGATTTTTGTTGATTCATTACTTAAATATTTGATTTGTGCGCTACCATCGGATCTCGAGGAGGGTTAGCACAGTCATTGATGTCTAAGAACCTGCATTACTGTTAGTTCATAATTTTATATAAACCTGTGCTCGGTTAATCTGATTAATCATGTTTATAAGGTTGAAAATCCTTGGTTAGTGATGATTAGGCCCAAAGTTAATATAATGCATTAAAGATAATGTAATCCTCTTATCCTGATTAATCTAGTAATTAAAACCTTAATAACATTGCTCTAAACATAGGCATTCATATAATCGGATCATCTCCCTATGCATCCATCGTTAGATCATATCATGATAGGGGCGTGATCGTTGGATTCCCCTTATATGCACAAGTTTTAGCATAATGGAAAAAGGGGAAAATTATTCATGTACCAACCTTATGTATTTAATCGATCATATTACTGAAACCTTGTGAGTTAACCTTCGATCATTTTTAATAATGCATTGTCGTTGGATCTAAGTGGAGATGAGTGTTGATTTAGATCTTTATTGTTTTATCCCTTTGTTTGACTTTGACTCATTCACCACCATTGATCTTCAAGTGGATTCTAGCACTGTCATTAGATCTCCTATGAGTTGCATACATGTTAGTCAAGAGGGGACATTATTTTATTTTAGTTAAGCTGAAAGGGGGTTGATTAGCGATGTATTATACCCTTATTAATTCTATTTAATATATTTAATTAATCTCATGGGAACTTTTACCTTTTCGATGCACCTTTTATGGGAGCGCTACCATCGGATTGGATTGGATCTAGATCGAGCGCTACCGTTTGATCTATCTAATTAGCTCGATGGTTATTTCAAAGGGGGTGCATACCCTTAATACTTTTTGACCATAGTATTTTAATGTGTGGTTTAATTAAATCAAGCACAACCATTGATCTTTGAGTTTATTTGAGCGCTACCCTCAGATCTGTCGGACTTGCTCGATATTTAATCAAAATTTTGACCTTTGCTGACTCGTTAATGATTTGACTCTTTGGGGAGTGTGCATCCATTGGATTGGGCTTAGCTCAAGCGCATCCATCCAGATTAGCAAAGTTGCATAAATTTTATTAATTTTAATCACTTATGACCTTAGGTTATAATATTTTTAAACCATTTGACCTTTGACTTAACCTTCAGGCTTCTTTGTGAAAGCGTGTCCATTGGATTCTTTTTGATGAAGCGCTATCGTTAGATTAAATCTAAGGTGCTCAATTTTTAATTAGAATGGGGTGCATACCCTCAAGCCTTAATTAATTTTTTGACATTACTTATGCTTTTCGGGCTTTAGACCAAGGTATTTAATTAATTTTATTTCTTTACTTTTGAATACCTTAGGACTTAAAGATTTATCATTTGATTTAAGCCTAAGGGAGACTTTTTTTTTATGAGGATCGGAGTTAGGCTTTAAAAATTGATTGATAAAATCTTGCCATATCCCCTATTTTGAGCATTATTAAAAAGGGGCACACATTATTAACAACCAAGGTTAAACTCATCACATAAGACCATGGAAAAATCAAATTACTCACACCGACTGAAGAAGTGACCAACATTATTAAGCATTTTGATTGAAACCAAAAATTTAAATTTGGGGGTTTCAAAGTTTGAGTCAAATTTGGCTCCAACAAGGGTGAAAGTGAGAAGAGTAAAGATCAAGAAAGTGCTAGAAAGGAAGCCCAAGAAAAACCAAGTTTCTTTTCCATTACAAAAATCCAAATAATTGAGGCTACTCAACAGTACAAAATGAAGTATGGGGAAATAAAAAATGTATGAAAGACATCCATTGGTCCAAGTAGAATTTAATATTGTGGATGAGTTGAAAAGAGTTCCTTGTAGATAAAGCCTATATAATACACATTTTCTTCTTGGAAAAATAGATTTGTAGAAATCCTCTCTACATAAAATGTCCCAAGGAAAAGAAACCACAACTATTTTCAGTTTAGCACAATATAATGTAGACACCCCAAAGTCGTACATGTCTACCTCTACGTACTTGTAGATGCATCAGGATACTTGTAGATTTGCATAGACCATCCTAGACACCTCTAGGCTATTATAGACCAATGTAGACTATTTTAGACTTGCGTAGGCTATTATAGACTAGTGTAGACCACACTAGACCAATGTAGACTATTGTAGACTTGCGTAGGCTATTCTAGACTAGTGTAGACCACATTAGACCAATGTAGACCGCTATAGATCAATGTAGACCATCGTAGACCTTCGTAGACTTATGTAGACCATTTCATTGGTATATAATCATGAAACCCTACTAAACCACACAATCCATGTCATAAATACCTTTCATGCATCAAAATACCACTTATAAATCATCTAAGACAACTTAAGCCCTTCCTAGACCTAATTAGGACCCCATGGGACTATTAGTTCCCAAAAAGTCTTGATTAAAGTTAATTGAAATTCTAATTTGAAAGTCACTTCACTTAAATGCACTTTTTGGATTAAAAAGGTTAATTAGGATCCTAAACCTAAATGTCCTAATTATTTCCTCCCACATGTGTGTGCACCAAGTTAGTTAGGATATTTCCTAGGAAACCCTAACCTAACCCCAAATATAACCTAGGGACCACCTAACCCTAGTAAACCCTAATATCTCCTCACACATGTGTGAGGATGAGATATTTATTTAGGGAATGTAGGAATGACACCTCATAAACCCTAACCTAACTACTTTAGGACTTGACCTTAGGGTTTAGTACCCCTAACCACACCCCCTACACCTTAGGTTTTTCTATAAATAGTGGACCTAATTCCTCATTATCTCTCTCTCTCTCCTATTTTAGTTATCCTATAGAAACTCTGTAGAAATACGACCAAAAGTGTAATCTCAGACATATGAACTGTACAAACAACATAGCAGCACCTGAGGAGGCTATCCAAAAAATGATCTCTAGAAGAAAGTACTTATAGCTCAATTCACCCCCCAGCCTATGAATCTGACATCCAATTCACCCCTCAGCTTGCAAGTTGACCCTTTTCTCCTACCAAATCTTTTAGGTATACCTCATTTCATGTTTTTATGATGTTTTATGCAGTTTTTATGATGTTTTATGCAGTTTTTATTGCATTTTAGTACAATTTTCCTTTCGGTTTTTATTATATTTTATCAACATAGGGCATGACCAAGGCAAGCCCCCAAAAACACTAATCCTATTTTTCAAGTCATAAAATAGGTGAAAAAGCATCCACATCAACATTATCAATGGCCCACATACACATGAAGCCCACATACATCGAGGAATATTAGAAGGAGCTATTAGTTTATTTGATATTCATATAAAGGATTAAAAATAATCCTCTTTGTAACCTATGGATTTTGTTTAAATAAATAAGAATAATATTCTAAGCATTTACATACTTTATTTTATGCTTGATCAAATGATAACTTTTGTACATTTCATTATGGCATGCCTAGTGGGACCCCACAAAGGATTGTGCTAAAATAGTTTTTATCATGAATTTAACATAATTTATTATTTTTGTCTTGTTGCAAATACCATATCCAGATATTACAGATACCCTTAAAGCCCTGAAAACCCCCTCAAGCCCTCAGAATAGGGATTTTAGGCTCGTATATCTGATTCACCTCACGGCCTATGAATCTAGATCTAATTCATCCCTTGTCATATGAATTGAGAATAACTGCTCCAAAAACGTTCAAAATTAAAGAGGTGAACAATAGAAAGAGACAAATCCATCTGCAGCAAAAGAAATCAGGTATTCCCCTTTTTTTCTCTTTGTTCTATCATTTTATTGCAATGAAAAGTTCACTAGCAAATGCATCATGTCATTTGGTGAATATCTCATTTCAATGCACTTATCATGTCAAGAAAATTTAGGTTAGTTGCTCTATATTTATATTTCTATATAGAAATCAGATTTACATCCCTCTTTTCTTAAGGGATTAGAATAGGCTTTAGTTTCTAGTCATTATTTTTGGTAAATCATAATTTTGTAAAACCATATTTCTTACAATACCTAGCTCTTTACTAGCTTTGCTTCCAAAAAGTGCATCTAGGGCTAGATTTCATTATAAAAAGGTATTTATTTAAATTTATTGCTTTATACATCATCGTTAGAAAACTCAAACCCACACACACATGGTTAAAAAAAATGGTGAGATTAGACTTCATACCCAATCCATCGTTAGAGACTGGTGTGGTAGGAGTTGTACCCTCCACCATCTTTGGGTGTTATAGTAGGTTATGTACCAATGACACTCTTGATTTTCTAGAGTATTCACCCCACTACCTATGATATTATATAGGAAGTATATTTTCAACATCAAAACACACTCAAACGAACAAAACATTTTATTTTCTACATTTAGCACTGACTCTAGTTTTGTGTTGTTTGCATGATCACAAACTGGTTTTAGAACATTCCACTACACAATATATTTTTATTTAGCTATATATAGTTTTTTACTTCTTTGCTTTCATTTTAGTTACAAATTGAGTCAAAACTTCACAGGTTTTTTTCAAACCCCCTTTACACATCACATCCAGAACCTCAAACCTCAATTTCTATGTAGTTTTGAATTTTCACGACACAATATATGCCATCATGCTTGTTTTTACCCATAGTCAAGCACATGATCAAGCATACCATATAGAGGAGTCTTCTAGCACCAATTCTAGTCAGTATACCCCTCCTCCTTCATTCACAAAGGGGAAATGCACATGCACACCTGATATGCTCATAGGATTTGATCCACTTTACACACACACGATGTCTTAGGGTTATACATTCACTTAGAGTGAAGCCCTTGTCACTTCATTCAAAGAAGACCATACACTTACTCACCCTTCATCATTGCCTAATCCAACTTCCATGTTTTGTGACCATGTGATCTACACTTCTCAAGGACAACCCCCTCCTCTATTCACCGTAGAAGAGGAGACCCCACCTACGTCTCCTACCTTCACATACCCTTTATTTTAGATTCTATCCCAATCCCTTTTTGAGAATGACTCATAATTATTAAACCATACTTGTCCTAAGGTTGAATATTTTACCCCTATCATAGGGATGATTTTAGACCCCTCCTCATCCACACCAGGCACCCAGATGCCATCATTTCAAACCACATCACAAAACCCCCCTTGCAATAGTAGCAAGTACCACCCCCACCATCACATCCACACTCTTCCCAAGAGTTGCAACAATATTTTTCCCAACAACCATTTTTCCCATACTTTGAGAATTTATCCCAACTACCTCCTCAAATGCAACCAATGTAATACCAACAACATCAACCAACCACAAACACCCAATCTAGAGTGAACACATTTACCACTCCACCTTCCCAAGCTCCTACTTCAAGAGATTATCCTTATTTATCTTCATCCTTCCCATCTACATCTCAGGTGATGGGAGGGTATGCTACCCAGTCTTCCATTCCATCCTTGGCTACATACACCTTCATATTACCTCCTCCTCATCCTTTTTAGGCTCCACCTACCGGTCCTCTTTCCACCTATGGACAAAGACTCACAACCTATACCCCTATTCCCCTAAGGTACTCCATCCAGTTTAGTTTTTCTATATATCATCCATCAGGATAGAGACAAGCTCCATCCTTTGACACTTCATCTCATCCACGTCTCACATTGTTAGTTATGATACCTCCACCATTATATATAGGGTTGTATCGCTCCAAATTTTTTGCATCCTTACCCTCAAGCTATAGGATCCACGCCCGAAAGGGGGATGCGAGAAGGATGGGACAATACCTCGGACTGAGAGGCCCTTTGAAGGTCCCGCCTCTCGAGGGAGGAGTATAAAGGTGAATTTTCGATGGATGGTGGGTTCACCAGGAAACTTTTGAGTGGCATTTTCCACGCCTAGGTTGGGAATGGGTTTAATGTGTTTATTTTGTACTTTAATCATTCAACTCCTAGGTTTGGCCAAGATGAATCTAAACTATTCTATATGCCAATACAGATTTAGATGAATACAAAAAATAGAAATGCATGTTAAACACAGAGAATATGCTAACTAGAATAGTACATACCTG
This sequence comes from Wollemia nobilis, assembly GCA_028583015.1. Classification (NCBI taxonomy): domain Eukaryota; kingdom Viridiplantae; phylum Streptophyta; class Pinopsida; order Araucariales; family Araucariaceae; genus Wollemia; species Wollemia nobilis. The sequence goes on along the minus strand of JAQPPZ010000690.1, from coordinate 6,928,044 downwards.
ATTTCGGATGTCTGATGAAGATTCTGAGTTTTGTAGCAGTCCAGATCATCTCAACTCGTACGTAATCATCTGATATTTCACATAATCATCGCAAATCATAGTCGATCATCTGAGATCAGATGGAATCATCTAAAATCTGATGAATTCATCAAAATTCTCAGAAACCTGCAATCACAAAAATAGATACAAAATACCAAATATGCAATCGCAGAAGCAATAGAGAATGATAGCAATAATAGTAAACGTGCCTAAATAATGGATTCAAATAACAAACAAGAGAAATGCAGTAGATTTAATGTTTGATTTTAACTTTATCATGCGGTTATGCTAAATGAGGTGAACTCCAAGATGCATAAACATAATAACTTAAGATAATGTATAAAGAAATGCAGAAAAATGATAAAGAGATGCAAACTCTAGACTCTGATTGCCCCCAATCTGGACTACAGTCGAGATCACCTCCAATCGTACGAGATCATCTGCGCTCCTCGACAAGATCGTCCAAAATCATCTGAGATCGCTTGCGATGATCCGAGCTAGCTTCGACTGAAAAATAGTAGAGTTCCTGCAAGAAAACATGAAATACAGAATGCAGACAGTAGTGCGAGGATGCTCTAGTGTATAAGGAACTAAATCTATAGGGAAATCCATCAGCTAGGGGGTTCAGCAGGGATAAACTAGAAAAATCCTAGTATTATTGGGTAGGGGGAGGTTAGGAGGTTGGAGATCATCCCAATCTGGGAGATCTCCAATGGGGGAATCTCCAACTGCGCAGACGCGCTTCTACCCAAGTTGGAGAGGCTATTGAAATAGAAGCTAATTATGAAAATTTAGTTTTAGGACGAAATCGTCTGGACGCTCTGTTCTGACGAATTCGTCAGATCGGGGACGATTTCGTCTGATATGCGACGATATCGTCCAACGGTCAAAACAAATCCTAAAAATGGCATGAAAAAGAAGGGAAGCGGGTAACAAGCAGGTTTGGGGTGGTTTTGGGGTTAAAATTTAAATTTTTATCTTTTATCTTTTACTAAGGGTTTAACTGCACCAATTTTAGGGTGCTACATTTTGCCCCCTCTTTAGCGAATTTTTCGAAGAAAATGCGTTAAAGACGAGTTTTTCCTGTTTTACGAGAAAGCAAAAATGTACTCAATTTTTTAGATGATGATTCTTGGTCAAATCGTACAACTGCTTACTATGGTGCCCCCTCCGTGTTTTTACCCAAATCGAACGTTTGAGGTAAAAATGCGAAAAAGCAAAAATTAAAATGTTGTTGGTTTTGAATAAAATTAAGAAAAATAGGGAAAACCCTAATTCATTTTTTGTTTTTATTATTCATTTTTACTGTTCCAGAGCTCTGTAGAGAGAAACAATGGTGGAGATAGTGCACAGAGCGACAGAGGTCCGACGTGGGCTACGGGTAAGGATCTAATCCTAGTAGATTAGGTTTGATTGTACTTTGTGCAATTTTTTGTTTTAAATTTTGACTATTTGGGGCATCGCGGCCATTTTTAGGCCATCGACGATGTCGAGATGAAATCATCCCGATTTCGTCGAAATCGTCCCTAGATCATCGATTTCATCGGAGGGCGAAATCGGCGAACTAGGGGCGATCCCCAAGTTGCAAAATCAGAGATGAATTCATCCTACAAAGGATGATTTTGCCCAATTTGGGATGATATCATCCAATGGTGGACGATATCATCGCTTTTAAGAAATTAAGCTTGATTAAAATGTTTTTAATTTTATTTTAATGATTGGTTGATTAATGAATTTTTTTGTTTTATTGTTTGTTTTGTAGAGGGGATTACTAAAGAGTCGAGAATGGAAATACGATGGGCTGAGAGATGACTTGGCCACTCTCGACTAGGTAGAGCATGACCGACTAGCACAGGTCAGGCTACGACATGTGGTAGAGATGCCACAAGTACCGATGGACATAGGGCTTCTGACAGCCCTAGCAGAGAGATGGTATCCGGGGTCATCCTACTTTTGGCTATCGATAGGGGAGATGGCTCCCACACTAGAGGACGTATGGAGGATCATGAGGATCCCCATACAGGGATGGCTCATGATGCCTACGGCCAATCAGGGCTAGGCGATGATGAGACTGATCGGAGACCCGAGCTTCACCCTGGAGAAGGGTGGAGTGAACATCGAGTCTCTGAGGCAGATGCCTGGGGCATCTAGGTTGACTCAGGTTTTGGCAGGAGTAGTAGGTGGCTTATTGTTGTGCCACTAGAGCGGGTGCAGATTACCCTGGCTCCTGTCAGATGTGGTCTACGACATGAGAGACCACGGCTATAGATTTGCATGGGGTAGCTTTGTACTATGTCACTTGTATAGGATCCTGCATGGGGTCGTATACAAGGGAGGTCGATGTCTGGTCTTGACATCACTACTACAGGTTTGGTGTTGGGAGCACATCATGGTGCGAAGGCCGGTAGGGCTCCCACTGATAGGGGTTGATCGGGAGAGACCTCGAGTTTACTATTGGTGGCTACAGAGAGGGTCACAGTGGTGGATAGATCTACCAATGTCACGGAGGTTGCTAGACGACCTCATCCTAGACTAGATCACCTGGAGGCCATGGCGAGAGCACCCCGGGTGGGCAGAGGATGGGCAGGAGCTGGCTCGCATCAGGCGAGTCTACTGGCTGAGGATGGAGCGGGGAGAGGTAGAGCTCCACCGCTATGACCGGATTCTATGATAGTTCGGTCTACAGTAGGGGATCCCTTCTCTCAGGGACTACGAGTACTCTCAGACTATTTGGGATAGTACTACGCTGAGCGGGGCTCCAGACATGCAATGGTTCTGGAGTCAGGACATGGATGATGCCCCCATCCAGCCAATGGATGGTGATGATGTGGGGTTGTAGATGGCTATGATGCCTGGTACGTAGGCATCCACCCTCCTCGGATGATGAGGGCATAGGGTCCGATGCACGTGGTTGTGCGATGGATGGGGAGGCGGTGCCAAGCTACCATTGAGGCAGCATGGGGTCACGGTGGGAGAGAGCAACGACGGTCCCCATAGGAGAGATGCCAATGGATGGGTCAGGCTCCATAGAGGCCATGGGAGACAAGGCGGAGGGAGGAGAGACTCCCTTCGTAGAGGGGAGAGACCACCATCGCCTGATAAGGGCAAGGGTGTCGATGTAGGGGAGAGCAGCGAGACGGTGGCTCTCCGGGCTGAGGTTGCCCACCTCCGAGCTCAGGTGCAGTCACTACAGGATGAGGCTACTCAGCTCAGGGCTCAGATAGACACTATAGGATGAGACTACACGGCTCAGGGCATGGAGCGGAGGGGCGAGCAGGGATGAGCTAGTGCGGTCTATGATGCAGACCACATTCTACCAGGGGGTATACTTTCAGCTGGCTCCAGAGGGTCAAAGGGTACCGCTGCCAGCCAACATTGCGGAACCAATCCGGATGGGATCGACGAGGACATCCTCACGATCGACAGCGAGGACCCGAGACATAGCATGGACTACTATGGGACCACCTCCTCCATGTCAGGGTAGGGGAGGAGATGAGGCTGAGAGCTCGAGGGCTTCTCGAGACTAGCTGGCTATAGACTGCATAGAGATTGTATAGATTTTTGAGAGGATTGAGTATGCTAGGGTATAGATTGTGGCATACCAATCCAGTTTTGATATGATGTACATAATTTGATATATATATATGGTCTTGTTTTTGATGATATGACTTGTGTATATGTTGTATGATGCTTTAATTTGTGATTGAATATTCATGTAATTATGTCATTTTGAAATATTATATTTTGATATCATGGCATAAAATTGTAAATGAAATAATCTGATGTAAATAAATTGGTTGTTTTGGTGTAATTTGAAAAAATAAAAAGGACTTCTAACAATAATTTCAAAGGACATTGTCGTTGTTATAGACCATTTCATGGAGTCGCCGCTCACTAGGTCGTCAAGCTAATCCCAGGATAGAAATATTGTTAAAAGTAAAAGAGTGCTTAAGAGACTGTCTTAAGACTTTGTGTTGTGATGATGAAAATGATGATGGTGATGATTTGTTTTCAGATTTTCATAAAAATATTATGCATGACATATAAAAGAAATATGATTTTTGCTAGGCATAAATTCCTAAGTGTGATAAAAATTTTGCATAAGTTCCTAGGAACTATACCATCATTGCAAAATTGAATGTTGACATAATGACCTGAAATAAGATAAGTGTGCGTTCATTTTAAAGCTTAGTTATGTAACATAATGATGTAAGCCATATGTGTTTTTATTAAAATGAATGGGAAAATAAAATTAGAACAATGGTTTGCGCTAGGCATAGACTTATAGGTATAGACTTATACCATCATCGCGAAATCCAAAGAAGAAATGGATATTTTAGTTTTATTGCAAGATTAATTTTTGACTTTTGATAAACAGAAAAATAATAATATGAACATGTTGTTTGAAATCATTTTGTGATTTTGTGAAACAATGTATATAATTGTTTTTATACAAAACAAAAATTCTGAAATAAGAGGATAAAACTATTCCGAAAAGAATTACATAAATATTTTAAATTATCTCAAAGACAAATGTAGGTTTATAAGGGATCCTCATGTGCAAATGTGAGTTCATTACCGATCTTGATTTATCATAATGATACAAAATCTCTCAAATACAAATGTGTGTGCGATTGTATTGTTCATTCACCAATTTTGAGCAAGATAATTTGATACAAGTAATTTGCCTTAACCAAATGAGTGTTCCTTAACCATGATTTATATGCATGTAACCGTACCGTACTACTATGTAAGTCGGGTTATCAAGAGCTAGCTAATCCATAAGCTGACATAGGTCTATACAAAAGAAGGTCGCTAATGTGACAGACATATCACCATGCTAGGAATTACCCAAGGCCAAGCGGGTTGGGCACAAACCACCTGTTATGGGGCTTACCTCACAGTTTTCGAATAATTGAGAATTCCAGGGATTCAAGCTCATTCACCCTTCTTTTCTTTTCAAGGGGTAGGGAAAGGGATTTTATTGCTTTTTGCTTTTTCTTTTCACTTTTGCTTTTTCTTTTTCTTCTTTTTTTTTTTTTTGCTTGGAATTGAGATAATGTTGAAATATTGTTGCGATGGTACAAAATAATATTTTTCTTTTTCTCATTTTCTTTGACTTTTCTTTTTCTTCCTATGCTAGGGATACTTGCTCGGATTGGTCAGTAGAGCAAGGGATTTTTATTCTGGGTAGGGGTGAGCTTGTCCTTTTGTCAATTCTCAAAGATTCTAGACCATGTGCATGATAGGATAGCAGGGGAAACTTTTCGCTCAAGAAACCACTTCTACTATGTAGCATCATATCGAATTCGCAATGAAATCATTTTAATGTGAAAAGATATACTTGGTTCAAGTAAATAACAAGATCAGTTCTCTATGCTCAAAACTTTATTTAATGCCAATGTGGACTTTGATATAAGAGAGATTAATAATCATACCAAATAAAATCAAGATATTTATTCATGTGAGTGTGAAAGTGCGGGATTCCAAATAAATGCTAATTTATCCACAATAATTGAAAATATAACTGCAACACTTCAAGAATTGACAGGTATGAAAATAAAATATGTTTTTGAAGATTTTGATGATTTTGATGTTTTTGTATTTTGATTTTAAGTTATGAATTGAAAGAAATACAATGTGATTGTTTTTGAAACTTTTTATATAAGTGACTAAAAGGAAATAATATGCAAAACAAATATATACAATGATGAAATGACCAAATTTTATGCATAGTAGCGTTTGAGATGCATAATGTTCATAGGTTCTTTAAGTTCTTTACCATCTAAGGTAGATAATTTGTATGCTCCCGATCCAAATTTAGCAAGTAATAATATACGGTCCAAGCCAGTTGGGCTCGAATTTACCTTTAAGGTCTTTAGTTGCATTAGTATTTTTTTATTTTCTTTTAAAACAAGGTCACCGGTCTCAAAGGATCGATGATGAACTTTCTTGAGATATGCTCTCTTAAGCTTGTTTTGGTAGGCACGAAGATGCTCCAAAGCATTGATGCACTTTTCATCTAAGAGTTCCAACTGACTAAATCTGCCAGCACGATATTCATCCCCTACTTCAGTATCTTGAAGTAGTAGAGCCAAAGAAGGAACTTCTAATTCAAAGGGAAAAACAGCTTCAACGCCATAAACCAAAACGAAAGGTGAAGTTCCAGTGGGGGTGCGAACACTAGTTCGATAGGCCCACAAAGCAGGATATAATTGGATGTGCCAATCTCGACCAGATTGATTGACCAGTCTTTTGAGAATTTTGATTAATGTTTTATTAGATGCTTCTGCTTGGCCATTACCCTGAGGATAATAGGGAGTGGACCAACGATGTTGAATTTTATATTTTTGACATAATTTTTTGACATCTTTATTTTTGAAACAAGTTCCATTATCTGAGATGAGATTTGCAGGAATTCCGAACCTACAAATAATTTGATTAAAGATAAACTTGGAAACTTGGGTTCCAGTACAAGAAGCTAAAGGCATAGCTTCAACCCATTTTGTAAAATACTCGATAGCGGTTATGATGAATTTGTGTCCATCAGATGACACAGGGTTGATTTTTCCAATGATATCTAAGCCCCATTTTGAAAAGGGCCAAGGAGATGAAATAGCCTGTAGCTCTTGTGCAGGCGCATGGACAAGGTCAGCATGTTTCTGGCACTTGTCGCAATGGCGCACATAATCATGTGCATCATTCTCCATGGTAGGCCAAAAATATCCTATCCGAAGGAGCTTCTTAGCAATGGCGCTACCACTAAAATGTCCTCCACAAGATCCATCGTGGGCTTCACTCAAAGCTGATCTAGATTCGTCTAGATTCAAACATCTCAATAATATGCCTTCAAAAGATCTCCTATACAAGGTATTACCAATAATCATGAAGCGACTTGCTCGTCTACGTAATAACCTACGCTGGTTACTATGACAACCTTCAGGGAAGGTTCCTTTTTGCAAAAAATTAAATATATCAGTGTACCATGGTTCAGGAGTAGTTTCGTTGATTAGAAACACATCCAAAGGTTCTAAGCATGATTTGCTTGAAGCGGGTTCCTGGAGTCGATGAATAATGATGGTAGCATATTCATCATCTAACTCCAAGGGCAAAAGAGATACAACTGCAGCCATAGCGTCACCGCACGATTGCTAGTTCGAGGAATAGCTTCCAAAGTAACTTGATCAAATAAAGATAATAATTGCAAAACATATGTTTTATATGGGCGTAATTTATCATCTCTGGTCTGATAAACATCATTGATTTGATTTATGACAAGTTGAGAATCACCGAAAACTAATAAATTTTTAATTTTTAGGGCCAAAGCAGCTCGTAATCCAAGGATTAGAGCCTCATATTCAGCAGTATTATTGGTGCAAGCAAACGTTAATTTAAAGGACAGAGGTATAAGATGTTTTTGCAGAGATATTAAAATAATACCCGCACCAGCCCCACTCATGCATCGGGCTCCGTCAAAGTATAGGGACCATTGTTTAGGATGGTCTGCCTCTAATTTAAGGCATTCATCGAGAAACTCAATGATGAGGGGATGGGTAGACTCTAAGGGTGCAATAGCTAATTGATCTGCTATGATTTGACCCTTAACAGACTTTTGTCCTATAAACGTGAGTTCAAACTCGCTTAGCGCAAGAACCCACTTGGTTGTGCGACCGGATAAGTACGGTCGACTCATGAGATATCGCAAAGGGTCGAATTTGGCAATAACATACGTTTTTTGACTGAGCATATAATGTCATAGTTTCTGTGTAGAAAATACGACTGCTAGACATAACTTCTCTAATATGGTATAGCGAGTTTCATAACTGATTAAGGTTCTGCTGATGTAATAATTAGCACGTTCTTTCTTCTCATCGTCAAGTTGAGCTAACATAGCTCCTAAGGCAAAATCGAAAGCAAAAATGTACAAAATAAATGGACGATCAGATCTAGGTGGTGAAAGTACTGGTGGTTTAAGGAGATATTGTTTAAGGAGGTCAAATGCTTCCTGGCATTCATCGTCCCAATGAAAAGAGACATCTTTCTTAAGAAGCTTAAGAAAGGGTCCGGTTTTGTCTGCCAACTTATCAATAAAGCGACGAATAGCTTGAAGCTTACCTTGTAAACTTCGTAATTCAGATATATTTGTGGGTGCGGGCATATCAGTGATAGCCATGATCTTGAGAGGGTCAATTTCAATGCCACGTAAAGAAACGATAACCCCCAATAATTTATCGGACTTAACTCCGAATATACATTTGGCTGGATTCAATCGGATAAGATACTCCCTTAACCGATCAAATACTTTTCTCAAGTCATTTAAATGATCATCTTCTTTGATGGAACGAGCTATAATATCATCTACATAATCATGTAGAATATCATGCATCATATCATGAAAGATATAAGTCATGGCTCGTTGATATGTTGCACCCGCATTCTTTAAACCGAATGGCATCACTTTCCAACAAAAGGTTCCCCAAGGGGTAATAAATGTTGTCTTAGCCTGATCTTCAGGAGCTATCCTGATCTGATTATAACCAGAGAATCCATCCATTAAGGATATCATTCCACTCCCAATAGTAAAATCAATGATTTGATCCATGTTGGGAAGAGGAAAATCATCTTTAGGGCATGCAACATTAATATCTCTAAAGTCAGTACAAACCCTAACTTTGGTAGCTTCTTTCTTAGTTACTGGAACTACATTTGAGATCCATTCAACATAATCAATGGCTTGTATAAAAATAACCTTCAACAGTTTTTCTAGTTCTCCTTTGACTAGTAAGGCCACTTTAGGATGCATTTTTCTAAGTTTCTGTTTAATAGGTTTAGCATCCTGGATGGACTACTAGATGATGCATAACTACAGAAGGGTCCAAACCTGGCATGTCTTCATATGTCCAAGCAAAGACATCTTCATAGTCTTTAAGAAATGAAATGTATTTATCTTGTTTTTCTTGACTTAATTCTGATCCAATATTGATTATGTGAGGGTTATCTTCGGTTCCAATGTTAATTTTTATAACGTTTTCAACTTCCATATGTAAATCTCTCTCAAAATTAGGTGGGGCGGGTGAAACACCCAATTCTTGTAATTCTTCCAAGGTTAGCTTGGATAATTCATCTTGAGGAGTCGAGGCCTCAAGCTGGGCTATACTAGGTATAGAGCCATCAAAATAAAATCCGTTATGTAACAATTCATCAACGGAGACATCATGGAAGATATCCCCTTCCAACTCATCGTCGGATTCGGCAATCATCTCAGGGTAGGCGATGGATAGCATATTACAGGTAAAGGGATTATTCTTTGAATGCAAAGAATCTTGTTTATCCAGATAATCTTGGTAACATGTAAGATGGTCATCCTCCTCAAATGGGAAGGGTTGACCTTTACTAGGAAATAGGCCCACACCGCATCGGGCAGGCCATGGTTCAACCTCAAAAGGTTCTTTCATACCATTTTGGGAAGGTCCCAAACCTTTCCCTTTATATCCCAATTTAAGCATTATAGGTTTAGCTTTAATATACTCATTAGCAAAATAGCATCTAGCATATCCATCACAATGTGTCTTGATGTTTCTAGGTATTCTTCCTCAGTCATATCCCTTATAAATAAAAGCACAACTCCCGACTTGGTAAATACTTCCCATAGGCTGTGGGAGGCCCAAGGTACGAGGAGAGGGTGGGAGTTTATTTAAAATAAGGGCATCTTGCATGGCAATGTTTGTTTTTTCTGATATAAGAATTTTAGATAAATCGGGTAAGAGCTCATCAGTAAGGGCGTAAGAGGTAGAATGGTCATTTCCTATGTTTTTGGATGTAGAAATCATGTCTTTGATAGGTGTAGATGTTGTAGAGATGTCGATGGAAGGATCTAAAGGTATGGAAGTTATAGGAGTAAAACAAGAAGCATTGGTTGTGGGTTTAGGATCCTTTTGAGGTCCTAATGTGGTTTGTTCGAAAGATGGTTGAACTATATGTAGAGGTGAGGTTGATGGGGGAAAAGTAGATGATGTTATAGATGAGTGTTTCATACGTTTAGATGGTTGATGAGAATTAGGATGTGTGGATGACAGAGCAAGGCAAAATTGAACTCCAACCGGTTCTGCCAACGCACACATATCAAAGGGTCTAGGGTCACCATGAATGGTAACCAACTGATTTTTAAATTCGAATTTAACACACTGATGTAAAGTTGAGGGAACAGCTCGCATTGCATTGATCCAAGGGTGACCCAAAAGTATATTGTATGATGCAGGGCAATGTACAATAAACACGGTCGTGTCTAAGGTTCTAGGACCAACTTGCAATGGAATAGTAATAACTCCACATGTTTCTTGTGTTTCGTCATTAAAGGCTTTTATGATCATATCAGTTCTTTTCATTTCATCACTTCTAAAGCCAAATATTTGGTAGAAGTCAAAAGTGCATATGTTTAAAGATGAACCATTATCAATCAAGACTCGTTTAATGGCTACATCCCCAATTAGGGCAGTAATATATAAGGGGTTATCCTTATGTAAACTATGTTGTGGTATATCTCTATCTCGAAAGTCAATACAATCGACTTCTCGAGTTATGATAGTATTGGACATGGCTTCAGAGTTGAATATTTTGTGGTACCATCATTTGGCTTAATGTGAGCATTAATTCATCCCTATGGGTAGGAGAAGATCTTAAAAGGTCCAAAAGGGAAATTCTAGCTGTAGTATTGGATAATTGTTCATTAATATTATAAGGAGGCTTAGGTTGAACATTAGGCGCATGATTCCCTTTATTGGGATTTTTCAAAACAAATGGAGCTGATCCATCGTTCTGAGTTTGATCCTGTTGAGAGTTTTGAGCCTGTTGTCGAGTAACGACTCCGATGGTACCTACAATATTATTTTGAGGATGATGAATTGGTCTCGGTCTAGCGTTTATGGCTTGTTCATTAGAAAGTAATTGATGAGAAGATGGTCGAGTAGTAACTCTTCTAGGAAATGGTTCTTCCGGAACCATAGAATTTGTGATGGGTTGAATAGGATCTGATTCATCTTCAGAACTATTCGATTGATTTGAGGTGATTTCCATGTCACTTTCAGTATCATATTCTACATCACTAAGATCAGGTGTTCGAATATTATATAGAGGTCTCGGTCGTAACCATGGATAAAGTTGTGTCAAATATTTCTAAATCATGAATAGGTAAATGCCCACTAATGGCTCCTACATATCGGGTAGGAGGGGGAACATTATGATGTTCAATTTGATTAGCCACCTCTTTACCATGCTTTGGTAAAGGATGTTGAAATATGTCCAATGATTGATTGGCATTCTGATTCTGACTTTGAGGGATGTTCTTTTGAGCATTATTAGGAGGATTTTGTTTAGGTTGAAAGGCTTGCACCTCCATCTCATTGTTATCAATTAAATCTTGTATTTTATGTTTTAACCTTTTACAAGAGTTGGTAGCATGTCCAGGTCCTCTATGGAAATCACAATGTAAATCAGCTCTATATCCGGGTATAGTTGGATCAGGTTCCCGGATAGTTGGTAATTGGATCAATCCTCGTGCTAGTAATTGCGGGAGAATGGTTGATAAAGGTTGATTTAACCTAGTAAATTCTCGGGGTGGTTTATCAGGAGGTTTCAATATGAACTTCTCTATTGTTTTCGTAGTATTAACATTGGCAATGTTTCTGCTATCAGTGACTCCATCACCCACAACTTGTTTATTTTTATATTGATTTCTGGATGTTTTCTCATCATCTTTCCTTTTGAGGTGACCTCTTCTAATGAGAGCGTCTTCCACTCTTCGGGCTAAGTCTATAGCTTGATCGAAGGTGGTCAAGGTAGCAGTTGATAATTCATAGGATAGTTGTTCTTGTAAATTATTGATAAAAATATCCAACATTTCTCGATAAGGTAACACAAAGTGTAATTTTCCTATCAACTGCCTCCATCGAGCTAAGAAGTCAGCAAAACACTCATCTTTGTCTTGTTTTAGGTTGTACAAATCTTTAATGGTTACATGCCTTTCAATATAGGCACTAAATTGATGCACAAAAGACTCAGCGGTCTCTTCGAAATTTCTCAAAGAATGAGTGGGCAATTGATAATACCACTCCAATGCCATCCCTCCTAAACTTTTTGGGAACATCTTTAGTAATAACAAGTCATCATGTGATATATCATGACATGCTATCCTAAACATACGAAGATGCTCTATGGGATCTTCAGTTCCTTTATATATAGGTAGGACAGGCATGGGAAAGTGTTTAGGATATGGTTGTGCTACAACTATAGGATCTAGAGGTTGACTACACATCTCTCGATAATTGTACGAGGGATGGTAGGGATCTATTTGGTCCATGCGAGAGACTAACTATTTCACCATGGCTTCCAGATTACCAGTTTGTCCACCATATTGGTTCGGTGGTACATGAGTATGGGATTTGTGAGCGTAGGAAGGCGGGACATAAGGATTAGATGCTATATTGTTGTTATGTAAATGGTTGGTAGGAAGAGTATTATGAAGAAGATTTGTTGTAGCATTATGTTGTATCCCGGATTGTTGGAAATTGGTATTTGGTTTTGTTTTAGGCTTTTGTTGATTTGAGGTATATTGATCAATAGCTTGGCGAAATAGAGCAGTGAATGAAGGTTTCTTTTGTGTGGGAATAACCCTAGGCTTGATAACAGGCACTCTAGGTGGTTGGGTAACCTGTTGTTGTTGCATGTTCTGGATCATAGCGGCCATATCCAAATTGGATGGTCCAGCTTGATCACTTTCTTGATCAACAAAGGATAAAGGATTAGTGCGTGTGTGATATATGTCTTCTAGGGTTGCTTGAGTGTCACTAATTTGATCTTTGTCCATATGGATTGCTCTATTAAGAGTGCCCATATTATTATGGAGGAACTTCCAAAAATGTTCCATGTTCTCAAAAGTAACAACTCCTTCCGGAGATATTTTAGGGGATGAGGATCCTTCCTCTCTATCATTTTCTTTTTGTTCATTTCCTACAACAAATTCTTCTTCTTGTTGGTCGAAGGTTCCTTCTTCCTGAATTGGGTCTTCAGGAAGGACATCCGGGTTATTTTCTGGTTTTCTTAACCAATCTTCTTCTACTTCAATTTGTTTTCCATTCCTGAGTTTAGTCATTATGTCTAAATTTAGATTTTAGCAAATATATATTAATATATTTGCAACAAATTTGGGAGGTATATATTTTAATTATATACCTACTATAATACTTAAAAGAAAATGTTTTGATTTTTGTTATGATTTTGTTTTGTTTTTATTTTTATTTATATATATATATATATATATATATATATTTTGTTTTTATGTTTACAAAGACAACAAACAACACACTGAATGCAAGAAATAACAATAATAAATGAATGGCTTAGTTTTCTATAAATAGTTTATAGATGTCATTGATAGGATCAAGTTCATCCAGAGTCATGAAATGCTCCTCTTCAAATTGGAAATGATTTTTCAAGAACTTGATAAAATGTGCTATAGTGATATTATCTGTTTCATACCCTGATTGGTAGAAATAAAGTTCATGGCAATACTCTCGATATAACACAGCTCTAGGAACTCTATACCATATTTTTCTATCCATAAAAACAACCTCTTGATCCTCTATATGAGATAGAAATTTATGTACTACAACTGCATTCTCAAGATATTCCTCAAAGGTGTATAGCTCTGAAGACACATGGGCTCTTTTATCTGCTAACCACCTATGGCAAGCTCTCTGAAGTTCATGATATAAGGTCACTTGATCAGGATCCAGGATTCTATCTAGGACAAACCTCTTAATTTGCCTAAGTTCTGTTGCCCTAGATCCAATGATACCCAATCTCCTATCAAGTTCGTCCCACAAAGGTTGAACCCTATTTGTTTGAGGTACTCTAAGCACATAAGTAACCTCTATAGCTGCTAATTGATTCTCAACATTAATGGTGACAACTCATCTTTTATTATAATCTACCATCTAAATATGATATGCAATCTTTGATTCTAAATGCATTTATGTTTTGTTTTTTTTTTGGATTGTTTTCAAAAGGTTTTTAGTTTTCACGTCGGGTTCACCAAAATGTATCGCTCCAAATTTTTTGCATCCTTACCCTCAGGCTATAGGATCCACGCCCGAAAGGGGGATGCGAGAAGGATGGGACAATACCTCGGACTGAGAGGCCCTTTGAAGGTCCCGCCTCTCGGGGAGGAGTATAAAGGTGAATTTTTGATGGATGGTGGGTTCACCAGGAAACTTTTGAGTGGCAGTTTCCACGCCTAGGTTGGGAATGGGTTTAATGTGTTTATTTTGTACTTTAATCATTCAACTCCTAGGTTTGGCCAAGATGAATCTAAACTATTCTATATGCCAATACAGATTTAGATGAATACAAAAAATAGAAATGCATGTTAAACATAGAGAATATGCTAACTAGAATAGTACATACCTGATTTCGGATGTCTGATGAAGATTCTAAGTTTTGTAGCAGTCCAGATCATCTCAACTCATACGTAATCATCTGATATTTCACATAATCATCGCAAATCATAGTCGGTCATCTGAGATCAGACGGAATCATCTAAAATCTGACGAATTCATTAGACGAATTCGTCAAAAACCTGCAATCACAAAAATAGATACAAAATACCAAATATGCAACTGTAGAAGCAATGGAGAATGATAGCAATAATAGTAAACATGCCTAAATAATGGATTCAAATAACAAACAAGAGAAATGCAGTAGATTTAATGTTTGATTTTAACTTTATCATGCGGTTATGCTAAATGAGGTGAACTCCAAGATGCATAAACATAATAACTAAGATAATGTATAAAGAAATGCAGAAAAATGATAAAGAGATGCAAACTCTAGACTCTGATTGCCCCCAATCTGGACTACAGTCAGGATCACCTCCAATCGTACAAGATCATCTGCGCTCCTCGACAAGATCATCCGAAATAATCTGAAATCGCTTGCGACGATCCGAGCTTGATCCGACTAAAAAATAGTAGAGTTCCTACAAGAAAATATGAAATACATAATGCAGATAGTAGTGCGAGGATGCTCTAGTGTATAAGGAACTAAATCTATAGGGAAATCCATCAGCTAGGGGGTTCGGGGGATAAACTAGAAAAATCCTAGTTTATATAGGATTAGGGGGAGGTTAGGAGGTTGGAGATCATCCCAATCTGGGAGATCTCCAATGGGGAGAATCTCCAACTGCACAGACACGCTTCTGCCCAAGTTGGAGAGGTTATTGAAATAGAAGCTAATTATGAAAATTTAGTTTTAGGATGAAATCGTCTGGACGCTCTGTTCCAGACGAATTCGTCAGATCGGGGATGATTTCGTCTGATATGCGACGATATCGTCCAACGGTCAAAACAAATCCTAAAAATGGCACGAAAAAGAAGGGAAGCGGGTAACAAGCGGTTTTGGGAGAAATAATCTGAAATCGCTTGCGATGATCCGATCTTGCTTCGACTAAAAAATAGTAGATTTCCTGCAAGAAAACATGAAATACAGAATGTAGACAGTAGTGCGAGGATGCTCTAGTGTATAAGGAACTAAATATGCAGGGAAATACATCAGCTAGGGGGTTCAGGGGAGTCAAGGAGGGGGATAAACTAAGAAAATCTTAGTTTATATAGGATTAGGGAGAGGTTAGGAGGTTGGAGATCATCCCAATTTGGGAGATCTCCAACGGGGAAGACTCTAACTGTGCAGACACACTTTTTGCCCAGGTTAGAGAAGCTGTTGAAACAAAAGCTAATTATGAAAATTCAATTTTAGGACGAAATCGTCTGGATGCTCTGTTCCAGATGAATTCGTCAGATCGAGGATGATTTCATCTGATATGCGATGATATCATCGAACGATAAAAACAAATCCTAAAAATGGTGCAAAAAATAAGGGAAGCAGGTAACAAGCAATTTTGGGGCAGTTTTGGGGTTAAAATTTAAATTTTTATCTTTTATCTTTTACTAAGGGTTTAACTGCACCAATTTTAGGGTGCTACAAGGGCCTACATTCTTTGTGCCTCATCCTTCTTGGTCATCACATCCTACAACCCAACCATTACAATAAGCTGAGCTCTAATAGATACTCGTGCCACAATCAAACATCCCATAATCACAATACTATTACCCTTTGCAAATTCTTGTCCCACAACCTAGTGTTCCATTGGTAGTGACATCATATGTCGCTCAACAGCCACCTTACCAAGATCAGTTGTAATACATCCCTCCTCAATATTGGGAAGATAAACAACTACAATATGCACCACACTCATAGGCTCTACCCACCTTCACACCTTCCCCTACACCGTTAACACCCAAACTTAAACTTTTGCAGGATGACATGAAAATGCTCAACCTTTGCAAAGCCATCTATGGACCACAAAAATTGACCTACGAAAATATTTACAATGAACCTATCCATCCATCAATTCCAATACCACCTTATCCCTATCACTTTGAGATCTCAAAGTTTTAAAAATACAAGGGTAAGGAATATCCTAGAGAATATGTGAGCAACTACTGCTTAACTTGCTACCAGCTTCATAGTAGCAACCCCATTATGTTACGTATCTTCTCCCTTTCACTTGGGGGACAAGCCTTAGACTAGTACAGCATGATCCCACACCATAGCCTATATATCGTAAAAAAATTATCCAACTCCTTCCTGGAACATTTTTCCATAAACATTAAAAAGAAAACTAATTTTTTATATGTCTATGCCCTATGACGGGCAGACAATAAACCTATTACTGAGTTTGTCTTGTGATGGAGATAGATCATCCATGACCTCACCCATAGCCTTCCTACTACCAAGTTAGTGATGCTCTTCCCCAAGAGTTACCACAAATACATCTCCACATATTTGCAACTTCATAAAAGTCATACCTTTGAAGAAGCCATTTCCTAAGCCAAAGTTATTGAGAAAATCAAGGTCCAATCAAGCAATATTAAGTTGAGATAGAAACCAAACTACAACTCCAATTTCCATTTCAATAGAAATACACCTAACCAATATTTTCCTCAACTACCACAAGCCAACCAAGTGGTAGCTACTACCTTAGCTACTGAGAGGCCCTTTGAATGTCCCACCTCTCAGGGGAGGAGTATAAAGGTGAATTTTTGACGGATGATGGGTTCACCAGGAAACTTTTGAGTTGCAGTTTACACGCCTAGGTTGGGAATGGGTTTAATGTGTTTATTTTGTACTTTAATCATTCAACTCCTAGGTTTTGCCTAGATGAATCTAAACTATTCTATATGCCAATACAGATTTAGATGAATACAGAAAACATAAATGTATGTTAAACACAGAGAATATACTAACTATAATAGTACATACCTGATTCTGGATGTCTGATGAAGATTCTAAGTTTTGTAGCAGTATAGATCGTCTCAACTCATACGTAATTGTCTGATATTTCACATAATCATCGCAAATCACAGTTGGTCATCTAAGATCATATGGAATCGTCTGAAATCTGACGAATTCGTCAGACGAAGTCGTCAAAAACCTGCAATCACAAAAACATATACAAAATGCCAAATATGCAACTGCAAAAGCAATGGAGAATGATAGCAATAATAGTAAATGTGAATAAATAATGGATTCAAATAAAAAAAAAGAGAAATGTAGTAGATTTAATGTTTGATTTTAACTTTATCATGCGGTTATGCTAAATGAGGTGAACTCCAAGATGCATAAACATAATAACTAAGATAATGTATAAAGAAATGCAAAAAAATGATAAAGAGATGCAAACTCTAGACTCTGATTGCCCCCAATCTGGACTATAGTTAGGATCACCTCCAATCGTACAATATAATTTGCGCACCTCGACAGGATCGTCCAAAATAATTTGAAATCACTTGCGACGATCCGATCTTTCTTTGATTGAAAAATAGTAGAATTCCTACAATAAAACATGAAATACAGAATGTAGACAGTAGTGTGAGGATGCTCTAGTGTATAAGGAACTAAATCTAT
The DNA here is from genome assembly GCA_028583015.1 of Wollemia nobilis. Taxonomy (NCBI): domain Eukaryota; kingdom Viridiplantae; phylum Streptophyta; class Pinopsida; order Araucariales; family Araucariaceae; genus Wollemia; species Wollemia nobilis. Next base: position 6,909,987 of record JAQPPZ010000690.1, on the reverse strand, counting down.
TGTAAAATCTATCAACTAGGGGGTTCAGGGGATTCAGGCAGAGGTTAGGAGGTTGGAGATCATCCCAATTTAGGAGATCTCTAATGGGGGAGACTCTAACTGCACATACAAGCTTTCTGCCCAGGTTAGAGAAGTTGTTGAAACAAAAGCTAATTATGAAAATTTAGTTTTAGGACGAAATCATCTAGACGCTCTATTCTAGATGAATTCATCAGATCAGGGATGATTTCATTTGATATGCGACAATATCATCCAACGCTCAAAATAAATCCTAAAAATTGCACGAAAAATAAGGGAAGCAGGTAACAAGCGGTTTTGGGAGAAATAATCTGAAATCGCTTGCGACGATCCGATCTTGCTTCGACTAAAAAATAGTAGATTTCCTACAAAAAAACATGAAATACAGAATGCAGAAAGTAGTGCGAGGATGCTCTAGTGTATAAGGAACTAAATCTATAGGGAAATACGTCAGCTAGGGGGTCTAGGGGAGTCAGGGAGGGGGATAAACTGAGAAAATCTCAGTTTATATAGGATTAGGGAGAGGTTAGGAGGTTGGAGATCATCCAAATTTGTGAGATCTCCAACGGGGAAGACTCTAACTACGCAGACACACTTTTTGCCCAGGTTAGAGAAGCTGTTGAAACAAAAGCTAATTATGAAAATTCAATTTTAGGATGAAATCGTCTGGACGCTCTGTTCCAGATGAATTCATAAAATCGGGGATGATTTCGTCTGATATGCGACGATATCATCCAACGGTCAAAAAAAATCCTAAAAATGGCATAGAAAATAAGGGAAGCAGGTAAAAAGCAGTTTTGGGGCGGTTTTGGGGTTAAAATTTAAATTTTTATCTTTTATCTTTTACTAAGGGTTTAACTGCGCCAATTTTAGGGTGCTATAAGGGCCTACATTCTTTGCGACTCATCCTTCTTGGTCATCACATCCTACAACCCAACCATTACAATAATCTTAGCTCTAATAGATACTCGTGCCACAATCAAACATCCCATAATCACAATACTATTACCCTTTGCAAATTCTTGTCCCACAACCTAGTTTTCCATTGGTAGTGACATCATACATCACTCAATTGCCACCTTACCAAGATCAGTTGTAATACATCCCTCCTCAATATTGTGAAGAGAAACAACTACAATATGCACCACACTCATAGGCTCTACCCACCTTCACACCTTCCCCTACACCCTTAACACCCAAACTTAAAATTTTGCAGGATGACATGAAAATGCTCAACCTTCGCAAAGCCATCTATGGACCACAAAAATTGACCTACGAAAATATTTACAATGAACCTGTCCATCCATCAATTCCAATACCACCTTATCCCTATCACTTTGAGATCTCAAAGTTTTAAAAATACAAGGGTAAGGAATATCCTAGAGAACATGTGAGCAACTACTACTCAACTTGCTACCAACTTCATAGTAGCAACCCCATTATGTTACGTATCTTCTCCCTTTCACTTGGGGGACAAGCCTTAGACTAGTACAAAATGCTCCCACACCATAGCCTATATACCTTAGAAAAATTATCCAACTCCTTCCTGGAACATTTTTCCATAAACATTAAAAAGAAAACTAATTTTTTATATGTCTATGCCCTATGACAGGTAGACAATAAACCTATTACTGAGTTTGTCTCGTGGTGGAGATAGATCATCCATGACCTCACCCATAGCCTTCCTACTACCAAGTTAGTGATGCTCTTCCCCAAGAGTTACCACAAATACATCTCCACATATTTGCAACCTCATCAAAGTCATACCTTTGAAGAAGCCATTTCCTAAGCCAAAGTTATTGAGAAAATCAAGGTCCAATCAAGCAATATTAAGTTGATACAGAAACCAAACTACAACTCCAATTTCCATTTCAATAGAAATACACCTAACCAATATTTTCCTCAAATACCACAAGCCAACCAATTGGTAGCTACTACCTTAGCTACTGAGAGGCCCGTTGAATGTCCCACCCCTCAGGGGAGGAGTATAACGGTGAATTTTCGATGAATGGTGGGTTCACCAGGAAACTTTTGAGTTGTAGTTTCCATGCCTAGGTTGGGAATGGGTTTAATGTGTTTATTTTTTACTTTAATCATTCAAATCCTAGGTTTGGCCGAGATGAATCTAAACTATTCTATATGCCAATACAGATTTAGATGAATACAAAAAACATAAATGTATGTTAAACGTAGAGAATATACTAACTAGAATAGTACATACCTGATTCTGGATGTTTGATGAAGATTCTGAGTTTTGTAGCAGTACAGATCGTCTCAACTCATACGTAATTGTCTGATATTTCACATAATCATCGTAAATCACAGTCGGTCATCTAAGATCATATGGAATCGTCTGAAATCTGACAAATTCGTCAGACAAATTCGTCAAAAACCTGCAATCACAAAAACATATACAAAATGCCAAATATGCAACTACAGAAGCAATGGAGAATGATAGAAATAATAGTAAATGTGAAAAAATAATGGATTCAAATTTAAAAAAAGAGAAATGCAGTAGATTTAATGTTTGATTTTAACTTTATCATGCGGTTATGCTAAATGAGGTGAACTCCAAGATGCATAAACATAATAACTAAGATAATGTATAAAGAAATGCAAAAAAATGATAAAGAGATGCAAACTCTAGACTCTGATTGCCCCCAATCTGGACTATAGTCGGGATCACCTCCAATCGTACAATATCATTTGCGCTCCTCGACAGGATCGTCCAAAATAATCTAAAATCGCTTGCGACGATCCGATCTTGCTTTGACTAAAAAATAGTAGAATTCCTACAATAGAACATGAAATACAGAATGCAGATAGTAGTGTGAGGATGCTCTAGTGTATAAGGAACTAAATATATAGGGAAATCCATTATCTAGGGGGTTTAGGGGATTCAGGCAGAGGTTAGGAGGTTGGAGATCATCCCAATTTAGGAGATCTCCAATGGGGGAGACTCTAACTACACAGACACGCTTTCTGCCCAGGTTAGAGAAGTTGTTGAAACAAAAGCTAATTATGAAAATTTAGTTTTAGGACGAAATTATCTGGATGCTCTGTTCCATATGAATTCATCAGATCAAGGATTATTTCATTTGATATGCGACGATATCATCCAACGCTCAAAATAAATCTTAAAAATTGTGCGAAAAATAAGGGAAGCGGGTAAAAAGCGATTTTGGGAGAAATAATCTGAAATCGCTTGCAACGATCCGATCTTGCTTTGACTAAAAAATAGTAGAGTTCCTACAATAAAACATGAAATACAGAATGCAGATAGTAGTGTGAGGATGCTCTAGTGTATAAGGAACTAAATCTACAGGGAAATACGTCAGCTAGGGGGTTCAGGGGAGTCAGGGAGGGGGATAAACTGAGAAAATCTTAGTTTATATAGGATTAGGGAGAGGTTAGGAAGTTGGATATCATCCTAATTTTGGAGATCTCCAATGGGTAAGACTCTAACTACGTAGACACACTTTTTGCCCAGGTTAGAGAAGTTGTTGAAACAAAAGCTAATTATGAAAATTCAATTTTAGGACGAAATCGTCTGGACGCTCTGTTCCAAACGAATTCGTCAGATCGAGGATGATTTCTTCTGATATGCGACGATATCATCCAACGGTCAAAACAAATCCTAAAAATGGCATAGAAAATAAGGGAAGCGGGTAACAAGCGGTTTTGGGGTAGTTTTGGGGTTAAAATTTAAATTTTTATCTTTTATCTTTTACTAAGGGTTTAACTGTGCCAATTTTAGGGTGCTACAAGGGCCTACATTCTTTGTGCCTCATCCTTCTTGGTCATCACATCTTACAACCCAACCATTATAATAAGCTTAGCTCTAATAGATACTCGTGCCACAATCAAACATCCTATAATCACAATACTATTACCCTTTGCAAATTCTTGTCCCACAACCTAGTGTTCCATTGGTAGTGACATCATACGTCGCTCAACAGCCACCTTACCAAGATCAGTTGTAATACATCCCTCCTCAATATTGGGAAGAGAAAAAACTACAATATGCACCACACTCATAGGCTCTACCCACCTTCACACCTTCCCCTACACCCTTAACACCCAAACTTAAACTTTTGCAGGATGACATGAAAATGCTCAACCTTCGCAAAGCCATCTATGGACCACAAAAATTGACCTACGAAAATATTTACAATGAACCTATCCATCCATCAATTCCAATACCACCTTATCCCTATCACTTTGAGATCTCAAAGTTTTAAAAATACAAGGGTAAGGAATATCCTAGAGAACATGTGAGCAACTACTGCTCAACTTGCTACCAACTTCATAGTAGCAACCCCATTATGTTACGTATCTTATCCCTTTCACTTGGGGGACAAGCCTTAGACTAGTACAACATGCTCCCACACCATAGCCTATATACCTTAGAAAAATTATCCAACTCCTTCCTGGAACATTTTTCCATAAACATTAAAAATAAAACTAATTTTTTATATGTCTATGCCCTATGACAGGTAGACAATAAACCTATTACTGAGTTTGTCTTGTGGTGGAGATAGATCATCCATGAACTCACCCATAGCCTTCCTACTACCAAGTTAGTGATGCTCTTCCCCAAGAGTTACCACAAATACATCTCCACATATTTGCAACTTCATCAAAGTCATACCTTTGAAGAAGCCATTTCCTAAGCCAAAGTTATTGAGAAAATCAAGGTCCAATAAAGCAATATTAAGTTGAGACAGAAACCAAACTACAACTCCAATTTCCATTTCAATAGAAATACACCTAACCAATATTTTCCTCAACTACCACAAGCCAACCAAGTGGTAGCTACTACCTTAGCACCCTCACTAGTCCCACAATTCCCTCCTCCACAATAACAAATATTTCAAACCAATTTACCTTTCTTCCTAGGCCTCAAAAGCCTCATGGCATGCATCCATAGGTTTTACAGTGCAACCTTACACCACTTTCCAAACCGTTACCAGCCCTCTTCCAGAGGTTACACGATGTAGGCCACATCATCTTACCCAAAATCCAACCACTTGATCCAAACCTACCTAAGCCTCAAGGATATAACGACCAAGTGTTTTTTTAGTACCATTGACAATGCGGCCATAGTATCTATGCTTGTCACTCCTTCTACAGTCATGTCCAAGATCTCATCGAGAAAGGTACCATCCAGGTCTCAAATCCCCTTGTGCCACAAAATTAAAGCCTAGGGATCTTTAAAAACCCCTTACCTAATCACAAGGGAACTAACTTCCAAATACCTCCACCTAATCCCCAAGGCCACCTAGGTAGGTAAATAGTGTCTAACGCAACTCCCATTCATGTGGTATAGTGGGCATGATTAACCTTACCACTCAAAATCAATGGTACCCATTGCATCAAAATCCACCTATTATTTTCTCGTCGATACCATTTACATCCCCATAATATCCTATAGCTTCCAACACCACACCTCCACCACCACAAAATATCATTACAATCTGGTAGCTTTACTCACCAACTGCATAATTCTCCCACTTGCTTATCCATATTTTATCTTCTACAACAGTCTCAATCTCATCATGAGGTTTTTAATGACATCTTTTGTTCTATTGATCTTGAAACTCATGACACAAACACCTTCATGAAATTTATAGGAAATATTCCACACTACCTTCAGTCCTCCATCAACTTTAATGATCACAAGATCATGAAAATTATAGGAGGAGGAGCAGATCCTCCTCTCCATATCCAAGCGACCATCAACGATATTACATACAAACATATCCTTGTTGATACAAGTTCCTCCATCAGTGTTATTTCCATAGTAGCTCTACATCACCTACATATCTTGCAAGCTCATTTTTCCACCCCATCACACATGCTTTAGATGGATCCATGCAACCTATAGGAGGATCCATTGTCGTACCCATTCGAGTAGGTATCCACACCATACCCATCCTATTTCACATAATTTAGGGTGAAATGTAGTACAAAATCTTGCTTGGTCATCCATGGATGAGGGATATGTAGTGTGTCCCATCTACATTGCACCATTACATTAAATACATCCATGATGGACTTATCCACTATGTTCCTACCAACGGGGACCCCTTTAAATTCTACAACATTACAGATCTTTTGCTAGTATCTTCATCATCCTCCATACAACTATTCCCTATTTCTTGTCACTAGTCTATAGGAGCATCAAAATGATCCCCTACATCCTCTTCATTACCACAATCATCACCAAGGATGCACATCTCGATGTTTGTACCACTAGCACCAGCTAACACAATACCTAAACCAACTTCCATACCATTTTAACCACCTTCCTTGTGGCCACCACCACCATCTTAGCCGTCATCTTTCCAAAATCCACCCACATCATCGAGACCATCCTCATCACCTGCATCATGACCTATCACTCTAGCTCACCCAACTTCCTCTATGGAACCCTCGCTCCTTCCTATACCTCAAACACATCCCCTTCATTTTTTCCCATGACCTAGGTCCTTCACCTCACCTTGCAACCCAACACTAGACCCCACTCATTTACCTTTCCAATTCTCACATGTGGATCACCTTATCCTAGCCATGGTAGCTAAATGCCATAAGTTGGAGCAACAAGCTTACCACCTTTATGATCTGTTGTTACATCCTTATACTACTACCATAAGAAATTCCCAGGCCTCTTTGTCTAGGAGTCCGACAAGGTTCATGTCTGCACTGACTTCCATGATTTAAACAAAGTATGTCCCAAAGACAACTTCCCTCTACCTAACATCGATTCACTAGTCGACTCCATAGTAGGCCATGAGATGATTTCCCTTATGGATGGATTCTCTGGCTACAACCAAATTAAAATCAACCCCACTGATCAGCATAAAACTTCATTCACAACCCCTTGGGGGACTTTTTGCTACAAGGTCATGCCCTTTGGCCTTAAAAATACTGGGGCAACCTACCAACGTGCAATGACTTACATATTTCATGATTACATGCATAAAATCATGGAAGATTATGTTGATGACCTCATCACAAAGTCCAAGGAATGTTCACAACACTTAGATGATCTTCGAAAGATCTTCGACCATTTACTAGAACATAATGTGCGCCTTAACCCAAAGAAGTGTGTCTTTGGAGTTACTTCAGGAAAAATACTAGGGTTCATTATCTCCCAATGCGACATCAAGGTAGACCCTAACAAAGTAAAGGCCATCATCGAGATGCCCCCGCCTACCAACCTAAAGCAATTGCATAGCCTCTAGGGTAAAATCACTTCCATTCATCGATTCATAGCACAACTATCAGACAAGTGCAAACCATTCAATCATCTCCTACAGAAAGGAGTCACTTTCAAATGGGATGACAACTATCAACAAGCCTTTGATTCTATCAAAGCCTACCTCACTTCTCCACCAGTTATGTCTCCCCCACACCCATAGTTACCGCTTACGCTATACATTTTAACCATAGATTTTGCACTAGGCACATTATTAGCTCAAAAGAATGCACTCAACAAAGAGCAAGCTATATATTATATCAGTCGTACGCTAGTCAGCTACGAAATTTGATATGGGTACATGGAAAAACTATGCCTAGCTATAGTTTTTACCACCCAAAAACTTCATCACTATATGTTAAACCACACTACTTTTGTCATCGCTCGAGACAATCCCCTACGATATATGATGAACAAAAGTTACCACAACTCTCACACAACAAAATGGATTATGCTCCTAACTAAATTTGACCTAGAGTTCATTTCACAAAAATCCATAAAAGGATAGGTCATCATGGACCAACTTGTAGAGGCTCCACTACTAGATGATCAACCTCTCCTTATTCAGCTTTCGAACGATTCCATATTCCACATTACCGAAGCCAAAGAATATGTCGAGCCCGAATCACCAGTGGATCTTACCCTATTCTTTGATGGCTCTCGATGCACTCACGCTGGGGGTGCAGGTATTGTTTTCTTCACACCCAAAGGGGAACCACTCCCCTTTTCCTTTAAATTAGATTTCCCTTGCATAAATAATAATGCAGAATACGAAGCCTTAATCCTAGGATTAAAATAGGCCCACTCCATGCATATCAGATGCCTCCACATCATAGGTGATTCCCTCTTAATAGTAAACCAAGTGCAAGAAATCTGGCAATGTCGTTGTCTAGTCCTTCAACAATACAAGCAGGTTGCACAACAACTTCTTTTCCAATTTGAGTGGTACGACATCGAAGCCACTCCATGATCATCAAACCATTTTTTTGATACAATGGCCTCCTTAGGATCATTAATCCTACAAAAACCCCTATCAGATACCACGTGTGTATCCATTCACACCCTCACCCAATCTACCATATCACCTACGCCTCCCATAGATGATGGTGGTATTCATGTAGTCAATACCGAACCACATGATCCTTGGTTTGCACAAATCAAGGATTATATTAAGTTAGGATTCCTACCATGTGACCTACCACATGCTCATCATCGAGCATTCAAAAAAAAGAGTGATTCACTATACATTGTTGGGGGACATCCTCTACCATCATAGTTATGATGGCATCCTCTTGCGTTGCCTAGAACCACATGAATCTCAGTGGGTTGTACAAGAAACCCATGATGGTACATGTGGTGGCCACTTTAGTGGTATGGCAATCACAAAGTGCATCCTTCGCATGGGCTACTACTAGCCCAAGATGGAACATGATTGTTGTGAGTATGTGAAGCATTGTGTCAAGTGCCAACAACATGCAAATCTCACACATCTCCCATCTCAAGCACTTCAACCTATTCAGTCCATGTGGCCTTTCTCTCAATGGGACCTTGACCTTATTGGAAAAATCACACCCACCTCATCCAGTAATCACAAATTTATCATCATGACCATATAATACTTTACAAAGTGGGTCGAAGCCATCCCACTCATCCAAACCATGGGAGCCAAGATTACGGTATTCATCACAGACCATATAATATGTCACTTTGGAATCCCCTCCCAAATCATCTCTGATAATGGAAAATCATTCAAGAACAAAACTATCCATGCCCTTTGCACCAAATTCAACATCCATCATAGTTTCTCTACCCCGTACTACCCATAGGGTAACGGTCAGGTAGAGGCTACCAACAAAACAATCTACTCCATACTTTGTAAGATAGTAGCAGAGTCTCATCATGATTGGCATAATCAAATACCCTTAGCTTTGTGGGCCTACCATACGAGCATTCATACTCCCATTAGGGTAACCCCCTTCTCACTGGTCTATGGTGCTAAAGCCATTATGCCCCTAGAACTTGAGATACCATCCTTATGAATATCTATGAAAGAATTCATTGATGATGATACTACTCATCAAGCCCACTTTGATCAACTCACACTCCTTGATGAATACCACATTCATGCCATCGAGCACACACGAGTCTATCAAGACCACCTTCATCATGCCTATGATAGTAAGGTGCACCAATGCAAATTTCAAATTGGTGACTTAGTTCTCAAAGAGAACCAACAAATCACAAGTCAACCTCACCAACAATATGACAAGTTTACCCCAAACTAGTTGGGCCCATTCATAATCACACACAAATTTAGTTTAGGTGCCTATCAATTGGCTAATCTCAAAGGTCTCACTGAACCTGAACCCATTAATATTCTTCACCTTCGTACATTCAATGCATAGCTTACGTAGGTCTCCACCACCACACATCATACATAGTGCTATCTACATACACATCACTCACTATGCACATCACCATACACACATGGTATTTATTTCTTATTATAATAGATGTACATTTACTTTTTATACCATTTATATGTTGTTGGTATCTATTTCTATTTTTAAGATTTACATCATCCATCGCTACATCATCAATAGAGATACATGATCATACACATGCACTATCAACATTTTAGACTACCACCATGTAGGATCATCCCCCACTACCCCCAGTTTTGATCACATCGATCAATCTAGCTAGGCCACCTACCACTATACATACCAGACAGTCCTCACCCTCATCCCATTTGGATCACCACACTCCACCCTGATGCCCTTCACCCCACCATAGAGGTTCATCCTACTCACCTCGCTCAGGAGATAGTCAGGTCTCCCTATCCTCCTTTGATAAAAATGAGGAAACCTCCCATGTCCACACCCAAGGGTCTCCTCCACCTCTACTTGAGGATACAAGGAACCCCTACTCACCATCCTCTTCCCCTCACCATCCTTTAGGAGCTTATCACCTTGCCAATAGAGGATACACACATCATCCTGCATGTCCTTCATGCTTACCTCCCCCACTTCTGAGTGGGATGTCCCCATATACCCAAGCCCTTCACCTACATGCTTCCCAAGCCACTTCCATGCATGTACCTCCATCCCATACATGGTATTACCCATAGCCTTCTCCTGCACCACCCATCCTTCAGATGCCACCTTCACCACTTCATAGCTTACCATTTTAGCCAACCTCACAATCTACAAAGTCATTCCACTCACCCCCATCATCCTCTCATGCAAACTCCTCTTCACACCCATATTTCACTCCTTATCCATTGGAGTCCCACTCTCCACCTTCTCCAATCCCATCACCTCCACATCTTGATATCCAACACATCCTATCTTGACTCGATGCTCTTGAGCTACATCTGAGTCATTATCACTACCTCACTTCTACTCACCAATCCACCATGGCTCGTACATCTTCACCTCCCCCTAGGTCCATTCCTCATCCTCGAGTTTGACCCACATCAGAGTCTCGACCCACTCCACCATTCGACCTCACCCCATCCACTTCCCACTCACCTCCTATGGAGCCCTATATCTATCCCATGCCTATTCCCTCTGCACCATTATCTAAAATATTTCATCATCTCCTTCATCAAGGCCTCCTGGTGTTACCTAAAATCAGGCCTATTGACCCATCACATCCTAAACCATGGAATTACCATGAACATCAGTTCTGTATATACCATCACCAACCAGGCCATGACATTGACACATGTCATACATTTGAAACCCTGGTAGACAACATGTTGCTTGGTGATCATGTCCCATCATCTGAGCATTCTCGTTCATCCACCCGACTCCAAAGTCCTCCACACCACATCATCCCTCACACTTTGCCACCATGTGAATCTCTGATAGCTCCCTCCCACTACATCCACCACATGTCAAACTACACAAACCATCAAAGCCCTAGCAGCATTGTCACCTCACCTCCTCACTCATGACCTGACCCTCATCACTTTTCCCATCAGTAGTTCCTCTTCATCTTCTATCTTCATTCCTTCCTCTCTTCTTCTTCTTATTTCTTCATGTAGTTGTATGGTCATGCTTCGAGTGGCTACATACCTATGTTAATCTAATGTCTTTCTTCTCATCCCTCTCCTTTGGTAATCCCCTCATCTTGTTGGTTACCAATACTTGTTTCTTCTTACTTCTTCCATTTGTAAATCCCACCTTCAAATTCTTCCTCTTTTTGTTATTATCGCATACATTCCCACTAGTCACATATTATTCACCTACTACACACACCCCACATACTGGGGCAACCATTATCACAACATCCTACCTTCATTCCTACCACACCATACACTTTCTTTGTAAATAAACTTTTACATCTACAGTCGCTACATTTCATGCTATTCCTCTTGTAGATATTTCATTCTTCCATTTGCATCATTTACATTACATCCATTGCATATATCCATATGTTTTTCATTATAATTTCATGTAATGGTTGTATATTCTTCATCCAGACATGCGCCTTCAACAGGAATAACATATGCACTTGTTAGCATCACCACTTGGATGTCCATTCCCCCTTTTCAGGATTAGGGTGTATATAGGTGTCTTGTTTAGTTTTGACCATTCACTAGTTTAGTCAATCAAATGTCACCTCTAGCTGATAGGTTTTCTACACTTCTTATAGTTCTCTTAGGTTGGTTCAACTTCTATCATGTATCACTCACACAGGTTACATGCTTAAACAAATTTTGAGTCTAGGGAAGATAACACCTTGCGTAGATATCGCCATCTAGCGAATGGTTTCCCCTGCTCATCCTATCACTTGCATGGTCAACATATGACCTAGGGATAAACAAAGGGATAAGCATAAGCAAAAATTAGACAAATGGGCAGAAAACAAAAGCCAATGCCCATACAAAAAAAAGAGAAAAGAAAGAAAAAGAGCACCACAAAACAAATACAAGCAATAAATGAGGGGTAGAAAACAAAAGGAAAAGCCTCCAGATATCACAATTGTTATGCTTCATCACCTTTGGTCCTTAGGTTCAACATAACATCATGGGATGATTTCCATCGCTAGAAATAGGCTCCAAGAGCCTGCCTACCAGTGGAATAGTCTTACAAGTGGTGACATATCTATCACATTAGCGACCTTCTTTTGTATAGATCATTGCACTATTTGTGGATGAGCTAGCTAGTTTGGCTATGTTTACAATGGGTTAATCCTACCTCCCTCAAAATGGATAAATGAACCTCACTCATTTACACACACAGGTCCATGATAGACTTTGAACCAGTCAGATTAGTTATGAGTTATCACCAACACTTGCACAATTTTTGGTTTGAGATTTGATTACTATAACTATGATTGTCAAAGCCATTACATATACCTTATACCATCCTACATCCCTGATATTATGGAATGGATCACATTCACATAGGTACATGCCATGATACAAGTGCTTCCTTTGTACATTTCAGTCCTCTCATACATGCATCTATGCATCTATGCTACATAGAGTTATCAAACATTATAGTACTACATTTATCCTACATGCATCCTCTCACATTGCATCATCGCATTTATGTTACATGCATCTACCATAATTCTAGCATACATTGTTGCATTCATATCAAATCACATTGCATTGCATTCAATCTACACTACTTCATATCATTCTACAGTATACCTATACTACAGTATAATCATATGCCTACACCCTACCACATATATATTCATGCATTGTACATTTACTCACAAATTATACTATGCTAACTATTCAAACACAATTCAAACACATTCAAATCATAATCATAACACATGTATATATAATAACCACAACCAAAAGGTATATATATATGTAATCCATCAAAAATACTTGTAGGCTACAAACTAGGACCATGCCCACCATACATCATCCAAAACTACCCATAGGCTACAATGATAATCAACCCTAACTACCACTAGGAGCCTCTCCACTCCCCTCATGGCTAGCCCTCCCCTGCGCTATCACACATGCCACTGTAGCCCTACTAGACTCCACTCCTCCTCTTGATGCTAGAACCCCTATAGGAGATAACACCATCCCTAAACTAGTAGCCACATCTACACCCTATACCACATCTTGCACCTCAGCCCTCATGCCTCTTCGACCCACCAAAGTTACACTTTGATGACTATGCTAAGAGTATGTCTATACTCATGATTGTGACCTAGATCATGACACCATCTAGTCATAATCAGGGAGTGGAATCCCATACATCACCAAAGAAAACTCACAAGCTGCCCACTTTGCTACCTCCTCAACCAGTAGCCCTCCTACACTCTCACTACCCCTTCATAGCTACTCTATCTCCACCCTCAGAGCAACCATATCAGCTAAACACCTCCCCTACCACCTAGGCTCCCTCAGCCTCCTCTCATACCTACTACTATCTCACCATCTCAACACATAACTCTACAATATCTACATCTTAGGCCTCCATCATAGATCACTCCCTCTACACCTCTACCCTCAACTACTCTATATCCTCTACCATCTTAGCATACCTAGCCTCAAAGGCCTTTTGATCAATATCACTAATAGCCTCCAATGCTATCATCCTCTCCTCCAAATCTATCACCTCTACCACCCTACTCCTCTCACCCTCATGGAGCTCTCCCTCTAACTAACGTACTCGATCTCATAGTAATAATACCTCCTCCTCTACATCCTGCATCTCCTACTCCTCAATGGGAATCTCTCCCATCTCACCAAAGAAACCCATATCCATGGTATCATCAAAACCACCCATAGCTATACCCCCACCTACCTCCTCCATGGTTACTCCCTCCTCTATAGGTTGTGCCCCACTACTCATAGGAACCTCCTCCACTCTCTTCACAAATGCACTCGAGGTGCCACCCAATCATCACCTAGATCATCAAAGAGGTACCTCTATCTCACTACCAGATCTATCCTATGACCTAGCTTGAGTACCTCTAGCTACCCTTCCTTCTATTGTAGGTACCCCACCACCAGGTGGTACCCATCGATCAACTACCCCAACACCTGGCTCCTAGCTCTACATCACCCACTAGGCATCATACTCTGGTGTCATCCCTACATCATCCACATCTAAGATCACCATAGGTGGGTCCCTCTCACCAGTCCATGGTAAGACTATAGGTTGCTCCCCCCTATCACCCCATCATCGATAATATACAATAGGTACCTCTAGAATATCCTATCATAATCTGAACTATCACATCACTCGACTAAACTAAAAGAACTTAGCCTATCGAGTATACCATCCCACCAACCACCTCCCCTGATGAATGGCACCCAACTACTCATCATCATGCTCCCATACCACCCCACCCCTCCAAGACCTCCATATAATCACATCAGGTACCAACTTTCCAAACTCCACCCTCCAAAATAGAGGATCACCCTCATGTGGCCTCTTAATACCCTTCTCCTCATCTATCCTCCATCTCAAAGCATAGGGCAAGTGTTTTTGTCCATCAACATGCACATTGTAAGGCAACAATTATGGTCACTCAATGGTTGTGTTCCATGCCCATACCTATAGCAAAGGAGTCCAACTCAACCCCTTCCTCCTAGCATATACTACATCGTACAACTCCTTATACACATAGTCCAAAAGTGCAAGCACCCATGTAAACACAATATTTCACTCCACCATGTCACTCACCACATCCAACATGTTCTAGGTAAACAATACCTCGAAAGTATCAGGCAAAGCATACGTAGAAATCATCACCATCGCCACACACTGGCACTTAGACAACATCTTATTATTCCATAGAAGCTCATAATCCATCTTCTTTGTATCTACCTCCCTCCATTTATCCCCAAAGAACCACTCCATCATAGCTTCCTGACTATCATCTACTGCTGCCCTCACTGGAACACCCTCAATAGGTAACTTATATATTCTATATACATCCTCCAGGGTGATCGTCATCTCACCCATCAAAAAATGAAAGGTGTTCCGATCTACATCCCATCTCTCACACAAAGCAGATATATATGCCCTATTGGCATGAATGCTCTTGCATTCCCATACACCTCTAAACCACACCACATCCAACCACTCCTCATCCTCCTTATTCTTCATCAGCTCATCCAACTCACCCTTCATCGTATGAACCCGATGTCGTGGCTCGATCTTCTTCACCTATTCATACACAAACAAGCACAAAAAAATTCATATGAGTTCAATATACAATCCTCCAATTAAACAAAATTCAATTTTCTTAAACACATTTCACACACAAATTAATTCATTTAATTTATCATGCATTTTGAGATATCAAAACATGCACAATCCACATATCACAACAAATCAAAAACACAATCACATATTTGGATACCCATTTTGCCATTTCATGGTAAAAGTCCAAACAGATGTGAAAAATAGTACATATTTGGCTTCCAATAGTCAAATTTTAAAATTTCCACATACTCACTATGGCACGAAATTCAAAACCACATCAATCCATCAGACATACGAAAACAAAATACATTTTTGAACACCCATTTTGACCTTTTATAGTGAAAGTGTCAACATATTTCAAAAATAGTATACAAATACACATAAAATTTGATGTCAAAGTCAATACAACCTCATCAATATAGTGCACATGCCAAATCACAACACATCAAAAACACAGTCGCATTTTTGGACACCCATTTCGCCACTTCATGGTGAAAGTTCAAACAAAAATAAAAAATAGTGCATATCGGGCTCCCAACAACCAATTTTAAATTCATTCCTATCTACATCATGGCACACAATTCAAACATACACCAAATGCAATAACACACCAAAACAAATCACATTTTTGAATACCCATTTCACCCTTCTACGATGAAAGTGTCAACGGTTTTCAAAAATAATACACCCATAATGGAAAATTTAATAGTCAAATTTTCTTAATTTACATCCCAATGACTCACATTCAGATAACATGCCAAATGAAGATAAAACAAAAATATAGTCACATAGTTGGATACCCATTTCCCACTTTTATGGATAAAATTCAATCACATTTCAAAAATAGTACAACATCACTCCAAAAATGCAAAGTCAAACTATGCAACTACCTTACCCATTACCCAGTCAAACTACAACAAAAATTAGTCAAACCTAAAAATTGATCACACTTTTGGGTACCCATTTAGCTTGTTTAACACTTTGTGTTCCAATTTCAATTAAAATTTACATAAATTTTAAAAATAACATGAAAACCTCCCCCCTATTTCATGCTTTTCTAAAAATAAAATTGGAAAACAAATAAAATAAAGAGCACTTACCGATGGGTCTCCATATCGAGTACTAGTGCCAGTGCATCCCCTCACCATTCTATCACTCAAATCGATCAACCATAAGAGCTCCACATCACCAACCATCGCTCACTCCTCACTCTCCAAGTTTGTCATCATCAAAATGACCCCCCATGCTTCCAAAAAGGTTTAAATATACCTAAAACCCTAATTCACCCCTACCCTATGAATTAGATCCAATTCACCCCTACCCTATGAATTAGACCAATTCACCCCCGACCTATGAATCCAGATCCAATTCACCCCCTACCCTACGAATTGAGCCTAGAAGCCCCAAAATCACCCAAATTTCATCCCAAACCCTAGGAAATCTGCCCATCTTCCTGCCCATCTGATTTTTCATCACTCTTATCATGCATTTTTCTTCTATCAACCGATCCATCATCATATCACCACATTTCATTCACCTCATTGTTGATTCCTCATTTGAGGGGGTATTCATATCCAAAAGTCAGCTTTACATGCAACCAAACAACCAAACATCCAAATCATGGATATCACATCTGTCTACAAATTTTTTTGCTAAATATTATCTTATGATAATAATCTCAATCCCAACTAGATATTTGTTAGATCATAAGAGTTATGCATTTCCATGGGTATGTCAATCTGGCATTCAGGTAAAGCGGTCCTTACCATATACTGAATGGTACATTTGACTAAATCCTAGCGCAACATTAGGGCATGTCATTTCTAGCATTCAGGTAAAGCGGTCCTTACCGTATACTGAATGACACGTATGACTAAACCCAATGTCCCTTAACTCAAATGGTTTGACACATGTCACCTTGCACTCATCAATCAATCAACAACAAAAATTTGAATAGGCATTTGTTCTATTCATACTTTGGACCATCCTACATTGGTCACAAAAGCAAAGTAGTCATAAGTTGCCTCCACAAGCAACCAATATGACATTGAAAAATGTCATATAGAATCAGCAAAATCATAGCATTGCATCCACAATCACCCATTTGCATTCATCATCATTTTGCATTTTCTTTCTCTCTTCTCCCCCTTTTCTTTTCTTTCTTCTCCTTCTCTCTCCTTCTCCTCTTCTTCTTCCTTTCTTCTTCTCTTCTCCCCTTGATCCCCGATCAATGTTGTATGGTCATACTTCAAGGGCTACATACCTTTGATTGGATTCCATTCTTTTCCTTTCTTCTCTTGGCTATCGATCAATGTTGTATGGTCACGCTTCAGTGGCTACATACCTTTGATTAGATCCCATTCTTTTCCTTTCTTCTCTTGGCTATCGATCAATGTTGTATGGTCATGCTTCGAGTGGCTACATACCTTTGATTAGATCCCATTCTCTTCCCTTCTTCATATTCTACTTTCTCCCATCATATTTTTGTATTAAACTATGTTCTACATAGTATAGTACAAAAAGGGGTAAATGTAGACACCCAAAAGTCGCACATGTCTACTTCTACGTACTTGTAGATCCATCTAGACACTTGTAGGTTTGCATAGACCATCCTAGATACCTCTAGGCTATTGTAGACCAGCGTAGACTATTGTAGACTTGCGTAGGCTATTCTAGACCAGCGTAGACCACTCTAGACCAGCGTAGACCACTCTAGATCAGTGTAGGCCATCGTAGACCTTCGTAGACTTATGTAGACCATTTCATTGGTCTATAGGCATGAAACCCTACTAAACTACACAATCCATGTCATAACCACCTTTCATCCATCAAAAGACCACTTATCAATCACCTAAGGCAACTTAAGCCCTTCCTAGACCTAATTAGGACCCCACGGGACTATTAGTTCCCAAAAAGTCTTAATTAAAGTTAATTCCAATTCTAATTTTAAAGTCACTTCACTTAAGTGCACTTTTTGGATTAAAAAGGTTAATTAGGTTCCTAAACCCTAATTAGTCCTAATTATTCCCTCCCACATGTGTGTGCACCAAGTTAGTTAGGATATTTCCTAGGAAACCCTAACCTAACCCCAAATCTAACCTAGGGATCACCTAACCCTAGTAAACCCTAATCTCTCCTCACACATGTGTGAGGATGAGATATTTCTTTAGGGAATGTAGGAATGACACCTCATAAACCCTAACCTAACCACCTTAGGACTTTACCTTAGGGTTTAGTACTCCTAACCACACCCCCTACACCTTAGGTTTTTCTATAAATAGTGGACCTAATTCCTCATTATCTCTCTCTCTCTCCCCTTTTAGTTAGCCTATAGAAACTCTATAAAAATATGACCAAAAGTGCAATCTCAGACATCTGAACCATACAAACAATATAGCAACACCTGAGGAGCCCATCCGAATAAGGATCTCCTATAGAAAGTACTCATAACTCAATTCACCCCCGACCTACGAATCTGACTTCCAATTCACCCCTCGACCTATGAGTTGGTCCTACAGAAGGTTTTTCACTCCAAATCACTCAGGTATGCTTCATTTCATGTTTTTATGATGTTCTATGCAGTTTTTGTTGCATTTTAGTACAATTTTCCTTTCGATTTTCATTGTCTTTTATCAACATGGGGCCTGACCAAGGCAAGCCCCCAAACACACTAATCCTCTTTTTTAGGTCATAAAATAGGTGAAAAAGCATCCACATCAACATTATCGGTGGCCCACATATGCATGAAGCCCACCTACATCGAGGAATATCAGAAGGAGCCATCATTTTATTTGATATTCATATAAAGGATTCACAATAATCCTCTTTGTAACCTATGGATTCTGTTTAAATGAATAAAGAACAATATTCTGAGCATTTACATACTTTGTTTTATGCTTGATCAAATGGTAACTTTTGTATGTTTCAAATAAATAAAAGATGTCTCCTACCACCGTAAAGAACAAGCCTCCTCTATTCTACATTTTTCTTAGAATGGAAGGATAGGTATTTCATAATTGTATGATAGATTCAAGCACCTCAACAACTGTTATGCCAAAAGCAAATTGTGATGAGATGGGTATGGAGTACACAAGATATTATAAGGGGGTTTTACAACTTGATGGTACACTAATTAAGACTATGGGAGTCATAAAAGATGTATTAATGAGGTTACACAGAGCTCTAGAAATTACCATTGTTCAAGAAATTATGGTAGTAGACCTAGAGCCCTATTTTGATATAGACCTTTCAAGAGAATTCACGGCCAATATGGGAGGATATATATGTATCTAGATTACTCTGATATGATAGTTCCTTATAAAGTAAATATGATAATAATAACCTTGTAAAATCTTGTGTCCTTCCACATTGAAAAAATTGAAGAGGATTTGTATAACCATTCAGTAATGGAAGAGCTAGAGTTAGTAGAAATATTGGAGGATTTAGAAATATAAGATTATTTTCCCTTCAAGGATGATTATAGCCTATTATAAACTGGGTTGGGTACATACAATATCTCTGTAGAGACCGAGAAGAATATCCCCACCATATCTAACCAGAAACTCAGGTAGACAAATGTTTGGACAATGCATTTTGATGGAGCAAGATGCAAAATTAGATCCAGAGTTGGTGTAGTGTTAAAGTATCCTTTAGAAGGGGTGAAGAGTTTTTATTTTAGATTCACTTGGGATTGTACCAAAAACACTATAGAATATGAAGCTTTGTGCTTAGGATTGATTCATGTAGAAAAAATGGGAATCAAGATATTAGAAATTTATGGTGATTCAGAGCTAGTAGTCAACCAAGTGACTAAGAAGTGTAGCAGTAAAAATCACTATCTAAAGACATATAGAAATAGAGTATGGGATTTAATAGAATATTTTAATGCACTAAATATTCACTCTATCCCTAGAGAACAAAATACACTGGTCAATGCTTTAGCGGTTATGGACTCTAATTTTAATCCTTCCTCATATCTTGGGTTAGCTACAAGTAAAAGGATCAAATTAGTCTTTAGACAAGCAATCCCAGATTGACAATTTTTTTGACAGGTCTTCGATAATTATGATCATATGATTGAATTTCTAGTTAGATAATATTGTTTAGGCAATGTACAGGAAGAACTTTCCCAAGAAATAGATCAACAAGATGTTATTCATTTGAAGAATAATCACATTCCTAAAGGCCTGATCATATTGGAAAGCTTGTTTGATAACGAAGATAGAAAGAAGTCAAGGACTATGAAAGTAGATGATAGGATATGTAGTGAGATTGAAATAGAAGATAATAAGAAGATTAATTTTGGAGTAATATGCTCTCTAAAAGAAGTTGAAGTAGTCAAGGCACTTTTATTTAAATATCCAAATATTATTTCCTGGTCATATGAGGACCTCAAAGTTTATGATAAGAAGATAATTCAACATACTATCAAGCTAGATATGGATGCAAAGCATTTTAGAAAAATACAAAGGCCTATGAACCCTAAAATTGAGTCCATAATGAGGCAATAATTTCTTAATATTCTAAAATGAAAGATCATTTATCCTATCAAGCATTCCACCTGGGTTGCCAACTTGGTCCCAGTAATAAAGAAGAATGGGGACATTCACTTATACGTGGATTTTTTAAAACTTGAATAGAGAGTCACTGAAGGACCATTATCCACTTCCATAGATAGATAAAATTTTGTAGATGGTGTTAGAAATGAAAAGGTACTCCTTGCTAGATGACTTCTCTAGATAAAACTAGATCTAGGTCAAATATGAAGACTAGTTCAAGATGGCCTTCACCACCAAGTGGGGCACGTTTGCTTATCATAGAATGCCATTTGGATTGTCCAATGTAGGAGCTACCTTCCAAAGGACTATGGACTATAATTTTAGTGAGCTGATCAATAAAATCATTCTGAATTTATCTAGATGATATGACGGTGTTTTCTTAGAGAAAAGAATCACATCTTGAATATTTAGAGAAATTTTTCTACAAGTGCAGAGAGCTTGACATTTCTCTCAACCCAAAGAAATCATTCTTCACTATCCATGAAGGCAACTTATTGGGTCATGTAGTCTCCAAATAAGGGATGATAATATATCTAGATAGAATAAAATCAATCTTGGCCCTTCCCCTACCTACAAACAAGAAAGGATTACAATATTTCTTTGAACAAATTAATTTTGTGAGGAAGTTCATCTCAAAATTTGCTCAAGTGGTTAGGTCCATCTAAGAATTACTCAAGAATAACATGGAATTCAATTGTACTGAGAAAAGTAAATAAGCCTTTAAGGCTATAAAGTAATCAATTGCAACTGCACTAGTATTGATAAATCTTGATTTTAGCAAAGACTTCATTTTATATGCCTATGGAGATGAGGTGAGATATGCATTAGTGCTCACTCAAAAGGATATGAATGGAGAGGAACATCCCATATTATTTTGGAGTCAAACCTTGCATGATTATCTGACCAAGTATAATTTTATCAAAATGCAAGTATTTGCAGTGATGAAATACTTAAAGAAGTTCAAAATAGTACTTGGTTCAAAGCAAGATCCTTGTTTAGGTAGTTCATCTAGATGTAAGGAATTTTATAATTCAAGGAGAAGTGGATGATAAAAATGCTAGCTAGATTACTAAAAAACAAGAGTACAAGGTTGAAATCCATCTTACCAAGTTGGTTAGAGGAAGAGCATTATGCTAGGAGCTTGTAGCTAAAGCGAGAATCGAAACAAATATTAGCCTATCAGGGAGTGGAAGATGATCACAATGATAGTTTTATAGAGAGATCATATTGGGTGGATAAATTGATAGTCTATTTCCAAATAGGAGTATGTTTTTAAGGAATTAATCCTTCACATAGGATAAGATTCATACTACAGGATTTGAAGTATGTACTGCTTCTTGAAGGATTATACAAGAGGAACCTAGATGGGGTACTCCTAAGATGTCTGAAAGATAATGAAAAATAGGTCATCGAGGAATTTCATGGAGGTCTATCTGGAGGTCACTTTTCAAGAAGGATAACTGCCATGAAAATAATAAGGGTAGGATACTACAAGCCCACTATCTTTGCATATGTTTTCAAGGTAGCTAAGTCATGTGATAAGTGTTAGAGATATGTGGGAAGGACCAAGAATGCAACATTTCTACTCAAACCAATCCAAGTTGAGGAGCCTTTACAACAATGGGGACTTGAATTTGTTGGAGTCATAAATCCAAATTCATTAGTAGGTCATAAGTTCATCCTTAATACTACTGATTACTTCACTAGATGATTTGAGGCTATCCCAACCAAGAAATCATACTAGAAAGTAGTAATTGGTTTTCTAGAAAAATTGATCACAAGGTTTGGAATTCTGAAGGCACTAGTGAGTGATAATGGCCCAGATTTCATAGGTGTAAAATATATCGAGTTTGCAAGCATGTTATAAATATAAATAATTCTTCTAACTATTATGCTCAAGGAAATTGATTAGCATAATCTATTAATAAAAACTTGCTCAAAATTCTAAAAAGAGCATTGGAAGAGAACAAAAGGAGTTGGCACTTATTACTTGACCAAGTTTTATGGGTATATAGGATCACCATTAAGAGATCTATCAATACATCTCCTTATGCATTAGTTTATGGTAAGTTGTTCTACCTACTAATATGGAGATACCAGCTTTAAAATGGGCTAGTCAAAATCTGAAGCTTGATCAGAATCCACTAGAGGCTAGATTGATGCATCTGCTTTAGTTGGAAGAGTGGAGAACTCATGAATATGAGAAATTTTATAAATACTCCTTGAATACCAAGGAGTGGTTTGATAAAAAATCAAGGTTCAAGAAGTTTAATGAAGGAGATTCAATACTAAGGTGGAATGCTGAAAAGGCTAAACCAGACAACCATCAAGATTTTAATTATTTATGGGAGGTATCCTTCAAGTTCATGGAAGTAAAAAGGAAAAATACCTTCCAGCTCCAAGATAAATAAGGAAACATACAATGCATTCTTGTAAATGGGTATCATCTCAAACTATATTTTAGTTAGAATATCTCTCCTATTGTATTATATGTACATATTTTGTATTATATTTTCTTTATGTAAGCATGCTATATTATATTTTCTTTATTGAGTCCCAAAAAAAATGGAGAAAAGGAATTCATTTTCCACTTTTGAAAAGTGACTGTGCTATAATCCATAAAGAGGTAATGCAACGTAGAATTCATAGTCAAAATGGTCAAACAATGCTCACCGGATTAAGAGCAATAGATTTCAAAGTCCAACAAAGTTTTCAAGGAGCTATAAATCCCTCAACAGTTCCTAAAACTGGCAGAGTTCCAAAATCCATAGTCAACTTGGTCAAAGTTACCATTGCGGAAATACAACTAGCATAATTTAGGAGAAAGCACCAAAAGGAACATGCATTTTCAAACAAGCAAAATCAGGAAAAGGAAGTATAGTGTTTTTTTTTTTTTAATTTACATGGTGGAATTGGTAGCCACCATGAATTCGGTAGGCTGTCTAGCTTTTATGGCCACCACAGTATTCTACGTTATCCTCTATAGAAGCCTCCACATAGATCTTCGCACAGTCCGCCCCTATAACCACCATGCCACAATCCTTTTAAACCTTTTACGCCGTTGAAATCACTAGGAAAGGGACAAGCGTTCAGTCTGACGAGGCCCATGATTTGAAACTTGGACCTCTGCCCCCCTTATGGGGTTTGGATGAACCAATTGGTCTACACCTCGGATCTAAAGGAAGTATAGTGTTAAAATTCACTGATTTCATCATTTCACCATGAAAATGGGTAAATAAATGCACCTTGAGAAGCATACCAATAGATACTTTACCACCATCTGCCATGAATGCCATCCAATTAGATATGCATACTTCAATGACAAGCCACACTTCATAACATATGATTCACCTATTTGAAATCATGGGAGGTAACCACCCACTCATCTGCATTAATGATAGAGTGTCTGAAGATCTATTTAAACAAGGAAATTCAAATTGTTATCATTTGCAAATAGTTTGAGCTGAAGAACTAAAGCACTATCGAGAAAAATTTTCTACATATAACTGAGGTCAATTAGTGAAGGGAAAGTTACTTAGAAGTCAAAATGGCATCATCTTCAGCAAAGTAGACCGGGAAATCCAACAAGGTGGAGAGGCCAAATTACATAGATTGGAAGGTAGGGGTCATAGACACAAATATGACATATCTAACCATAGAAAACTTGAGGTTGGGATATGAGGACAAATTCTTCAAGGAGGAGCCTCTTCTAGACCAAGGTATTGGAGCTATGTACTCATTTCTTTCTTATTGTGCTTATGATGCAGTCCATCCTTACCCAGGATTAGTATCTTCCATAGCCAAATTTTATGATCCTGCATCTAGATCTGTGAAAAAGTCCCACAACAAGGTCTTGTTGCACATAACTAAGCAAACTTGCCAAGATTTGTTCACAATGGGACAAAAACCCCCTATATCCCCTAGAGAGTTCAGATTAGAGTAGAAAACTAAATATTGCACCCTAAATAATCATGCACAAAATGGAAGTCATTTTAGAGCCTGGGTGTATAGCCAATTTAAGACCATTAAGTCCAGAGAAAACTTTCCCACAACTCCTATCCCTACTAGTGAATTTGTATACCCAAATTTTTACTCCATGTTGGACATGGTAGCTGGCCTAGAGTTTGACCTAGATGTAAGAGATTGGAAATTGGCCATGACATACTACATCTCCAACACTAAAATGTACATGATGCAGCTAGGGGATAACAATAATACCCCAATTTACTTCAACTGGTCTGCATTTCTCACCAAAAGGATGCATGAGCAGCTGGTGGCCATGAAGGAGAATTAGAACCCATCCTTCATACATTGCTCTAATTTAGTTTTGATGTTATTTAGAGACACTAAGGATGAATATCCATAGATATTAGTAGGTGACAAGGATGTATATGGGCATATATTGCCAGTATATTATTGGACTAGGGTTCTAAGCAGAACATAGTCCTATAATACTTTCAATTTTGAATTTCTTAAAGAAGTTGCATGGAGAGAAAGTATCTAAATTGGTAAAATCCAAGTGCACACACATGGAGAAACACAAAAATAATAGAGAGCAATACCCCCTTTAATGGAATGTAAATGCCATGGAACCACTTCCACCATGAAGATATTTCTATGTGCATGTGAATGACTATGATCCAACCAAGAGTCCTCACCAGATCTATGATGCCAGAAGGAAAGAAATGGAAGAAACTTACAAATGGTCCCAATCCAAAATTTTGGAATGGTGGAAGATGAGGGTCGAAAGAAATGCAATGAAATGCAAGTACCCTAATTCTAAAATTGATGATGAGTTTTAAAGGAGGTACAATGAACATGTTGCAACTTGGAAATCCAAGAAAAATAAGAGCCTAACTTTAGTTCTTGGAAAAGCAAAAATAAGTGAAGCCAAAAAAGATAAAGAAAAAAGCAAGAAGGCTAAAGCAAGTAAGAAGTAGCATGAGTCCACTCTGCTATCCACCACTCCTTTACATCAAAAGGAAGATACCACAAAATAAATAGGTACAATAAAGGATAATCCAAGGAGGATAAGGTTTGAGCATAGAGCCACCAAGGCAAGGACTCTTGCAAAAGAGGAGAGGAAAAAAAAGGTAAAATCACTAGACCTTACTATTGTAACTTCTTCCAAAAAGAAGGGTAAACTGACCCCAGTTATAGAATCCACAGAATCACTTACTCAATGAGAACCAAAGCAGCATATAATATTCAAGAGAAAAACAAAAATTGTAGCATGGGAAATTGACATTGTAGCCCTTAAGAAACAAAATTTGAGAGAAGTAGAAGAAGTGACACAATCCCCCACTACATCAGGTGAGCAAAAAACTCAGTGAAAGTAGTAGAAGAGTGTTGAGGAGATTCTCAAATAGTCTACTATATAAGTCTCAAGTATAATTTCTAGTCCCTCTCCTCCTAATTATTCCCCAAAGAAATCCCCTTCCACTTCTTAAGTTTGAAATACAGTGGAAATATCATCATCGAAACTTAATTCCCCACAACCATCTCCACCTCATTCATATTCATCCCTTCACACAAACCACTTTCCACATTATATAATCGAGAGTTATAAAACATCTTACCCACCTCCATCACAATGTCCAGTGTCATCTCCTCCTCCAACTTCCATAAATCCAACTCCTCCATCAAAATTACCCCCATTGATGATGGCAATATCACTGCCATTAACCCCGCTATCAACTACAGCCACCAGTTCTATTCTAGCTGCTATTTTTGCTATGGATAAAGATTCCACTATTATTACCTCCACTCCCCTATTAGCTAGGGTGGTCTCTTTCTTACCTACAAATGTCATCCCATCCACTCCCATGGATCATCCAATAGTAGCATCTTACAAAAGGTTAAGACACCTCACTAAGAGCACAAAAATACTAGAGCATAAAATTGGCCCAATATTCTAAGGGAGATGCTAAGGTGACAAATAAATGATGGTCATCCTTGTGTGTTGATAGAGAACAAAGTACAAAATGATTCCCTTGGTTGATAAACCAGAGGAGGATATGACAATGAAAGACTATCCGATAGAGGAAAATACTGAATATATCACACAACTCATCATGGATGATGAGTTTATCACAACCAAAGCTGGGTTAGAAACCATATTTATCAAAAATGACATCTACAAATAGAAGTCTATCAAAATGGAAGAAAATTTCAGTAGGCTTCAAGTCACTATCAATGAACAAAAGAAATAAATGAATGCCTTGGATAATGATGCTAAAAAATGGTAGAATAAGTTTGAGAAGATGGTAAACCTCAAAGAGCAGGTTCAATAACTATAGGAGAAAAATAAAGAATATGAAAAGCACATACAATATTTACAACAAAAACTCCAGGTTGAAATAACTAAGGCTATAGGAGTCTCCAAGACTAAGGTGAAACAATTTAGAAATGAAATTTTGTCTGAAATCTTGGAGAAGTACTCTAGAATCCAGCACATCTTTGACTTCATGGATGAAGCCAGCCATGTGTTGGAGCTAACCAAGGAATATATAGATACCACTAAGAAAATACATCCAATAGATCCTCAGGCTAATGAAATTTTCAATTTATCTAAAGCTAAGTGTAATCAGATGGGTAAGCCCATCCCTAACAAGGACTGGAACACTTTAAATATCATAGTCATAATTATCCTTAAGACGAATAGTTTTCATAAAAAGGGGTGGTTATTGATTGAAAAATTAGACAATGAGATTTAGAAGATCATTTATACCAATAAAGAGATGGTGCAATATGGCTTCAACAGATTTTGGGATGAGAATAATCTGATGATATTGAAGGAGGAGCTCCAGAAAAGCATACAAGCAATGATTGAAGATGAATTTCAAGTAGATGCATGGCAAGAGCCAATTAACCAGGATAAAGTAACCCAAATGATAAAAAGCTCAACTAGATTGAAATATCAGATGGTAAATTTGGTGGAATGGGGGACTTATTTCTCCTATGATATTATTGTTGAGTTGTGTTACATCGACAACTTTTGGAGATACAAAATCCTTCTCTAGCATCTTGGAACAAGGCCATGGATACCTTAAACCAAGCTAATCAAATTTTGAAAGGAGTGTAGACCCAAAATTTTTGAACCCTTGTTTTCTTTTGAACCTTTTTATTTTTAATAAATGCAATTGATGCTAAGAGTAATAAGTCTAAGTTTGTATCTTTTTGTTCTTTTATATTTTCTTTCAAAATAGAATGAATAAAGAAACTAAGTTTATGTTTTGGGTCTTCCCTATTATTTTGTTCTATGCAGAGTTTTCTTAAATAGAATATTATGGATTTACAAAATAGAAAATTTTAACAAAAACAAGTTTAAATCCTTACTTGGTCTAGATGTTTGCTCTTTGTTGCTTTTCGGATCTCTCTATATGTTTTTAGATTTATTTGTATGTTTTTGGACCGGTCCAAATTTGTCAGACAAATTCAGACATTCGAATATGTTTGAAACCTATAATTTCATAGCAAGACACTAAAATTCATGATCATGGGTTGGTTATCTACTTGTGTCACAATCGATTGTGATCTGGGATAGTCAAATCCCCTCAATTCCTTAGCAATATGTATAAAAATTAATGGATCTATTGAATCTAATGCAATACAAATAAGTAAAATGACAAAAAAAATGATAACATAAATAATGTTTAATAAAATAACAAATTAAATGAATGGTGGAATGCAAAAATCAAATCAATTTGATAATCCCACAACAAAAGTCTTGCCCCATTCATAGGTCTATACATTTTTGAATTTGTTTGTGTGTTTTCGTATTGGTTCAAATCTGTTAGACGAATTCAAATGTATGAATATGTCTAAAACCTACAATTTCATAGCAAGACACTAGAAGTCATAATCAGGAGTGGGGGATCTAGTTAGTTCATAGCTAGTTGAGATATGCATCAATCAAATCCCCTTAGTTCCTTAGCAAACTGTATAAAAATTAATAGATCTATGAAACTAGTGCAAAGTATGCAGTCTGAATGGAGGTTATACAACAATAGCAATGGAATACAGTAAGGTAATGAAGCTGATGAATGGTATAATTCAAAATACAATTTCTTTTTGGTAGATAAGATACTATAGCATTAATACCGGGTTTTACAGGTTGACCCAAAACCTTTTACAAAAATCAGCCCAAGGCTGTTGATGAACATGTCCTTACTAAGGATCCTATATATGTAAAATCTACATACCACAAAAGCCATTGCATCTAGTAAGGCACATAGCCTATTATCAAAAAGAAAATTCCCATAAAACATTTTGGGTATACCCCGAGAAAACACACCTGCATCATAATTACAAAAAAGAAACAGACACGGATCCCTTCCTTGAAATAGTGGAGAAACAAAAAGCTACAGACACACATAGCAGAGTACTAAAAAAACTCCCACAAGATCTGTATTGACAGTTACTCTTAATAATTATTTTGTAATTGCTTTCTTCTGTATATGACATGCTTTGGGACCACATCTCGTCTTGGCCAATCAACCTTGGAGAAGTGAACCTATTGGCTAGATTTATGGCGATGGCTATCTAGTGGTCCACGTGGCTCTGGTTCAAAGTATTATATTGTCATTTATTTTCTACCCTGTGATTATCAACCAACCTCAAATTACTAAGATGACTATGAGCCATGTTATCTGACATGTGATTGTACCCATTAGTCTTTGTGGTATTTCCAAGCAGCATCCACCAAGACTGACAACTCGAATAATTTTTATTGTGAGTCCATTTCAAAGAAGAGATAAGAATACTCATAGCCTTCAAACTTATAGTGCCTTACCTATTGGTAAATTCGACTATCATTCTTTTCATTCTTGTTTAATAAGCTCTTCTAATTTACTCGGGACACCGTGTTCCCATTTGAAAAGTCCGTCACCATCGACACCCAAATTGGCCAGCTTATTAGCAACTTTGTTAGCTTCCCAAAAGACATGTTGGGCTTTTTTGTCCTGTCTTCCCTGGAAAAGGATCCTAGCCTCTTCAAAAATTATTTTAATCCTCCAAAGAGGTTTTTTCCAATTATTGAGGAGATTTATAATATACATAGAGTCTCATTATATGATCAAATTTCCTTCTAAGTCTTGATTCATTTGAAGGCCTCTCCACATAACTCTAGCTTCAACTTTGTTGTTCGTCCTTGTTCCCAAATATTTAGAAAATGCAAGCATCACATTCCCATTATGATCTCATACAATACCTCCAGTGCCTGCTCTACCAGGATTGTCCTTAGCCGCTCCATCAAATTTAAGCTTAAACCAACCCGTAGGAGGTGGGGAACACTTAACATTGGCTCTAGGGTTGAATACCCTAGGAATAGACTCAACTAAAAAGGTTAAGCTTAAATATTGAGCAATCATGGTCTCTTGTAGATGAGGTTTAAGGCTATCAAAAGGGATAAGGTTCACATTATCATTGGAAAAGGATAGGATCATGGCAATGATAGTTTGATTATCATGGATAGACTCATTAAATACTCTATGGTTCCTTTCTAACCACACCTACCAAAGATAGTGATTGAGACAAATTTTCCACATGTATCTAAGTCTTTGGCTTGAAAATGGGCAAGGCCACTGGATGAAAAAATCAAGTACGGTGGCTGGTTTAACCCAAGAAATATTGAAGGCCTGAAAAACCCCACTTAGGACAGTCAAGGAAAAAGGGCACTCAAGGAAAATGTGATAAATGGTCTCCCAATTAGCCCTGCATAGATAACAATTATTAGTGATACAAATACCTTTACACATCATATTATAAATGGTTAGAATTCTTCCTTGGATAACCAGCCATGAAAATGCTATAATTTTTGGAATTAAATTTTTTATCCAAACTAAGTCCTTTTGGAGGACAAAATCCTCGTCATCAAGCAGAAGCTTGTAAGCTGATTTAACAGTGAACTACCTATTTTTCATAGGAGCCTAGGTCACTTGATCTTACTTGAGTCTCATGGGGATAAACTGTTCCCCAATAATGTTACAAATATCATTTGATTCCACTTGAAATCCCTGAATCCTTATTTGTTTTGACTTCATTCTGCCTCTGTCCTTAGCCATATAATCGGAGACTTTTATGCCAATGAGTTCTTCCATGATATCTCTAATTCGGGCTAAGTTAGGATATTGCGTTAGTGGTTCGTCCTTAGCCCACCTATCATTCTAGTAATTTATCCTCTCACCATTGCCTAAAACCCATATTAAACATTTTTTGATGATTTCCTTACAATTGAGAATTGCTTTCCAAAAAACAAAACCTCTGATTGGAACTGAGTCACTTAGAAATTCCATATTTTAAAGATACTTTCGTTTTATTATAGTTGTCCATTCATTTTCTTCACCAAAAATGAGGCACCATGCCTTCTTAGCTAGTAAAGCTAAATTCATATGAGCAATTCTCCTCAGACCTAAGCCCCAATTTTCCCTGGGTCTGCACACTTTGGTCCATCCTACAAGATGTATCATTTTTTTCTCCTCTGATCCAATCCATAAAAATTCTTTTTGGAGTTTCTCAATTTTCTGGAAAACCTTCATAGGGGCTTTGAAAATGGATAGGAATTACACTAGAATGCTCTGAAGAGAGGCCTTATTAAGGGTTAGCTTTCTGCTTGAGATAGAAGATGATCTTTCCATCCAACAAGTTTTTTTTGAATTCTTTCAATAACCTTGTCCCACATTGACTCTCTCGGAGAACCAATGAAAAGAGGGAGACCAAGATATGAAGTGGGAAGGTTTGCTATATCACACCCTAAAATTTTTGCAATCCTTCCTTGCCTCTAAATGGGGGTGTTCAAGAAATATAACTTGCTTTTACTAAAATTAACTTTCTGACCAATAACGTCCTCGTAGAGTTGTAGGATGTATTTAATTATTTTGGCCTCAACCATCGATGCCTTAGTCAATAGAAGGGTATCATCGACGAATTGTTGGTGAGAAACAACCCTAGTGAGATATTTTGCCTTGATTCCCGATATTAGCCTTGAACTACAAGCATTTTTTATGGTTCTGCCTAAAGCTTCTGCCATAATGATGAATAACATGGGGCTGATAGGGTCCCCCTACCGAATTCCTCTACGACTTTGAAAGTAACCAGTAGTTGTTCCATTAACCAGAATCGAGAACCATACTTTAGAAATGCATTCTTTGATAAAATTAACCCATTGGTGGTGAAAACCAAACTTAATGAGGACAAAAATTATAAAGTCCCAATTTTAGCCTATCAAATGCTTTGTTCATATCAAGCTTGAGGGCAAAATAGACCTGTTAGTCTTATGAGCAGAGTGCAGAGCTTCATGAACTATGATAAATCCATCCAAGATTGACCTACCCCATACAGATCTTCCCTGGCATGGTATGATGTGGTGCAGAACATCTCTCATTCTATTTGAAATGGCTTTAGTTAGGATCTTGTAAGAAACATTGCATAGACTAATTGGCTTGAAGTCATCCATAGATTCAGGGGTTTTCTTCTTAGGAATTAGAGAAATAAAAGTAGATTTGAGACCTTTTGGGATATGATTACTTGCTTGGAATTCTATGACAACAAAAATTACATCCTCACTTACGATGTCCCAAAAAACTTGATAGAAACAAGGGGGAAAGCCATCGGGTCCCGGGGCTTTGTC
This sequence comes from Wollemia nobilis, assembly GCA_028583015.1. Lineage (NCBI taxonomy): Eukaryota > Viridiplantae > Streptophyta > Pinopsida > Araucariales > Araucariaceae > Wollemia > Wollemia nobilis. The sequence goes on along the minus strand of JAQPPZ010000690.1, from coordinate 6,877,320 downwards.
TGGCTCCATGCTTAATAAGGATTCCTTAATTTCCTCATCAGAAAAGGGAGTTAGAAGCTTAAGTTTTATATACTTATTTATTATGCTAGGAATGAATTTAAAGAGAATATATTTGGCCTCCTCGTTACACTGTGATTCCTTACCAAGGATAGAATTGAAATAAGTTACTGCCTCATTTTTTATTTATGTTAAGTCTTGAGTAATAGAACCATCTAATTTAAAAAAAAAAATTATCTTTTTATTGCTTCTATTTCTAAGTGTGGTGACGTGAAAAAACTTGGAATTTGAATCTCCATATTTCAACCAAAGTGCCCTTGATTTTTGCCTCCAATAGATTTCCTCACAGGTCAAAATATTATGAAACTCTGCTAGTTTTGTTCATTCCTCCTGCCTAGTAGTTTCATCAGCATCATCTTCAAACTTTCAACAACCTATTTTTTAATTTCAAAGATGTTCCCAAATACCTCTTTTTTCCAAGTTCAAAGCTTTTCCTTAACAAACTTTAATTTGCCAGCAAGTTTAAAAGCTGCACTACCCCTGACAGGTTGCTGCCACCACTGAATTAAGTTATCTCTGAAACTGGAATGTTTGATACACATAGATTGAAATATGAAAGGTTTATTGAAGGACAGATAGTTAGGTATCTCCAAAAAAATGGTATTATGATCAAAGGTAATTTTAATAAGGGCTTGAAGGGTAGAATCACTTAATAGATTTGTAGTCTCTTTTGATATTAAAAACTTGTCAAGCCTTTCTTGAATGAGATGACACCCTATCCGCCGATTGCTCCAGGTATAATTCACTCCTCTAAGTTTTACATCCATCAACATGTTGGAGTTCACAAACTCATTGAACTCATCTATGCTCCTATATGTGGTCCATTTCCACCCATTTTATCTGAAGGGTAAAGAGGAGTGTTAAAATCTCCAACCAAAATCCAAGGGAAATTATGGAAGATTTCACTCAGATTGCCTAAGTACTCCCACAGTAGAGATCTCCATTGAATTGAAGTCGGGGCATAAATATTTGAAAGGATCCATGACCTGTTTCTATTTATTTCCTTAAATAAAACACTAAGAACCCTGTCATATTTCTGAATAATGTTGCCTTCTACTATCCAGGGATCCCACAAAGTCATAAGGCCTCCAGACTCTCCTCTGGTTGATTTACAAACCATCTCCCCTTGATTCCAATTTTTTTTTTGCTACTTTTTTTTATTGAATCTTATCAGTTTTTGTTTCTTGCAACATGATAATAGTTGGATTCACTTGATTTCTTATTGCAATGACTTCCCTATGTTTGGGTAGGCCATTGAGGCCTCTCATGTTCCATGAGAGGAACTTCATTTAGATTGTTTAGGATTTCTTCCTCTCCCCCTCCCTTGAGGGGGTTTTCCTAATTTTTTATCTTTAGAACCCGGAATAACCTATTGAAACAAGGTTCTCTATTTTCCATTGGCAATGTCATTATTAGTTTTAATTTTTTGATGCTCAACATTTGATATTCTCCCTCTTCTTTTTTCACTACCAAAATCTATAGGAGACTTCACAGTGCTCCTGGTTTGTTTAGGACTAAAATGGGGGGAGGTAATTTGTTGTAGAATCGGATGACCATATTCCTTAGTCTGAATATTTTCACATATCTCCACCCCTACATCCAACTCTTCTCCTTTTTTCCTGTATTCCCCTGGTCTACGGGACGACCCCTCAATAGGATTCACCTGGCTCCTAGTGATGATGTTAGGGAGATGAAATTTTTTATTTTCCAATGCCTCAACTTTCTTCCTAAGTTATTTAGCATTAGGGTTTGGCTTTGGGATGCCCACTGGGATTGAAGTATTTTTAGCATTGGGGTTTAAGGATCTTGACTTGGATGGGGATTCTAGAGATCGAGAATTAGGGTTTGGCTTTGTGATGCCCATAGGGCTTACAGTAATTTTAGTATTAGGGTTTGAGGATCCTAAATTGGATGGGGATTCTAGAGATTCAGAAAGGTTAGCCTGAAGGTTTTGGGCTTCCATATATTCTGATAATCCTCCTACTCCCATATTAGATAGAATTGAAAATTTATTTGAAATTAGAGGATTGGAACTTACCTGAGTATTTTAGTTTCCAACAACCTGTTGTTTTCCTTTGTCTTATTGGGACCATGCACCCTCTCTTTTATTTTTTTGGTAGATATATTTTGCCTAATTGAAATCATCTCTGCCAAGGAAACTCCTCAAATTTCCTATGTGTAGCATTCCCTACTTTTGCTTTTCTCTATTCATTGCCAGGTTAGGGAACTGATTGCATAAATGTCCTTGATTTTTGCATTATGCATAGAATGCTGGTCTGTTCTCGTATTCTACCTACTATTTTTGATAGTATTATCCATACTCTAGCTCCACAAACCTTGGCAATTAATTATCCAAATTAGCATTTACGTAGATTCATGCATGAGTCATCCTTTTCCTGGCCAAGGTCGCATGGTCAATGGATATCAGGTCCCCTATAGTTCTGGCTATGCCTTGAAGACAATATTCATTGAAGAACTAGGTAGGTAGACTTGGGAGACAAACCCAAATAGGTGTAATGTTAATATTTTGCTTTTCAGGGTCGAAATATTCACCCCATCGTCTGAGAAAAAGGCTCCTTTTGCCCAAAAACCAAGGACCTCCTGTTAAAATGTGGTTAGCATCCTACATATTATTAAAATGGATAATGAAGAACCCTCAATTTAGAGCTACCAACTCCAAGCTACCTACCGGTCACCATTTATCCATCGCCCAAGCCCTGATAGTCTCCATGTTCGACCTACCTCCCAAAAACTTGCCTACCAAGGAGAATTCTTCCATTGAAAGAAAAGGGCTCATGGAACTTGTCGGGGCCGAAATTTTATTATTTACTGGAACTAGGGGTGAAAGAGATATAACCTCATTTTTTTTCCTCTAATAGTATCAGCAAAAGACAACCACTTCTTGGACCTTGCATTGTCCTTCATATATTTTTTGTCGGGGTCTTTCTGAGGAGGTTCGGGCCACCGTGTGATGCCTGCCTCCAAATATTCCGTAGCCTGACCACATTCCTCTAGATCCTCGCTTGATCCATGCTCAAGGTTCCCACCTACCCCTTCCATACCTACTCTACCTCTGCTACCTTGGCTGAGATTCCTGCCTAAAAAATTCAAACCCTCACTCCTGCCGCACCCACTAAACCTCAGCTCACTCATTTCTCATTCAAAATACGAATTGATCTATCAACCCTATAATAAAAATCCTACCCCTAGTATAGATTTGTATGTTTTTGAGCATCTACTACAAATTCAGATGTCCAAAAATGTTCAACAGCTAGATCTATAGCATATAATAGTTAGAACAATTTTAGACTTATGATAAATTCATATGGATCTGAATTTGTAAAAACAATGCAAAAGAGCAAATTTCTACTAATGATAAAACAAATATAAGTTTCCAGTAGTCATATCCATGTTTTCTTGCTCCTGGAATGGTGATATAATGTTGAAGTATCCATAACCTACAAAAAACACAAGAAATATTTCTCTCCACTTAAGTTTTCTTACAAAATCACCATTAGGTTTGTTTAGGGGGAGTCTGGAGGTTTTATAATCTGAGGCAGGTTGAGGAATTAGAGAGGGAGGCATAAATAGGTCGAGCAGTTAAGGTAAATTTGGAATTTCCATATTCTGGAAAAATTTGAATCGTTCAAATTTGTCAAAAATCTAAATTTACCTAGATTAGCTTCAAAATCCCAACAAAGCACCTAAATTAGATGCAGGTGGGATTTGGCCAAATTTGGATGTACAAATTTTTTGAAACTGTCTGAATATGTTGAGCTTGTTCAAATTTCTTGGAAAAAGAGGAAAATGGATAAATTTTAATTTTTTTTACCTTGAAAATTGAGGCAGGGGTTTGGAGGGTGAATTTCATGTTGCTAGAGGATAACAACATGTTGGTTAGGAGGGGGAATTTTGAGGTGTGTCAAATTCCTTGGCTACATTTTACCCCCTCTTTGGTGCATTTATGAGCAATAAATGCATTAAAGAAATATGTAGCAGAAAGGGGAGTTACGCTATAAGGAAACCAAAAATTTATTCAATTTATTTTTATTTTTATTATCTAGGGTACCCCCTTCAAGTTTTGTAAAAAATTCAAAATTTATTGCAAAACTTGAAATTTGAAGAAAAAGGGGTAAAAATAGGGGTATAAAATGGGAAATTAGGGTAAAAATCCTAATTCATTTTTACCCTCACTATTCTTGGAAACTGAGCTCTAGAGAAAAATGGTGACTTCTAAGCATCGTATGGACAAAGTTTGAGTAGGAAGCAATAGAACTAGTGGCAGGATGCGGGTAAGTAATTTTATCACTTCAAACTTTGAATTTTTTAGTTGCATATTTAAAATTTTTAGGAATTTAGATGCGGCCTATTGTCGTGCAGTTGCAACAACAAATTTAGACTAATCTAAAAAAATTGGACATCCGAATTCGTCTGGAAAGATGTTCGAAGTCACAAATTTAGATGCTTTTCAATGAATTCGTATGTCCGAATTCGACTGCAAAAAGTCTGAATTTTCAAATTCAGATGTACGGAGGGCAAATATGTTTATCCAAATCTATTTTTTTACGTGTTTGAATTTGAACTTTAGGTCCAATTTGATTTATTGAGAATAATTTTATAATTTATGCTTCATTATTTTATGTTTTAGTGATGTTTTTTTTTTCTCTTTCAATTTATGACATATAACTAATTGTTTATTATTTTTGGTTTTGCAACAAGGGATAATTAAGAATCATGACTAGTGATATAAGGAGTTCGATGAGCACGTTAGAACCCTAAGTGCTAATAACAAAGACATACTGACAGCAGTGGGCTTGAATCATATGGTTGTGATGCCACACATAGAGGTAGACTATAGTCTGTTGACAACTTTGGCAGAGTGGTGGTATCCAGGATCATCGATATTTTGGCTACCTACAGGGGAGATGACCCCTACATTAGAGGATGTATGGAGGATACTTAGAGTACTGATTAGAGGCTAGTTTGTTTATCAGTCCTTATCCTAGGTTCAAACGATGTGGTAATTGATGGGGGATCCATCATTTCCTATTAAGGAGAGTGGATTCAGCATTGAGGGACTGATTGCTATAGAGGGAGTGTCCCACTTGATAGAGGTATTGGTAGGGATAGTTGTAGGTTTATTATCATGCCATTAGAGTGGATGACATATTTCCTAGGGTTTGGTGGAGGTATATGAGGATGACCGAGTGGTTGCACTTACCGAGGGAGATGATGTTAGGATCATAAATGGGTACCGAGAGTGGTACACCACCATCCTCCCTGTGAGGATCACATAGGAGATAGGTGTATCTAAGCATGTACACCTAGATTATCTAGAGGTAGCTAGATGATACTTAACTAGATAGCCTCAAGGAGAGAGATAGAGGAGATCAAGGAGAGGGGTCCTCGGATGAGAGGATGGAGACAACCATAGAGGTCCTCTCGATGAGAGAGGGCTCTTTGAATTGAGGGTGGGAGTGAAAAGCAGTGGTATAAAAGAGTTTCCCATTAGTAGACACCCCCACCAGAGCATACTGCCTTATCACCTCAGCAACAGGAACCTATAATTTCTCGACATGACTTTCCTGAGAAGGACACTACTATGGAGGATGGGGATTAGAGTAGCGTATGAGAGGTGGCTGCTCTTAGATCAAAGAACATTTGTCTGAGGAGTCAGATCAGAATTTAGGTGAGCCTAATCCAATCATTAGAGGTATATATCATGTAGTCACAGACACTGCTAGGTCAGGCTCAAGCTTAGCTAGCCTAGGCTCAAGGAAATGGATGATCACACTAGACTCAGTCTCAGTCACTTCAGAGTGGATCTTCATGTCAGTCCTAAGGGAGTAGTGCACTATAGGGTGCCTTGATGGCAGCACAGGTAGATGCTATATTAGTGGTATAGTGGATAACTTTTTATTAGATACTATATTTTTAGGTAGTGCCTAAGGATAAAAGAGCTTCATTGCCCCCAGAGTTTGTAGCTTTGAGTCACTCTAGATTATGTTAGTGTCTGGGGTTCCTTAGTTTTTGGTGCATATACTACCTCCAAATGATAATACCCATAGTTATAGGGTTCTAGGGGATGATATACCAAGGCTTGGTTTTGTGGTGTACCCCTTAGTGATTGAGTATGCCAATTTTGATTGTGGCATATCAATCGACTATTTTGTATCCTATGTATTTTTGATGAGATATATATATATATATATATACACATATGACTGTTGTTGTTCTCTTTTTGGTATTTTAATTTTTATGTGTATGTGTAATGCCAAATATGATTTATTTTTTATGATCTACATAATCTTGCTTATGGTCATGTTTGATTGCTAATATTTCTATTATCATGCTTAATCAAGATATGATTATAGTAAAGTGAAGTATAAGTGATGTAATTAGTGATGTGATGTGTTTTGAAATTTTTTTAGGAGAAAGAGTATTTTGAAAATGAAACCTTATGATTTTGATAATTTAGAAATAAACCTCGAGGATGTATGCTTTGTATATGACCATCTATGGAGGCTACCCCTCGCGTTGGTCGTAAAGCGGATCTTGTATGAGATTTTGTTATATTGCTAACATCAAAGGGTTGTGATCAAGAAGTATCTTGAAATTTTGTTGAAAGTGATGCAATTGATAAGTAATGTGTGATATTAAATTTAATTTGGTTTAAATTTAAGAGAGATAGTGATTTAAGCATGAAAAATTTGGATAGAGGACTTGTGCTAGGCATAATATTCCTAGTGTGAAGTAAATAGAAATATTTTATTAGGGTTGTCTAATGCCATCATCGCAAAGTCGATATGTAGTTACATGAGAAAGTGATTATGTATGATCAATGCAAGTTTTTGTATAAGACATGTAATCATGCAATATAATGATTTTATAATACATAATAGATATGAGATGAAAGATTAATTGTTTTTAAGGATTAATTGTGTATGCTAACGATCATACAAATCCATGATGAAAAAATGACATTTGCTTAATCAAAATTCAAGGAGAATTTTGATCATTTATAGGATGAAGTCAAATTTATCAAGAACCAGTGTGTGATTTGTGTATTCATTGTCCATCTTGATCTTAATGATGGTACAAAAAATATTAAGAATCAAATGTGTGTGTTTATGAAGTTAATTTACCAATTTTGAGTGAGGTAATGACGCAAATCATCTTTTAGAACCAAGTGTGTGCAAAATGAGGATTTCATTTACCATGATTGCATGCATTCAGTTAGACTTAACTACTATGTAATACAAGCTACAAAAATCTAGCTGATCCACAAGTTGATATTGGTCTGTACAAAATAAGGTCGCTAATGTGACAGACATGTCACCATGCATAATACTACCCTATTTCTAGGCGAGATTCATTCAGCCCATTGTTGTAATAGGGATCACCCCATGGTGTTCAAATAACTTACGAATTATAGGGATTAAGCCTCACTACCCCCTTATTTTATTTTGATTTTTTTGAGTAAGGATTCTTGTTCATTTTTATTTTGAACAAGGGGATTTTATTGCTTTGTAGTAAAAGACATTTTTTGTTTTTACTCTTTTTTTTCAAAGGATACTTGCTCAGATTAGACAAAGAGTAAGGGATTTTATTTGGGTAGGGAGGAGCTTGTCCTTTTTCCAAGTCTCAACATTTTAAACCATGCACATAATAGGATATAAAGGAAAAACTTTTTCTTAGGAAGCGAGGACTACTATGTAGCATCATCTTTCCTAGTGTAAGAATCATTTTACAATGTGTAAATGTGTTTTGGTTCAAAAAGTGGCAAGATCAGTTCCCAAAACTTCAAAATTTATTTAGTGAAGCAGTAGTGATTTTGGTTCAAGAGAGATTTATAATCAATATTGAGAACCAAGACTTTATTTAAAATGTATGTTTTGTGAGTGGTTCAAGATAATTTTTGAATTCTTTCAAAGTAAACCAAAATTGCTTATGAATTTTGACAGCCTTGGTCTAATATATAAATAACTGGATGTGACCATATGGCGTATGCAATTGGACAAAAATATTATTTGATGAATATAAATGGAAACTAAATGAAATATGATTTATGTGAAATGATTGTGAATGCAAGAAATATATGTACAAGATATTTACAACTATGTACAATGGTGGGACTTTTGATTTTATGCATAGTATCTTTTAAGATGCATGATGTTCATTGGTTCCTTAAGGTATTTTCCATATAAGGTAGACAAACGATATGTACCTAACCCAAATTTTATAGTGATGATAAATGGACCTACCCAATTTGGTTGAAATTTTCCTTTAATATCGGTTTGAGCATTTGTATTTTTTTTTATTTTCTTTAATAACTAGATCACCAACCTCAAAATTTTGAGTATGAACTTTTTTAGAGTATGATATTTTGATTTTATCCTGATAGGGGTGAAGGTTTTCTAAAGTATTTATGCACTTTTCATCTAGTAATTCCAATTGGTTTAGTTTTCCAACATGATATTCATTTCCTACTTCAGCATCTTGAAGTAAAATACCTAAGGAAGGGACTTCAAGCTCAAAATAAAATATGACTTCAGTGCCATATACCAAGACAAAAAGAGAAGCATCAGTAGGGGTTTGAACACTATTTTGATAAGCCCATAAAACATGATATAGTTGAGTATGACAATCTCATATTGATTTATTAACTAATATTTTTAGGATTTTAATTAAAGTTTATTTGGATACTTCAGCTTGGCCATTTCCTTGTGGATAGTAAGGAGTAAATCATCTATGTTGGATTTTATATTTAGCACAAAGTTTTTGTATATATTTATTTTTGAAGCATGTTCTATTATCATAAATGAGTGTGGATGGAATCCCAAATCTGTAGATGATTTTATTGAAAATAAATGTGAAGAATTGGGTTCCTATGCAAGAAGCCAAAGGTATGGCTTCTACCCATTTTGTAAAATATTCAGTTGTTTTTATGATAAATTTATGACCATTTGATGAAATTGGATTAATCTTCCCTATAATGTTTGGGCCTCGTTTTGAAAAATGCCAAGGGAAAGAGATAGCTTGAATATCTTGGGTAGGAGCATCGACTAAATTTGTGTATCGCTGACATGTGTCACATTGACGCACATAGTCATTGGCATTTTTCTCCATAGAGGACCAAAAATAGACCATTTGCAAGATCCACCACTAAAATAACCTCTGTAAGATCCATTGTGCACTTCACTTAGTGCTTTATTAGATTCATCTAGGTTAAGACATCTTAGGAGGATGCCTTCAAAAGAACTTTTATACAAATTACTTTCAATGATTACAAAATGAATAGCTCATTTACATAATATTCTACGTTGATTTCTATCCAAGCCATCCGGGTAAGATCCATTTTGGATAAAGTTGAAGATATCTCTATACCATGATCCTAAGGATATTTCTTCAATTACAAAGACATATAAGGGTGCTAGGAAACATTCTATTGAAGCGGGTTCCCGAAGTTGGTGAATGATGATAGTAGCATTATCATCATCCAACTCCAAAGGAATAAGAGAAGTAGTTGCTCCCATAGCGTCTGTAGAATGATTAATAGTACAAGAAATAGCTTCGATTGTAACTTTCTCGAATAAAAACATAAGTTTTAAAATATAATATTTATAAGGGTAGAGTTTCTCACATCGGATTTGATAAATGTTATTGATTTGATTTACCATGATTTTTGAGTCTCCAAAAATTGATAAAATTTTAATATTCAAGAATAAAGTTGCTCGTAACCCAAGGATCAAGGCTTCATACTCTATTGTATTATTCGTATAGGTAAATTAGAGTTTAAAATATAATGGGATAAGTTATTTTTGTGGAGACACTAATATAATTCCTGCACCTGCGTCACTTATGCAATGGGTTCCATCAAAATATAGAGTCCATGAACCTATATGTTCACCTTCTAGATTAAGGCATTCATCTGGAAACTCTATTGTTAAAGGATGAGTAGATTCAAGAGGGGCAGTGGTGAGTTGATCGGCTATGAATTGCCCTTTAATGTATTTTTGACAAATAAATGTTAGATCAAACTCACTCAAAGAAAGAACCCGTTTTGTTGCGCATCTTGATAAATAGGGTCTACTCATCAAGTATCTTAATGGATCAAATTTTACTATGAAAAAAGTTTTATGACTAAGCATATAATGGTGCAATTTCTGTGTAGAAAACACAATAGCTAAGCATAGATTTTCTTAACGAGCTTCATAACTTATCAAGGTTCTATTTATGCAATAAATAGCTATTTCTTTTTATCCTCATCATGTTGCACAAGAATTGCTCCTAACACAATTTTTGAGGTAAAAATATATAAAATAAAAGGATGCTCAGGCCTAGGAGGAACGAACACTGGCGGTGTAAGAAAATATGTCTTAAGAGCTTTGAAGGCTTCTTGAAATTCCTCATCCCATTTGAAAAAGTATCTTTCTTAAGTAACTTAATAAATGGTTGATATTTATCCGTGTTGAGTGGTATTTTCACCCCGTTGTGAAAGTACACTCTCCTTTAGGATTTGGGTTCGAAATCCCCTCTTGCAAAGATTCAAAAAAATGACTTCTCCAAGGTCTCCGCTATATTAGCATTTGCATATGTGTATTAGTAATCTCAAATAAAGATATTCAATTTAAATGCTTGGAACGCCTTAGTGATTGCAAGTAACTGTAAACAAGGGGCAATGTTGGTTTATTTTACCATGAAAATTTAGTGATTGTTCATTGAACCAAAATAGAGCAAATGTGATTTGGCCCTCATATGACCACGATGTAGCGCTCAAATTACCCCTCTTTCATAAAATTAGAATTTTTATGAAGAGAGGGTAATCTTAGGCTCAAAAAATGGAAATTTGTGAAATGCCATAAAACATAACTCCTTCAATGAAATTGGAATTTTCATGAAGGGAATGTCATCATAGGCTCATGAATGAAATATGAAACTAAAAAAAAATGAAATTTGACCTTAAAATGGAAATTTTCTATTTTTGGATTTTTAAAATTTGTAACAAAACAACAACTTCGATGAATTTTTAAAAATACTAAACAACTCCGAAAATGAAATTTCAAAATGCGTATTGGAAATCTGAAGTATAACATATGCAATGGTGCAATTATTTTTGGATTTTGACATTTTTTTAAATGTTTATTTTAATTCCTAAAAATTTTAAAAAAAGTTAAAATTTTTGGAAAAATAAAATGCAAAAAAATGAAAATGAAATGCAGAAAACTGAAAATAACATGCATTCAGTATGATGCTATCCTATTTCGACAAAACCTAAGATGTGAGGTTTTCATGCATGCAACCTAACCTATTGGACCTGCAAAACAAGCACAATCAAGATAAGCTAAGTGCTGGCTCCTAGGGTTTCAAATGAGGTTTTCAGATTTAAACATTCGCATGAAGCAACCAATAAAACTTGCATGAACTCCATTTACAAGACTAAAATATGAAAAGGGAAAATAAATAGACATTTAATCTTGCATGCAGAAAATGACTCCTTTCTTGTCAATAAGATGCAACTTTCTGAAAATTTATGTATTAAAATTTTGTCATTTTACAATAACAAAAATTTCTGGTTTTCCCAAACCAGTCAATGGAAGAAAATGACTAAAACAGGTCTAGATGGCCCTCTTGCCTTCAAATCTATAACTCTGCTTGCAGCAGTTTCCAACTCCCGTCAAAACATCCTTGCCTGGCATATTTAAAAATTTCAGGAAGCTTTTCGTTTCATTTTCCAATGGCTATTCATTTCATTTTCCAATGGTTGTTCATTTCACCTCCCCTTGTGCATGCATGTGTTTAACGACCATCTTAAATGATTTCAAATCATTAAAGATTCCTTATGTAACGTTTTGTCTTATTCATTGGATTTTGTCCTTATGTCCACATCACTATGCAGTCTTCAGTTTCACTGTCCTGCCTGCCCCTTTTGAGTCGCGAAAATGCAACATGTCGTGATATCGTGACACTTTTGCCTCCTTGCTCTCTTTTGTTGCTTTTAGCCACGAGAATGTAACATGTCGCGATATCACGACACTTTTGCCTCCTTGCTCTCTTTTGTTGCTTTTAGCCGCAAAAATGCAACATGTCGCGATATCGCGACACCTTTTCTTTCTTGTCTTTTGGCCACGAAAATGCAACATGTCACGATATCACAAAACTTTTCTCTTTTGGCCATGAAAATGCAACATGTCGTGATATCGCGACACTTTTTCTCTTTTGGCCATGAAAATGCAACATGTGATATCGCGACACTTTTCTCTTTTCGTTTGGCCACGAAAATGCAACATGTCACGATATCGCGACACTTTTCTTTCTTCTCTTTTGGCCGCGAAAATGCAACATGTCACGATATCACGACACTTTTTCTCTTTTGGCCATGACAATGCAACATGTCACGATATCACGACACTTTTTATCTTTTGGCCGTGACAATGCAACATGTCACGATATCACGACACTTTTTCTCTTTTGGCCGCGACAATGCAACATGTCACAATATCGCGACACTTTTTCCCTTTTGGCCGCGACAAAGCAACATGTCGCGATATCATGACACTTTTTCCATTTTGGCCGTGACAATGCAACATGTCGCGATATCGTGACACTTTTTCCCTTTTGGCCGTGACAATGCAACATGTCGCGATATCACGACACTTTTTCTCTTTTCTTTTTCTCTTTGCTTTGAACCGCAAAAATGCAACATGTCGTGATATCACGACACTTTTTCTCCTTGCGGTGTTTTGCTTTTTCTTTGATCTTTAGCATATGGGCCACTTCGGTCTTCTTGGAAAACATGCAAAAAAGGTGGGTCCCCAATTTTGGGGTACGTTGTGGAGCAGCCACAACAATCCATAAATTTGTCAATGAAACGATGGATAGATTGGAGCTTACCTTGTAAGAATTTGAGTTCTATCAAGGTTTTTGGTGGTGGTATATCAATGATTACCTTGATTTTAATAGGATCTATCTCTATTCCTCGCATAGACACAATAAATCCCAATAATGTACTTTATTTTACTCCAAACACACATTTATATGGGTTTAAGTGGACTTTGTATTTGCGAAGCCTATTGAAGACTCGTCGCAAGTCAGGGATATGATCCTACTCCTTAATGGATTGAGCTATAATTTTGTCTACATAATTGTATAATATATCATACATCATATCATGAAACATGTAGGTCATATATTTTTGATAAGTTGATCCCACATTTTTAAACCAAAGAGCATTACTTTCCAATAGAAAGTCCCCCAAGGTGTAATGAAAGTAGTTTTGGGTTGATCTTCTTGTGCTATAAAAATTTAGTTATACCCAAATAATCCATCCATAAGGGATAAAATTCCACTTCCTACTATAAAATCAATGATTTGATCCATATTAGGAAGGATAAAATCATATTTGGGACATGCGACATTGATGTCCCTAAAATTAGTACATACTATTATTTTAGAAGCTTCCTTTTTGGTTACTAGGACAATGTTAGATATCCAATTAGAGTAATCTATGGCCTAAATGAAATCAATATATAACAAATTTTGTATCATCTTTAACTAGCAAGGCTACTTTAGGATGCATTTTTCTAAGTTTTTGTTTCCCAGATTTAGCGTCAGGATGCACCACTAAGTGGTGCATGACGATAGAAGGATCTAAGACAAACATATCTGCATAAGTCCATGTGAATATATCAGGGTACTCCATAAGAAGTTATGTGTATTTCATTTATTCTTATTTACTCAAGGTAGCTCTAATTTTAACCATATGAGGATTAATTTCTATTCTAATATTAATTTTTAAGATATCTTCTACCAAAATATTTAAGTCCCTTTCAAAGTTAGGAGAGGTGGGTGAAACACCCATTTCTTGAAGTTCTTCTAGGGATAATCTGGCTAACTCTTCTTGTGTGGATACTATGTAGACATGGGCTATACATAGGATGGATCCATCAAAGAAGAAAATGTTCCTCATAACTTCTTCAAGGGAGATGTCAAAAGAGACATCTCCTTCTATACACTCATATGGAGTGGAAATCATTTATGTATGGATTATTGAAATCATATTGCAAGAAAAATGAGTTTGCCTTCTTTCTTAATATTCATTAAATGTTTTTTTATTTTCCAAATATTTATCATATGTGATTAGGTGATCATCATTATTAAACAAAAATGCTAAGATTTTGTGGAGCTATAGCCTATACCACATCAAACAGGGCCATTACTCCACCTCAAATGGTTTGAGTATTCTATTTTTAAAATGACCTAGACCTTTACCTCTGTAACCCATATCACACATCATTTGCTTTGATTTTATATATCTATTGGAGAAGTAACATTGAGCAAAACTATTTTCATTGGATGTAAATCTCATTTGCTTAATGTTGATTTTATTGAGAGAACATCATATGAAAATAAAAGTACAGCTTCCAACATGATATATGTTTCCCTGTTTGTGAGGTAAAATTGTTGTTTGTGGATATGGCGATAATTGGGAAAAGACAATGGAGTCTTGTACAAAAAAATTAGCATGCTCTGTAGCCTCTAATATGGTAGATAAATTTGGTAAAGCCTCGTCTATGAGGGGATATGAGGTAAAAGGATTATCAGTTTTAGATGGTGTAGTTGTGTCAAAATAAGGTAAAGGTTCAATATTTGGGTAAGAAGACTTATGCGGAATAGGAATTGATGATGATAGTGCTAGAAAAAATGAGACATTAATAGGTTCTACCATTGCACACATATTCAAAGGTCTAGGGTCTTCATGGATGGTGACCAATTGATTTTTAAACTCGTATTTGATACATTGATGTAAGGTAGAGGGAATTTCCCTCATTGAATTAATCCAAGGGCATCCTAGAAGGATGTTGTATGATGCAGGATATGATACATAAAAAATGGATGTATCCAAAATTCTAAGGCTAACTTGTAATGGGATAGATATCACACCATAAGCCTCTTGGGTTTCATCATTAAAAGCTTTTATAATAATTTTAGTTCTTCTTAGGTTTTCTTTTTTGAACCCAAAACTTTTAAAAAAGTCATAGGTATAGCTATTTAGGGATGAACCATTGTCAATAAATACCCTCTTAACACATACATCTCAAATTAATGTTGTTATGTATAAGGGATTGTCCCTATGCATACTGTGTGGAGGTATATCTTTGTCATGAAAATTGATGTAGTCAGCTCCATGAGAAGCTACAACATTCACTACAATAGTTGGTTCAATATCCTGAGTAACCATCTATAGGAACCCTGAGAACGCATGCACTAGTCCCTTTTTTAATCGTATTTGCAATGTTATTTAAAAATCCAAGATGAAATGAAAGACAAGGAGAAAAAGCACATAACACGAAATAACAAAGATGGATCTCTTTATTTGTATTGATGCTCAGTTACATGCCGGTCCCTCTTAGGGATACCAATTTTGATACTATAAGTTACAAATAGGCAAAAAGAGAAACCTTTCGATATGTGACTTAATCATGGAGCATGCACCTAGCTACTGTATTGATCTATACCATCATGAAAGCACAAATATTGACACAAGTACATAAATTGAACAAAAAAAGTAAGGTTTCTTGTATTAATCTTTGAATGAGCTTTGATTACAAAAATGCCCTCTTAGGGTCACTTGAAAGATGATACTGATATTACAATTGCCAATGCCCTCAATAGGGTAGGCGCACTTATAGTGCTCTATTGATTAGTCACAAACTGCCTTGGGGTGGAGTTGACCCCCTTCTTCGTGATGTGGAAGGATTATGACGTAAGCTCCTCTTGCACCTGTCTCCCTGCGAACAAGAAACAACAGCACACGATTAAAAATATTGATAGCCTCTCGTGATGAGGCCCTTTAAGGAAATATGTATGCAAATGCCATTAAACTAGTAAAACAAGAAATCATAAAGAAAGACTTTAAACTATTCTAATTAGATCAAGAATTATACTATAACATGACGGACATGAATAAGCAAATGATGCATGGATCAAATATCAAGTTAGGAGCAATAAAGTGCATAAAAGATCCAATATAATCCTACTTAATACAATGCATGAAATAACTAATTCCTACGGTCAGAGTTTCTCTAAAGTGCAATTAAACCTATAAAAAGACTAATATAACTAATCTATGCGGTCAAAAGCAAAGCAAGTAAGGTGATCAGTCACCTGTTGCAAACCATAGCTATGGTGGGTGGTCTGCACTATGAACCATGGCTGACAACCATGGTTTGACCTCTGATAGGTTTACCCTCAGAATTAGGGGTAGTGGGCTTGACCTCCTTGTCCAAATTGATGTTCAAGGGTCGCCTTTGTTGTCCTCTGATAGATTTGGTGGTCAAATCGCTATGACGGGCCTTCGTTTGCCCGGATTTGTGCTTCTTGAATCTCCTAGGCACCTAGGGCATCCATGGCTAATTGGTCTTTAGGTGAATAGCAAAGGGGCTCTCAAATGCACAGATTCAGTATGCAATTTGATAGGGCTTCGCTGCTCTCTTGATCAATTAACTCTCTATCTCTTCACCCCATTTGGAGGGGGTATTTATAGCATGTCCCTAGGGCTAGGGGTAGCTTCATGGAGAAGCCAAGACCAAGAAGGTTGGTTAGGACAGTTGGGATGGAAGCCTCTGGAATATTCCATCCTTCAACTGCCTACTTCTAGATCTTTTGGTCATTCCAACCAATTTGGCTCGGATGGAAGGCCTAACTAAACTTCAGTTAAGACCGCAGGTCACAGTTGCGGTCCAGACTACAGACCGCAGGTATCAGCCATGGTTTAGAATGGAGACCATAGATCTTGGCTGCGGTTCAACTTGATTAGGCCAAAATGCCTAAATTGAGTGGTTAGAACCATTGCTCTATCTTGGAGTCTATCCAAGATCCTCCATATGGTTTTGTAGCATGTCCATATGAGTAGTCGCCCTCGACATGACGCATTTTAGGTGTCTACAGATGCCCCTTTTGAGATGCGTTGTGAGATCGAACAACGCTGAGCAAAAATATACATCCTAAAATGATGTCGAAGGTTCTATGATGATCATTAGTCTGATCAACATTAGATGCCCCAGGTCCAACAAAAGGACGTGCATCCTGGAATCATTGCTTCCAACTTGGAAAGGCTTACATTTGAAAAGTCTGCACTCGCCATCAGACGTTCGGGTAGCTTTGGTGCTACAATAGGAGTTAGGCCTATATAACCGAAGGATGAGAGTTACAAATAAAATTTCATATTTGCTATTTGCCCCAAGCAAAGGGGGAAGCTTATGATAGTTGTTAGCAATGATTCGCAAGAACGAACATAATTTTGACAAGATCAAGGGATCTACGATCTTCGGGATCTTCTGTTGACTTTGATTATGACATGAAATTATGACTACCCCCTCAAGCGACGAGTCGATGAGGGTAATGACAATGTATGAAGCGATGAAATCGCTTGACCATAATGAATGATCCTGAACAACTTTAGATTCGAGCCTTTTAATGCCTTGGCTAGGCCTAGTTCAGCTTATGATTGCAACTCTTAGTAGTATTTGCACATCTCTATCCCATGGAGTAGTCAAGCTATGATAGCCATCTTAGGGAATCAAAATAATACAAATGCAATTAGACTTGTGTTGAATCATATTGTCGATGATTTGCTGAAAGATGTCATAAAAGAAATGACAATTTTACCCCAAATGTCCTTATGGTGATTTACTCATCTTGTCAGATTGCATGGATCGCAAGTCACTGCAACCACCAATTTTATAGGATAAATCACTGAATACGAGGCGCATTTGGTTTTTCATTATTTGATTTTTTTTTGTTTAATTTTGCATTTATTTGATTGATCTTGGTGCTTTTAACATCACCAAATTTGCAATTTTGATCATTGATTTTGAATTTTTATCCAATGGGAGTCATTAATTTATCTTTTTAGACCTTCCCACGATGGGTTTTGAGTGCATTTATTGCTAGCTACGGACCACGGGTACGGCATGCGGTTTAATATTTCAAATTTTTTGAACCGCGGGTCAGACCTACGGGTGGGAAACCCTAGTTTCAGAACCGCAGGTGTCAACTACGGTCCTCGGAGACTAGGAGGACCTATAAAATGTTTTCCCATTTGAAATTTTTCATTATTTTCTTGCAACTACTAGCAATTTGAGAGCTCTGAGAGAGAGAGAACATTCCTTGATCCGAAACGCTACCAAACTCTACCGCAATTACACTCATCTACCTCGATGGCGGATCCTGATCAGCCATCTACTAGCCGAGGCTAGGGTGCGGGCAAGGTAACTCAAAATTGAGACCTCACACTCAATACTAGTAAAATGAACCACACTAAGAAATGTAGAAAATTAACCTCACTAAACTGCTGGTAATGAACCCCACTAGTCTAGGTTAGCTTAGTTTTTAATTTTTTTGCTTTTAGTGGATTAGGAGGGTACCCAAAATGGGTGCCTCTCCTAAACCACAATTGGTAGCCATGGTTCCCAATTGGAAAATTGGGGACCATAGGTTTCATCTGTGGTTAGGATTCAAAATCCTAATGGTCATATTTTACCACCTTCAAACCGTAGGGTTGACCCGCGGTTTGTAAACCTTAGAAATTTTTGCAAAATTTTTCAATTTTTTTTTTTTTTTGTCATTTAATTAGGCATTTAATGTTATCTCATTAAGCTCTAGGTTGTCTAATTAAAATTTTTAATTTTCTTTAGCTCTACTTAGCCAGATTTAGCTTACATTATGCTTTTTGTTTTTAGAAGTTAACTTCTAGAGCGCGGGAGCCTGACCTTATGAAGACTCTCCACGAGGCTTTATCTGATGACGACCGAGCTTGGTTCTGAGCTATCGGGTTCGGTTACATCATGGATCTACCCACCATTAGGGTAGATCAAGCCTATCTTACTACATTGGCCCAACGTTGGAATGCACGGACCAACACATTCCACCTTCCTCCCGGTGAGATGACTATCACTCTGGAGGATGTCTACAGGATCTTCAAGATCCCCATCGATGGTGAGGCTATCATATCCTCTACCTCTACCTCCATGACAAAGGATGCTATCTTTGATGACTAGAGCGTAGATGCATAGGATGATGCTGACCATGGAGGGGTGCACATCGATGACTGGTACCGTGATGATGTCTTTTCTACATGAGAGGCCCTCTTCATGCATCTCATTATGCATATTGTCCTTCCAGACTCCTCGGGCATGAGGATTCCTTGGAACATGTTAGCCACTGCTTGGAGGGTGCTTCAGAGCTCTATAGAGGAGCCACTATGATTAGCTTGGGGGAGCACCCTATTATGCTAGCTCTATAGGGAGCTATACCAGATTACAGAGCATAGTCGTAAGGGCATCAACTGTAGTATTTTGTTATAGATCTAGGGGTGGCAACACATCTGGATTGAGCATCCTATAGAGCTTCCACTATGCATCACCACCATAGATGTTGACCATCAGTGTTACATCACATGCTGGCCTCGTGTTGAGGAGGGTACCCATAGTAGGGCTCATGCTGGGAACACTGAGCACTATATCATTAGATTTGCATCACTTGGGTCAGGGGACATTGTTTGGCACCCCTACATGGATTGCCCTACATGGCTTGAGGTAGACGAGTGGCTACGATGGGCCCATCGAGATAGATGGCTTATCTGGCGTAAGCTAGAGGTCAAAGAGTATCAGTTCTTTTCTCATGTCCTATGATAGTTTGGCATGGTGTAGGACATGCTAGAGATCCCATTCAGATATAGGTGCTTGGCTTTGGAGAGGGATCTCCCATTGATAGTTCCTCCACCACTAGGAGATGCACTCGATGACTTCCAAGAGTTAAGGGTTGAGATAGTTGGGACCACTCCAGACTATGATGGGTGGTGGTCCTTGTTCATATGGTATGGGATAGGGCCTCTGGGTTGAGATCTAGCTCAGTAGAGGTAGAGGTAGATCTTGATGGGCGTAGGGTGCGCCAGTGTATAGAGGGTGGTTGGGGCATAGAGGCCACCATCGAGGATATACCTGAGATTGACCCTAAGGAGGATATTCTAGAGGAGGGTGAGGTCCCTCCTGATAGTATAGAGGGATGACTGCTGGCTTAGGTGGCTGACTTGTAGAGTCAGCTCGGATGGTTTCACACATAGTAGCTCGAGAGAGACACTACCATCGCCACTCTAGAGGTGAAAGTGGTTGATAGGGAGTGGCACCTGATTGAGGTGTAGGACCAGATATAGGAGCTTACGACTCGAGCCACAGATGTAGAGGCCTAGGTTTAGAGACTATAGACTACCCTAGAGTTAGCATAGGCATAATGAACTATAGTAGAGGTAGAGCAGGATCTTGCTCGGGCATCGAGGGGGGCTATGCCACCTCCTTAGGCTACTATGGGGCCTCCTATAGCACTAGCAGTAGGTACAATAGTTGCTCAGGATCCTATGGCTGAGATAGAGCGATTACGTAGTATGGTCATGGCGACCAAGGAGATGCATGCAGCCCGACTCACTCGAGTTGATCAGCTAGTCGGTTATATTGAGATGCATGGGCTACAGGTTCTAGAGGATCCTTTCGCACTAGAGTCTCAGAGGACCTGACTAGGACTACTGGATAGTCTACAGTGAGCTCGAGTCATAGGACTCATAGGACTGAGAGGATGCACAGGTCCTCTAGCACACACACAGCGAGATCGTAGGCCAGGACTAGAGATCCAGGGCAGACATCAGGGGCCACCAGTCAGAGGACTAGCCTATTGTAGTTACCAGTTTCCCATGTGTTGGGTGCTTTAGGCTTTGGAGGTAGGTAGGATCCATAGCAGGATCCACCATAGGTGCCAGGTCAGCCAGGAGAGCAGGCTCTAGAGCACAGTGTTGAGGGAGGTGACGAGAGCTCTAGTACAGGGGGAGCAGCCTAGATCTGAGTTATAGCAGTTGTCGACTACATTTTTGATATATCATTTTGTGTGTAAGGTCGAGGACCTACACAGTTGTAGCCTACGGGCATTTTGTACTCCCTATGTACTCTTTTGGACACACACACATATATATATATATATGATATGATCTTTTATGGCTCATTATGTGTACATGTTTATTTATTTTTTTTATTTTATGTTTATTTGATGCACATGGATGCAAGGCTTATGTAAATGCTATGTTTATATGATGCGATGTATGGATGACATGCACTAGATAGCTATTTTACTTTATGATGATGATATGCAGTGATCTAGATGATTAGATGTGCGATATATGATGTATGCATATGGATGCGATGTTTATTTTTAAACGCATATTTATTTTTGCTTTGTGGGCATGCATTTATTTTTATGCAGTTTATGGTATGCTATGCAATGTATGGTAATGCATTATGTACATAATCATAATCTAATGGAAATGAACCTGTATGCTTTAATCACTTAAAACATAAGGAATGAATGTAAACTATGTATATCAATTTTTAAAATATGACACCACAGAATGTATAACAATCATGCAAAATAATTGATCATTCTCATTACAAGATCTTAATCAATTAATCACCCATATATGAAATGAGATGAGATGGATTGGTATAATGTAAATGATTTGATATGTCATTCGATATTCATTCCTTGCACTATATAGTCAGTGGTCGTCTAAACATCATTTTTGATATTCATCCGGTATCTATCCTATATCTTTGATTGTGCTCAATATAATAATGTATCATGGATAGATACTTTGTAGTTTGATTGATTGAATGACTTTATTATTTTTGATGGCTTGCGGTTTCTGCCATCCTGTTGCTATTTTGGGAACTTTTGAGGTTTTCCATGAGACTCAAATACCCTAGTTGTCTAATCATAAGTTGTATACTCACCATGTTAGACTTTTGAACCGTGAGGCTTTTGTTAAGATAGGCCAAAACTATTCATTACCTCTATGTGTGCAAGTGCATAACTTTGGTAAGACATAAGCATACCCCGATGTCAGGCGGGATTCTTTCAGCCCATTGCTAAGATAGGGGATCTGCAAATGTCTTACCCAATCTTAGTTTTAGATTTTAGTTGGACTCATACCGCTAAGCGATGCAGGACACCTAAAGCTAGCTCATCCACATTCAAACATTGGTCTGTACATAAGAAAAATGCTAATGCATCAGACATATCATCATGTGTAAGGTACAGTAGTGCGAGCAATTCCAGGGATTCAGGCCCACTCCTTCCTTCTCTGTGTATGATCGGGATACTTGCTTGTACAAACTGATAAGAATCACTAATGTTAGCTTTGCGCTATTCTATTTTTGATTCTTAAGCAAGGGGTTTGTCTTCATCTTCATTTTTGCACTATCTTGTGATCTTCATTTGACCTTGTCGTGCCTTTGATTTTTTGATCTTCATTGGATCTTTATATTTGATCTTCATTTGATCTCTGGAAATTTTTTTCTTTTATTCTCGATCTTCATTTGATCTTTGTTTCTGGATTTATGAGCTTCAAAAATGTCCTTTGTGGATTTAACTTTGAGGGGAACTGCTTCTGTAATATCGATTCTAGAGTATTGATATGTGACATCAATCTGGAGGACATCAATCTATAGTGTCGATCTGTGATATCGATCGTATGATATCAATGTAGGATATCAATATGGGATGTCGATTTATGATATCGATGAAGGGTATCAATCTTGAGGATTGATGTGGGATATCACTTAGGGGATATTGCTCATTTTATCGTAAGCAAGGGATTTATGGGTAGGAAATGAACTTGTCCTTTTGCCAATTACCCACATTTCTTGTACCGTCCATACAGAGGGATAAGCAAGAATAATTCTTTTCACTTTAGGATACCTGGTCCTGCTTTGCGGCTTCATCTTCCCCTAGTCCTTATTAAGACTCTTTTTAATTTTTTCATTAGTGACAAGATTCTGATATGCTAAGGGCTATACTAACTCGACCTCAGCCATCAAAAGCAAAACAAGATTTCTTACCAACTCCTGAGAAGACCACTAGGTATGTTTGAATGACCAGAAAACTCTAGCATATTCTTCATAGCAACAGGATGGGTTGTGTTGAAAAACACATTTACTCACTGTGATAGATGATAGATGATATAATGCAAGGGTGCATGATTGAAACACAAACGTGGTGTCATTTGTAAGATTTTGACACACACTATCCATTCTTGTATGGAATGCAATGGATGACAAATGCCTATATGCAATGCATGAATGCAAATGAAAATGTGAAATGCAAAAGCAAATGTTTTTGAATTTTAAGCTTTTCCAATTTTTTTTTGGAATTTTATATATTTTTCTTGATTTTTATGGATTTTGAGCTTCCATATTTGACCAAATGATGAGTACATGTCCTTGGAGCTTTTAAGGATGACCAAATGGTGAGGAACTACCTTTGGAGCTTTTACTTGACCAAGCTACTCAACAGAGAGCTTGGGGCATTTTGGGATGACCGAGCGGTTGAGACAAAACCCTCAGAGCTTTTGGGTTGACCAAAGGGCTTATAGATGCCTTTGGTGCATTTACTTGACCAAGCTTCTCAATTCGAGAACTCGAAGCCTTTTGGGATGACCGAGCGGTTGTGGACAAACCCTCAGAGCTTTTGGGTTGACCAAAGGGCTTACAGATGCCTTTGGTGCCTTTACTACACTCTCAAGCATAGAACGCCTTAATATGGATGATATTGAGAGGCTCAAGCTCTTCCACACCCTCTAGCGATGTTAGGCGATAGGTACCTAGACCAATATTTTTAGATATGATGTAAGGCCCTAGCCAATTAGCCATGAATTTGTCTCGCATATCAGGTGGCAAATTCGAGTTCTGTTGGTTCTCTTTCAGCACAAGATCCCCAACTTCAAAGTCTCTCTGGTGGACTTTGACATTGTAAGCTCATTTTAATCACTCTTGATAAACATGAAGATGCTCGAGGGCATTCACGCGATGTTCATCGAGCAACATCAATTGATCGAGGTGAGCTTGCCACGCGGTGTCATCATCGATGAACTCTTTCAATGCGATGCGCAACATTGGAATTTCCAACTCTAAGGGCATAATGGCCTCAGTGCCATATACTAGTGAAAATGGCGTTGCCCCAATGGGCATCCGAATGCTAGTCTTGTAAGCCCATAATGCAAGGGGCAGTTGTATATGCCAATCCTTGTGGTGTTCTTGCACTATCTTTTTCAAGATGGCTACCATAGTCTTGTTTGAGGCCTCAGCTTGCCCGTTTGCTTGCGGATAGTATGGAGTTGCAAAACTATGTTTAATGCGGTATTTAGACGTTAAAGCCCACACAGTTTTGTTCTTAAAAGAAGTTCCATTATCCAAAATTATTTTGGATGGTATCCCAAAATGACATATGATATGCTCGAGAATAAATTCTGCGATGCGAGCTCCAGTGGTCATTGTAAGGGGAATGGCTTCCACCCACTTTGTAAAATACTCAGTAGCCATGATAATGAATGTATGTCGGCCTGATGATGGAGGAGAAATCTTGCCAATAAGATCTAGTCCCCACTGAGCAAATGGCCAAGCCGCCTGAATGGGTTGTAAGGCCTGTGATGGCAAGTGCGTAAGATTAGCATGATGCTGACATTTAATGCATTTCTTGACATACACATTGCAATCCTTCTCCATAGTGGGCCAATAATAACCCATGCGAAGGATGCATTTGATGATAGCCATGCCGTTGAAATGGCCACCGCACGTACCATCGTGAGCTTCTAAAATTGCCCAAGATGACTCTTGGGGCTCAAGACATCGAAGGAGAACTCCTTCGTAGCTGCGTCGGTACAAAATGTCTCCTATCAAGACATACTTAGTCACTTTCTATTTGAATGTGCATCTTGCGGCATGCGACAATCCCTCTGGGATCATACCAAGTTTTAAGAAGTCTTGGATTTGCAACATCCAGCTTTGACAAGCCTCAGCTTCGACTGCTAAGACGACTTGCTCCCCCTACGTATTTAACTTTGTAAATGCAGACTAGGAAACAACCTTATGGTGAATGGTAGTACCACTCCCCGTAGGACTCTGAGAAGTCAATGACTCCTAGGGTGCCTGCTTAAGAAAGTCTTCCACTCTACGGAACCAATCAGTTGTTGGTTCCACAACAATCATGTTGACTGACTCTTTGTTATCAAAGGTTGCACGCTCCACTGTTGGGTGCGAGAGCGTTCTAACATGGATGGTAGTAAAATCGGCAGATGGATTCTGAGGGATCAAGGACCCCAAAGATGCCATGGTGTCTACGAACCTATTTGATGAATGAGGGATTGCCTCGATGTCATACCATTCAAATTTAGCTAGATAAGTGGCAACAAGATCTTTGTAGGCTTTCAGTACGGGACATCGACATTGAAAGAGCCCCTTAACTTGGTTAACTATGAGCAGAGAATCACCAAAAATGTTCAATATTTTAATACCCATGGCGATGGCTGTGTGGAGGCCCAAAAGTAGGGCTTCGTACTCAGCATTATTGTTGGTGCACGAAAAGTCTAACTTGAATGACAAGGGCATTGGAGCTCCTTGTGGCATGAAAAACACTATTCCTGCACCACCCCCTTGCTCACACTTCGAACCATCGAAGAACAATGTCATATCAACATTATTCTCTGGTTCTTCGGGTTCGGGAGCTTCAGATATTATGAAGACCGCATCATCTGGAAGCTCAATGGTTAGAGGCCTACTGTTGGATAGTGGTGCCTCAGCCAGTTGATCAGCTATGACTTGTCCCTTGATGGACTTTTGGCTGATGAATTCCAAATCAAATTCTATCAATAGCATGATCCACTTTGTAGTACGTGTGTTATGATATGTCTTGCTCATCATATACTACAAAGGATTCTATTTCGATATAACATATGTCGTATGACTTAGCATGTAATGCCACAATTTCTTGGTAGCGAACACCACTGCTAAACAAAGCTTCTCCACATATGCATATCCTGACTCATAACTCACCAAGGTGCGACTGATGTAATATATGGCTTGCTCTTTGCCTTGCATGTTCTTTTGGGCTAACATGGTCCCTAATGCAAAGTTGGTTGCCGATATATATAGCAGAAAAGGCACATCTGGCCTTGGTGGAGCTAGTACTGGTGACGTTGCTAGGTATTGCTTAATCTCAGCAAAGGCTGCTTGGCAGTCCTCATCCCAATCAAATGGGACCCCCTTGTGTAGCAGTCGATTCATGGGTCGACATTTATCTGATAATTGAGCGATGAATCACTTTATGGATGCTACTTTGCCCTGAAGGCTTCTTAGTTCTTTGATATTAGTGGGAGGACGCATCTCTAGAATAGCCTTGACCTTTGTTGGGTCTACTTCGATGCCTCATTTAGAAATGATGAATCCCAAGAGTTTACCTGAAGTTATGCCAAATACGCACTTCTTAGGATTCAACCTGACATTATGCTCTATCAGGCGATCGAAGACCTTCCTTAAGACCTCCGCATGCTCTGCTCGCAACAACGACTTAGCTAGTAAGTCATCGATATAATCTTCTAAGATTTTATGCATGTAGTCATGAAAGATATATGTCATAGCCCATTGATATGTGGCACCAACATTTTTAAGACCGAATGGCATAACTTTGTAGCAAAATGTCCCCCATGGCATTATAAACATGGTTTTATGTTGATCTTCGAGTTTAATCTGAATCTGATTGTATCCAGAAAAACCATCCATAAGGGAGAGCATTTCGTGACCTACAGTAGCATCTACCAGAGCATCGATATTTGGCAATGGAAATGAATCTTTGGGTGTTGCCTTATTGAGATCTCTAAAATCTATACAAATACGGATCCTTCCATCTGGCTTTCCTACGGGCACCATATTGGACACCCATTATGGATAGTCGATGGAGATGACAAACTCTACGTCCAACAACTTTTGCAACTCGTCTTTCACCATTAAGGCTACTTTTGGATGCATTTTTCTAAGTTTTTGCTTGACTGGCTTCTTCGACAGATCTAGCGAAAGGTTATGAGTAACCAATTTTGGATCTAGACCCGACATGTCTTTGTAAGTCCAAGCAAAGAGATCAGGTCTCTCTTTCAGTAGAGGGATGATGCTATCACGCTCATCTAGAGTGAGACTCTCTCCAAATCTAACCTTCTTTGGATTGGTGGGATCTTTACTGATATCCACATCGAAGGTTTTCTCTACTGACATATGTGATCCCTCCTCAAGCTGGTGAGGCATAGGAATCAGATGGATGTCATCAATCGGGTTCACATGTTCCTCATGGGAAGCACCCTCAGCATGATAAACATCATAAGCATAGCCTGGTGCAAAATGAAATGGTTGCAACATTTCTTCATTAGGGAAGAAATCTTTAGGCTGGACCGATGAGTCAGCGTGATCCCAATCGATAGCATCCATGTTCAGATGTAGCGGTTTGGATGGATCTACTAGATTGTGGAGTGGAGTGGTCAAATCAATGGAGACCATATTGATGGAATGGAATTGATCTCCAGAACCACATGGACAAAACTCTATATCTAAAGTGTAGCTTCTGTACCCAAGATCTGGCTCGGATGGTATGGGCACAAATGGATCCTCTCTGTGGGATGCCCGTATAACTGGATCCTCTCGGTGCACTAGCTACAAAATGGGATCTCTCGACTCAAGGAGCTCCAGTACGTAGGCGGATGGGGAAAGAGTTCTTGATACCTCTCTTCGAGCTCTCTTCTTTCCCTCAGGCTACGATGGAGATTAATCTCCCGACGCAAACCTACAGTTGTAATAGGTGGGGGACCTCGAGGTGGAGGCCTATTACGTAGGTGATGAGGTCCCAAATAGGCCATCTCCAATGAATCCTCATCATCACTATACAAATACAATCCATCACTTCCCCCTCTTCTAAGGGGTGATCTGCTAGATGTGGCCCCATGTATCTGATTCTATGGTCACTATCATCACTATCCGGATAAATCTGATAGAATGATCGTATATATGATACTACCATGTAAACTGGCATTGCTTCTTCCTCAGAGCGCTCAGTGTTGGGAGGGACTTCCTCCATAACATGCTCTGATTCCCTAGGCAATAGATATTATGGATACACAAGCCTAGAATCGGTCCTCTCATCTACATCACTATGGTCACTACCATGGATGGACCACTCTATTATGTCTATGAATAGTGGGAGATTAGCTAGGCGAGGCCTTAAGTAGGCCTCCTCTATCTCATCTTCATAATCACTATCGACTATGAAGCACTCATTCATCTCTTCCACTTGTTCCATAGGTAGTAGATGGCGTATAAACGTCGGACCTAGAAAGGTCGACTCGATTTCCTCCTCAGATTGATCATCATTTGAGGACTCATCATCTGCATCATAACTAGGTCCACTTATTTTGGAGGTGGACTCCTCTCCATCATCATCACAAAGATCTCCTAACTCGAGATCACCTACAGTAGTGGGGTTATGCCCCTGCATACCAGTGTCATCGATAGCATTACGGATTTGGTTACCTAGGTTGCCTCTAGGGTTGTCCTCTAAGGGCCCATCATGATATGAATCGGGTGGCCCTATGGTAACAAATGATACCATCTAGTGAGTCCTCCAAAATCTGGAAGGATTAGGGTGATATGGATTAAAATCCACATCATCCCCTAGACTCAGGTACATGCGATCTAAGGATGCAGCAAGAAAATCATCATGATCCTGTACCTATAACCCTAACCCGAACCTATCAGTAGCTAACTGATAATGAGGTTCGAGCGGAGTCCTACGTCCTTGTTCAAAAAGACCAAGGTCGTGTCCATGCCAATGATACGACTCAAAAATGTGCATGGCATATTTTGGGTTGGATAGATAGCGCACATTCATAGTGAATGGCTCATCATCATCCTCATCTATGGACATTCTGGTGGGCGCTTGATCTAGCCCTATGTAGATAAAGTTTGTTTGGTTGGGTGGCTCACCCAATGACACTACAGATCCAATCAAAAATTGATGGGCGTGTGGTCGGCCCATCTCTTGTGCAGTCTTCAGGATAGGTCCGAAAGTAACATTTTGCACAAGATACTCACCTAACCCTATGCTAGCTAGATGAACGGTCACCTACGGTGCAGATGACCCTACTGAAGATGCAGGTGAAGTAGGTTGAGGTGCCTCCTCGGCTTTGTCTTGAGGTTCTTCCACATCCATGGGAGTGGGAGTCTCATTGGTGACTGGTCCAGGCATATGATCTTCTACTTTCTCACCCAATTTTACCTTTAGCTTCTCGTCTTGCCGATGCATTGTCGATGTAGTCAATTTTAGAGAAGTTGCAGTCGTATGCTCAGATCTGTGTGACACAGATGTCGATGGTTGAGCATGGGCTGCTGGTTTACCTCTTGGAATCTTAACTGATGAAGCAGGTCGGATATCCAAGTGCATCGATGGGAGTACAAAACCCCCAGGAAAATCTGCTAGGTTCATGAACTTGAATGGTTCTTCGTCCGAGGACACTACGTGAACCTGTCCCTCATGAATGTACTTCATGCATTGATGCAAGATCGAGGGGATGCAACGCATTTCATGAATCCAAGGCCTTTCGAGCAGAATGTTGTACTGCATGGCACCCTCTATCACGTGACACATCATAGAGATGGTCTTGAGTCCCACCTGAATAGGTAGAACAATTGTACCAACCATCGAGCATAGTGCATCGTTAAACGCTCTCAACGTAAAGGTGGTAGGCACAATGTGTGATTTGGGCAACTTGAGATGGCTCAGCGCCTTGGTCATAATTATATTGATCGAGGACCCAGTGTCGATCAAGACCCTTTTGAAAGGCATGTGGTTAACACACATGATAATATGCAATGATGGGTCAGCCGTAATAGTAGGAACCATCTTCACTTCATGATCATAAAATTGTATCATGGGTTCTTGACACTATTGTACATGTCCCACAAAATTTGTAAATGCATGCGCATCTTGGGACTGTACCTCAATGGACCTCAGAATGTCCATAAGAGTCTCCCTGTGTCTAGGGGACTACTGAATAAGCTCATATATTGACAACTTCGTAGGAGTTGTCTATAGGTTCTGAACTAACCTGCTCCTTATGGTCACCATCGGTCTAGTTGGTGGGCCTAGAATGTTCTGAGCTGGCCGTTGATCCGGCGTAGCTTGTATTCTAATGGGAGCATGAGGTTGATTCGGTTGATCGTACCTCCCATGTCTAGTAACAACATTGACCATACCTATGAACCCCTGGGTAGGTGGTTCGACTCTCACTTGATTGACCTGGCCGACATTGTTACGAGGCACCTCATGATTAGGTAGTGGATTCTTGAAAATCCCCATGTTTCTATTGTCGGGCGCCTATGGATTGCCTGGTACTACAAGCTCTCCTTTTTCTATCATGTTCTACACAATGTGTTTGAAGGACCAACATGTCTCGATGTCGTGGCCCTTCACTCTATGGAATATGCAGAATAGATCGTCTTGATGCCACTTCGACTTTGGCACATTCGGATCTACTAATTTGACCTCGGGCAATCGTATGGCCTTGGCCTCGCATAGTTGATGGAAAATCGAAGTCATCGATTCCGTCAGAGGTGTGAACTGGCGAGGTGGGTGCTCTTCTCTATTTTTGCCCTTATAATTGTTTTTGCACGTCTCATAACGCGTAGGAGGAGGTTGGGCCTGATAATTAGGCTTTTGTTGTCCCTTGTCCTCTCCTCCAAGATTTAGTACTACTTGATTCACGTGGGCCTGCTTGCCCTGTTGCTTCGTAGTACTCTTTTTAAACCCCTCTTTCCTGGTCTTGAGCTTCAAGTTGCCTTCTTGCAACTTGATGTCCTCGATCACCTTGGCTTGCGCCAAAGCTTCCTCGAATGTAGCGTACTGTTGCAGCTACAATAGTAGTGAGATGTGCTTGGCACAACTCTTTGTAAACATTCAGGTCAGTTCTACTATAGGAATAGGGAATGGCAGCTTTGCCATTATTCTATACCATCTCTTTCCGTATTGCTCGATGGGCTCATCGTCGCGTTGAGCTAGCATAACCAAATCGAAAAGGTTGGCCTATTTCTTGATGCCAAATGAATAGCATTCAAGAAATGCATCAGCTAACTACTCAAAACTAGTAATACTATGTTTCTTCAGCTGGTTGAACCACTCTCGGGTCAGGTCGAAGAGTGTCATAATGAAGGTGCACAACAACAAGGCATCATGACTCTCTATCTAGAAACAAGCATCCAAAAAACTCGTAACATGCTCTTGGGCATCCTCATCACCCTTGAATTTTTCTAACCTGGGCATATCAAAATGCTCAGGATATGGAGGCGTAGGCACCGAGGGGTCTAGAGGTTCATTGTGTATCTTCCTCAGTGTCAAATTTTGAATAGCCATGCCTTGCCTCTCTATTGCTTTGACCTTATCGACCAAAACCTTGTACACCTCAGAAGATAAAAAGTCCTCCTCCCTAAGCTGACGTGGAGGTGGTCTAGGAGGTAATGTCTTCTTTGAGGGAGGTGGAGGAAGTGGCTCTTCCTCCTCCTCAACTCGGTAACTCTCAGGATACTCTTGATCGTATCCATCTACATCTACATGCTCATGCTACCTCTGTCTAAGATCATTGAGCGATGACAGTCGCTCCCTCTATTGGGCACTGACATGAGTACGAGCATCTCTGTGCTCCTCATGCATATCGGCTAGGGACACAACCCTCCTATGCACATGCTCTCTATGCTCCTCGGGAGGGTATAGGCCAGCCCTGGCTAGCCGATCCTCCTACTCTATGCACTCCTTCTAAGCTAGAATACGCTCCTCATGCATGCGCTACTCATATAACCTCTATCGTAGGAGCCTTTGCGCTTGAATATTTTCATCTTCAATATGTTGCCTCTCTAGGTGAGCATCCTCCAATTGATCTTGGAGGAGTTGACATCTTTGCTCAGACACCAGTCTATGTGATCTATCGATCTGGTCGACCATGGGAGGCCTCTGGTGTGTATGCTCTATGCGAGCTACCTTATGGGTTCTGTACCCATCAAAAAAATGTGTTGCACCTTTACCTCTATCTATGAATATGGCATCGACATCCTGCTATGCTCTAAACTATGAACCACCATGTGTGGATGGCGGACGTGTGACATGAGGGCGCTTAGAAGCCTCTCCATGCTCTCTAGTGATCTTGATACAACTATCGCTATGCTCACTCGAAGCATGAGTGGGTAGAGCTGTAGGCTTGCAGCCTAGCTACTCAAGAACACTACCTAGACCATCTAACTATCTAGACCTCCATCGCTCATGTGGTGGTGTTCCATTAGCTCCCACATTTGATATATCAATGGTGATCTTGCATGGTGGGCCACGCATGGGAGTATGGGTGGACCTATGCTCGAAAGCGAGCCTATCCTCTTGCCCTTGAATGGGTGGATCTCTAGTCCTTCTATACTCTGACTGTGGAGGGTTAGAACCCCCTGTGGACCTAGTACGTATGGGAACCAACTTGGTCCCCTACACAACATATTCCTCGGTCGATCTCGTGGATGCGCGTGCAGTGCGGTCTCGGTAATGGCTTTGGAGTAGAGCATCCTCATGTTGAGAAGCTCCATGCTCTATCCTATGCCTAGAGGAGTGTACTGAAGCTCCTCTATCGGGGGTCCACTCAATGGGATCTCCCCATGTCGAGTTGTCTCCTCTAATGCTCATCGAACGTCATTTAGTTTGCTCATGTGGGTGAGGACTCGACACATGTAATTGTGAATTAGTTTGGGGCTTGATCATGGGCATCGGTCCTAGACCTTTGCCGATCACCCCGTGTGTTCACCATTTGTGTACCTAACGTCTAGATGTATCTTTATTATGCAAACAAGGTATACAAATGATGATTATCTTCTTTTAAATTTTTATTGTGAGCCCTAAACTGTTTGATGTTGTTTTTAGATGTGTTGTATCAGTATGAGAAACTCTCACGTGTTTTGCAAAATCATTGGATTTTATTCTCAGTTTAATTGGCTTTCACCTATATACTCGCACAAGCCAAATATGGTAATGAAGTCCATACTCAATGAAGTAGCATAGGTACTACCAACCCTCACCCAACACACCGTGCGCAACGATACACCCTTCCGAAGAAGAGTGCATGCTATTTTGCATGGATAGGACAGTTCTTGGGTCGGCCTTGGCAACGAGCGGGTCTCGATAATACAATTTCAAATGAGCCAACCAAGCGGTAATGACATCCACTATTGGTCTCAATCAAATGGGTTGGATGTGAGAGCCCAACGCCACTGATGTTTACAATGAAACGTGGTGTGTGTGGTTCATTTTACTTTGCATAAAGACAAATGCATAAAAGAGCATTCATATGATCATTCCTACATGATATGCATAAGAAGGAACA
Source organism: Wollemia nobilis (assembly GCA_028583015.1). Taxonomy (NCBI): domain Eukaryota; kingdom Viridiplantae; phylum Streptophyta; class Pinopsida; order Araucariales; family Araucariaceae; genus Wollemia; species Wollemia nobilis. Next base: position 6,843,941 of record JAQPPZ010000690.1, on the reverse strand, counting down.
TTTCAAAATTCACAAAGGTATGCATGCTATGTCCTACATGATGTTATGATAATGCAATTACGATGACATGGCCTCTAATTGGGCCTCACGCATGCAAATGACCACACAATTTTTATCAAGGTCATTGTATTCTAGGGCGGACTACAATCAGAGGTCCGTTGTTCCTAGCAGCGCCTTTCTAATGGAAAGAATGCGAAAGCAAATTAGGACTTGTTCATTGATCCTTTTTCCTTTAATGTTCCTAATTTGCCATTGATTTGCCACCTACTATAAGAATACAGAGGAGAAACTATAGAATAGAGGATGGAAATAGAACCTACCTCAACTCCTGCTCTGCTGCCAAGTGGTTTCTCTATTGTCTGTTGCTTCTACTATAAACCGTAGCTCTGGTCTGTGGGCTGTAGTGTAAACTATAGGTGACAGCCGTGGGCCAAAAAATAACGTAGCTGTTAGCTACGGTTAGCACCTGAGATGAAAAAACCAAAAATGTCAGTACTCAGGGGCTAGAAATGTGGAGTTCCATCGTGATCACCATCTGACTTAATCATGGAGCATGCACCTAGCTACTGTATTGATCTATACCATCATGAAAGCACAAATATTGACACAAGTACATAAATTGAACAAAAAAAGTAAGGTTTCTTGTATTAATATTTGAATGAGCTTTGATTACAAAAATGCCCTCTTAGGGTCACTTGAAAGATGATACTGATATTACAATTGCCAATGCCCTCAATAGGGTAGGCACACTTATAGTGCTCTATTGATTAGTCACAAACTGCCTTGGGGTGGAGTTGACCCCCTTCTTCGTGATGTGGAAGGATTATGATGTAAGCTCCTCTTGCACCTGTCTCCCTACGAACAAGAAACAACAACACATGATTAAAAATATTGATAGCCTCTCGTGATGAGGCCCTTTAAGGAAATATGTATGCAAATGCCATTAAACTAGTAAAACAAGAAATCATAAAGAAAGACTTTAAACTATTCTAATTAGATCAAGAATTATACTATAACATGACGGACATGAATAAGCAAATGATGCATGGATCAAATATCAAGTTAGGAGCAATAAAGTGCATAAAAGATCCAATATAATCCTACTTAATACAATGCATGAAATAACTAATTCCTACGGTCATAGTTTCTCTAAAGTGCAATTAAACCTATAAAAAGACTAATATAACTAATCTATGCGGTCAAAAGCAAAGCAAGTAAGGTGATCAGTCACCTATTGCAAACCATAGCTATGGTGGGCGGTCTGCACTGTGAACCATGGTTGACAGCCATGGTTTGACCTCTGATAGGTTTACCCTCAAAATTAGGGGTAGTGGGCTTGACCTCCTTGTCCAAATTGATGTTCAAGGGTCGCCTTTGTTGTCCTCTGATAGATTTGGTGGTCAAATCGCTATGACGGGCCTTCGTTTGCCCATGATTTGTGCTTCTTGAATCTCCTAGGCACCTAGGGCATCCATGGCTAATTGGTCTTTAGGTGAATAGCAAAGGGGCTCTCAAATGCACAGATTCAGTATGCAATTTGATAGGGCTTCGCTGCTCTCTTGATCAATTAACTCTCTCTCTCTTTCACCCCATTTGGAGGGGGTATTTATAGCATGTCCCTAGGGCTAGGGGTAGCTTCATGGAGAAGCCAAGACCAAGAAGGTTGGTTAGGACAGTTGGGATGGAAGCCTCTGGAATCTTTCATCCTTCAACTGCCTGCTTCTAGATCTTTTGGCCATTCCAACCAATTTGGCTCGGATGGAAGGCCTAACTGAACTTCAGTTAAGACCGTAGGTCATAGTTGCGGTCCAGACTGTAGACCATAGGTATCAGCCATGGTTTAGAATGGAGACCATAGATCTTGGCTGCGGTTCAACCTGATTAGGCCAAAATGCCTAAATTGAGTGGTTAGAACCACTGCTCTATCTTGGAGTCTATCCAAGATCCTCCATATGGTTTTGTAGCATGTCCATATGAGTAGTCACCCTCGACATGACGCATTTTAGGTGTCTACACAATGTTATTTAAAAACCCAAGATGAAATGGAAGACAAGGAGAAAAAGCATATAACACGAAATAACAAAGATGGATCTCTTTATTTGTATTGAAGCTCGGTTACATGTCGGTCCCTCTTAGGGATACCCATTTCGATACTATAAGTTACAAATAGGCAAAGAGTGCCTCTTCAGTGAAGAGGTGGTGTGCTTATAAAATCTTCCCAGTTCTGCACACAAAAATGTATGAAGGCTTACAGATGCCTCCTTCTCCAGGTCTGTTTCCTAAGGGATCACTTTTGCTCTTGAATATTGCAAACTTCGTCCGATGTACCTATGGCCCTACAAGAAATGAAACAACAACACACGGTTAGGTGTCTGAGATTGCCTCCCTAGATGAGGTTTTTAGTAATCAAAGAATGTAACAAAAATATTATGAAACTATGCCATGAAATCATGTAAATCTATGCTAATGATATAAAAACATAAAGAAAGATGCTATGTTTAAAACCTAATCTAAGCCCGTGGGCCACTGTCTAAGACAATGAATGCTAAGGTAAACCTTGCTCTCTTTGCCCCAAATTTATGGGTCAAATCATGTATCTTATGTTGAAATAATAGGTGTTATGATCTTCAATCCATCAGAGCTTTGCCATACACGTGATCTCAAAGAGAACTCTCCAAGTCTCGAAAGCTCTCCTCAAAAATATGTCTCTCTCTAATATGATAAACCATTGATCTCTAGATATTTTTGGTGCTCTTAGGTTCACACCTTTTATAGTGTGAAACCCTAGGTCTATTTCCAAGCCCTAGAAATGAATTTCTCATACGTAGTGCAAGTTAGCATGAGAATATTTTGTCCATTGTCTATGTTTGAAGGCCAGTTAACTGAAATCTAATTGCCCACTTGAGTATTCTATGTGAATTGGTCATGAAAAGGAATGCAAAGTTACTCCCGCTCACCTTTATTGCATGCATACTACCACTTATGCTCGTGATTAGGATTGTTTGTTGAAAAACTACTTCTTATGGCTTAGCCACAGTCATCTGTAGTAGATAATATCTGGCTGTTGTCATTTGCAGTGGCTAAGGTCTAGCCACTCTAGGCTTGAGTGGCTAAGATCTGGCCACTCTTGGCTTGAGCGGCTAAGCTTGGATGGCTTGAAAAGGCCCCAAATGAGTGGTGAGAACCACTATTGATGCTTGGAAAGTCCAATATTATATCTTATGATATTATGAATATGTCTATGTAAGTAGCTCCCCTAAGCATGACATGATTTAGGTGTCTATAGATGCCCATTTTTGCGATGTGTTGTGTGGAAAAAACAATGCTGAGAAAAAACATAGACTGATCTATTTTTAGGGTGTTATGGTGATCAATGGTCTGATCAATGTCGGATGGACCAATCATGCAAGATGGCACGCATCCCTTGAATCATTGCCTCAAAGTTTGGAGGACTTAGCTCAGTGGCTTTTGCATGTTAAATTGCACTCATTCCTCAAACTCAATCGGGTAGCTTTAGTTGCTACAACAATTCCAACCGGTAGGAGAGCTACAATTGAAGATGTCATGTCTGCTTACATTCCCAAAAAACAAGGGAAATTTGTGATTGTTGTATGCAATGATTCATAGGATGAACATGATTTTGCTATGATCGAGTGATATTTTGTTGATTTTGATTATGATTATGTTGAAGTTTTGAACTACTTCCTCACACAATGAATTGGTGAAGAAATGACAATGAATGAAGTGACAAGTCGCTTGACCAATATGACTAATCTGGTTCCTTTCTAGCATTTTTTGCTTTTAATGGGCAATCCCACATCCAAGTGTGATTCCAATTTTTTATGATAATCATCCATCCTTATCCCGAGGAGCGGTCCGACTATCAATAGCCTTCTTAGGGAGTTAGGATGAGTGATTCTATTTTTCTAGATTGTATCACTTTGACTTAATATTTTTGATGTCATAGGGGAATTAGAATGATCCTTTCGCACCCATGGAGCAGTCCGACCATCTTGGTCTTCTTCGGGATTGAAGGGTGGCACATCGTAATTCCAAAATAAGTTGTTTTTGCCCCAAGTGGCCTTATGGTTATCTACTCATCTCACCGAAATACATGGAGTGCAAATCATTGCAATCATCAAGTGGATAGAGTAGGTAACTGGATACGAGGCCTACCTGAGATTGTGCTTTTATGTGATTTTTTTGTTATTTTGAACATTCTGATGATCTGAAACCACCAAAGTGTGTTTATTTGTTGTTTTTGTGGGATCCCTCAAGGAGAAAATCCCTTATTTTGATCTGTGGATCTGGTCGCTGTCAGGTCTAGTGGCTTATGAGTTCCTTCCTATGGTCGCTATTGCCTTGAGCGGCCAAGAATTTTGGGCCACTGACGTCAGTAGTGGCCAAGGCATAATTAAGGAAATATAAAAATTTGCTTTTCTAGGGTTTGACCTATCACTTTCACTGTTTGAAGATTCGCTTTGGGAGCTCTGGTGCAATGGCGACGGTTGCGACTTTGAAACTTGTTGGTGCTGAGGACATGGCTATGTAGGGTGAGACATCAACTACTGGAGGAGCCGGAGCTTCTCGGGTATTTCTCTCTTCAAAACCCTAGCTCTCTTTTCTTTTGTCTATGTAAAACTGAACCTCACTAAGTAATGGGTAAAACGAACCTCACTAAACCCACTGGCAATGAACAAACTCCGTAATTAGGCTTAGGTTCCCCTTTGCTATGGTGGGTTAGTTTCCAATTTTGCTTTCTGTTAGTGGCTTCAGCCTAGGGTTTTTGAAATTCTTCAGTTATTCACCTGCTACCACTATTTTGGGCATTTTGAACTTAGCCTAGTTTTGATGCTTGGGTGGGAAATTTTGCTTTCCATTTTGTTTGTTTTCCCTCCCTATGTTATTTTATTGGAGTTATTTTGTTATTTTTGCATTTTTTTTAAATTTTTTGGCCAAGGGTTCATGGGTTTGCCATGCCGCCCCTTGGCCATTGTCGCTCAGAGCGGCCGACTCTGAGCCATTGTCACTCAGAGTGGCCAAGCTTGAATCCCAATGGTCAAAAAATTTGACCATTGGGTCTTGGTCGCTGCTACCTCCAACGGCCAGGTTTCGACCACTGTAGGCAATAACGGCTAAACCCTTAGCCTTGTTTTTTGCATTTTTGTTGATTTTTTATGACATTTTTTTTTGGAATTTTTGAATTTTTATTTGCTTGATTAGGTGCAATCTTATCCTTATTTTTCTTAGACTTAGAATAGTCCATCCTATTTTGCACCATTTTCATGTTTATTGTGAATTATGCCTTAGATGCACTGTAGTTATGCTTTGTCTTTCTTCTGCTTTGCTTAGATCCTTACTACTCGAGCTCGGGACCCGAAGCTCCTGCTTGACTTACTTCCTAGCTTTAATGATATGGATTGGGCATGGTTCAAAGCCCATGGGTTGTAGTATGTCATCAGGCTACCTTATATCATGGCAGATCAGGCTTACCTTACAACTTTGGCCCATCGCTGGGACCCGTGGACTAATACCTTCCACCTCTTGACCGGTGAGATGACCATTACGCCGAAGGATGTATATAGGATCTTTTGGATTCCATTCGATGGGGTGGCCATTGTCTCTTTGACCACTAATGATCAGGTGGTTGTCTTCACTCAAGTGTTTAGAGGGCACTCTATGGATGCTCTCAAGGACACCAAGTCCGGAGGAGTGTCCATCAGTCATTGGCATGGGGAGGGCATCTTTATGATGAGGCATGCCATATTGCTGATGGTGATCAACAATGTTCTTATCCCGGACTTCTCGGGTTTGAGGTTCTCATGGAACCTTCTGGCGATGGTGCAGGATCTATTGGATAGCGAGGAGCCTATCATCTATGCATGGGGTAGATCGCTATTGGCTCAGTGCTATGATGAGTTGTACCACATCCATCGATGAGGATATGTCAGCATTACCTGCAGCTTGCTCCTACAGGTTTGGGGATGGGAGCACATTGTGGTAGATCACCCTAAGGGGCTCCCAGCCAAGATTACAATGATTGATGCTCGGACACAGTGCTATGCTACCATATGGGCTCAAGAGCACGAGGAGCATAAGAGCCACACTTTCATAGGGGAGCTGTCCCACTACACTGATGCTTTCACTAGACTATTGGTTGGAGATGTCATGTGGTGGCCTTATTATGAGTGCCCTACTTGGGATGATCCAGTTAGCTTTACTTCCAGGACACGGTGCGAGCGATGGCTTGTTGGCCATAATATTACCATCCAAGAGTATTTCTTCTACTCTCGGGTTCTTCATCAGTACGGATTGCAGTAGGATGTGCCCTTGATACCATTCTTGTATAGGCACCTCACAGCAGAGAAGGACCTACCTCCATGATAGATCATGGAGCTTTCAGATGAGGAGGATGCCCCAGCTGTTGACCCTACAGTGGTTGGGGGAGTTACAGAGGCCTACACTCAGTGGTGGGGTGATCGGATGTGGCATGGCATCGACAGCCTAGGGCATGAGGATGATGGCGGGGGTGATGGCACAAATTTGATAGGACGCAGAGTCCGAGCCAGGACCGAGGTATGGGGCCAACCAATAGAGTAGGTGGTAGTGGAGGATCCTGATGTTCTTGAGGAGGAGGAGGAGTTAGAGCCCGAGGAGAGAGACTCTCCTCTGAGAGCACAACTACATGAGGTTGAGGTTGAGCTTCAGGCCACTAAGATCTAGGTACAACGATGAGATGCTACCATTGAGTAGCTCACAACATAGATACAAGCTCTATAGGCTACTATTGGGGGTGGCGATGTCAGGATGCAGTTTGTTGTTCCTCCTTCTACACCACAGGAGGTTCCAATGGTAGGTTCAGGAGTAGATGTGGGACATCTCCAATATCTGTTGGATGAGCATGAGGCGCGGATCCAGGGACTTATGGATCATGTTACCCTTCTTCAGATGTAGCTCAAGAGGCACGGGATTGTCCCTAAGGATCCAGCAGGTGCGGGTGGTTCACAGGTCAGTGGGCGCTCCACCTCGAGGTAGTCTTCCACCCATCCTAGCCAGAGGACCCGGACTCAAACAGAGATACCGATAGGCTCGCATCACTCGACTCACGACACCACCATAGGGGAGGTGGCACTAGAGGAGGTGATGTAGGGGGCTCAGGCCCGGTATTTGATTGATGCTCTACTTGGTCCTTGATCCATTTTTGAGGTTGACTGACCTATATGACTGTAGCCCATGGGAATTTTTGTATATCCATTGGACTTGACACACATACTTTTATGATATCTTTGCATTATGACTTATTATGTGTATCGTTTATTGCTCATGTTTTTGTTGTTATTTTATTTTATGATATGATGCGATGATGGTATTATGATGATTTGATGAATATGTTAGATGATAGATGATATTGAAGATGCTTAGATGGATGTGTAGATGCTTATATGATTTGATGATATGATGCGATGTATTTTGATGATGAATGATGAATTTATGATTGTATGCAAATGGATATTGCCTATGTGTTTTATGATGTGCTTTATGGATTTAATGACTTGTTTTTGTGAATGTGATGTTATTGCTAAATGCATGTTTTAACTTTGCTTTAATTGTATGCATCTAACTTATGTGGTGGAATGGTATAAATGAACCTGTATGCTCTAATCACTTAAAACATACGAAATGCATATGACATTGACAATCTTAATGGGTGATACCACAGAAAGTAAAAAAATAATCATGAATTTAAATAATCACTCTTATCATAAGAATTGATTAAGTATTCATATATGAGATGTAATGGTGTGTAATGTATTTTCTTAATAAGTTTCTGTAAATTAAAAGATATAAAGTAGTCAGTGGTCGTCTATATACTATTTCTAATATATATGCGGTATCTGTCCTACTATGTTGATACCCCCTAATTTATAGAATCTTATAAAGAATATGATGGTGTGAATGATGTTATGATTTGTTGCTATGTAAGAATTTTTGGGGCTTTCCGGAGATTCAAACACTCTAGTTACCCTATCAACAGATGTCTACTTACCACTTAGACTTTTGAAAAGTAAGGCTTTTACCATGGACCTAGTTTTTCATGATCTCTGTGTGTGCAAGTGATTGTATATTTTGAGATAGAATTCAAGCATTTCCTTCGATGTCAGGCGGGATTCTTTCAGCCCATTGCTAAGATCAGGGATCCTCAAGTGTTCATCTCATCCTTATGTTGGACTTAGTTGGACTATACCACTAGGCAATATTGGGCTACCTAAGCTAGCTCATCCACATTCAAACATTGGTCTACACAAATGCATGAAGCAATTGTGGTAGACATATCATCATGCGTAAGGATTTCTCCTTCCAGTTTTGTACAATGCTGAGAATTCCAGGGATTCAAGCTTTATTCCCTTTTTTTGCTTCTTTTTGGCTTTGGATATTTGCTCATATGTAGTGATGAAAATCACTATTTATTTTGATTGATTTTTTCTTTGAGCAAGGATTTTTGTAGTGATGATAATCACTGTTTATTTTTCTCATATGTAGTGATGAAAATCACTCTTTATTTTTTATTGATTTTTTTTTGAGCTCTGATTTTTCTTTGAATTTTGAATATATGATTTGTGTATCGGATTATTGCTTTGAAATCTGGACTGTATGCTTGGCCTTTTGAATATGTACTTTGCTTTGGGATTTTTCTTATTTTGATTTAAGCAAGGGATTTGGATAGGGTAAAGCTTGTCCTTTTGCCAATTCTCAGCACCTTTAAACCGGTTGCACAGGGGGATAAGCAAGGATAATCCTTTTCGCTTAAGGTAACCTAGACCGCTTTGCAATTTTCATCTTTTCCTTGTACCAGCTAGGATTTTAGTGTTTCAATTAGTGACGGGATCTTGAATATCCAAGGCATTATCACAGCTAGACCTTACCTTCTACTAATCAAAGTTGTTTTCCACAAAAGTTGATAAGATCACTAGGTGTGGTTGATTAACCGAAAAACCTTAGTATATTATGTATAGCAACAAATAATGGTTGTGTTGAAAAACACAATTACACACGTGTTAATGGAGGTATGGATTTGAATGACTTGTGTGACAAACTTTGGTATCACTTTTAAGGCTCTCATGACATATGCAATTGTAGTGGATATGAAAATGCAATGCAATGATGTGGATGCAAGATGTGAGATGCAATTGTTTTTGTTATTTTTGATTTTATGTTGTTTTTGTATTTTTGATTTATTTGACCAAAGGGCTTATTATGCCTTTGGGGCTTTTATTTTTATTTTGACCAAGCGGTTTGAATTACCCTTGGAGCTTTTGATTTGATGGGATTTGACCAAGCGGTTGAATTACCCTTGGAACCTTTTGATGTTTGACCAAGCGGTTTGAATTACCCTTGGAGCCTTTTTGATTTGATGGTATTTGACCAAGTGGTTTGAATTACCCTTGGAGCCTTTTTGAATTGATTTTGACCAAGCGGCTTGAATTACCCTTGGAGCCTTTGATTGATTGGATTTGACCAAGCGGTTTGAATTACCCTTGGAGCCTTTTGATTGATTGGATTTGACCAAGTGGTATGAATTACCCTTGGAGCCTTTGATTGATTTTTACCAAGCGGTTTGAATTTTGGAGCATTTTTATTTGATTTTGACCAAGGTTTTGAATTACCCTTGGAGCCTTTGATTGTATTTTAACCAAGAGGTTTGAATTACCCTTGGAACATTTTTATTTGATTTTGACCAAGCGGTTTGAATTACCCTTGGAACATTTTTATTTGATTTTGACCAAGTTGTTTGAATTATTTGAAGTCTTTGATGTATTTTTTGAAATATTTTATGTTTTTATGATTTGTTTTGTGTTTTATGACATATTTGAATGTTTTTGAATTTTATGAAATATTTGAATGTTTTTGTGTTTTATGAAATATTTGAATGTTTTTGTGTTTTATGAAATATTTGAATGTTTTTGTGTTTTATGTGTAGAATGCCTTTAAGTGAATGATATTGAGAGGTTCAAGCTCTTCAACACCATCTAATGATATAAGGCGATATGCTCCAGGCCCAACTCTCTGTGAAATCATGTATGGACCTATCCAGTTTGTCATGAACTTATCTTGCAGATGCGGTGGTAGATTTGAATTTTACTGGTTTTCTTTGAGCACTAGATCTCCAACCTTGAATTCCCTTAGGTGGAATTTACTATTGTAAGCTCACGCAAGGCGATCTTGGTAAACATGAAGATGCTCTAAAGCATTGACTCGGTATTCATCAAGAAGCATCAATTGATCAAGGTGGCCTTGCCATGCAACATCATCATCTATGAAGTCCTTTAATGCTATGCGTAGAGTCAAAATTTCTAACTCTAGTGGCATGATGGCCTCAGTTCCATATACTAGTGAAAATGGTGTTGCCTCAGTGGGCATCCGTATACTAGTCCTGTATGCCCATAGTGCAAGAGGCAACTACATGTGCCAATCCTTGTGATTTTCTTGCATTGTCTTCCTTAAAATGGAGACTATTGTTTTGTTTGAGGCTTCTGCTTGCCCGTTTGCTTGTGGATAATAAGGCATTGAAAAACTATGCTGAATATGGTATTTGTTCATTAAAGCATGCATATTTTTGTTCTTGAAAGATGGCCCATTATCCGATATTATCTTAGAAGGGACCCCAAAATGACTTATGATATTGTGGAGTATAAACTCCGCAATCCTTGGTCCAATTGTTGATGTTAAGGGGATCGCTTCTACCCATTTAGTGAAGTATTATGTGGCTGTTATGATGAATGTGTGTCGGCCTGAGGATGGGGGTGAGATTTTCCCAATCAAGTCTAGTCCCCATTGCGAGAATGGCCATGCTGCCTAGATGGGCTGCAAAGCTTGCGATGGTAAGTGCATTAGATTTGCATGATGTTGGCACTTACTACATTTCTTGACATACTCGCAGTAGTCATTTTCCATGGTGGGCCAATAGTAACCCATTCTCAAGATGCACTTAATGATGGCCATGCCACTGAAATGGCCTCCACATGTACCATCGTGAGCTTGCAAAATTGCCCAAGATGCTTCCTGGGGCTCAAGACAACGGAGTAATACTCCATCATATCCTCGTCTGTAGAGGATTTCTCCTAGAAAGATGTATCTTGTTACTCTCTATTTGAACATTCACCTTTTAGTATGCGATAAACCTTGAGGTACTATTCCAAGCTTCAGGAAGTCCCATAGTTGGGAAAGCCAATCCTGATAAGCCATAGCTTCTATAGAATAGACAACTTGCTCTTCTTGCATTTTTGAGGTAGTGAACACGGATTGAGGAACAACTCTATGGTGTATGGTTGCACCACACTCCATAGGTCCTTGGGAGATCAAAGACCCCCAAGGTGCCTTTTGCAAGAAATCTTTGGCTGCGAAGGACCAATCCTGATTTGGCTCGATGTTGATCATGTTGATTGATTCTTGATTGTCAAAAGCTTCACGACGTATTGCTGAGTGTGAAAGCACTTTCACATGAACGGTTGTAAAATTAGTAGATGGATTCTGAGGGATTAAGGATCCCAAAGAGGCCATGGTGTCTACAAATCTATTCAATGTACGAGGGATTGCCTCGATGTCGTACCATTCCAGTCAGGCTAGGTAGGTGTCAACAAGTTCCTTGTAAGTCTTTAGGAGTGGGCACCTGCATTGGAATAGTCCTTTGACCTAGTTTACTATGAGCAAGGAGTCACCAAAGATATTCAATATTTTAATGCCCATTGCTATGGTTGTTTGGAGTCCCAGGATCAATGCTTCATATTTTGTATTGTTGTTTGTGCACGGGAAGTCTAGTTTGAATGATAAGGGCAATGGAGCACCTTGTGGTGTGATAAAGACAATCCTTGCTCTGCCTCCTTGTTCACACTTTGAACCATCGAAGAACAATGACATGTCTCTTTATTTCTTAGGTTCTTCAAGCTCTGGTAGATCTGATAATGCAAAGACCGCATCATCAGGCAATTCTATAGTGAGAGGCTTGTTATCCTGAAGAGGCACCTCTGCTAATTGATCTGCTATGACTTGTCCCTTGATGGAATTTTGGCTTATGAACTCTAGATCAAATTCTGTCAATAGCATGATCCACTTTGTGGTACATGTATTGTGATATGTCTTGCTCATCATGTACTACAAAGGATTTTGTTTTGATATGACATAGGTCATATGGCTCAACATGTAGTGTCACAACTTTTGAGTTGCAAAGACCACTGCTAAACACAACTTTTTGACATACGCATATCCTAGCTCATAACTCACCAAGGTGTGACTAATGTAATATATGGCTTGCTCTTTGTCTTGTGCATTCTTTTGGGCTAACATGGTGCCCAATGCGAAATCAGTAGCCGATATATATAGTAAAAATGGTATGTCTGGCCTTGGTGGAGCCAATACTGGTGGTGTTGCCAGATAAGTTTTGATCTCTGCAAAGGCTTGATGACATTCTTCATCCCAATGAAATGGGACTTCCTTGCATAGCAACCGATTCATAGGTCTGAATTTGTCTGATAATTGCGTGATGAATCTTTTGATGGATGCTATCTTGCCTTGTAGGCTCCTCAACTCCCTAATGTTGGTAGGGGCGGCCATTTCTAGTATAGCCTTTACCTTTGCAGGATCTACTTCAATGCCTCTCTTGGATACGATGAATCCCAAAAGCTTGCCAGAAGTTATGCCAAATACACACTTCTTAGGATTCAATCGGACATTGTGTTCTATGAGGCGATCAAAGACTTGTCTAAGGACTTCGGCATGCTCTTGCCACAACAGGGACTTGGCTAGTAAGTCATCCATGTAATCTTCCAAGATCTTATGCATATAGTCATGGAATATATATGTCATGGCCTGCTGATATGTGGCACCAGCATTTTTGAGACCGAATGGCATCACTTTGTAATAGAATGTTCCCCATGGAGTAATGAAAGCAATTTTATGTTGATCTTCGGGCTTAATCCGGATCTGGTTGTATCTAGAAAAACCATCCATTAGGGAGAGCATTTCATGACCTACGGTTGCATCTACAAGAGCATCTATGTTTGGAAATGGGAATGAATCCTTTGGTGTTGCCCTATTTAAATATCTGAAATCCATGCAGATACGGACTCTTCCATCAGGTTTCCCCATGGGTACCATGTTTGACACCCACTCAGGGTAGTCAATAGGAACTATGAATACTGCATCCAGTAGTTTTTGCAATTCGTTCTTCACCATCAAAGTGATGGTTGGATGCATTTTCCTCAGTTTTTTCTTGATTGGCTTCTTCATGGGATCCAATGAAAGGTTGTGAATGACTAACTTTGGATCTATTCCTGGCATGTCTTTGTAAGTCCAAGCAAAAATGTTTGGCCTCTCTTTGAGGAGAGGAATTAGGATGGCTTGTTCCTCTGGAGATAGACTTTCTCCGAACTTGACTTTCCTTGGTTGGGTAGGATCATCTTTGATGTTCACCTCGAAAGTCACTTCTATAGCCATATGTGACCCATCCTCTAGCTGATGAGGCATGGGTATCAAATGAATGTCATCGATGGGATTCATAGGACCTACTGACTCAGGTTCCAAACCAACATGGAAGACGTCATATGCACAACCTGATGCAAAATGGAATGGTTGTAACATCTCTTCGTTGGGGAAGAGGTCTTCTGGCTCTATGGGAAAATTAGTATGATCCCAATCAATAGCCTCTATATCAAGATGCAATTATTTGGTAGGATCTATTAGATTATGAAGTGGAGTGGTCAAATCAATGGAGATCATGTTGATGGATGGGATGAAGTCTCCAGGACCACATGGGTGCAATCTTGTCTCAGGGGTTTCCCTTCCATACTCATGATGAGGTTTTGGAGGAATGGGAATTTCTGGATCTGGCCCATGAGCAGGGTGGACAATAGGATCATTGGGCTCTAATCGCTCTCTGAATGTAGGCAGATGGGGATTGACCATCCGATGAATGGCAGCTAGGTCAATAGGTCTCCCCAAAAATTAGAGATGAGGGTCTATGGCATGGAGTGCTGCCTCTCTCTCTACTAGCTTGTTGACTTGTCGCAAGTGGTGAGGTCCAAGATAAGCCATCTCGGTCTCATCCTCAAAGTCATCATCACTTATCCAAAAACCGTTAGCATTGGTATGCGGCCCTAAGACAAGGGGCTCATGTCTTGGCCCCAAGTAGGCCATCTCTGTTTCATCTTCATATTCTTCATCACTTATGAAGAATCCATTTGCATTTGTCTCTTGCCCCAAAGTCAGGGTTTGATGGCTTAGGCCTAAGTAGGCTCTTTCTGTTGAGTCTTCTGATTCATAGTCACTTTCATCTGATGTATATCCACTCTCATCATGGATGGACCATGTGAATATTTGTAAATAGCGAGGCCCTTGATAGGCTAAGCCAAGTTGCGCCTCATCATCACTTGCTTCATATCCATTCTCCTCATCCCATGAGTTGTACCCTATTGGGGTGGAATCAATTGAGGTGTTTGGATGATAAGTTTCTAGAGGTGGTATGTTTACCGTGGCCACTTGTCTGTTGCTCAAATTTTCTATTCTTAGGGGGTGATAAGGAATGAAATCAATGTCTTCTCCTAACCCTATGCTTAATCTTTCCAATGCTACTACAAGAGAGTCATCTCGACCTCTGCTATAATAGCCTAAGCCAAATCTATCAGAGGGAAGCTGATATAGTGGCTCGTAGGGCCGCCTGTGCCCCTACTCATATATGCCAAGGCCATAGCCATGCTAGTGGCAATGCTCAAAGTATCTTAGAGAAAACTCGAGGTTAGAGAGGTAATGAAAATTGACCATGAATAATTTTTCACCATCCTCTTCTATGTCTGAAGACTTATGAGCATAGTCTAGGTCGGCATAGATAAAATTGGTTTGGTTGGGGGGGATTCCAAGTGGAACCACTATTCCTACTAGCGGCCTCAAGTCCTTAGGCCTTCCTACATCTTGTGTAGACTCAATGATAGGCATAAAGGTGATGTTCTACACAAGGTACTCCCCTATGCCTATGCTTGCCAAATGTATTGATGCATGTGACGTGGATGACCCTACGGATGACACTGG
This sequence comes from Wollemia nobilis, assembly GCA_028583015.1. Lineage (NCBI taxonomy): Eukaryota > Viridiplantae > Streptophyta > Pinopsida > Araucariales > Araucariaceae > Wollemia > Wollemia nobilis. The sequence continues at coordinate 6,828,863 of JAQPPZ010000690.1, read as the reverse complement.
TGAAGCAGGGTGATAATCACTATCTTCATCTTGATCTTGAGGATCTTCCTCTTCCATAGGACTTGGCATCTCAGCAATGGCTACAATTGACACTTCCTTGGGCCTTTCTTCCTTAACTAAGGGTGCCTTTAGCTTCTTATTATCTTTTGGTTTTGACATTGATGGTACTTTAGAAGCATTGACTGTCTTGAGTGCACCAGGAGGTGTTGATGTGCATGGGTCTTTTCTTACCCCTTTGTCTTCGTTATCCACTTGTGTGGTTGGGGATGAAGGTGCCACATATAGGTGAGTAGAAGGGATTACAAATTCTCCCAGAATGTCCACCTGATTGACGTATTTAAAAGGCTCTTCATCGGCTAGAACCACATAGACTTTGTTCTCATGCACATACTTGACACACTGGTGCAAGATCGAAGGTACACACTTCATGGCCCTTATCCAAGGGTGCCCTAAGAGGATGTTGTACTGCATAGCTCCTTCCAAGACATGACACATCATGGGGATGGTCTTGTGCCCCACCTTGATGGGTAGGACTATCATTCCCATAGTATTGCATAAAGCATCATTAAAATCTCTCAATGTGTAAGCTCTTGGAATGATATTTGACTTGGGGATTTTGAGGTGCTCTATTGCAGTTGTTGTGATGATGTTTATCGATGAACCTGTATCGACCAAAACCCTCTTGAAAGGTAAGTCATTGATTGCCACTATAATATTCAGCGGAGGGTCTAGTAAGGAAGCAGGAACTATCTTAATCTCATGATCATAGAATCGGATTACAGGTTCCTGGCATTCTTGCACTTGTCCCACAAAGTGAGTGAATGCATTCGCATCTTGGGGTTGGAGCTCAATTGTTCTTAAAATCTCCATTAGAGTCTCCCTATGCTTTGGGGACTATTGTATGAGCTCATAGATGGATAACTTAGCTAGAGTCATCTGTAGGTTTTACTCCAATCTACTCCGAATAGTTACCACAGGTCGCGTTGGTGGACCTAGAAGGTTGTCTTGCCTTTGCCTAGGAGTGGTTGGGATGTTCATGGGAGCTGCAGGCGGTTGCGGTTGACCATACCACCTAGTCCTTGTTGCTATGTTAACAATATCAACCATCCCAATGCATCCATGGGTAGGTATGTCAGCTCGAACCTAATTGACTTGGGCCCCTTGCTCTCGAGGGGCCTCATGATTGGGCAATGGGTTTTTATATATGCCCATGTCTCTATTATCGAGAGCCAGTGGGTTGTCAACTTTGAGTTCTCCCGCCTCAATCATATTTTGCATTTGATGCTTAAACCCGATGCAAGCCTCAATGTCATGCCCCGGTATCCTATGATAAGGGAAAAATTGATCTTCCCTATATCCTTTTGGCTTAGGATGGTTGGGATCTATAAGAGGTATATTAGGAAATCTGATCCTCCTAGCCTCACTCAACTGATTAAATATTGATTGCATTGATTCTGTCAGAGGCGTGAAATAACGAGGTGGCTTGCATTCTCGGTTTCTTCCCTGATTGTTCTTTTGGTCGTAGTTGGCTAGCGGGGGATGTGCTTGATAGTTCTGTGGTTGTTGTGCACCCCCATCCTTGGGTGTAGCCAATACAACTTGATTGACTGGAGCAGGGTTGGCCTGCTTCTATTTATACTTGTCATTCTTACCATTCTTGTTCCACTCCTTTTTGTTTCAGAGTTTAATGGTTCCCTCATCTACTTTTATTTCTTCGATGAGCTTGGCATGTGCCAAAGCTTCCTCAAATGAAGGATACTGCTGGAGTTGTAGCAAGAGGGAGATGTGTTTAGAACAACTTTTGGTGAACATGTGAATGATATCTTCTGTGGGAATGGAGAATGATAATTTTACCATGAATTTTCTCCATCTATTCCCATAATCCATTACTGGCTCATCATCATATTGTTTCAAGTTGGCCAGGTCTGAAAGGTTCACCTTCTTCTTAGCACCAAAGGAGAAATGCTTTAATAATGCATTTACTAGTTGTTCAAAGTTGGTTATGCTATGCTTAGGTAGTTGGTTGAACCATTGAGTGGCAGCGCCTAAAAATGTCATTATGAATGTTCTTAGCATGAGAGCGTCATTGTCTTCAAGATGAAAACAAGCATTGATAAATTTGGTGACATGCTCTTGTGCATCCTCTTCACCCTTAAAATTTTCTAGCCTAGGCATCTCAAAGTGCTTAGGATATGGAGGGCTAGGGATTGATGGGCACAATGGTTGGTTGTGTATCTTGCTCAACGTTGGTGAGTTCCCAGTTGCCTCTTGTTTCTCAAAGGTTTTCATATTTTCAGCAAGATCTTGAAATACCTTTGATGCACGGATTTCCTCCTCTTGTAAGCCTATCCACATTGGCAATGGAGGTAACTCTCTATCCATTTGATTTGCTTCGTTTTCCTCCCTCCTACGAGGGGACTCAGGATTGTGATCTTGGTTTGTTATGTTTGCCCTTCCCCCATTAGTTGGATTTCATTCATGATTTGGTGGGGGATTTCATTGTGGGCTATCTTTTCTAGTGCGCCTCTCCTTAGGTGAGTCAGTGCGTCTTGTTCTTTGGTGGTCACCACCATTTTTCTGTAAATTGTTAAGAGCTAGCCGCTCAGCCTGCTCTCTTAAATGCTTCTCATGTTGGCACAAGAGTCTTTCTATTTGTTTCTCTTGTTCAAGAGCTTCTACTAGCTCTCACTCCTTACGTAATGCATTTTCTAACTACCTCATTCGGTCAGTTTGTACTGTCATAGAAGACTCATGTTTATCTGACTCTGTTCTTGTTGTCTTGACTCGTAGATTCCTCGAGGAGGTTTCTATTGTATATGTACTCTTGCTAGCTAATGTGACTTGTTCAGTGTACTATTGAGTATCCCTATGGTCAGACTCTATGCATCTACTATGGGGTCACTCTGAGGTACCCCAGACTGAGAGACGTGTTTAGAATTCATTTTTCATGAGCTTCTAGATGCAGAGTTCTCAGTAGCTATAGTTATTTGGGTTGGTTGTGTAGGAAACCGATCCAACCCGTCTAGTTGTCTTGTTTTCCATGGTTGGTCCCGTGGGGTGCCATTCACTCCTATGAGGTCATAGTCTATGGGAATATTTCCTTTTGTGTGAAGGGTTTCTTCTATTTTATTCCCATGGCTAGATGTAGCTCTAGTTTCCTGCCCTTTAGTAGGCAGACATGTCTCATATGTTTCTTGTGAGTCTTGAGGTGTTGCAATTCTTGTTTGCCTTCTTGATGAAGAGGGCTTTGTGGTAACATGTTTTCTCCATGTGGATGGAGATGTAGCAGTCTCATCATCCCTATGTGAAGAATGAGTCTTAGAACCTTCTTTATGTCCATGTGAGGAGGAAGCCCTTGAAGCTTCCTCACGTATTTGAGATGTTTCTGTGTGTTTAGAGGAGGCCCTTGAGGTCTCCTCATGTCTCCTTGATGAGGATGGTTGTGAAGCCTCTTTTTGTTTATGTGACTTTGTTCCATGATGTGGCTCCTTACTTGGGGTTTCTCGAGGAGATCCCCCAAGGGTTGAATTATCACCCCTTAGGCTCGTGGAGCTACGTCTCATGGTCTTACGGGTGGGTCATTCAATGTTACTACGACTCTACCTATGGGTATGAGTTGCTTCTGTCTCTCCCTCGATATCAGACCGAGGGTGCTTACTTATTTTTTTGACCATGTTGTCTTATGAATTGATATTTTGAGTTGTAATTTAGGAATAACCACACAATACCAAGCAAATTTTTATCTTGATTACCAATTTAAGTGTGCCCTAAACTATTTGATGTGTTTTGATGTGTTGTTCTTTTGATTTCTTGCTCTTGTTCTTGGATTAAGAATGAGAAGACTCATCCATAGTGACAATCAAGTACACTCATGCCAAACATGATTTTCTCAAAATAAGCTAGGGTACACCATTAAAGACCCAATGGAGGGTTCTCCTAGCTCTTCCACTCTGAACCAATGATTTTTCCAACAGTGGGAGACAGTTTGAGCACAAGTAACTTAGTGTCACTATAAGTAAGTTTCTCAATCCATTTCTAGGAAGCTCTAGGGGGCAAACCAGTGGAAGGAGATGAATTCCAACGTCATTGGACTGAATTGAAGGTTGGTGATGAAATCCAACTCCCCAATGTTTAAATGAGACGTGCATGTGTGGTGTTCATTTTAAGCTTGCGTAACATAAAGTGCATCATATAGCAGCAATGAATATTTCCTATATGCCTAAGTGCAAAAATACATTTCAATATTCAAAAATATGCATGAACTACTATGATTTGTATGAGCACACTTTATTTTGTGCAACTATGGCCTCTAGCAGGGCCTCAAAGCAAGCAAACAACATACAATGTCTAGCACATTGGATTCTAGGGTAAAATTTTCAGGCATAAGCCATTGTTCCTAGCAATGCCTAGTGGAAAATTTAAAAGAAGATCTAAGATATGCAAAATGCTTAATTCTTTCTTCTTTTATTCCTTCAATTTCCAAATACAAATGTGCTTTAAGTTCTCTATTTTAGACACACATAAGTAGATAGAAAGCTATAAAATATCAGAGAAGCTATACCAACCTTTGATCCAGCTAAGATATTCGATGTTTTGACCTCTGCTGCACTCCAGTTCTGGCCACTGTCGACCAGAGCGGTTGGTTCTTGGCCGTTGTATCTCAAAGCGACTAAGCTCTATTGGTCGATGTAGCTCAGAGTGGCTATTTTTTGGCCACTGTAGCTCAGAGTGGCTAGACCTGCACAAAAAACTAAGTTAGTATTCTAGCAAAAAATGAAAAATTAGTGGTGGTCCCACCGTGATCGCCATCTGTAGTGACCCCGAGAATGCACGCACCAGTCCCTTTTTAACCCTACTTGCAATGTTATTTAAAAACCCAAGATGAAATGGAAGACAAGGAGAAAAAGCATATAACACAAAATAACAAATATGGATCTCTTTATTGATATTGAAGCTTGGTTACATGTCGGTCCCTCTTAGGGATACCCATTTTGATACTATAAGTTACAAATAGGCAAAGAGTGCCCCTTTCGCGAAGAGGTGGTGCACTTATAAAAGCTTCTTGATTCTGCACACGAAAATGTATGAGGGCTTACAGATGCCTCCTTCTCCAGGTCTGTTTCCTAGAGGGATCCCTTTTACTCTCATATGTTGCAAACTTCGTTCGATGTACCTGTGGCCCTACAAGCAATGAAACAACAACACACATTTAGGTGTCCGAGATTGCCTCCCTGAATGAGGTTGTTAGTAATAAAATAATGTAACGGAAATATGATGAAACTATGCCATGAAATCATGTAAATCTATGCTAATGATATGAAAACATAAAGAAGCATAATAAAAGATGTTATGTCTAAAACCTAAGCTAAGCTCACGGGCCACTATCCAAGACAGCAGTCGCTAAGGTAAACCTTGCTCTCTTTGCCCCAAAGATATGGGTCAAATCCTATATCTAATGTCGAAATAATAGGTGTTATGCTCTTCAATCCATCAGAGCTTCACCGTACACGTGATCTCAAAGAGAACTCTCCAAGTCTTGAAATCTCTCCTAAAAAATATGTCTCTATGATATGATAAAATATTGATCTCTGGATCTTTTTGGTGCTCTTAGGCTCGCACCTTTTGTAGTGTGAAACCCTAGGTCTATGTCCAAGCCCTAGAAATGAATTTCTCATGCGTAGTGCAAGTTAGCATGAGAATCTTTTGTCCATTGTCTATGTTTGAAGGCCAGTTAACTGAAATCTAACTACCCACTTGAGTCTTCTATGCAAACTGGTCATGAAAAGGAATGCAAAGTTACTCCCGCTCACCTTTATTGCATGCAGGATACCACTTCCACCTGTGATTAGGCTTGTTTGTCAATAAACTATTTCTTATGGCTTAGTCATTGTCATCTGCAGTGGCTAAGATCTGGCCACTATCATCTGTAGCAGCTAAGGTCTGGTCACTCTAGGCTTGAGTGGCTAGGATCTGGCCACTCTTGGCTTGAGTGGCTAGGATTGGATGGCTTGAAAAGGCCCCAAATGAGTGGTGAGAACCACTGTTGATGCTTGGAAAGTCCAATATTATGTCTTATGATCTTATGAATGTGTCTATGTGAGCAACTCCCCTAAGCATGACATGATTTAGGTGTCTACACCATCATTTGACTCAAGGTGTTCATTAATTCTTATCTATGAACTAATGAAGCTCTAAGAAGATCAGATAAATCCTAGCTATTGTATTAGCTAGTGTAGCACCCTAAAATTGGCACAGTAAAATTGGAATAATTACATTCACCTTAGTAAATAAATTTAAATTCAAATTTAACCTCCCAAACCGCTCGTTAACCGTCGAGAAACCCGTTTCCTCTTTTTTCGTGCCATTTTTAGCAGTTGTTTTGACCGTTTGACGATATCGTCTCCGATCAGACGATATCGCCCCAGATTTGACGATTTCGTCTGGACTAGAACGTCCAGACGATTTTGTCGCAAAACTAAATTTGCATAGTTGGAATCCGTTCCAACGGGTCTCCAATCCGGGCAGAAGCGTGTCTGCGCCATTGGGACCCTTCCCCCGTTGGAGATCTCCCAAATTGGGATGATCTCCAACCTCCCAACAACTATCCTATGCCTATTTAACTCTAAAACTTTTCCTTCCCCAACCCCTGGCTGAATTTTTATGTAAATCAACTCCCTATGCGCTAAAACACTTCAAATTTGCTCTTGCACTAGTCCTATATTAATTTTATTGCAGGTACACCACTGGTTTTCAGCCGGAGCCAGCACCTATCGCAGCCGACGAACCTGTCAAGATCGGAGGCGATCTCGTCAAATTCGGGACGATCTCGTTCTGATGCGAGACGATTTCGACTGCGGCACACATCGAGGCAATCAGTGCCTGGAGTTTGCTCTTCTTTCTCTTTTATCTGTCATTTTATGCTATAAATTAGATTGTCTATTCAGTTTTTATACTATATTGCATCCGGAGTTCACCCATTTTGTCTAGTTTGCATATTAAGATCATATTCTGCTATCTAAACACAGTGATTTGCATTTACTTTTGTTCTTGTATATTGTTCAATACTCATATTACTTTTTCATATAGTTTGCCCCTGTTTACAAAATAGAATTTCTTGTATTTCGCATCTATTTGCTGTTTTGCAGGTCTCTGATGAATTCGTCTGACGAATTCGTCAGATTGCAAACGATCCTGTCAGTTTAGACGATTTTATCAAATTGAAGGCGATTCTGTTGAATTGCAGACGATCCAGACTGCTACAAGTAATCAAAAACTTCATCAGACTTCGGATCAGGTAATCTTCATTGGCCTCCTGCAAATTCTCTATTTTTGCTTTCTTTTCTGTTTGTTGTATTCATTTAAATTGCATTTTCATGTAGTTTAAGTTAGAATCATTCGGCCAAACCTAGGATGAATGTTTAAAAATAAAACGAACTCATCTAAAACTCATTCCCAAAACCTAGGCGTGGAAACTCCGCCAAATGTTTCCGGTGAACCCACCATCCGTCGAAAAATCACCAAAATGCACCTCCCTTGAGAGGCGGGACCTTCGCGAAGTCCTCTCGTCCGAGGTACCGCACCATCCTTTTCCCATCCTCCTTCCGGGCGCGGATCCAATAGCCTGAAGGTAGGGATGCGAAAAATTTGGAGCGATACATTTTGGTGAACCCGACGTGAATGCATCATAACCTTTTGAAAACAAAAACAAAAAAATATATATGTGTGCAAAAAAAAAAATATAACAAAATCATCATTTCAAGTTTGTATGTTTTTAGATTCAATTCTAAATAGTAGATGCTAAATATTACTTTTAGAAGTACTAAAGAAACCATGAGTTTTTACTCAAATCAATATGAGCCCATTAGTAATGTTGGAAGAATTCATCCAAATACATTTGTTGATTATGACCAACCTCATCCCTATTCAACACCACCTCTATCACACTCTTCTTATTTTTCATCCATAACCCAACAAAACAATCCCTTTGCCAATCCTCTTCATAATGATATTATCTATTCTCCCATATATCCATATTATGTCTATCAACCCACATATAATCCTCCACCACCTTTTCAATACTCTTCTTTCAATACAACACATCCATTTCAACAAGAAAATACTTATTCTTCCAATTCTACCATTCACTCACCTCCTACATCGCAATCTTCCTATCATAATTCTACCCAAAATGAAGAAAGTAGAGGTGAGAAACCATTAGGTCCTTTTATGACGAAATTCCTAAGGCATTTATCAAAAACCTCTCAAAAACCTTCATCACGTAAATTTACTAGGCTTAATCAACCAATGGATATAATTCTCAAGTATTTACTTGACACAAATATTATTGAACTTCCTTCCATAAGACAACTTTGATACCACATCAGATTGGTTTAAACTTGAGCTACATTGTGAATATCATAGAGTAGATGGACATATGACACAAAATTGTAAAGATTTAAGATGTGCAATTCAAGATTTGATTGATAAGGATCTTTTTAATATAAAGGAATTACAATCTACAACTGATTATAAATCTCAAGTAAACTATCAAACTCCTACACAACAAATACCAATAATCAATCAAGACATGGGGATCTCCCAAGAACCCCTACTCAATTATCAACAACAGGAAACCAATCAAATATTTCATGTTAATGTGTCCCATCATGATGATATTATTAATATTGTAACAAAAACTACAAATAAGCAACCTCAAATTCAATCAACCCAATCTGATATTCAAGATATGGATTCCTCATTTGACCAGCCTTCAAAACTATCTTTGAATCTAGATAATGATCCAAAATGGAATGTAAGCATAGAAAGATCATATTTAGAATCAAAATCTCAATTTGAAATCCACTTTGATAACCAAAAACAAGTGATTAATCCTCAAGCAAAGATATCCCTTTTAGAAGTATTACAAATTTATCACAAGGAAATTTTGTTCAAAATACCTAGCCAACAATTTGTTCCTCATCATATCTTCTCTAAGAACATAATTAATGGTGTAAACCCTCTTGAGGTTAACCATATTTCATTCTATGATGAGGAGATTCCTTCCTCTACTCCACAAGAAGACTACTATCTTTACATTACAGGATCTAGTAAAGAAACACTTGTTAAAACTATCATGACTAGATAATGACTCCTCTCTTAATTTATGCACTTATCAATTATTCCAAAAACTCAAAATAAAGGAAGAAGATATTTATAAATCAAATGTTATTATAAAATCTTTTAACAATGAAATTCAAGAAGCTCAAGGTACTATAATTTTTCCCCTCAATATTGGATCCAAGATCCTGGATACTCTGTTTTATGTGGCATATTGCCCTTCACCTTACAACCTATTTCTCCAGAGTCCTTGGATTCATACGATGAGAGTTGTCCCTTCCACTCTTCACCAATGTTTGAAGTTTGAAATTGTAAATAAAATTGTTACCATACATGGTGACCCAACACCATTTGAAGAATATTTAATGGTTGAAACATCAAGTTCTATATATTATTTATTATCACAATTCTCTTCTATCCATCACTTTTTTTATCCATATATGATCATCTTTGTTTACCAAATAACATCCATGCATATCTTTCACATATACTTTCTCTATCTTATCAATATTTGGAATATAGTGATAAGAATGAAGAACTTTCTTATCCTTCTTACATTTTATTTTGTAATATAATCAATTTTACACATATAAAAGCCAAATCTTTTTCTACATTATTCTACATTATAACAAAGCTTTTGTTATCACTACCTTTTATTCATCACCTTCTATTCTTACCTTCACCTCAACCAGATTATCCTTCAAAACCTCCTTTGATTTTGAAGCAACCTTAGACATGCTATACTCAAATAACCTTGTATAGTGTATATAGATCATCTTGTATATACCCCCAATTTCAATTCATAAATTAAAATCAAAATACAAAAAAATCAAAATCCTCAAAATCAAAAAAAAAAAAATACAAATGCAACCAAAGAACTTAAAGGTAAATTTGAGCCCAAGCTGGCTCGGACCATACATCATTACTTGCAAAATTTGAATCGGGAGCATATAAATTATCTACCTTAGATGGTAAAGAACTTAAAGAACCCATGAATATTTTACATCTCAAACGTTATTATGCATAAATTTGGTCATTTCATCCATGTATATATTTGTTCAAAATCATTATCGTGTATTTCTTTCAATTTATTCAAAAACATCAAAAACATTCATAAAATCTTCAAAAATCTTCAAAAATATTTATTGCATTTATTTAAAGCACTTGTAAAGTTCCTTTTGCTCCAAAACAAAAATCAACATAAAAATCCAAAAACAGCTATATGCTTGACTCTTTCGAAACCAAAACAATATACAGAATAAAGAGAGAGTCAACATTCTCAAAACTTTCTCAAAATCATTATTTTCTTACAATTATTGCAATTATATGTTTCAACTTATTTTGGATAAAACTAGCATTTATTTGGCATCCCTCACTTGCACACTCACAACAATAAATATCTTGATTTTATCTGGCATGATTACTAATCTCTCTTATATCAAAGTTCACAAAATTCAATTAAATAAAGTTTGAGCATAGAGAATTGATCTTGTTATTTACTTAAACCAAGCACATCTTTTCACAATAAAATGATTATATTTGTAATTTCCATGTTTTGCTACATAGTAGAACTGATTTCTTGAGTGAAAAGTTTCCCTTGCTATCCTATCATGCACATGGTCTAGAATCTTTGAGAATTGGCAAAAGGACAAGCTCACCCCTACCCAGAATAAAAATCCCTTGCTCTACAGCTAATCTGAGCAAGTATCCCTAGAAAAAGAAAAAGAAAAGAAAAATTCAAGAAAAAGAGAAAAGAAAAATGTTATGTCAGCAATGTTCCAAGCATTATCAAGCAAAAGAAATACAAAAAGAAAAATAAGCAAAGTTCAAAAGAAAGCAAGAAAAGCAATAAAATCCCTTTCCCTACCCTTTGAAAAGAAAAGAAGGGTGAATGAGCTTGAATCCCCGGAATTCTCAATTATTCGAAAACTGTGAGGTAAGCCCCATAACAGGTGGTTTGTGCCCAATCTGCTTGGCCTTGGGTAACTCCTAGCGTGGCGATATGTCCGTCACATTAGCGACCTTCTTTTGTACGAGACCTATGTCTGCTTATGGATTAGCTAGCTCTTGATAATCCGATCTACATAGTAGCCTAGTATGGTTATATGCATCTACATCATGGTTAATGAACACTTATTTGGTTTCTTCAAATCACTTGTATCATAGTATCTTGCTCAAAAACTGGTAAATGAACAATGCAATTGCACACACATTTGTATTTGAGAGATTTTGTCTATCATTATGATAAATCAAGATTGGCAATGAATTCACTTATGCACATGGGATTCCTTATAAATCTAACTTTTTGTCTTCAAAATACTTTGAAATATTATTTTTGCAAACTTGTTTGGAATAAACCAAGTACAATTATTTACCACAAAGACAACTATATAATAGAAAAAATCAAAAATTTCAATCAAAACATATCATATATATCTTATCGACTTTCGCAACGATGGTATAGTTTCAAAACCAAAATTGGAATTTTATGCTTAGCGCAAGTCCTCATTATCATATTTTCTGTTCATCAAAAATTAATCATGCAATAAAACTATCCTTTCTTTGATCTTCGCGATGATGGTATAAGTCTATACCTACATATTCTATGCCTAGCGCAAACCATTGTAACAATTTTATTTCTTGATTTATCAAAGATCATACAAAACATATGACTTCATTTTACACCAATTATGCTTTTCAAAAGCAAACACATTTTTATTATTTCATATCATTATGTCAACCTTTGCATTTTGCAATGATGGTATAATTCTTAAGGAATTATTCAACAATTTTTATCACACTTAGGAATTTATGCCTAGCAAAAATCATTTCACAATATTTCATGCATAATATTTTCATGGAAATCTGAAAACAAACCATCATCATCATCATCATTTGCATCATCACAACAAAGTCTTAAGACAGTCTCTTAAGCACTCTTTTCTTTTAACAATATTTCTATCCTGGGACTAGCTTGACGACAGAGTGAGCAGCGACTCCATGAAATGGTCTATAATAGCGACAATGTCCTTTGAAATTATTGTTAGAAATCTCTTTTTATTTTTATCACATTTCATTACAACCAATCAATTTGTTACATCAGATTATTTCATTTAAAATATTTATAGCATGACATCCAAGTTATAATATTTTCCAAAACGACATAATTACATGAATCATCAATAAAATCATTACATCAATCAACTCAATCAATCAATCAAACATAAAAAGCATCATAAGCATCACATAACACAAGTCATATGATCAAAAACATATCATATATCAAACATAATTTCATTCAAAAATAATTCAAATTAATTTTGCTTTTCCGCGTTTTTACCTCAAACGTTCGATTTGGGTAAAAACACGGAGGGGGCACCATAGTAAGCTGTCGTACGATTCGACCAAGAATCGTCGCCTAAAAATGGGAATAATTTTTTGCTTTCTCGTAGATCGAGAAGAACTCATCTTTAACGCATTTTCTTCGGAAAATTCGCTAAAGAGGGGGCAAAATGTAGCACCCTAAAATTGGCGCAATAAAATTGGAATAATTACATTCACCTTAGTAAATAAATTTAAATTCAAATTTAACCTCCCAAACCGCCCGTTAACCGTCGAGAAACCCGTTTCCTCTTTTTCGTGCCATTTTTAGCAGTTGTTTTGACCGTTTGACGATATCGTCTCCGATCAGACGATATCGCCCCAGATTTGACGATTTCGTCTGGACTAGAACGTCCAGACGATTTTGTCGCAAAACTGAATTTGCATAGTTGGAATCCGTTCCAACGGGTCTCCAATCCGGGAAGAAGCGTGTCTGCGTCGTTGGGACCCTTCCCCCGTTGGAGATCTCCCAAATTGGGATGATCTCCAACCTCCCAACAACTATCCTATGCCTATTTAACTCTAAAACTTTTCCTTCCCCAACCCCTGGCTGAATTTTTATGTAAATCAACTCCCTATGCGCTAAAACACTTCAAATTTGCTCTTGCACTAGTCCTATATTAATTTTATTGCAGGTACACCACTGGTTTTCAGCCGGAGCCAGCACCTATCGCAGTCGACGAACCTGTCAAGATCGGAGGCGATCTCGTCAAATTCGGGACGATCTCGTTCTGATGCGAGACGATTTCGACTGCAGCACACATCGAGGCAATCAGTGCCTGGAGTTTGCTCTTCTTTCTCTTTTATCTGTCATTTTATGCTATAAATTAGATTGTCTATTCAGTTTTTATACTATATTGCATCTGGAGTTCACCCATTTTGTCTAGTTTGCATATTAAGATCATATTCTGCTATCTAAACACAGTGATTTGCATTTACTTTTGTTCTTGTATATTGTTCAATACTCATATTACTTTTTCATATAGTTTGCCCCTGTTTACAAAATAGAATTTCTTGTATTTCGCATCTGTTTGCTGTTTTGCAGGTCTCTGATGAATTCGTCTGACGAATTCGTCAGATTGCAGACGATCCTGTCAGTTTAGACGATTTTATCAAATTGAAGGCGATTCTGTTGAATTGCAGACGATCCAGACTGCTACAAGTAATCAGAAACTTCATCAGACTTCCGGATCAGGTAATCTTCATTGGCCTCCTGCAAATTCTCTGTTTCTGCTTTCTTTTCTGTTTTTTGTATTCATTTAAATTGCATTTTCATGTAGTTTAAGTTAGAATCATTCGGCCAAACCTAGGATGAATGTTTAAAAATAAAACGAACTCATCAAAACTCATTCCCAAAACCTAGGCGTGGAAACTACCGCCAAATGTTTCCTGGTGAACCCACCATCCGTCGAAAAATCACCAAAATGCACCTCCCTTGAGAGGCGGGACCTTCGCGAAGTCCTCTCGTCCGAGGTACCGCACCATCCTTTTCCCATCCTCCTTCTGGGTGCGGATCCAATAGCCTGAAGGTAGGGATGCGAAAAATTTGGAGCGATACAGCTAGTTACTCATTAATATCAAATGGAGGTTTTTTTTTAGGTTGAATTACATTATTTCCCTTATAAGGTGGTTTTAGAACAAAATATGGTTGATCCATATCATTTGGTTGAGTTGTAGGTATTGAGATTAAGAATTTTGAGTTTGAGCTTGTTTTCTAGTAATGGCTCCAATTGTAGCCACAATGTTGCTTGATTGATAGGGAATGAGAGGATCATCTTGAACAAGTTGTGATCTAGCATTTGATTTTTGTTCTATGGGAAGAAGTTGTTGTGAAGAAGGATGGGTTGTTATCATTATTTGAAATGGTTTCTCCAGACTTAATGAATATGTGATGGGTAGAATCGGTCCCGATTCATCTTCTGAACTATTAGAATGGAAGGAACTAATATCTACCTCAAATTTTGTTTCACTTTCTATATGGTCAAAATATGAGAATTGTAGTGTCCTTCCTTGAAATTTCTCAATTGTGATAATGGATTGAGTAGGCACAAATGAATTTTGCAAGAGTTGTAATGATAAGTGACTACTAATTATTCCCATATAACATGTTGGATGAGGCACAGTCTTATAATCTAGCTGATTTACTACTTCCTTACCATGGTTTGGTAATGGATTTTGGAAGATTTCTAGATCTTGATTAGAATTTTGTGCATGTTGTTTTTGTGGGTTTATTTGTGGATTAAATTTAGGTGGAGGATTTTCCACTCCAATATTTCCATTATCAATCAATTCTTGTACTAAGTGTTTTAACCTTCTACAAGTGTTGGTTGGATGTCCATCAACTTTATGGAAATAACAATGTTGGTCCGGTCTATACCAAGGTTGAGAGTGTTATAAAAAAATTCATATTTTACACCTACAATGTAGAAAAACAATGATAGAATAAAAAACATCAACACAAGTAACATAGAGATTTACGTGGAAACCTACAATGTGCATGAAAACTAGAGGACAATGTCAAATTCTCATTTTTTATTATTTTCAACAAATATTTACATTCACATTACATTCATGTCATAGATATGAAAGGTATCAAGTCCCTTTTATAGAGCATGAATGGAAGACTCTAAACTGTTTATTTCCTCTCCCAAAGAAAGCCTCCAAAAAATTGTTCATTTCCATGCAAAACTAAAGTGATTCATATTTCGTGTCCTAACATCTATCTAGGACGTCTACTTGCCTAGATGTCTAGCAACCTAGATGTCTAGTCTTCTACCTAGATTATTGACCTAGATATCTAGTAGCCCAGATGTTTTGTCTATTGCTTAGATGTTTGATCTAGACATCTAGCAGCCTAGAGATTTGGCCTAGATGTCTAGAAACCCAGATGTCTATTCTGCTACCTAGATGTCTGGCCTAAACATCTAGCAGTCCAGATGTCTGGTTTGTTGCCTAGACGTCTAGCCTAGACATCTAACAGCCTAGATTTTAGGTCTACTACCTAGATGTATAGTAGCCCAAACATCTGTTTTGCTACCTAGATGTCTAACCTAGATGTTTAGAAACCCAGAAGTCTAGTCTGCTTCTGCTAACTATACACCTGTATAATTACTTCACTTCCTAACATTCTCCCACTTATAGTCAATATTCAAGAATTCTTCTACCAAAGTTTTTCATTTAGTGCCAATTTCCCAATGCTACCTTTGTTAATTTTTTAGTAAGCCTAGAGAAGTTCTACACTACTCAAAATTCTCTACCTTAACCAACTTTATAAGCATATCCGCAAGATTCACTTTAGTGTCAATTTTCTGTAACAGGATCCTACCTTCTTCCACCATATTTCTTATAAAGTGGTACTTGACATCAATGTGTTTCATATGATCATGGAATGTTGGATTCTTCACTAGCTAAATAGCACTTTGGCTATCACAATGTAGCATAATTTTCTCCTGTATTACCTTGAAGTCACCCAACAATCACTCCAGTCAAATTACCTCTTTGTTGGCATGAGTTGCTACAATGTATTCTGCTTCAGTGGTTGATAAAGCCACAATAGACTACAACTTAGAAGCCCAACTCACCGCTCCTCTAACAAGAGTGAAGGTATATCTTGTAGTGGATTTTCTCCCATCTCTATCTCCACCATAATCAGAATCCACAAAACCTTTAACTTGTAAATTTGTTGATCCAAAGTAAATGGCAACATTTGAAGTGGCTCTTAAATATCTAAATATCCACTTCACCTCATTCCAATTCTCCTTACCAAGATTTACCATGTATTGTATGACTACTCCCACTGCTTGGGCAATATCCGGTCTAGTACTCACCATGGAATACATGAGGCTCCCTACTACTGATGAATACGGTACACAAGATATGTTTGTCTTCTCTGCTTTTATTCTAGGACACTGGTTGGAAGACAAATTTAAGTGTGGAATAATTGGGGTCCTAATTGGTTTTACATTTTGCATATTGAACCGCTGCAAAATATTTTCCACATATGACTTTTGACTTAACAAAATATTTCTTCATTTTTAGTCCCTGTGTATCTTCATCCCTAAAATTTTGTTTGCTACTCCTAAATCCTTTATTTCAAAATTCATAGCCAAAAGAGCCTTAAGTTCAATGATTTTCTTCATGTTGGGGCTTGCAACTAGCATATCATCAATATACAACATCAAAATAATAAAAATACCATCATCAAACCTCTTATAGTATCCACAATGGTCAGCTTCACACCTGCTAAAACCTTAGCTCTTCATGAAGATATCAAATTTCTTGTACCACATCCTGGGCACCTATTTCAACCTATACAATGATTTCTTCACTCTATAAACCAAATGCTTTTTTCCTCTTTCCTCATAACCCTTAGGATGATCCATATAAATCTCTTCTTTGAGATTAAAATGCAAGAAAATGATCTTTACATAAAGCTGCTCTAGTTCTAAATCTTGTGCAGCTACAAGTGAAATTAGAAATTTAATAGTAGTCATCTTCACAACTAGAGAGAAAAGTTCATTAAATTCAATACCTAACTTTTACACAACCTTTTGCCACTAAGCGAGCTTTATAGCATTCCAACAACACATCACTATTTTTCTTCACTTTGTACACCCACTTGTTTCCAACAATATTTCTTCCAAGTGGGAGATCCACAAGTTCCCACATTTTATTCTTGCAAAGTGCCTCGATTTCCTCCTCCATGGATTTCCTCCACTTTTGTGTATTCTCAAACTCTCTAGCTTCCTCAAATGAACTAGGTTCACCATAATTAGTTAACAAATAAAAAAAGGACTAATAAACATGAGAATACCTTTTCAAACACTTTTATGGATATGTAGATCTTCTAACCCAATGATCTATTGATTGTGGATCTTGGTCTTGTGATCATTGTGGTTGCTCTACTTGTTGTTCTACTTGTTCTACATGCTGATTAAAAACTTTAACATGCTAATTTTCACATTCATATTCATACATTTATACTTTAATTGGTACAACATTAGGAGTTTGTTGTACCTCCTTCCTTAGCATGGATGTTTCATCAACAATAACATCCTATATAATAATTACCTTGTGGGTAGTAGGATCCTGATGAGCACCAGAAATGCTCATTTTATATACATTATTAAGGGGCATCATTACTGGTTTAATTAGAATTAGAAATATATTTTTATTTAACTTATGCATATAATTGATATAAAATCTAGTATTATGCTTGATTGGTGTTTTTAGTGGAAACTGTGTATAAGTGTAGGGTTTACTACTAATCTGGTGTTTTCCAATCTACACCCCACTTGGACCTGGAAGTGTGCAAGAAGGAGCCTTACTCAAGTGGTGCCTTACTCAAGCAAGCACCTTAATCAAGAGGCACCTTACTCAAGTGGTGCCAATAAGGCACCTTACTTTGGCACCTTACTCTAGCACCTTACTCCAGTGCCTTACTTTGATTTCTTACTCTTGTGCCTTACTCTAGAGCCTTACTTCGGTGCCTTACTCTAGCACCTTACTTTGGTGCCTTAATCTAAACCAATCAATAGGTAGGCACCGTGAGGATGAGGTAGGCGCCTTACTACCATACATTGGAGATGCTTAAGATGACCAAGCTAGGTTTGACCCATTGATAAAGGGGCTAAGGAGGTTGTTGCACATGAATACAAAAGGAGATATATTTTAATCATGCATTATTATTAAAATAGAATATTTTTTTATTGACCTATTTATTGGTTGACCTTGTAAAGCTCTTAAAGCATTGTTTTTAGGATGCATTAATTTATATTTGTTTGTTACTTACACCTAAGTATTTCTATATTTATCATTTTGGTGAACGGACATACTTTAAAATAGCAAAATAAAATCTATGTAGAAACCAATTGTAACTAATCATGTTATGTGATTAAGATAGATTGATTTGTTATTGTAACGAGATCTAGCTATGCTTTATATAAAGACACAGGTCGTATGAATGAAGATGATTAATCTTACACAAATCATTATTTCATTAAGTTTCTTGTATAATTTATTAAGAGTGCAATTCCTCTTACTTGCTTAAGGTAAGCTCTATGTAATTAGTCGGGCAGACTATCTACGAGAGCTTGGGCCCACTCCCTGCAGTAGTCCTCCCCTGTTTTATTTTTGTATTTATTTTTTGTAGATTAGATTTACTATTTTATTTCCCATTTTATTTTAATTTAGTTTTGTGTGTTTGTTTTTCTGTACATTTAATTTCTCATACATTTACTTTCAACACTTTAATTTTAGTTGTAATTTATTTATTTAATTTTCTGCACTTAGTTTATTTGGTTTGGCTGAAATCAAAATGCACAAACATCCCCCACCAAACTAAATAAGGTACATATGGATTCATTCCCCCACACTGTAGGCATATACTATGCATGACACTCGTAAGTTTATGGACTTACCGGATTGATAATTTATGAAAGAGAAATGATTATTTTTTGAGACAATTTATGCTCACTATTTTGGTGTCATTGTTGGGGAGTGTCAAAACTGTAGTGTTATGATTTACAGGTCAGATAAAAAGCCTATTTAAAATTACCTGTAGATATTCTACCTAAGAAGCATGAGTCCACCAAGGGCCTTTTTACAAATCCAAAACAGTTGCGCAATTAGAGCCAAATCCCATAGGTAACAGTTTTAATTTATCAGATTCTTAGGTATAAACAAGAATGAACCTGATGTACCATATTAAGTGTAGAAGTAGCAATAAACTATGTTGAAAAAAATTAGAAAACTAGGCAATGAAGGAATTCCATCACATTTCGAATGGTTTGAAAATATCAAAGAAATAGCACAATTCAAGACTAATATAGTTGAAAATATTTAGGGATGTATTTTTATACAGAAACCATTGGGGAATTATGCCTCCAAAAGCTTAGTTTTAATGATTAAATTTTTTTTACAGGCTTGACACTTTGCAACATATTGGTAAATTATTTTAATGATGCAGGAAAAATGATAGAGCATAATTTAAACATCTTATTATGGAGTATGTTCTTCATTTGCACTTAAGGCGACCTGGTGAATCAAAAACTAGCACTTGTTTTTAAAAATACTACTATGCCATGGTTTATTCAAGTTTCCAACCCATAGATAGTCATTTTCTAGTCTACACAATTTACCATTACATTAAAAGAGTTTGGTTGTGAGGCCATGAAAGAAAATACTCTTCTCATTCTACAACATATTGTAGTGACCCCGGGAATGCACACACTGGTCACTTTTCTAAAATCCTACTTGAAATGCTTATTTAAAATACCAAAGATAAAATGGAAATACAAGAGGAAAAAGCATATAACATGAAATAACAAAATACGGATCTCTTTATTGATACTAAAGCTCGGTTACATGTTGGTCCCTCTTAGGGATACCCATTTTGATACTATAAATTACAAATAGGCAAGGAGTGCCCCTTTCGCAAAGAGGTGGTGCACTTATAAAATCTTCCCGGTTCCGCACATGGAAATGTATGAGGGCTTACATATGCCTCCTTCTCCAGGTCTTTTTCCTAGAGGGATCCCTTTTGCTCTTGTATGTTGTAATATTCGTCTAATGTACCTATGGCCCTACAAGCAATGAAACAACACACATTTAGGTGTCCGAGATTGCCTCCCTGGATGAGGTTGTTAGTAATCAAATAATGTAATGAAAATATGATAAAACTATGCCATGAAATCATGTAAATCTATGCTAATGATATAAGAAAACAAAATAAAATATGTTATGTCTATCTAAGCTAAGCCTACGAGACCATTGTCCAAGACAACGATCGCTAAAGTAAACCTTGCCCTCTTTGCCCCAAAGCTATGGGTCAAAGACTTTAATCTAATGTTGAAATAGTAGGTGTTATGCTCTTCTATTCATCAAAGCTCCGTCGTACACGTGATCTCAAAGATAACTTTTTGAGTCTTGAAAACTCTCCTCAAAAATATGTCTCTTTGATATGATCTCCTATATGTCTCTTTTATGATAAAAGATAAAATATCTCTGGATATCTTGGTGCTCTTAGGCTTGCACCTTTTATAGTGTGAAACCCTAGGTCTATGTCCAAGCCCTAGAAATAAATTTCTCATGCGTAGTGCAAGTTAGCATGAGAAGCTTTTGTCTATTGTCTATATTCGAAGGCTAGTTAATTGAAATCTAACTACCCACTTGAGTCTTCTATGCAAACTGGTCGTTAGCATGAGAAGCCTTTGTCCTTCATTTATGTTTGGAGGTCAATTAACTTAAGTCTAAATGCAAACTCAAACCTCCCATGTGAACTGGTTGTGAAAAGGAATGCAAAGACACTCCTGCTCACCTTTATTGCATGCAGACTACCACTTTTGCCTATGATTAGGCTTGTTTGTCGGCAAACCACTTCTTATGGCTTAGCCGTTGTCATTTGTAGTGGCTAAGATCTAGCCACTGTCATCTGTAGTGGCTAAGGTCTGGCTGCTCTAGGCTTGAGCAGCTAGGATCTGGTCGCTCTTGAATTGAGCAACCAAACTTGGATGGCTTGAAAAGGCCCCAAATGAGTTGTGAGAACCACTATTGATGCTTGGAAAGTCCAATATTATGTATTATGATCTTATGAGTGTGTCTATGTAAGTAACTCCCCTAAGCATTACACGATTTAGGTGTCTACACATAAAAATAGTTGATAAATAAGGAGATGATTTTCAAAAGACTATTTTAGATGTAGGCATGGGGGGACTCCACCTTCATAATTGCCACCAACAACACAATGAACATTTTTTACATTGTTCATAAAATAAAATAAAATAAATAAATATATAAATAAATCTTCTACTGAAATGGCTCTAAGATTAAGAGCAATTCAAAAACAGAGTTTTATTTTTTCTACTTGTCGAAAGATACTATCCTCTTTCCCAAGAACCAACTTGGTCTAGAAGGGAAATGATAAATCTCCAATCGGTAGCTAAATAAAATAGGGGAGGAGCCTAGAAGTAATCAGATGTAAAATATATGCAAGAAGCCACATGGTGCTTGAGCACGATAAATAACATGAATGGAGCTCATAGTGGCCAGAAATAACAACACATAAATCTCAACGAGGCATTTCATGAAAGCGCCACACCTGAACACCCGACACATGTTGTGGATGATGATGGAAATATTTGTTTTTATCTTCACTCTAGGAAATGGGGATCGTAGTGCTACTCTACTTATGCCTACGAAGGAAATAATTTAGAGTGGGAGATAATTTTGATTCAGACACATATATATTAGGTTGAAAAGAGTGACATGTTTAAGAGCACACAGTGAGAAAAAAATAAGGCACAAAGGTTAATCCCTGTGATGCATCCAAAGAGTTAGTGCTCTTAGAAAATTCAAAATTTGGATTAAAATATTTTTACGTGTTGCTAATGAGGAGCTTGGTGTTTCAAAATTTTGAGCTGTTGGTTGTCATAAATCCTTTCATAGTGGTACATGGAACATAATTTTTGCACACCAGGCTGCATAGTTACCTGGCTCAATTACAACCTACACAACCTCCACTTTTTAATGCATAGTGCCAATATTACAGTTTTTTATGGTAGCATTTCATTCTGTTAAAATATGTGGGAAATAAAATATAGAAAAGAGATAGTCTCATTATGGTGGAAGAGAACACCAAATTTCCAAAGATATGGTGAGGATTTGAAATCATGGAGAAATATGTTGTCACAATGCATAGAGTTTGTTATTTCTCACAAGTAGTTTGGTGGAGAAGACATTCCAGTACACAACACATTCAACCAAATTCTCAATATGGATCATTGACAATCCTCCAGTTTGGCCACCTAATTTCAAAATAACTAGCTCAAATTGTTGCAGTTGAATTTTTTATCTTTGATGCAGATGATGAAAAAAATGAGCCAAGATCTATTTTGGTCATGGCAGAACAGATGAAAAAAAAATTAGTTAGAATTTTATTTTAATGCCTTTAGTTTAGTTTTTTTATGTTTTGTAGGACAACATGAAGTGCGATATAGAAAAATAAGGAGATGTTAGTGAAGATTTTGTGAAGTGAGATTTATACATGAATTGACATTGACATGGGGGAGACACCATAACATACCAATAGTTTTTAGGAGCATCTTAATCTTTAGTAAGGTGCCTTACTCTAGAGGCATGCTCCAGAGGTAGATGCCTTACTCCCAAGGTAGGCACCTTACTCCCGAGGCAGGTGCCTTACTCCTGATGCAAGCACCTTACTCAAGCAGGTGCCTTACTCAATTAGGTGCCAAGTAGGCACCTTACTCAGGTAGGCACCTTACTCAAGTAGGCACCAAGTAGATGCCTTGCTCCTCAAGTAGTGTCTCAATGTCCATCAGTGGAGTCTCGCACCACTTAATGTCCATCAATGGAGGCACTTAATCATGGTTGAAAAAAAAAAGAGAAATAATAAAAAAAATGTTCAACTCTAACACCTTACTTCAGAGGAGCGCCTTACTCCAGAGGCACCTGAAATTCAAAAAAAAGGTTCAAGTAGGCGCCTTACTCCGGAGGAGCGCCTTACTCCGAAGGAGCGCCTTACTATGGCACCTTACTCTAAAGGAGCGCCTTACTCCAGAGGTGCTCGACATTCAAAAAAAAAGTTCAAGTAGGCATCTTACTCTAGTGCCTTACTCAAGAGGAGCACCTTACTCTAACCTTTAATCTAGAGGAGCGCCTTACTCTGGTGCCTTACTCCGGAGGAGTGACTTATTCTGGAGGCGCTCGATATTCAAAAAAAAAATCAAGTAGGTGCCTTACTCTAGTGCCTTACTCCAAAGGAGCACCTTACTCTAGTGCCTTAATCTGGAGGAGCACCTTACTCTGGTGCCTTACTTTAGAGGTGCCCGAAATTCAAAAAAAAAAGTTCAAGAAGGCACCTTACTCCGAAGGAGCCCAACATTCAAAAAAAAAAACTTGATGTCATGCGTCATGGGTGCCTTGATTTAAAAAAAAAAAACCTCATGAAACATGTCATGCTTAGCATAAAATTTTGTTTGCTTTGTAGGAAATTGTGAACTACATGCAAGCTATAGGAATCCTGAGAGCCAGGGCCTAACAGACATGGATGTCATGATTCCTATTTTTCCTACTTTTGTGTGTTGTAGGTAAAGTTCCCGCATGCAAGTTGCAGGTATCCTAAGAGCCAGGGCCTAACAGGCACGAATTGCACTAAACTAAATTTTAGTTTTTTTCATTTTCTTTCATAGGTGAAATGGCCTGATTGTACGAAAAAATAGGCATATTGGGATACAAGGCCTAAACCGGCTCAACATCCATGAACCTGCACATTTTTTTAGAGGTAGAAACTTGACTTTTTTCATCCGGAGGAGATAGTCCCCATATGGGCATAGACGTGGGCATTAATTTATCACAAAGTAAAATATACCCGCCTTTGTTCTTGTATGAAGCAGATGCTGATATAGCACGAGAAAATTTTTGGAGGGCCTGATCAACTCTATAATAATAGACACATCAGTGACTGTTGACTTCTCAATAGTAAGAAGGCACCTCGATGCATAATAAAGTGCCTTGATCTCATGGGTTTTTGGGCACCTTGATGCTCAAGGAGGTGCCCTAATCTCATGTATTTATGGGCGCCTGGATGCTCATCGATAGAGATGCTTAACTTTTATGAGAAATTATTAAAAAAAAATGATGAGAAGCCTTGCACCAAGGGTTCCTTGATGCTCATCGATCAAATACGCTTAACTTCCTTGATGTTCAGGAAGTACTCAAACTTATTCTCCCTAGGATGGGGGTGCATTTTGTTTATCAGTATGGGATCTGATGTTCAAAGGGTTGCAGACCTATTCCACAAAGGGACCTGTTACTGGTGACAAGGGCATCAAAAATTTAAGTAAGGGAGGATATGGGTGAACCATAATCTCTAGAAAGTTTAAAAAAAAAAATGGTAATCTATGGCTACGATGCTAGACTTGTTAACGTCCACAGTTACAGAAGAATATCTCAATGGGTGAGATTGAATAATATACCATTTGGAAGCCAGTGAAAATTTAAAACTGCATCATTTTTCAAATTTTCATGCTTAAGAAAAATTATGTCTTCATTGACTGTTGAGGGTCATTGACGGTTAATCATGATGTATTCAAATTACTAGTTTCACTACTGGAGTAGCAATGCTCAGAGGAAGAACAATGATGATTAGTAGTGTGGATGAAGAAGACAACCAAAAAAAGAAAAATAATAATAAAATAAAAATTCTCCAGGAGCACCAATGTCACAACAATCTCATTATCTAATACACCAGGATTACAGGTAGCATGAAGACATTTTACACCATCAGCATCATACAGATCAAAATCTACAAAAATCACCAGGTATGTACTGATTTTTCTATTAATTTTGTGTACAATTCTTTTAAAAATAATTTCTTTGCTAATATTAGTAGATGCCCCCTTAAATTCTCTCTATCAAAATCTCCCATCAAATTTCAAGCACATGACATGCCTTGGATATGATAAAAACTTCATTACCCCGAATATTTAAAAATAATATATATATATATATATATATATATATATATATATATATATATATATAAAAATAAAAAATCCAGTCGTAGCAATATGGCATAATCTCTAGTCTAGAGTCTAGAGGCAATCCAGATGGTGAGTTGCAAAGCTAAATAGCGGTTCAGGTAACTTTCACCATCGCCTGACTCTAGCTTGTATTTTGGAGTGGAATAAGAATGTTTGGTTCCAATCCAACAACGGATTCACAAAGGAACAAAATAAGAACATCCACTCCAATCTGGAGCAATTACAGTTTATCCCACATCACTTATCTTTATGTTGTAATTCTTGAGTGGGATGGAAATCCATGAAATTCTTACATAGTTGTGGGAGTGGAATGGCATTTGATGGAATTTCAAAGAAAATACAACGGATCGGAGTTATAATTATCTCACATCACCCTTTGGTTTGAAACTGAGTGGAACAACAATTTGTTGGAAGATACGAGGGAGTGGAAGAGGATTTTAAATCCACTGGAAAAAAGAAAATTATTATTATTATTTCGAGGGTTGTTGTCATGAGGATGTGACAATATTTAGGCATGGGGGGATGATGAGCACCAGAAATACTCATTTTATATACATTCTTAAGGGGCATCATTATTGGTTTAATTAGCATTAGAAATGTATTTTTATTTAAATTATGAATATAATTGATAGAAAATATGGTATTATGTTTGATTGGTATTTTTAGTGGAAACTATGTATAAGTGCATGGTTTACTACTAATCTGGTGTTTTCCAATCTACACCCCACTTGGACCTGGTAGTGTGCAAGAAGGAGCCTTACTCAAGCAGGTGCCTTACTCAAGCAAGTGCCTTAAGTAGTGCCTTACTCAAGTGGTGCTAAGAAGGTGCCTTACTCTAGTGCCTTACTTCAAAGTCTTACTCTGACACCTTACTCTAGTGCCTTACTCTGGTGCCTTACTCCGGTGCCTTATTCCAGTGTTTTACTCTGGTGTCTTACTCTGACCCAGTCAACAGGTAGGCACCATGAGGAGGAGGTAGGTGCCTTACTGCCATACATTGGAGACGCTTAATATGACCAAGCCAAATTTGATCGGTTGACCAAGGGGCTAAGGAGGTTGTTGTACATGAAGACAAAATTAGAGATATTTTAATCATGCATTATTATTAAAATAGAATAAAGTATTTTTTATTATTAACTGATTGATCGGTTGACCTTGTAAAGCTCTTAAAGCATTATTTTTAGGATGCATTAATTTAGATTTGTTTGTTATGTACACCTAAGAATTTTTATATTTATCCTTCTGGTGAATGGACATACTTTAAAATAGCAAATTAAATTTGTGTAGAAACCAATTGTAACTAATCACGTTATGTGATTAAGATAGAATGATTTGTTATTGTAATGGTATATGGCTACGCTTTATAAAAATATGCAGGCCAGCCGAATGGAGATGATTAATATTACACAGAACATTATTTCATTACGTTTCTTTTATAATTTATTAAGAGTGTAATTTCTCTTACTTGCTTAAGGTGGGCTCTACGTAATTAGTCGAGCGGACTATCTATGGGAGCTTGGGCCCACTCCCTGTAGTAGTCCTCCCCTGTTTTATTTATGTATTTATTTTTTGTATATTATATTTATTATTTTATTTCCCATTTTATTTTAATTTAGTTGTGTGTGTTTGTTTTTCTATACATTTAATTTCCCATACATTTACTTTCAACACTTTAATTTTAGTTGTAATTTATTTATTTAATTTTCTGCACTTAGTTTATTTTGTTTGGCTGAAATAAAAATTCACAAACATCCCCTACCAAACTAAATATGGTATAGATGGATTCATTCCCCCACACTACAGGCATATACTGTGCATGACACTCGTAAGTTTATGGACTTACCAAATTGATAATTTATGGAAGAGAAATGATTATTTTTTGAGACATAATTTATGCTCACCATTTTGGCACCGTTTTTGGGGAGTGTCAAAACTATAGTGTTATGATTTACAAGTCAGATAAAAATCCCATTTAAAATTACCTGTAGATCTTCTACCTGAGAAGCGTGAGTCCACCAAGGGCCTTTTTACAAGGCCAAAATAATTACTAGCACAATTAGAGCCAAATCCCATAGGCAACAGTTTAAATTTACCAACTTCTTAGGTAAATACGAGAATGAACCTGATGTACCATATTAAGTGTAGAAGTAGGAATAAATTGTGTTGTTAGGCAATGAAGGAATTCCATCACATTTCGAATGGTTTCAAAATATCAAAGAAATAGCACAACCCAAGACTGATATAGTTGAAAATATTTAGGGATGTGTTTTTATAAAGAAACCATTGGGGAATGATGCCTCCAAAAGCTTAGTTTTAATGATTGAAAAAAATTTACAGGATTTATGCTTTGCAACATATTGGCAAATTCTTTTGATGATGTAGGAAAAATTACAGAGCATAATGTAAACATCTTTTTATGGAGTTTACTCTTCACTTACACTTAAGGCGACCTGGTGAATTAGAAACTAGCACTTGTTTTTAAAAAGACTACTATACCATGGTTTCTTCAAGTTTCTAGCCCATAGATAGTCATTTTCCGACCTGTATATTTTACCATTATGTTGAAAGAGTTTGGTTGTGAGGCCATGAAGGAAAATACTCTTCTCATGCTACAACATATCAAACTAGTTGATAAAGAAGGAGATGATTTTCAAAAGACTAGTTTAGATGTAGGCATGGGGGGACCCCACCTTCATCATTTCCACCAATAGCACAATAAATTATGTTTAAATTGTTCATGAAAAAAAAGAAAATAAATAAATAAATCTTCTGCTAAAAAGGCTCCAATATTAAGAGCAATTCAAAAACAGAGTTTAATTTTTTCTACTTGTCGGAAGAGAGTATCCTCTTTCCCGAGGATCAACTTGGTCTAGAAGGGAAATGAGAAATTTCCAATCGGTAGCTAAATAAAATAGGGGAGGAGCCTAGAAGTAATCGTATGTCAAATATCTGCAAGAAGGCACATGGTGCCTGAGCACAATAAATAACATGAATGGAGCTCATAGTGGTCAGAAATAACAACATATAAATCTCAACAAGGCATCTCATGAAAGTGTCACACCTAAACACCCGACACATGTCATGGATGATGATGGAAATATTTTTTTTACCTCACTCTAGGAAATGAATCACATGATTGCAATGCTGCTCTAATTCTGCCTGCAAAGGAAATAATTCGGAGTGGGAGATCATTTTGATTCAGATGCATATGTATTAGGTTGAAAAGAGTGACGTGTTTAGAAGCACACGGTGAGAAAATAATAAGGCACAAAGGTTAATCCCTACGATGCATCCTTAAGCTATAAAGCTGCTTTTTTAGAAAAATCTTATTTGTTGCTGATTTTGTTTCATACAACTTTTCAAGCTTTTGCCAAAGGGTTTTCGTGGTCTTCTCTTTAGCTACATTGAAGAAGATAGAGTCTGCTAGGTAGATATAGATTGTAGAAATTGCCTTCCTATCTATAATTACCCACTCCTTATATTTCATGCTACTCAATTTACTTGTGATCCCTTTCAAGGCTTGAGCTTGGTCATTTGGAACTAGCAAATCCTCCACCTTCATCTTCCATCGAGTGAATTTCTTGCCATAAAATTTCTCAATCTCAAACTTGGTTATACCTCCTATAATTTTTGCAACTCCCAATCACATAAAACCTTAATATTTGATGTTATATGTTATGGAAAATTTTAGATTTTACACCTGCAATGTAGAAACACAATGATAAAGAATAAAAAATAGTAACATAAGTAACTTAGAAATTTACATGGAAACCTGCATTGTGTATGAAAACCACGATATAATGACTTATCCTTTTTTATTATTTTTAGTAAAACTTTAAATTCATGTGACATTCATGTCATAGATATGCAAGGGATCAATTCCATTTTATAGAGCATGAAGGGAAGACTCAGAACCATTCGTTTTCTCTCCCAAAGGAAGCCTTCACAAAATTGTTCATTTCCATGCAGAATTGAAGTGATTCATCTTTCATGTCCTAAATTCTATCCTAGATGTCTACTTACCTAGACATATAACCTAAAGGTTTAGTAACCTAGACATCTGGTCTGCTACCTAGATGTTTGAGCTAGACATCTAGTAGCCCAGACATCTGGTCTGCTACCTAGATGTTTGACCTAGATGTCTAGTAGCCCAGACGTTTGGTCTATTGCTTAGATGTCTGGCCTAGACATCTAGTCTATTGCCTATATGCCTGGCCTAAATATCTAGCATCCCAAACATATGATCTGCTACCTAGATGTCTGGCCTAGACATCTAGTAGCCCAGACATCTGGTCTGCTACCTAGACATATGACATAGACATCTAGCAACCCAGATGTCTCATATACTTCTACTGACTATGCACCTGTATAGTGACTTCACTTCCTAACAGAGAGGTTTCAGGTTATCGTATCTCTGGTAATTTTATTAAATCTCTTTCTACCAATTACGGTAATACCATTGACAAAGGTTGATTTAATCTTGTGAAGTTCCATTGTGAATGTTTTTGGGGTGCTTTTAACACAAACTTCTTTGTAGTTTCTATGGTATTAACATTTTGAGGGGATCTACTATCTGTAATCCTATCTCCTACCACATGTTTTTTCTTGTATTGATTTTTAGAAGACTTGTCTTCATCCTTATTTTTAAGTTTTCCTCTTATGATTAGGGTTTCTTCTACTCTTCTTACCAAGTCTATGACTTGATCAAAGGAGGTTACGGTAGCAGTACCTAGCTCATAAGATAATTATTCTTGTAAATTCCCAATGAATATTTCTAACATTTCTCTTGGAGATAAAGTGAAATGTATTTTGCCTAAAATTTTTCTCCATCAAGCCAAATTTTTTGTAAAGCTTTCTTCTTTTCCTTGTTTTGTATAAATCTTTTATTGTGACATGCCTCTCTATATAGGCACCAAATTGATGTACAAACAACTCCATAGTTTCTTCAAAATTTCTTAAGGAATGTGTTGGGAGTTGATAGTACCATTCTAATGCCATACCTCCTAAAATTTTTGGGAATATTTTTAATAGCAACATGTCATCATATGCAATTTCATGGAAAGAGGTCCTAAACATGCAAATATTCTCAATCGGATCTTCAATCCCTTTATAAATTGGTAAAATCGGCTTGGGGAAATGTTTAGGGTATGGTCTAGCGGTAACAAAAGGATCTAGTGGTTGGTTACACATTTCCTTATAGCTGTATGTAGGGTGATAAGGGTCTATTTGATCCAATCATGAAGCTAATTGTTGAACTATAGCTTCAAGATGATGTGGTTTCCCATTATGCTTATTCTGTATTACTATGTTTACATAGGGAGGATAATATGTATGTTGTGTTTCCGCATAGGGTGTTGAAACGGTAATACTATTATGCATAGGATTTGAAGTTGGAGGTTTAGCAAGCTTATAAGGAGGCATATTCTATTGCAAGGTTGGTTGAGAAGAATTCATGATTTTATTATTTTTTGGATGTTGAGACTTGATTAAATCAAGTGTTAAAATATTGGGAAAGAAAATTGTTATTTGTGGAAGAAGGTTATTTTTGGGTAGTAGTAGTGGTTGCAAAAACTGGTTTATGTTGTGATGCCAAAGTTGTTTGAACTTGGGTAGTACCTAAGGAATGATCGTTATGAGTGGTAGGTTGTAATGGAGTATTTTCCATATATGTCTCTGGTTTTGGGTGAAGTCAAAAAGTTGCTTCCAAGGTTGCTTTTATTGAAAAATCACCTCTTGTGAGTTGATCCTCTATTTCAAAGGCATTAGCGATAGAGGCTTGATTATGATTTAAAAATTCATAGAAGTGGTGCATAGATTCAAAATGCACATCCCCTTCAGTTCCCATTTTAAAGTCAAAAGGGTTGACTATTTCGTCTTCCTCATTTTTTTCTATTTTCCCAACTTGCTCTTCCTAAACTTCTATTTTAGTTTCGGTGTTTGGGTTTTCATTATCCAACTCCCCTTCAGAGTCAATTGCCACTTATTTGCCATTCCTTAAGGTTTTAGGAATATTTTTATGCTGTTTTATTCTCTCTTTTTTTACTACTAATTTTTTTGGTTTTTTGGTTATTTTTTTGTTTTGTTATTTTTTTGTTTTTAAATCAAACTAAATGGGCTTGTCTACCTAAGTATTTACAATATTTTTAGAGTAACAGAACTAATATGGTTTTACTCATCTTGAAATATCTTATAGATATCATTGATGGGCTCTATGAAGAACATAAGCTTATACTGAGAGGGGGGTGAATAGTATAAGATAAAACTTTTTACTTCTCAATCCAAATGATAACAACAATAATATCAAAGCAGTAAATAATGCACACATCATCACACACATGAGAGACATGATTTAACGTGGTTCACCCAATGTGGGCTACTCCACGGAGAAAATATTCCTTATAAAATTTTCTCAATGAATCTTTGGGAATCAAATCCCTATTACAATGTTTATGGACCTTTGTCCAAAGGAGACACCAATCCCCTATGCTCTGGTTTGTGGATATCTCTCCATAGGAGACCTCTATCCCCACTACTCTGGTTTGTGGATCTCTCTCCATAGGAGAACTCTATCTCCTCTACTCTG
Source organism: Wollemia nobilis (assembly GCA_028583015.1). Classification (NCBI taxonomy): domain Eukaryota; kingdom Viridiplantae; phylum Streptophyta; class Pinopsida; order Araucariales; family Araucariaceae; genus Wollemia; species Wollemia nobilis. The sequence continues at coordinate 6,797,222 of JAQPPZ010000690.1, read as the reverse complement.
GCTGGTGATCTTCTAGAAGACTTCTATCCCCACTACTCTGGCTTGTGGATCTCTCTCCATAGGAGACCTCTATCCCCACTACACTGGCTGATGGATCTCTATCCACTGGATACTATTGTCCTCTCTACTCTATCACCTCCAAATCCTACTCTCAATTCTATCTCAAATCTGCACACACTCTATCCCAAGTCTAGCACAAATATGCTCTAACTCTGCTCACAAATCTACACCAAACTCTATCTCAAATATTCTCTAAATCTACTCATAAATCTATTCTCAAGTCTTCTTAAATACTTGCTCAAATATATCCTCAAGCCTTCTCAAAATACTTGCTCAATTCTTTCCTCAAGCCTTCTCAAAAGACTTGCTCATTCATATTCAAAAGCACTCAAACAAATACTCAAATATTTCCAACAATACTTATCAAACAATCCTTTTCTCTCCACCTTATATTCCAAAATATTCACTTCAACAAAACACTTTAAACAAGGAATGATGTGCCCATACCTCTTTATTTGCTTTGATGGAGATATGTCTTCAAAACCTGTCTCACCAACAACCAATTCTTTTTGTGCCACTTCAAGGGTTAGATAGCAAGATTCTATCTCAAAAATATCCACATGAATTTTCCCTCAATAAGGTGCTCAATGAATTCTAAAAATAATGTTCTAGGACTCTTCTTTTGTTCTCAAGGATAATGCATTAAAGCTCAACAAAACTCTCTCAAAAATTTCCTTTTTATAAAGCAAGAATTACAAACAATAACATCACCCTTTACACCTTTTATCTCCCTCTATCATAAAATAATTTCCAATCTATTTTAATGTCCAAGAACAAAGAATTACAATTCTAAATAAACCATTTACAAACTTATCACTCCAACCTTTGCATTTAAGATAAATAGCAACAATACTCTTTAAAATATTATGCAAAAATTTATTTCTCCTTATACCTCCTATATGCCAAACTATACACCAAATCACATCTGCCAAACATAAAATATAGCCAACATTTAATTAACTTTGAGCATACCTTATAAAAAAATATTTCTTACTGGCGTAGATGGGAATCGACCCTCTAACCTCAAACTTCTAAGCGATAGCTCGACCGCTTATGCTAGCCAAGCGATTGAGACCTAACCCTTGGCCTCCACATTTTATCTCTTGCTGCCTCCGATGAAAATAAAATAAAACACTTCAAACGATGCTAGGGGAATCAAACCATAAACCTTTCCTTTGCCAACACCTTACTCGACCAACCACTTGGGCTACCAGCCCTCACTGAAACAAAATGTCTGTCACCTTATTCTTATCTCCTGCCCTTGCTCGACAAATGGGTTTTTAACACTTTTCCTATACTTCTTGATCGATTATTCTTGCACATTAACATTGGATTACTTGGAAAATAATTTATCTCCTCCCTTTTATATGCATTCAAAGCATTTTTATGATGTCGAGAAAACCTTTATTTGCCTTCATTTAAATTTGAATTTTGGCACCCTTTGCCAATTTCAAATTTAATTTTATATTTAATATAATATTTAACTTTGTTTAAATATTATATTATTTAACTTTAGTATTTAAACAATACTTTTGCATGGGGTCCTTCATCAATTTTTATTTTTCCTTTTAATAAGCCCTTTTGGCTTAATTATTATAATATTAAAATATTATAATATTTCTTTTCCTTTTAAAACCTTGGTGTAAACTTTTGTCTTCAACCTTTTAACCAACCTCTTTGGCTTATAATATAAAATATTATAACCATTTATTTTTACCAATTTTCTTGTATCAAAATGAACTTTACCTTGCACCAAACACTTGACATCAATGACAACATAATTACTCAAAATTTCCAACAATCTCCCCCTTTGTCATTGATGGCAACCCTTTTCTAAAAATTCCTTTTCCCTTCCTTTTCCAAATCTGCTCCCCTTGACTGAATGCTCTCCCCTTACTCAAATATCTCCCCCTTTGACATCAATGGCAAAGGGACTCCTTTGGGGCTAAATATAAGACTCTTAGCTCAGCCCCCTCCCCACCTCCTCTCCTTGAGGTGATTAATTTTGGGGTGGGAGTAAAACTACTCCCAATTTTCCTCTAAGATACTCAAAAGTTTCCTTTGGAAGTGGCTTAGTGAAAATATCCGCAATCTGTTCCTTTGTATTAACATATTCCAATCTGACTTGCTTTTCCATCACCTGTTCTCTCAAAAAATGGTATTTGATCGGAATGTGCTTGGTCTTGGAGTGCATCACTGGATTCTTTGAAATGTTTATAGCACTTGTATTATCACATAGTATGGAGATAGGATGATCATGCTCTATCTTGAAGTCCTTTAAAGTTTACTTCATCCATAACACCTGTGTACAACAAGCAACTACTGCAATGTACTCTGCCTCTATTGTGGATAAGGATATTGATGCCTATTTCTTGCTTAGCCAGGAGACTAAACAATCTCCAAGAAAGAATGCTCCTCCACTTGTACTTTTTCTATCATCAATACTGCCTACCCAATCTGCATCTGTATATGCTATGAGAGTGAAATTATCACTTCTGGGATACTAGAGTCCAAAATCCATAGTCCCTTTTAAATACTTGAGAATCCTCTTTACTGCCATTACATGTGTTTCCTTTGGTGCTGCTTGAAATCTTGCCACCAGTCCCACTACCTGCATTATATCTGGTCTTGTAGTTGTGACATATAGTAAGCTGCCAATCATAGATCTATACAATGTCTGATTTGCCTCAGGAGATTCATCATCTTTACTCAACTTGCATCCTGTAATCATGGGGGTACTTACTGGTTTGCAGTCTTCTAACTTGAATTTCTTCAACATCTCTTTTATATACTTGGTTTGTGAGAGAAATACACCCTTCTTTGATTGTGAAATTTGTAGTCCAAGAAAGAAGGACAACTCACCAAGCATTGACATTTCAAATTCATTTTGCATACTCTTTGCAAATTTTTGACACATCTTATCATTATTACCTCCAAAAATGATATCATCCACATAAACAACCATAATTAGTAAGTCATTTCCTTCATTTTTGATGTATAAGTTATTGTCCACTATTCCTTTCCTGAAACCCTATTCCTGAAGATACTTATCCAACCTTGAATACCAAGCTCTAGGAGCTTGCTTTAGTCCATAAAGTGCCTTCTTTAATCTGCATACATAATCTGGCTTATCAGTTAGGTTGAATCCCTCAGGTTGCTCAATGTAGACCTCTTCTTCCAAGACACCATTGAGAAAAGCTGATTTAACATCCATTTGATATACTTTGAAGTTTTTGAAACTTGAGAAAGCTAAAAATATCCTTATGGCCTCAAGTCATGCAATAGGAGCAAATGTTTCATCAAAATCAATCCCTTCAACCTGTGCATAACCTTTGCATACCAATCTTGCTTTATTTCTGACTACCTGACCATCTTCATTTAACTTGTTTCTGAAAACCCATTTAGTGCCAATTACATTCTTATCTTTTGGTCATGGGACAAGTTCCCAAGTCTCACTTTTTTCTATTTGATCCAATTCCTCATCCATTGCCTTGACCCAAAACTTATCTTCTCTTGCCTCATTGAAATCCTTGGGCTCAATTTTAGATAACAAAGAAATATTTGCATGCTCACTTGTTCCTATTATCTTCCTCCTTGTCTGTCTTTCATCTGGATTTCCAATAATTAGATCTCTTGGATGATTTTTCTGCACATACCTAGATGGAGTCTTAGGTAGTATTCTTTGAGTTTCTTCTTCTTCTGATTCTTCACCTAATTCTTCTTGGCAACTTTCTTCTTCAATTTCTTGAGCTGGTTCTTTTGACCCTGTCTGTTCATCAACTATCACATTTATACTTTCCATAATTGTATGTGTCCTCTTATTATAGCACCTATAGGCTTTGCTCTTAGTGGAATAGCCAAGGAAAATACCCTCATCACATCTTGAATCAAACTTACCCATATTTTTCTCTTCCCGTCTTATGTAGCATTTGCTTCCAAAATTTTTGAAATATTTTATAGTAGTTGGTCTCCCTTTCCAGAGCTCATATGGGGTTTTGTGATGATTTACTCTTACTTGAGCTCTATTGATGATATATACTATTGTATGAACTGCATCTCTCCAAAAACCATCTGAAATATTAGACTCATTCAACATAGCTCTGGCCATATTTTCAATAGTCCTATTTTTCCTTTCAACTACTCCATTTTGTTGAGGAGTTCTTGCTGCTGAATATTCTCTTTTGATCCCATGTTGTTCACAAAAATCTATGAATTCACCTGAAGTAAATTCTCCTCCTCTATCTGATCTTAAACACTTAATCCTTCTACCTATTTCATTTTCTACTAATTCTTTGAATACCTTGAACTTCTCAAAGGCTTCTGACTTTTCTTTTAAGAAGGCTACCCAAGTCATTCTGGAGAAGTCATCTATAAATAACATGAAGTAACTTTCACCTAGTAGACTCTTTGTCCTTGTAGGACCACATAGGTCAGTGTGAACTAGTTTCAATGGTTCAGATGACGTAAATTATTTTGACTTGAAACTTGTTCTTGTTTGCTTTCCATGCTGACATTGTGCACAAATTGTGTTTTATGGCCTTTTTATCTTGGGTAAATCTCTGACTGCCTGCTTGTTGCTTATTTTCACTATGTTGTCAAAGTTTAGATGACCCATTCTTCTATGCCATAACCAACTCTCATATTCTTGTGATAAGAAACACTTTTCTCCCTTAATCTCACTTAGCATGTAGAGATTGTTTGTAGTTCTATTGGCATCTGCAATGAGCTTTCCAGTTTTAGATTTTCTAATCTCACATTTATTTGGATGAAAAGTTACCGTGTGCCCCTGATCACAAAGTTGGCTTACACTTAGTAAATTGTGCCTCAATCCCTTGACATACAATACATTCTCTATCTTTGTTTTTCCATTATCTAAACTCAAAGTTCCTTTCCCATAGATTTTTGTTGAACCATTATCACCAAATTTTACTGATCCTCCATTGATTTCTTTAAGTACAAGAAATTTACTCTTGTCCCCTGTCATATGACTTGAACAACCACTATCAAGAAACCATTATTTTCTCTTATCTTGCACATGAAGAGTTGTTTGTACCAACATTGACTTCACTTTTTCTTACTCTTTTCTCTCTCTCCTAATTGTTGAGGTTGTATTCTTTTTACTTAATTCAGGAAATACCATTTTACACCATTTGGCCTTGTGCCCAAAGTTATTACATTTGTAACATATGATATTGTCATTCATGAGAGGTGCAAAAGAATTGAAATTTCTATCAACATTATCTCTCACATAAATAGTGCAATGTACAACTCTATGACCATATTTGTTACATGAAAAACAATAGCCATGGAAGAAATTTTGTAACCTGTTAGAGTGCCTTGAATAATATGGTTGCATGCTTCTTCCTTTGTTGTTCTTGTAATTGAATTTTGTCCATGGATCTTCTTTGCCTTCTTCCTTCTTGATGCTTTTGCCTTTCAATACATTAGCATAAGTCATGGGCTCTTCTTCTTTTGATATCTTTGTTCCTTGGGAGCTTGACTCCTCTTTCTATTTCCCTAACTTTATATCTTGTTGTAACTTATCCTTAGTCTTTTCAACTTCCTTTCTTAGAGAGACAATTTTATATTCCAATATTTCACATTCTAACTCTTTTGCCTTTAATTGTTCTACCATATCCTATTCAATTTTCCTTCCCTCTTCAAATTTTACCTTGAGCTCTGTGAGGTTTTGTAGAAGTTCCATCTTTTCTTCCTCATCCTCTTGGATTTGATCCTTCAAACTTGAATTCTTCCTTCTAACCTTTTCCAAGTTTCTAAGAGCAACAATAAATTCCTCTTTTATGTCGATCATGGCCTCTTCTCCATTTTTTGAGGTCATGTATGTTCTTGTGGGATCTTCCTTCAAGTTTTTAGGCTTTTCATGAAGGAACCTACTCTGATACCAATTGAAGAACATAAGATTATACTAAGAGGGGGTGAATAGTATAAGATAAAAATTTTTACTTCTCAATCCAAATGATAACAATAATAATATCAAAGTAGTAAATAATGCACACATCATCACACACATGAGAGACATGATTTAATGTGGTTCACCCAATGTGGGCTACTCCATGAAGAAAATATTCCTTATAAAATTTTCTCAATGAATATTTGGGAATCAAATCCCTATTACAATGTTTATGGACCTCTGTCCAAAGGAGACACCAATCCCCTATGCTCTAGTTTGTGGATCTCTCTCCATAGGATACCTCTATCCCCACTGCTATTGTTTGTGGATCTCTCTCCATAGGAGAACTCTATCTCCTCTACTCTGGTTGGTGATCTTCTAGAAGACTTCTATCCCCACTACTCTAGCTTGTGGATCTCTCTCCACAGGAGACCTCTATCCCTACTACACTAGCTGATGGATCTCTATCCATTAGAGACTATTGTCCTCTCTACTCTATCACCTCCAAAGCCTACTCTCAATTCTATCTCAAATCTACACACACTCTATCCCAAGTCTAGCACAAATCTATACCAAACTCTATCTCAAATCTGCTCTAACTTTGCTCATGAAACTATTCTCAAGTCTTCTCAAAGACTTTCTCAAATATGTCCTCAAGCCTTCTCAAAATACTTGCTCAATTCTATCCTCAAGCCTTCTCAAAAGACTTGCTCATTCATATTCAAAAGCACTCAAACCAATACTCAAATATTTCCAACAATACTTATCAAACAATCCTTTTCTCTCCACCTTATGTTCCAAAACATTCACTTCAACAAAACACTTTAAACAAGGACTGATGTGCCCATACCTCTTTATTTTCTTTGATGGAGATATATCTTCAAAACCTGTCTCACCAACAACCAATTCCTTTTGTGCCACTTCAAGGGTTAGATAGCAAGATTCTATCTCAAAAATATCCACATGAATTTTCCCTCAATAAGGTGCTCAATGAATTCTGAAAATAATGTTCTAGGACTCTTCTTTTGTTCTCAAGGATAATGCATTAAATCTCAACAAAATTCTCTCAACAATTTCCCTTTTCATAAAGCAAGAATTACAAACAATAACATCACCCTTTACACCTTTTATCTCCCTCTATCATAAAATAATTTCCAATCTACTTTAATGTCCAAGAACAAAGAATTACAATTCTAAATAAACCATTTACAAACTTATCACTCCAACCTTTGCATTTAAAATAAATAGAAAACAATACCCTTTAAATATTATGCAAAAATTTATTTCTCCTTATACCTCCTATATGCCAAACTATACACCAAATCACATCCACCAAACATACACTATAGCCAACATTTAATCAACTTGGAGCATACCTTATAAAAAAATATTCCTTGCTAGCATGGATGGGAATCGACCCTCCGACCTCAACCTTCTAAGCGTAGCGCTCGACCGCTTGCGCTAGCCAAGCGGTTGAGACCTAACCCTTGGCCTCCACCTTTTATTTCTTGCTACCTCCGATGAAAATGAAACAAAACACTTCAAACAACGCTAGGGGGAATCGAACCCCAAACCTTTCCTCTACCAACACCTTACGCAGGACCCACCTACCACTTGGGCTACCAGCCCTCACTGAAACACAATGTCCACCTCCTTGTCCTTATATCTGTCACTTGCTCGATGAATGGGTTTTCAACACATTTTGCTATACTCCACGATCGATTATTCATGTGCATTAACTTTGAATTTCTTGGAAAATAATTTAGCTCCTCCCTTTTATATGCATTCAAAGCATTGCTATGACGTCGATGAAAACCTTTATTTGCCTTCATTTAAATTTGAATTTTGGCACCCTTTGCCAATTTCAAATTTAATTTTATATTTAATATAATATTTAACTTTGTTTAAATATTATATTATTTAACTTTAGTATTTAAACAATACTTTTGCATGGGGGCCTTCGTCAACTTTTTATTTTCCTTTTAATAAGCCCTTTTGGCTTAATTATTATAATATTAAAATATTATAATATTTTCTTTTTCTTTTAAAACCTTGGCGTAAAATTTTGTCTTCAACCTTTTAACCAACCTCTTTGGCTTATAATATAAAATATTATAACCATTTCTTTTTACCAATTTTCTTGTATCAAAATGAACTTTACCTTGCACCAAATACTTGACATCAATGACAACATAATTACTCAAAATTTCCAACAATCTAGATCTTTAGGGCTCATAAAATGTTCCTCTTTGAATACGAAGCTCTCTTTCAAAAGAAGGAAAAAGTGAACGAGAGTGATATTCTTAGTTTTAGAAGTAGGAGGTTGAAACTGGATCTCATGACCAAATTCTCTAAAAATGACTACCCTAGGTGCTTTTTGATAGTGCCTTTTTTGTTCAAAGGCTATCTCTTTCTCTTCTAAGTTCACTAGGAATTTGTGGATGACTACAGACTCTTCAAAGTAACTTTCCAATGGGTAAGTTGTGGAATGAACATGGGCTCTTTTGTTCGGTAGCCAGCATTCGCAACTCCTCTTAATTTAAAAATATATGGAATAGTATTCTCCTCCTAAGGCCTTTGTTATGACTATCCTTTTAATTTTTTTCAACTCCTTCGCTCTTCTCTTAATGAGATCGAAATTTATCACAAATCTCCCCAATTTTCCCTGTTACTCCTAAAGAGGATATCAACCTATTTTTCTATGAGTTCTTTTCTAAGGTCGATAAGGGTAAAATATTTAACGCTAGTATCCACCATTTAAAACTTTTTCTAGAGATTTCTCTATTTTGTTTCTTTTTTTTTTTTTTTAGAAAAAGCAATGTAAAAGTGAAAAATAAAATTCAAAGCAAGAGTTGTTTTCTAACTACAAGTTTTTCTTCAAACCATTTTGCAAGTTGAAGGCCAAGTTTTCTTATTTTCAATTAGGCTTTTCACCTAGTTTCCCACATGCAGACACTTGGTGATGAAATCCAAGCCATGATAAAGCCCAAGCTCTTCCAGTCCTCATCCAGTTCACCGTGGGTAGCAATACACCTCAAATAAGTGCATGTTATTTTCCACGACTATGACGGTTGTTGGACTAGCCTCATTTTAAATATTGATTAAATATTTTAAGTTTTTTGGGTATAGGTGAAAGGATAATCCCTTTCTAAAGGTCGTAAACCTTCACTATATATTCCCATTTTTTTTGGACTAGCTGAAGCTACAAAAGAGTTTGTCGGATGTGGTTCATTTTTAGGATAATGTTTGTAAAAGAAAATAAAATGATGTGATGTGGTTCATTGAAAAAATTATCTATTTTATATGGTTTAATCTAAAGCACACAAATTTAAATGATATTTTAAATATTTTTAGTTTTTCAAACAAATAAAAAGCAATGAGATCAAAAAACAATGGTGTGTTCGTGTCGGGCTCACCAAAGAATGTAGACCAAAAAATTTTGCACCCCTTTCTTTCAAGCTAATGTATTCGTGCCTAAAAGGGGAGGGAAAATAATGTATCTACACCTTAGATGAGAAGCACTTGAGTTGTGCTCTCCTTGGTGTTTATCGACAAATTGGGTGAGGGTTCACTAGGAAACACTTTTTGTGGCGGTTTCCATGCCTAGGTAAGGTGGGTGTTTGTTGAATTCTTTTATGTGCACACACCTAGGGTTTGGTCAAAATGCAATTACTACCTAGCTATATGCTTTTTAGATTTCAATGAAAACAAAGTAAACAGATTCTAACTAAAATATTTATAAATATAACTATGATGCAATGATTTTGTAGATATTTGAAAAGCAAAAGATGATATTTATGCTAGCATGTTGTTTTTCTCTTTTTGTGTTTTATGTTTTGTATTTTTCCAAATCAATGTACTAGATGCAAAATGATATAAATTTTTTCAACTAATATGATAAATGCAAAGTATATTATAACTAAGCTTGTGTTATTTTTATATTTTCTTTTTCTTTGTGTTTTCTTAATTCAATATGCTAGATGTGATTTGATATAACTAGATCTATGTTTTTGGTCTTTTTCATTCTTTGAAGTTTCTTAACAAATGCACTTGATGTAAAAGTGATATATCTAAGTCTATATATTTTTGTCTTTTATATTTTTCAGCTAGTATGATTGATGCAAAGGAAAATGTAATTAAGTCTAAGTTTGGTTCCTTTTATTTTGAGTTTTTCAACTATTGTGATTGGTATGAAAAATGCAACTAAGTTTGTGCTTTGATATTTTTCCTTTTAAGTTTTCAACTAATGCAATTTGGTGTAAAATAATGTAACTAAGTTTGTGTTCCCTTTTGTGTTTTCTTTTGAACCTTTTTATTTTTAATAAATGCAATTGATGCTAAGAGTAATAATTCTAAGTTTGTATCTTTTTGTTCTTTTATATTTTCTTTCAAACTAGAATGAATAAAGCAACTAAGTTTATGTTTTGGGTCTTCCCTATTCTTTTGTTCTATGCAAAGTTTTATTAAATAGAATATTATGGATTTACATAATAGAAAAATTAAAAAAAAACAAGTTTAAATCCTTACCTGGTCTAGATGTTTGCAATCTGTCACTTTTTGGATCTCTGTGTATGTTTTTAGACCGGTTTGAATTTATTAGATCAATTTGGATGTCCAAATTTGTTCAAAACCTATAATTTTATAGCAAGATAGTAAAATTCATGATAAAGGGCGGGGGATATTCTTGGGTCACAGTCGATTGTGATATACAATAGTCAAATCCCCTCAAATCCTTAACAAATGTATAAAAAGTAATGGATCTATTGAATCTAATGCAAAACATATAAGTAAAATGATAGCAACACGATAAAAAAAATAACATTCATTGAAATAACAAAGCAAATGAATGGTGGAATGCAAAAATTAAATCAATCTGATAATCCCTTAACAAAATTCATGACCCCATCATAGGTCTGTATGTTTTTGAATCTGTTTGTGTGTTTTCGGATCGATCCGAATATATCAGATGAATTTAGACATACGAATATGTCTGAAACTTGTAATTTTATAGCAAGACATTAAAATTCATGATCAAGAGTGGGGGATCTTCTTAGGTCACAACTATTTGAGATATACAACAGTCAATCCCCTTAGTTCCTTAGCAAACTGTATAAAAAGTAATAGATTTATGAAACTAATGCAAAGCATGCAATCTAAATGGAAGGAATACAGTAATAGCAATGGAATATAGTAAGGTAATGAAGCTTATGAATGGTAGAATTCAAAATACGAATTGATATGTTAAACCTGTAACAAAAATCCTACCCCAAGCATAGATCTATACATTTTCGAGCATCTGCTACAAATTCAGATGTCTAAAAATTTTCAATGGCTAGATCTGCAACATATAATGGTTAGAAAAATTTTGGACTTATGATAAATTCATATGGATCCAAATTTTTAAAAACAATGCAAAATAGCAACTTTCTACTAAGGATAAAATAAATATAAGTTTACAGTAGTCATCTCCATGTTTGCCTTCTCCTGGAATGGTGATATGATATCAAAGTCTCCATAGAAAACCTACAACAAACACAAGAAACCTTTCTCTCCACTTAAGTTTTCTTGCAAAATCACCATTAGGTTTGTTTAGGAGGAGTTTGGGGGTTTTATAATATAAGGTAGGTCGAGGAATCAGGGAAGGAGGCGTAAATAGGCCAAGCAGTTAAGGTAAATTAGGAATTTCCCTATTCTAGATAAATTCAAATCATCCAAAAAATTTTAAAATCTATATTTGCCTAGATTAGCTTCGAAATCCCAATAACAAACCTAAATTAGGCACACATGGGATTTGGCCAAATTTGGACATCCAAAAATTTTGGAATCGTCCAAATTTGTCAGGTTTGTTTGAATTTCCCAAAAAAAGAGAAAAATGGATAAATTTTAATTTTTTTAGCACGAAAAATCAAGGCAAGGTTTTGGAGGGTGAATTTCATGTTGTTAGAGGATAACAACATGTTGTCTAGGATGGGGAATTTTGAGGTGTGTCAAAATTCCATGGCTACAAGGAGATCCAAAACAAAAGGAAACCAAAGATAAAGAAGTATAGGAGGTTGTTGAGGAAGATGAAGAACAAGAAGAAGACTAAGAAGGAGAAGGAAAGGAAGAGGTTGAAGAACATGATGAAGAAAAGGAAGAGACACAAAAAAGAGAGGATAAAACCATAGAAATATCAGATGAAGAAAAAATAGAAGATACTACTTGTTGAGGTATGATTTTGTCCAATTACAAAATCACCCTACAGTTAGGATCAAAATCCTCTCTTGCAAAGAAAACATATTTCTCCAAGGTTCTTCCACTTAATGTTTTTATGTATCATTAGTATGTATTAAAAATAAGTTCTTGAACTATCTCAATGGTTTGCAAGTAACTGATAACAAGGGGCCTGGAATTCAAGTATTTAACTTTAATTTCATCATGTGCTATGCATCCTTCAATCAAATTCTCCTTTTAATGAATAATAAATAAATTTACCTTTTGAGTTTAATCCTAAAAACTATGCAAACTTATTCTACAACTTCAAAACAATGGTTAATTAAAATGCTTTAAAGGATTTTAAAATAGATTTTAACTTAGCATTTTTAATTAACATTAAAATTCAATAAACTTTAATAAAATCAAAGTTTATAAAACTTTAATAAAATTAATTAAATATAAATCTTAATTATAAAGTCTGAACCTTATAATATTCAAATTTAAGGTTTTATTTAATATATATATTTGTTGATCCAAATATGAAATTGAAATTTAAATATTTGAAGAATGAACAAATGTGAAAATAATTAAACCCTAATTATAATATTTTGAACCTTAATAATTATGGAAATAGGGTTTAATGTAAGTTTTGTCTATGAACATTTTAAATTTTATAATATTAACCTAAAGTTCATAAAAATTTCCCTTTCGTGATATTTATTTCTCAAATATTTATTGAATTAAATATTTAAGAATAAATATGAGTCTCAAATATAAGGTTTGGATCCTTTGATAATTTAAAATAAAACTATAATAAACCAAACTCTTTAATGTAAATAGATATCACTTATGAATTCTCAACTCTATGAAATTAAAGTTGGAACCCAAATAATCATTTATCCTCAGTAAATTTATTTATTCAAATATTAATTAAATTTAACATTTTAATAATAAATAAATTTAAAACCTAGTTATAAAGTTAAACTTTATAAAATAAAACTAGGTTAAATGCTCACAAATTTAATTTTATTTTTGAAGGGAGCAGCGATGCGCGGGAAGGTAGCGGCGGGAGGGCACGGGAGAGGGAGCGCCAGCACTGTGAACCTGGGCACCGGCAAGTTGGAGGGCCGAAGCAAGGCGCAGGGAGGGCAGTCAGAGAATGGAGGCTCGACGGAGTTACCCAAAGATGGAGGCAGATGCGGGAAGGATCCGCCTGAAAAAGGGAGAGACTGCCAATAGAAATCGTATGCAGAGGAAGCGGCTTCTAAAACCCCAAATGGTATTTTCACTAAGGACCTCTTTTCGTCCGGGGATGAACTAGACATCCCGAAGGAAATCCTATCAAGTTTTGTTGAATTTGAAAAATTTACCCTAATCGGGAAGTTTATTGGAGGGCGTCCCCATATGGAGACCATCCGCAGGTGGGTGGCAAGAAAATGGTGGACCTTAGGTCATATGGAGCTGGCTACCCTATCCCAAGGTTTTTTTGCAATTAGGCTGAATAATACGGAGGATTACTGTAAAATTTTGGCTGGGGGCCCTTGGTTTCTGGGATGCAGGAGTCTCTTTCTCAGGAAGTGGGGGATGGATTTTAACCCCGAAACCCAGAGTATTAATATTGCCCCAATATGGGTTAGGCTTCCGAACCTTCCCCTTTTCTGCTGGCATGAAAATGTTATCAGGGGTATTGCCCGTTCCATTGGTGAGTTGGTCACCATTGACCCTCCCACTCGGGCCCAAACCAGATTTGACCAAGCTCGCTTCTGTGTCTTGGTGGATTTGGAGGTGAACCTTCCATCCTCCATCACTCTTCAGTCTGGAGGCTTCGTTCTTCATAAGCAAGTCATTAACTATGAAAATAGACTAGCATTTTGCCCCCGATGCAGTTCCTAGGGACATCTTCAGTCAAATTGTCCTCTTAAAAAGCTGGGGATGAAGGGTGGGGCTTCTGGAAACCCCCCGGAGTAAGAAGGAAAACAACCGACAGTGCCTGAGTCTCCAGATCCTTCTGGGGTTCTCCCCGAGTTGGACACCGTTCTGTGCAATGCAAGTTCCCAACTAGAACCTCAAGTGGAAAAGGATCAGTCTCCTTCCCGTATGTCTACTCAGGTTGATTTCCCTATTTGTCAAAATCAAAAGCCTCCCAAGTCCCTGCTGGAAGAGTATCTATTGGGCAAGAGGGACGAATAGCATGGCAACATTAGTCCGTGAAACACTAGAATCCGGAAGCAAGGGGTGGATTTCGGCTGTGAAAGAAAATAGGGGCGACCTCCTAACAAAGAAAGAAGGGATAAGGAAACGGCAGCAGACATTGCAAATGGATCCCAGTGGTTGCTTTTTCAAGAATATTCTGACTCCCTGGTGGGTGATTCGTCTATCCCAAAACCTCCCATCCAGCAGGGAAAGGGAGGCAAGAAAGTCTTTAAAGTGTCCAGATGAAAATCCTCTCATGGAATGTGAGAGGTCTTAACGAAGCGGCCAAACGTAGGGTGGTGGCCGATCTTCGAAAGAATTCTAACCCATCCATTCTCATTGTGCAGGAGACTAATTTTGATGCCTCTTGTTGCGGGCCAAACAAGGTGAATGGTTTCCTATTTTTGTCACATGCCCGTGCATTTAATTATCAACCCAGGGAGCTTCGTAAACTTGCGAAGAGTCGAAATTAGGTTACTACAATACCATTGGAGGGTGAATCTGCTAATCCTACGTTTGGGGGTGTTCTTGAGATGGTTGTCAATCATTCCCGCACTCCTCAATAAATTACGTAAGAAGAACAAAAATAAATCTATAGAAATAAATCATGTATACATTCCTGGAAATAAACCTACTACAAAATACTGGAACTAGTAAATTAATGAACGTTTCTATGAAAGCAATAAACTAATTAAAATAAATAAACAAAAAAGAAATGGGGAAGAAATACTGGCTTGGAGTGGGCCCAGGCTCCAGCAGATTCCTCCCGATCGAACACGCGCTTAGAACTTCTGGAACTGGAATATATTTATCAACGTATTACAATCTATCTTCTGCAATTCGAAATGGATCTTTATTAATTATTTCTATATATCTTTCAGAATGATCTGCGTGTGTTTATATAACACACCCATAGAACTTCTATTACAAAGTGGTTACAACAGTCGATTCTTCCCAGACTAATTTAGAATGGTCGGCGAATGCAATCGACGTCTGGCATTCTATTAGGAAGGCGGCGTGTTCATTTCGGTTCGTGCTTTGCCTGGCATCGGTAAGACGTTTGGGTACGTTAGGTGCTATCTCCAATTTAGCTCTGCATGATGTAGAGCTGGAACTGCACTAGTCGTTGCCGTCCACGTCGTTCAACTCTGGTCAACGGGCAAAGAATCAGTGGCGCCTTCCGGTTGTAGGGAGGGCTTGCCTTCTATTAGCGCCTTCCGATTGTAGGGAGGCGCTTCCCTCTATTAGCACCTTGATGGAGAGGCACTTGCCTTTGGTTGGGACCTTTCGGTTGGGGAGCTTTTCTTGGAGGCGCTTGTATTATGGCGCCTTCACTATGGGAGGCGCTTATATTCAATTGGTGCCTTCGATGAGGGAGGCGCTTGTATTCAATGGTGCCTTAAGGGAGGCGCCTGTATTCAATTGGCGCCTTCAGCGGGGAGGCGCTTGTATTAATGGCGCCTTACAGGGAGGCACTTGTTCCCTTGGCACCTTTCGGTTGTAGGGAGGCGCCTATGTTCTCTTCATTGACTCCCGATGAAATAAAGTGCCAGGTCCATCAAAAGGACCTCGACCATTCCAAATCTAACTAAATCAACTGCAATTCCACAAAACATACTAAAAGCACACAAATTAGATAACACGCATAATTATATCAAATATCTATATAATCATTTATAAAAGTATGCAATCCTTATTATATGACTGCATATTGATCCAAGAAATATGTACAAAATATGAGCATTTATGGTGCTCATCATCCCCCATGCCTAACATATGCCACGCCCTCATGGCATCCAAACTATAGGTAGCCCTCAGACTTTTCATCGTCGCCATCTCTTGGAGGATTCGGCTGCCCCTACGGCCCGAGTCTATCTTTTCGTGCCGGCATGTGAAGGTGTGGTTCGCCTCTGCCTATGGGAAACTATGGTTGTTAATTGTCCCCTTCTTGTTCTGGCCGCTACTGGTGGTGGTCTAGCCAGCGTTGTTCCTGTCGATTGAAATGCAGCTTCGACAGCTTGCCAGAGGTCGTCATCTGGAGGTTTGACCACTGCCAGAGGGATATCCGAGTTATCCTCTCTAGAAGGCACTACTTGGGCCTTGTATAATGCGGCCACTTCAGGGGTAAGCCCTGCATTCTCCTTTGCAATTGCAGTGGCCTCCAATTGTGGGCCATATACTCCCCACCGTTCCAAGTACCTCCTCATCATGGAAGGCCACCCTCGGGATGAACCATAGATGTCCCAAAACTGGTTGTCTTCTCGGATTGACGGATGCCAGAATCTCCTTTTATCCTCGAGGATGCCTTCCTGGCCGCCTTGGCTGCTTTCATTTCGTTGCACAGTGCTCAAAATATTTTTGCCTTTCGACGAATGGTTGCATGTCCCATTCATCCTCCTCTGACTCGACGAAGGTCACTTTCACCTTCTGTCGAGCCGTCCTGGGCCTCTTTGCCTTGGCCTCTACAGAAAATGTGGTGGCTCGGACAGGGGTCTCTTCTTTCTCCTTTGGGGACTTCTCTTCACTCTGAAGGATCGGTGTGCTGCTATCTTCGGGGGTGATCCTTCATCCTCCTGTCTTCCTGGTGTCGACCCCTCAGGCTCTTCTCCCTCTTCAGGCCTGGGGAGGTCCTCTGTATCCTCTGGTCTTATCTACTGCTGGAGGCCTTCGTCCTGCTCTGTGTCACTCAGGACAATGACAGGGGGCATCGTAGGACTTCTTTCATTTTCACCCCTAAAAATAGAGGAATCCTCCCCTGCCTCCGGGCTGCTCTGTCGGGCGTCCGATCGAATCTCCCCTGAAGAGAATACTCGTTCGACGGATGTGGGAGAGTTCGTCGGCACTTCTTCTCCCAATCAGTCTAGTGGATGCCTCCTGTCTTGTTGTTCCTCTGTCTTGAAGTATTTGATTTTCCTCCAACTGCCGGACCAGCTGCTCGAGCTGAGCGATTCGTCTATCCTTTTCCTCCAATTCCTTTTGATGCTAGTTCTGGCAATCTTCCAGAATCTGCTGTGCCATCCAACAATCGGTTTCCAGTCGAGCGCCTCCTCCAAGGCCGCATCGATCTGGTCGTTGCTCCCGAAAGTTCCTTCATTCCGTGGGCTCTGGTTCGTTAATTCTTGGAGGGTTTGGGCGGCAACGTCTATCTCTGTGTCACTCTATTCTTCCTCTATCGAGAGGAATCACCATAGACGTTTCCTCCTAGGAATTGGTTCGTCTTCACCACCAGCGAGTGGCGCTCCTTCCTCCTCATACTCGGGCATTGGGGAATGCCCTCTATCCTCTATGTCTGCGGGCACTGGTGACTGCTCTGCTCCTCCTAGAAAATAGGGCAATGCCAATTGCCCGATGTTTGCTATCTCCTCTGCAGGGATGCTTCGCCTTGCCCTAATTTGGCAACCGCATTGTGTTGCTCTATTTGGCCGCCATCTCCCTCTGCGTCGCGGTTCTGTCCTTGTGCTTCTGCATGGCGGACCAATGCCGATATCAGCCCATGGTGGGCTAAGGCGGATGGTGCCCCTTTATGGTATCGAGCCGCTTCATCTTTCAGAGCACTCGCTAGGTAGAAAGGTATATTCAATTTCCTCCCATGCACTAGGTGATTGAGGAAGTGCACATGATTAAGGTGCAGATGGGTATACTTCCCTGTGCATGTGAAGAATCGAGCAATCTGCTCGAACATCTTTCACATATTCATGGGGAGACTATTTTTGAGTAACCCCTTCCTGTCTACCTGCACATTTCCTCCCGACAGTAGTATTTCGGCGTATACTTTTAACACTCCGCCCTTGTATATACATTCCCCCATGAGAGGCAATCCAGTCGCCTATGAGATGAACTCAGGGGTGACTAGAATTTCCATCCCTCGTACTTGGGCCGCATCGCCCCTCAAAGAGGTGGCAAATTCTCTAGCTGCCTCCACGTCCTGGCCCTGACTGACCAGGGTGCAGTATTCGAGCCACCCCTCGGCTTCGAATTGGGTCTTTACTGCCCCTCTGATCCCATCTGTGTCATTGGGTTCATTCTTCTTGATCGCGTGATTCTTAGACCTTCCTCCCATGGCGCCTTCTACTGTATTTTTTTGTCCTTCCTTCTTCAGGAAGGCGCCTTCTTATAGAAAAGATGCCTAACCCTAGCAGTTATGGAAGGCGCCCTCTCATTGGTACACGTTTTTGGCTATGGGGGGTACGATCTCTATGACAGTTGTATTTTTTTTGGTACTACGTATTTATAAATAATTATATAAAATATTTGATTTAATATGCGCGTACCTGATTCGGCATTCCAGTTGTCATGGTAGCCGTTGATTTGCTGACTTGTGACACGAGGGAGGGGTAGATTTGATGTCGCTTATTCGTGCGATGCTTCGTTCGCTCGAGGCATCTGGTAGATGTAAATGTTGCACGTGGGAGGCATTCTTTGGTACCTTCCCCATGTGGATGGTGTCCATGTAGCGCCTTTCCAACGTTGTCGGTGCTCGTCTTCGAACGAATGCGCCTTTCGGTGCCTTCTGATTGGTGGGAGGCGCTTTTGCCTGCATGCGTCTTCCCAATGTGGGGGGCGCCTCCTTCTGGTTCATGCCTTCCCGATGTTGGAAGGCGTTCGTCTTGATGAATGCGCCTTCCTGATGTTGGAAGGCGTATTCGATGGATGAATGCGCCTTCCTGATGTTGGAAGGCGTATTCGGTTATTTTTTTTTTTTTGGTGCCTTCCATCCACGGAAGGCGCCTATATATATATATATATATATATTCTTTTGGATGGGCGCCTTTCGGATGTAGTAAGGCGCCTTCTTATGGACTCTGTGCCTTCTGACTACAGTAAGGCGCCTTCTTCTAGATGGGCGCCTTCTGAATGCAGTAAGGCGCCTTCTAGATGGGCGCCTTCGGATGTAGTAAGGCGCCTTCTTCTGGACTTGGTGCCTTCTGGATGCAGTAAGGCACCTTCTTCTGGGATTGGTGCCTTCTGGGTGTAGTAAGGCGCCTTCTTCTGGATGACAATTTGACTGGAAAAAAGGGTGATCAAGCCTTCCCGATTTTTCATCGTTGCCCAGATTCTATCTACGAGCCGGTGTCGGAATCTTGAGCCGAATCAGGCCTGGTTTCCCAGATACCTATCCCTCGTCTTGTCAGGTCCTCCACCTACAAAAAGCAACCAAAAAGAAAGGAAAATAAAGGCAGTTAGACGCGTTCCGTGCCTGTTAGGCCCTGGATTAGGATGCCTACAGCTTGCATGCGGGCGTCGTCCCTACAAAAAAACACACATTAAAAAAAACTATAACTAACTAAACAAATTGGGTGAGCACTTTCGTGCCCACCATTTCACCTGTGAGAGTTCGGTCCAGATCTAGCAAGATGGGGTCTCCCCCATGCCTACTCTGGATTCCACCTGTAATGTTTCGGACGTATTATAGGGGCGTAGTCGGTGGCCATTGACTATGAACATGGTGTTGCTGCCGTCAATTGTCTTAACGTGCACAGCCCCATTCCTAATGAGCTCTGCCACCTCATACGGCCCCATCCACCTCTGCATAAGTTTGCCCTTCCTTTCCTGGAATCGAGAATCGTACAATAGTACCCATTCCCCTACCTAGAACTTCTTTAGCTTGATGTGGTTATCATGCCACTTCTTTCTCTGCTTCTGTATAATCTCTGTCCTCTGCAAAGCATCCAGTCGGATTTCGTCCAGCTGATCTAGCTGGCGAATCCTCTATTTTTGAGCTTCGTCCAAGCTCAAATTTAATTCTGAAGCCGTCCTCGAGTTTTGATTTCGAACTCGATGGGCATCATCGCATTTTTTCCATAGACCGGTTGGAAAGGTGTGCATCCTGTGGTGGATTTCCACGTGGTGTTGTATGCCCAAACTGCCTCCGGCAACCGTGTGGCCCAATATTTCTTGTGTTGTTGCACGGTTTTGGTCAGGATGTTTTCTATCTCCCTGTTTGTCACTTCTACTTGCCCGTTCGCCTGTGGATGGTAGGGCGTGGTTTTATTGTGCCGAACTCTATACTGCTCCATCAGCTCCTCAATCAATTTGGAGGTGAATTGGGGCCCTTGGTCTATTGTTATCTCTCGAGGAACCCCAAATCATGTGAAAATATGGGCAAATAAGAAATCGGCGACCGTTCTTTCCTTTGAGTCCCTTAATGCCTGCACTTCCACCCATTTGGTGACGTAATCCGTGCGAGACCAGAATAAACCTCCTTCCCATCGAAGGTGGATTAAATGGTCCCACGAAGTCCATGCCCCATTTATCAAAAGGTTCCAGGTGTACCTAGGGCTACAAGGGCATTTCATCTCGGTGGGTTGGTCTACCCATCCTCTGGCACTCGTCACACTTGTTGGTATATGCTATCGCGTCCTTGAATAGAGTGGGCCAAAAATACCCAGCCTACAGGATTTTGTAGGCAGTTCATTTCCCTGCAAAGTGTCCTTCGCATGGCTCATCGTGACATGCCTTGAGCACTTCTGAAAACTCTTGTTTTGCTACGCATCTTCTTATAATTTGGTCCCATCCTATTTTAAATAGGAGACCATCCATCCAAAGGAATGATGCGCTCTTCTCTATGACCGCTTGCTTTTCTCTGTAGGAGAGAGCAGGTGAGGTCCTTCCGGTGGCCAAGTAATTGGCTATGTCTGCATACCACGGAGTTTGTTCACTAATAGCGAATAGATGTTCATCCAAAAACTGATCTTCCATTGCTTGATGATCTGTTGGTATCAATCTGGATAGAAAATCTGCCACGACGTTGTCCTTGCCCGGTTTATCGACTATAGTGATGTCGAATTCCTGCAATAGCAATAGCCATCTGATAATTCTACCACCAATGGCCGGCTTGCTCATCAGATACCTGATAGCCGCGTGGTCCGTATGGACGAAGACCTTGTATCCCGTTATATAGTGACGGAATTTGTTTATTGCATGGACAACTACGAGGAATTCTTTTTCTGTCACTGTATAGTTGAGCTCCGCTCCTGCCAAGTTTTTATTGACATAATAGATGGCATAGAATTCTTCGTCGTCTTTCTGCCCAAGGACTGCTCCGATCGCACCGTTAGATGCATCGCAGTAAATATGGAACGGTATGGCCCAATTCGGTCCTCTCAAGACCGGTGCAGATATCAATTTTTCTTTCAGCAATTGGAACGCTTCTTCGCAATCTCCCGTCCAATTGAACTCTACGTCCTTAGAAAGTAGGGTGTGCAGTGGTTTGGCAATCTTACTAAATTTGGCGATAAATCGTCGGTAGTACCCGGCTGATCCAAGGAAACTTCTTACCTCCTTCTACGTTCTGGGGCTAGGTAGGTCTCTGATGACCTCGATCTTCCTCTTGTCTACTTTTATTCCTTCTACAGAGAGGTGGTGTCCCAACACGATGCCTTTCTGCATCATCATAAAACATTTTTCATTACTTAGGGACAAATGATTTTCCTTGCTTCTGTCGAGCACTCTTTCCAGATTTGTCATTGCCTCCTCGAAGGTTTCTCCATAGGCGGTGAAGTCGTCCATGTATACTTCCACCCCGTCTCCTATCATATCGAGAGAATATGCTAAGCACCGCCCTTTGAAAGGTGGTCGGTGCGTTGCACGGTCCAAAAGGCAATACCTTATAGGCAAACGTTCCCCATGGATGGGTGAACGTTGTTTTATCTTGATCTTCTTCCCCTATCTGGATCTGGTTGTAACCACTGAAACCATCCAGAAAGGAGAAGTATTTTCTTTCTGAGAGTGTGTCCAAGACCTGATCGATGAACGGGAGCGGGAAGTGGTCTTTCTTAGTCGCCTTGTTCAACGCTCGGTAGTCCACGTAGATCCACCATTTCCCATTCTTTTTGGGGACCACCACTAATGGTGATACCCATTCACTATCAAAAATTGGATATATGAATTCGGCAGCCAGAAGTTTGTGCAGTTCTTCTCTGACAATGTCTTTCATTGTTGGGTTCATCCTTCTCTGTGGTTGCCGACTAGGAGTTGCCTGGTCATCTAAGTAAATCCGATGGGTACATATTTTTGGGCTGATGCCATGCATATCTACGTAGTCCCATGCAAATGCTTGCTGGTGTTTTACCAGAAGCTCTTCCAATTTTTCTAGCTGTGTGGGCGTCAACTTGCTGTTGACGTTTAATGTCCTCCCTGGCCCAACGTGTATTTGTTGGATGTGCTGATCTTGGGCGCCAGTCAACGGTGATCCAGGTGCGGGGGTGGATGATTCTCCATGGAGAAACTCCATGATAGCACCATCCTCGTCCTCTTCTGCCACCTCCTCCAAGGTCATCATCGGTTGGATTATGGACAACTCCGTAGTTCCATGCTCGGTGATCCTGGGTTCTTCTGTCGAGTCCATAGACTGAGTTGGCGGTGAAATGGTCAGCCTTTTGATGTTTTGCCCATTGGAGATGGTCATTAGCCCATCCTGGCAGCTGATGTAAGCGTCAGTTGTTGCCAGCCATGGCCTCCCCAAAATGAGCGGGTAACCGCCCAGCCTGGTCTTGGTTTGCAAAACTAGAAAATCGGTTGGATATTCCCATGCACTTATTGTTACGATCACATCTTCCAGCATCCCTTTCGGTGATACGGTTGATCGATCGGCTAACTGCAGCACTGTCATGGTTGGCTTCAGGTTCGTGAGCCGCAGCCTCTGCATGGTCTCTTGAGGCATCACGTTGATGGCTGCCCCGAGGTCAACCAGTGTGTTGGATAGGGAATGTCCTCCAATTTTTATGGTCGACCCTAGGTTGCCTGGATCTGCATACTTTGGATGATGTGTTCTACCCATCATTAGATCTGCCAGTTTACCCATGACGTTGATAGTCTGGGTAGCTTTTCATCTCGGTCTCCTTAGACACATTTCTCTAATTGCCTTGGTGTAAATGGGGACATCTCGAATTGCTTGAAATAATGGGATTGTCATCGTGAGATTCTTCAAGCTCGACAAGATGTCGAATTTTGGTGTGTTGTTTTTCTTTGTTCCTACGATCGGCTAGGAAATGGAGCCTCCGCTCTCTCAAGTGCTTTTCCTTCTTCTACAGAGGTGTCTCCTCTATTTTTGCCTCCTCTTCTACCAGTGGAGGTATCTCTACTATTTCTTCCTCCTCTTCTACCAGAGGTGGTGTCTCTACTCCTAGCTGCCTACCTGATCTAAGCTGAATATTGTACATATGGTACATCTCACCTTCTACGTTGTATGTCGGTTGATTTACTCTGTTGTTCGGGTTTGCTGTCGGTTGTCTTGGTAGTTGCTAGGTCTCGCTGGCAATCTTGGTAAGTTCTGTTGGATGTGAGCAGGAGCTGCATTCTATGGAGTTTGATTCCATGCATTGTGGCCTCTCCATTGCTGCCCAGGATATGGATATGGCATCCATGGCTGCTGATTTGGGAATGCTGTTGGGGGTGCGTTCGTCCAGGGTGACGGTCCCCACCACCCCATATTAGGTGGTTGAGGGGGTCCTTGGTGCATGTATGACCCTCCCCCATATGTTGGCATTTCGGTTGGTATATTCCCCATGGGGGCTGTGGCCAACTCTTCCTATTGCCTATGAAGTAGGCCTCCGTGCTCTCAGCCGCTTCCTGGTTATTGGGCAGTTGTGGGCACAATCGAGTTTTATGATTCAGCCTACAAACTGTGCATACTCTGACCTTGTTTTTTGGGCATGCATTCTTTGCGTGCCTTCCTCTGCATTTTGGGCAGAAATAGGCTAATGTTGCGTCATTTTCTTGTTTCTTCTTTTCTAACAGTAGCGTATCCATCTGCAGTGCTAGAGATGAGAGCATTTCGCTCTTCAAATCCTCCAGCATGTTGCCTATCTCTATTTTGGTGACTGAAGCAGTCGCCTTCATGGTCCTGGGGGTGATTTTGCCTCGCCTTCTCGAGTAGTTCCGGCATAATTGTCGGATGTCGTCCATAGCATGCTGATAGACATCACCTCCAGAGATCATGTTGAGAGCCTCCAGTGACTCATTGGTAAGTCCCCTCAAGAAGATGCTTTTGAGGGACTTATCGGATAGCTTCGAGTGAGGGGACCGTTGAAGATTAAAGGTGAATCTCTCCCAATACTCCTCGAGAGACTCATCTTCTCTTTGTGTCATGCTCAGGACCTCCTCCCTGGAGTCTCTTGCTCTCCCGAAATCTTGATATTGCTCTAGAAAGAGCGTCTTCATCTGGTCCCAGGTGGTGATGTGTTTGTCTCCCAGACCGATGAACCATCGTAGAGCTGCATCGTCTAATGTAGAAGGAAATAATTTCAACTTCTGCGCATTTGATTTGTAATCCACAGACCTGCACAAAACATCAAACTTGAATAAAAATAGGTCAGGGTCCTCAGTCGGGTGTCCTCTGAAGGACGGGAGGTGAGCAGGGGATATGTTTTTCATTTTGGTATCTCCTACTCCCTCCTCTATTGGGAAACTAAAGCCGAGATGAGACTTCATCGTTATCTACCATTTTTTGGGAAATGTGGTTTCTAATGCAACGTTTATGGCCTTTCGGTCGTTTAAAACTTTTTGAGTCAATGCTCTAAGGTTGTTTGGCGAGATCGTCTGATCCTCCATAGCCTTCCACAATAGGGCTTCCTCTAGAGGAGTCCTATTAAACAGGGGATTTGTGATGATTCGTTCTTCCCCTTGTTGATGGGATGAGGCGGCACTTTGCACAAAGTGCGGTTCCTCACTCCAATGGATTGCTGGTAGGTCGAGCGAGTCTAACTCAAATCCAAAATGCTCGGTTGACTCAGGTCTGATGGATTAGTTCTTATAAAGCGACCGTCAGGTCCTCTTCTTCTCGAAGAACTCATGCAAGGTCAGATGAAGGTTTCAGGGTATTGTAAGTAATCTAATTAAGACGCTTCCCCAGCAACGGTGCCAAAATGTTGCGGGCCAAACAAGGTGAATGGTTTCCTATTTTTGTCACATGCCCGTGCATTTAATTATCAACCCAGGGAGCTTCGTAAACTTGCGAAGAGTCGAAATTAGGTTACTACAATACCATTGGAGGGTGAATCTGCTAATCCTACGTTTGGGGGGTGTTCTTGAGATGGTTGTCAATCATTCCCGCACTCCTCAATAAATTACGTAAGAAGAACAGAAATAAATCTACAGAAATAAATCATGTATACATTCCTGGAAATAAACCTACTGCAAATACGGGAACTAGTAAATTAATGAACGTTTCTATGAAAGCAATAAACTAATAATAAATAAAAGAAAAGAAATGGGGAAGAAATACTGGCTTGGAGTGGGCCCAGGCTCCAGTAGATTCCTCCCGATCGAACACGCGCTTAGAACTTCTGGAATGGAATATATTTATCAACGTATTACAATCTATCTTCTGCAATTCAAAATGGATCTTTATTAATTATTTCTATATATCTTTCAGAATGATCTGCGTGTGTTTATATAACACACCCATAGAACTTCTATTACGAAGTGGTTACAACAGTCGATTCTTCCCAGACTAAATTAGAATAGTCTGGCGAATGCAATCGACGTCTGGCATTCTATTCTGAAGGCGGCATGTTCATTTCGGTTCGTGCTTTGCCTGGCATCGGTAAGACGTTTGGGTACGTTAGGTGCTATCTCCAATTTAGCTCTGCATGATGCAGAGCTAGAACTGCACCGCTGCCGTCCACGTCGTTCAACTCTGGTCAACGGGCAAAGAATCAGTGGCGCCTTTCGGTTGTAGGGAGGTGCTTGCCTCTATTAGCGCCTTCTGGTTGTAGGGAGGCGCTTACCTTCTATTAGCACCTTTCGGCTGTGGAGAGGCGCTTGCCTTTGGTTGGCGCCTTTCGGTTGCAGGGAGGCGCTTGCATTGTGGCCTTTCGACTGCAGGGAGGCGCTTGTATTCAATCGGTGCCTTTCGCGAGGGAGGCGCTTGTATTCACTTGGTGCCTTCGAGGGGAGGTTCTTATGTTCAATTGGTGCCTTTCGAAGGGAGGCGCTTGTATTCACTTGGCGCCTTTCGACTGTAGGGAGGCGCCTGTATTCAATCGGCGCCTTTCGACTGTAGGGAGGCGCTTGTATTCACTTGGCGCCTTTCGACTGCAGGGAGGCGCCTATGTTCCCTTGGCGCCTTTCGGTTGCAGGGAGGCGCCTATGTTCTCTTCATTGACTCCCGATGAAATAAAGTGCCAGGTCCATCAAAAGGACCTCGACCATTCCAAATCTAACTAAATCAACTGCAATTCCACAAAACATACTAAAAGCACACAAATTAGATAACACGCATAATTATATCAAATATCTATATAATCATTTATAAAAGTATGCAATCCTTATTATATAGTCGCATATTGATCCAAGAAATATGTACAAAATATGAGCATTTATGGTGCTCATCACCTCTACCTCTGTCAAGGTTTCCAGGGCCATTTGTGCCAAGGCCAAATTCCTTTTTGAAAGCATGAGATTTCGGAAATAAAACACTGAGATGCAATAAAAATAGAACTAAATTGATGCATAAAATAACACGGATAGAATTAAATTAAAAACAGGAGCACAGCCCTTTTTATTAATGTAATTCCGCTCGGTTACAATATGTCTCCTCAGTTACATGTTCTCGATTACAACAGATGAACAGTGATCCCCTTCCGCATGCCCACATGTAAAATGGGCGGGTTGTAGTGTTGCCGCCGCTTGATGTTTAATGAGTCTTGTTAGCCGTTGCCTATCTTGCGTTCGACCGCTTACCACGCATTCGAAACACGAGAAGAACGTTAGTAGCACCTGTAATAAGAGGGCAGAACCTTCGACTTTAGCATACATATGAAGATAGATCGAGATGCATGAATAAAACAACTCTTCGTGAAGCGCAACTTTTGTCGAGAACAGAGAACAAGTATACATTCGAAATGGCATATATCCAAGGATGTAAAACGTAAACTGTTATTTTTATTCTACTTGAAGACAACACAATACATGAGACATGGACAGTCATTAAAATAATCAACCGATTCTAATGCTATTGCCTGCAAGTTAGCACTTCATTGTGTTGCATGACAATATTCGATAAAACGTATTGCAAGACGCATTCGAGCATATAACGTATGACACGATATATTCTAGAATAAGCTATTTCGATACTGTTAGTTTTTGCAATGTATTTCAAAAGAGAACAACATATATTGCATTAACTAGAAACGTTCATGGGCTGCCCAAGCGGGCCACCCCTGGTTTACACTTAGTCTCGACGCCAATCCACTAGGAATGGGCTCGAGATCTAAGGCTGTGTGTTGTCGTCGAATTAGTGGAATGCAGTGATCCATGCTCGGGTGTGAAAGTCCGGTTCACTCTTCTAAGAATCACCCACCAACCTCTATTTGTGAGAGATTCTAGATGTAAAGAAGGTGAACTTAGATTGATACAATCGGATATCCAAATGAGCAGCACTTCGTTGTGTTAACAAAATGCTTCGCAGCCTCTCCCTTTATTGTATCGAGCCGAGTTTTTTATAGAGGGTTCGGCCTCTGAGAACATTAATGTTCAAAACCCTAAATTCATAGGCGCCACTCAAATTTGATCCTTATCGGGCCATTATGGGACTTGGCTCGCACTGACAGATCGCAGTTATGAGGCGTGGCCTCGGATCGGATATTTTGAAACCGCTTGTCTCATTAATGTCCGCTGTAAAATCCGCCGTTTTACAGAGCCATGGGGTCTCTTCGAGAAGGGACACGTAGAGGTGCCACGTGGCGGTCGTTCCTTGGATGGTCGAATGTATGCTTTTGATTGTGGCCAGGTGTCTGCTTTTGACTTTGGCCAGGTGTTGGCTCGGGGCCCAAAGTGTCGCGATATCGCGACGCTTTGGGCCGGCTTAGCTCGGGGCCCAAAGTGTCGCGATATCGCGACGCTTTGGGCCGGCTTTGGCTCGGGGCCCAAAGTGTCGCGATATCGCGACACTTTGGGCCCGCTTTGGGTCGGGGCCCAAAGTGTCGCGATATCGCGACACTTTGGGCCCGCTTTGGGTCGGGGCCCAAAGTGTCGCGATATCGCGACACTTTGGGCCCGCTTTGGGTCGGGGCCCAAAGTGTCGCGATATCGCGACACTTTGGCCAGGGCTTGGTTTTTGACAAAAGGCTTGGCGCGGATAAAGGCTTTGAAGTTTGTTAAAGGCTCTAGAACGACCGACTTTGCTCTGCTCATTTTTTGATCTTTTAAACTGTTGTGTGAGTGGTTAAGACCACTATTTGACCTCTAAGGGCTGCCCTAAAAGCTGTGATATCAATGTGATCAATGTTTGTAATCACTTAATCGAAATGGTGCTGTTTTGGTGTCTATAGATGCCCCTTTTTGGGAAGCGCTGTGGGTGACGCAGTGCTGAGCAAAAATATATGACCAAAGCACTAATGATTAGGGTTTCTTGGTAACCTAACCAACTTTTAATGCCCCAAGTATGGAAAGGGCATGCATTCTTGAATCCTTGCTTCTGACGAGCTAAGGAATTTGATTTCAAGTGTTAACCTATTTTGGTGAGGTGTGACTTGAGCTTGGACATTGATCGAGTCATGATTAGGCAAAGGGCGTAACCTTTTATCCACAGGGGAACCTTGTGTTCATGCTTCAGGAATGCCAAGTATTTGATCAATTTAATGATTGCTTGTTTACTGCCCCAAGCAGGAGCGTGATTGTCTTTGTCAATGATTCTTTGAATGCATGTCATTGCCTTGATTGGGTGTGTGGTTGTTGATTGGTGACTAAGTGTGACTACCCCCTCAAGCGACGAATCGATGAGGGAATGACCTTCGTGAGAAAAGCGACGAGTCGCTTGACCCAAGATGACTTAGGTTAGGGTGCCTTTAGATGTTTTTCCATTTGAGCACGTGCAATTTCCCGACATTTGGACCTATTTTTGGTGGGTGTTAACCCTTTTGGTGATGCCATAATGGGGTGAAATCATCAAAAACCCGTCTTCCCGTGGAGCGGTCCGGCTATGATAGCCTTCTTAGGGAAGTAGGAGAATGAGAATTTGAGCCCCGACATCGATTTTCTATGCCAAGAGGTTGAGTGCAAGAGCACTCGTGTCCGGCAATGCTTATTGCTTCTTTTTGTGTTGCATTTTTGTGATGTTTTTGTTGTTTTGATTTTCTTTCTTTACGTAGATGTCATGATTTTATGCACAATGATTGATGTTGATGGATGCATGCTACTTTATATTGATGGATGCATATGGTATGATAATTACCAATGTTGTATGTTGATTTAGTTTGATGGATGCATGATGAATGCAAATGCATGTGATATGCAGAAATGAAATGGATGTATGGACTTGGTGATATTTGGTTATGGCACCATAGATTGTTTAGAACTCCATTACTTTGCTATGTACAAATGTGGTGTTTCTTCTTTTTGTATTTTCTGATGGTATTGCAAGGATGAAAAGTAGTGTAATTGGTTTAGAAATGTAGCTAAGGTTTTACGAGACTCGGAGCAGTTTTAACTCACTAGCCATGATTGTACTTTATCTTACAAGACTTTTGAACAAGGTATGAATCGGACTTGTTTTTAACCAAGTTATTTCACATCCCTGTGTGTGCAATTGAGTTCATTTATGTGGTATTTGTCAGGATACCGCCAGTGCCAGATGGGCTTTCAACCGAACTGTCATCGAGGATCACCTAATTAGCTCCACTAACTCCTTTGTTGTATGTAGTTAGATTAATCTGCGGTGTTCTCCGAGGATACCATAAGCTAGCTCATCCACATGCAAACATTGATCTGTACACAAGTTGATGTGATAGATATATCGTCATGCGAGAAGTTTACCGCCGGTGACCGATAGGCTATCAACCAAACCGATGCTGAGGCTTGCCTCATGACTGTCGAGAATCTTTGAGAGTTCCAGGGATTCAAGGTCAACTCCCTTCTTTTTTTCAATTGTATTGGGATACTTGCTCGTTATAGTGATAATAATCACTGTTTATTTTGATTTATTTTTCTTTTCTCTTGAGCAAGGGATTTGGATATGGAGTGACGATAATCACTATTCTTTGTGCTTTTTGAGATGTGCACTGTAGGGTGTCAAATTTTGAAGTTTTGACATTTTGCAAATTTTTGACGTTTTGCAACTTTGGGATTCTTAGGGAATTGGGTAGGGAGGATGCTTGTCCTTTTGCCAACTCTCGAGCATTCTTGGGGTCATTCGCACGGGGGGATGAGCAAGATAACCGTTTCGCTTATGGTAACCTGGATTACTGTGCAGGTTTCATCCTTCGTTCACACAACTCGGGAATTTTTGATGTGTTTTAATTTGTGTTGGGATGTTACGTAACAAGGTGTATTGCAAGTGTAACTCTACCTTCGTAAAATCTATTTGACTTGATACATTTCATTGCTAAAGAGCAAAATGATGACTGAATCACGAAAAACTCTTGATACATTAAGAGACCACTGACTCTGGTGTGGTAAAGTGCATGGTGTTTTTGCTATTTTTGTAAGATGGAACAGTGTGGAACAAGATGGACTAGTAGAACCATGACAGCCTATGGTGCCTTTGACCTGTACGACCATGAATATGCAATGTATGGATGCAATGCTTGGATGCAGCTATGTATTTTTGTATTTTTGATGGATTGATTTTGGTGAATATGAAGATGAATTGCGAGAAGAACTCTCTATTGATGAATTTGAATATGCCTAGAAATGAGATGCAAATTTTTGTTGTTTTTGATGATTTTTGTTGTTTTTGAATTTTCATGATTTTTGGACCAAGTGATTGTGGAAATCCTTGGAGCGTTTTGGGATTGACCAAGCGATTGCAAGAATCCTTGGAGCCTTTGGGATTGACCAAGCGATTGCGATAATCCTTGGAGCCTTTGGGATTGACCAAGCGATTGTGATAATCCTTGGAGCATTTTGGTGTGACCAAGCGATTGCGATAATCCTTGGAGCATTTTGGGGGATTGACCAAGCGATTGTGATAATCCTTGGAGCTTTTGGGGTGACCAAGCGATTGCGATAATCCTTGGAGCCTTTTGGGGTTGACCAAGCGATTGATAATCCTTGGAGCTTTTGGGGTTGACCAAGCGATTGTGATAATCCTTGGAGCTTTTGGGAGTGACCAAGCGATTGCGATAATCCTTGGAGCCTTTGGGGTTGACCAAGCGATTGTGATAATCCTTGGAGCATTTTGGGAGTTGACCAAGCGATTGCGATAATCCTTGGAGCCTTTTGGGGTTGACCAAGCGATTGCGATAATCCTTGGAGCTTTTGGGGTTGACCAAGCGATTGCGATAATCCTTGGAGCTTTTGGGGATTGACCAAGCGATTGTGATAATCCTTGGAGCTTTTGGGGTGACCAAGAGATTGCGATAATCCTTGGAGCTTTTGGGGTGACCAAGAGATTGCGATAATCCTTGGAGCTTTTGGGGTGACCAAGCGATTGCGATAATCCTTGGAGCTTTTGGGGTTGACCAAGCGATTGCGATAATCCTTGGAGCTTTTGGGGTTGACCAAGCAATTGTGATAATCCTTGGAGCTTTTGGGTGTGACCAAGCGATTGCGATAATCCTTGGAGCTTTTGGGGTGACCAAGTGATTGCGATAATCCTTGGAGCTTTTGGGGTGACCAAGCGATTGTGATAATCCTTGGAGCTTTTGGGCTTGACCAAAGGGTTTATGGACACCTTTGGAGCATTTGGTGTAATCCACTTGCTCTTCAGGGAATAGAGGTACCCCCGACTTGACAATCTTTGTGCACCGGATCCGGCTCTGTAGGAATTGGCACGAATGGATCGGCCTTATGCACGGATAGGAGGACGAGGGTCTGCCTTCGACACTGATGGTGCTATGATATCTCTGGGTGGAAGTTGCTCGCGACCTTCCCCAAGGAGTGGGATGGACATGTGATGCTGGTAGGTCGGGTCTATGCGCCACTCATGCCCTAGTATTATGTTTATCATTTGACATGCTTCATCGATATTTACAGGGTGTCGATGCTGCCGTATGTGATTGCTTTGAGCTATCTCTGTTTCATCCTCACCTTCGGACAATGTGTATAGCTCATCAGAATCTGGAGATTCTGAGATATGGAGGACTGCATCATCAGGTAGTCCTACAGTTAGAGGTTGATCCTCTTCGAAAAGAGCCTCATGTAAGTTGGGCCTTGGGAGCTCCAAAATCTTGGTCTCCACCGACTCTAAGTGCTCTAGCTCTTTGCATGGATCGGGAGATTTGAGCTCCTCCTCTTTGATTGGTTCGTGTTGAGGAACTGGGGACCTATGGAGGGGTAGGCTGAATAGCACCCCCATGTCTTGGTAGGGCGATTCATCCGGCTCTTCTCTTTGCTCCGATTCCTCGGAGGCTTCTTGATGAATTTCTAAGGATGGCCCATAAACCTGAGTGGGTTTCTGAGGAAGGCACTCGTCATTGTTTATAGGAGTAGCCTCCTGCTCATGTCTAGGAGGCATTGGGGGTGATGCTTGATAAGGTCGCGAGAGACTCGTCTCGCACTCGGGGGTTGTGCTCCTCATATTGTTGTGCTCTTTGGATGCAAGGGGTTGGCGCCTTCTCAGGTAGTTTATAGCGCAACTTATCCGCTTTGCGCTGCATGTATAAGTTTTCTAACTCCTGGCGACCTTGTTCAACCTGCGTTATTTGAGCTTGGCGGACGACTTTTCTAGCGACTGCCGGGTCGATGTGGTCTACCCTATTTTGCTCAAGAGGTTCGGATTTGTGCCTCTCATAATGTTTTGTCTTATGTGTGTGAGGGGTTG
The DNA here is from genome assembly GCA_028583015.1 of Wollemia nobilis. Lineage (NCBI taxonomy): Eukaryota > Viridiplantae > Streptophyta > Pinopsida > Araucariales > Araucariaceae > Wollemia > Wollemia nobilis. Next base: position 6,764,160 of record JAQPPZ010000690.1, on the reverse strand, counting down.
GAGTCCTTTCCTGCATAGTGTGTTGGAACAACTCATCCTTCTGGCGCTGAAGGCGCTCTTCGTTAATATGGTACAGTTTCTCTAATGGTAGTCGGTCGAGCTCAAGTCGCGTGAGTTGCACCCGACGTGCGAAATGCTTGACAGGCTCTAAGATAGTTGGTCTTGTCGCCTCATGTGTAGAAGGGTTAGACACCTCTCTGACATATCTATCTTGGTCGTAGTGATCCAAGATCTCTAGAGGCCATCTCTCTCTGATGGGGGTGGCGGCATTTATCTGAGGCGCTGGCCTCAGAGTGTGACCATGATATTTAGCAGGTGCAAAGGCGTATTGCGCCCGTGATGTGTATTGTTTATGAGGAAGGTAGGAATCTTCCTCATGCTCTCTTTCATAAGTGAGCACGATTTGGCGGACGGAGTTGGCTTGGCTCTGCCTGAGGAGCCTTGTGCTCTGGATTTGTCATCGTAGTCCTGACAACTGGAGGGGTTGAAAGAGGGATAGTGTAACCATGTGGTTCCTCTCGTCGAACCCTAGGTTGACTCAGCGCTTCATCGCGCGGTGACCGCTCATAACGAGCATCTAAGGTAGCTCTCCTATGGATGTACCCCTCATGGGAGGATGTGTGTTGAGTGCTATGCTGAATAGGAGTGCTCTCAGAAGGGGTACCCCCATAGTCCTTATCTGTTAAGGTGTGGAGGGGACCGCCTTGTGTGTCAGGCCGCCAAGGTGGTATGACCAAATCCTTGGGGTTAAAGCGAAGGCGACTGGCGCCCTCCCTTTGTGCACCTTCCGCAGCGTCCGCCCTTGATTGGGCTTGGCTACGGGTGTACACCATTGTGTTGCTTCTCTACTATCTAAGCAGATTTTATCTCGTTTATGATGATTTGTCTTTTTGTTTACACTAAGCAGAAATGAACACACACATACACAAAACCGTGATTATCTCTTTTAAGGATTAAATAGTGTGTCCTAAACTGGTTTAGTGCATTTTGATGTTTCGTTTTGTGTTTGCAATTTTGGAAGAACGTTTAAATGCATAATGTTGGCTCATATGACTCCCATAAATGGTCGCCCCTTCAATATACCATTCGCCAGACCGATATACCAACCTCTCTATATACCCGCCCTTACGTGAGGGAGACTATAGGTATGTGAGAGCAGATGGTACGTGGAACATAGGCGGTACGGAAGGGGAATCGCTCTGTTTATGACACCTACCATAGAAGACTTATCCTCGCGTGCATGGGAATCACCCCAAGCTACACTCGGTCGGCTTTCGTCGGGATTTACGTCTAGCAACGATCGCGATCGAGGTAATGGATGCAATATCTCAAGCCAAAGTGATAATGGAATCCACCTTTGGTCTTGCTCAAGGGTTGGGGTTTTACGACCAACGCCTTGGTTTAAAGTACCACGTGGTGTGTGGGATTCATTTTACTTTGCAAATTTGAAACAGGCAACTGAAAAAGAAATCTTTCCCTATGCCAGACAGATAATACTAACTGAAAACAGCAAGTAAAAATTACAAAGAAATTTTCTACCTTTCTTTTAAATTTTTTTTTTTTTTTAGATGAATAATTACGCAGATAACTACATAATTAAATAAAGCAAGAAAAATCTTTAAGAAAAATTTCTCTACCTTAAAAAGAAATTAAAATGACAGTAAATGAAATAACCCGAAACTTCGCAACGAGAAAATGATATGGACGGCTAGAATCGTTACCTCCTTTACGCCCGAAATTGCTGTTTCTGACCTCCGGCTAAAAAGAAGTACCTGTTAAGCACAAGACACAACAAGTTTAATTAACTTCTGTGATTTTTTAAAAATATGGGAACCGGTCCCACCGTGATCGCCACTGAAAGCATGAGATTTCGGAAATAAAACACTGAGATGCAATAAAAACAGAACTAAATTGATGCATAAAATAACACGGATAGAATTAAATTAAAAACAAGAGCACAGCCCTTTTTATTAATGTAATTCCGCTCGGTTACAGTATCTCTCTTCAGTTACACGTTCTCGGTTACAACAGATGAACAGTGATCCCCTTCCGCATGCCCACATGTAAAATGGGCGGGATCTGTAGTGTTGCCGCCGCTTGATGTTTAATGAGTCTTGTTAGCCGTTGCCTATCTTGCGTTCAGCCGCTTACCCTGCATTCAGAAACACGAGAAGAACGTTAGTAGCACCTGTAATAAGAGGGCAGAACCTTCGACTTTAGCATACATATGAAGATAGATCGGATGCATGAATAAAACAACTCTTCGTGAAACTGCAACTTTTGTCGAGAACAGAGAACAGTATACATTCGAAATGGCATATATCCGAGGATGTAAAACGTAAACTATTATTTTTATTCTACTTGAAGACAGCACAATACATGAGACATGGACAATCATTAAAATAATCAACCGATTCTAATGCTATTGCCTGCAAGTTAGCACTTCATTGTGTTGCATGACAATATTCGATAAAACGTATTGCAAGATGCATTCGAACGTATTACATGATATATTCTAACGTAAAGTTTATTTGAACAACGTAAAGAATAAACTATTTCGATCCTGTTAGTTTTTGCAATGTATTTCGAAAGAGAACGACATATATTGCATTAACTAGAAACGTTCATGGGCTGCCCAAGCGGGCCACCCCTGGTTTACACTTAGTCTCGACGCCAATCCACTAGGAATGGGCTCGAGATCTAAGGCTGTGTGTTGTCGTCGAATTAGTGGAATGCAGTGATCCACTGTCGGGTGTGAAAGTCCGGTTCACTCTTCTAAGAATCACCCACCAACCTCTATTTGTGAGAGATTCTAGATGTAAAGAAGGTGAACTTAGATTGATACAGTCGGATATCCAAATGAGCAGCACTTCGTTGTGTTAACAAAATGCTTCGCAGTCCCCTTTATTACGTATCGAGCCGGTTTTTTATAGAGGGTTCGGCCTCTGAGAACATTAATGTTCAAAACCCTAAATTCGTAGGCGCCGCTCAAATTTGATCCTTATCGGGCCATTATGGGACCTGGCTCGCACTGACAGATCGTAGTTATGAGGCGTGGCCTCGGATCGGATATTTTGCTAACACCGCTTGTCTCATTAATGTCCGCTATAAAATCCGCCGTTTTACAGAGCCATGGGGTCTCTTCGAGAAGGGACACGTAGAGGTGCCACGTGGCGGTCGTTCCTTGGATGGTCGAATGTATGCTTTTGATTGGTGACGTGTCTGCTTTTGACTTTGGCCAGGTGTTGGCTCGGGGCCCAAAGTGTCGCGATATCGCGACGCTTTGGGCCGGCTTTGGCTCGGGGCCCAAAGTGTCGCGATATCGCGACGCTTTGGGCCGGCTTTGGGTCGGGGCCCAAAGTGTCGCGATATCGCGACGCTTTGGGCCCGCTTTGGGTCGGGGGCCCAAAGTGTCGCGATATCGCGACACTTTGGGCCCGCTTTGGGTCGGGGCTCAAAGTGTCGCGATATCATGACACTTCGGCCAGGGCTTGGTTTTTGACAAAAGGCTTGGCACGGATAAAGGCTTTGAAGTTTGTTAAAGGCTCTAGAACGACCGACTTTGCTCTGCTCATTTTTTGATCTTTTAAACTACTGTGCGAGTGGTTAAGACCACTATTTGACCTCTAAGGGCTGCCCTAAAAGCTGTGATATCAATGTGATCAATGTTTGTAATCACTTAATCGAAATGGTGTTGTTTTGGTGTCTACACTTTCCAGCCCTGCACTAGGTTCTGTAGGTGGTCTCATGGTGTTGTGGGAATCTGACAAGGTCGAGGGTAGTCTTCTATCGGCTTCCAGCAGGACTATCAATGTCCTGTTTCACTCCAAGGTTGATAATTTTTCATGGATTTTGACCAATGTTTATGCCTCGAACTCTGCTTTGGAGCGAGGTGAGTTGTGGAAAACCATCTCTCTGATGAGGGAAAGTTTTAGTGACTTCCCATGGGTTGTGGGAGGGGATTTCAATTGCCCTCTTCATCCCTCTGAAAAGAAGGGAGGCACTGAACTGGCCAACCGTAGCATGGAGGATTTCAGAGATTTTGTTTCATCCAATAATCTGCTAGACATCGAACTTAAGGGGGCATCCTTCACCTGGAGCAACAGGAGGATTGGGAGCAATCTCATCTAGGTCAAGCTCGACCGGTTCCTCATTTCCCATGAAGTTATTCCCTTCCTCGACGCTGCAACTCTCTTAGCTTTGCCAAGAATCGGGTCGGACCATAATCCCATTCTATTAGAGGCCACTGGCGGGCCTAGGTTTAAGATCCCTTTCAGATTTGAGTCCATGTGGATTTCCCACAAGGATTTCAAATAGTTGGTTTCGGAATGGTGGCAGGTGACGGTGGTTGGTTCAGCGTCCAAAATACTGGCCCTAAAACTTAAGATGATTAAAAAGAACTTAAAGGCATGGAATAAGGAGGTTTTTGGCAACATTTTTGAGTCTAAAAGGTCCATCTCTGAGCGCTTGAAGAGTTTAGAGGAAAATATGGAGGTCGAAGGGTATTCTGAAGGCCTCAGAGAGGAGGAATAGAGCCTCCTGGTGGACTATCATTCCATTCTTGCCAGTGAGGAAACGTTTTGGCGTCAGAAGTCCAGGGATCTCTGGCTGAAGAGCGATGATTCAAATTCAAAGTTTTTCCATGCGTCTACCATGAGACACAGGGGGGCCAACAAGATCAGACAGGTGTTGTGTAAGGATGGGCGCACTACTAGGGAGATTGAGGAAATTCAAAGTGAAGCAGTCAATTTCTTCCAGGATTTGTTGGGTGCTCCTCCTGATAGCATCCTCCAAGTTTAGAAATCCTTGCTTGCTAATTTCCCTACCAAAGTCCCCCATGAGGCAAGTATTAAACTCCTGGAACCTTTTTCCCATTCTGAGATTAAGGATGCTCTTTTTTCCATGCAACCAGATAAGGCCCCCGGGCCTGATGGGTTCCCCCCGATTCTTTCAAGTTATGTGGGATGTTGTGGGGCTTGATGTCTGTGAGGCTATCTTAGAAATCCAAGCATCAAGATCCATCCATCCGAAGCTCAACTCTACCTTCCTAGCTCTCATTCCTAAGTCACCCGCCTACAAAAGTTTTTTTGACTATCGTCCCATAAGCCTCTGCAATGTTTTCTACAAGATTCTTACCAAGACCATTGCCAATCGTCTGAGATCCCTCCTCCCCTCTTTGGTAGGTTTAGCTCAGGGGAGCACCGTTAAGGGTAGAAACATCCTTGATGGCATCATTACTATTCATGAAACCCTCCATACTGCCCAATGTTCCAAGAATGCTATGCTTTTCCTTAAACTAGACATGAATAAAGCTTTTGACAGAGTGGACAGGAGGTTCCTCTGTGTTGTCCTTTGCAAGTTGGGCTTCCATCATCACTGGATTGACCTTGTGAATAGTTGCATTTCCACTCCATCCTTTTTTGTGCTGATCAATGGGTCCCCCGCTGGATTCTTCCAGAGTGCTCACGGCCTCAGACAAGGTGATCCACTGTCTCCTATTTTATTCATTCTTTTGGCAGAGGTCCTTAGCTGGTCTTTGAATGAAGCCCTCCACCGAAGCAATATTTTTGGCATTCTGCCTACTTCCAGAGTTGATCCTGTCACTCACCAATAGTTTGTGGATGACACGCTCATATCCACTGGAGCGTCTGTCACTCAGGCCAAATCTATCAAGCACATTCTGTCCCGATATGAGAAGGCTTCTGGCCAAAAAGTTAATTATTTGAAGAGCAAAATTTATTTTGTTAATACCCCTCTACGTAGGCAAATTCGCATTGCCATAATCCTTGAATGCACTATTGATTCCCTGCCTGCAACTTATTTGGGGTTGCCGCTAGTTTGCAATGGGCGAGGCGGTGGGAACATCTGGAATTCAATTTTGGAATGGCTTCATAAGAAACTCAACACTTGGAAAGGCAAATTGCTATCTCAAGCTGGGAAGGCAACCCTCACCAAAGCCTATCTTCAAGGAATTCCCACCTATTTCATGTCTATTTTCATGCTTCCTGTGTTTATCCATTCCAAAATCGAGCAGATTCAAAGGAATTTTCTCTGGTCCGATAGCGAAGAAAAATCCAAAATTCCTCTGGTGGCATGGGATAAGGTTTGCCTTCGAAAGGACCAAGGGGGCATGGGATTGAGAAGATCCAGGCTCATGAACACTGCCTTAATTTCCAAACATGCTTGGAGAATTCTTATTAATGCACCGATGGAATGGGTCAATATAGTTAAAAGAAAGTATCTTGGGGAAAATTCTCTCCTGGAAGCTGAGTCTCCTCATGAAGCTTCGGCTTTCTGGAAGACGGTGCTTCAGGGCCATTCGATGATTAACAGGGGTGCTCATTGGATCTTGGGGGATGGATCCACGATCCTTTTTTGGAGAGACAGGTGGGCTACAGATGAAGCTCTCGCTGTAAATCAGAACTTGGCTGGCTTGAGGGCCCAGATTGATCCAAATAGTCATCTCAAGGTTTCGGATTGCATTGACCGGAGTTCCCTTCCCCCTCGATGGAAAATTTCGACGGTGGATGGGTTTGATAATGAGGTGAATTTCTTGTACAGTGTCCTCCAATCGGTGTTAATTCCTTCGATCATAAGAGATGACAAAATTATTTGGAGCAACACGCAGGATGGGCGGTTTTCTGTTAAGTCCGCTTATGATCTTCTGTCGTGTGAGGCTGCTGTGGACCCCCGATGGAAAGCAATTTGGAGGAAAGGGATTATTCCTAAGATAAATTACTTTGCTTGGATTGCCTTTTATAACAAAGCCCTTACCATAGACAATCTCCACAAGAGAGGCCTTGCAATTCCCAATAGGTGCTATCTTTGCTTAGCTGACTGTGAAACATCCGATCACTTATTTTTGCATTGCCCCTTTTCCCATTCGGTCCTAAGTTGTGTGTTGTCTTCCTTCCAAGTACTCTGGTGCTCCCCTCGCTCCCTTAAAGACGCCTTCCTCCAATGGCCCAAGCCCTTTAAGAATTCTAAGCTCCGATTCCTTTGTGAGGCTGCCTTTCACCATTCCATCTGGAAAATTTGGCTGGAGCGTAATGCTAGAGTCTTTGGCAAGATCCCTAGAATGGCTCCCTCTATTGCCCAGTGGGCCTTATCCTTTGCTGTCGAGAATTCAAAAACTATTCCCAGCTCCCGCCCTCACAATCCTTGGGAGGCAATTATTTTCAAAAGACTGGACCTTGGCTCCTCTTCCAGAGTTGACTCAGTGAATGGCCGTAGGGAGGTCACTTGGACCAAACCTCCTTTGGGGTGGATCAAACTTAATTTTTACGGGGCTGCTAAAGGCAACCCGGGGCCCGCTGGTTCCGGGGGCTTGTCAGGGACCATAATGGGAAGCTGATCTTGGCCTACTGTGAAAATTTGGGCCCTCAGACCAATCATTTTGTCGAAGCCCGTGGTGTGTTGAAAGGGTTGCAGGTCATATCGAATGATCCTAGGCCTTTAATTATTGAAGGTGATTCTCTAAACATTATCAACTACCTTCGTGGCTCCAAAGACCCATCATGGTGGGTCCTGAATATCATCCTCGAGGCTAGGATGCTCCTCTCTCGGTGCGCCAGGTGGGAGGCGGGGCACATCTATAGAGAAGGTAACCGGGTGGCGGATCACTTGGCCAACAAAGGACTGATGACCACGTGCCCGGTTGTTTGGCGTTCTCGTTTCCCAATCGAGGTGGACAGTTTGGCCAAGGCAGATATTCCCTCATGATGAAGAATTTGTATCATAGGTCTTCTCCCAAAGTTTGTTGATATATTGTCTTCGGCTATTATTCTATTTTAATGTATTTCAAGATCAAGATTTCTAGGACTGTCCGCGTCTTCTGGGGCCCTCGGGCATTTTGTATTTCCCTGTCTTTTTTATGAACTGCTCTATTTACCCAGCCATCCGGCATGAAATATCTTTTAGCAAGGCTGATTTTGTACATAAGGTTTTGGGATCCTTTATAAAAACCCACAATTAATCTATTATTATAATTACCAAAAAAAATGCTCACAAATTTAATATGAAATAAACTTCAAAAGTTTAAAGTAAGGGAAATAAAGTAAATCTCGAACAAATAACTACATAATGGAATGCACAGAAACTTAAAAACCAGATTTATGCCAACCAACAATCACACAATACGACAATAAAAATGGTGCTATCTTCAATGGAAATTTAAATTAAAACTATATCAAAATCATTTAATTAAAATCAAATACCGTATTCACGCATATCTGAACAAAAATAATTTTGATATAATTATTGGATCTTACAATAAAGCTTTATGAAATCTCTGTAAATCCAAATCTCTGTAGATCTTTCGCTTTCACCTTTTGCTCCTTTCAATCCTCTTATCTTTCTTTGCCCTGCAATTGTTCGACCTTGTTCTTGGCTTTTCATTCTCCATTTATAGTTTGAATAATTCGTTATATGGTTGGTTCTTTCCCGTTCCATTATGGTTTCCATACAGTTGTAAAAATGAATTCTTAACGAAACCCTAATGTCACCAACGCCTTCACATTATAACATATGGGTTTCATTTAAACCATACATTATAATTATATAATATTCAACTCATTTATTTGAATTTGGTTGGCCTTCATAATGATCTCATGGGTGTCGTATTATTTTCATTTAAATACCTTTTTCAAAGGATTTAATATTTCTCCTCATTGGCATTCAAAAATTAAAGTTAAGACATGCCCATGAAACCCACGAACACATCCTCTATTCAACATACTTTAATAATCCTGCCAACAAGACAAATATTAATTAGAATATAAAACATTTATAAAATAACCTTCTTAAATATAATTAAATTATAAAGTTATAAAACTTTATAATTTAATTAATTTAAAACATATTTATAAAATAACCATTCTAACTATATTAAATTATAAAGTTATAAAACTTTATAATTTAATTAATTTAAAACAAGTTTATAAAATAACAATTTTAAATATATTAAATTATAAAGTTATAAAACTTTATAATTTAATTAATTTAAAACAAGTTTATAAAATAACCATTTTAAATATATTAAATTATAAAATTTTATAATTTAATTAATTAAAAATTTTATTTTAAAAGAACATTTGAAACTGAAGACCAACAAAATAGAAATAATAAACCACCCCATTCTTCCACATCATACCAATACCTGAAACAATCAAAACCAACCAACAACATAACAATAAAATTTCAAAATTTTCTCAATGGGTCCCCAAAATTTGGGGTCGTTGTGAAGGACGTCACAACAAATGGTGACTCTGTTGGTAAATGTCCCTAGACATTTCGGACTTAAGAACCCAACTTTGAAAACAACAAAAACCCAAATATTAGAACCATGAGCATCAATAATATCTAGAGAATGTGAATAGACCAATTCAACATGAAACATTAGAATCATTAGCATCTGCTTGGTGTGTGTAAAGTGATTCATTCTATATCCCTGAAACCATTCAGCTTTCCATTGCCAGTTTTGCATTTAGGTTATGAACATTTTCTCTTTGAAGTATACCTCTACCTTGCTCTCTTCAGACATTGCTCTATTGTCTACCAGGTGTTTATAGCCCCGGTAGAGATTATCTGAATCTCCCATATATTAGGTGAATTTTGTATTTTGCATTTCCTTTTATTCTAAACATAGCTTCACTGCCAGACGAGCGTCTATAGCTCCGGTGAAGGTTATCTAGTTTATGGTGACAGATTTGACTTTACTTTTCTTCGTATTCATCATTTTTTCTCTTTTTTTAATTTCTTTTTTCTTCTTTTTTTTTTATCTAGTAATATGGTACTTTGCAAAAAAATCCACCTACCATTTGGGTTAGAGATCAGGTAAGGCTGAAAGAGTATATAATATTTTTCACCTTAATTTGCAAAACTGACAACTTCATACTTCCAAAATTTCAAAAGATATTCTTTAATGTGTTTGTAGTACTTGTGAAGCTTTTGCAATATGATTCTAATATTTCAAATTTCCTTATCTTAGTCCAAATTCATGAAGATATACACTAACATCTCATTTTCCCTTTTCTTCAGGTTTTACATGTTTTCAAAATAGGTAATTTAATCCTAAATGACCCAAGACCAAATACCAAACAAAATCATCAAGTGTTTAGTGTCCAAGTACCACAACTACCTCAAAATAAGAGACAATACCAAAACTCTCACAAACAACAACATGACAACTTGAATACCAAAATTATGGCATAAGCCAGTATTATTGAAAAACAACAATGGAAACACATCCAATGATTTCACAAAACCAAAACATCAACAAACAAGCAAATAACAAAAATTCACAAAACAACAAATTATATCCTAATTTCAAAACCAAAATTGCAATGATAAGCAAGTAAGAACTTACTCCCTAAACTTGACAACATTGATCAAGACAACAAAAAGCAAAATTTCATGAAACAAAAACTTATGTACCAAAACACAAAAACAAGAACACAAAAAACCAAAAAACTATTTACAAAAATATACACTATGTACAAAATAATGCAAAATTTTTGCCATCACTTCCCTGGATCCCAAACATGATTGGCACACCTTAAAAGACATATATGATGATATGCATGCCAAGATTTACATAAATCCAACCAAAACAAGATTAAGTCAAACAATGCAACCTCCATTTTACCTTTCACACCCCACTGATTTGATTCAAGTTGATAAGCAATTCCATGTTTAAGATTTGATTCATTCCATGTCATAAGGATTTTAATTTCTTATGCTTATTCAATGCAATGTGAATTTCAAACCTTGATTCATCACTCTAACTTAAATTCTCATTTTCACAAGCATATAGAATTTATTTCAAATAAGAAGCTATTTCTAAAAGTTTTAAAGCAAGATCATCATCTATGTTTTTATGCCAATCATATTCATGCAAGAATTTGCAAGAATCTAGGATATTTATAAAATAAGAATCATTATAGTTTTGTATCCTAGATTGAATTATTAGTTGTTGATGAACTTGGTTCAATGATTCAAGCATATCTTCTTTTTCATTTAGCAATGCAATCTTATTTGTGGTGGGAATAAGAATCCATTCTATTGCTTCATCAACCTCTAATGACATCTCATCATAAATAACAACAAAATCCAATAAATGATTATGCAAAAATTTACCTGATTCTTGAATGTTTAGACATAGTGGATAAGATTCTACCTTTTGTACACTTTCATTTACCACTACTTGATGAGCCATTATAGTATTTTATTTCTCTTCATAATCTCTATCATCATCATCATCATTTCGTATTCCTTCATCAATGACCTATTTCTTCTCAAACTCAAAATTCTCCATCCAGCAGCAAGATGTTCATATTTTTTCAAACCATAAATTCATGTTCAACAAACAAAGAAATTGTTTTAATTTAGGATGGTAATAGTGAAATTCTAATTCTTTGAAATTAGCCATACATGAACTTTCTTCATTTGAATGATTCCATACAATCATGCAAAACTTTTGACACAAATATTCGTTTTTGAAATAGAAGTTTACCTCTTCTTCATCTAAAATAGATGAATCATAAGAAACTTTTACCATTTCATCTTTTTTTATTTCAACAAGATGTTCCACAAACTCATGTTCCAAATGATCAAATCTTGGAACCCTCTTTATTTCTGACATTAACACGTCATTTTCCATTTGAATTTATCAGTAGGAGTATGAGAAAACAATGATTCACCATACATACCCCATCCATTATAATAATTATCTTCTAAAGCTAAGGGATGAGATTTTATCGTGACTTTAGAAAACATGTGATTCTTTGACTGTACAGGAGTTGTAGGCTCTTCATGTAAGATATCAATTTTAGCATCCTGCATATCAGATGAAGAAAAATTCTTATCAGTAGGCATAAAAGAAAAATATTCATCATATCTTCCCCAACCATTATAAAAATTATCTTCTATAGGTAAAGGGTGAGGTTCAACCATATCTTTTGTGCAAACTTTAGATAGGTCTATAATTTCCTTTTCAAATTCACCTTTATCAATCACCTAAGATGAAGACCTATTGATTTCTTATTGTATGAGCATTGTAGAATCCTTAAGTGACACAAGGCTTTCAATTTCCTGCACATCATCTGAGATAAGAACTTCTTTGGAAATTGTGAATAAAGTGAATAATTCTTCTTCATGATCTGAAATAACAAAATCATTATCTTTCTGAAGCACTTGGTGACATTCCATATTTTCTTTCATACCATATTTGGATTCATTTTCAGATTCACCTTCTTCAATAAAGAATTCATCTTCAATTTCAAACAATTCATCTTCTTCAAGCAATAAGCTTTTAGGATCAATCATTTGAACCATCATCATCGAGGTATTATTTTCTTGTAATCCCTTGCAATCTTCAATGAAATCACATCTATGATCATTCAATTCTTTAACTTTACCTATTTGAACATCACACTCATTATCCTCCTGAAACAAATGATGAAAATCTATCATTTCTTCTATATATTCTTTAGATTCATTTTCAAATTCATCTTTCTTTCTCATCCTCAATTTCAAAGAATTCATCTTCCTCAGATTCATCCTTTGGTAAGACAAGGGTTTCTTTAGTGGAATCAATTTTTGTATTTTGTTTTATAAGATCATCCCAATCCTCTTTTGTGAATAATGGTTCTAAGTCAGTTTCTACATTTTGATCAACTTGATCATCACAATGTTCATTGATGGGTATTGACTCTAAAACCTGCACCTCATTCTCAAAATCTAAGGTAGTTGTGACATCTAAACTATCAATCTCAACCTGACTCATTTGTGATATTTGATTATGAGTTTTAGGTCTAAGTTTGTATAGTTGTTCCATATTAACACCTTGAGATATCAATTGTTGTTCAAATGTTATTGCCTCATTGTAAGCTCTAGGCAATGATGTAATTTTAAGACCTTTCCCCAAAAATATAGAAGTAACGTGATCTAAGGCTCCCATGTATATTTGAGTAGCTCTTTCTTCTAAAATGATATAATGTATCCCCACCTCAGTATACAACCTATGGAATTTATCATTAAATGATCTCATGGGTTCGTTAATTTTTTTATGGATGGAGATAAATTGATTTAACATCATAACTGGGTCATCCAACTTTCCAAAATGTTTGAGAAATTCTTTTTCTAGTTTAGACCAAGAAGTAGCAGACCTTACAGGTAATTGTATGTACCACTTAAGCGCAACCTCATCTAATGGGTATGAAAATAATCTGCAAGGAACATCTCCCTACATAAGTTGCAAATGACTTAACACACTCTTGTATCTCTGAATATGTTCCTTGGCTTGATCCACATCATGCCTAAATATGGGTAAACAAACTTCTACACCTTCAGGAATTTGATGAATAGGCATGTTTAAACTGCTATAATAATCACCTATCCAAGATGCCATTATTTTCTTTACTGAAGTAAGCGATGCCATTAGTGAACTTTAAAGAACACAACTTTAATGCCAATCTTATTAGTCAAAGAAATATATCTTGCAAATAAGCATGAAATGACTAATCAATTGATAAAAATATATGCATCAATTAAACCTTGGCATTAAATAACATCCTTCAATTTGTAATTTTTTTTAACTAAGATTTGAATGACTTCAAATGAAAATCAAATATTTACCTTTCAGGCCCTCCTTCTAGCGCCATTTCTATTGAGGTATGATTTTTTCCAATTACAAAATCACCCTACAGTTAGGATCGAAATCCTCTCTTGCAAAGAAAATATATTTCTCCAAGGTTCTTTCACTTAATGTCTTTATGTATCATGCATATGTGTTAAAATAAGTGCTTGAACTATCTCAATGGTTTGCAAGTAACTGATAACAAGGGGCCTAGAATTCAGGTAGTTAACTTTAAATTCATCATGTGCTATGCATCCTTTAATCAAATTCTCTCTCTAATGAATAATAAATAAATTTACCTTTTGAGTTTAATCTTGAAAACTATGCAAACTTATTCTATAACCTCAAAACAATGGTTAATTAAAATGCTTCAAAGGATTTTGAAATAGATTTTAACTTAGCATTTTTAATTAACATTAAAATTCAATAAACTTTAATAAAATTAAAGTTTATAAAACTTTAATAAAATTAATTAAATATAAACCTTAATTATAAAGTTTGAACTTTATAATATTCAAAATTAAGGTTTTATTTAATATAGATATTTGTTCATCCAAATATGAAATTGAAATTTAAATATTTGAAGAATGAACAAATGTAAAAATAATTAAACCCAAATTATAAGGTTTTGAACCTTAATAATTATGAAAATAGGGTTTAATGTAAATCTTGTCTATGAACTTTTAAATTTTATAATACTAAAATAAAGTTCATAAAAATTTCCTTTCATAATATTTATTTCTCAAATATTTATTGAATTAAATATTTGAAAATAAATATGAATCTCAAATGTAAAGTTTGGATTCTTCAAAGATTTAACATAAAATTATAATAAGCCAAACTTTAATATGAATAGATATCAATTATGAATTCCCAACTTTATGAAATTAAAGTTGAAATCCAAATAATCATTTATCCTCGGTAAATTTATTTTATTCAAATATTAATTGAATTTAATATTTGAATAATAAATAAATTTAAAACCTAGTTATAAAGTTAAACTTTATAAAATCAAACTAGGTTAAATGCTTGCAAATTTAATATGAAATAAATTTCAAAAGTTTAAAGTAAGGGAAATAAAGTAAATCTCGGACAAATAACTACATAATGGAATGCACAGAAACTTAAAAACCAGATTTATGCCAACCAACAATCACACAGTACAACAATAAAAATGGTGCTATCTTCAATGGAAATTTAAATTAAAACCATATCAAATCATTTAATTAAAATCAAATACTGTATTCACACATATCTGAACAAAAATAATTTGATATAATTATTGGATCTTACAATAAAGCCTCTAAAATCTCTGTAAATCCAAATCTCTGTAGTTTTCTTTCGCTTTCATCCTTTTCCTTCCTTTGCCCTACAATTGTTCGACCCTATTCTTGGATTTTCATTCTCCATTTATAGTTTGAATAATTCGTTATATGGTTGGTTCTTTCCCATTCCATTATGGTTTCCATACAGTTGTAAAAATGAATTCTTAACAAAACCCTAATGTCACCAACGCCTTCACATTATAACATATGGGTTTCATTTAAACCATACATTATAATTATATAATATTCAACTCATTTATTTGAATTTGGTTGGCCTTCATAATGATCTCATGGGTGTCGTATTATTTTCATTTAAATACCTTTTTCAAAGGATTTAATATTTCTCCTCATTGGCATTCGAAAATTAAAGTTAAGACATGCCCATGAAACCCACGAACACATCCTCTATTCAACATACTTTAATAATCCTGCCAACAAGACAAATATTAATTAGAATATAAAACATTTATAAAATAACCTTCTTAAATATAATTAAATTATAAAGTTATAAAACTTTATAATTTAATTAATTTAAAACATATTTATAAAATAACCATTCTAACTATATTAAATTATAAAGTTATAAACTTTATAATTTAATTAATTTAAAACAAGTTTATAAAATAACAATTTTAAATATATTAAATTATAAAGTTATAAAACTTTATAATTTAATTAATTTAAAACAAGTTTATAAAATAACCATTTTAAATATATTAAATTATAAAATTTTATAATTTAATTAATTAAAAATTTTATTTTAAAAGAACATTTGAAACTGAAGACCAAAAAAATAGAAATAATAAACCACCCCATTCTTCCACATCATACCAATACCTAAAACAATCAAAACCAACCAACAACATAACAATAAAATTTCAAAATTTTCTTAGTGGGTCCCCAAAATTTGGGGTCATTGTGAAGGACACCACAACGCTGCCAAGGTCCAGGACAACCATGAGCAGGACCATCAATAAAGGCATGAGAATGCCAAGAACTTTTTTGTAATATAGTAGAAATGTTTTCGATAATAATGATGAGTGGGATAACCATAGAGGTATTTTTGGTGAAGCAGTTTTGAAGCCTGATAGTGTCAGAAGGCATAAGAAGCATAAGCCTGTATAAGCATGTAAAAATTGTGAAGCTAAATTTTGGTGAATATCTATTTGACAAAGTGTATAAAGGAGCATACTTCCATACATTTTGAGCATAGTAACAACTATTTCTAGCATGGCCTCAATATGAGCCTTTACTCTTTGAGTCCTTATACATTAGATTAAAATATGAAGGTTTATAAGGAATTTGCTCCTAAAGACACAGTCTACAACCAACAGGAGCAGATTCTTCCTATCCATGAGGAGATTAGTCAGCAAAACGTAAGATGATAAATTGTTGAAACACATGGTTGTGGTGCTAGCTCACCCATTCAATTTTTTTACTCTGATATCCAAAGGATAAGGTTCTGAGTTCATAAGCCTTACTAGCAATTCTTCCCAGGAGGTGCCAAAATGTAGGCCCAAAAGGCCACATAGCAATTTTCATAAAATTGGCTAAGTGTTCAGAAAAAACTTAAGAGTAGTGTTAGATTTCGCTAACATGCAAAATTCATGGTTAGTGTAGTCAAACAAGGCCTAGCAGAATTCAGATTAGTAGAACCTAGAAGAGCAACTTCAACCCAAGGTTTATTTCCATAGTAGAAGGCCACAAGCATAGCAGGTTTGGTAAAAATTGGCTAAGTGTTGAAAGAAACATCTAATAAGTATTAACAAGGTTTAAATCCATTAGAGCATGAAATCCATAGTTAGCGCAGTCAAACAAAGCTTAATGGAAAATGAAGTAGCAGATTTTGGATGTTAAAGTTCACCAAAAACCTGGGTGAGATCAAAATTTTGTAGTCAACACGATCAAACCCGACCTGGAATAAAGTGAAGTAGCGAATTTCAAAGAAGGGCATAGATTGCTTCTAGATGCTCATTATGCAGTCAAATCATACCCACAAGCATAGTAGGTTTGGTAAAAATTGGCTAAGTGTCGAAAGAAACATCTGCTAAGTATTAACAAGGTTTAAATCCATCAGAGCATGAAATCCATAGTCAGCACAGTCAAACAGAGCTTAATGGAAAATGAAGTAGCAGATTTTGGATATTAAAGTTCACCAAAAACTTGAGTGAGATCAAAATTTTGCAGTCAACATGATCAAACCCAACCTGGAATAAAGTGAAGTAGCGGATTTCAAATAAGGGCATAGATTGCTTCTAGATGCTCATTATGCAGTCAAACTATTCAAATCATACCTAGAAAAAAATGAAGTAGCAGATTGCATGGAAAGACATTGATCGTTGCATGTCACTTTAGAACTCTTATTCCATGGTCAATCTGGTCAAACCTGACCTGGTGGAGTTTGAAGCAGTAGATTTCAAATATGAAGAGAATGTAGTAGAACCTTAAGAGCATTATAAAAATAACCAAGGTAGACCAAGCATCACTAGAATCAAGATTTGCTTGCATTTTTAGTTATAGACCAATGGATGAAAAGTTTCGCAAGAACACAAAATAATCCATATCAACCTGCAACCAGTTTAGCTGTTGGATTTAGTTGAGGGCTGAGCAACTTGTGTAGCTCAAAATTATAGAGTTCATGGAGTATAGCTTCATTATTTTCCTTGAAAAATAATAAGATATCGCCACCTCAGTATTCCATTGATCTGGCATAAAAATCCTTGTAATGTTTTCATTCTTCTACTATTATTGTAAAATATATATAAAGAGGTCAAATCCTCATTTTTTAGGGTCATATTGGAGTGCTTTCCTTATATATTACTATAATTTGCTAATAAATCAATAGAAGGAGAATTACTGGGATGTTTGCCTCAGACTTGTGTCTTCATATTTTTGAGTTTATTCTGTGAATTCATTTTTGCTACTACTATTGTGATTAGTCAATTCTGCTGATATTGGATTACCAATTTGGGGAAACTTGGAATGGTTCATGCTTAAAAAAATACTATAGAAGACTTCTATTTATGTTAGTCTAAATGTTGATCTAATTCTACTATTTGTATTATTAGCATTTTAGATGTTTGAAATAGTTCTTTGAATATTTCATTATTCTTTAATGGTGAATATAGTGAGTTTTGAATATTGTTAGTCTTACGTGTGGCATCCTAGAAATGTGATTGATCAGAGGATTCTTAATATTTGTCAATGTTGTTAGCTTCATTTGACCATTATTCATTCAACTATTTTCTAACCCTTATCTCATTTCTAACCCTACACTTACACTTTTAATTGAGTTAAATTGAGTCAACACTAATTAGTTTACAAGGTATACCAACCTACTTTGGAGGTTGGATTGAAGCAATCTTTAATCCATCCAATATCAGGGTTTAAGTTGTGATTAGTGAGTGTGTGCATTCAAGAAATTTATATATTCATAGTAACAATTTAAGTTTTCCTTGATGTCAATTCATATACCAACAAGTATTTCCCTAAACTATGGTGGTAGGTATTTGAGCAGTTGGTCAGGTTTGTCACCTACACCGAAAAATATTCATGGTTGAATTTCAACCACCTATAATTTTTTAACCATCTACTACATGGGGACCATATTAATGTCCCTTACTATTTGAGGTGCACCTTGAAGGATGAAGCTAGTAGATACCAGGTAGGTACTATAGAAGCATTAGGGCATCATGGCCTAAATTTAGCCCTAATTCAACATGCAAAAGTACAATGATCTGCACAACCACCATTGATCATTGTGATAGAAATTTTTGTATCTAAATTATCCAATGGGTGATGGGAAGATAAAGATGATGAAGAGGATGAAGACATAGGGGTGCATGTTTCCCAAAAATAGGTAGAACAGATTGAATCAAGCTTATTCTAAGTAGCAACACTGCCTGCCTTCCATAATAGCCATTCAACAGGGGAGGTAGGGTAGGCCAAATCAAGTTCATTTTGGGTATCATCATTTCTTGTGACCAAACATAGAGAGGTAATAGAAAATTTGGTGAATTAAAATTCGTTACAAGGTGATGATGACCACTCCATGGAGGATGAACTATTCACCTAGGTGTTGCAGGGTATGGCCTCAATTGAAGTGCCATGTAGTAACTCTTCAAAAGAAGACCTCCAAGGCTAATTAAGGAGAATGAAATAGTAAGTCTCCCATTGGGAGAAAAAAATCAAATTATAACAAGTGAAGTTCCAATAATCTCGATGAGTTGTTGTAGCAAAGCAACAAGAACCTAACAACACTATGTAAGATTTGCAAGCCACAATGCAGTAGTTGAAGAACAATGTTAAATAATGGCAACAATTGTTGATCACCAAAGTAGATCATATTTATGTTATTGTATATAACAACTGGTCCATGGTCCTAGAAATCAATTTTGTTGACTTGAAGGAGAAAGTAGCATCCATAGGGTATACCATTCTGATTCTAGGAGGGCATTAGATTCCCAAATGTTTGATGTGGAGGACTAATCAGAAGCCCCTATGGTGGATGCTTCCTAGGAACAAGGGAGCTCTTTTTCATAGAGTGACCCCCCTATGGTCAAAATCTTGTAAAGTTACGTTACCCAATAAATGGGCCAACCTAAATTTTATCATTCAAAGACTACCCAATCAATTGGAAAATATGTAGCACATGTGGATGTTACCCAATCTACTATAGAATTGCCTATATGAGATACACCTATCCAATTAGATAAGGAGTTAAAGAAGCAAAATGATGTGGCTCAATCAAAGGAATTGATCGATCCCTCAATAGCTACATAGCCAGCTAGTCAGCCATTGGTTGACCAAACCATGGATGGTTAGTTTAATGAGTAGCCAGAGGTTGAGCCTCTTGTTGACATACCACTAGACTAGGGCACATAGAAAACAGAGTTATCAGACATTCAAGAAATACCACCTCCATGGAGGAAAGTGGTGATTGGTCTCTTAGTGCCACCAATGGATGTAGAAGCCCTGAGACCTATAAAGAAACTTTGACCAAAGGCTAAAGCTAAGGCCAAGAGGCCACCACAAAGAAAAAAGAAGGTGTATCAGGACCCCAACTCTAATGAAGAATTGGCCACATCAATAAAATCCTTCGTAAGCCATAAAAATTATGTGGCAAAGCTTAAATAAAGCTTGAAAAAGAAAAATAAAGAATTAAAATCCCATAAGAAGATGAGTAGGGAGCTGAGCATCAATATTAAACCTACCTAGCCAAAACAATTTTGGGCCCTGTATGGTTTTGATGGTGGACATATATCAAGGATGATGGAATTTTATCGATAAATGAGGATGTATGACAAGGATACCATGATGTTACCACTAGTTAGAGCACCTGAACCTTTATTTTATGATGATTACGAGAATGATATAGATTATGCAACACTTAACCTATAGATAGCATGATTTTTGAAAGCTCAAATATTTGATACATCATATTTTCCACCATGGGATATGCCATATATTACAATGGTAGAGTGACTACCTAAAAAATCATTTCTTCTAGAAGTAGGTTGAACCAAATTTACAAAAGGATGCAACCACATTTGTTGGACTACCGAAGAAAGAGAACACATGTAGGCAGGATCAGTGTAAGAAGACAGAAATAGAGGTAGAATCTAGGCAACCCATAAGACATAGTCAATGCAAGAGAAAACTAAAAATAGAGGTAGGTCCCAGTCAATATAGATAGTGTGGCAAATGTAAATAAAACAAAGAGAAATATAAGGCCATGACTTAGGAAAGGAGATACTGGAACAGGGAGTTTTGGAAGGCTATTACTAAAATAAGGGATTATCGACAACAAGTACCATGAGGACATGGCAATACTTAGGCATGGGGGGATGATGAGCACCGAAATTGCTCATTTTTGTGCATGTTTTAATAGGATTTTGTGCAAAATTATTAATATTATAATTGTCTTTTTATGTAATTATTTCATATATTTAATAGAAATTGATGTATTATGCTTGACTAGTATTTTTAGTGGAAAATATGTGTAGATTTAGTATTTTTTGTTTCTTCACACCTTTTAGTCGAGTTCCTACATAGACCTAGCATTGGATAACACTTGTAATGTGTTTAAGGAATAATGTGCAGCTTGACGAATATAGCGGTGTTGGAAAAAGATATCTAATTTTGCTAAGGTACGATGCTTGTACCCCAATAATAGGTTGAAAGACACATATATTCTAGTGAAAGGAAAAGCACCTATCTTCTAGCCAAAGGAAAAGCATTTATCTTCCAGTGACAAAACAAGCACCTGTATCCTGGTAACAGGATGGAAGGCACCTATATTTCGACAACAAAGTGAGCACCTATATTTTTATGATAAAAAAATGATAACTTTTAGCAAGATAAAAAGGGCCTATAGTTGATTCCTTTATCTCGGTGATAGGCTAGAAAGGTGCATGTATTCTAGTGATAGGTTGATAGGTGCTTATATTTGGTGGAAAGAAAGTACATTTACCATGTGTGTTGATTATTTGACTTAAAGACCATGCATAATTTTAGAAATATATTGTTATATCAACTTAGGAAACACCATTGTTATCTTAAAAAGATTAATTTTAGACATGGTCATGCTTTTATTATACATCAATTAAAATTATGCATGAACCAACCATAGCAAATAGTGTCAATCGATTAAATTAAAATAGTCTATTTTTTTAACAAGGGATGTTTACGTTCTATATAAAATGTAGGCCACCCCTAAAGTGAACAATCCTGAATCCAAAATCTTGAATAATTTTATCAGTAAAGTCTTGTTATTTTGTATTGCATTATTAATTAAATATCAAGTATTTTTTATTTACATGGGTTCGTAAGAGTGTGTGTCGCATAACTAGTTAGGCGAACATTTGTAGGAGCCTAGGCCCACTCCAGGTAGTATTCCTCCCATGTATTTCAATTCTACATTTATTTATTCATGTTGTGTGCTTATTTCCCACTTTATTCATTTTTGCAAGTGTGTTTCTTTTTCTGCAATTTCATTTACAGTTGTGTGTTTGCTTTCAATTATTTCCCCTTAAATCATGTGTTTGATAATGAGAGTTTAATTTAAGTAATTTATTTCTTGTACTTTATTTTAGCAGCATGTTTTAATTTTTTGTATTTAGTTTTTATGGTTTGGATAAAATGAACTACACGAACAAACACAACACACCCCCAAATCAAATGATACAAAGAACTCATCTCCCAATTACTACAGGCATATACTATGTATACGTACTCAACAAGTTTACAAACTCTTGGATTGATAAAATTAAATGGAGGTAAATTAACTATTTTTAAAAACACCATTTTCTACTCACCAGTATCTTTCAAAATATGATATAGTACATGAATAGTATTTTGTCCAACCTGAATAGGAAGAACTACTGTGTCGATGGTGGAACATAGGGCATCATTTAAAGCTTGAAGGGTGAAAGTTGATGATGTGATGCATGTTGGTGGAAGGTTGAGATGTTAGAGGGTGGTAGAGGTGATAATGATAATTGAAGATCCTCTGTTAATCAAGACACATTTGAAGGGGATCCTATCCACACTAGCGATGATATACAATGGTGGATCATGTACCTCTGGGTATCATCTAAATTTCATGATCCTGAAATATTATTGTAGGATCTTGATAAGTTTGAACATGCCCCAAAAAATTGATGAAATAATTGGGGTCTTGTGGCTACAGTTCAATAGATCTTAAGATCTCCATTTGAGTCTCTCAATGTGGGGTCGATTGCTAAAATAGTTCATAGATGAAGAGTCTCACTGATGATATTATTAGAATTTGAGTAAGTCTATTTCTTAGTGTGAGCATCGAGTGAGTTATATTAGGCATGACTAGATTTTATACCGATGGTGCCTATGACATTGAAGGAATATTGGTGGGATCCATAGATTGTGTGGGTTACATCGGGTAACATCTATTCTCATCACAATTTTGATCATTCCAATAAAATATTGGTTAGGTGGGGTGGTATGCACTTGGTTAACCTACTTATGTTGTTTTGTTTTGATAGCAAGTGTTGTGTTTGTTCCACATTGGGGTTAAGGGTCTTGGAAGATACCTATATTCTAGTTTTTGGAGGCAAGAGGATTATCAATTTGAATCTCTTACCTATTGATAATTGTAGCACCCTAAAATTGGCGCAGTAAAACCTTAATAATTACATTTACTCTAGTAAATAATTCAAATTCAAATTTTAACCTCCAAAACCGCTCCCAAACCGTCGTGTAATCCGTTTCCTCCTTTCCCGCGCCATTTTTAGAGGTTGTTTTGACCGTTTGACGATATCGTCGCCGATCAGACGATATCGCCTCAGATCGGACGATTTCGTCTAGGCTAGGACGTCCAGACGATCTTGTCCCAAAACTAATTTTTCATAATTAGTCTCTGTTCCAACGACGTCTCTAATCCGGGCGAAGCGTGTCTGCGTCGTTAGAGACCCTCCCCGTTGGAGATCTCCCAAATAGGGATGATCTCCAACCTCCTAACCTCCCTCCTAAGCCTATTTAATCCTAAGCCCTCCCCTTAGCACCCCCTGGCTGAAATTCCCTGTAACTTGACTTCACACGCATTAAGACATCCTAAATTGCTATTTGCATTAGTTCTATTCAAATTTTGTTGCAGGTACCTTAGTGTTTTTCAGCCGGAGCAAGCTTACATCGTCGCAGACGATCCTGTTCAGATCGGAGGCGATCCTGTCGAATCAGAGATGATTTCGTACCAATGCGAGACGATTTCGACTACAGTCAACATTGGGGGCAATCAGTGCCCAAAGTTTGCATTTCTTCATCCTTTTATTTTATTTTATTCTGCAATTAGCTAGTTTATTTATTATTTTATGCTATCTTGCATTTTGGAGTTCACCCATCTAGATCAAATGCATAATTAAGTTATAATTGTCATTAAATCAGTATAATGCATTCATGTTTCTGTTTATAATTTTCAGTTTGATATTGTTATTGTCATTTTACATTGTTTCCCTATGTTAGCATTGTTGTATTTTCTATGTTTTGCACCTATTTCTCTGTTTGCAGGTCTCTGATGAATTCGTCTGATGAATTCGTCAGATCTCAGACGATCTTGTCTGATAGCAGATGATCCTGTCAAATCAGAGGCGATCCTGACTGCTTCAAGAATCAGAATCTTCATCAGACATCCGGATCAGGTATGACTTTTTAATCTTGCTTAATTTCTCTATT
The DNA here is from genome assembly GCA_028583015.1 of Wollemia nobilis. Taxonomy (NCBI): domain Eukaryota; kingdom Viridiplantae; phylum Streptophyta; class Pinopsida; order Araucariales; family Araucariaceae; genus Wollemia; species Wollemia nobilis. Next base: position 6,739,992 of record JAQPPZ010000690.1, on the reverse strand, counting down.
TTCTGTCTTAATTTTGTTTTCTGTATTCATTTAATCTGCATCTTCATATAGAATAACTTAGATTCATTTTGGCCAAACCTAGGACTTGAATGTTTAAGGATAAAACTGAACACATCAAACACATTCCCAACCTAGGCATGGAAACTGCCATTAAATGTTTCCTGGTGAACCCACCATCCATCGAAAAATCACCATAATACACCTCCCTCGAGAGGCGGGACCTTCGCAAGGCCTCTCAGTCCGAGGTACCGCGCCATCCTTTTCCCATCCCCCTTCCGGGCACGGATCCTATAGCCTCGAAGGTAAGGGTGTGAAAAATTTGGAGCGATACATTTTGGTGAACCCGACGTGAAAACTAAAAACCTTTTGAAAATAAAAAAAAAAAAAAAAATATATATATGTATACAAGAAAAAAAATAACAAAATCATCATTTCAAGTTTGTATGTTTTAGATTCAATTCTAAATAGTAGATATTAAATATTACTTTTAGAAGTACTAAAGAAACCATGAGTTTTTACTCAAATCAATATGAGCCCATCAGTAATGTTGGAAGAATTCAGCCAAATACATTTGTTGATTATGACCAACCTCATCCCTATTCAACATCACCTCCATCACACTTTTCTCATTTTTCATCCTTAACCCAACAAAACAATCCCTTTTCCAATCCTCTTCATAACGATATTATCTATTCTCCCATATATCCATATTATGTCTATCAATCCACATATAATCCTCCTCCACCTTTTCAATATTCTTCTTTCAATACAACACATCCATTTCAACAAGAAAATACTTATTCTTCCAATTCTACCATGCACTCACCTCATACTTCACAATCTTCCTATCATCATTCTACCCATAATAAAGAAAGTAGAGGTGAGAAACCATTAGGTCCTTTTATGACTGAACTCCTAAGGCATTTATCAAAAACCTCTCAAAAACCTTCATCACGTAAATTTACTAAGCTCAATCAACCAATGGATATAATTCTCAAGCATTTACTTGATACAAATAGGATTGAACTCCCTTCCATAAGACAACTTGATACCACATCAGATTGGTTTAAACCTGAGCTACATTGTGAATATCATAGAGTAGATGGACATATGACACAAAATTGTAAAGATTTAAGATGTGCAATTCAAGATTTGATTGATAAGGGTCTTTTTAATATAAAGGAATTACAATCTACAACTGATTATAAATCTCCAGTAAACAATCAAACTCCTACACAACAAATACCAATAATCAATCAAGACATGGGGATCTCCCAAGAACCCCTATTCAATTATCAACAACAAGAAACCAATCAAATATTGCATGTTAATGTGTCCCATCATGATGATATTATTAATATTGTAACAAAAACTACAAATGAGCAACCTCAAGTTCAATCAACTCAATCTGATATTCAAGATATGGATTCCTCATTTGACCAACCTTCAAAACTATCTTTGGCTCTAGAGAATGATCCAAAATGGAATGTAAGCATAGAAAGCTCATCTTTAGAATCAAAATCTCAATCTGAAATCCACTTTGATAGCCAACAACAAGTGATTAATCCTCAAGCAAAGATATCCCTTTTAGAAGTATTACAAATTTATCATAAGGAAATTTTGTTCAAAATACCTAGCCAACAATTTGTTCCTCATCATATTTTCTCTAAGAACATAATTAATGGTGTAAACCCTCTTGAGGTTAACCATATTTCATTCTATGATGAGGAGATTCCTTCCTCTACTCCACAAGAAGACTACTATCTTTACATTACAGGATCTAGTAAAGAAACACTTGTTAAAACTATCATGGTAGATAATGGCTCCTCTCTTAATTTATGCACTTATCAATTATTCCAAAAACTCAAATCAAAGGAAGAAGATCTTAATGAATCAAATGTTATTATAAAATCTTTTAACAATGAAATTCAAGAAGCTCAAGGTACTATAATTCTTCCCCTTAATATTGGATCCAAGATCCTGGATACTTTGTTTTATGTAGCATATTGCCCTTCACCTTACAACCTACTTCTCAGAAGTCCTTGGATTCATACGATGAGGGTTGTCCCTTCCACTCTTCACCAATGTTTGAAGTTTGAACTTGCAAATAAAATTGTTACCATACATGGTGACCCAACACCATTTGAAGAATATTTAATGGTTGAAACATCAAGTTCTATACATTCTCTATTATCACAATTATCTTCTATCCATCACTTTTCTTCATCCATATATGATCATCCTTGTTTACCAAATAACATCCATGCATATCTTTCACATATGCTCCCTCCATCTTATCAAGACTTGGAATATAGTGATAAGAATGAAGAACTTTCTTATCCTTCTTACATTTTATTTTGTAACATGATCAATTTTACACATATAAAAGTCAAATCTTTTGCTACATTATTCTACATTATAACAAAGCTTTTGTTATCACTACCTTTTATTCATCACCTTTTGTTCTTACCTTCACCTCAACCAAATTATCCTTCAAAACCTCCTTTGATTTTGAAGCAACCTTAGACATGCTATACTCAAATAACCTTGTATAGTGTATATAGATCATCTTGTATATACCACCAATTTCAATTCATAAATTAAAATCAAAATACAAAAAAATCAAAATCCTCAAAATCTTCAAAAAAATACTAATGCAACTAAGGACCTTAAAGGTAAATTTGAGCCCAACTGGCTTGGACCATACATTATCACCTGCTAAATTTGAATCGAGAGCATACAAATTATCTACCTTAGATGGTAAAGAACTTAAAGAACCCATGAATATTTTGCATCTTAAACGTTACTATGTATAAATTTGGTCATTTCATCCTTGTATATATTTGTTTAAAATATTTCAAAATCACTATCTTGTATTTCTTTCAATTTATAAATTCAAAAACACCAAAAACATTCATAATCATCAAAATCTTCAAAACTATTTGTTGTATTTATTTATGGCACTTGTTAATTCTTTCAAAAACAAAAAAATAATAATAAAAATAAAAAAACAACAATATTCTTGACTCTTTCGAAACCAAAACAACATAAAGAAGAAAGAGAGAGTCAACATTCTCAAAACTTCTCAAAAAGTATTTATATATATCTTCTTACAAATGTTGCAATTATATGTTTCAAATTATTTTGGATAAATTAGCATTTATTTGGAATCCCTCACTTTCACACTCACAAAAATAAATATCTTGATTTTATCTGGCATGATTACTAATCTCTCTTATATCAAAGTCCACAAAATTCAATTAAATAAAGTTTGAGCATAGAGAATTGATCTTGTTATTTACTTAAACCAAGCACATCTTTTCACAATAAAATGATTATATTTGTAATTTCCATGCTTTGCTACATAGTAGAAGTGGTTTCTTGAGCGAAAAGTTTCCCCTGCTATCCTATCATGCACATGGTCTAGAATCTTTGAGAATTGGCAAAAGGACAAGCTCACCCCTACCCAGAATAAAAATCCCTTGCTCTACAGCTAATCCGAGCAAGTATCCCTAGTATAAAAAGAAAAAGCAAAGTTCAAGAAAAAGAGAAAAAGAAAAATATTATTTTTATCATTACAAAATTATCAAGCAAAAAATACAAAAGAAAGCAAAAGAAAGAAATGAAAGCAAAAGCAAAAGCAATAAAATCCCTTTCCCTACCCTTTGAAAAGAAAAGAAGGGTTGATGAGCTTGAATCCCTGGAATTCTCAATTATTCAAAAACTGTGAGGTAAGCCCCATAACAGGTGGTTTGTGCCCAACCTGCTTGGCCTTGGGTAACTCCTAGCGTGGCGATATGTCTGTCACATTAGCGACCTTCTTTTGTACAGACCTATGTCTGCTTATGGATTAGCTAGCTCTTGATAATCCGACTTACATAGTAGTCTAGTATGGTTATATGCATCTACATCATGGTTAATGAACACTTATTTGGTTCATTCAAATCACTTGTATCATATTATCTTGCTCAAAACTGGTAAATGAACATTGCAATTGCACACACATTTGTATTTGAGAGATTTTGTGTATCATTATGATAAATCAAGATTGGAAATGAATTCACATATGCACATGGGATTCCTTATAAATCTAACTTTTGTCTTTAAGATACTTTGAAATATTTTTTGCAAATTGTTTGGAATAATTCATTTTCTTCTTTAAAATACAGTTGTTTAGTATAAAGACAACTACATGCATAATAGAAAAATCAAAATTTCTTTCAAAACCATACAATCAAAACATAAATATATATATATATATATATATATTATCGACTTTCGCGACGATGGTATAGTTCCAAAACCAAAATTGGAATTTTATGCCTAGCGCAAGTCCTCATCTTCATATTTTCTGTTTATTAAAAATCAACCATGCAATAAAACTATCTCTTTTTGGATTTCGCGATGATGGTATAAGTCTATACCTACATATTCTATGCCTAGCGCAAACCATTGTAACAATTTTTATTCCCCATTTATTTAAAAATCATGAAAACCATATGACTTAAATCATTATGTTATACAATTATGCTTTAAAAAAAGCATGCACATTATCACTATTTCATGTCATTATGTCAACCTTCAATTTTGCAATGATGGTATAATTCCTAGGGAATTATCCAAAAATTTTATCACACTTAGGAATTTATGCCTAGCAAAAATCATTTTAACATTATTTCATGCATACTATTTTTATGAAAATCTGAAAACAAACCATCATCATCATCATTTGCACCATTGCACCAAAGTCTTAAGACAGTCTCTTAAGCACTCTTTTACTTTTTAACAATATTTCTATACTGGGATTAGCTTGACGACCGAGTGAGCGGCGACTCCATGAAATGGTCTATAATAGCGACAATGTCCTTTGAAATTATTGTTAGAAGTCTCTTTTTATCTTTTATCACATTACATCACAAACAACCAATTTGTTACATCAGATTATTTCATTTAAAATCTTACAGCATGACATTCAAACCATAATATTTCCAATGACATAATTACATGAATCATCAAATCAATCAATCAAAACATTAAAAGCATCATAAAAATACATAAGACACAAGTCATATGATCAAAAAATATCTCATCTCATATATATCACAAATATATATACATCATCTCAAAACTGGATTGGTATGCCACAATCTGTACCTCGGCATACTCAATCCTCTATCAAAAATAATAAAAACTATATATCAATCTATACAATGTCGCAGTAGTCTAGCCTCGAGAACCCCTCGAGCTCTCAGCCTCATCTCCTCCCCCGCCCTGAGGTGGACGAGGTGGCCCCATCGCAGTATGAGTGGTACTACGAGTCCTAGTCATCGATCGAGATGAAGTCCTCGATGACCCAATCTTGATCGGATCTACGATGTTAGCCGGCAGTGGTAATCTCTCCTCCTCTGGCACCATCTGATAGTATAATGTCTGGTAGAAAGTGATTTGGGCAATAGCCCATGCTAGCTCCTCAGTGCTCGCCCCTCCGCCCCATGCTCTGAGGCATGCAATCTCATCTCTGAGCTGTGTCACCTCAGCTCGATGTCGTGCAGCCTCCTCCTGTAGGGTCTGCACCTATGCTTGGAGATGGATTGTCTCCGCTCGAAGAGTCATTGTCTCGCTACTCTCCCTAGTGTCAACACCCTTGCCCTTATCGAGCGATGGTGGCCTCTCTCTTTGGAGAAGGGGGTCTCTCCTCCCTCCTCTCCCGCTGTCGTGGCCTCTCCTGCGCCTGTGGCCTCCTCTGCTCTCTCCCTTCGTGACCCTGGGCCGCCTCAATAGCCGCCTGGCATCGCCTCCCTATCCGATGCACAATTACATGAATCGGACCCTGAGCCCTCGTCATCCGAGGAGGGCGGATGCCTACGTACTAGGCATCGTAGCCATCGGCTACCCCTACGTCGTCCCCATCCACTGGCTGAATGGGGGCATCATCCGCGTCTTGACTCTAGAAGCGCTGCATATCTGGAGCCCCGCTGACCGTGGTGTTATCTCGGATAGTCCGAGAAAACTCGTAATCCCTGAGAGATGGGATCCCCTGCTGTAGACCGAACTATCACAAAACTCGGTCGTAGCGGTGGAGCTCCACCTCTCCCCTCTCCATCCTCAGCCAGCAGACTCACCTGATGCGAGCCAGCTCCTGTCCATCCTCGGCCCACCCTGGGTGCTCTCTCCATGGCCTCCAGGTGATCTGGTCTGGGACAAGGTCATCCAGCAGTCTCCGGGACATCGGTAGATCAATCCGCCATTGTGACCCTCTCCGGAGCCACCAGTAGAAAACTCGGGGCCTCTCCCCATCAATCCCTATCAAAGGAAGCCCTATCGGCCTCCGCACTGCAATGTGCTCCCAGCACCAAACCTGTAGAAGCGATGTCATAACTAGACATCGGCCGCCCTTGTACATGACCCCATGCAGGATCCTGTACAGTCGACATAGAACAAAGCTGCCCCAAGAGAATCTGTAACCATGGTCTCGCATGTCGTAGATCACATCTGCTAGCACCCATGGTACCCTGCACCCGCTCTGGTGGCACAGCAGAAGTCCACCCACCACTCCGGCCAAAACCTATGTGAGTCTCGATGCCCCAGGCATCTGACGCAATGCCTCGATGTTCACTCCGCCCTTCTCCAGGGCGAAGCTCGGGTCACCACACAACCGCATCATAGCATGGCCCTGATTGGCCGTAGGAGTGATCAACCGTCCTTGTATGGGGATCCTTAGAATCCTCCATACATCCTCCAATGTGGGAGTCATCTCCCCTATGGGTAACCAAAAATAGGAAGAACCCGGATACCACCTCTCTGCCAGGGCTGTCAGTAGCCCCATGTCTGTAGAAACTTGTGGCATCTCTGCCACATGCTGTAAGTCGGCCTGAGCCAGCTGATCCCACTCTACCTGTGATAGAGCGGCCAAGTCATCTCTCAACCCCCCGTATTTCCATTCTCTGCTCTTTAGTAAACCTCTCTGCAACATAAACAACAACAACAAAAAAAATCATTAATAAAAACTCAAGTGATTAATAATGCAAGTTAAAATAAGTTCAATTTTATACAAATGATGATATCGTCCACTATTGGACGATATCGTCCCACATTTGAGCACAATCGTCTCCGATTTTGCAAGCCGAAATCATCCCTAATTTGATGAAATCGTCCCCCTTTCGCCGATTTCGCCCTTAGACGAAATCGACGAACTTGAGACGATTTCGTCGAAATCGGGACGATTTCATCCCGACGACGTCGACGGCCCAAAAATGGCCGTGATGCTCAAAAATTGATCAAAATTCACCTAAAAAGCATGTAAATTCAACTTAAAGCATTCTAAGCTAAGTTTAGACTCTTACCCGTAGCCCGCGTCGGACCTCTGTCGATCTGTGCGTTGTCTCCACCATTTTTGCTTGCAGAGCTCTAAAAACCAGAAAAATGAACAGTAAAAATGAATTAGGGTTTTACCCTATTTTTCTTAATTTTATTCAAAACATAATTAAAAACATTTTAAAATTTTGCTTTTCTGCGTTTTTACCTCAAACGTTCGATTTGGGTAAAAACACGGAGGGGGCACCATAGTAAGTTGTCGTACGATTCGACCAAGAATCGTCGCCTAAAAATGGGAATAATTTTTGCTTTCTCGTAGATCGAGAAGAACTCATCTTTAACGCATTTTCTTCAAAAAATTCGCTAAAGAGGGGGCAAAATGTAGCACCCTAAAATTGGCGCAGTAAAACCTTAATAATTACATTTACTCTAGTAAATAATTCAAATTCAAATTTTAACCTCCAAAACCGCTCCCAAACCGTCGTTTAATCCGTTTCCTCCTTTCCTGCACCATTTTTAGAGTTTGTTTTGACCGTTTGACGATATCGTCGTCGATCAGACGATATCGCCTCAGATCGGACGATTTCGTCTGGGCTAGGACGTCCAGACGATCTTGTCCCAAAACTAATTTTTCACAATTAGCCTCTGTTCCAACGACGTCTCTAATCCGGGCAGAAGCGTGTCTACGCTGTTAGAGACCCTCCCCATTGGAGATCTCCCAAATAGGGATGATCTCCAACCTCCTAACCTCCCTCCTAAGCTTATTTAATCCTAAGCCCTCCCCTTAGCACCCCCTGGCTGAAATTCCTATAAATTGACTTCACACGCATTAAGACATCCTAAATTGCTATTTGCATTAGTTCTATTCAAATTTTGTTGCAGGTACCTTAGTATTTTTCAGCCGGAGCAAGCTTACATCATCGCAGACGATCCTGTTCAGATCGGAGGTGATCCTGTCGAATCAGAGATGATTTCGTACCAATGCGAGACGATTTCGACTGCAGTCAACATTGAGGCAATCAGTGCCCAGAGTTTGCATTTCTTCATCCTTTTATTTTATTTATTCTGCAATTAGCTAGTTTATTTATTATTTTATGCTATCTTGCATTTTGGAGTTCACCCATCTAGATCAAATGCATAATTAAGTTATAATTATCATTAAATCAGTATAATGCATTCATATTTCTATTTATAATTTTCAGTTTGATATTGTTATTATCATTTTACATTGTTTCCCTATGTTAGCATTGTTGTATTTTCTATGTTTTGCACCTATTTCTCTGTTTGCAGGTCTCTGACGAATTCGTCAGATCTCAGACGATCTTGTCTGATAGCAGACGATCCTATCAAATCAGAGGCGATCCTGACTGCTTCAAGAATCAGAATCTTCATCAGACATCCGGATCAGGTATGATTTTTAATCTTGCTTAATTTCTCTATTTTTCTGTCTTAATTTTGTTTTCTGTATTCATTTAATCTGCATCTTCATATAGAATAACTTAGATTCATTTTGGCCAAACCTAGGACTTGAATGTTTAAGGATAAAACTGAACACATCAAACACATTCCCAACCTAGGCGTGGAAACTGCCATTAAATGTTTCCTGGTGAACCCACCATCCATCGAAAAATCACCATAATACACCTCCCTCGAGAGGCGGGACCTTCGCAAGGCCTCTCAGTCCGAGGTACCACGCCATCCTTTTCACATCCCCCTTTCGGGCACGGATCCTATAGCCTGAAGGTAAGGGTGTGAAAAATTTGGAGCGATACAATAATGTCATACACTATATTCTTGAATGAATAGATGATTGAAATTCATGCCCCTTCTATCTATGATAGGTGTAGTACTGGTCCTCCCTGTAAGATTTAAATTTGGGATGATTCAGATCCAATGGTCGGATCTCAGGGATATTAATTGCTTGTGCCTCACATAGTCGATTAAAAATTGATGCCAAATATTTTACTAATGGTGTATACTAGTGAGGCAGCCAACAAGGTTGAGTTTGATGTTGATGTTTTTGTGGTGGATTGGTTGATTGTGGGTGGTACTACATTGGTGGAGGTTGGGCTTGATAATGATTTGGTTGTGTTGGAGCTCAATTTGAGGTCCTAAGGTCACTTAAGATAACCTGGTTCATCAAAGCTACTTTTGGCTAATTTTGGCCACCCTTTGCATTTTTACTGGACCATTCCTTATTATAGAGTTTGATTCTCCTTCTTGGACCTTGATTTCCTCAATTACCTTTACCTAGGCCAAGACCTCCTCAAAAGTCCTATACTACTGAAGTTGCAATAATAATGAGATATATTTGGTGCAACTCCTAGTAAGTTATATGATGGGTAGGTTGAGTTATGATGACCCTCCACCCATTTCCATAGTCCATTAATGGTTCATCTTTGAATTGGTAAAGATTATATAGATCAGTTAGGGTGGCCTTTTTCTTGATGTTGAAGGTAAAGAATTCTAGGAAAGCATCCACTAATTGTTCAAAGTAAAAATACTATGGCATGTAAAATAGTTATACCACTCCAAAGCACCCTTGATGAGCATTATAAGTGTTAGGAAGCAAGACTCATAATTCAATTAAGGTGCCAAGTAATATAGGTTACATTAAGCTGCAAATAGCCCGTAGATATAGGATCTACTAACCTATTAGAGCTAGAAATAAAACTAGCACTAACTATAGGCTAACCAAATGATTCCTAATAACAACATAATGTAATAACAACTACTATATGCTAACATCCCCCCTTATTACATTATTTGGGTAATAATATAACTACTAGCTATGCTAACATCCCCCCATACAACAATATTTGGGTAAAGTATATAACTGCCCCAATACAGTGAAGAAGAAGAAGAGAAATGAAATAATGGTGGCTCGTGATTTGTCTTTGGCTCTAGCTCTAGCTCATAGCTCTGGCTCTAGCTCTAAGCATACCTCTGGAATTGTACCTCTGGTTCTATCTCAGGATCTGCCTGTGAAACTGCCTCTAGATCATTGCTTCTGGATTTGCCTGTAGATATGCCTCTGGAACTTTGTCTCTGGGTTTGTCTTTAGGTCTATCTCTGGGTCATTATCTCTGGGACTACCACTCGGTCTGTCACTGGATTTGCCTCGGGGTCTACCATAGGTTTTACCTTTTCGGTAGAATCCATACAACATTTCTTTCATCATGGTCCATTGTGTGATATTTGTCCATCCACAATCAATATGAACCTTGTTGGCCATTTTTACTTTGTACCAACAACTGGAAGAAGAGTGATTCGTACATCCACATGAATCACAAGGATGTAATATCCAACACTTAGCTGCAACATGTCCTGTCTTTCCACAGTGACTATAACAATGCTTTTTAGGAGTTGTAGGAGATTTAGGTTTTACAAACATAGAATTACTGGTACTTGCATGTCCAGTATAGCCAAGGCCTTCATGCTTTGCCCTGACACTTAGCATTATTGGAGATTTAATGCCTTGTTCCTGTTTACCTAATCTCTCATCATTGAATCCCATTTTCCTCATCATTTTGGAATCAAATCCTTTGGTGTGTTTTTCAAAACACCCAATTTCATCATCTTCATCAATACTTTTAACAATATTGCATTTTTTTCTATTGATGAGATTATGGAGTTCATTTTTAGGAAGTTTAGTTTTTAAGTCACTAGTGTCACAAGCAAAATTTGCTACTGTGATGAGATCACCTATGCTACAACTGATATCTGCCATCATAGGCATGAGGTCGCTTGTATCACAACAAGCATTCGCCACCATGGGCTGAAGATCACTTGTGTCACTACAAGCATCGACCATTAGGGGTTTGACCTCTGATTCCTCACTAATGTCCCTTTTCTATTGTGCTTTTTCAAGAGCATAAAATGACATGAATATGCCCATTATAGCACCAATAGGGATTAGAACACCATTTTTCTGCATGTCTCCACAAGACACAGAATCATTGATTTGGCATTTACACCACTCCTTAGTGTACGAAATGTGCCATCTTCATAATAATATATCCCTTCTAGGTGTGGGGAAAAATATGGGCCTTTAACTAATTTAACAACATCATCAGTTGGTTTTGGGATAGTTTTCTTCTTTGATCTACCCATTCTTTTAAGGTGTCAGTCACAGCCGAAAATGCACCTTTTACAATGAATTTTGCAAATGTAAATTTGACTAAGGTGTCGGTCACTTCTGAAAATGCACCCTTATAAGTCTTCCCCCTTTAGATTTGCAAAATTATATCATGCCTTTGTGGAGAGAAAAATGTTATTCCCCCCCTTTAGTGCAAAAAAATGCAACAATTAAGCCTCAAAGAAAGGCTCTTACAAAGCTTGCCCCATAGGCAGATTAGCACAATATATCACCAAAAAGCTCTTACAATTCCTCCCTGTGTGAAGTACTTCAAACAAAAAAATTGCTATTTATGAAGTCTAAAAAAACAGGGTTGGAGGTTTGATGATTTTATGCCTCTATGATTGCTTTTATGGTGGAGAGAAAAAATCTATCCCCCTTGATTTTTGAAAAATAATCCCCCTTTTGTTTTGAAATATGTAGGAGGAATTTTTTAAGGTGCATAGGAATTAAAACTTGAAGTTTGATTTTTGAAAAAAAAATCTAATTAAAAAACAAAACTTTATAAGAATTAAATATGATTGTTCTTAATTAAATTTCGAAGAAAATAATTAAGAATTTAAAAATATTTAATTAATCAAATAAAGGTTTGTAATATTAAAAATTTAAATTTCAAAAAAAAAAAAATCAAACTTAAGTAAAATATTTTATACCTTGCACGCGGTGGGAATGGAACCCCCGATCTACTTGCTGCTAGCATCTCAATTAGTGGTCATCGACCACCCCGGCTACCACTGTCGATGGTATGTAGAGAGCACAATGTGCTCTTTGTCTTCTATGTCGCCACGAGAGCTTGCCGAGTGGTCGGCTCTTCCGAGAGGTGCTGCCTTATCTGTGCTATGGAGTGAGGATGCAAAGAGCATTTCGCCACCCTGGTTGCACCGCTACATCGGTGACTCCTTCACACCGGTGACTCGTCCACACATAGTGGTTGGTGTCGCTTTCTCCACCAACAGCGATGTTGCGTTGCTTCTCTCCACCAAAAACAAAAACCCTACGTCTCGGATCAGATCATGGAGTCATGCATCCGAGCTGCAATCGATGATTACTGTTATGTATCGTCGTCCACCAGCAATAGCAAAAAAAAAATTTTGCTAACATTAATCAAACTAGCGCATATTGCAAGAGCGTCAATTAGATTGACCCTCCAATGAATCACCACATGATGGTTTTTTGACCTTTGGCCCCTTTCGGCTTTGGCTTAGGGAGAAAAACAAAACATCTTTGGGTCGGGTCTATAGAATTTTTTGTCTGCAAATGCCGCTACGTCCTTCGAGAGTTGCTTCTACTAGGAAGCCTATGATGGTTTTTCTTTCCAATGCACTCCCTACTAGAAAAAAATATCATGGATGCATGGGGATGGCATTGTCGCTACGCTGGTGGCAGAGGTAAGTTGTAGGTATTGCAATCAATTATCCCACATGTGTCACGTCGCAGCACTAGGGAGGCTTTAAAATGGAAAAGCCTTCCCTATGTTAGTGTCTACCTTTGGGTAGACTATACTACCCTCACCCTTGCATGATATATACCAGTTTGTCCCGTCGCTAGATATTTGTGGATAATTTTGTCATCGGGTTGCTTTCAAGTCCAGATCTTCCCGAAGTCAGTCCCCTCGATCCACCACTCGTCCAGTAGGTTGCCTAGTGTTGTCTCCACCATGGCTGTCCTCCGTGTCTTCCACTCTCACCATCATGGTCAGATTTGACCACCAGTATTAACCCTCCATCCAGGTCACACTGTAGATCCCTCGGTCCAGGTCACACTGTAGATCCATCTAGCAAAGCTAACAGTTGTGCTATCACGTCTAGTCTCCTAGGATATGTCTACCTTTAGTCTCGTAGAGATCTAAGTGTTAGTGTCTAGGTCAGGTAGTCCAGGTCTACCCTCGATGTCACCAAATAGGTCTAGTTTCTCATGTCCTCCACTCACATCCAGGCTAGGGTCGAGTATGTAGCAGGTGACCAGATCCCCACTCAGCTCTCCAACTACAAATGAGCCTAGAGCCACATAGGCTCTGATACCATTTTAGGAATCAAGACTAATAATTCAATTAAGGTGCCAAGTAATATAGGTTACATTAAGCTGCAAATAGCCCATAGATATAGGATCTACTAACCTATTAGAGCTAGAAATAAAACTAGCGCTAACTATAGGCTAACCAAATGATTCCTAATAACAACATAATGTAATAATAGCTACTATACGCTAACAATAAGGAACGTTCAAAGTATGAGGGGGTCACTATCCTGAAGGTGAAAGCAATTATTTATGAAGCTTGTCACATGCTCCTGTGCATCTTCATCACGCTTGAACTTATCCAATTTTTGTATCTCAGACTGCTTAAGATAGGGTGGTGATGGAACGGATGGATGGAGAGGCTGATTGGTGAGCTACCATAGGGTAGGTTTTTGGTAACCCAAACCTAAGGTATGCTTTTCTAAAGAGTTGAGGTACTCTATCAACACTTGATAGGCCTCTAGAAAGATGATGACATTCACTCACATTTGGATTTTATGAGTTTCAAGGTTCTATTGTTGAGGAGGTGGTTGGCAAGTGTGGTCAACAAATATGTCACCATATGTTACCTTAGGATACATATCGATTTGTTCTCAATAATTTGGTTGTTGTTCCTTATAGGCTTCATGATCCTGTTGATATGGGTATGCTTGATAGAATTTTGGTGAATGAGGTTGGTGATGATGGATGGGTGGAGATTTATGATTTTGATTGTAAATTTGATTTGGATGTGGGTGCGGTGGAATATTTTGATTTGGGTGTGGTGGAATGTTGTGATGTTGTGCTTGGCACCCTGGGTGCTGCTATATTGGTTGCCTTTTTTGTGTAGGTGTACATAATATTTGATGCATTACCCATTGTAATTGATGATCCCAGGTTGTTCTAGGTACTTGGTTTTGATTTTCTATGTCTTTTGTGTGGGGCCTATTCACATGTGTGTGAGTGGTGTGGATGGGCATGTTTTGCACTTCACCCCTAGAGAGATCAATAACTTGTTTTCTAGGGTCACGAGAGACCGCATTGACTTGATATTGCTATAAAAGGGTGGGTTCCATGTAATAAATGGGTACCAAAGCACATCGTCCTTAACCATACTATCTATCATAAGGTGTAGCAAGAGAATTAATATCAGCATCCCTAGACCCATGAGTCGATATGACAAACGCATGAGCTAACATGGTAGCATTATTGTGATCCTTAGCTCATCAATGGAATATTAGATAGGGTATCTTTAACATACCTATCATATTATGGGATGCACTCCTGATCCTAATCTAATGGAGTCATAGGTCAAGCTAGGATGTGAATGTGCGATAGATACCTCCTAGATGTTTCATCTTGGATGTAGTTGTCCCTATAAAAAGTGTGCAATGTATCCTAATCTAGATAATCCATATCTTGATCATAGTCAAGACCTGTGGGTGAATTGTGAATGGGGATTCCTAATGTGTTAGGATTAGTGGAGTGATGGATGACATTTGAGCCAGGTTGGTCACATTACAACTCAAGGATGATAAGATCCTATGGATTGATTCAAAAATGATCCATGGCTCTAGGTGATGGATTAGTAGTGTATGCTTGTGAATGAGCTTGACTACACGTTACAACCATTTTCTAGGAAAATAACATATAAAGAGCTATGAAAATGCCCTCAAGCACTTTTTAAACTATGCAAACAACACAAACAAACAATCAAGAAAGCACTATTTTTTTCTTTTTATTTTGATTTGTGTGTTTTTGTTTTTGAACTTCTATTCCTAGAAGACTACAAAAAATTAATATAACACTATAAATGGTAATTTGCACACATCCTCTATCAAGGAATGCAATAAAAATGGTAAATAATGGCTTCCTATAAGGATGAATTGTTGTCTCTAAAGCCTACTACTAGCCCAACCAGGCTTTCACTTCACACTCGAGCATTATTGGATATGAATGACAACTACGTTCCACAAATTATTAAGCCCTTTGGTTAAGGGGCATATAATCCTAAAATCCTTTGGAATGCACCCAAAAGTAGGGGGCTCCTTCATGACGAAGCCCAAGAAACCACTCAAGGGGGCTACTATGGTGTTTAGCAGGGTAAGCTAGTTGAAGGAGGTAAAATCTAAAGTCGCTAGTCTCGATTGGGAGTTGGTGATGAAGTCAAATATTACCAATTTCTAATTGATACATGCATGTATGGGTTATTTTTACTACAAAAATAAAATAGATAGCACACTATGCTTATATTAATGCAAATTATTAAGTGAAATGCATTTAATTTCTTTAACAATACTCTATATTTCATCAAACAACAATGCAAAAAATAAAATAGTGCAAAAAATAGGAGCATATCGACCTGAAATGGTCACAAACTTGAGATCATATCGACCTGATATGGTCATGGTTTGACAGATTTAAAACTAAAATGAAGAAGCATGCATGCAACTATGCTATGTGTTTTTCTTATTTTATTAGTTTTTTTTCTATTAAAACATGAAATAAAACTATCCTAAAGAATTAAAACCTAACTTGAAAGCCTTAGTTTGATGTATATCTTGCAAAATAGTGCTATCCTTGGTTAGATACCATATCACTCTGAGATGGTTGTAGAACAAGGACCATCTTGACCTGAGATGGTTATGACTGTGTACCTGTAATAATAAAAAACAAGCAAAAATTTAGCCATTTTTTTGGTGTAAAAAAACAAAAAATGATGAAAAAGGGATATCCAAAGGGGTCCCACCATGATTTCCATTTAAAATCATGAAAACTTGCACCATACAAAAGCAAATGTATAATTGAAACACAATAGATAATCAATAAAATAGATCTTTTATTAATTGATAGTTTTAAGGTGTTACAAGAGAATCCCCTCGAGGGATTTTGTTCAGTGATACAATCAATACAATGAAGGGTGTTATTCTCCTTTTCTTCCAAAAAGGATCTTGGTGCAATGTGGGAGATTTTCATGCCATCACATTCATTGGGAAGTGAGTTTCTTAGACTGTTGACTAAGGGTTGGATCCAAAGTCTTGCTCTATCTTTGAAGCTTGTAACCTACACACAATAGAAATGGAAGTGGATTAATAGCATTTGTAGGGCCCACCGAGGTTGGACCTATACTCAAAATAAATAATGCAAAAAATACAAGAAGTGGATGCATGCATGTGATAAAGGAAATCTACGTTATTACAACAAGATAAAATGCATAAAATGAAGGATTAGATTCTAGAATGACTATGAAAAATGAGAACCTATACTAACATGCAAAAAAAACAATGAAAATTGGTAACCTGGTCAAGATCATCTTAGGTCAAGATGGTAATTGTTTGTAGACCATATCAGGGTGAGATGATCACTATCATAGACCTACAACTATGCAAAACCAGGTCTTGGTAGTGTTGGGATGATCCAAGAGGTGTTATAAATAGATTTTATCATGAAAATAGGTATGATATAGCTGATTCAAATGATCCAAAGCAATGGTGTTGATAAAGCAAGGATGAGGAAGGTAGCATCGAATCTTGTGCAACAATATGATAGCATGGTGGTAGTAGAAAGGTTTGACAAGCGATTTCAATAGCACTTCATGGAGATGGTGTTTGAGATTCGATTCTTCAAATAGAGGGGTGTGCCTCCATTTTATAGCCTCCTTGGAATGTAGCCAAATAGGTAAGTGGAAATCAGGGACAACTTGATTACCAGTCAATAGGTTGTAGGGGCGACTGCAGGTCATCTAGTACGACGAGAAATCAATCGTTGCACTGACAGGCAGTATCGTTGCATGATTATTTTTTTTGTTTTTATATCATGCATGATCGTATCAGGTCGATATGATCCTAGCTTTGATACCATCTCATATCAATATGATCTTAACTTTGATATCATCTCGGGCTGATATGGTCATGCTATGCTACCATCTATGATCAAGATTATCATGCTTCCCATGGGGGAAAAGTACCTTTTGTTAGAAAAAGATAATAAATTATTTCTAAAACTAACCTAAATGAATGACATGAGTTAGAAAGGAGGATTTTTGGGAGTCTCCATGTGATGGATTATTTTATGTGTCTACACATACACCTATGAGTCAAATGACTTGAATTTATGGAAGGAACATTGTTTGTTTAGCCTAAACTAACAAGATATTTTCCTTCTAGACTCTATAGGTTTTATTGGTGATATTTCTACCATCCTAGATTTAATAAGATGATCTAGGATAGTGGAAAAAGATTCATCTAGTTAGGTGTATCTCTTTTTGGGTTTATATTTGTTGGAATTTTCTAAAATGATCTTTTGAAGGTTCTCGGTAGCATTGACATTGTTAGATTTGTGGGAGTCCATGACTCCATCACCAACAATATGTTTGCTCTTGTGTTTTCCATTAGGATTTGAAGATGAATATGTGTATTCCTCCTCATTGGATTTAGTTTTTAATTGAACTCATTTGAAGAGAGTAGTATCTACTCTTTTGGCCATGTCAATGGCATCTTCAAATTAATATGCATTAGTAATTTATAAATAGAAGGCTAATTGTTCATGTATGTTGTAAATGAAGATGTCAAGTAGGTCCCTTGTAGGGGGAACATATTGCAATCTCACCCACTAGGGATTGCATTTTCCTAGAAAATTAGCTATAGTCTTGCTATTTGATTTTTTGAATTGGTATATGTTACTTATGGTGACCTTCTCCTTAATATAGACCAAGAAATACTTGACACACATTTCTACTAAGTCTCTAATTTTTTTTAAATAATACCTTGGTATTTGATAATACTATTATAGGCCTAGACCACTAAGTCTCTTAGCAAAAAAATTAGAAGCAACATTTTAGTGTAAGCAATGTCATTGTAGGTAATTCTAAACAACCTAAGATGGTTAATGGGATCCTCTTTCCCATTGTACATTTGAAACTTAGAAGATTCAAATTTTGGAGAAAAAGGACAATTTTCTACAAAGGGATATAAGGGATTGTTACACAAGTATTTTCAAAAATACTTTTGACCTAAGGATGACCCTTGAATAATGACCATTTGTTGTTTCAATTTATCTAATTAGGTGGTTAGATCTTGGAGCTCTAAAGAGATTGTATTGGACTATGATGTTTGATGAAAGGAATATGTTGTGATGGTGTTTGTAATATGAGTTATGAGATAGAATTTATTTGATAGGAAAAATGAGGTGGAGTTTGGGGCACTTGAGAATACAATGCTAGAAATAACATTGTATATTTGGTTTCCAAAATAATTTAAATTAAGGGGTTCGATTGACTAATAGGTTGAGGATGAGGTATTGGTGGATTAGGGTGTTGTATTGCACCTAATACAATTTTTTTATGATTAAGATTAGGATTGACATTAAATATGACATAATATGGACCAATATTAGGGTTAAGATTTGAATTTATGTACTAAATATTTGAAGAGGCATTTGGATGTGTTATAGCTAGTCCCTACCTATTAAGATGTAGAATAAATAGAGCTAATGTAGGTCAAAATGACTACACCAAGGGGAGAGAGGAGATATCTTCTCAAAAAATTTCTAAGTATAGAAAATAGTCACGATCTCACGATCAATCAAATTTTTACTGGTCGAGAAGCAGAAAGGAGCCAAGTCTGGAAAATAGTCACGATATTGCAACCGATCAGGTTTTCACTGGCCGAGAAGCAGAAAGGAGCCAAGTCTATAAAATAGTCATGATTTCATGACTGGTCAGGTTTTCATTGGTCGAGAAGCAGAAAGGAGCTAAGTCTAGAAAATAGTCAAGATCTTGCAACTGGTTAGGTTTTCACTAGTCGAGAAGCAGAAAGGAGCCAAGTCTAGAAAATAGTCATGATTTCATGACCAATCAAGTTTTCACTGGCCAAGAAGTAGAAAGTAGCCAAGTTTGAAAAATAATTGTGATCTCGTGACTGGTCAATTTTTTGCAGGTCGAGAAGCAAAAATGAGCCAAGTCTGGAAAATAGTCATGATTTCGTGATCAGTCAGGTTTTCGTTGGCCAAGAAGTAGAAAGGAGCCAAGTCTAGAAAATAGTTGTGATCTCATGACTGATCAATTTTTCACTGGTCGAGAAGCCAAAAGGAGCCAAATTTGGAAAATAGTCATGATTTCATGATCGGTCATGTTTTAACTGGCTGAGAAGTAGAAAGGAGCCAAATCTGGAAAATAGTCATGATTTCATGATCGGTCAGTTTTTTGCTTGTCGAGAAGTGGAAAGGATCCAAGTCTTGAAAATAGTCATTATTTTGTGATCGATCAGGTTTACACTGGTCGAGAAGCAAAAAGGAGCCAAGTCTAGAAAATAGTCATGATTTCATGATCAATCAGGTTTTCACTAGCCGAGGATCCGAAAAGGAGCGCAAGGTAGAAAATAGTCATGATTTCATGATCGGCCAGGTTTTCACTGGCCGAAATCAGAAAGCCAGAAATGAACAAGTGGAGGACAATTGGGCCATGACGTCTCCAAGAGGATCGAGGTAGATATGTGGTAACAAGAAGATCTCAACCATTTGTTGTTGAAGACCCCATACTCTTTTAACTACCAATTTACCAGAATGAGCCTACGAGTATATTGTTGTAACAAGTTTTAGTTTTTCTATTATTAAATTATATAGGATGAGCAACCCTAACTAATGGTCGGCTCTTGGACGTTTACAAGGCAATGTATACAGACTTCTGAAAGCAATAAAAGACTACTCATTCTGGTTTTTGGCTCAATGGTGTTTGATCAAGTATGTATGGATTGTTAAATTCTATATAAACTATGTTGAATGTAAATCACTTTAATTCTCCTTCTAGATTTCTACGCTTTAAGTTTCACTAGTTCTGAATTAACGAATCTAGTAGGTTTATGGTTGTTTAAATCTGCACCAGAGAACTAGTTTTTCTTATTTTTATGGTTTAAAGAATGCTTATCTATAAAAATTGTATGTGTTCCCTTGTTGTTGTCTAATATGTACCATTTAATGTTCCTAGAAATAGCTATATTTCCCTTTCTTTATGCACTTTACTCTATCCCTTTTTCCTATAACAAAGCAAGGAACCAACCTTCTCTAGAGATTGAACCGGGTAATCTCTATGTTAAACCCGATCATTCAATGTTGGCAAAGTCTTGGGTGCAAACGTAACCAAAGGCAGATTTTGCACCAATAGTTTTTGGCACGCCTAGTGGGACACAATCCCACTATATATACAGACCAAATTTTTGGTGGTTATATTTGTCCTGTGCATTTTTTATGAATCACCTGGTGACTCCGTTCAAGAAATAAAACCCAAGAAAAACCTTATCTATATTTTGGTAGAATATAGAGATATATGAAAACCAGATCTAAAGCAAAAAATTTGAAGAACCCATCGAGTTCTTTGAGTTACACCTTGGTAGCCTCAGAGCTAATCCTGTACTCATTGCTCGATCAACCTCTTCTTCTACCATCACTACAGGATCTACAAATCCTTCCCCT
The DNA here is from genome assembly GCA_028583015.1 of Wollemia nobilis. Lineage (NCBI taxonomy): Eukaryota > Viridiplantae > Streptophyta > Pinopsida > Araucariales > Araucariaceae > Wollemia > Wollemia nobilis. The sequence goes on along the minus strand of JAQPPZ010000690.1, from coordinate 6,719,078 downwards.
ATAGTTCTCCCTAGTGTTGCTACTAGTGGATTGTTAAACATAGCTATTCATACTACTACGATATCAACCGGCACTATAATGGTTATAAATCAACCAAATATGCCCTACCCTACATGGAATCATTCAGGTCCCCTGAATCTGGTAGCTCAGCATCAGATCCCTATAATGGCTTTGAAAGCACTACCCCAGTATGATGGCATAGGAAAAATGGCTTATGAACACTGCCAAGATGTAGTCGCATTGGCACCAATACACAACATCATAGAGGAAGATGTGATGATAAGGCTGTTAGTCATTTCCTTAAAAGGGAAAATGCTCTATTGGTATAGAGCCCTTCCTAATCAGACTATAGCCACCTGGGCTCAACTCACCGGTAAACTGGTAGAAGAGTTCAATGAACATGTTGATCCATTTTCTCTTCTAAATCAGTTCACCATTATTCAGAAGCATCCTCAAGAAGAAATAGTTGATTTCAATATCCGATTCAGCCGTACTTGGAAGAGAGTACCTAATGGATTGAGACCAACAAATGAGCAATCAATGTATTATTACCTAAGAGTTTTAATTCAGATATAAGCATGGCTATCAGATAGTCTCAAGTGTTTACTTTCCCAGAAATCTTCCAAGAAGCTCAGAAAGTTGAGAAAGATCTCATTGCTATTGGAAGGTTCCCTCTAAATATGATAATGCCTATCTTCCCAGATCTTTCACAAGCATCCAATACTACTTTTCCAAGTCCTACTTCTACTTCTAATATAGATCTCCCCAAATGGACCAAGCAACCTACTATCCTAGTGATACAGGCACCCCTTGCTCCTCCAATGTTACCTATCATTCCTACACTTCTTGTATTAGCAGTTTCACCAACTCTTGATCCTCAACTTGTAGCTTTACAAGATCTACAATCAACCATGAAAACTCTGACTAATAATATGACCTCAATGGAAAGAAGAGAAGCAGAGAGGAGTTTCCATCCAAGGATATTTCCACAAGTAACAAGAGACCAAGCTTCCACAAGTGATAGAAATCAAGAGAGATCAAATATGGTTTATGCTAATGAAGATTGTGAACCTACCAAATCCTCGATAGAATCAGACTTCTGGTGTTCTACATGTAATGATCCACATGGTGAAAACTCATGCATGATCCATCAACACTATGTCCAGAAGATAGTGATTGAAAGAGCAGAAAATACTCTTAAAGGGCAAGTAAACATGATTAGGGAGGAAAATCACAATCTCATGATGCCTTCGATGGAACAAGTAGTTGTTCTGACTAGATCAGGGAAGAAACCTTTGTAGGTAGACCCCTAGGAGCTTAATCCCTTGAAAGTGCCTTCACCTATGAGAAACCAGGTTGAGAGAAGAGCCTCCTATGAGAAGGTTCCCCAAATCTCAGGTCATAAAGAAGTAGAAATACGCAAAGAAGCCCCCCTATAGAAGGAAGTTGAGACATAGGAACAAGCAAGAGATAAGTTGAGATATCCCTCATTGACCAAGCATCAAAGGATAGATGCCACTCAGGGGTATAGGAATAAGTATGACACTATTACAAAAGAAAAAGAGAAAAGTGTTGATCCTCTCCCCTTCAACATAGTAGAAGAAATGAAAAAGACTCCTTCTAAAGCAACTATGTATGATGCCTTACAATTTTTGGGACAAATCGACTTATTACAGGAATCCCTGAGGTCTATGAAAAGCAAGAGTAAAACTCCCACTCAGTTGAATTCTGCACAAGCCAGTTTGACATCTGCTATAGGAAAAAATAGACCTCCTCCCTTCTATTTGTCTCTTCATATGGAAGGATGGGTGGTACATAACTGTATGATAGACTCAGGGGCTACAACTACCATAATACCCAAAGTTATGTGTGACATCATGGGGATGGAATACACCAGAAGCAGCCTAGGTGTTTTGTAGTTAGATGGGACTCCGATCAAAACCATGGGGGTGATAAAAGATATTCCCATAGTTCTACATAGAATACCTCAACTTACAGTTATACAAGAGGTAGTTGTAGTAGATTTAGAACCTTATTTTGGTATGTGCCTATCTAGAGAATTCACAACCAATATAGGAGGATACCTATCTATGGATTACTCACACTTAGAAATCCCATTCAAGGGGAAAAGAGTGAAAATATTCAATGAAAAACCATCTACCTTCCATATCAAAAAAATTGAAGAGGAAGGGAAGCAGGCCAATATAGTGAGCATAATGATTGAGGAGTTGGAAGATTTAAACTTAATGGAAGAAGCTCTAAATGTACTACAAGAAGAAGATCAGTTCTCCCTCCAGGACTTCAATGCCATGATTGAGATAGACCTTGGAAGCTATTCAATCATGAAACCTAAGAAAAGTAATCCCACCCCTTCGCACACAAGTAGACCCATCTACCAACCAAATGTGGAAACTTTTCTTTGATGGTGCTAGATGCAAGAATGGAGTTGGAGCAGGTATAGTCTTAATCTCCCCAATAGGTGAGGAAAAGGTTTTCTCCTATCGACTAACTTGGAGTTGCACTAACAATGCAATTGAATATGAGGCTCTTTGCCTAGGCCTTAAGAAAGTTGAGAGACTTGGAATCAAGCAACTACAAATTTATGGAGATTCAAACTTGATTGTCAACCAAGTCATAGAAAAATGTGTTAGTAAGCAACACTATCTCAAAGCTTACAGAAATAAAGTATGGGATCTGCTTGAAGATTTTGAAGCTCTAAACATCAAAGCAATCCCCAGAGAAAAGAATACCCATGCTGACCTATTGGCATCGGTAGGTGCAAATTTTTGCCCCATAAGCAATGTCATTCAAAAATCTAAGATGGTAAGACTTATATATAGACCCTCTGTGCCAGACAAAGATACCTTTTGGTAGGTATTTGAGAGTGATCAATAGATAGTAGATTTCTTGATCCATGAAATGAACTGTTCAAGTGATAGAGTGTAGAAAGATGAAGAAGATGAAGGTATGATCCAATTGAAAAATAATCACATCCCAAAAGGATTGATCACTCTGGAAAGCTTGTTCGACAACAATGATAGGTCAATCGGTCACAAGATGAAGGTTGATAAACATAGGTATAAAGAAGTTTAGTTGGAACCAAAAAATTTTATCAAAGTAGGAGTAAACTGCATAGAAGAAGAGTTGAATCAGATTCAAATATTGTGCAAAGAATTCCCTGATATCATAGCTTGGACTTATGGTGACCTTAAAGTCTACTCCAAAGAGACCATACAACATACCATTGAACTCGAAGAAGGTGCAAAACCCTTCAGGTAGAAACAAAGGCTAGTGAACCCCAAAATCGAAGCTCTAATGAAGCAAGAACTGCTGAAGCTACTCGAAGCCAAGATTGTCTACCCCATCAAACATTCTACATGGGTAGCTAACCTAGTTCCGATCAGGAAGAAGAATGGAGACATTAGGCTATGCGTAGACTTTCGAAATCTCAATAAAGCTTCATTGAAGGATCATTACCCTCTCCCACAAATTGACCAGACTCTGCATACTATGGTAGGAGCAGAGAGATTCTCCTTATTGGATGGGTTTTCTAGGGTACAACCAGGTGTGGGTCAAATATGAAGACCAATACAAAACCACATTCACTACCAAGTGGGGAACATTCTCTTACCAGAGGATGCCTTTTGGATTATCCAATGCTGGAGCAACTTTTCAAAGGGTAATGGATGTGGCTTTTGGAGAACTCATCAATAAGATCATAGTAATATACTTAGATGATATGATAGTGTTCTCTCATCATAAAGAAGATCACGTTGAACACCTCAAAAGAGTTTTTGAGAAATGTAGAGAGTTTGGTATCTCTTTGAATCTAAAGAAATCCATATTTGTTATTGAAGAGGGGATTTTACTTGGACATGTCATTTCCAAAGTTGGGCTGGCTATAGACCCTAACAGAGTGAAAGCATTGTTGGAACTCCCTTTACCTCCGAATAAGAAATGTCTACAATCATTCTTTGGGTAGATCAACTTTGTATGCAAGTTCATAGTAGATTTTGTGCAAATCGTCAAGCCCATGATAGAGCTATTAAAGAAAGATGCTAAATTCAAATGGATGGACTTATGAAAGAAATATTTCACTAGTATAAAGGAACAGATAGCCCAAGCACCTATCCTAGTAAATCCAGATTACTCTAGAGGTTTCATCCTATATGTTGTAGGAGAACAAGAGAGTTACATCATAGTCCTTACTCAGAAAGGGATAGATAATGAAGAGAGGCCCATAGCCTTTCTAAGTCAGACCATGCAGGAACATGAGGAAAAATACAACTTCATCAAAAAGCAAGTTTATGCAATCATGAAATCATTGAAAAAGTTTAGGCATTTCCTTTCATAGAGTAGGACTATTGTATACGTAGTTCACCTTGATGTCAGAAACTTCATCATACAAGGAGAGCTTGGTGAGAAAAGAGCTGGTTGGGTATCAAAGATACAAGAATATGATGTCGAGATTCACCCAACCAAGCTAGTGAGAGGTAGAGCATTATGTCAAGAACTCACCAAACAAGCCTCAATAGAGTATGTAGCTTGCCAAATGCAAGAACCAATTCTAGAAGATGATCAATCTCAAAATATAGATTGGGTCGATGACTTGATCAAATATTTTTAGACTGGAAAATGCCCAGTAAGTTTAAATGCTTCACAACAAAGAAGATACATGATCCAAGCTTTGAAGTATACCTTACTACCTGAAGGACTGTACAAAAAAATCTGGATGGTGTATTACTTTGATGCATAAAAGATGATCAAAAGCAGAAGATTTTGGAGGAGTTTCATGGAGGCCCATCAGGTGGACATTACTCAGGAAGGACTACAACTTTGAAAATAATCAGAACTAGTTGCTATTGGCCATCTATTTTTTAGATGCATTCAGAATAACTAGAAATTGTGAAGAATGCCATAGGTATATTGGGAGAAATAGAAATGCTTCAATGCCTTTGAAACCTATTCAGGTTGAAGAACCTTTTCAACAATGGGGCCTAGATTTCATCGGGGTGATAGAACCTAACTCATCTACTGGGCACAAATATATACTGACCACCATTGATTACTTCACTAAGTGGGCTGAAGTAGTGCCTACTAAGAAAGTTGATCAGGAAGTTGTGATAGAATTCATTGAAAGCTTAATAACGAGGTTCGGTATCCTTGATGCATTGGTCATAGACAATGGCACATCCTTCATAGGTGCTAAAATGATTGATTTTTCTAGTAAATATGGGATCTATTTGAAGACTTCTTCAAATTATTATCCCCAAGGAAATGGTTTAGCTAAATCAATGAATAAAAATCTACTCTAGATTTTAAAGCGGACTCTAAAAGACAATAAGAGAAGTTGGCATTCTTTGATAAACCAGGTATTATGGGCTGATAGGATCACAATCAAGAAATCCATCAACACCTCTCCTTACTCATTAGTCTATGGTAAGGAAGTTGTCCTCCCGATACACATAGAAATACCTACTTTAAAATTACTCAATCAAACTGGCATGGAAGAAGCAGAACCGATGGAGAATAGGTTGATACAACTCCTACAACTAGAAGAATAGAAAGAACAAGCTTACAACCATTATCAAAAACACATGGGAGACACGAAGAAATGGTTTGATAAAAGGGCTACTCTCAAAAATTTTAAAGTAGGAGACTTGGTTCTGAGATGGAATGAGAAAAAAGCAAAACCTAGGAACCATCAAAATTTTGATGCTTTCTAGGAAGGACCTTTTGATATAATTGAAGAAAAACAATATAATTCCTTCCAACTAAAAAATGAATAAGGTCAAGTACAACCTATCCCTATCAATGGCTTCCACTTGAAGTTGTACTTCAAGTAAGATAAAATTCCTCCCCCCACTTGTATTATATGTAAATATGCTTTTTTTACTAAGTCACTCTTCATGGAAAATGGTCATGATTTCATGACATTTTGGTATTTAGAGGCCACTTCAAGGAAAATGGTCGTGATTTCATGACATTTTGGTATTCAGAGGCCACTTCAAGGAAAATGGTCATGATTTCATGACATTTTAGCATTTAGAGGCCACTTCAAGGAAAATGGTCATGATTTCATGATATTTTGGCATTTAGCGGTGAAAGTCAAATAATGACACCTTTTTCACTTTTGGTGGGAAAGTCAATTTTCTTGAAATTTTAAATGTGCTCTATTCAAAGTACAACCATGCAAAGTTATTGGCCCAAAAAAATGGTGACATGAAGTTATTGGTCCAAAGGAGGCGGTGATGCATAGCGGTTGGTTTCAAGAGGGTGGCACATGAAACAAGACACCCAGTAACATTCAAAACTATTCGTAGTATGTGCACCACCAATCACAATTACTGCATGGCACCTTAATGCATGCATGCACATTTATTTATGCCATGGAAGCCCCTTTCCTCCCATTCTCTATTTTCTCAAAAATTTCCCCTACAATAGGCATTCCTTGAATTCTCTCAAAAAAATTGTTTCCTTTTCTCAAAGCACTTCCAGATTGCGTGACGAAACCACAACAAACATCCATGGAAGGATATTCTTCAACCACTATGAAAATTCATAAATCAAGTGAAAATAAGGGAGGTTTTACAACCCGGATGACTTCATAATTTATATAATCATCACATGGAAAATACAAAGAAATTTTGAAAAACTATGGAGGCTAGAGTAGCAAAAGGCATCACCCCATTGACTAGTCTTTGCTGAAGTTTGGATTGAATAGCATTGGGGCTGTAGTAATGGATTTATTTATGATTTCAAATGGTTTATTTCTTATCTTAGTCCATTTGAAATCTGCATTCTTCTTTAGAAGTTTAGATATAGGCTTCACCTTTTGAGCAATGTCAAAGATGAATTTCTTGACAAATTTTATCTGACAAAAGAAATACTGCAGAGCTTTCCTGTTCACAGGTAGTGGAAGAGCAAGAATTGATTTTATTCTATCTAGATAAATGGCCATACCTTCTTTGGAGACCACATGGCCTAGCAACTTTCCCTCATGAACTGCAAAAAATAACTTCTTAGGATTGAGGGAGATGCCAAATTCTCTGCACTTCTAGAAGACTTTTTCTAGGTGTGCCAAGTGGTCTTGCTTGTTGTGGGAGAACACAGCCATGTCATCTAAATATATTAGAATGACCTTGTTAATCAGCTCCCCAAAATATTTTTCCATTGCTCTTTGGAACGTGGCTCCTGCATTAGATAGCCCAAAGACATTCTTTGATATGAAAAGGTTCCCCATTTTGTATTGAATGATGTTTTAAACTGATCTTCATATTTCACCCAAATTTGGTTATAGCCAGAGAAGTCATCTAGTAGTGAGAACCTTTCTTCCTCTACTACAATCTAAAATATTTTATCAATCTATGGGATGGGGTAGTGGTCCTTTAGTAACACTTGATTGAGATTTTTGAAATCTACACATAGGCAAATGTCACCATTCTTCTTCCTTACAGGTACCAAGTTGGCTACCCAAGTTGAATGTTTAATTAGATAAATGATCTTAGAACTTAGCAACTTCAATAGTTCTTCTCTCATTATGGCTTTGATCCTAGGATTCATAGGTATCTATTTCTTCCTGAAGGGTTTTGCATTCGGCTCTAGCTCAATTGTGTGTTGGATGATCTTCTTATCATATACTTTAAGGTCTTTGTATGACCAAGCCACAATGTCTTGGTACTTTAGGCATAAAGCTTTTATATCCTCCTCTTCTTCTAGAGAACATCAGACTCCAACCTTGAGCTTCTTCTCCTTTTCAATTTCAATTTCTTTATAGATTTTCTCATTGATTTCTATGGATCTGATATTTTCCTGTCTTCATTGTCAAACAGGCTCTCTAGAGTAACTAACCCTCTAGGTATATGATTGTTCTTGAGTTGAATGGCATCCTGTTGATCAATATATTCTAGATTTTACTCTTGAATAGTGGATAAACAGGCTTCTCTTACTATAAAATCAATGATTTGTTTGTCACTTTAAAAGACCTACCAAAAAATTTGCTTATCTGGAACTACAGGCCTGAAAATAATTTTGATCCCTTTGTCTTTCGTAATTCCTATGTCTGCAGAAGGGTTGAAATTAGCTCCCCTTAATGCTAAGGATTCTGCTAAGGTATTCTTTCTTCTAGGAATAAAAATTTATGTTTAGGGCATCAAACGATTCCATCAAATCCCATACCCTATTTCTATATGCTTTCAGGTAATTGTGCTTACTGATGCACCTTTCCCTTACCTATTTTATAATTAATTCAAAGTCATCATATATGTTCAAAATATTTATTCCCATGATTTCATCTTGCATTAGCCCAAGTTATAGAGCTTCATATTCTATAGCATTATTAGTGCATAACCATGTTAGCCTACATGTGAAACTCTTTGTCCGTTTTGATTGGGACTGTAATACTACACTGCCACCAACACCATTTCTGCATCTAGCACCATCAAAGTGCATGGTACATATTTTTGTTTCTCTCAAGAACTGGTTAGATATAGTAGGAACTCTTTACTCCATCTCTATATAATTACTATATGTGCCTATACCTATCCCAAATTGACTATAATCCTCTTTGAAAGGCAATTCATCTTCAATATCCAACTCTTCAAAGTTATCCACAAATTCAAATTCCTCTAGAGGGGTAAGATTGCACATGTCCTCTTCAATTTTTTCAATGTGGTAAGACACAAACTTCTCTGGTGTTATTCTTATCCTATTTGAAAGGAATCACCATGCTGGAATAGTCCATATATATGCATCCACCCAACTTTACAGTGAATTCTCTTGAAAGGCATAAGCCAAAATAAGGCTCTAGGTCCACCACCACTATCTCTTGCAGTATGGTTACCTCAGGTGCTCTATGTCGCCTCATCAAGATATCTTTTATCACTCCCACTGTCTTCATAGGTGTCCCATATAACTCCAAAACTCCAATGTAGGATCTGGTATATTCCATACCCATATCATCACAAACTACTTTAGGCATGACTATAGTAGATGCCTCTAAGTCAATCATACAATTTTGGATAATCCAACCCTCCATCCTTAGAGAAATATAAAAAAGAGGGGTTTTTTTCTTCAAAGTGGTAAGGGACATTTCCTTATTTTAAGAGGGTATGTTGAGGATTGTGGTGGCCTATTTTTCCTGTGGGTATTTATTTAGAGAAGTTTTTAGTAGGTCTATTTGGCCAGGCATGAAGAGAGTATCATATAGGCTAGCTTTGGATGGTATCTTCTTCATTTCCTCCATAATTTTGTATTCAAACTTAGCAAAGGTGGGTCTCTGAGGCCTTATCTTTGGCTCACCATATTTTATTTTATATTGTTGTGTGGTCTGAATTCTCTGCCTTTTGGTAATGGAAGGAAACCTAATCCTCTCTTGGGCTTCATTCTTGGATCTCATTTTATATCCTTTAGTTTCTTTCTCAAATCTCTTGGGAAAACTGTTGCCTTTTCTTGGCCCTTAGGAGCCATGTATCTTTTTTCATTTGCCTAGGTGATAGGGAATGCATCACTACTTTGGGAAGGTGGATCCTTCTTCTTCTGAGAGGGGTCCTAAAATTTACCCATATTTTGTGGATCAACCTACAATGTTTTATTACCTAACCTTGTCATGATAGAAATGGGTCCATCCTCATCAAGATATTTTCCAACCATGATTTGGTCAGGTTGCCAAAGCATGTTCACTCTTCCTTTATGATTTTTTTCTACTTTCTCCATAGCCTGTTATATAGGTGTTGGTACATAACACAATATTGTGAATCATGAGGATCATTGCACATCAAACACTATACATTCACCAAACTTGTTTATGAAGAACACTTAGGCTCTTACTGCATTGCACTTACTCTGACCCCAGTACTATTGCTAGGACTAGGTATTTTATCTTTATGCACATAAGGAAATCTCCTTTGTTGAGACCTCTCCATATCTCTCTTCTCCATTGAGTTCATCTTGTTGCTAATATTTTTCAAGGAATTCTAATTATCAAGGAGGATAGAGGATTCTTGGGGAATCTAATAAGTAATGGGAGGGAAAGGAACTATGGTAGGTGGTGCTTTTGAATGAGGAATGGGAGTCATCTATGGGAATGGAGATGACAAGGGAGGAGGATCCATATAATACGGAGCAATTGTTTGACCTTGGACATTAGTGGCTTCCAAATTTTAGGTCAACACAACTTTTGTGGGTAATATTCCCACATTAATAAGGACATTCTTTGCATGAATGACCGCATTATAAACCTGTGGAAAGGTCTCCACCCTAGATTTTTGGGTTTGTATATCTAAATCTGATCCAAGGGCTCTAATATAATACATGTAAGCAATACTTGCATCTAGTCTAGTTGTAGGGAGAATTCTCTTCCAGGTCCTATTGGACCTCAAGTTGAAATCTGAAACAGTTTCTTGTTGATGTTTTTGCATGGATGTGAACTGATTAAGGAGGGAAAAAGGATTAGTGGATTCATTAAATTCTTCCAAAAAATACTTAGGCAATGCTTCCCATGAGGTAATAGTATTGTCTTCAATAGTCCTAAACCAATACATTTTCTTTCCTCTAAAGGACAAGGCTAGGATTCTAACAATAACATCTTCATTTTTATATTATGGATTACTGTGAGGTTCAAAATATCTTGGTAGTGCTCATATGCAGTTTTACCAGATCCACAATAGGTGGGAATGACCTTAGACACAACTTAGGAAATGTCATGCATCTGATCTAATCTAAGGGGGCCAACTATATTCCAGCTAGGATACTTTTGTAAGGGCTAATTTAGAACTGCATTTTGATGTTGGGTCATGTTCCCAGGTGTAGCTCCTATTGGAGGTGGCCTTGGGTGTACTATGGGATTCTCCTCAGGAGGAGTTTCTTCTGAATGAAAATCCTGACTCAAATTTATTATAACAGTGGACCCTCTATAAGGTAGCTCACAATAGAAAAAGGATTATGGGTTATTCCTTTTGAATGACCTGGTATACATGAAAAACTATGAGCTATAGGGATAAATTTTTTGGATCCATAGACCAGGGAGTCGCCGGGTGAATTTACTACTCTTCGCTTAGCAAGGTCAAGATAATTCACCAAATATTGATTCCTTTGGGAAAGGATTTAAACAAAAAATATATATGATGGGTTTTAGTGTTTCTTACAAATAGGTTCCACTAGGTGTGCCAAAAATGTTGGGAACTAAATTTTCATCAAGTTCTACTTGATACTACAACTATCTATCTTCCATTTTTTTGGCTAGGCTTACACTCAATATTGGATGGACCAAAGACTACTTCAGCCCAACCTGTAGAGTAGGTTGGTTCCTTGTCAACTAAATAGAATTCTGACTCAATTGAGCTTGATAAGGGTTTTGAGGAATAAGGTTATAAAATGTTTAGGCTTAAGAAATTATGCATTAACAGTGGTCATATAGGCTAATAGCATAGGCAACCATAGGAAAAAATTCTAGTAAAATACTTCTAGTGTCCCACACTCAGGATTAGCAGCACCCAAAACCATAAAATCTTCATACAATAAAGCATAACAAAGATATATTCCAAGAAACAATTTCAATATCTAATGTATTAACAATACAATTTAGAAGAATATATCAATAATCAAACTTTGCAAAAATAAACTTCTTGCCAACACAAATCTAACTTTGAACAGATTTTAATTACCTTAATGAAATAAAGCAGAAAGACAACGTACCGATATGATGCAAACAAAAAGATATATAGATTCTAAGTCCTACGAATGCGATGAGCAATGCATGAAGGAAATGACACAGAAACGAGATGTGAGCAAACAAAGCGGGGCCTCATTTATTGATATTGCTTTTAATTTGATTACAATACGTCTCCCCTCTAGGGCTCAGAACATTTGATACAATTTGTTACATTAATGGATGCCCGAAATAAGTCGTGCTTCCAAGATCAGACAGTACGCTTCTAGCATCTTTCGTGTCATGTCCCCTTTCTAAGGTCGTCAGCATTGGCACAATGCATAGCCTATTCACACGATCCTGTAGGCTATGGGAGCAGTTTAAGGATCTTGGAAGTTAGTTGGAGCAGTTTCCTATTTTTTAGGGTCGTGCTTTTTTCAAAACAGTTTCTATATTTGGACAGTTCGACCAAAAGGGTATCCAAAAATGCTATCAGATGTTGGCTTGGGTCTTCTGGTGCAATTATTTTAATACTCGTAATTATTTAATTATAAAGTCGTATTTAATTAAATAGACTTTATATTATGTGTGCACATAAGTCAATTAAGTGAATTATTAATTATTTGATAAAGTGACTTAGGGAGACATAAGGATTTATTAAAAAGGGGGTTTTTTATCCCACATTGGTTATGTTATGATACAGCCAGGCCCGAGTCAATAATAAATAAGGCTCTCATTCCAGCATCCTTGAACATTGAATATATTGCTTGATGCCTTCTAGAGAATTTTCTTGCAGATTCGAGCTTGTTGAGAATGAAAACTCTCGGCAAGGACATCCACTACGGCTGTGAAAGATCAGCTCTATTGGATTTTGATTGTCTTCATTCAGAGGGCAAATTGGAGATCAAAGAGAATTTCTGGTTTGTCACTGATATCTTGTGTGTTGGGAGATAGTAGCAATTTAGACCTATAGACGGTACTTATTTGGAGGTTGTAGTAGTTTACTATTCATGCGGCACTGTAGCAGTTTACTATTCACCTGGCACTGTAGCAGTTTACTATTCAAGCGGCACTGTAGTAGTTTACTATTCATGCGGCACTATAGCAGTTTACTATTCATGTGACACTATAGCAGTTTACTATTCATGCGGCACTGTAGAAAATTACTATTCACGTGGTGCTATAGCAAATTACTATTCATGACACTATTCACAAACTATTTTCAAAACGTGGATTGCTGCGATTTGTTTTCAGACTTGAGGAAAATCGGGTATTTTCAGTGTTGTTCATCATTGTAATTTCCCTTGCAATTAAGTTGTTCCAGCTTTGTGAAGCTTTCTTTCAAGCAGATATCTTGTATGTTTAAATCCCATAAAAATACCCAAAAAAAAAGCATATATTTGAATAAAAAGAGCAAAATTTTGTGTTTTTTTTAACTAGTCAAAATAGATAGGAAACAATCCAGAATAGGGTGGGTTGTTAAAGTGGTATCGTAGTCGGTTTCCCGCCGACTCGTGATCGGATCTCGAATTAGGGTTTCATGAGGAGGATTCAACATCCCTGAGTAGATCAGCATTCAAAAAAATTTTGGGCACTTTTGAAGGGTTTGAGGTGGAATTTTTTTGAAATGAAACCTAGGGTTCTTGAACATTAAATTTTTAATTGTGGATCATGGCACTATTGGGCGAAAAAAAGTTGGTCGAAAGGCTTACTAATGCAAGAAGAAAACTTGGATTCATATCTCAGCCAAAAGATGTTCTCTATTGTGTCCTAGGGGAGGTAGAAGATTGTTTGTATATGATGGATTCATCACCTTCTCAAATATTACAAGCAGCTATGACTCCGATGGTGAAGTCTTTGGGCAAGCCTAGATGGTTGAAACACACGAATAAGGAGGTAAGACTCATGGTCACTTCTTGCTTGAGTGAAATTTTGAGAATTTCAGCTCCTAAAGCTCCTTACAATGATGACACATTGAGAACAATATTTCAGTTGTTTGTTGATAGTTTTGAAAGTTTGGAGGATGTTACTTTTTCTCATTTCTCTAGGAGAGTTTCCATACTTGAATTATTTGCAAAAAATAGAATGGGCAACATCTTGTTAGATTTGGACATGTACGAGTTGGTTTACGGAATGTTTCATCATTTCATTGCTTCAGCTAGAAAAGAACATGCTAATAATGTTATTGCAGCTATGAGAGACATTATGATTTTGATTATAGATGAAAGTGATTATATTTACCAACCACTCTTATCAATGTTATTGGACGTTTGGAGGCAAGACTTGGTTGCTTCCATTGCTGCACATGAATTGGTTAATAGTGTTGTTAAACAGTGTGAGAGGAAGCTGAAACCTTTCTTGGACAATGAGGATATTAGGGGAGAAGAGCAGTCCATGGCAAAAATTTCACATGAGGAAGCTAGTAAAGAAGAGCTTGTGGATCTAAAGAAGAATTAAGTGGAAAATTCTGAAGTTGTACCTACCCTGGACGAAGAAGAATTCAAATAAAAAATGGTTAACCAAGAGATTGAATCACCACATGAGATTGTTGTGAAAGAACATGATGCAGATGAATGTATTAAAGTTCCCAAATCAGTTTGTGATGATAATGGATATGGTCTAGATTCCCAAACTAAATCCTTGGATAGAAGTGTTCATACTAGTTCCAACTCCTTGGATTTGGAGAGTGATGTGTGGGAGAAATCAATCCCTCATGAGGATCACAATGAACATACCTTTTCAAATCAGCTCCTAGTTCCTTGGAATCCAGTTGTTTTGGTACCAAGGTATGATGAAGGCATGGAGGCCATTGGAGGCTTCTCTTTCGTAGTTTCAGCCTTTGAAGAAAAGCGTTCAGATTTGGAGATCCTAGAAGAGAGCAATACACACCCAAATATGCCAAGTTTATTCATAATAAATGGTGGCAACTATTTTTCCAACCAACCTAGCTTAGATTTAGTATTGGACAGAGTTGAGAGTACATTTTCAGTTTTGGGGTGTTTGGATGAGAACAACCGCCAGTTGGAGTCATCTCTACATCCATTGAGATCATGGATCAGCCATGATATTACTCCCATAAGGTATGAGCTTCATCCTGATTTTTATAGTAGCAGATTGAGATATTTTGGCACTCATGAATTAGTGGCAACAATGTGTTTGATAAGACTAATGATGTATGAGAAGGATGGGACTCTTGCACCACATTCTTCCATGCTCGTTAAGAATCATATGGGCTGCATGTTTTTGGATAGTTGGAGCACTTGATGGGACTGTATTAACAAAGGAAGCACTCACAGTTGGTGATGATATGATGCTTGTGTATAAAACTGATTACATGAATGAGGAGACAGAGATTGTTGACTCAAAATTTAAACTCTTTCTCACTCATTTTTCCTCAATGTTTGATGGTTCTATTCATTTTTTGCATAGTATAGTCTTTGATAGAATTAGTAAACTAAGTTCGGTTGACGTTAAGGACATTGAACAACTTTTACACATTGTTGTTCATGGGATTCACAATGAGCACACTTTGTCAGAAGGAAGGCATCAGCCCTTAAATGCATGGAATCTAGGTGTAAAATTCAATTATGTGTTCGTGGCAGCCATGTATATAGATCAATATTCATATTTATTCATAACCATCACTGATTTTATTAGAGTTTTACATTTCACAACCATAGGAAATGATGAGGAAAGATGTCACATTGTTGTTAGAAGGTTTGTGCCACATATGAAGATTGTTTATGATACACAAAAGATACAATATTTGCTTATTTTAGAGGATGCATTTGCAAGAACAGTCTTAGCAAGGACATTGGGTCAATTGGAACCTTGTACCACTCAACTTGGCGCACTACATGCCTATGATGAGATGTTGTTGTATAGGAGTTATTGGATGGTTGTGTTGGAATTTGTTACATTACTTGGTGCAATTTGGGCTGCACATGTGAAGACAACTGAGGAGGCAGTATACAAGGAGTTTTGTGCAGCTTTGTGGAGGAAATTTGATGACCAAACAATGTTGTTTTGGACAAACACTTCACAAATTTTCAAGATTGATTTTGGGACTGTTGTGAGGGATAATTTTGGTACCAATAGGACTGATTGTCTATTGATTTTAGAAGCGGCATTTGGGAAGGCTATGAAGGAAGGAACGATGGAGAAATTGAGGTCTCATTTGGCAAAAAAAAGAGTTGCATCTTTAACACCTTGTGAGATAGAATTGGAGACAATATGGGTTTCACGTAGACTGATTGGTAAGGCACCAACAAGTGCACATCACATCAGGTCTGATTTACTTACATTCGTTGAGTTTTTGGTGACAAGAGGAATTGCTACACCACACGTGTTTTCAGTTTTGGGTGAGAATTGTATGAGGCCTGTGTTAGTCCATTTTGGGAGATCTAATAAGGTGTCTTTCATAATGTTAAAGGCTGTTCTTAGAGCTGAGTATGAGCATAAGTTAGTAGTTTATAGGTGTTCTCACTTGCAAGACATGAAGAGGGAGCATTGTCGGTTTTTGAGGAAGTTAGAGCAAGTTGTTACACTTGGATTTGATGGCACATAATGGAGATAAAGTTGCATTTTCAGTTTTGATACATTTGGGGGCAAGTTGTTTTGGAGTTGGAAACATGGGAAAAGTAGAGCTTCAGCCATTGACATGCACTTTCAGTCCCATTTTGGAACAGCAGTTAAGAAAAGCATGGAGTGAGATATGTAGGAGTATATTGGTCATAAAACTTGACATTTATGATGTTGATAATGTTTCTCAAGGTTGGGGAGTATTGGATTTCCCTTGGGGAAAGGAAGAGGTGATGTACTTGACTTATGCATATGGAGAGCCGTAGTTTGTTGATTATAATTTCCTTTTCACTCTCTTTGGTGTTGATTCATTCATTACCTTTGCTAATTTTATTACACTCTTGCATAGTACAGCCATTATAAATAAAGGAGAATTGAGTTTACACATCTTTGAAGAGATTAAATAGTTATTTACCATTGCTGTACATGAAAAATCAGAACTACTATGCATCACCTCAGATCTGGTCTATGAGATTTTCAGCCTATTTCCACTCAGTTTTTGCACAATTGCAGCCTTTGGACAGTTTTGGAATAGCATGAAGACAATCTTTGGTCAGCTTGAAGCAGGTTTGGGAATAGTCTTGGATGAATGTTTGAGGCAACCTTGGGCCCACGCATTGTTGATTTGCATCTTGGCCTCACACTCGCATTTTTGTTTTGATTTTTATATAGAAGTGGCAAGCTGTAATAATTGTGTTGAGATTGGTTTGGGACCCTGGAATCACAAGTGGTTCTGATTAGGTGATTCTGATGATGCTACCTGGGAACATGAAGACATTCTACAGCATCCGACACTAATATTGCTTAGGGACAAGCAATTTTTGGGAGGGAGGAATGTCATGTCCCCTTTCTAAGATCGTTAGCATTGGCATAATGCATAGCCTATTCACGCGATCCTGTAGGCTATGGGAGTAGTTTAAGGATCTTGGAAGTCAGTTGGAGCTGTTTCCTATTTTTTAGGGCCATGTTTTTTTCAGAACAGTTTCTATATTTTAAAATTTTGACCAAAAGGGTATCCAAAAATGCTATCAGATGTTGGCTTGGGTCTTATGGTGCAATTATTTTAATACTCGTAATTATTTAATTATAAAGTCGTATTTAATTAAATAGACTTTATATTATGTGTGCACATAAGTCAATTAAGTGAATTATTAATTATTTGATAAAGTGACTTAGGGAGACATAAGGATTTATTAAAAAGGGGGTTTTTTATCCCACATTGGTTATGTTATGATACATCCAGGCCCGAGTCAATAATAAATAAAGTGGTCGGGCTCTCATTCCAGCATCCTTGAACATTGAATATATTGCTTGATGCATTCTAGAGAATTTGCTTGAAGATTCGTGCTTGTTGAGAACGAAAACTCTCGGCAAGGACATCCACTACGGCTGTGAAAGATCAGCTCTATTGGATTTTGATTGTCTTCATTCAGAGGGCAAATTGGAGATCAAAGAGAATTTTTGGTTTGTCACTGATATCTTGTGTGTTGGGAGATAGCAACGATTTAGACCTGTAGACGGTACTTATTTGGAGGTTGTAGTAGTTTACTATTCATGCAACACTGTAGCAATTTACTATTCACGTGGCACTATAGCAGTTTACTATTCAAGCGGCACTATAGCAGTTTACTATTCATGCAGCACTGTAGCAGTTTACTATTCACACGACACTGTAGCAATTTACTATTCATGCGACACTATAGCAGTTTACTATTCATGCGGCACTGTAGAAAATTACTATTCACGTGGCGCTGTAGCAAATTACTATTCATGACACTATTCACAAACTATTTTCAGAACGTGGATTGCTGCGATTTATTTTCAGACTTGAGGAAAATCGGGTATTTTCAGTGTTGTTCATCATTGTAATTTCCCTTGCAATTAAGTTGTTCCAGTTTGTGAAGCTTTCTTTCAAGTAGATAACTGTATGTTTAAATCCCATAAAAATACCCAAAAAAAAAGCATATATTTGAATAAAAAGAGCAAAAATTTGTGTTTTTTTTTACTAGTCAAAATAGATAGGAAACAATCCAGAATAGGGTGGGTTGTTACATTCCGCGTGCCCACATTCAAAGTGGGCGGGCTAAAAGTTGCCGCCGCTTGTGTCCATGTGTTCGTCATTCCTTGCTGCCCCTCTAGTATTCCTGGTGGTGAGATCCTACGCATAGAAAGACAACAAATCATTAATAGCATATGCGTATCTAGAAAAACATGCAATCCCCAAGGCCTCCAGCGGGCGCTTGTGGGATATCAGTGATAAGATTGATAAATCGATTACAGAATGATATGGAAATGTAAAGGACAACTTCTAGAATTGGTATCACCTGATTTTGCATCGAAGCGGCGTCGGACGGCCCCGTTATGCTCGTTTGCCCGTCGGGGGCCTCTCCAAAGTGAGCGCTCCAATGTCCCACCTATGCTTATCCAAATCACCTGAAACTCATGGGTTAGGCATTATATGTAATTCTAAGACTACCCAGATGCTCGGAATTTGCATATCCTACCCAGATTCTCCTATATGTGACAGGGGCGCCCTACGAGCTAGTTAATACATAAAATAATAAAACGATCGTCAAATCATGTCAGAATGAGTTCAAAATTTAACAGAGGCATTAGGATATCATCTGGGACATATTGCAAAAATAATAGTAAGGAAATCATGCACATATTTCTAATCACTCTGGGGTGGGACGTTGGGGACTGTCGTAAAACCTGCAAAAAGTGACCTTGCAAATGTCCTGCCCAGAGGCCTCCAAAACTCCTGCAAACTTGTGGTTAGACTAAAAACAACATTTTGAGATAACCCAAAAGGTCAGATTTGGCAGATTCTGCCCAGGTTATCTTGTATCCGAAGGCACTCCCTGTAGGTTAGTAGACGCATAAAATGACAGAAACCAGGTCAAATCATGTCAGAAAGCAATGAAATTTGGACAACAACATAAGTACATTAGATATAAAAGAATGCAAAAAGAATAGTAGCAAAACCATGCACAGATTTCTAATCGCTCCGGGGTGGGGCGATTAGGACTGCAGTAGTTTGGGGGGCGCCCGGGGGTGGGACGCCCACCGTTTAGGGCCTAGTTTTGACACCAATCCAAGTGGGATGGGTCCAAAACTTCCTAGGGGGTTGTGTCGATGAGTTTGGGGTGGGATTGTGGCCGATTTCTTGGGTTTTTGGATCTGGATTGCGTTCCTAGTGTTCACCCGATAACCTCTCTTCCAAAGAGAGAGATTAGGGATGTAGGAAGCACAAAGAGGAGTGGGGGTATAGTTTGGCAGCACTTCGTTGCTCCAAATGCTCCAGCTCTCTTTTTTTTTGGGGTGAGGAGGCTCACCTTTTTATAGACCTAAGGGTCTCCTTTGAATGCGCATGCGAGGGCGCCACTTGGCTCATTATGCCTTTTTGGGGGAGAGAAGATTCCTCCCTGATTAGGGCCTCCTTGATTGAGGCCTCCATGATTTGAAACGTTCCCTCGCAATCCCATGCCTTGAAGGCGGAGTTAGGTGGTGGATTTGGGCTGCCATTTGTCAAGGTTTGACTTTTTTCCAGTCAAACCTGCTAATCGTCCCACCCTGGAGCGATTGTTGCTAATCATCCCGGGGTGGGACGAATAGGATTCTAATCGTCCCAGGGTGGGACGAATAGGGAGCAAAGTGCTTAAAAGGTGCAAAACTGACCTCTGACCTTCCAAAACTGATTTGGGAGTGGTTAGGACCACTGTTTAACCTCTGGAGGCTGCCCTAGGGGGTATGTATGCCAATTCGATCAGTGCTTGTAGTCACATAATCGGATTGGTGTTGTTTTGGTGTCTACAGATGCCCCTTTTTGGGATGCGCTGTGTGTGGCGCAGTGTTGAGCAAAAATAGATGACCAAAGCACTTAATGATTAGGGTTTCTCAGTAACCTAACCAAATTTTGATGCCCCAAGTATGGAAAGGGCACGCATTCTTGAATCCTTGCTTCTGACGAGCTAAGGAGCTTAACTCAAGTGTAACCTTTTTCAGTGAGGTGTACTTGATCTTGGACATTGTTCAGTCATGAATAGGCAAAGGGCACAACCTTTTGTTCGAGGAACCTTTTCTTCATGCTTCCAGAATGCCAAGTGTTTGTTTAGCCTGTGATTATTGCTTGTTTGCTGCCCCAAGCAGGAGCGTGATTGTCTTTGTCAATGATTCTTTGAATGCATGCCATTTCCTTGATTGGGTGTGTATTTGTTGATTGGTGACTAAGTGTGACTACCCCCTCAAGCGACGAATCGATGAGGGAATGACCAAAAATGAGAAAAGTGATGAGTCGCTTGACCCAAGATGACGTTTGTAAGGGTGCCTTCAGTTGTTTTCGTTGAACGCTTATTGCAGTTTTCCAACCATCGGACCTATTTTTGGTGGGTTTTGACCCTTTTTTTTGACGCCTATTGGGGTAGAAATTATCAAAAATCCTCCTTCCCGTGGAGTGGTCCGGCTATGCTAGCCTTCTTAGGGAGTAGGATAGTGAGTATTTGTGACCCCGACGGTGGTTTTTCATGCCATGAATGTCAGGTGCAAAGGCACCTTTGTTCGGCAGATTTATTGCTATTTTTGGTGCATTTTTTGGATGCAGTTTTTGTTGCTTTATTTCTTGCTCCGTAATCGTCCCAGGGTGGGACGAATACCAATTTTGTAATCATCCCAGGGTGGGATGAGCGCTAACTAGAGCGCTCATCCCAGGGTGGAACGATTACAGGCCTAACAACCTATATAAGGACCAAAACTAGGTTTTGGGCTCATTTGCAATATTTTTTTCTTGGCGATTTGGAGCAGTGAGGAGGAGTGCGAGTGTGCGTAGCGGAGCGCTGCTGAAATTTTGTGGACATCATGAGTGCGAGAACCAGATCTTCGAGTGGAGGAGCCGAGGTGAGACCGGTATGATGTTCCTTCTCTTTGCTTGTTATTCGTGCGTGTTTTATATGAAGTTTAAAACTCACATATAAAATGTTTGTTCGCTTTATTTTGTTTTTAAGGTTTTAAAAACCTAATTTTTTTTGTGTGTTGGTTTGATTTTATTCGTATATCAAGTTGAAAACCTAATATAGGAACTTTATTTGTTTTTGTTTTTTGTTTTTGTTTCCAAACGTTTTCATTTTATTTTGTTTTTTTGTTCATATTATGGTTGAAACCCTAATATGTTTTATTTCATTTTTGTTTTTGCCATATTAAGGTTGAAACCCTAATATTTTTTTTTTGTTTTTTTTTTGTGTTCACATTAAGGTTGAAACCCTAATATGATTTTTGTTGTTTTTTGTTGATTGTACAATTATTTTCATGTATGTTGTCATTGTTGTACAGTTTTATTTTAATGTTTTTGTTTATATTAAGTATGTACTTAATATATTTTTTCATTTTATTTTGTTGTTTCAGGTTGTGAAGAGTCGGTACCGCCAGTCGACTATTTTCTCTGATGCCCGGGATGCCCTGACAGTTGTGGATTGGGAGTGGCTTGATGCCCTTGGGCTCAAGCACGTGACGCGTCTGGAGCCTATGGTGGGGGATCGGGCATATTTGACTACCCTGATCAATCTGTGGGATCCCCGCACCAACACTTTTCATCTCCCAATAGGGGAGATGACTGTTACTCTGGAGGATGTGTATCGGATTCTGTGGATTTCGATAGATGGACTGCCTATCCGGATGACCCACCGTGACTAGCGGACAACGGTATTGACACGGTGTTTTGGTCCGACGATGGAGAGGGGGGTGGAGAGGGCTGTGGAGAGGGCAGAGGCTGACTGCCAGATAGGCGGTATTCTGGTGCGGTGGTGGCTGGAGAAGGGCGTATTAGGGGTGAGGCATGCTTTGATCATGACCCTCATCTCCAATATGCTACTTCCTGACTCCTCAGGTGCGAGGTTCCCTTGGAACCTGCTTGAGTTGGTTTTCACATTGGTGGAGTGTCCTACATCAGCTCCACTTATTATGAGATGGGGTCAGACGTTATTGGCATAGTTGTATGATGAGTTGTACGAGGTCCACTATCGAAAGCGAAAGGGGATCGGGTGCAGCTATCTCTTGCAGTGTTGGGGGTGGCAGCACATAGCTGTGGAGCGGCCGTAGGGTTTGCCTTGGACCACCCGAGGTGAGATGGTGGATCAAGAAATTGGATATGCTAATTTATGGTGGAGGTCAGAGGAGCATGGACAGAGTCGACGGTGGGCAGGTGACGTAGGTCACTATACTGATGCCTTCTCTCGTCTAGTGCTAGGGTAGGTGTTCTAGTGATCGTACCGGGACTGTCCAGCCTGGCCTGAGGTTGGAGAGTGGCTTCGGCATGTGCGTAGGGGTAGATGGTTGATTGGGCGGCATGGGACAGAGCAGGAGTACTTCCCATATGTCCGGGTGACACGGTAGTTTGGGGTGCACCAGGGATTGCCTGGTGATCCCTTGATCTATCGACGTTATGGTGATGAGAAGACTCTAGTCTGGCCTACCATTGAGCAGTTGGGTGAGGGGTTCGATGTAGTTATTGATGTACCCAATGTGGACGATGTTGGGGTGACTGTAGAGTATGACCGGTGGTGGATTATGCGGTGATGGCGGAGTGAGGGGCCTCTAGGAGGCATGGATACTATAGCAATAGGAGGTGGGGGTGCAGAGGCACCGATGGAGGGTTGGGGGGCTCCGCTTGATGATGTTGACATGGTGGAGGTCGATGACTTCATCGATGATGGAGATGATTTGGGGGTTTCAGAGTAGCCGAATGTATAGGATGTCCCGGAGCAGTGGGTGCCAGAGCAGCAGGCCATCCCGGAGGTGCCCATGCCTCAGGCTGTCTCAGGGGATGTGGAGGCTAGGCTTCGTGCTGAGATAGCATGATTGGAGGGTCTCCTATGGATATGGGAGGAGGAGCATAGAGATGCTTTGGTGGAGGTAACGTAGGAGAGGGATCTCCTGCGGACTCAGTTGGCACAATGGGATAGTGCATTGGTTGTGTATCGCCAACGAGATATGGAGTGGGGTCGGTATCGGATAGAGTTAGAGATAGAGGTTGTCCACCTCGGTGGACAGTTGCCTATGCTTGATGGAGGTGGTTCATCACATCGTACGAGAGGCAGTGAGACTGAGCAGTCTACATCATCTCATCATAGGTGGCTAGGTGAGGGTAGTGTTGGTGGGCAGGGTGCGAGGGCTAGCAACAACCACCCTGAGAGGTCCCATAGGACCCATACTACTAGGGGTAGTTCCAGTCGCACCGATCCTGCGTGATCATGGTGGCCGACTCCCTAGGCTTTGGGGATTTTGAGTTTTTGGTTTTTGTGAGGTCGGAGGACCTTCTTATTGTAGCTTGAGGGCATTTTGACTTGATATATATACATGACTCTTTTTGGTTTGATTATATACTTGTCATGGTTTATTGTTCTTTATGCACATTTATTTATGTTGATGTATGCATATGCTATTATGACTATGGATGATTTTAACTATATGATATAGATGTATGCATATGGAATGGATGGAATGATTTGTTGGTATACAGGCGGTGGCACCATAGACTGTACAGGATTTACTGGCTTTATGTACTATGTGATTGCTTTATGGAATAACTTTGCATTTGTAATTTTTGTTTTGTATTTTTTGATGGTGATGTAAGTAATGAAATGTACAACAATTGTTTTAGAATGTAGTTAAGGTTTTTCTGAGACTCGGATGCTTTAACTAACTAGTCAAGACTGTACATTATCTTACAAGACTTTCGAACAAGGTACGAATCAGACTTGAGTTTGACCAAGTTATTTCACATCCCTGTGTGTGCGATTGAGTTCGTTTATGTGGTATTCGTAAGGATACCGCCAGTGCTAGGTAGGCTGTCCACCAAACCTGTACTGAGGATCACCTAATTAGCTCCACTAACTCCTTTGTTGTATTTAGTAGGATTAATCTATGGCGCAATCTAGGATACCATAAGCTAGCTCGTCCACATGCAAACATTGGTCTACACACACACAAAGCTAATGTGATAGACATATCGTCATGCGTTTAGGATACCGCCATTGCCAGGTAGGCTATCCACCAAACCCGTAATGAGGATCACCTAAATGGTTTTTCAAATGCTGAGAATTCTAGGGATTCAAGCTCAGACGTCTTTCGGTTGTTCAATTTGTTGGGATACTTGCTCTCACATATAGTGATGAAAATCACTATTTATTTTGAGTTTTTTTTTCTTCTCTTGAGCAAGGGGTTTGAGTAGTGGTGATAACCACTGTTATTTTTTATTGTTGCTTTTTGAGGATTTAGATTTTGAATTTTGATTTCAAAGTTGAGCTTGTGGGATTTTTGGCTTGTGAATGGCATTGATCCTTTAGGCCTTGGGGATGACTACCCATCCTTCTCAGGGATGTGTAGTACGAATCCTTACGACTTTGGGGATCAAAGGTGTTTGGGAATTTTGATGGTGAACTTTTGGGATTTTTCTTTGGAATGGTATTGATCCTTTAGGCCTTGGGGATGACTACCCATCCTTCTCAGGGACGTGTAGTACGAATCCTTATGAATTTAGGGATCAAGGGTGTTTGGGATTTTTGATAGTGGTGAAAACCACTATTTATTTTGGGGAATTGGATGGGGAAGAGCTTGTCCTTTTGTCAATTCTCAGCATTCTTGAACCATTCACACAGGGGGATGAGCAGGATAAAATTTTTGCTCAAGGTACCCTAGACCACTTTGTAGGTTTCGTCTTTCGTTCACACAACTTGGGAATTTTTATGTGTTTTAAGCTTGTGTTGGGATGCTATGTAACAAGGCGTGATCCAAGTAAAACTCTACCTTGTAAAAATCGGTCTGACTTTGTACAACATTTGACTAGAAATCTAAAGACAAGTGAATGACGAAAACCCTAAAGACATTAGAAGACAACTGACTATGATATGGCAAAAATGCGAATGGCGTTATTCTTGTTGGATCATTTACAAAATGGACAAATGTGGAAAATGATGGAATTGCTGAGTAATTACAGTCTATGGTGCGTTTGACATGTATGACCAACAAATATGCAATGTATGTATGTGATGCCTAATGCAGCTTTTTTTTTGTGTTTTGATTTTTAAGATTATGCATGAAAGTGAGATGCAATTTTTTTGTTATTTTTGATTATCTGTTGTTTTTGAATATTCGTTATGGTGGTTTAACCCGAATGGGTGTGGACCAAGTGATTCTTATGGATCCTTGGAGGTTTTGACCAAAGGGATTATAGATACCTTTGGGGCATTTTGGGTGACCAAGCGGTGGCGAGAACCCTTGGAGCTTTTGGTTTGACCAAAGGGATTATAGATACCTTTGGGGCATTTTTGGTTGACCAAGCGATTGTGGGAACCCTTGGAGCTTTTGGTTTGACCAAAGGGATTATAGATACCTTTGGGGCATTTTGGTTGACCAAGCGATTGTGGGAACCCTTGGAGCTTTTGGTTTGACCAAAGGGATTATGGATACCTTTGGGGCATTTTGGGTTGACCAAGCGATTGTGGGAACCCTTGGGGCTTTTGGTTTGACCAAAGGGATTATAGATACCTTTGGGGCATTTTGGTGACCAAGTGATTGTGGAATCCTTGGAGCTTTTGGTTTGACCAAAGGGATTATGGATACCTTTGGGGTTTTGGTTGACCAAGCGATTGTGGGAACCCTTGGAGCTTTTGGTTTGACCAAAGGGATTATGGATACCTTTGGGGCATTTTGGGTGACCAAGCGATTGTGGGAACCCTTGGAGCTTTTGGTTTGACCAAAGGGATTATGGATACCTTTGGGGCGTTTGGTTGACCAAGTGATTGCGGGAACCCTTGGGGCTTTTGGAGTGGGCCATGGCTCTCTAAATGTTGAATGGCCTCAAATGACTGATGTTCAAGGGTTCTAGTTCCTTGATTCCTTCAAGAGAGGTGAGTCGGTATGTTCCAGGTCCTATTTTATTGTCGATTACATAAGGACCTAACCAATTTACCGTGAACTTGTCCCTTAAATGGGGTGGCAAGTTAGAATTTTGTTGGTTCTCTTTTAAGACCAGGTCACCGACCTGAAAGTCCCTCAGGTGAACTTTCATGTTGTATGCTTTCTTAAGTCGCTCTTGATAGATACGTAAATGCTCGAGAGCATTGACGCGTCGTTCATCGAGTAACGTAAGCTGGTCTAACCGGGCTTGCCATGCAGTGTCATCATCGATGAACTCTTGCATTGATATGCGCAAGGAGGGTATTTCCAACTCGAGAGGCATGACTGCCTCGGAGCCATACACTAGCAAAAATGGAGTTGCCCTAGTGGGCGTCCGAATGCTAGTGCGATAAGCCCATAGGGCAAGTGGTATTTGGATGTGCCAATCCTTATGACTATCTGTGACCATATTTTTAAGGATGGCAACTAGCATTTTGTTTGACGCCTCTGCTTGCCCATTTGCCTACGGATAATAAGGTGTCAAAAAATTGTGCTGAATTTTGTACTTTGTTGTCAAAGCACGCACATATTTGTTCTTAAATGACGTCCCATTATCCGAGATGATCTTGGATGGAATACCAAAATGACATATGATGTTATGTAAAATGAACTCCGCAATGCGGGGCCCAGTCGTAGAGGTAAGCGGAATTGCTTCCACCCACTTAGTGAAGTACTCTGTGGCCGTTATGATAAACGTGTGATGACCTAACGATGCAGGGGAGATCTTTTCGATGAGATCTAAGCCCCACTGCAAAAATGGCCAAGCCGATTGGATCGGCTGCAAGGCCTGAGAAGGTACGTGTGTCAAGTTAGCATGGTGTTGACACTTCACGCACTTCCGCACATATGCGCAACAATCTCGCTCTAAAGATGGCCAATAATAGCCCATGCAAAGAATGCACTTTGCGATGGCCATACCGCTGAAGTGGCCACCGCATGTACCATCGTGCGCTTGGGTGATCGCCCAAGTGGACTCCTACTGGTCCAAGCAATGGAGGAGGATTCCTTCGTAGCTTCGACGGTATAAAATGTCTCCTAGCAAGACATGTTTTGTCGCTTTCTGTTTGAATGATCTTTTCATGGTGTGCGACAATCCAAGTGGGAGGCTACCTAACTTGAGATAGTCTCTTATGGGTGTGTACCAATCCTGCTGATCAAAAACCTCGATGGTATGAATGGTCGATCCCTCTTGAAGTTCATCCCTAGAAAAAGCTGAGTGGGAAAGAACTTGTAAAAATAGCATTGTGTTGCTATTAAGAGGGGTTGGAGAGAACAAAGACCCCCAGTTGGCATGATTCAGACTATCATGGATTCGAGAGAACCTATCTTGAGATGGTTCAATCTGGATCAGGTGGATTCTTGGTGTTATGTCAAAGCTTGCACGCTCCATCGTGGATTGCGATAACGTTTTGACTTGAATGGTTGTCATCTCACCAAAAATGTCTTACGGGATTAGTGACCCCAAGGAGGCCATAGTGTCCACAAAATGATTTGATGATCGAGGGAGTGCCTCGATGTCGTACCATTCAAGCTTTGCCAAGAATTTATCCACAAGGGCTTTGTAGGCCTGCAGAACTGGGCATTTGCATTGGAATACCCCTTTCACTTGGTTGACAATTAACAATGAATCACCAAAGATATTCAAGCGTTTGATGTTCATGGTGATGGCTGTCTGAAGACCTATGAGCAAGGCTTCGTATTCAACATTGTTATTGGTGCACGGGAAATCAAGTTTAAATGATAAAGGCATTGGAGCCCCTTGCGGTGTGAAAAACATGATTCCCACGCCACCCCCTTGCTCACATTTAGAACCATCAAAAAATAAGGTTATGTCGGCCTGTGACTCAGGCTCATCAAAATTGGCGATTCTGAGACATGGAAGACCCCATCATCGGGTAGCTCTATGGTCGGAGGTTGATCATCTTCGAGAGGAGCCTCTGCTAGTTGATCAGTGATGACTTGACCTTTGATGGACTTTTTTCCAATGAATTCGATGTCAAACTCCATCAACAACATGATCCATTTTGTCGTGTGACTACTATGATAAGTACGACTCATCATGTACCGCAATGGATTCTCCTTAGACACAACATACGTCGTATTGCTCAGCATGTAATGGCATAGCTTTTTGGTGGTAAATACCACCACCAAGCATAGCTTCTCAACGTATGCATAGTTAAGTTCATAACTGACCAAGGTGTGGCTAAGATAATAATTAGCCTGTTCTTTATGTAATTCATTTTTTTGGGCTAGCATGGCGCCTAGTGCCACCTCGATGAGTCGAGATGTATAAATAGAATGACACTCCTGGTCTAGGTGGTGCCAATATTGGTGGTGAAGCCAAGTATTTTTTGATGTCATCAAAGGCTGACTGGCACTCGTCATCCCAATGAAATGCTACCCCCTTGTGTAATAATTTATTCATGGGTCGACACTTGTCAGATAACTGCGCTATGAAGTGCTTGATCGATGCGACCTTACCCTGCAAGCTTCTGAGCTGCCTGATGGTGGTTGGAGGAAGCATTTAAAGGATTGCCTTGAATTTATTTGGATCTACCTCGATGCCTCATTTTGAGACTACGAAACCCAAGAGTTTTCCAGATGTGATGCCAAATACGCACTTCTTGGGGTTTAGCCTAACCTTGTGTTTGATGAGGCGATCAAGGATCTTGCATAAGTCATCAAGATGATTTTGGTGCAAAAGAGATTTAGCCAACAAATCATCCATATAATCTTCCAAATTTTTATGCATGTGATCATGGAAGATGTATGTTATAGCATGTTGGTAAGTGGTGCCAACGTTTTTAAGGCCAAAGGGCATGACATTATAAAAAAATGTCCCCTAAGGCATCGTGAATGCCATTTTTAGTTGATCATCAGGATTTATACGAATATGGTTGTATCCTGAGAAACAATCCAGGGGGTGCCGAAACTGAAGATAACAAATGACTTCCAATGAATTTCTCAAACCCTATGGTTGTACGAATTAGAAACGTGTTTTTTCTTGATTAATTACTCCTTAGTAACCCAAATAGTAGGTTTACCTTTCATGTGTGTGTGTTACAAATTTTTGAATGATGGGATAATTTCAAAGCTAGCAATGAAACTTTAGAGGAATGGTTTTGTTCAAGCCTTAAACAATGACCAAGAAGGACTCTTATATGGTTATGTAAAATTTCCTTGTTAATGAGTGGAATTAATTTTTGAGGTTTGTAATGGGAAAAGAGGTGTGTTATGTTCCTTATAACCACAATGAAGAATGGCTTCCAAGCAGGTTGGATTTGGGAAAGGTTTTAAGTCATGTATCCTAGACTATAATAGATACATCTGGTGGTGTTCTAAACTTTGAAATTGCACCTTTTCTCATTATTAACACTAATCATGTATCCTTGTAAACTTGGACTATGAAAAAAATATATAGTAGAAAATATAAATCTTGGACATACCTATTGATAATAAAGAATTATCTGGAAAAGAGTAGGTAGGAAATCTATTCTTGATAGGATTATGGGATCCTCTCTCTCTAAGTTATTAAAGAGTACCAAATTTTGAAATTTGTGAGCATTAAGGGGTACATAAGCTCACCTTAGGAACAGATCCTAAGAGTAAGAATATGATAGACTTACTCAAAGAAGGTGTATAGCCATTTTTGATCCATGATCATGTTGACTTAACAAACAAATTCAAGAAAGCACAATATTGGAACAATTACTATAGTGAAATTCAGACCAAATTATAAGGAAAACATGTAAATGATAAGGTTTTTGGTACCAAAGATAACCTTTTTGCTTCGAGGACAAAATAAGTTACACCCAGAATATATATTTTTAAGAGAATAGTCATGCAAGAGTGCATAAACCTCCTTACTTTACTTCCCTGGGAAGAGCAAAGATAAGAGAAATAAGGATAAAGACCTTTTTCTAGTTAGAATTAGAGAAGAGCAAAAATAATAACTATATCTAGTGACCCAATTAAGTTTAGAATTTGGGCCTTTTTGGGAGATTCTCCATAGATATCCAAACTAGTAGAACCAAAGGATGGACCCAAACCTAAATATGTTATGATTTAGAAATATTTGAAGGGTTGGCAATGAGCACTTCGATAGTAAATTTTTGAAGGAGACCAAAGAGAAAGATTTCTTTGAGAAGTTTGGGTGGCGTAACCTAAACCTTATTTTCCAACTTTAGGGGTTAGATCCCATTTTCAAGAGAAAAATATTAGTGATGGAACCTGAATATGTGATTCCATGTGATAGATGTTACACTGAGTAATAGTCACCTCAATCAAACCATCACGAATATGGAATGATTGAGCACCATAGTTTTCTCATGGTGTAATGAGTAAACTAAGAGGTTTTGCATCATGGTAAAATTATCTTACATTTGTGTAGAATTTTAGGAAATGGGGTAACCACGTAAAGGTATCCTTTAAATTGTATGGGTAGTGTACAATGTGAACCCCCGTAATCTATGGGAGAGTGACCACTCTTGTTCACTTGAGAGATGTTTGCAACATCTAAGACTCAAAATGTGGTAAACCTCTCTGATATTATTTGGTATATCCTTTTTGAACTTAAACTAATTATAAGCTCTAAACATCTCCATAATACTTATGGTCAAGAAAAAAAGATAGAACACTATATTCATGGGGTATTTTAGAAAATTGAGTTGTGATCGAACCCAACATGGTCAAGGAAATGGAAGATCAACTTAGGATGATCAGACAAAGGTTGGAGGAAGCTATTTATCATAAAAAAAGTTGTGTTGATCTAAAGAGGACTCCAAGAGATTACTACGTGGTGGATAAGGTGTCCTTAAGGGTCAAACCAATGAAAAGTGTAATAAATCCATGAAGTTGGATCCTCAGTTTGTGGGACCCTTTGAGATCACTGAGAAGATCAGCCCTGTTACTTACCAACTTGCCTTGCCTCCTAGCCTATCTAATATCTTTGGTACCTTCCACATATCCCTACTTAGAAAATATGTTATTGACCCTAATCATGTGTGGGATGTTTCTAAACTGCAGATGGAAAGCCTCGAGGCTATTAAATCAAAGCCAATAAAGATTCTAGAACTTTGTTCCAAATTCTTGAGGAAATGGACTTTATAACAATGTAAGGTCCAATGAGACCGTTATGTTTAAAGGAGTGCCACTTGAAGGAAAGTAAATGTTATGAAGAAATATTTTTTTTTTGTTTGAAAATTTGTAATAAATTTTTGATAGGAAACCCACAGGATTGGGTTTAACCCAAGGGGATAAGTATGTTATATTCCACCCTAGGAAAGATTTTGGTCTAACAAACTATGCATTGATAAATGACTAATAGATGTCTATTTTAAATGCTTTGAATGATAAGTACACTGGTTATGATAAATTATGGTTTAAGAATATGGTACTGCTAACATATTTGTCAATATGCACAACTAGGTACATCCATGGGTGGAAGAGGTAGAATTGACCACCAAGGATAGGGTACTTGAAAAGGGAAGTGATGACTAAGATAGTTCAAGGTAACATGGATAACTACCCTCATATAGGTATGCATTATTACTTTAGGGATAATCATTAGCAAGTCGGCCACCTTGAGTCGAAGTTGGTAGCCTAGAAGCTACCATAAATTTTTCGGCTAAGATGGGTGACTAGGTTGATGGTAAAACTCCCACCTTGTTTTTGCACCTAATTTTTTGTCTTGTCTGGTTGTTTGTTGTGTGTAAGAATGATTGGTTAAGGAACTCCGTCGAAAAAAGGATTAATGGACATAAAGGGCCTATTGCCCCAATTCCATAATAATAAATGAGTTTTTTTAAAATTAAATGAAATAAATTTTATTTAAATAATACATGAGTTTTATTTAAATAATCAAAAAATATAATAATAAATGAGTTTATTTAGAATAATATATATATATATATATATATATATTTTTTGGTAAGTTAATTTTATTTAAAACAGGGCATTTGAAAGGCGCCCTAACGCCTTGTACAACATTGAAACAAGAGGAAACATAAGGAATCAAGATAACAATTGACAAAACAACACTGAGAAACAGAGGCAAGCACAACCCAGAAAGAGCCTTCCTCAAGGACAGAGGACCGTAAAGGAGCAAAACAGGAACTAGTCAACCAAAAACCCGCAATCCTTCAGATCAAAGGAAAAGACCCAGAGAAAGGACGCCCTTAGCTATAGAAGACCGCAAACAAGCTCAGAGAGGAATGTTAATTTGCAAAGGATAATTGATACCTTTCTCCACGGTGGTGTCCTTGACATCGTCCTTTGAAGTATCTTTTGGAATGTCCTTCAGGGCTTCGAAGCTAGCATTCTTGGCAATTTCAATCACATCATCATCCTTGGTCCCTCCTTTTGCTTTAGACGGAACTTCAGAAGTAGAAATCATTGATGTGTCATTGAAATTGTCACAGAAAAATAGAATAATATATATTTTAAATAATAAATGAATTTATTTAAAAAATAATTTATAACTTTTAAATAATAATTTAAAGTTTATAATTAAAAGTTATATAAAATAAAACATAAATGAAATGCATTCTTTTAAAAACGTGCATGGTCCTTTCATTTAAAAGAATGAAAGGAGGTTATTTTTAATTAAAATAAAAATAGCACGTGGCCCTTTTTAAATTAAAAGACTGAAAACATGTTTTATAAAAACTTTTAGAGGAAGTTTGGATGGATGGAAATTTTTTTAATGTTCTTGTTGAGTGGTATTTTCACCCGATTGTGAAAACACACTCTCCGATAGGATTTGGGTTCTAAATCCTCTGCTTGCAAAGAAATTAAACAAGTAACTTCTCCAAGGTTCCTGTTATGCTAGCATTTTGCATCTGTGTATTAATAATCTCAAATAAAGATATTTAATTAAAATGCTTGGAACACCTTAGTGGTTGCAAGTAACTGAAAACAAGGGGCACTGTGGTTTATTTTATTGTGAAACTTAATGATTGTTCATTGAACCCTTATAAAGCAAATGTGATTTGATCCTTATATGACCATGCTGTAACTTCAAAATGAAATTTAATGAAATGCCATAAATGAAGGAATTATTTATGGATTTTGAAGTTTTTTAATTTTTTTATTTTATTTTAATGCTTGAAAGAATTAAAATTGGGACTTCTAAAAAATAAAGTGCAGCAAAAAGAAAATAAAATGCAAAGAAAAAGAAATTAAAATTGCATTCAGTTTGATGCTATCCCGTCTTGGCAAAACCGAAGACAATGAGGTTTCCATGCATGCAACCTAACCTATTGAACCTGCAAAACACGCACAATCCAAATAAGTTAAGTGTTGGTCTCTGGGGTTTTATTGTGATCTTTCAGATTTAGACATTCGCATGAAGCAACCAAGAGAACTTGCATTCAACTTCACCTATAAGCCTAGAAATCTGAAAAAGGGAAAGATAAACATTAAAACATGCATGCAAAAAATAACTCCTTCTTTCTTGCCAACAAGATGCAAATTTCTGAACACTCCTGCATTAAAGATAAATCCTGTTACAATAGCAGAACATCTGGTTTTCTCAAAACCAGAAAAAAGGAAGAAAAACACTCCAAGCAGGCCCAGAATGGCTTCTCGCCTTAGGCACTACAACTCTACCCGCAGCGGTTTTCGACCCTTGTGCCAATCTGTGCCTCTACTTTTATACTTTCTGGCAATGCTCTCTGTTTCGCCCTGTGACGCTTCGCTTCATCTTCTCGATCGATTCGTTTCCTTCTGCTTCGTTTCACCTTCCCCGCATTTCGATTGCTTTTGAATTTATGCTCGACATTGAGATGCTTGATCTTCTCTGTGAATTGTAATGCCCCTGTAGCCTTTACACATGTACGCCACGTGTTCCACACTTTTTTGCACGTTCTGTAATGGCCCCATGAAAATCGTGACAAAAAATAGCATGTAACTTTGCTCCTCTGCCTTCACGAAAAACGTGACATGTCGCGATATCGCGACGTTTTTCGGCCAACAGCCTTCTTGCCTTCTTGCCCAGTGAAAACGTGACATGTCACGAAATCGCAACGCTTTTCTGTTTCGTACACTTTGCTATTTTTTTGTCGTGAAATCGTGACGTTTTTCTTCTCCGTACACTTTTTTCGTCGCGAAATCGCGATGCTTTTTTGTGAATCGCGACGTTTTTCACTTGTACGCTTTCCGCTGTCCGAAATCGCTATGCTTTTTTCTGGGCTCTGCTTTGGCAGCGACATGTCGCGAAATCGTGACATATTTTCCATTTCGTACACTTTTGCTGCTTGAAGCCACGAAAACATGACCTGTCGCGATATCGCGATGTTTTTTGGCTTTGTCCCCTTTGCCAGCTTTTCATCGTGATATCGCGACGCTTTTCTATTTCGTGCCCCTTTGCTACTTTTTGTCAGATAATCGCGATGTTTTTCCTTCGTACACCTTTGCAACTTGTCGTGAAATCGCGACGCTTTTCACTTCATGCCCCTTTTCTGCTTTCTGTCGTGATATCACGACGTTTTTCGCTTTGCCTGTTTGCTCGGTTTGACCCATGATTTTGTGACATGTCACGATTTCGCTACCATTTCCATTTCCTCTCTCTCCTATTTGGACGCGACGGAGCAACATGTCGCGATATCGTGACACTTTTCATTTTCTGGCAGCGATCGCGCAACACGTCGTGATATCGTGACACTTTTCATTTTCGGTCGCGACCGCGCAACACGTCGCGAAATCGTGACACTTTTCATTTTTTGGCAGCGATGGCGCGACATGTCGCGATATCGCGACAATTTTCATTTTTTGGCAGCGATGGCGCGACATGTCGCGATATCGCGACACTTTTTATCCTTGTGCAATTTTGCCCCTTTTTCTTGATTTTTAGCATCTGGGTCACTGAGATCTTCTTTGAAAGCATGCAAAAAAGGTGGGTCCCCAATTTTGGGGTGTGTTGTGGATCAGCCACAACAAATGGCGACTCTGTTGTCAAATGCTCTTGAGCATTTTCTTGAGAACCCAACCTGGAAGTATACAAACTCGAAAACATGTGTTAGCACATAAGAAATATAAACAAATGCCCATAGATCAGAAATACATGAATCATCAGAATCATCAAGTATCAGCTCGGTGTGTGCAATGTGTTTCATTCCCTATCGTTTGAAATTGATCAACATTCCATCGTCAGTTTTACATGAATGCATATGTGAGATTGTGAATGATTTGTGTAACCTAATAAATATGCTAAGAGATTTTGCTTTTATAAAAGGCATAGTCTCTCTTCTAGTATCATACACAAACATTCAAGATTATCAAACCCTCTTAGGATCAACTATATGTATAATGAATTGCTTTATTATATCCCAAAGTTGGTTATGAGTCCCTACTATCTTGAACCCATGTGCAAGTGAATGTGAAATCAGAGCTTTGGGAAATCAGACTCCCAACCTAACCGAGATGGGAGTTTAACCCTATCCTTACTATTCTGATTTGGAATTCATTACCTCACTTTGAGCAAAATAATTTAACCAATTATGGAAGAAATGGTCATGCTAGTCTAACCCTTTGGACAATTAGTGGTCTTGTTTTTTTGGACAAGACATGTTGCCATGCATGGGCATACTTAACCCCATAATCCAAGACTTATCTTCATTTCTTTGGACCTTGGGGATGACTACCCATCCTTTGCAGAGGACAAGTAGTACGATCCTTCCAATCCAATATAAAGATGAGATGGGAAAAATTAATTTTTTACTTCTTGGACCTTGGGGATGACTACCCATCCTTGCTAGGGACATGTAGTACGATCCTTCCAATCCAAGCTTTGGATAAAAATGGAAAATATTAATTTATTGCTTAGACCTTGGGGATGACTACCCATCCTTTGCAGAGGACAAGTAGTACGATCCTTCCAATCCAAGATTTATCATGAAATGAGACATAGGAGCTTTGGGGAATCAGATTCTCAACCTAAGCGAGATGAGAATTTATGCCCTATCCTTACTACTCCATGTAGGTCAAATCAAAGCTTTGGGGAGTTGGATCCTCAACCTAAGTTCGATGAGGATTTAGCCCTATCCTTACTACTCCGATTTTAGGCTTTAAGCTTTATGGAAGTGGTCAAAACCACTGTTTTAAGGATCATGTTGCATAAATAGGATAGACATGAAATACTTCTTTCGCCCAACCTTTTCTTCCAAGTTAGGTTTTGATCATTTTGCTCAAGATCCTTTTTAATGTGTATAAAATGTGCTTGGTTCTAGATATCTCAAGACTCAGTTCCCAACCTTAGGATTTTCTTCTTATTTATGTGATAGCATAACCTTAAGAGGATTTGACACACTTTAATGATTTGTATTTGAAATGCATTTGCAACTAAGATGGCATGTATGTGCAAAGTGAGATGTAATATGAATGCATTGTCTTTTGAATTGCAAATGAAATATTGCCATATAAAACTGACTACTTCATGCATCACAAGTTTCAAACGATATTATTAAAATGTTTGTGTTACTTGTGGAGCTTCTACAACACAATTCCAATGTTTCATATTCTCCCGATCTAGAACATAAGTTAGCATCTCAAGGCAACTTTTTCATCATCATTTTTTTTTTTATATAGACAAACAAAACATGTCAAATAAACACACAACTTTAAATTTTCCAAATCCAAATAGCAATCCCAAAAATGAAAATTTGAAAACACAAACCCAAAACCAAAAACCAAAATCTATATACAAATGTACACTATAATACAAGATGATGCAAAGCTTGGATTATCACTTTCCTGGATCCCAAACATGATTAGAACATTTCAACAAAAATATAACATGATATGCATGCCAAATGTTGTGGGAATCCAACACAAACAAGACTAGACCAAACAATGCAACAAATTTCCACTTGCCATGCTCACCATACCAATTTGATTTAGTTCCAATAATACTCCCATAGGTGAGCATCAAATTACTAAAATGATTAGACAATAAATGATTTTCAATTTTATCATGTCTATTCTTTAAAATGTAAACTTCATAATTCCCTCCTTGATTTAGAATTAGGCTATCCTTTTCAAATATGCAATTTTGTAAGTAGGAGCCTATTTCTACAAATTTCAAAGCCAAATCATTTTCCAAATTTGTAGGCCAATCAAATTTGTGTAACAATTTACAAGCATCTAGGATATTTACTAAATTAGGATCATTAAAAGTTTTTATCCTAGATTCAATTAGTAATTGTTGATGAATTTGATTTAACAATTCAAGTGCATCAACTTCTTTTCCATTCATTAAAACAATGTTATTAAAGGTGTGATTAAAAATTATACCTTGTTTTTCATTTACCTTTAATGACATTTCACCATAAACATTATTTAAATTCAAAATATGGTCATCCTTTTCAATCCTCAAACATTCTTGGTCAAAGTGTATGCCAAGTAATCTGTTTTGATGATCACTTATTTGAGTTGCTTCCAATTGATCCATCTCTTTGTCATTTGGTTCTAATTCTTTGTTCACTATCCATGGTATCTCTTCATTTGAATCCTCAAAATCATCATGCAAACTTGCATCCACACTTTCAATGAATTTATATTCAACATGATCAAATTTTGTCACCTTTTCAAATCTTGTGAATATGAGATCTTCGTATGATGTAGAAGGTTCAACATCCCGCATATCAAGTGAAATATGAGTTTCATCTATAGGGATGTGAGAAAAGAATGCATCATCATATCTCCCCCAACCATTGTAAAAATCGTCATCCAAATCCATAGAATGAAATTCCATGATGTTTGTGACATGATCTCTTGATTCATTCATCAATTCTTTTTCTTCTTTGTCCTTGGTAATAGAATCATTATAATCTTCCAAAATTTGATGAGATTTGAAACCCTCTTCCAAAACATCCTCAAATTGTACAGGAGTTGTAATATCTTCCTTTGAGTAGGCAATTATGTTGTCCTGTATATCAATTGGCACACAAGTTTCATTAGTAGTTTTGGAATGAGTGAAGTCTTCCCACTTCTTCCAAGCATCATAATAATCATCTTTCAAAATCAAGTGGTGACGTTCAACTATTTCTTCAACATCTTCCAATTCATCAATGTGTTTCTCATCAAATTCATCTTCACCTTCCTTAGATGGTTCAATTATTTCCAAAAGTGGGTTATTTCTTGAATTCAAATTTATAAGGCTATCATTGTCCAAATTAGTAACCCATGATTCATTTTATCATAATTTGGAGGGTGAAGAATTTCTTGATCTTTAATTTTACACATCTCATCAATAGTATCTTCCAAGAACAAGTGGTGAAATTCTATCATATCTTCAAATTTATTTATTGATTTTCTTTCCATTTCACTTTCAACCACTTCATTCAATTCTATGGTGGGTTCCATCCATTCACATATATCAAACATTGTTGAATTTAGAACCCCTTCATCCGGATAATCGTGTATCTCTACATGATCCTCACTAGTGGATGTTGTCTTAGCAATTTGCACCTCCTCTTGGACTACATCTAAGGTGGTCGTAAAATTTGGGTATTCAAATTCATCCCCTTGATCATTCACCTTAGGTATCATTGGAGTGGAGGGTGCTATGTTTGATGGTTGGTGTAGGTTGGCATCAAAAGAACAATCTCTCATGTGAACATGTTGTGCCTTTTCTTCTTCAAGACCTTGTCGTTCTATCTCTTCTAAGACCTCATGGATTTTCTCTAGGGACAAACCACTCAGCTTTTCCTCAATGAGTGAAGCAAGTGTGGGGTGTATGGCTCCTAGGTATACTTCCATGGCTTCCTCTTCTAATGTGTTAAAATTTTCCCACATTTGGGAGTGCAACTCACGAAATCTTCCATTGAATTGACTCAAGGATTCATTAGGCTCCTTACATATGGAGGTAAACTGATTTTTCAAGATTTCTAAGTCAACTTTGATTACCAAAATGATAAAGATAGGCTGCTTCTAATTGTATCCAAGAAGTCCTAACCTCCATGGGTAGTTGGCTGTACCAAAAGAATGGTTTATCATCCAAAATGTATGCAAATAACTTACAAGCCACCTCCTCATAGAAAATCTGGAATTTACATAATGTATCCTTGTAGACATGCAGTTTTTGCAAGTATCCTAGTGGCACCTCTTGATTAAAACACCGTAAAAAATCCAATAACATTGTAGGAATTTGATAGGGTACCACAGGTATAGATAAACCCTCATAATGATCCTCTATCATTGATACCATTCTCTCTCTTAGAGACACTATTTCAGCTCTCAAGGATACCATTTGCTCCTCAAGTGTTGCCATTAGTGAACTTAAAATGTAATTTTAGAACCAAATCTGTTGAATATTCAACCTGCAATATATAAAAAAAATCAAGTTAGCATCAACCAAGAGATGTAATTATTAAAATCAAATGTCAAGTAATTGCATGAGACCAAAATTTTCAAAATTAAATCAAATCACATATTTCTGAATGAACAATCGGAAAAGTGTTAGAATAATATACAACATACCTGAATTGCTTAAAATAGAACAAGTAAATAAATTCAAGCCGTCCTTTTTACAATCGGTTGAGTGTTAGAGGACTAAAGCATAAAAAATTTAAATTTAAATAACACTAAAATAAACCCGTTCGGCCCTCCTAGCACCAATCCGTTGAGTGGTGTTAGAGGCCAAAGATGCTAATCAAATGGACTTGAAATATTTAGCAATGTAAAGCTCTCAAACAATTATAAACCCGTAGCATCTAAAATCACGATAAAATAAACTTTTCATGCCCTCCTTCTAGCGCCAATCTGTTGAGTGGTATTTTCACCCGATTGTGAAAACACACTCTCCGATAGGATTTGGGTTCTAAATCCTCTGCTTGCAAAGAAATTAAACAAGTAACTTCTCCAAGGTTCCTGTTATGCTAGCATTTTGCATCTGTGTATTAATAATCTCAAATAAAGATATTTAATTAAAATGCTTGGAACACCTTAGTGGTTGCAAGTAACTGAAAACAAGGGGCACTGTGGTTTATTTTACTGTGAAACTTAATGATTGTTCATTGAACCCTTATAAAACAAATGTGATCTGATCCTTATATGACCATGCTGTAACTTCAAAATGAAATTTAATGAAATGCCATAAATGAAGGAATTATTTATGGATTTTGAAGTTTTTTAATTTTTTTATTTTATTTTAATGCTTGAAATATTAAAATTGGGACTTCTAAAAATAAAGTGCAGTAAAAAGAAAATAAAATGCAAAAGAAAAAAGAAATTAAAATTGCATTCAGTTTGATGCTATCCCGTCCTGGCAAAACCGAAGACAATGAGGTTTCCATGCATGCAACCTAACCTATTGAACCTACAAAACACGCACAATCCAAATAAGTTAAGTGTTGGTCTCTGGGGTTTTATTGTGATCTTTCAGATTTAGACATTCGCATGAAGCAACCAAGAGAACTTGCATTCAACTTCACCTATAAGCCTAGAAATCTGAAAAAGGGAAAGATAAACATTAAAACATGCATGCAAGAAAATAACTCCTTCTTTCTTGCCAACAAGATGCAAATTTTTGAACACTCCTGCATTAAAGATAAATCTTGTTACAATAGCAGAACATCTGGTTTTCTCAAAACCAGAAAAAAGGAAGAAAAAAACTCTCGAGCAGGCCCAGAATGGCTTCTCGCCTTAGGCACTGCAACTCTGCCCGCAACGGTTTTCGACCCTTGTGCCAATCTGTGCCTCTATTTTTATACTTTCTGGCAATGCTCTCTGTTTGCCCTGTGACGCTTCGCTTCATCTTCCCGATCGCTTCGTTTCACCTTCCACTTCTTTATATTCCACCTTTCGATTGCTTTTGACTTTATGCTCGACATTGAGATGCTTGATCTTCTCTATGAATTGTAATGCCCCTGCAGCCTTTACACATGTACGCCACGTGTTCCACACTTTTCTGCATGTTCTGTAACGGCCCCATGAAAATCGTGACAAAAAATAGCATGCAACTCTATTCCTCTGCCTGCACAGCGAAAACGCGACATGTCGCGATATCGCGACGTTTTTCGACCAATAGCCTTCTTGCCTTCTTGCCCAGTGAAATCGCGACATGTCGCGAAATCGCGACGCTTTTCTGTTCCGTACACTTTGTTGTTTTTCTGTCGCGAAATCGTGACGTTTTTCTTCTCCGTATGCTTTGCCGTCTTTTCGTCGCGAAATCGCGACGCTTTTTATTTGGGTCTTGCCCGAAAGGATTTTTCCTATCGTGATATCGTGACGTTTTTCACTTGGTATGCTTTTGGCCGCAACCTGTCATGAAATCGCTACGCTTTTCCTTCGGCGTCGCATTTGGCATGAACGTGACATGTCATGAAATCGTGACATATTTTCCATTTCGTACACTTTTGGAGCCGCGAAAACGCGACCTGTCGCGATATCGCGACGTTTTTCGGCTTCGTACCCCTTTGCCAACTTTTTGTCGTGAAATCGCGACGCTTTTCTATTTTGTGCCCCTTTGCTACTTTTCGTCGTGAAATCGCGACGATTTTTCGTTTCGTACACCTTGGCTGCAACCTGTCGCGAAATCGCGACGCTTTTTCGCTTCATGCCCCTTTGCTGCTTTCTGTCGTGAAATCGCGACGCTTTTCTGCTTTGCCCTGTTTGACTGGTTTGACCCACGATTTTGTGACATGTCACGATTTCGCTACAATTTTCCATTCTGCCTTTCTCTCTCCTATCTGGACCGCGACGGAGCAACATGTCGCGATATCGTGACACTTTTCATTTTCTGGCAGCGATCGCGCAACACGTCGCGAAATCGTGACACTTTTCATTTTCGCGATGCGCAACACGTCGCGAAATCGTGACACTTTTCATTTTCGGCAGCGATGGCGCGACATGTCGCGATATCGCGACAATTTTCATTTTTCGGTAGCGATGGCGCGACATGTCGCGATATCGCGACACTTTTTATCCTTGTGCAATTTTGCCCCTTTTTCTTGATTTTTAGCATCTGGGTCACTGAGATCTTCTTTGAAAACATGCAAAAAAGGTGGGTCCCCAATTTTGGGGTGTGTTGTGGATCAGCCACAGCAGTTCTTAAATTTAAAAAAAAAATCTTCTGCTATTTTGGAGGGGCATTAATGGGAGCAAAGACTTTGGGGAACAAGGTAGCTAGATCTGTCATATTGAAAATCCCCCAAGGGAAGTATGAGAGAGTTGCTGGGTTGGAGAAAGTAAGAAGATTTATAAGAGGGGAACATAAGATTGTGCAAGGAAAGGTTTTTGGCTCAAATTTTTAGGTTGGATTCAACCATTCTTATCTCCCTTAAATCTTAAGCGGTGTTTCTATATTTACCAATTTCTTGGTGCCTAATAAGGAAAAATTCTATTGCTAATTGTAGTTTAGTTTGCTTATTTCATTTGAAAACCTGGAAAGGAAAAGAATAGGATTATATATATTTTTAAATATATATAGGGACTCATCGAATCAAGCACATGGCCTGATTCAAGAATTCCCTTGTCCCTTTCATTAAGGAAGGGGATGCATTGTTTTAATATATATATGTATAGTTAATTAATATTTAGGGCCTCCCTAAAATTTAAGGAGACCAATTAAATTTTATACACACAAGAACAATGTAGATGGGGAAGGTTTAGCCTTCCCCTATCTATAGTGAGGATGTGCCTCACAACGACACAACTAACCATCAGCATGCTTGTGCAGGATAGATAGGGAAGGTTTAGCCTTCCCCCATATGTAGTGAGGGGGCACCTCATAGTGAATGCACCAATGTGAGTACGTTGACCCTCAACGTGCTCACACAATGCAGACATAGAAGGTTTAGCCTTTCCCTGTTTGTAGTGAGGGGGCACCTTACAGTGGTGGCACCACTATGAGAGCGTTGACCCTCAGCACACAGACCCTGTGGGGGGGCTACATCCTCACAGGGCCTGTGCCCAATAAAAAGATCAAAAACAAAATTATATATTAAAAAATAAGAACTTTGTATATTAGAAAAAATAGGGAGAATTTAATATAAAAAGAGGAAATTTTATATTGTAGAAAAAGAAAGAAATTTGATTATGTTTAAAATAGTAAGGAAAGAGAATTTGAACATAGAAAAAGAAAGAAATTTGTTTATTTGTTATGGAATTAAAGAAAAGAGGATTTTTATAATCTTGTATATAGTTAAATGCAATTTTTATATAAAGGAAGTTTATTTATTTGTGAAATGAAATTAAAGAAAGGAGGAATTTTATAATCTTGTATATAGTTAAATGAAATCTATATATAAAGGAAGTTTATTTATTTGTGAAATGAAATTAAAGAAAGGAAGAATTTTATAATCCTCTTAAATGAAATATATATATATATATATATATATATATATATAATAAGTTTAATTATTTTTTATATGAAATTAAAACAATGAGGAATTTTATAATCTTGTATATAGTTAAATGAAATCTATATATAAAGGAAGTTTATTTATTTGTGAAATGAAATTAAAGAAAAGAGGAATTTTATAATCTTGTAT
This sequence comes from Wollemia nobilis, assembly GCA_028583015.1. Lineage (NCBI taxonomy): Eukaryota > Viridiplantae > Streptophyta > Pinopsida > Araucariales > Araucariaceae > Wollemia > Wollemia nobilis. The sequence goes on along the minus strand of JAQPPZ010000690.1, from coordinate 6,675,413 downwards.
ATAGTTAAATGAAATCTATATATAAAGGAAGTTTATTTTTTTTTGAAATGAAATTAAAGAAAAGGGAAATTTATAATTCATAGTTGAATGAAATATATAAAGGTAGTTTATATGGTTGAAATAAAGTTTATAAAAAGAGATTTTTATATTCCTTGTTTATGGTTGAATGAAATGTATCAAAAAAAAAGGTTTACATTATTTTTATTATGGATGTATTGAATCTTTGGAAAAGGAAAGAATCTAAACAATATTAGAATTGGTTTATTAGGGGAAGGAAGATAGTTTAATTTTTTCTAATAATTTGATAATGATTTGTTTATGGTTTTTGGTAGATTAAGTATTTAATTGATTAAGGTTTATGGGGCCTTAATTAGTTAGAGAAATGGGTAAATTAAGTATTTAATTGATTAAGGTTTATGGGGCCTTGATTAATTAAAGAAATAAATGAGTTTACTTGTTAATCAAATCTAAGGGAGGACTTTTATGTTCAAACATGAACCTTGATTGATTAAAGGATAATATGATGAAATGAAATATGACCTTCCTAGATGTTGAGTGAATGATTTGTAATGATGTATTGGTGATTTTATAGTTGCAGTTTGGCTACGTACAAGGATGTCCATAAACTTTGTGCTAAGTATGAGATTCAGTACAAATGGTCGACTCCATATTACCCTCAAGGTAATGGTCAAGCCAAAGCATCCAATGAGTCCTTAGTCAAGATCCTTAAGAAGCTAGTAAGTAAGACTAGTCGATACTGACACATTCAATAATACCTTGCCTTGTGGATCTATCATGCAAACATACAAACCCCTACAGGTGCAACCTCTTATGTCTTGGTCTATGACACTAAGGAATTTTTTCCCTTTGAGGTAAATATCTTGTCCTTGCATATCTTATTGCAAGATGCCTTGATCGACGATGAGTATCTTCTAGAATATTTAAACCAATTGGATTTTTTGGATAAAAAGTGCATTCATGCATTAGAGCATCTTTGATCCTATCAAAATAGGCTCAAGCAAACTTACTCTAAGAAAATTTGCACTCATTCTTTCAAATTTTGGGACCTTATTCTCAAAGAAAACCAGAAGAACACTAATGCTCGTATAGATCTAAAAGGAATTTTTTAGCCTAATTGGCTAGAACTCTTTGTCATAACATCCAAGTTTGGCTCATGATATTATCATTTAGTTATGTTCGATGGTAAAAATCTAAATAAACCAATGAATATAATGCATATAAAATTATATTATGCATGATTTCCCATCTCTTCTTGATCACTCTATTTTTTGCTTTCTTCTATCATCTTCTTCATCATTATTCTTCTCTTCTTCCAGATTCTTTTGTACCAACTTGCATTTGGTTTACTTGCTCATACTACATGATTGCTTGTCAAATTTTGCATGAACTCCTTGACATGCTCTCTTTTTTACACATATGCTTGTCATAAAGTTACTTTTCTACTTGATCATACATGCATCTGACTATTTGATCATATATATTTTTGGGGACTTTGCAAAGAGGCAAGTGATTAAAGCTAGTTAGGTTTAGCTAATATGCATTGCACTCATACTATATCATTAATGCTTAGTGAATCCCCAACATAGGGCACATATTTTATTTTCTTCCATCAGGATGCTAATGATTACCTCTACTTGTTCTTATACATAAATGAGGTATTTTTGTGCTAGCAAGACACTTGTTTTTATGCACTTTTCATATTATTGCATTCGTTGGTACAAAGCAAGTTTCTTTTCTATCTCATATGTTCCTTGACCTTGAAAATATTAATAATCATCAAACTTCCCCAAGTAAAGGGATATATGCTCTCTTTCTTCTTCTCTTTTATTCTTCTATATTCCTTGACCTTGAAAGTTTCAATAATCATCAAAATTTCCCCAAGTCAAGGATATATTTCTTCATCTCTTGTATATCTTTTGTCCTTTGAAAGTTTTCAATTTTTGCTTCCTTTTCCACCAAGATAGAGGATATACATTAATTCTTCTTATTCTTCTATCTACACATATTATTATTCATTACACTTTTACTTATTGATCTATCAATTATTAAGGGATACTCGTAGGATAGGATAGATACTTCATGAATATCATTTATGGTGTTCATACAACCACTGACTATTCTATGAACATATCTTAGCTATCAAAATTTCAACAAGGACACACACACTCTCCTTCTCATTACTTTCATTTTCTCACATCTATTGTACTTCTATCTATCACATGCACTAGGGTTATGCATAAGAGGTCAATCCCAAAATGTATTTATAAAAACTTGGTGAATCAGTTTTGAAATCCAAGCGAATAGTGTCCAAATGCATGTAGAAGGTTCACTATTATTAGGGGCAATGTTGGAAATTTAAACTTAAAATGGTCAAATTATTATAAATTGGGATGAATCGACCCAAAAAAATTTGCACCCAATTTTTTTTGGCTAATGGGCCTTGGTCAAGGATCCCAAATATTAGCCAATTCCAAATTTCAAAAATCCTAATTTTAGCCAATTTGATGATAAATAGTTGCTATGCATAACCCTAACATGCACACACACACACACACTTTTACTTTGCTTTGCTTAATCACTCATATATTTTTAGCACCACATCTCTATAGAGTATAGCCTCTATCTTAGGCCATTTGTGAGAACACATCCTTAGCAGGTATCACTCCACCTACAGCCACTAGTGAGCACACACCCATAGCGAGTTTCACTCCATATTTTTGTCACTAGTGAGCACACACACATAGTGGTAATGCTCCATAATGCTTGTTCTCATTAGTGATCACTACACACTTACAAGATAGCTTAATGGCCACCAACGATCATTGATCCACCGTAGACCATTTTTGAGCACGCATCCTTACCGAGTTCCACTACTTTTTTTTCTTTTTTTGTTTTCTTTGACCTTTTGGTAACTTTTTATTTCTTCTTCTTCTTCTTTCTTATTTTCTTCCTCTATTTTTCTTCTTTTTCCTCTTGTAACAAATTAATGGTCTATCCATACAGGGCATGAATTCGCGATCACCCTTTATAGGGAACAAATTTGGCTAGAGAGTTTTCTTCTCTCTTTTTCTTCTTTTTTCCACCACCTTTTTCTTTTCTACATCCAATCATTCAGTCATGCATTCATTAGTTAAGTTCTTTTAATCATGCATTTATTAGTTAAGTTCATCCATTTATCATATTTGTGTTCATTTCATTTGCCCATATTTTTGCATTTTCCCACCTAATCATGCATAATAAAATTAAAAAACACATAATAAATAACAAAGCAACTTTGCATTCCTTCTAAAAATCGAGGGGGCACCTCGGCCTTGGAGGCATCAATGTGATTAATACCCCATTAAGCGTATAAAATTTCAAAGTGTTTGAAATGAAACCATTTTTACACCATCCCTCCACCTAAACTTACTACCCCTTTTTTGTTTGTCATTTTTTGCTTGTATGTGTCTATAGTTTTATTTTATGCATTTATTAGGCCATAAATGTATCAAAGAGGTGGAAAATTGTAGATAGATTCCTAGAAAGCCACTCAAAATTGCTAAGTGCAAATTTTGAGCTCCCTTCCCCCTTTAATTTTACCTTTTTTCTTAGCCTCATCGAATTCGTAGTCATCCTATATGGGGCATGAATTTGGCCATTTTATTGGGTTTTAAATCTCAAAACCTTAGTTCTAATATGAATTTTGTGATGTAAAACCTTAACCAAGTTTTAGTTTTCTTGCCTAAGCCCTACAAACCTCTTATAAATAGAAGGGTTGGATTCATTTTTTTCATCACAAATAATCTATCATCATCAATAAATGAAGGCTCTTAATGCTTTTGGAATGTTTTATTGTTGCTATGATTTTGTGCTTCTTGTGATAATTGATATAACTAATTTCTATGAGCAATTGGAGTAGCCTTGATGATAGATCATGTACAATACTTGTCTTATAGAGAAGGAGAGACCCACCACTTTGGTTGGTGCCTTCACTTTTTTCCATTACTCTCTTGCTTTCACCATAGATTAATCAATTTTTCTTACATCATTAGTTTTATTTAGATCATTTATTTTTGGTAGCTAAGGTTTTGACTGTATTTCTTGCATTTATAGAGATAATTTAAAGATTGATTCCAAATTTGTAGCCCATTCGTGTGGGGAGTGAATTTGGTGAAACCCTTAGTTTTGTTGCTCTTTTTTATGTTTTTGAATTCATGGTCACCCATTATAGGGAATTAATATGGCCACAATGATTTGAGGGCAATTTTTTATTCCCAAAACCTCATTTTATCTTGTGCATGTTTATTTTCCATTACACCCCTTTTGCCTTCACTATGTTCTCTCTGATCTACTGCATTTTGTTTGCTTATTTTCAAAGGTTAAAAATTATTTTTCATTTCAAACAGACAGTTAAAAGGACCAAGAGGGCTTGACTACTATACCTCCAATATTAGTCTCATAGTATCCTAAGAAAGCCTTCAAACACTGACCATTATTTTTCCATGCTTCTATTGTTTTTTTACAAGTCTGCTCAAATTCATGATTGCAGACTTTGGAGCATGAATTTGGATAGGATCAACCATTGGATAAAGTAAGTGTTCTCAAAGATATTTTAGGTTTTTTTTTGTGTATATATTTTCTTTCTATTTTATATGGTTGAAGTAATAAAATCAATTTAGAATTTGAATACATTTGAGAGATTAGTCAAAGAAATTAAATTTGTGTTTTAGATCATATGAAAAAGAAAGTTTTTCATTTCTAGATATCAAAATAAAAATTTGCATAAAGTCTACATTTAGGTTAGTTTTGTTTGTGCATTCTCTTGGACCTTTTGCTTAAAAAAATCATCTTCTCACAAACTTAGGAATAGTCTTCATTGAAATAGAGAATTATTTAAGGAATAGTACTTTGTTTGTCTGCAACACTGTTTGCCCTACATTGTTCTTTAGTACTTTGTAATTTAGATATTAGTCAAGGTCAAATGTAGGTTTATTTTTAATAAACACAAAACCTTCCATACCATACTTGGAGTTATTCCTAAAACCACTTCTAGTGAACCCTTAAATCTCCCAAGCCCTTGAGTGTAGAGACATATAGCCATGCAATTACCATGGCTCCTAGAAAATCTATCAAGAATCATCTATGCTCATTATTTTTCTACTATATAGTCTAGAACTAACAGTATAAAAACCAATTTTACTCTATTTTTCTTCCTTGAATAGTATTCTATAGCAGATGCATAATTTATTCCTTGAGTTGTGAGTGCATTGGCCAACTTATTTTTCTCTCATGGAATAACTTTTATATTTAGAGATTCAAAAATTTCCATAAAATCCCATACTCTATTATGGTATGCTTTTATATAATTATATCTACTATTACATCTCTCTATTACCTAATTAACTATAAGCTTAGATTCACCATATATTATAAGCAGCTTAATGCCCATGTTCTCTGCTTGCATCAAACCAAGACATAAAGCCTCATATTCACTAGCATTATTAGTGCAGCTCCATTTTAGTCTATAGGAGAAACTCTTTATTCCTTATAAAGTATAAACTAGTGCTACCCCAGCTTCAATACCATTTTTGCATCTCACCCCATCAAAATAAAGTTTCTAGAGCTCTAAATTTCGCAGTTTTTAACTTGTGACTGCTAGAATTTTTTTACATCCATAGCGTGAGATGCAGTATGTACAAATCCCAATATCAACTAAGGCATAATGTTTATAATATAATTCATCCTTTGTCTCTAATTCTTCCATAATATCTTCCAGAGGATCAACTTCAAATATTGTACTAATATACTCATCTTCTTCAATTTTCTCAATACAATAAGTAGTAGGCTTTTTTGGAAGGATTTTGATCTTTTTACCTTTGTGTAATTATCATATGAGAATAATCCAAGTACATGTAGCCTCTCAATTTTGCTATGAATTTTCATGAAATATATATACCAAAGTATGTTTCTAAGTCAACTACTACTATCTCTTGTATTATGGTGATCTCTAGGGATCTATGTAGTGTCATAGGTACATTTTTTATTATTACATTGTTTTTATAGGGGTGCCACCTAACTGGAGAAATCCATGATATGAATGGGTATATTCCATACCCATCATCTCACATACTACTTTGGAAATTATAGTAGTAGCTTTAGAATCAATCATACAATCATGAACAACCCATCCTTCCATTCTCAATGATATGTAAAAAGTGGACGACATATTTTTTATAGCTCTTGGAGTTATTGAATCTTGAGCAATATTGTACTCTAAACCTGGCTAATCTCCCAAAGTGATTTTATGTAATGAAGCTCTTATTAAATCTATTTATCCAATAATTATCAGCACATCATACATACTCGATTTAGGAGTCTTCTTGAGCTCTTCTACTATGCTAAAGTTGGGCACTTCTACTAGATTTTTATTTTTCTTTTATAGGTCATCAAACCTTTGTTTGTATTCTTGAGTAGCCTCTCTTATTTGTCTCCTTGAGATTGAAGGTAATCTAATCTTATATTGTGCTTGCTCTTTCATATTAGATAACTTCTCTTTAGTTTTCTCTATTTTATTTGAGTTGGATGATTCTTTTTTTAGTTCTGGAGTAGATAGAACTTTCTTTGACTCTAGTTGAACTAGGGATTTCTTGATCCCATGCAAAGCTTGCTCTTTAGGATTTTGAGATTGAGTTGAGAATTTTAATATTTCCAATTTATAAGGATCTACCTAAATTTATTTTTTCTAGATCTTGTCAACATGGATATACGTTCTTCTTCAAGAGGATCTTGAGTAAGAATAATCTTCTCTAGTTCCCATAGCATGTTAACTTGACCTTTTTGATACCTTTCGTCACTTTTAGCAACCAACTATGCATGATGCTAGTACATAACACAAGTATCTACACTATGATGATCACTACATACCATAAACCAAGGGGAGATTTTAGATTTAAAAGTCGATGGATCTTGATCTTGGTAACTATTGTTAATATTGTTTATAGTATTTCTACTGGACGACTTTTCTCTAGCAATATACATGAATCTTCTAAGTTGAAATATCTTTACTTTTATTTTTTCAATTACTATCACTTTGTTATTCAGTGTCTTTAGTGTAGACAACACTTCTAACATTATTAGGGATTCCTTAGGCTTATGCATTTGTAACGTTGGCAAAGTGAGCACCAAAAGTAATGTTTTGGGTGTGAGAATGAAAGAAATTAAAGGAAGAGATAGAATTGTAATGGGAGCCATTGATGACTCACTTTGTTTAGACTATAAGGCCATTTCTAGGAAATATAGCATTACAACTCTTGGTGGTAATCTTCCTACAAAAATTAGAGAAATTTTAGTAACAATGGAAGCTTGATAGACTTGAGGAAAGGTGATTACATTAGATTGTTACATCTACAGTACTAATTCAAGACCTAATTCTTTGATATAATATAGGATATGTTGAATGGGATTCAAATTGTACCACCAAGCATAATAATGGATGAGCTGAATGAATTTTTTTGAGAACTATGCTAGAAATACTCGTAGACCTTGGCTTATCATATTTCTTGAAGGGCACAATTTTTTGGTTGATCGTTGGTGGAGACTCGAGTTGAATACGAGACTGTGCATAGACAACAAAATAATCCATTACAGTCTTCTACGGACGACAACTATGTATCTGTTGTTCGAATTGTTGATGGCCTACTCGAAGCACTGCCATGCATGGAGACGTTTGCATGACAATACATTAACCTTGGCTAAGTACAAATGGTGCGGGTTTCTGGAGTGATGGTCATAAAAAAAAGGGGTCGTAAATATTTTTATAATATTGTTGCCTTTCTTTTTTATATATGCATAACATAAGTAGGGGGCTTATCATTTTTTATGAGAGAAATTAACTTCTTTTTTTTTTTAAGTGAAAAACCCCTTGCAGAGCCACCTTGGTCTGAGAGACCATGAATAGGGGGTTTTACACCGTGAAAGTCACCCGAGGGTCGCACCCGACCCTGCCCACAACAACATTATCAATTGGATTTTGGATACCCAATTCAGATTTTTGGTAGGGTGGAGATTTGAACATGGGACCTCCCTTGGAGGATTGCCCTCTCCTCTCCAACTCACCTACAACACCTAGGTAAAAACTAATTTATAGTGGAAAACACCCCTTTCGAGGTGCCACTTTCAACAGGTTGGGAATAGGAGGAATGGAGCCTTGTCGACCTCTACTAGCACATAGGACATTCCTAACTATACCATATATCTATAGGATGGAGACAAGGGGAATGGAACCTGGGTCGGCCTCTACCAGCACCCAAGGCATTTACCACTGCACCACAACAAGCAGATTAGAGAAATTTACTTTAAGTGGAAGGTAAAATCCTTTATTTTTAAGGGGGCACTTAACATTTATTTTAATGTTTTTTCTTTCACATTCAAAGTGGAAAGGTGGGCCACTCAAATTTTTTGCTTTGTAAGAGGAATTTTTTTTTCAAATATTCTAGAAAATTCCTTTGTGAGGGAAAAAGAAGAAGGTTGTTTTATCTGTAAATGAAGACCACATTTACACCTGATCATAGGGATGTTTATAGTCATCGAAAAGTTTTTTCTAAAATGGACACAATGTAGGTGTCCATTTTCAATTTTTGAAACTATTTTCCACACTTCTTGTGGCTCAAAATTTTATATCTGGAGTGCATTCTTGGTTGAACTCGACCCTCTCAAATATTTGCTTAAGTGATCCTAGTATCTAGTCATCTCCTCTATATCACCTAACGGTTGCAGCGGCTGGTTACCCATGCATTTCTATAGGATGAGGAGGTCACCATAAGGACACGTTCGAGAACTACATTGGTGCTTCATAATTATTCCCTTGTTTTTTGTTGTTTGTCCAGATTTTTTTTGGATCTTATTATCAGTCCATTATGTTCATATAGGTGGATACCACTGCTTATGCTTGAGGAGTCAATTTGGACATCCCTTGTGATTCTTGTGGTTCTTTCCACACTATCTTCACACTCTTATTTTTGCGAGATACTTTGGTTTTAGGGGTTTTCTTTAGTGACCTTTTTCATGGTTCATAACCTTGATATGTGTCACAAGCACCAGTATGGGAGTATGTTTTCATTTAGTTCGATGATGAGGCTTCTCTAATTTTCTAAGGCATCTCATGGATACTTTGCAGGATTCTTGATGGAAGTTGTCCTAGGGGGGTTGAAGAGGACATCTTCCTTCCTCTCCATCCTCCATGCACATCTTCCTTCTTCTTCTTCTTCTATTTTGGCAAGTGGTTTTCTCCCTTGTGGTTTTTTCTTCATCTCTCCAACAGAGTTTTCTTATGCATATATTGTACATGAGTACCTTATCAAGCCTTGTTATTGGGACTCATACTTGTGGATATGCCACTTGTTTAGTTTTATTATTTTTTGCTACCTCCTAGTACCACTTAAGGGGGGTGTTAGAATAATAAATTATATCCTAAGTTGTTACTAAGATAATATGTGTGGTTGAGATTAGCTCAGTTGGTTATGATCCAATAGATTAGATTGTATGCCTTTGCTATTTAAGCAAGGCTCCTTTCAATTGATCAATATCAAGCATTTCATTTTCTAACAGGGTGGTGATTATTTATCAGAAGAGTTTAAATCATTTCTAAAATTAAATGGTGTAAAGAGACAACTCACTATAGTATATTCACCCCAACATAATGGTATTATAGAAAGAAGGAATCATTCAATTATGGAATTGGGCAAAAATTCTTAAAAATTTCACTCCTGAAGAAGTATGGTTAGGGCTAAAACCTTCAATAGAACATCTAAGAATTTTTGGTTGCAAGGCATATGTGCATGTTCCAAAGCAAAAGAAGATAAAACTAGATGATAAAACCATGTATAGGATATTGCTTGGATATGATGAAGATTCAAAAATATATAGAATAATTGGTCCAATTACAAAGAAAATTCGTATAAGCAGAGATGTTTTTGATGAAAGAAATAAAAATTTTGTTGAAAATCAAAAGATTGATACAAGATCTCTTCTGAATTTTTTGGATGAAGAAACTTCATCAAATAAAGAAAACCCTTCAAATGAAGAAATGGAATAAAAAATATCTAGTGAGCCAACTGAAAACCCCAAATTCACAATGACACCTCAAATAAAAGAAGCAAAATGGTGGATAAATACACTTTAGGACTCAAAGCTAGAATAAAAGCCAAATCTTACTACTACAATACCTCAAACTTGTAGCATGACAAGAACAAATATGGGATTAAAGAGTTCAGTAGTAAAACCTGCAACTACACAAGTTACTATAAGATAACTAGAATGGAAAACAATTATAGAATCATAATATGCAACATTAATGAAGAATAAAACATGGGATCTAGTTAATTTACCATAAGGAAAGAAAGTGGTAGGATGTAAATGGGTTTACAAAATAAAATACAAAGTAAATGGTTCACTTGAAAAATATAAGGAAAAATTAGTTGCAAAAGGATATACTTAAATAAAAGGAATAGACTATGAAGAAAATTTTGCACCTATAGCCAAAATGACTACTATTTGAACAATTTAAGTATTAGTTGTACAACTTGGATGGAAACTTCATCAAATGGATGTTAAGAGTGCATTTCTTAATGGTGATATTGAAGAAGAAGTATATATGACTCAGCCATATGGTTTTGTTATCAAAGGATAGGAACAAAAGGTTTGTAAATTAAAAAATATTTATATGGGTTAAAGCAAGCAACAAGAGAATGGTACATTAAGATTATAAATCATCTACTTTGACACAATTTTAAAAGTACATTATATTATAATATTTATACAAAGAAGGTTGGATCAAAAAAAATAATTCTTGTAGTATATATTGATGGCATAGCAATCACAAGAAGCTCAAAGACTTTGATAGATGAAGTAAAGAAGGATTTGAAAAAATATTTTGAAATGACTGATCTAAGCTTATTACATTACTATATTGGTTTAAAAAATTTTCAAAATAAAAAAATCACAATAACACAAACAAAGTATGTAAAGATATTACTTGAAAAATATAGAATGATAAATTGTAAACCTAAAGATACACCTATGGAATAAGGATTGCAATTATCAAGATATGATAAGACACCACTAGTTTCTGGTACTGTGTATCAACAATTAATTGGAAGTCTTGTATCTAACAAATACCAAACTTGATATTGTTTTTACAAAAAGTTCTCTCTAGATTTATGTAAGAACCCAAAGAAATTCATTGGAAATCCACAAAAAATTACTACAATATATCAATAAGACTACAAAATTTGGATTAAAATACAAAATAAATGATAATTTTTACTTATAGGGATATTCAGCTTCTAACTATGCTCAATCCATATATGATAGAAAATCAACATTGGAATATGTGCTTGATCTTGGTTTAGGATCTATTTCTTGGTATAGTAGGAAACAACATGTAGTAGTTATTTCATAAATAAAAAAGTAGAGTACCTTGCAACAAGAGATGCAAATGTAAAGCACTTTGGTTTTAGTACATATTGTCAAATATGGAAATCAAAAGAATTCTAACAATACTAAATTGTGATAATCATATTCTTAAATTAATAAAAAATCTTGTGACTCATGAAATAACAAAACATATTGAATATCAATGTCACTTTATCACATATCATATTCAAGATCATCATATTTAGATAAAGCATGTTTCCACTGAAGAATAGGTTGCAGATATTTTTACAAAAGCTCTTGGTTGAAACAAGTATCAAAATATTCATAGATACCTATGTATATCAAGAGATATTCAATAACCAAATAATGTAATATAGGGGGATATTAGATAATATTACATCAGTTGGTAGAAAATAAATATACTTATGGTACAATTGTAAATATGTAACTATTAGAATAGGGTGTGAGTCTATATTTTAGGAGTGTGATTTATATTTCCCTTCATGTATGTGTCTATGTGGAGAATGTGCACAAGTATCATGTAATTAAGTGTACAAATAGAGAGTCAAGAGTCATGTATACAAGTGGCAAGATGAGAAGCCAAAAGGTATGAGAGACTTGTCTTATGTGTGGAATATGAAAGGAACCATCCCCAAAATATGTGTGGAGTGCAATAGTCAAGTATTGAAGAGTCATATTTCTAAGGCTATATATGGATATAAAACTCCATGCAATGTATCAAAGAATATAAGTATTTCAAGCATCAAAAAAATAAACTTGTATACAATTTGAGTACTTCTACTGTAAGTTTTCTTCATGTTTTTGCATGAATGGTATTGGCCATTTTACTTTGTATTATTGTTATTTTATATGAATGTTTTTTTATTAATATTGGGCACATATATTGAATGCTCAAATATTTGATTATTATATTTGATCCTAAACATTGGGACTTGTGATAATCTGGTTTAAAAGCCAATAATGTTTGGGTAGATGCATCGACATAAATACGGAAAGGTAAAGCTTAATTAGGACCCCTTAAAATAGGAGTAGTAGTAAGCTTTTTATTCAAAGTGTCGAATTCCTTTTGACATGCATCTATCTAGTTGAAATCAATGTCTTTTATTAGTAACTAAAATAGTGGAGTAGCTATCTTACTAATGTCCTTAATAAACCGATGATAATAACTAGCATGTCCTAAGAAACTATGTACATCAGATGGTTTATGTGGTGGTGGTAAGGAGGGAATGATTTTGATTTTGGAAAGATCTACTTAAATAACCTCTGTTAAAATATAATGTCCCAAAACCACTCCCTCAGTCATCATCATAAAGCATTTCTCATGACTGAGAGAAAGGTTGTTTAATCGACATTGTTCAAGTAGTTTATGAAAATTTTCTAATGCATGTTCAAATGTGTCTCCATAAATAGTAAAATCATCCATGTATACTTCAACACAATCATGGTTTAGATCAACAAAAATGGATATAACAACTCTTTGAAATGTAGCTAGAGCATTGCAAAGTCCAAAAGATAAGACTCGATAAGCATATATGCCACAAGGACAAGTGAAAGTGGTTTTATCTTGATCTTCTTCAACTACCTTAATCTAGTTGTAACCACTAAATCCATCTAGAAAATAGAAGAATTATTTCCCATGTAGAGTGTCTAAAACCTAATATATGAATGGAAAATAAAAAAGGTCCTTTTTTGTGGCTTTGTTTAATTCTTGATACTCAACACAAATTTTCCACTTACCATTATTCTTTGGGACAATAACCAATGGAGAAGCCGATTGGCTATATAAGATAGGGTAAATGAATTTGACAATTAACAAATTTTGGATTTCTTCTTTAACATCTTCTTTCAGGGTTGGTTTGATCCTATGTTTTGGTTACCTTATTGGATCATACTCTTCTTTAATAAAAATGCAATTGGTGCATATACAAGTATGGATTCCCTTCATGTCATTATAATACCATATGAAAGCATCTTGTAGAGTGGTTAAGAGATCCATTAACTATTTTTCTTGAAGTGGCTCTAATTTACTATTAATGTTGAGGGTCTTTCTGAGGTGCACTTTAACTTGTTTACAAGCCAAGTTGTTGGTATCAATACCACAAATTTCATTGATAAAATAGTTGAGTGGACATTTGTGTGGTAGTAGTTGGTGAAAAATAATAGAATTTTGAGAATTGTTGGGATCATGGGGAATGATGGATTCCAAAGGATAAATCTATCCAACATGAGGATTCTATAGGCAAGGAACTTGCCAATGATATTCATTTTGTAAATTTTGTGTAACTTTAAACAAACTAAATGCATATTGATCACAAACTAAAGAAGAACCTATATATTCATATGTGATGAATGTATCACAAAATTCTTCTTTAGTACTATGTTCATAGGCATTGAGCATGGCCAAAGATTGGATGATTTCTCCATATTTTGGTTCATCAATCCAAAGATGCTCATCATATGATTCAAAAGGTTTGATAGGTGGGTAAAGTGTAAGTTTCTTAGTACTCATGCCATAAAATATGGTCTTGTTTCCTAACCTACAATTGATAAAAGCATCTACAATGGCTAACCAAGGTCTACCAAGTATCAAAGGATGTCCTCCTAACTTGGTTTTAGTTTGTAGGACTACAAAATATATGGGATATTCCCATGACGTTACATTGACCAGAATATTGGCAAGCACTCCTAGTCGGATAGTAGACTGATCAACCAACTATAGGATCATGGGTGTGGGACATATATTTTGTAAGACCAATCTATTCATTATTTTCTTGATCATGACATTTATGGTAGCTCCTTAGTCAATTAAAACATTTTTCAATTTTTTTTGTCCTATGTTTACACTCAACATTGGAATTCTAAGATCCTCATATTTAGAAAGAATCATTTTTATAGACATTAGGTCAAAAAAATTTCCCGAGACTTGAGTTATCTTGGAATATTTTCTTTTTCTACTTGGTCATTTGATGACAAGTTATTTATTATTTTGGTATAGATGTGAACATATTTAATATATTGTAATAAAGGGATTGTAATAATGATGGGAACATTGATATTTTGAAGCTCTTCTACTAAGTCAAACTCAGGTTTAGGAACCTCTTTTGTTAAATTCAATCTATGAGGGAAAGGAGGTTCAATTGAAGGTTTAGACTTAGGATAATGTCCTTCTTTAGAAACAATAGGTCTTTCTTTAGCTAAAGAAGACTATGCTTTTGTTACTAAAGATGGTTCCCTAATGACTGGAGTTTTGGAAGATTCAAGGGGTTCATCATCGATTTCTTCGATAATAATAGTGAAGCGGGATCAGGTAATATTTTTCTTGACCACAACTAGATCTCTCTACAAGGTAGAAATTTAATAGAGTATGTTCCTTCAACCTCATAGACCAGTTGTTGTGTCAATCGATTATTTAGATTGGATACTAGTTGATCTGGAAGAGAATGTTGTTTGGTGGTGGATTTTTGTTGATAGGGGCAAGAAAAAGATGTTGTTGTTATGGTTGAGGAGCCTACTCTTTGTATTGGTGTTTTTTAGGTTGGAAGCCTTTATATGGCCATTGCTATGTTTTCCAATCCTATTGTGGCCACCACTAGATTTACCAGTCTTGTTGTGGCCAAGGTTGATTGTTTGAAGGCCATTGGTTTGGTTGGGGCCATTGAGGTTGTTGAGACCATGGGAATTATGGAGGTACCCATCCTTGTGTAGCATAAGGAAAATTATTAAAAGGAGCATAAACACTAGGTATATTGGGAGGATATCATCCTTGTATGAATCCCTATTGTGACCATATTTGAGTTATAAAGTAGATATCTTTAGTTTCTTCAAGTTTAGGTTCCTTCAAGGCTAACTTTATTGTAGATAGATGTCGATAACTATCTATTGAATTCTTTTGGTCACAAATGCTACAAATTATTATTTTCTCCAAAGGACACTCATGCAAAGCATGCTTCTTTTTATAGCAAGGACAATAGACCCCTTCAACTATTTCAAATTTTTGGTGCATTAAATCCATGGAAGTTGTGAGTGTTCTAAGGAGTTCTATTTTGAGATTTTCCAACAAGTTTCCTAATTCACTTCATGTAATTCCTCTAGAATTTCCACTAACTCAATGGTTGTGTAATGTTGGCTTGTTGCAAGAATAATTAGTACATAACTCTACAATCTTAAGGAAGGGTAGATTAGAAATATCTCCTCCCTCCATAACATTAATAATATCCATAGATTCTTCATGTAGTCCTTTTAGGAATATGGTTTTTAACATATCCTCTTCTAATTCAATGACCCCTCTATTTAGTATAAATTTGAAGCGCTATATGGAGTCTTTTAACAACTCTTATTTTTGCATCATTATGAAGAGCTCTTCCTTTCGATCATGTACTTTGAAATAATCCTGATATTTTTATAGAAAGACTTCTTCATATCATCATTGGCATCCCATGAAATAAGAGAGTCTTATGGTAAGCTCATAAACCATATTAAGGCATCATATTTTAATGTGGATGGAAACAATTTGAGCTTTTGTGCATTTATCGCATAATTATAAGTGCAAGAGTACTTCAAACTAAAAAAGAAAATTATTCAGATCTTCAATTACCCATCCGTGGAAGGTAGGTAGAACTGAAGGAGAGATATTCTTCATTTTACCATTGGCATTGGTGTCACCTCTTAGAAGACAAATTGGAAGAGTAAACATGGTTTTTCCTTCCCATTGTTGTTCTATTTTATCATCCTTCTTGCTTGCCTATGCAGTCCACCAAAATTTAAAGGGTTGTGTTGAAATTGATGTTGTAATAATAATTAACAATTTCTTCTCAATAGATGATGGGGTAGAAGTTGATGATGACTTAGCTTGATTCTATGGCTTTCTCTCTTTGGTTTTAAGGATAAAAAATGACCAATTGGTTATTTTCCCTCTTTAGTCTCAAGAGTAGAGGAATGTGTAATCAATGGTTGTCCCTCTTCAATATTAGAAGTAAATAAATGGTGAATGTGCTCAGCTCCTATAGTTGAATATATAACTATAGTGTGTTGTTCTACTAAAACAACAGTAGTGTCAAGTGGATAATTTTCAACGACTAAAGAAGTAGGATGTTGTTGGTCTATCATGGAAGCACCAATCTCCTCTTTGCTAGGTAACCTCTCTTCAGGCTAGCTAGTATGCAATGGTTTAGTTTTAGGGTTAAAATTTGTAGATGAATCTACCATAATTATTCTATGGGTGAGTCATTTGCTCATAATTTCCCTCAAATAAATTATTCTTCAAAAATAAGATAAATCAAATTCAAAAAAATAAATAATTGTTGAAAACAAATTGTCTATAGAACCTAACTTTCAACATTGCTTCTTAGTTTAAGAACTAGACATTCTTTCTTATGCAACACGAGCTCCTAAGTTGTTGGTTTGAAGAACTTATTAGCCCCCCCTCAAATGTTTCCACATTGAAAATACTCCACTAACATAATTTCTAACATTGTGGTACCTCTTCCACAATAATGATACAAATAAGTGATGGGATTTAACTTTACACTTTAATTATCAAACCAAGGTTACTAGTTTAAAAGAGATATTGCTCTATATGAGCCAATGAAAGGATCATCTACAATTAAGTGGTTTTTCTTCTATGGCTAAAATCTAGGAGCTAAAGATTTCTAAAGAAAATTGTAGTTATTGAAGAAAGCAATTGAATATATCTATAGCCTAATTTCTACTAGGCAAGGACAAAAATTCAAGATGCTCTACTAAAACAAGGTGGGCCCTACCTAGACAACCTAGATTTGAATTTCTTCCTACAACTAATTACTAATTAACTATAAAAATTAACAAAACATAATTATAGGAAGTACTAACTTAAGCATAAAAATAGAAACAATAATCTTTAATCAAAATGACAATTTATTCATGCTTAAAATTCTTAGACATAAATGCCTTACAATAGATAGTGTCCGAAACTAAAATTGACTAATTTTATATTTTTTTTCTTTAAAAACTAACCCTATTACAATATGGGATGTTTGATTTATAGATAATCCTTGTATTCCTATCTTTAGTAGCTTCTAACAATCTAGACCAAAATAGACTATATTCCAAAATATGTCTAACAAATTCAATCTTGTAATTGCAATCAACCTTGCTATTTTTTAGGTGCATGAGGGAATCTAGCAACTATTCTTCCTTGTTTAGCATGAGATAGTTTTGTCCTATCTCTACAAATCACAACTTTTGTTTGCAAGGGATTTGGTGTGGTTGGCATCCTGGGTTTGAGGCATCCTACCTAGATTCTATTTTCAAATATTCTTTGTCAATCATCATTCTATTATCTGCCAGTTGTTCTGTAGGAACTATTTGTTGGACGTAACTATCTGGCTCTTCATTAATAGTGTCATCCTTTTGCAGTAACTAAGTCTTCCATAGGAACATATTTTTGCAATAACTAGGCATCAACTAAACCAAAAAATAGAGATATGTTCAACAAGAAATAAATATTAATTTAACATTCTATTTTTCTCAGTAAAGCATATAACTAATCAATTAAAAAAGTAACATCTATTTTTATTTCTATCCAAACAAGCTTTATCTTTATATCTATCTATGTGTGTGTGTGTGTGTGTGCGCGTGCAAAATACACTTATAAATCTACATAAGGTTGCAAAATATAATCAAATCATGGGTGAGTTAAGACAAAAAGGATGACAAAGGATGGTTAATGTTATATCCCATCACTTAACTTTTTTTATTGAATTTAAAAAATACAAATAAATTGATAAATTTACTTATGGTTTACCTTAAAGAGTCATTTTATAAATTTTGAGGAGTTATTTACATCCCTAATGCATTCAACGACCAACCTCAATGATAAAGAAATATATAAGTGTTGTTGATCAACATCTAATTTTGTTGTTTTTGTGTGTGTTTTGTATTTTTTATTGGTTTTTTTTGTTGTTGTTGTTGTTGTTGTTGTGTTTGTTTGTTTGTGTTTTTGTTGTTTTAGGCATGCTCTTAGAGTGTGCCAAAGGGGGTAGGCCAGGCGTGAGCCCCGGGTGATTTTGACAGAATAGATATCCCTACCTCCTTCGGACTTACCCAAAAGTGGTATCTCAATTGGGGTGTTTTCCACAAAAAAAAACAAAAAAATGGTAATTTATTCATGCTTAAAATCCTTAGGCATAAATGTATTATAATAGATAACGTTTGAAACTAAAACTGACTAATTTTGTATGTTTCCTCTTTCAAAATTAACCTTGTTACAATGAGATGTCTAATTTATAGACAATTCCTTTATTCCTATTTTTAGCAACTTATAACAATCTAGACCAAAATAGACTATATTCCAAAATAAGTAACAAATTCAATCTTGTAATAGCAACCAACCTTGTTATTTTTTAGGTGCATGAGGGAATCTAAAAACTATTTCTTTCTTGTTTGGTATGAGATAGTTTTGTCCTATCTCTACAACTCACAATTTTTTTTTGCAAGGGATTTGGTGTGGTTGACGTCCTGGATTTGAGACATCCTATCTAGATTTTATTTTCAAATTTTCTTTGCCAACTATCATTCTATTATCTACCAGTTGTTATGTAGGAAATGTTTGTTGGATGTAACTATCTGGCTCTTCAGAAACATTGTTGCCATTTTGTAGTAACTAAGTCTTCCATAGGAATGTCTTTTTGCAATAACTAGGCAACAACTAAACCAAAAAATAGAGATATGCTCAACAAGAAATAAACATTCATTTAGCATTCTCTTTTTCTCAATAAAACATATAACTAATCAAATTTAACAAGTAACATCTATTTTTATTTCTATTCAAACAAGCTTTATCTCTCTCTCTCTCTCTCTCTATATATATATATATATATATATATATATATATATATATATTTGTGTGTAAAATACACTTATAAATCTGCATAAGGTTGCAAAAGATAATCAATTTAGGGGTGAGTTAAGACAAAAAGGATGACAAAGGATGGTTAATATTATATCCCATCACTTAACTATTTTTATTGAATTAAAAAAAATGCAAATAAATTGATAAAGTTGCTTATGGTTTACCTTAAAGAGTCATTTTATAAATTTTTAAGAGTTATTTACATTTCCAATGCCTTCAACAATCAACCTCAAGTTGTTGATCAACATCTAATTTTTTATTATGCATCAAATTATTCTACCATTTATGATTTCCCCTAGAGTTTTAAAATTTTACTTTTAAAATGTCTCACTATTTATTTTCTCAATCAACAAATCTTTAACCTTGAATTTAATGTCTTGGCTACAAAAATAGAACCCATCAACTTTTTGAATTTATTTTAAAAATATAGATAAATTTTAAAGTTTTCATATGTCATTATGAGAAGTTATTATAATAATTTTGAACATATGTCCGTATTTAAGGAATAAAAGTATAACTATTATTCTCTTTTGTTTGGATCTTGAAGAAAAATACAATGAAAGTAATTGACCCAAAAGTATTATGGAATACTTTAGGTTTCTAATGTTTATATTGTTTGTACAACCTAAGTGACCTAATTGTGGAGATTTTAAAATTTTGAATAGAGGTCTAAGGTTCAAATCTTAGGGGGTAGGGTTGTACACCATGCTTTACTAACAGAAGTATAGTTGGATAACCATATATTGAGTAAACATCTTCTATGAAGATTGTCTCATATGACCTATGGTCTTATGGATGTTAAAAACTACTTTACCCTTTACCCTTTTTTAAAGACTTTGATTCCAGAGTATTATTGATTAGAAAACAAGAAAAGGTTATGATCTCACTAAAAAAAACCTAAGATGATTGAAAGAAGCCAAAATTTTCTAATGACTAGACAAGCCTAGATGAGAGCAATATCAATCTAGATTAAAAAGTGCTTCAAAAAGTTAAATTAATATGAAAATGCTATTTACCATGACATTGCATTACCTTTTAATATGAAGCCCTTGTAATGGTGTACACCATAAGGAGTTTGTTGCCTAATTCAAATGAAGTGAATAAGGTTTACAAGCCCTCTAATACCATGAAAAACTTCATAAACAATGCAAGAGAGAATCAATAGGATTGATTCGACAACAATATCAAACATTAGAAAAAATAAATAATTACAATAAAAAAGAACAAAAATAGGTTAAAATTTCATAAAACACCAATAATTCACTAAATAACCCAAAAATGAAATTATATGATTTATAATTAATTATATAAATCTTAAAAATATAATAAAATAACAACTCATTAATCTATTATAAACCTTTTTATAAAATATTCTATATGTCAACTCATCAAATAAAATAAAATTACAAGATAAAATAAAAATATACTTAATTAAATATTATTATTTTTAGTTTGAATCTCTTTAATTTAAGAAAAAAAACGTTGAAAGGTTATATTCCCTTGCAATCCCATAAAATACTAAAGCTTAGCACTGAACGTCGTTTAATTATTATAACCTTTGGCATATCACCTACAACTACAATTCCCGAAGCACTAGTAAGCTGAACAACATCATTCATATATTTACTTTAATCCAATTTTGTAGTGGAGCTATTTGATTCCAAAAGGTTCCATACTCACCCCCACTTTCTCCCTCATGGAGAATAAACTTCACTTTGCTTAATGCCCAATACAAGTAAGTTTGTTGTGTGAGTGAATGATAATATACTTGTCCAGATCATTCTGTAAAAGCATAAAATGTTTTTCTTTGACGTGAGTTTACTTTTATAAGGGAAGATGCGTATAATCTTTTAGAATGTCTATTATATATTATATTAATGCAGTCATGTTTAGGGTAGGTTAGGTTAGGTTCTATTAAAGTAGGAATTACATATTCCATTTATTGTACTTAATAGCATTGCACGCCGTGTTGTCTAAGGCATTGGTGGGTGTCCATCAATCGTTCTGTGTGCTGGCAACATAACAGTGGCTATTAAGTCACGATGGTGCGAATTACCCCTTTATTCCATTTACTTCGATAAGACATAAGCCCATAAAAATACACCAAAGGATCCCAGTGGAATACCAAATATAGATGACGTGGAAGTAAGTACGAGACATTCTTTAATGATTTTATTTTAAACCCGGCAATATTTCTCAGGTAAATAAAGAACGTCCGTCCGTCCGTCCGTCCGGCTTGCATTTATTGAAAGGAAAAAAAAAAAACAGGCCTACAATTACACAACCTTATGCGATATGCGATATGCGATATGGTTCAACTCAACCACTATACAGGACAAAAGGACTAGGATATCAAAGTGCTTTAGAAAATAAAAGACATCAAGTGCCCATGACAAGGACTTTAATTTAATCAAAAATCAGTCGGCATCTTTTACTTTGTACACAAATGTTACATCGTTCAAACACCACAAACAATCATCTATAATTATTATCAATAAGAAATCGAAGGAAGTGGGCCGTTACATGGCAGAAAAATATAAGAGACTTTGAGAAATGCGTCTGACTTTGATTAAAAAGTGGTGATGAAACCCGGGTTCAATCATACTACGGATGTGTATATAAAAAGTATGGATTAAAATTGTTCTTAAAAGAGATCTCTACATTATCTTAAAAAAACAAGATTTTGGATTAAAAGTATGGATTAAGATTGTTCTTAAAAGAGATCTCTACATTATCTTTAAAAAACGAGATTTTTATGGGCGTTGCTGTCAACTATCACCTGAAATTGCTTTATGCCCGCTGAGGTGCTAGTGACTCTCCCACAACGCATAACCGTGCGCAGCTTCGGCTGACGCTGCGGTCCGGATAGTGCACGTCGCTATAAGGGGCGTCCACGTTGAAAACTGCTTAAATATTATCCACTTTTTAGTGTGGCTATGGATGAGACAGATGTCATGGATCTAGCCACGAAAGCTCTGCGGATCCGAGAGCGCCACGTATCAACAGGATAAACCATTGACGTGACCAGTCAAGCTTTGACAACTAAAATTTAAAACTCGCGTGTCATTACACACGTCGTCCGATCCGTTTAATGACAAACAGTAGCGCACTAATTCTTACCGCCGACTCCACAACCTGCGGATTTCCGACAGGGAAAATGGCACCGCATCAACGGCGGATGTCAAGTTCCACGTTTTGGGCAAATTCTAGAACGTCGATGGGGCGCAATCTTTTTCGCCTGGATAATCGCCGTCAAGCATAATGTAGCACGTCGACAGAGCCGTTAAAAACCTGGGGCGATATAACTGGCGTCCGTCAGGTCAGCAATAGTAGTTGGTCAGGGGCTCGAATCTCGATATAGTTAATACTGTAGGGTTGGGCCTGGAAAAAATGTGAATCAGGTGGGATTTGCGGCTTCGCTCCCCAAATGATCATCGAACCCTACGCCGAAACGATTTCCATGGCCGCGCCGGGGGAATTGGATGCTTTGAACACGAGCTTTTAATCGCCAGGATTCATGTCTCGACATCTTTATATCATTATTCCGAGCAGATATGCTTCTCGTTGTGTTTTTTAGCGGCAGAACGACCTTTTCCGCTGCTTAATCGTGTAAAATAAGCTGCATATTCTGAACATTGAATCAGGTTCGTGTGTTCGGTACTCAATCGTAAGGGATAGCGGTGGTCGGGTATTTATGTATCCTTGGGGAGGATCGAGATGAGCTCGTTTCCAGGTATTTATGTAAGGTTAAGGATTAGGATAAACAATTGTTTTGCAGTGGCGTAAAGGGAGAAATATGAACTGGAAATTGAAGAAGAGGAATCAGAATTATGCCTTCATGCGCCGTGGTACAGTCGTTTTCTTTGCAGTACAAAGAACTTTTCTGTGAACAAAAAACCTCTTATGTGCTTGGTTTAAGGTTAACACGGCTGTAAATTCCACAACAAAGTTAGCGAACACACGGCTTAAACTGTTTTCGGCTTCAAAGTGAGCAGCACGGAGATTTAAACATGGAATAAGAAGGTTCGGGGAATTGGGGTTTTTGGTGCTTTCGTGGCCTGGCCGTATATATATGGTCGAGGTTTAAAGCGGTTGGTCATGGCGTAAGTTCAGGAAGCGTAATGGAGTCGTCGGAGGGACAGCGGGCTCGGAAATTAGGGATGATGAGATCCCGCGGCAGACTTGCAGAAGAGGCGAGATCTATGAAACAAATTGAGAACTTCTCTCCCAAGGGCTTAAAGGTCTTGGTGGTCGATGATGATCCGTTGTGTCTTATGGTTCTCGAAAGAATGCTCAAACAATGCGAGTATAACGGTAAGTCACGTCCTTATATAATACAGATTTCTTCTTCACGTTTTCTTCCTGTGTATTCTGTCTTTCATGACGAGTAATTTTGCCGTTTCTTCCTGTTTGCGTCTTAGGCAGGCAAAGTTCTTATTCATTTTTCAGATTAAACATGTATAGAGCATTAACTGAAACTGGTCAAACGATCTGAAGAGTTTGCTGTTCGAAATTTAGATTACGACTGAACTTAGCCTTTCTTTCCCTCCATCATTCCTAAACATTCTATATTAAGAAAATTTTCAATTGAGATTTTTGCCGCCTAGAAATTAAAATGTAGTTCGTCCGTTGTTTAAGTTGTTTCCCGGTTCTCAGACCGAAAATTATCAGTAAAATCAGGCTCGTCGTCTTTATTACGCATATATCAGGGTTGTTGGACCGGCGAAATAATTGTTGCAGTTGTCTAGAATTTAATTTCCTGCTCAACTTTCCAAGTTCTAGATGTATATGGGCTTTTTTTCGTTTGTTTGTTTTGCAGTGACAACCTGTACAAGCGTTTCAGAAGCAATTTCGATGGTGATGGACAAAAAGGATCATTTCGATCTGGTGATGAGCGACGTCTATATGCCAGATGAAGACGGTTTCAAATTACTGGAAATCATAGGCCTCACACTTGATTTGCCGGTGATTAGTGCGTATTTTCTTTCCTCCAGTGAAACAACAAGAATAGTTTTGCAACTCCTTCTTATCTTTTTAAATCTCTTATTGCAAGTTTTCAAGTTATGCCCTAGGAATTTAATTGAATGTTTGAGACCTGCTTGTCCATTCATGTAGCAAGCTTCAAGAAACTCGTGTGTTTATTACCAACCATCATATCTATTTACCCAGCTTAAAACCGGATACATACTTGTAATCATGTGTGCGCAGTGATGTCGGCGAATGCAGAGACGAGCATGGTTATGAAGGGAATAACTCACGGAGCATGTGATTACTTGATTAAGCCGGTGAGAATGGAAGAACTCCGGAACATATGGCAACACGTTGTCCGCAGGCGAGGAAGAGAAAACCTCAGAGAAGAATGCAGCGAAAGCGACCATGACCATGAAAACAAAGTCATGGAGTCGTCCTTGGAATCCGCGACCTCCAAAAAGAGAAAGGATTCCCAAAACTTGGAAGACTCGAACGAAATCATAGACGATATAAGTAGCCTCAAGAAGTCTAGGATTCATTGGACTGTGCAACTTCATCAACAATTTGTTGCTGCAGTGAATCAATTAGGAATAGATAGTAAGTCCAGTTGTGATATTTATCCTTGGTAAGCTAGCTCTACAGAGGAAGTGTTAGGGTTGACTCTAGTTTGAAACGTCATTCTCCTTGCAATACTTACTCCCATTCTCTTGATTTTCTTACAGAGGCCGTCCCCAAGAAAATAATAGAGATCATGGGAGTTCAGGGTCTCACACGAGAGAACGTAGCAAGCCATCTTCAGGTACTGTTTTTTATTTTATTTTATTTTATTTTTTTCTGGGTTTATCTGTGCTTTCTTAGGAATAGTTTTGAATATCTGCGGTTCAGTTCCATATCTCTGGCTTTAAAAAGATTGCTAGGTAAGGTTTTTATTCTTTAAAATATCCCCAAACAGAGTCATCGGATATCCAAAAATAAATTTACAAAGCCAAATAGAAATGTTGTGAGAATTTTGGGTTACTACCTATGATATAATGGATATCACATTCAAACACATTTATGCGAAAAGGAGGACGTCTCTTCGTACATTATTATGATCCTGCAAAATAATTAAAGGGCTTGAGAATTGACGTTTACTAGGAACTGATACCTCCTCAAATCCACAGATCTTTCCATTTGAGGGAGGGAGGAAAAGCAGTTCCTTCTTTGAATTTTCAAGCTTTTCAATCCATGTTCAGAATCGTAGTAATATCCAAAGGCTCCCACCTCATTTCCTAATGTATTGGGCGCCACTAGCATCTAATAATCTTAATGAAACACTAATACATGTTACCGTTGCATGTTTGAGTCAAGCCATTAAGAAAAGACGGTTAGAACTTTAATATCCAGAGCTGTTGTAGACACAAGGGAAAAGCAGTTTTAAAATCCCAAGGTAAGAATTAGTTCAGAAATATCGATTACCATATACGGTTAAACGAATCAGCCGTTTGCTTCTGTCGCATACACTATTTTCATGCCGTGGCAGGTTCTTATTTAATTTATTATTGCAATTAACTACATTCACGAATTCTTTAGGAGCATTTCTGAACAAGTAATTGCCTGTTCTAATGGCAGAAGTACCGTCTGTACTTGAAGCGACTGAGCGGGTCAGTTCCAGAACCATACCCAGTGGCTTCGTTCCAGGCTGCTGAGGATGGCAAGTCCGGGGGGATAATGCATATCCAGCCCGGAGGAAAGGGCTTTCATGCTTCCTCCTCGCATGGATTAGTGAAGGGCCTAAACCTGGGTGCTGGGGTGAATCCAAAGGCAGGCTTCCGAATGGATCGAATAGACCAAGCCACTCTCAAATCACTGCAGCAGTACCGGGCATACGAACAGAAGCTGGCGGCCAATCGAGCACAAGTCTTGGGAGGCATCGGGATAGTGCCCTCCAAACAATCCAACGTCGGTCAGTTACCGGACTCGAAAGGTACAGGCCTCCAGAGAATGGCATCCGTAGATCTGAGTCTGTTATGGAAAGCTCAACGGGACCAGACTGAGATTGCGAACCAAAAACAAGCTGGAACAAGCATCTCAGATGATTTGGCCACCCATAGTACCATGAAAATATCGGTGAAGCTGGAGGATTTTCGTGCCGAAGTGGAACCTATTAAGCCTTCTGGTTCTAGACACTCGAGAGCAAGGAGTATGAGCAATCCCCTCTGTAATGCCCCACCTCTTACGCTAAACGAGGGCATGTTATTGGAGGACATTGGCACAAGCAACAGGGATAACAAAGAGGTTCAGGCACACCCGGAGCTTGTTGATTTATTTGACACCTTTGTGGACGACTATGAAATCCCTAATATTGCTGAAATACATCCTCACCAGCACAGCTTTGTGAGCTCCGGATTCCAAAGTATATGTGGGGCTGGAAATCCAGATCCTTTGTCATATGCACCTGATGACCTTTCCGGCTATCTCCTAGATGATATCCTCCCAAAGTCGGGCTAGAAATGTGAATCCCAATTGTCCCTCAAAAAACCATTATACGTATTTACTTCAATTACTTTGAAATTATAACAGGTTTACAGAAGTTAGAAATCTGCTACCATAAGGTGTAGGTTTTTTGTTCTGTAGTATTGTTAGAGGCTTCCGTGAATGGGTCGCCGCTCATTTTTATGTACAGTCAAATAACATGTACCAGTTGAATAATTAATTATTGTTGTATGGGTCTCTTGTGGAGGTCAGTTGATGTCACATAAAGAAGGAATATGTGGTTAGGAGGTGCATTGCCCATTAAAATGGAATAGACCTAAAAAGGAAAAGAGTATATTCTCTATTGCCATTATGATATAAGGAAAGAAAGGACGTGACACAAACGACGATGGCTAATGTGTCGCTGTTTTATCCCATTTTTGTACTGTTCTTGCACTTCGTCAACCGCGTTACTGGCTGGCATGGGTGAAAAAGACCGAAGGGTTTTTATTTTATTTTATTTTTTATTTTTTATTTTTAATACGTTTATGAAACGAAAATAGAGTATTGTCTATAACGTAGTAAGATGGGTTTGTCATCGAAAAGTTCAGATATTAAGATGTAGCATTTTAATATAAAAGTAATTGAATTTTTCTTTAATCAAAATAAATAGACCAACGGTTAGAGTGGTAATTACAAGCACTATCTAGAGATTAACTTATCAACCTTTTTGAAAATGCATTTATTATCTTAAAGCATTTTGTTTTACATGGCAATGAACCTATTTTTCTCGTGTGATTATTTCACCTTAGAATTTTTAGTGCAGAGTAGCGGTCAGATAAGAAATTCAATACCAAATATAATTTTAATTATGATTTCGAGAGTATTGATAAAAGTGTCACTAATATCATATATTTAATAACAAACATTTTTTAAATAAAATATGAAAATACAAATAATAGTTATTGGAGGAATTTGTGACAGATAATATTATTATTGTGGGTTTTTTTGAACGGAACAACTTCTTTACAAAATATGTAAATTCTTCACTAGCTTATGAGGATTATATCCTTCTCATTTTATAGTATTTACAAGTATATTTCTTGATATTTTATAACAATATTCTATGGTAACTTGGTATGACAATATTTCTGATTACCTATTTATGACAGTTACATTTATGATGCCAAGTAGTTACAAAGCGGTTATATTTATAAGTTTATGAGAACAAAGTAGTTACATACATAATTCTATGATAAAGTGATTATATACATTATTCTATAATACATACTCCTAACTTAACAAACGGTCCACTTCTAACTTGATACATGGTCCACTGTACATACACTATCATATACACCTATGAGTTACAAGTGTCAGGTATGTAACATGCCACCCCCTTAAAGGAACTTTATCCTCAAAGCTGAAAGGTGGGGAACTGTTGTTGAAAGTCCTACAATAGCTCCCATGTGGTATCTTTTGGTTGTAACCCTTGACACTGCACCAACATTTCAATGATATCATGACAGTGGAGATGTCAAGTTTGACAATCTAGAATGGTTGTAGGTTGCAAAAGAATGCATATCTCTTCATCCAATTCATAAAGGACTTTCTTTACTTGAGTATGCATGCCCATTGCTTTCTACAGCTAAGATAGATAAAAAATGGGTGAATCTTGGACATTGTTGGTAGCTCCAACTTGTAAGAAACTTTCCCTGTTTGTTGCAGTACCTTGTAGGGTCCATAAAACTTGGGTGTCAACTTATGTTGACCCTTTTATTTGAGGTATATTTGTTTATAAGGTTGAAGGTGAAGGAAGACCATATCGCCCTTGGCAAAGTCCCTCTCAATTTGATGTTTATCTACTTATTTTTTCATACGAAATTGGATGGTAGCTAAATTTTATTTTAGAGCTACTAAGACTTCCTGCTTGCGATTAAGGATTGTGTCAACTGCTTCCACCTTCACTTATGTTGACCCTTTTCATCTATCTTTCTTTAGGTAAGATAGATAAAAAAAATTTGTGAATCTTGGACATTGTTGGTAGCCCCAACTTGTAAGCAACTTCCCCTACAACTGTTTGTTGCAGTACCTTGTAGGGTCCATAAAACTTGGGTGTCAACTTATGTTGACCCTTTATTTGAGGTACATTTGTTTATAAGGTTGAAGGTGAAGGAAGACCATATCGCCCTTGGCAAAGTCCCTCTCAATTTGATGTTTATTCGCTTATTATTTCATACGAAATTGGACGATACCTAAATTTTATTTTAGAGCTACTAAGACTTCTTGCTTGTGATTAAGGACTGTGTAAGCTGCTTCCACCTTCCCGTTGTCTGGTAGGTAGAAAGTGAGTGTTGGGATGGTTGACCATATACTGCTTCATAATGTGTCATTATTGTGGCTATGTAAAAAGCGGTATTATAGCACCATTCAACTAAGAGAAGTCATTGACTACATTTGGATTGATTATCTTAAACAAAACATTGGAGATATATCTTGAGATATTTAGTCACTACCTCTGCATGGCCATCAGTTTATGGGTGATGGGTGATAGGGTGTGCGTATTTTTAATTGGTTCCCTTGAATGCAATGAAGTTCCAAAATTTACTAGTGATTGTCTTATTGTGATTACTGACTATGGAGTGTGAGATCCTATGGAGTTTAAAGATTTAAGCCATAAAGATTTGTGTCATTGTCCTGGTAGTATAGGGATGACCTAAGGAGCAAAAGTGAGCATACTTGATCAATCGATCCACAATCACCATTATAATTGATTTACCTCCAAATAGAGGAAGTTCTTCAATAAACTCCATGGAGATGTTTATCCACAGGGACTCTAGAATGAACAAAGGTTGAAGTAACCTTAGTGTATTGATCATTTCCTATTTTTGGTGCTAACAAGTAACACAATTATCCATAAACTATTTGACATCATATTTAACCCGAGCCAATAGAAATTACAATTTACTCATTCATATATTTGGAAGAAAGACATGTGTCCCCTATTGAAGAAGAGTGAAGCTCTATGAGAATTTATGATTTGAGTTGTGAAGTGTGTGGCATAACAACCCGATGCTTATAATATTATTTTTCTTGCTTCCATAAATAATTGGGATGGTCTGTTGTTGTTATCCGTAAGTCTTGAATGATCTTTGTATCTATGGGGTCTTCCTACCCCAATATGAATATGTATAAAATGAAAATCTAATATTGTCTTTATAGTGTGGTAAGATGGGTTTGTCATGAAAAAAACATTATTCTTTAATAAAAATTTAATGTGATATAATGCGAGATAAAGAAAACCTCTGCAATTCAGATATTAAGATGTAGTATTTTAATATAATTGTAATAGAATTTTCTATAATCAAAATAAATAGACTAACGGTTATAAAGTGGTAATTACAATTCATATGGAAAGAAGCTCTACAGAGTGACTTATCAACGCTATGCATTTTGTTTTACTAGGAAATGAACGTGATTATGGAAAGAAGCCTTTCCTTTGATGTTGGTACCCAAGATAAGTATTTAATACTATAATATTATATTAGATGTAATTATCCCACATGTATAGATAAGTGGGAGTGATTATTTTCTGAACGTGATTATAGAAAGAAATTTTCCATTGATGTTAGGTACCCAAGATAAGTATTTAATATTATAATATTATATTAGATGTAATTATCCCATATGTATATATAAGTGGAAGTGGTAGGTAGTTGGGCATTATAAATATGAGTAAAGACTCATATATGAGATATTATGAGAAGAATATTGTATTATTAAGATCTCATATTGAGATATTGTAAGGGGTGGTTTCTTTCCAATAAGAAGAATTGTACGGTGTTGGCCTACCTCAAGGGTTGAATTATAAATTGAAAGCATTAATTAATTTCATTGTGGTTATTTTGTATATTATTAATATTTTTTATGGATAACAAAGGAGGTACATAACAAGTGGTAAGAGGGATTTGTTCAAGTTTAAAAATTCTATTTAGGTTCAAGGTTGCATATAGAAGTGATATGTTATTATTTCTATAAATCCTAGTAGTAGATACAATATTTTTAATATATCTTTGGCTAAGAGGTTACTGATTTAGGCAAATAAAATAAAAGACATACAACAAAAATTTTTAATATCTAAAGATCACCATGGACAAATATACTTTACATTCAAATTTTTATGCTATTGATATGGATGATGCAGACATTGTTCTTGGTTATCCTTGGTTAAATTCTTTGGGTACTGTTAATATTAATATAAAATAAGTTCATGAAGTTTTGGTATAGGAAAAAGAAAATAACAATACAAGATATTTCTCAATGTAAGAAGCAAGAATTCAAGGAAAAATAAGTAGTTATAGTAGGAGAACAAGTTGATAAACCAATAAAAGAATCAAAAGTTGAACTGATGGAAACAACAACAACATGGGAAGGAACAACATCAAATATTCAAGAGACTATGTTAAATATCAAGGAAACTCGAAATAAAATTGAAGCAAAAGAACCTAAAAAAGAGGCAAAGGAGGAGGCAGTAGTAGAAATCAAAGAAGAGGCAAAAGTAGAGTCCAAGGATGAACCAAAATATGAGAGCATGATAGAGAAGCATAAAATAAAAGAATAAAATACTGAATAATTAAAGCTAATATAACATCAGGCTAAGGTTACAACATATCACCACCCACACCACTAGGAGAAGCAACAATCTTGGAGGTATGGCTTAAGAAAATAATATTATGGTTCTACATGGAATAAGAAGGGTAACAACTATGGCAGTGTTTGGCATGAAAAGCATAGTGAGTCTAGTTTTTAGAGTGGTGCAACAACATCAAGGAATAAATGAGCCTATAATTTGAGTTATTAGAATAGAGTAATAACAACGTGGAGCCAACAAAGCAATCCTATATTCTCAAGTGGCAAAAGCAAACAAGTATGGGTGAAAAAGAGTGATATTTATTGCCAGTAGAAAGATGCCTTTAACACATGGAACCAAGGGATTACTTTCAAAAATTCAAACAACAAAAGGGTATATCAGCATCTATGAAGACCACCACCAATTAAAGTTTCACGAGGATGGATGGATGGATGATCGAGATTAGTATTAGTTCACAACAAGGCTCATAATATCATATTGTTTAGTCTCATGTTTCAAGGATAAAATATTTTGTAAGGGGGATGGAATGTCCAAGATAAGTATTTAATATTATAATATTATATTAGATGTAATTATCCCACGTATATTGATAAGTGGGAGTGGTATGTAGTTGGGCATTATAAATATGGGTAACGACTCATATATGGGATATGAAGAGAAGAATATTGTATTGTTAGGATATCATATTAAGATATTGTAAGGAGTGGCTTCCTTCCAATAAAGAGCATCATATGGTGTTGGCCTACCTCAAGGGTAAAATTATAAATTGAAAGCATTCATTAATTTCATTGTGTGGTTTATTCATTGTGGTTATTTTGTATATTGTTAATAATTTTTGTGGATGACAAAGGAGGTACATAACAATTGAGCATTCTATTTGTTCTCTACAGGTTTAGCTACCCCTTTAGCCATTATGTAGGTAGCTAGCTTAAGTATTTTAATCTTAGTTTTTATCTCTTCCTTAAAGCCACTAATAAAACAACTCTTGAAGAATTCATTTGGAAGAGCTTCAGTTCTATTGGAGAGCTTCTCAAAAGCAATAATATACTTAGGCACAATGCTTGTTTGTCGAATCTTAGTGAGGGCACCAATAAAATATTCAAACTTTGATGATCCAAATTGATTGAATTCTCTCCTAAATTTTGCTCATCCAAGATTCATAACTTGTTTTGCAACCATTGGTACCAATATAGTGCTTCAAGGTCAAAATGAAAGGCGGTTATAAAAATCTACTGGTCAAAAGGGGTTTCATGGAGATCATATAATTTCTTGGCCTTAATTAACCAACTTTGTGGCTTTATTCTATCAAACCTTAAAAAATCTATTTTGGGAAGTTTAGGATTCATGCCTTTGTTTCTTTTGCTCATTGATTATTTTCCTTAGTAAACATCCTAGAAAATTCTTGTTGTTCAACAATTTTTGCCCTTTGAGCTTTTGGGCTATTTTTAGCATGCCCATCAAAATTTAGATTTTAATATTAAGCACTTCAAGGTCTTGAACCATCCAACCTTATGTTGATAGTCTGCTATCATGGTGGTGAGAGAAGATATTTGACCCTTGAGTTCCATTATGGCATCCAATTTGGAAAGTTATTCCTCCGACTTGTGCGTTATAGCCTTCATTGCTTAATAATGGATCTTAGGGGGCATTTATTAAAAATATAAATGTTGGTTTTAGCAGTTACTAATTTTAGTAAGGGTCCCAAAAATGTGTATGGGTGTTATATATCAAAATGACCAGCTCGATGAGACAATCATAATGGGATACATCCCAAAATGATATTTTTTTACAGACAACTTTTTATATAAAATGGATTTTTAGGTTGCATATCTACTTTAGAAGTCTCAAAAGTTTACTTTTTCTATCCCATAAGCTCTACTCCTGATAAGGTAAGCAAAGAATGGATGTATTCTAGGTTAGAGTTTGTGTACAACCCTCTATTATACTATAGTAGTGATTGATGCTGCTTAGACAAATATTTTAGGCCACTCCTCAAGGAAGATTCCACACATACAATTGAGCATACTACCCACATCTCTAATCAATATGAGAGGGTTGCATTTCTAGTGTAGTGATTAGTGCACTATGGATATTATAAAATCAATTACTTTTCTATTTATGAAGGTTTAGCTTAGGGTTCCTAAAAAGGGTCTCCCAATATACACAATGTACATGGGACCTCAATTTTATGTATTATAAGGCCTAGGTATTGGAGCTTGGTCACCCCTCGCTTCACTAGATACTTTATGGGTAATTTAACTTAGACAATAATGATAGCTCCTCCATGTTATTTTATAATGGTTGAAACACAATTTCTAACGTATGGACCTAGGGTTAGTAGAAAAATAAATTTGCTCAAAATAAAAACTTAACATGCCTTGGAAAGAGCTCTAATACCACTTGCAATGAACCTCTTCTCATGCAAATATTTCACCTCGAAATTCTTAGTACAAAATTGTGTTGAGATAAGAAATTCATTTCTAAAGATGATTCTAACTATGATTGCACACAATATTGATAAAAGTAGCACTAATATCATATATCCATTAATATAAGGATTCATTAAATGAAACATGAAAATACAAATAACAATAATTGTAGGAATTAGGACAAGTAATATTACTATTGAAGGTCTCTTTGAGGGAAAAACCTTCTTACAAAATATGTAAATTCTTCACTAGCCCATGAGGGTTACAT
This sequence comes from Wollemia nobilis, assembly GCA_028583015.1. Taxonomy (NCBI): domain Eukaryota; kingdom Viridiplantae; phylum Streptophyta; class Pinopsida; order Araucariales; family Araucariaceae; genus Wollemia; species Wollemia nobilis. Next base: position 6,641,298 of record JAQPPZ010000690.1, on the reverse strand, counting down.
TCTTCCCATTTTATAATATTTACAAGCATATTTTCTGATATTTTATGATAATATTCTATGATAACCTACTATGACAATATTCCTAACGATCTATTCTATGATAATTACATTCATGATGCCAAGAAGACAAAGTGGTTACATTCATAAGTCTATGACAATAAAGTTGCTACATACATGATTCTATGATAGAGGTTATGTACATGATTCTATGACAGACACTCCTAACTTAATATGTGGTCTACTTCTAACTTGATATATGGTGCACTCTATATACAATACAATATGCCCTTATGAGTTACAAGTGTTAGGTATGTAACATGATGCCATTCAATAATTATAATGTTAATTTATATAAAGGAGATAAGGCATGCATATACCATCATTAATTAATATTTTTTATTAGATAACTACATAAATTTAGTTAATGACCATTTAGTGGTATTATAATAATTTTATAATTATGTATGTGCTATTTAATAAAATTTGAACTTAAGACTTCTTGAAAATTGAAGAATATAGCTGGTAGAGATAATACCATTTGATGAAGGCATGCACATACTATTTTTAAAATTTTAAAAAATTATACTGTCACATGTTATAATTGTAGTTTTAACCCCTCAATGTCTAGAAGAAATTATGAATTAGTAGATCTAGGGCATTATTTTTTAAAAACAACTCATCTTTCAGGAGTTATATCTTTATATAGAATTGCCTAGTTCAAATAATGTTTACACAATTTTATGCAAAATTTGAAGAGATTTGAAATGAGTAGTCATACAAAATACTCTAAGCAGTATTGAGAGAGATAAAACCATGTGAAGACAACCATTTAGAACAAGGACAACATTAGGGTAAATTATTTTAGAAAAATATCTCATCTTTCAAGAGCCATATCTTTGTACAGGGTTGTCTGATTCAGATGATTCTTGGACCAATTTATGTAAAATTTGAAGAGATTTCAAATGAGTGGTCATATGAAGGAATCTAACCATAATTAAGGGAGATACAACCCTATGAAGTTAGCCATTTAGAAGAAGGGTAGTGACAAATTTTTAACTCATAGGAAATAGACTTGTAGATATTTGTTAGCTAGGGTTTTGATGATGAAAAGAGCAATGGAGGGCTAGGACATTAGTGAGGTTACATATTTTTTTGGGCATATAATTTTTTAGCTAAGTTTCATTTATCCCTTCATTATATTATAAGTTTTGCATGCATATTATTGTAGGTTTATTTTCAAATAATATAATCGCTATAGGATATATTGGTAAATTTCAAGACGTATCAAGTTATAGTTTCCTTTACATGGACTGATTTATAGATAAATTATTAGAATCATCCCTAGTAGTAGAGATTATGTAGGACCTCAAAGAGTGACAATCCTCATTGCTCAAAGATAAAGCATATATTGGTAAATTAAATGGGTCTTGGCCAAGGGCTTTGACTCTAAGAAAATGGATTGATAGGATATGGAAATCTCCAGAAGTAAGTCTATCCTTTCTTCCCAAAGGTTTTTTCTTAGAAATTTTATGTTCAAGGGAAGAAAGAGATATAATCTTGAAAAAGGGTCCTTGGTTTATGGAAAGAGTTGGACTCTTCCTTACTCATTGGTATGAATGCATTTCATCTAAAAACATAAATATATCCCTAGTACTAGTCTAGATCAGGATGTATGGTTTGCCCACTAAATTCTAGGAAATAGATACCTTCAAGACAATAGGCAACACTGTAGAAAAATTCCTTAATATTTTAGAAACTACAAATGATAGAGTCTTTGGCTATTTATGTCCAAATATTGATCACGATTGATATTGGTAAACCTTTACCAAAATAAATCATTCTTAAGTATGGGGGTAAGCCATGGAACCAAACCATAGATTATGAAACCATATATTTCAAATGTAGAAGATGTTATGAGGTAAGGTATATTGAAAGATCATGCCTATAGGTAACCTTTCCCTACACCCCTACTTCATCCAAAAGGACTTAGTTGGAATCGGGACAAGCTAAAAGTTTATAGTCAAAAGATGCCTTCCATATTTAGTTGGAAGGAAAGGACTACAAGTAAGAGTTGAGCAAGCTCAAAATATACGTTGACCATTAGATCTTCCATCAATTATGCACTCACTTTTCATCTTGAGCTATCCATTTTAAGGGCACTAAGGCCCACAAACCATTGATTGTCAAATGGTCCATGTGGTCCTTTCGATGGGAGAAAGTGTAACAAGGAAGCAAAGGCCTCAACAAATCCTAGAGGTAGACACATGGTGAGCATTCAAGAGCCTGAGGAAAAGAGTTCCAACTCTCAAACATATAAGGACTATTGTTGGTCAAAGGAGGTTCCACCTCAGTGAAGGACGTGTGGTAACCATGCACATGAAGAATAAAGTAGCACCTACCATTATTCGCAAAGGTTAAATTTAGTATCCAACCTTTTAGAACCAATTATGTGGAAGTTGTGGTTGCACATCATACATGTAAGCCTACCCTACCAACCTGCACCATTTAGGGAGGGCATGCCCACTACATTAGCAAGTAGGGTATTCTAGGAGAAACATGGCAAAGAATTAATGGCATATCCATCCCCAATGTAGTAGCAAACAAATGAGTCAATGATTATTTGTCATCCAAAGGCCTAAAAACCCTTAATATTATTGCCTCGAATCTAAATACCTCAAAGCTATTATTTATAGTTGTAGAAGGACTTTGACTATAGAATACAAAATAACTTGTAGGCCTTCTACATTGAGTTTTTGAATAGAGAGGACCCTCCTCTTGACTTATAAATAGGCTCAAATTTTATTATAATGGCATTGCGAGCTATCTAATCATGCCTAGTACCTATCCTTGTGGGATATTCCTTTCACCCCCCTTATTTTTTATTGTAATAGGTAGAGATTGAAACTTGAGCTATTGTCTAAGGAGAATCAAAATCTGTGGGTCACGTACCTCATAATTTTTTTTAGCGCGTTAATGGAAGCCATGACTAGTTTTATTTTGTCCTCCTTTTTTAATGTGTTTTTTATTCCTTGTAATGTGATTGTTTAGTTGTGTTCATTATAGCTATTAGTCGACAAATTTTATTTTCATTTATGGCCACTTATTGTAGTCAAAAGTAGGGATTTTAATTCTTGGTGCATCACCCCCGTAGCATAGGTTTTAATTTTCTATAAAGTTTTTGCTTTTTCTATTTTTACTTTCATTAGAATTCCTTTCCATATAAAACCCGTTTGCCTCATCTCATGGAGGCCTATGTATGTCAAGTATTAAGTATGACGAGGAGCCAACCTTGATTAAAAACCTTGGAGCTTTCCCCATAACAGTCTTCTATTTGTTATGCTTCCTACTATTTTGCTCTATGCAAGGCAAGGGTGCCCTTGGCTCAATGGGTTCTTTGCTTGAATAGGTAGGTGCATTTAGAGATGGAAGTAGATTTGTCTAGCATGCCTAGTGGGATGAGCTTCTATGTTTACTCCATGAAGATTTAAAAGTTACAACTATGATCCTGGTGAAGTTCATTGTCCACCTACTTGAAGTGAAGCATAAAAAATCATCTGGAAACTTCTCTTGAAAAGAGAAAGACTTTGAGGAAGTTGTCCAACAAAATATAGATTGAGACTTTGGTGGGGTCTCTATCTCATGAGCTTGTTGAAGCAATATCTCCCCACTTGGAAACTCTATTCTCAAAGGAAATGCCTACAATTATATGAGCAAAAGTCCTATGACCAAAGCCTTTGCCCAAGTCAATCAATAAGAGTTGGTGACACCACTAAATTGAAGATAAATAATAAGGAATTGACAATGCAACATTGTGGCTATAGTGCATCATTCTCCAAGGAATTTTTCAATGTGGAATGACAAAAGTACCCTGATACCACCAGTTCCACCTAATATATGGGACCCAATTCCTACCTTAGTGCTCAAGTCATTACCTTACTTTTTGGGAGAAAATATTATCACTCTGATAGAGCATTCACACCACCTAGTGAGCTTGTGCATTGTACACTTTATTAAGAAACAAGAAATAGCCTTGAGGCTATTAGTGTATTATTTTAGAGAGAGAGATCGTGAATGGTATCTCAGCCTCATCCCACGATCAATCAAAAGTTGGGACCAATTGGCAAAATTCTAGATAAATAAATTCAAAGAAAATTTAGATGGAACATCTCTCTTGGAACAACTCATGACCATCAAGAAGGTGTTTGTTAAAATAATAGATAATTTCAATGTCTGATTCCATAAGACTTGGAAAATTATCCTAATGAGATCTGACCACCTTTGGGTATGAAATTAATTTACTATATAAATGTTTTTAATTCTAAGATTTCCATGATGGTCAAGTCCAAGGGAGGGAACTCATTACTGGAGTCCTATGAGATAACCATACAAGCTAAAAAGGATCTACTACCAATAGGAAGGCTAGCCCCTAAACCACCTCCACTATTATTTCCTTTCATTCATCCCTTATATCATCCCTCTCTAACCATATAACCTAACCTAGTTTAGCTATATCATTCCCAAACACCATCCAAATTTAAACTCTTGATCCCTATGATGCTTGCTTCAACCAAATATGGAATATAATGAAGAAATTCTTCAATAGCCTTACGAACCTGCAAGGCAACATACTATCCAAAATTTTCCTCACTAGGGCAACCCAAAAACTTCTTTTGGATAAAAGGACCAAGGTTTTAGACTACCTTCTAATGGGCACTGTCCTTCTAACCCTTTTGTAAAAAATAAACTCCATATAGTCAAGTCAATTCCCCTTGCTTAAAAATCCAAATTCTATGCCTAGTCAAAGACTCAATGCTTAACTAAGAACTCACCCCACAATGTTTTACTGTATTATCAAAAAACAATTCCTAAATCTTAGAATAAGCTATTATCAGCTAGGATAAAGAGGAGGTGTACACTACAATGGATGAAGTAGGCTTTTCAACCTCAAGAAAGCCACAAGTATAAACAAAGTATATCACCAAGGCCAAGAGAACGATAAAAAAAGAACAAGAGGGATTTTGTCCTACCTATTCTTGGTATTAGGAAAGAGTAGTCAAGGAATGATGTGAATTCCCAAGGTAAGCACATCTAGGAAATTGAGCCTGAATCATTTCGATAGCTACCAAGACAAATCCAAGAACTACAAGAGCATCAATACCATTTCCAATAAGGGAAAGGAATAAGACCCTACTTATATTAGGTGATGTTTCTAGAGCCCTTCTTGTTGAACCCTTCAATGTAGTGGACCATATGAAGAAGTTCATAGTAACAATACCCCTTGTCTAAAATATTTACAAATGGAGAAGTTAAGGACATTTTGTGGAAATTATTCTTTGATAGGGCCAAAAGCAAGAAATGATTCAACACTAGAGCTTTTTTGCTATTACCAGAAGGTACTTAGGTTCTATAATCATATAGACTATAGTAAAATTGTACACATAACATAGCCAAATATGATGCCCTGGTGCTTGGCCTCTAATTGGCTAAGAAAAGAGGGATTAAAATATTATAAATATTTGATGATGTAGAACTAGTAGTCAAGTAGGTGAAATCATAGTGCCTCACTAAGAACAAGATGATTAAAGCTTATAAACATTGAGTGTAGGATATGATAGAAGTATTTGATGCTATAAATATCCAAGTATTTTCTAGGGATTAGAATGCATGGCTATTATTATATTTCAATTCAACCCTATGGATGACCTTTTCCAAAATCAACAATGCATGAAGGTGATAATTAGGCTAGCTATTATTGATAATGAAACCCATTGGTAAGTATATGACAATGATGAACACATTGTTTTATTATCCAAAACGAGGCCAATTTTTTTGAAAATATGGCCCCAAAAATTAAGGAAATATATGATAACAAAACCATCTAACTAAGCTCCAACAAATTTCTAAAAGGGAAGCAGTGAATACAACATCGTACCTCCTGAATAGGGCACCCACAAAAGCTCTACAGGGCATGACTCCACAAGAATCATGGAGTGGTAGGAAACCCTTCATTTCTCATCTAAGGGTTTTTGGATGTAAGGCATTCATGCACATACCAAAACAGAAGAGGAAGAAGTTAGATGAGAAAACCTTACAATGTATTTTTCTTGGTTACGATGAGCATTCAAAGGGATATCGGTTGATAGATCCTATAACCAAAAAATACACACTAGTAGAGACATGGTATTTGATGAAGCTTTCACATTAGATAAAACATCTACAAATGTATACCTAGAGGAAGAGGAGCCTAATAAAGAGACTCCACCCCCACAAAACAAGGTTCCAAAATGGTATACTAGCACATTGAGAGATTCAAAGTTACTTAACTTATAGATCTAACTCTAGATCGATCGTGTACTCGTAGCATGACTCAATAGATGAGAGCAGAGGCATCACATTCAAAGGTTGACGAGCTTTACCAATAGTTTGATGAACTATATGTAGATGTAGAGGAAGATAGAGAAGCAGATATGGATGATGAAAGGGTTTATATGTCTGCATTGGATGAGAATGAACCCACAACATTTCAAGATGCACTTAGTGATCCTCAGTGGAATGCTGCTATGGATGCTGAACATACATCTCTCATGAAAAATAATTCATGGAAGCTAGTTAATATACCTTTAGAAAGAAGGCATAGATTATGAAAATACTTTTTTCCTACTGCAGAAATGACTACCATTCTAGTACTTTGTGCCATGATAGCTCAATTTGGGTGGAAGTTACATCAGATGGATGTAAAAAGTGCTTTCTTGAATGGTGACCTGCAAGAAGTGTACATAACCCAACCAAAAGGATTTGTGGTTGAAGGTCAAGAAAAAAAAGTTTGAAAGTTGGTCAAATCTTTGTATGGGTTAAAATAAGCTCCACGATCTTGGTACATCAAAATAGATAGTCACCTATTGCAGCATGGATTCAAAAGAAGTCCTTCAGATACAAATTTCTACAGCAAGAACAATGGTTCTGACATAGTGATTTTGGTACTCTATGTCGATGATCTAATCATCACTGGCAGTTTAAAGAACATGATTGATGTAGTGAAAGATGATTTGAAGTAATATTTTGAAATGACAAATCTAGGACTTCTTCACTATTATCTGGGTTTAGAAGTGACTCAAAAAATGAATCATATCAGAGTAACACAAAAGAAGTATGCCAAGACATTGGTAAAAAAATATTGCATGACTGATTGCAAGTCTAAAGTGAATCCAATGGAGCCAAGGATTAAGTTATCATGATATGATCAATCTCCACAAGTAGATGGTACTCTCTATCACTAGTTAATTGGGAGTCTCATATATCCGACAAACACCAGGTTAAATATTAGTTTTGCCTTTGACAGTCTTGGTTTCACATAAATCTCTATCAACCACTTCAAAACCTACATTACCATATGCCAAAGCAATATAAACTTAGATACATAGACAAAAAATTAATATTCTATTATTATAAAATTCACTTCTATTTAATTTATGCACTACTCAGGTTCTAAAGACTCGAACATTATTGATTAGCACTCACAGTAATGTTTTGATATATCTCTTCTGAAGCCATAGAAAAAGAACCTTGATACGTGCTTCTAACTGGTCATCTCTTAGGCAAAAATTAAAACTATAGGAGGACTGAAAAGTATTACAAACTTGCTACAAAGGAATTCAGCCTAAAAAGTATTAGCCCTGAATTGAATTCAGTCTCATTTCTATTTTCTACACATGCTCCTTTGTACCTAAAATTCAATAAAGCTTTAAAATTGACCAAAATGTTATAGACTAAATATGAATTATAATCTTGTAATTTGGTTTGGTGATGTCTGATGTAATTTGGTCTAGTGATGTGATGCGATGGCAAAAATGTTAGAGTTGTAATCTGTCATTTGGTTCGGTGATGTCTAGTGACGAAAAAAATGTTAGAGTTGTAATTTATCATTTGGTAATAAGAATTATAATCTCGTCATTTGGTTTGGTGATGTTTGGCATCATTTGGTCAGATGATGTATTGTGATGGCAAAAATGTTAGAGTTGTAATTCACCATTTGGTTCGGTGATATCCGATGATGACACAAAATTATGTGAGTAGGCTAGAAAACCTATGTCATGGGTTAAAAAATATCAAGGATCTATCATTATTGGCTAAGCTAGATAGCCCATAAAGTGTCTAGTAAAGTGAGGGGCAATCAAGCTCCAATACCCAGTCCTCAGACAACACTTGCGCATGGAATCGATCTCCCATGCATCTTTGGGTGTATCGAGGGAGACCATTTTAGGTTGAGCAAAATATTATCTGGTAGGAATATTTTTGGCTTTGTATCATCCATAGTCCACAGGATATATCATCCCAAACGATTACCCTCCCGTATTGTTAGAGAGGTAGATAGTGTGCTCAAGGGTATGTGTGGAATCCTCCTTGAGTAGTGGCCTGAAATATTGCTCTAAGCACTATTGTTCATCATTGCAGTATAACAGAGGGCCTATGGGTGTTACATACTCTACCTAGCATACCCTAGTTTTGTTAAATACTTCAACCCATAAAAATACACATCTCCTTGTTTTGCTGAACCTAAGGTTATGCATAAGGGGTCGGCCCTGAAATCTATTTATAAAATCAAGTTGAATTGTCTAGGAATCTCATAAAACTATGTAGAAGTATACATGGCGAATTGCATTCATTTGTCTCCAAAAATTTTCAAATAGTGGCAATTTTTTTGTGTTGGGGGCTATGAATATCGGTTTGCAAAATTTAAAAATGTATGATAAACTTAAAGGCTTTAGGTTGACATGAAAGGCTTTTAGTATTTATGCTTTATGATGATTAGTATGAGACATGTATGATGATTGACTATAGACATGATGATCAACTGTAGACATGATGATCAACTGTAGGTATGATGATTAGCTACATATATGACGATCGGTTGTAGGTATGATGATCAACTGTAGATATGACGATCGACTATAGGTATGATGATCAACTATAGATATGTCGATCGGTTGTAGGTATGATGATCAGATGTAGGCATGATGATCAACTATAGGTATGATAATCAATTATAGGTATGATGATCATATGTAAGCACTATGATTAGCTACAAGTATGACGATCAATTGTAGGCATGATGGTCGATTATAGGCATGAAAATTAGATGTAGGTATGATAATTGGTTGTAGATATGATGATCACCTAAAGGTAACTATACTGATCAACTAAAAGTATGATGATCAGATGCAAATATGCTAATATGTTGCAACCACACCGATATATTATAGGAATTCTAATCGACTGCAGGTATGATGATTGATTATAGATATGACGATCGAATGCAGACATGCATGTATGATGATCAGCTTAAAGTATGATGATTGGATGTAAGCATGATGATCGAGTGTAGAAACTTCTCTACCAATCGATACTTCTCTATAATTGATCAGCTTATATCGATTGACACTTCTTTGTAACCAATCAGCTTATGTTGATCGATACATCTCTACAATCGATCGACATATGCTGATCGATGCCTCTACAATAGATAGAATAATGCTGATAGAATATTCTCTACAATTGATCCTCTAATGTCGATAGACACATCTCTGCAATTGATCATCTTATATCGACAGACACTTTTCTACAATCGATTGACTTATATTAGCAGTCTCTATAACCGATCGTCTTATGTTGATCGACCCTTCTTTGCAACCTATAGGTATATGTCGATCGATACTCCTCTACAATCGATCATATTATGCCAATCATCTTACGTCGATCAACACTTCTCTACAAATGATAGTCATATGTAGATCAACACTCCTTTGTAATCGATCAACTTATGATGATCGTCTTACGTTGATCAAAACTTCTCTACAACTAATAGTCATATGCTGATCGACACTCCTCTGCAACCAATCGAATTATGTCGATAGACACTTCTTTGCAACTTTGTCAAGTTTTTTGTTGTTTTAGAGCTATTTTTGAGTTACAGTATTTTAGATGTATGTTTATTGGTACCCACTACAGTATATATACGGGTAGTATATGAGGCGAATTTGGTGGGAAAAACAAAATCATTTATAATTTGAAGGTGAATTATCCGTGGGATGAGGTGAAAGTGGTCGACGAATTAAAATAAAATAGGATAACTATTATCAATAATGGATGAATTTACCCTAAAAATATTCCATCCCTTAAAATTTGGGTGAATGGGCCCTGGTGAAAGGATCCAAAATTAGCCAATTTAAAATTTTGAAAATCCTAAATAGAGCCAATTTATGATATTTCGCACTTATGCATAACCCTAGCTGAACCTGCATTCACAATCCCAAAAAGTTAGCATACAGAGAAGGACTTCCCTATCATAGAAGAATGCACTTTGCATGCACCAACAATTATTACAAAGTCCACAAGTGTCTCTAAAAAGTCTAAAATATTCTAGTATCATTTAGATCAGTGGTAGTAACAATCAGGTTAGTGATTGTATCGATCAAGGTCAATGGTAGTAATAGTCAGGTCAATAATAGTAAAAGTCAGGTTAGTGATAATAACAGTTGAGTCAACAACAGTAACAGTAATAGTCAAAAAATACAAGCGGTCAAGGTCAGAAACAAAATCGTCAATGTTAGTAATTGTAGTACAAGTGACAAGATAGTGATAAGGTGGTTAGTTGATAGAACACACAAATCAGAGACAGTTGATCTAGTACCCAACTTGTGAACTATAGCTCCAAATCAAAAACCGACTGCACAAGTAAACTAAAAAAAACAATATCTTCTAGGCATATTTTCTCAATAATCAATATGTTTTCTTCCCAATCATCTTGCTTTTATATTAAATAATAAAATATCTTAAGCAAGAGACAAATTATGATCCTAAAAAATGTCTATAGTATCACAAAAGGAGAAAATATTGGCTATAGACGTGAGGGCAGTAGATGGCTTAAATCTTGCTGATATATGTAGGTTATTTATATAGAAAGGGATTGATAAGCATGTAGAGTTTCCTGGTCATAACATCTTCACCCTAGTCTCCTCAAAATATATTGTATCTCTAAAAATTTGTAATTGGGATGAGTCCATAAAAAATGGCATAGTCCCTCAAAAATCCAAAGATGACAATCTACTAGATCAACTAAACTACACCTAGGCTAACTCCGCAAAAATAGAAGTTCTAAAAGACCCCAACTAAAACTCTAGTCAAAGTGCTTCTAACCCAAAAACAAGAATTAACTCCTCCCTTTGTTTACATAAGTTGTAGTCCTACTCATATTCAAAAACCATTATGTATTTCAAGGCTAGCATCAGGTATACATCCTGTTGTCTTCATCTACCTATCCTAAGTCTCCTACATCCCAAATATTTTTACTAAAATTAAAGTGATTTAAAAAATTTAAGCTGGTGTCCAAACCCAATCCACCTACACCATGGACTCTTTTGTAATCTCCTTTGTTTCAGTAATTTCTTTTACATGGTCTTCAACTTCCCACCATGATACACTATATACATTTTACTAGATTCTCTTTATTAATGTTGCTGAATCATTGGGCATAGTGAATCTTAGGGTCCAACACAATAAAAAAATTCACATTGCCTACAAAGTGCGATCTCCTAAATCCTGATTGGATGCTGATGAGTTAAACATTCAATTACCCATCAACCTTGATGTAACATTCTTGTATGGCCAAGCTTGCCACAATCACACACCATTATAGTCAACTGAGGATTTACCCCATCTCATAGGTGCTAAACAGGATATAATGCCATTGTATTATTCTATATATATATTAAATCTTGTTTTTGCTTTAAAAAGTATCAATGCTACATATGCACATCCACTTCAAACTTATCCCAGGGGTCTGAGTGTTTATAGATGATTTATTTTGGTTCCATTTTTAGATGATTGAGGTAGAGTAAAAGATGAAAAAGAAATAAATTTATTGATAGTGATGGTGATTTGTTTTGGTTCTATTATTTGACCAGTATTTATTTTCCAAGTTAAAATTTATAATGATAATATACAATTTTAATCTAAATCATGTCACAAAGAGGGGATAAGGTCCACTGAATTAAAAAAATGGAATATCTATAAAGTAGGGCCAAGGCCATGATTACCCATAAAAGCAATAACTAAATATATTTAAGTATATTTTTTATAATAATGGCAAAGCTAGAACATAAACCCTAGTAAAGTGTAATATAAATTTTTTAGATACAAGATATCATATATCATATTTTAAACTCTGTCTATCATATTTTAAACTCTATCCTTAGTAGGTTTTAAGAAATTTTTTTTTTTTTGTTTTGTAGGATGTTACAGTCATTTGTTTTTGTAACTGGTAAGCATAAGGTTTAAAACTGCTTCTAACAAGCTTATTCGTCTAGTTGTTATTGATTCCCAATAAGCCTAGTCGTCTACTCATCGCCTATTCATCTCGTTGTTTTTGATCAAGCGAGAGATGAGACCAATTCAAAATAAACTACTACCTTTGCTAAATGGTACCCCAAGGTTTGAACTTAGATATTTTCTTGGTAAGTGTCCAATCACACTAGCACTTACCAATTTTCCTAACCCTTAAAAAATTTAATAAACAATATTGAAATTAAAAAGAGTGTTGCGTTATTATTCGTTAAATAAATATAATGAAATTTTTGAGTATATTATTTAGAAGATTATAAAATTGAAAAAAAATATAGAATCTACATAACTCAATGAAAAAGAAACCCTAATAAAGCGTAATCTATAAATTCAGAGAGGAGAGATCATATATCATATTATAAACTCTGTCATCAGGTTAAAAATGTGTTGCGTAGATGCCTACTCATTATAAATAATGTATGATTTATGATTTATTATTATTTGTTAAATAAATATAATAAAAGTTTTCAGTATATATATTTTAGAAGATTATCTACATACAAAGAACAAGATAAACAACTTATAAAGGACGTGGTGTGATGCGAAGTAAGAGAACAAGATAAACATCTCAAACCTAATGTATAGAGATGTCTATCAAATTTCAAATCTAAAAATAAGATAAATATCTCGGATGAACTATGCACCAAATAAACACCAATTGTGCTTAAGGGAAATAAAGCATGATTAGTATGATATCAAATGATTACCACAATTAGTAAAGTTCATATTCATTCAATATTCTTCCATAGTAAAAGCACTATAAATTAAAACATACAAAAGGAACAAGGCAGCGCATGCCTAGTGCTCATCCCAACTCTTTTGAAATTTCTTGCTTTCTATGATGGCGGGGAAATGGATTAAGCATTCCTTACCATTTTAGAAGAAATTAAAGGAACTAAAATGGATAGACTAAAAAATGTTAACATACACCACACCACATTTCCATATTTCTCCAAATACAGCAAAATAGATGTTATAGAATTAGAGACTCACGGGAGGGGTTTCCAGGAAGGCAAAATTTAAACAGACCTTATGCGCTGCTTGACCCAGAGCCCTTTAGAATTATGCGCTGCACCCAGGGCCCCTTTTCCGCGCCGCGTGACCCAAAAAGGAGCTTTGCTTCGGGGGGAATTAGGCGATCTTCGGTTCACGAACTTTATTTGTGCATTGCAGAAAGGAACTAAAACCGAACAGACTAAAAAAATATTAACATACACCACACCACATTTTCAAATTTCTAAATACAACAAAAGAGACATGATAGAATCATTATACCATTGTCTTGGCAATTGAATCAAAGAAATGTTTGGAAGTATCAAGCCAAATGGGGGCAACCAATCCGATGTAGAGAAATCCAACTTTGATAGTCTTGGTTTCACAACAATCTCTATCAACCACTTCAAAACCTACAATACCATATGCCAAAACAATATCAAATTAGATACATAAACAACAAATTAATATTCTAATATTATAAAATTTACTTCTATTTAGTTTATGCACTACTTAGGTTTTGAAAACTCAAATATTATTGAATAACACTGAGTAAAGTTTTGATATATCTTTTCTAAAGCCACAGGAAAAAACCTTGATATGTGCTTCTAATCGATAATTTATCAGGCATAAATTAAAATAGAAAGAGGATTAAAAATTATTGTAAAATTGCTGCAAAGGAATCCATCCTAAAAAGTATTAGCTCTTAATTGAATCCAACCTCATTTCTATCTTCTACACATGCTCCTTTGTACTTGAAATGCAATCAAGCTTTAAAATTGATCAAAATGTTACAAACTAAATAAGAATTGTAATCTCGCCATTTGGTTTGATGATGTTCGGTGTAATTTGGACCGATGATGTGCTATGATGGCAAAAATGTTAGAGTTGTAACCCATCATTTGGTTCGGTGATGTCTGGTGACAAAAAAATGTTAGAGTTGTAATCTATCATTTGGTAATAAGAATTGTAATCTCGTCATTTGGTCTGGTTATGTTCAGTGTCCTTTGGTTTAGTGATGTGCTATGATGGCAAAAATGTTAGAGTTGTAATCCATAATTTGGTTCGGTGAAGTCTGGTGACAAAAAAAACCTTGTGAGTAGGCTAGAAACCCTATGCCGACGGTTTTAAAATATCATGAAGGAGCTATCATTATTGGCTAAGCTAGATAGCCCATAAAGCATCTAGTGAAGGAAGGGGTGATCAGACTCCAATACCCAAGCCTCAGACAACACTCACATACGAAATCGAGCTCCCACACATCTTCGGGTGCATCGAGGGAGACCATTTTAGGTTGAACAAAATATTATCCACTAGGAATATTTTTGGCCTTGTATCATCCATAGTCCATGAGACACAACATCCTAGATGATTACCCTCTTGTACTGTTAGAGAGGCAGATAGTGTGCTCAAGGGTATGTGTGGAATCCTCCTTGAGTAGTGGCCTGAAATATTGGTTCGAGAACTATTGTTCGTCATTGTGGTATAATAGAGGGCCTATGGGTGTTACATACTCCTATATCTAGCATACCCTAGTTTTGTTAAACACTTCAACCTACAAAAATACATATCTCTCTATTCTACTGAACCTGCATTCATAATCCCAAAAAGTGAGCATACGGAGAAGGACTTCCCTATCATAGAAGAACACACTTTGCATGCACCAGTAGTTAGGACATAGTCTGCAAGTGTCTCTAAACAATGTGAAATATTCTAGTATCATTCGGATTAGTGGTAGTAACAGTTGGGTCAGTGATAGTACTGGCTAGGTCAATGGCAGTAACAATAAGGTCAGTGATAGTAAAAGTCACATCAGTGACAATAATAGTCAGGTTAGTGATAATAATAGTCAGGTCAAAAATAGTAATAGTAATAGTTAACTGTAGTAGTCAAAAAATATAGGTGGTCAGGTTCATAAACAAAACCATCAGTGTTAGTAATTGTAGTACAAGTGACAAGATAATGATAAGATGATCAGTTGATAGAATGCACAAATTAGATATGGTTGATATAATACCAAATTGTGAACTATAGCTCCAAATAAAAAAATCGACTGCAAAAGTAGACTCGTAAAAAAAAATATTCTAGGCATCTTTTCTCAATAATCAATATTTTTTCTTCCCAATCATCCTACTTTTATATTAAATTATAAACTATCTTAAGCAAGAGACAGATTATGATCCTCAACAAGGTCTATAGTATCAGAAAAGGAGAAAAGATTGGCTATAGATGTGGAGGTAGTAGATGGCTTAAATATTAATGATATATGTAGGTTATTTATGTAGAAAGGGATTGATAAACATTCAGAGTTTTCTAGTCTCCTAGAAAGCTATTGTATCCCTAAAAAGTTGTATTCCTAAAAACTTGTAATTGGTATTGTATCCCTAAAAACTTGTAATTGGTATGATTCCCTAAAAAAATGGCACAATACCTCAAAAATCCAAATATGACAGTCTACTAGATGAACTAAACTGCACCTAGGCTAACTCCACAAAAACAAAATTTCTAAAAGACCCTAACTAAAAATCTAGTCAAAGTGCTTCTAACCCAAAAACAAGATTGAACTCCTCCCTTAGTTTACATAATGTAGTCCTACTCATATTCAAAAACCATTATGTATTTCAAGTCCAGCGTCAGGTATGCATCCTGTTGTCTTCATCTACCTATCCTAAGTCTCCTACATCCCAAATATTTCTGCTGAAGTTAAAGTGATTTAAAAAATTATCTCTTCTAATGTTGCAGAATCATTGGGCATAGTGAATCTAAGGGTCCAATACAATCAAAAAGATCACATTGGTTGTGAAGTGCTATCTCCTAAAGCCTTATTGGATACTGATGAGTTAAACATTAAATTACCCATCAACCTTGATGTAACATTCTTGTTTGGCCAAGCTTACCATAGTCACCAACCATTATAGTCAACTGAGGATTTACCCCATATCATGGGTGCTAAACAGGACATAATGCCATTGTATTCTTCTATATATATTTTTAAATCTTGTTTTTATTGTAAAAAGTATCACTATTACATATACACATCTACTACTATTACATATGCAATCCACTTCGAACTTATCCCACCTCCATTCCATTTTGTAAAAACAAGTGGTCTGAGTGTTTTTAGATCATTTTTTTTGGTCCCATTTTTAGATGAATGTGGTAGAGTAAAATATGAAAAAGAAATAAATTTATTGATAGTGATGGTGATTTGTTTTGGTTCTATTCTTTGACTAGTCTTTATTTTCCAAGTTAAAATTTAAAATGATAATATACAATTTTAATCTAAATCATGTCACAGAGAGGGGACAAGGTCCACTGAACTAAAACAAAATGCAATCTCTATAAATTAGTGCCTAGGCCATGCTTACTCGTAAAAGCAATAGCTAAATAGATTTAAGCATATTTTTTAAAATAATGGCAAAGCTAGAACATAAACCCTAGTAAAGTGTAATATAAAATTTTTAGATACGAGATATCATATATCATATTTTAAACTTTGTCTATCATATTTTAAACTCTGTCCTTGGTAGGTTTTAAGGAAGTCTATTTTTTTTTGTTTTATAGGAGGTTATAGTCACTTTTTTTCGTAACTGGTAAGCATAAGGTTTAAAATAATGAATGGTAAGCATAAGGTTTAAAATTGATTCCAAAAATCTTATTCATCTAGTTGTTGTTGAGTCCCAACAATCCTAGTTGCCTACTCATCGCCTACTTGTCTCGTTGTTGTTGATCCAGTGTGAGATGGAGACCAATTCAAAATAAACTATTACCTTTGCCAAATGGTACCCCAAGGTTTGAACTTAAATCTTTTCTTGGTAAGTGACCAACCACATTAGCACTTACCAATCTTCCTAACCCTTAAAAACTTTAATAAACAGTATTGAAATTAAAAAGAGTGTTGCGTTATTATTCGTTAAATAAATATAATGAAAGTTTTCAATATATTTTTTAGAAGATAATAAAATTGAAAAAAAAATTAGAATCTACATAACTCAGCCAAAAAGGAACCCTAGTAAAGCGTAATCCAAAAAAAATCACATAGGATATATCATATATCATATTATAAACTATGTCCTCATGTTAAAAGCGTTTTGCGTAGATGCCTACTCATTACAAATAATGTATGATTTATGATATATTATTATTTGTTAAATAAATATAATGAATATTTTTAGTATATATGTTTTTTTTAGAAGATTATCTAAGTACAAAGAACAAGATAAATATCTCAAACCTAACGTGTAGAGATGTCTATCAAATTTAAAACCTAAAAATAAGATTAATATCTTGGATGAACTATGAACCAAATAAAATACCAACTGTGCTTACAAAAAAAAAGCATGATTATTATGATATCAAATGATTACTGCAATTATTATGATATCAAATGATTACTGCAATTAGTAAAGTTTATCTTCATTCAATATTCTTCTGTAGTAAAAGCACTATAAATTAAAACATAGATTTGTAATCCGTCATTTGGTTCTGTGATGTCTGATGATGGAAAAAATATTAGATTTGTAATCCATCATTTGGTAATAAGAATTGTAATCTTGCCATTTGGTTCGATGATATCTAGTGTCATTTGGTCCAATGATGTGCTATGATGGCAAAAATGTTAGAGTTATAATCCATCCTTTGGTTTGATGATGTCCAGTGATGGAAAAAGATCCTATGATTAGGCTAGAAACCCCATGTTAGGGGTTTTAAAATATCGCAAAGGAGCTGTCATTATTGGCTAATCTAGATAGCCCATAAAGCATCTAGTGAAGTGAGGGACAATCAAGATCCAATACACAGGCCTCAGACAACACTCACGCATGGAGTCGAGCTCTCACACATCTTTGGGTGTATTGAGAGACCATTTTAGGTTGAACAAACTATTATCCAGTAGAAATATTTTTGGCCTTGTATCATCCATAGTCAATGGGACACAACATCCTAGACGATTACCCCCACATAATGTCAGAGAGGCAGATAGTGTACTCAAGGGTATATGTGGAATATTCCTTGAGTAGTGGCATTAAATATAGGCCCGAGCACTATTGTTCATCAAGGAGGTATAATAGAGGGTCTATGTGTATTACATACTCCTCTACCTAGCATACCCTAGTTTTGTTAAATACTTCAACCTATAAAAATACATATCTCCCTGTTTACTGAATCTGCATTCACAATTCCAAAAAGTGAGCATATAGAGAAGGATTTCCCTATCATAGAAGAACATACTTTGCATGCACCAATAGTTAGGACACAACCTATAAGTGTCTCTAAATAGTCTAAAATATTCCAGTATCATTCGGATCAGTGGTAGTAATAGTTGGGTCAATGATAGTACTGATTAGGTCAATGATAATAATAATCAGGTTAGTGACAGTAACAGTCAGGTATGTGATAATAACAATCGCGTTAGTAATAGTAAAAGTAACAGTCAACTGTAGTAGTCAAAAAATACAGGTGGTCAAGGTTAAAATAGAACCATCAGTGTTAGTAACTATAGTTTAAGTGATAAGATAGTGATAAGGTGATAAATTGATAGAAATTAAAAATTAGAGATAGTTGATCCAGTACCCAACTTGTGAACTATAGCTCCAAATAAAAAAATTGACTGCACAAGTAGACTCATAAAAAAAAAAAATGTTCTAGGCATCTTTTCTCAATAATCCGTATGTTTTCTTCCCAATCATCCTACTTTTATATTAAATGATAAACTATCTTAAGCAAGAGATAAATTATGATCCTCAACAAGGTCTATAGTATACAAAAGGAGAAAATACTGGCTACAGATGTGGAGGTAGTAGATGACTTAAATCTTGCTGATATATGTAGGTTATGTATATAGAAAGGGATTGATAAGCATGTAGAGTTTCCTAGTTCTAACATCTTCACCCTAGTCTCCCTGAAAGTTATTGTATCCCTAAAAAGTTTTAATTGGGATGAGTCCCTAAAAAAATGGCACAATCCCTCAAAAATCCAAAGATGACAGTCTACTAGATCAACTAAACTGCACCTAGGCTAACTCCACAAAAACAAAATTTCTAAAAGACCCCAACTAAAAATCTAGTCAAAGTGCTTCTAACCCAAAAACAAGAATGAACTCCTCCCTTTGTTTACATAAGTTGTAGTCCTACTCATCTTCAAAAACCATTATGTATTTCAAGGCTAGCATCAGGTATGCATCCTGTTATCTTCATCTACCTATCCTAAGTCTCCTACATCCCAAATATTTCTACTAAAGATAAAGTGATTTAAAAATTTAAGTTGGTGTCCAAACTCAATCCAGCTACACCGTGGACTCTTTTGTTATCTCCTTTGTTTCAATAATTTCTCTTACATGGCCTTCAACTTCCTACCATGATACACTATATACAATAAATCAGATTCCATCTACTAATATTGTAGAATCATTGGGCATAGTGAATCTAAGGGTCCAACACAATAAAAAAGATCACATTGTTTGCAAAGTGTTATCTCCTAAAGCCTGATTGGATACTAATGAGTTAAATATTCAATTACCTGTCAATATTGTTGTAACATACTTATCTAGCCAAGCTTGCCATAGTCACCAACCATTATAGTCAACTGAGGATTTACCCCATCTCATGGGTGCTAAACAAGACATAATGCCATTGTATTCTTATATATGTATTTAAATCTCATTTTTGTTGTAAAAAGTATCACGGTTACATATGCACGTTCACTACTATTACGTATGCACATCCACTACTGTTATATATGCACATACACTTCAAACTTATCCCACCTCCATCCCATTTTGCAAAAACAAGTGGTTTGAGTGTTATAATGATTTGTTTTGGTTCCATTTTTAGATGATTGAGGTAGAGTAAAAGGTTAAAAAGAAATAATTTTTTTGATAGTGATGGTGATTTGTTTAGGTTCTATTCTTTGACCAGTATTTATTTTCTAAGTTAAAATTTATAATTATAATATACAATTTTAATCTAAATCATGTCACATAGAGGGGATAAGGTCCAACGAATAAAAAAAATGGAATCTCTATAAATTAGGGCCTAGGCCGTGATTACCCGTAAAAGCAATAGCTAAATAGATTTAAGCATATTTTTTAAAATAATGGTAAAGCTAGAACATAAACCTATTTAACCTTGATAACCACTTTGGGGGAAAAAGGAAATAATAGCTAATAAGGTGGACTGCAAATAGGAAAAATTTCAACCAGAGGATAAATAGACCATCATCCACCTCTATTAAAAATCAATGACATAATGGCATGGAGTTATGAAGATTTAAAGGGGTACACAAAGGATATTACCCAACACACTATTGAGCTAGCCCCAAATACCAATCCAGTAAGATAGAAATAGAAACCATTTAATCTAGAGATAAAGCCTTTCATGTAGAAGGAGCTAGATAAACTGATTGAATCAAAGATCACATACCACATAAAGCATGCCACATGAGTCTCTAATTTGGTTTTGGTGAGGAAGAAGAATAGGGACTTCCAAGATTTAAATAAGTCCTCATTAAAATATCATTACCCCTTGCCTTTGATGGATCATATCCTTCATATAGTCATTGGATTAGAGATATTTCCCCTCCTAGATGAATTCTATAGATACAATTAAGTATGGATAAAATATGAAGATCAATATAATATGGCATTTAATACCAAATGAGGGAAATTTACCTATTAGAGGATACCTTTTGGTTTATCAAACATGGGGGCAACATTTCAAAGGGCCATGGAAATCACTTTTAAAGGTTTGGTAAAAAAACTATTTTGATTTATCTTGATGATTTGATGCTAAGTGTAGCACCCTAAAATTGGCACGATTAAAACCTTAGTAAAAATATAAAATATTAAAATTTGAATTTCAACCCGAAACTGCCCGTTAAACTGCCTTTTACCTGCTTTCCTTGTTTTTCACATCATTTTTAGGATTTGTTTTGACCGTTGGATGATATTGTCGCAGATTAGACAAAATCATCCCCAATCTGACGAATTCGTTTGGAATGGAACGTCCAAATAATTTCGTCCCAAAATCGAATTTTCATAATTAGCTTCTGTTTCAACAGCCTCTCCAAATCAGGTAGAAGCATGTCTGCGCAGTTGGAGATTTCCCTGTTGGAGATCTCCTAGATTGGGATGATCCCCAACATCCCAAACCTCTTTTTAATCCTATATAAACTAGGATTTTTCTAGTTTATCCCCCTGCCTCCCTACCTAATTCTTTGCTGATTCTCCCTGAAATCCCAACCCCTTTGTTGATAGGATTTCATTGCAGAGTTAGCCCTTTTATTCCTTCGTATTATTTCTTGCATTTGGTATTTTGCATTGTTTTTATTACAGGAATTCTACTATTTTCAGTCGAGGCTAGCTTGGATCGTCGCAGACGATCTCAGACGATTACGGATGATTTCATACAATTGGAGGTGATCCTGACTGTAGTCCAGATTGGGGTTAGTCTAAGTTTAGAGTTCACATTTTCTTAAGCTTTTCTAAATTTTTCATAATATATCTCTGCACTGTTTTAAATTACTATGTTTTATGCATCTTGGAGTTCACCTCATTTAGCATAATTGCATGATAAAGGTAAAACCAATTGTTAAATTCACTGCATTTCCTCATTTGTTATTAGACACTATTATTTAGGCAAGTTTGTTATTATTTCTATCATTATCCCTTGCTTCTGCATTTGCATATTTGGTATTTTGTGTCTGTTTCGTGATTGCAGTGTTTCGACGGATTCGTCTGATGAATTCGTCAGATTTCAGGTGATTCTGTTCTATTTCAGATGACCTTCTATGATTTGAGATGATCCCAAGAAATATCAAACGATAATGTGCAAACTGAGATGATTTGAACTGCTACAAGACTTAGAATTTCCATTAGACATCCGAAATCAGGTATGAATTCTTTTGGTTAACTTATTCTCTGTAATTTGCATCTATTTCTATTTTTTGTATTCATTGAAATCCGCATTGGCATATAGAATAGTTTAGATTCATATCGGCCAAACCTAGGACTTGAATGATCAAGCATAAAAATGAACATATCAAACGCACTATCAACCTAGGCATGGAAACTGCCATTCAAAAGTTTCCTAGTGAACCCACCATCCGTAAAAAATTCACCCTTATACACCTCCCCCGAGAGGCGGGACCTTCAAAGGGCCTCTCAGTCTGAGGTATTGTCCCATCCTTTTCACATCCCCCTTCCGGTACACGGATCCTATAGCCTGAAGGTAAGGGTGAAAAAAATTTGGAGCGATACATTTTGGTGAACCCGACGTGAAAACTAAAAACCTTTTGAAAATAATTTAATTCAATAAAAAAAAAAAACAAAACATAAATGCATCTAGAATCAAAGATTGCATGTCATATTTAGATGGTAGATTATAATAAAATACGAGCTGTCACCATTAATGTTGAAAACCAATTAGCAGCTATAGAGATTAATTCTATACTTAGCATACCTCAAACAAATAGGGTTCAACCTTTGTGGGACGAACTTAATAGGAGATTAGATCTCATTTCATCTAGAGCAACTAAACTTAGGCAAATCAAGAGGTTTGTCCTAGATAGAATCCTGGATCCCGATCAAGTGATTTTGTACCATGAACTTTAGAGAGCTTGCCATAGGTGGTTAGCAGATAAAATAGCCCTAATTGGAGATGTAGCTGTTAAATGAGTTTTGATTGATAATGGTTCATCTTTAAACATATGCACTTTTGACTTCTACCAACGATTTGGGTTTAGAAGTGATGAAATGAAAAAAACGGACATGATTATCAAAGCCTTCAATGACGAGACACAAGAAACATGTGGAGTCATTACTATACCCTTGCAATTTGGTCCTAGAACCCTAGATACGACCGTGTTTATTGTACATTGCCCTACATCATACAATATACTTTTGGGTTGCCCTTGGATCAATGTGATGCGAGCGGTTCCTTCCACTTTACATCAGTGTGTTAAATTCAAATTTAAAAACCAGTTGGTTACCATTCATGGTGATCCTAGACTCTTTGATATGTGTGCATTGGCACAACCTATTGGAGTGCAATTTTGCCCTGCCCTGTCATCCACACATGCTAATTCTTATCATCCGTCCAAACGTGTGAAACACACACCCATAACTTCATCTACTCCTTCAACTACACCTCTACATATAGCTCAACCACCTTCTGAAAAAACCACATTAGGACCTCGAAAAGAGCCTAAACCTACACCCAATGCTTCCTTATTTACTCCTATATCTTCCATACCTCTAGATTCACCCGTCAATATCCCTATGACATCTACATCCACTACAGGCATTCTTTCCACATTCGAAGATCAAGGAAATGTTCCTTCTACCTCTTATGCTCTTACTGATGAGCTCTTACCCGATTTATCTAAAATTCTTATATCATAAGAGATCAACACTGCCATGCAGACTTCCCTCCTTTTAAATAAACTCCCACCCTCTCCTCGTACCTTGGGCCTCCCACAGCCTATGGAAAGTATCTACCAATTCGAGAGTTGTGCTTTTATTTATAAAGGATATGATTGGGGAAGAATACCCAAAAACATTAAGACACATTGTGATGGGTATGCTAGGTGCTATTTTGCTAATGAATATATTAAAGCTAAACCCATAATGCTTAAATTGGGCTATAAAGGGAAAGGTTTGGGACCTTTCCAAAATGGTATGAAAGAACCTTTCGAGGTAGAACCATGGCCTGCCTGCTGTGGTGTGGGCCTATTTTCTAGTAAAGGTCATCCCTTTCCATTTGAGGAGGATGACCATCTCGTATGGTATCAAGATTATCTAGATAAACAAGATTCTTTGTGTCCAAAGAATAATTCTTCTACCTACAACATGCTATCCATAGCCTATCCTGAAATGATTGTTGAATCCGACAATGAGTTGGAGGGAGATATCTTTCATGATATTTCCATTGAGGAATTGTTATATAATGAATTTTATTTTGATGGCTCTATACCTAGTATATCCCAGCTTGAGGCCTCGACTCCTCAAGACGAATTATCCAAGCTAACCTTGGAAGAATTACAAGAATTGGGTGTTTCACCCACCCCACCTAATTTTGAGAGAGATTTACATATGGAAGTTGAAAACGTTATAAAAAATAACATTGGAATTGAACATAACCCTCACATCATTAATATTGGGTCAAAATTAAGTCAAGATAAACAAGATAAATACATTTCATTTCTTAAAAACTATGAAGATGTCTTTGCTTGGACATATGAAGACATGCCAGGTTTGGACCCTTCCATAGTTATGCATCATCTAGTAGTCCATATGATGCGTAGTTGTTATACCATCATTAATTCTCAATGAATTTGTCAATCCAGGGTTGTGTACAAGGCTATCTACAAAAGAAGAAGTGAAACAGCTATAACTTAGGTCAATCTAGAGAAACAGGTCTTATTGGTGGAACCGGTTGTGTGGGGGGGTTTTAGGACATTCCTATCTCTAATTGCATAAATTAAACCTTAATCTAATTACAAAAATGGAAACTAATCATTAACTACAGAAATGAAATCCTGATTTATAATTGCAGAATGAGACCTAATTATGTTGTAGAAATAACAGTTGCAGAATTGAAAGTCTGATTCTAATTGTAGAAAGGAAATCTATTTACTTTTGCAGCAATGGAAATCTAATTATAGCATTGAAAATAAAACCCTGTCAAGACTCTATAACAGAAGGTTGTCAATATTCTATGCAAGGGTTGACAACAAAACACAAAATGCAAGAAATTATAGAAAACAACAAATTCTGGAAATAACAGTCTAAAATAAAATGGAAGCTTTGTTGAAAGTAAATATTACAGCTAAAACATTAAACACAAGATTAATCTAAAGCATAAATAAACTAAGACTACAGATATTGTCAGCTGTTTACAAGCAATTGAAATAACAAGTTCTACAACTCATTTTGCTACAGCAAAATCAAAATAAAAACCTACTGTTAGTCCTCCTCCTAGGTCTGGAAGTGGCCAGCCTCCTTGTCCAGAAGAAGGTATGAGTCTCTCTCTCTCTAGATCTTAATAACACTCATTTACAAGCAATATGAAATAGAACTGGTGCACTTTATTGATTAAAGAACATGATTACAATAATTCTGCTAAAAACCTGTTATAGGACTGTAACAGTCAAATTCTACTTATTTTCTCTACTTTCTGCTTTCTCCTAGCTTCCTTACTCTTTTCTCACTACTTACTACCTACTAGGCTCAACCTGAATGGGAGCAATATTTATAGCTTTCCTATGATCTAATTACAAACTATGGATATTTCAAAAGATCTAATCCTACTATGCTACAACAAATTCTGGGTTTATTCTTTGATATTTCTATTAATGATGGCTTTGGTTGGCAATGACGGCAAAGACAAATGGAAGATCTTTTCCTTTACCTTTTTTGACCTTTATTTCCCTTTTTCTAGCTTCAGAAATCAATCAAAAAATCAAAGCACATTCTGTTTTCATTTCAGAGATAAGTGGCTTCATTCCGAAGACTACAATTCTCATTTCGAAGATCACTCATTTCAAAGATACTACAATTCTCATTCTAAAGATACTACAATTCTCATTCCAAAGATCCGTTCATTCCGAAGATAATGCATTCTTCATTCTGAAGATCCGCTCATTCTGAAGACGCTGTGTTCTCTCATTTCGAAGATATCTGTTCATTCCAAAGATACTTTGAAATGAAAAAATATGTACTTTTCCAATGATTTCTTCTGCATCTCTCAGGTGGGTTATCTCCTAAGATCAAATTACAATGGTCTTCATCTCTTTTCACATGTGAATTCCATGCCTTGCTATTTATAGACAGCTGGCTAGAATTTACATGGAAAAGACCAATTTTTGATGCACAACAACAGTTTGCTTGCATTGTTACCAAATTTAGGTGAAATAAATGCTTGAGACAAATAAAAACATGATTAGTGAAATGTTGCTATTATTCTAAGCATATCCCATTTTAGCAAGTCATAGCAAAAAAAACACAAAACTATGCAAAAAGCTGTAAAAATTAGCATATAATATTCCAAATACATTGATCATGCAAAATGGTTAATATACAGCATATTGAATCAACTTAACTAACATATCAGATAAAACATAAGAGTTTATAGGCAATTTTAGTGTTCAAAACATGTTATGATTGAGGCATTTCCAGGCCTCATCATTTTCCCCCCAACTTATATTAATGCATGCCCTCATGCATTCTATTGGGCTATGGAATCACATATGTCCATGTTTAGATTCCATGATCTATAGAATAATTTCTTGCCTATATAATACCCCATATTTTCTTGAATGTTTTAGAGCCAGTCTTCAAACTGTTCATTAGGTTGGGCATCTTCCTCAAAGTAGAATGGAACTGGAGTAATGATGGTTGGAGGCCTAAACCTAAGACCTATCCAATTATGTTGCATGATTTCAATCAGCTGGATTACACCTTCTGCTCTTATTTTGGACCATTCTAAGTTTATGGGGGAGATGGGTTCTCTTTTTCGTAAAGACATGGAAATTTCAGCCCATCTGTTTTTGCACACTGATAATGCTGGGAAAAAATTGTGATCACAAAATTTTTTGAATCTGGCCACACAGTCCCTTAAGTTGTTCAAGTACATCCTCTTTACATCATCCTTGTTCATCATTGAGAAGTGATGTCTAGTGATAACTAGGTGGTTTGGATGGATTGCTTTGACTAACAATTCAGCCCTTGTTTCAATCTCTTTATTCTGCTTTTTCTCTTGATCCCAGTAAAGTTGATTCTGCAAAGTAGACATAAATGCTCTCAGCTGAACATCTCCAATGTAGATTTGAGGATGAAACTCTACTTCCTCTGGAATGAAGAAGCTGTGCAAAAATAGTTCACATAGGAGATTTTTCTGTTCTATGGGGCTATCAAAATATGCCTCCAAGAAATCTACAATTGTGTCCAATTTATATGGGAGGTTTGAACTAATCCTCATGACCTGCCATCTGAGGTATTTCTCCTTCAAAATAAGGCTATAAAATCTAGCTGGTCATCTAAATTGAACTAAAAATTCAGCAATTTGGCATGAGTCAAACACATTTTCTTTTAATGCTTGGTTTTCTATTGTTGCTACTGGGTGTGGTTCTGTAACAGCTTCTGTGGCAATTTATGTTTCATCTTCTGCAGCAGCTTTTGTAGTAGCTATTTCTTTTTCTATAATAATGTCAGCAGCATTTGGTTCTTCTTCTTCCTCATATTCATCTCTAAAAATGACATCATTTAGGGTAGAGTAAAACCTATCAAAACTCCTAGGGTTTCCTCTAAAATGGTGTTGGCAAACTAGTTTGATGAGGCCATGATGGTGAAGGCTTCCTTTACCCTCCTAATATCTCTTTGCCATGTTTTTTAATTCCTGATACAAATACAAGGGAAGATTTACCCTAACTTCGGTTGTTGCTCACCATGTCTGAGATGGTTCAAAATTTGCAGATGATGCCCTGACAACAACACATACTGCCCTTCACAGGTTAGGAATTTAATTACCCAGCTGGCTACTTCATCCCAGGGTTCCTGTAGGCTGGCCCTTTTTAACTCTTTGCATGTGTTGTTATGGGTTAAATATTCTGGCTCTTTATCATTTTCTTCTACAAATTGATTAACTACATTTGCCAATGTATTCTTGCCAGATCTAGAAATTGAAATCCCTTCTAATGGCAGCTCAGAAATCTGACTTAAAATTTCAAGGGTTACCTCAATAGCCATGCCGTTAACATGTGCTCGGTTGTTTGTGAATGTATGGACGAACATGCCAGCCAAATATTCAAAGGACCCATTAAACTTATCCAAAAATAGCATAAGCCTCCATCTTCAAAAATCTGTAGGATTGCTAGATTTTCTCGGAGGTAGGTGGTATCTGTTGGTTCCGTTTTGATCTTTCACCCCATATTTTCTATTTAAAAACCGTTCACTACTGCTACTATTCCTCTGTTGGATCTCTGGTTTTTTTATGTTGCAGATTTGCAGGGTTTAGTTTGAAATCTTCGCTTGCCTTGTTTCTCGTCTTCTTCTTCGAAATGAACCATAACCTGAGCACTGTACTTCGCAAACACGTCTTTGGAAAGAAAGGTGGCACACATTTCTACTATTGCACCGAACACCTGTCTGTCAATGATTGTGTGGATGTCCTTGCCATCAGATCCACCTCATTCGGTTTTAATTTTTCTATTTAGTCCGTAAATTCTCACGTGCAAAATAAGCCATATCTTCCTTGATTCTAGTACCATGCAAAATAAACCATATCCTTGCTGACACATGTTCCTTTTTATTGTATGCAGCTAAAAGAATTTGATTCTATCATACCTTGTCTTTATTGGATGCCACGTGGAAATCTTCATTTCGAAGATTAATCCTCATTCCGAAGATCAATCCTCATTCCGAAGATCAGGCTGTATTGCGAAGGTAAATCGTCATTCCGAAGACAGATCTTCATTTCAAAGACAGATCTTCATTCCGAAGACAGATCCTCATTTCGAAGATGATGCAACAAGTCGTCATTCCGAAGACAAAGTTTCGTTTCGAAGACAAATTGTCATTCCAAAGACAAAGCTTATTTCTGAAGACAAAGTGCAACATTCATTCTGTTGTCATTTCGAAGACAATTTTAATCCGAAGATAATACAGCAGGCACTGTGTTTGGCATTCTTGTTCCAAAGATTAGGCAAAAATCAATATTTTCATTTTCAAAACATGTTTTAAGTATGCCAACTCTTATGAATACCTTTTATGCTAATAGTTAATTGTCATATACTATACACCAATCATTTTACAATGAAGAAATGCAAGAAATATACCTGAAAAAAATAGTTAATGCTAGTTTTGAAGAATGACTACCTTTGTTGATGTTCTACTGAGATTTTCTGCAACATTTCAAAACAAGTGCACTTGGTGAATTTGTACAATGATGGTTCAGAAATTTCTCAAGGTTATGCATGTCAGAAAACTGGTTTTCATGCATACCAACCCAGTAGTGCCTTAAAAAGGTTTTCACTGCTGAGTTATTTATTTTTATTTTTTCTTGATTTTCTCTTTTTTTTATTTTTACCTCTCCTTTTATCTTTTTTTTTTTATTCTGACTATGCCCATGAAGGAATTTCATGATTTCCCCTGAAACCATGCCCATGAAGGAATTCATACTCATAATTTATTCATCTTTTTGTTTTCTATTTTTTCTGATTTTTTTTTTGTATTTTCTCCTTTTTCTTGAAATCCATGATCATGCTGATTGTTTTGAAGTGGAAGAGGGAATCTCTTCCACTTGTTGTGTATCCAAACTATCAAGTTTCTGCAAGAATTCTTCTTTAGTCAGAGGTGTATGGTACACTCTCAGGCGATGTCCATTTACTACCAACTTTCTTTGTGATCCATCAATAGGAGATAGACGAGCTGCTCCATTGTCAAATACCTCTTCAATCTAGTAAGGTCCCAACCATCTAGTTCTCAGTTTTCCATGGAAGTCTTCATAGCGAGAATAAAACAGTAAAGCCCAATCTCCTTGTTGAAGTTTCCTCTGCTGAATGTGACTATCATGCCACAACTTCCTCTGCTCCTGAATTACCTCAGTTTGGTGCAGAGCATCCAATCTAAGTTCATCCAATGCATTCAGCTGTAGAATCCTATCTGTCTATGCCTATGACAATTCAATTCTAATTTCCAGTGCTGTGCACAATGTTAGTAGCTCAAATTCAATAGGTAAGAGAGGCCTTTTACCAAAGACTAGTTCATAAGGTGTGAATCCAGTAGTGGACTTCCAAGTAGTATTGTAGGCCCAAACTGCTTCGGGTAATTTATCTAGCCAATTTCTCCTATGAAAAGCTACTATTTTTGTCAAGATGCGTTCTAGTTCCCTGTTTGTTATGTCAACCTGGCCATTTGCTTGTGGGTGGTAAGGTGATGATTTCCTATGTTTGATTTCATACAATTCTGTAAATGCCTTTATGAATTTGGATGCAAATTGGGGTCCTTGGTCTATGGTGATAGACCGTGGAGCTCCAAATCTCTGAAAAATTTGAGTATACAAGAAATCAACGACCTTCTCTTCATGAGCATGTTTGAAAGCATGCACCTCTACCCACTTTTTTAGGTAATCAGTGCATACTAGAATATGCACCTTTCCTTGAGAAGGTGGATGAATAGGTCCTACAAAATCAAGCCCCCACCTCTCAAATGGTTCTAAAACCATTTGAGGCTGCAGTGGCATCTCATTTGTATGAGTGGGTTTCCTCATTCTTTGACATGCATCACAATGCTTGATGTAATTTTTCACATCCTTGTGAAGAGATGGCCAATAATATCCTGTCCCCAAGATTTTCCTAATTGTGCTTTTTATAGAATAGTGTCCACCTGAGGGTTCATCATGAAAAGCTCTAAGGATATCATACACTTCATCCTTTCGGATGCACCTACGTAACACATGGTCAGGACTGCACTTAAAAAGCATACCCTTAATCCATTCAAAATAAGAACTTTGTTTGATCAATTGTTTTTTCTGTTTTGAAGTGAAATGTGGACGAACTTTCCCCGTGACCAAATAATTGGCTATATCTGCAAACCAAGGTGATTGGACTGATATAGCAAATAGTTTTTCATTAGGAAAAGTGTCATCAAATAATTCCCCTTCATCTGTGTTCTGCAACCTAGACAAGAAATCTACCACACCATTAGCTTTCCCTGGTTTGTTGATTATAGTGATATCAAATTATTGCAGCAACAACAACCAACGAATAATTCTTGCACTTACCATAGGTTTATTCATCAAATACTTAATGGATGTATGATCTATGTGAATAAATATTTGATAACCTGTGATATAATGCCTAAATTTGTTGATGGCATAAACTACTGCTAGGAATTCCTTCTCAGTTGTTGTATAATTTTTCTTAGCTCCTATCAAGTTCTTGCTAATGTTGTAGATGGTATAGTGTTCACCATTGTCAATTTGTCCTAATGCTGCTCCAATTGCTGTATTGGAGGCATCAGTATGTATGTGAAATGGTAATGTCCAATTAGGTCCTCTGAGCACAGGTGGAGTTATTAATTTCTCTTTCAGAGCTTCAAATGATTCTTGACACCTTGCAGTCTAGGAGAATTCAAAATCTTTAGTCAATAGAGCAAACATGGGACTAGCTATTGTACTAAAGTTGGGAATAAACCTGCGGTAAAAACCAATGTGTCCTAGGAAGCTTCTGACATTAGTCTGAGTTTTAGGAGGAAGAATATTCTTGATAATTTCCACCTTCTTTGGATCAACTTGGATCCCTTCAGGAGAGATGTGATGACCAAGAACTATCCCTTCCTTCATCATCATGAAGCATTTTTTTGGATTCAAGGATAACTGGTATGTTTCACAGCAAGTTAAGACTTTGTCAAGATTTTCCAATGTAAAATCAAAAGTTTGTCCACATACTGTGAAATCATCCATGTATATTTCAACACTTTTGGTGGTTAGATCAGCAAAAATTGCTAGGATTGCTCATTGAAAAGTTGTCGGGGCATTACACAAACCAAAAGGTAAAACCCTATAGGCAAATGTTCCCCATGGACATGTAAAAGTTGTTTTCTCTTGATCTTCAAGTGCAATCTGAATTTGATTATATCCACTAAATCCATCAAGAAAACAAAAGTATATTTTTCCAGAAAGAGTATCTAACACCTGATCTATGAAAGGTAATGGAAAATGGTCTTTGTATGTCACCTTATTCAACTCTCTATAGTCTACACATACTCTCATTTTTCCATTTTTCTTAGGAACTATTACCAATGGAGAAACCCATTGGCTATTAGAAATTGGGTAAATGAATCCTACTTCCAGAAGTTTTTCAATTTCTTCTTTCACAATATCTCTTAAGGTAGGATTCAATCTTCTTTGGGGTTGTCTAACTGGCTTGAATTCTTCAGTATAGATTATGTGGGTACATATATTAGGATGAACTCCTGACATATCTTTGTAGTTCCAAGAAAAAACATGAACATGCTTCTGCAAGACAACTATAAGTTTTTCTTCCTCTTCCCTAGTAAGATGGCTGTAAATGTTCAAAAATTTGCCTGGCTAGACTTCTATTTGTTTTGTATTTAGAAGGAATGAATTCACTCCTTCATACCTGGTGATTAGGGGATTAAGAGGACATTGCTGAGATGGGAGAAGAGAAGCAGTTTATGTTTTATTGCTGCTTGAGGGAAGCATATCTTGTATGGAACAGTGATAAGGAAAAATTAGATGATGGTGCCATCCATGTGGTAGTGAAACAAAGTTTCCCTATGATAGTACAGATGGTTCATCTTCAAATTTTTGATTCTCCTCATTACTTAACAACTGTTGGATATTTGTTGCTTCCCCTTCTAAACCTTGTTCATGCAGAACATTCATCAAGATTGTTTCATTTTCTAAATTTTCTGTGTCATTGAGGTCTTTTGTGTGTTCTCTTACTACTAAGGTAGCTAGTGTATAAATGACCTCTTCCGGTTCTTCATCTGAGTCAGAAAACCATAACTGACCTAAAAATTTGCTAGATGGTTTTGCAGGAGGATATAAAGAAATCTATTTCAGATCAATACCATTTGAAATAGTCATAATTCTAGATCTGCAGTCTTTGAAGGCTGCTGTAGTTGCAAGCCAAGGTCTTCCCAAAATAATGGGATATCCATGTGATGAATTTCTTGGTTGTAAAACCAAAAAATCTATAGGGAATTCCCAAGAAGAAACTTCTATAGGGACATCTTCAATGATACCTTCAAGTTTTGCAACTTGTTGTGGCTGATCCACAACACACCCCAAAATTGGGGACCCACCTTTTTTGCATGCTTTCAAAGAAGACCATAGTGGCCTAGATGCTAAAAAATCAAGGAAAAAAGCAAAATATCACAAAAGAGAAGAAGTGTCACGATATCGCGACATGTTGCTCCGTCGCGGCCGAAAATGAAAAGTTGTCGCGATATCGCGACATGTTGCTCCGTCACGACCGGAAATGAAAAGTTGTCATGATATCGTGACATGTTGCTCCGTCGCGGCTAGAAATGAAAAGTTGTCGCGATATCGTGACATGTTGCTCCGTCACGGCTAGAAATGAAAAGTTGTCGCGATATCGCGACATGTTGCTCCGTCGTGGCTAGAAATGAAAAGTTGTCGCGATATCGCGACATGTTGCTCCGTCGTGGCTAGAAATGAAAAGTTGTCACGATTTCACGACATGTTGCTCCATCGCGGCTAGAAATGAAAAGTTGTCGTGATTTCGCGACATGTCGCGTTTTCGCGGCTAAGAGCAGTAGAATGCATCATAAAGAGAAAAACATTGCGATTTCACATGTCGCGTTTTCGCGGCCAAATGCAGCGAGATAGCCCGAAATAGAAAAGCGTCACGATTTCGTGACAAGTTGCATTTGTGCGGCCCATTGACAGAAAATTGTCGCGATTTCACGACATGTCTCATTTTCGCGATGCATGAAGGCAGACAAGGTTGTAGGTAGAAAATTGTCGCGATATCGCGACATGTCTTATTTTTGCGATACAGGTAGAAGAGCAAAGCTGCATGCATAAAAATGTCGCGATATCGCGACATGCTATTTTTGGTCACGATTTACAGGGGGCCATTATGGAACATGCAGGGAAGCGCTGAACACGTGGCATAAAGGTGTAAGGGTTACAGAACGGTTACAATTAGCAAGAAGATCAAACGTTTCGACGCTCGAACAAAAGTCAGAATAATGAAGAGCGGGAAGACGAAACGAATCGATCTGGAAGATGAAACGAAGCGTCACAAGGCAAAGCAGAGAGCCATAGCAGAAAGTTTAAAGGCACAAGCGAAGACAGGCACAGGGGTCGAAAACCGTTGGGAGCAGGGTTGCAGAGCTGAGGGTGATGAGCCATTCTGGGCCTGCTTTGGAGTGCTTTTCTTCCACTTGTTCTGGTTTTGGAAAACCAGATATCTCGTTATTGTAAAATGACAAATATTTAATGCAGATAACATTTCAGAAATTTGCATCTTATGGGCAAGAAAGAAGGAGTCATTTTCTGCATGCAAGATTAAATGTCTATTTTCCCTTTTCAGATTTTAGGCTTGTAAATGTAGTTGATACAAGTTTTTCTTGGTTGCTGCATGCGAATGCTTAAATCTGAAAACCTCATTCAAATCCCTAGAAGCTAGCACTTAGCTTATCAGGATTGTGCATGTTTTGCAGGTCCAATAGGTTAGGTTGCATGCATGGAAACCTCATATCTTCGATTTTGTCGAAACAGGATAGCATCAGACTGAATGTGTTCTATTTTTAATTTTTTGCATTTCTTTTTCATTTTATTTTATTTTTTCCGAAGGTTTAATTTATTTAAAATAAACATTTAAAAATTACAAAATCTAAAAAAAAAACAATGAACAATCACTAAAGCTTCATGATGAAATAAACCAACATTGCCCCTTGTTTACAATTACTTGCAATCACTAAGGTGTTCCAAGCATTTAAATTGATTATCTTCATTTGAGATTACTAATACACAGTTGCAAATGCTAATACAGCGGAGACCTTGGAGAAGTTGTTTGTTTGACTTCTTTGCAAGAGGGGATTTGGGACCCAAATCCTAAAGGAGAGTTGTACTTTCACAGTTGGGTGAAAATACCACTCAACATTTTGGCGCTAGAAGGAGGGCCTGAACCGGTTTATTTTAGATTGATTTAAATGCTATAGGGATTTAAATTTTGAATATTTCATGCCCTATTGATTATTATCTTTAGCCCTCTTTTAACAATACAACTTTGTACTGTTAAAAGGAGGACATGAATTGCTATGCATTGTTCTAACGCTTTGATTGTTCATACAGGAATAATGTGATTTGATTTAATTTAAAAAAAAAAAAAATTTTGATATTAAAGTTGTATTCTTTAAGATACACTAATGGCTATGTTTTCACCATGGATGCCAGGTAGCCCATTGAACATACCGGGAGTTCAACATTATTTTCCCATTGGTTTTGAGAGATGTCTTCCTCGATTTTTGTCTAACGGGACAAATACTGCAGAAGAACACATTCAAGCATTCAAATTTTGTGCCAATCATTTAACAAGTTGGTATGATGATGTTGCTTGTAAAATGTTCTCGTACACCTTGGACAAAGTGGCATATGATTGGTTTACAAGTCTACCTTTAGGGTCTATCACTTCTTGGGCTCAACTAGAGGCAGCATTTCTTAATCAATTCAACAAAAAGCAAGTTGACTCAATCCGCATGTATGAGCAGTTTTTCACTATTAAAAAAGGACCAAGTGAAAATGTGAAGTCATTTTCTGAAAGGTTCTTTGGATTATATACTCAATTAGTGACATTTTATGTTCTGCAAGAAGAAGTGGCTCTCCAAATATATGTCAATGCTCTTGACCCACTCACTTCCACATATTTGCGAGGGATGCCTCTAATCACATCTTTGTCACAAGCCTATACTCAAGCAATGGCAATTGAGCAACAATTGAGTTGTCAAAATTATGGTGTGGGTTTTGGATCATATAATTTTCAATCATTTAATACCTCCTTTACCCACCCAATGATTTATCCACCTCAACCAAGTTCAAGTGTGAATCAATTTCAGAATCAACAATCACTCCCAAGCTTCAATCAATTTCAAAATCCTCAACCTACTATGCAAGATCAACCATCTTTCTTAAGTATGAATCAACTTCAAAATACTCATCTTGATTCAAAAGATGTTTCTAAAATCAATTTCAATGATTTTCATAATAATATGATTTTAGGCAAGGGAGGAGTACTAGATCCAACTAGTATTGAAACATGTGATAGATTGGGAACCCTTGACTCACCAAAAGATGAATTCTACGAGGATGAATCTGTTTCGGATGACATGTTGGATGACATTGTTGAAGATAATGGCCAAGAAAATTCACACCTTCCAAATTATGTTAAACTTGAATCATGGGTTACACATGTGGATTATGATGGCCTTATCAATTTGAATACAAGCAATAACCCAATTTTGGAAGTAATTGAACCATCTAAGGAAGGTGAAGATAAATTTGATGAGAAACATGTTGATGAATTAAAGGATGATGAAGAAATAGTTGAGCATCACAATTTGATTTTGAAAGATGATCATCATGATTCTTGGGAAGAGTATGCTCACTCCAAAACTGCTAATGAAATTTGTGTGCCTATTGATATGCAGGATAATACAATTGCCCTTTCATATGAGGATATTACAAGTCCTGTACAATCTAAGAATGTTTTGGAAGAAGGGTTGGAATCTCATCAAAGGTTGGAGAAGGATAATGATTCTACTACCATGGATAAAGAAGGAGAATCAATTGATTTTGTTCCCCTTGAGGGGCAAGAAATCGAAAATCTTGATCCACCTATTGTTTCTACAATGTCTATGCCATCTCAAAATGATGAAATTACAAAGCCTAAGTGGTGTGGGTTTGATACTATTGATGATCCTAATGAAAATATGGATTTTGAGGCAACTCAAGCCATTGATCATGGAAAGGTGTCACGCGACACATATCTTGAAAAACTAGGCTCTTGTTTTGAAAAATATGGACGCATGTTTGATTGGGTGCCTAACTTTGGTGTTTTTGAACAGGTGTTGGATGATGAAGAAGACAATGAGGAAAAAGAAAAAGCTACTAACACTCATCAAGTTGTTGTAAATTCTAATCATGATGGGTTGAGTATGGGTGACAAGGTGAAATCTTTACCTTTGGTAGTAGCTACAAAAATTTTAAGTGATGGGTTACATGATGTCCCTTTGGATGCTAATGTCATTAATGATGAAATGTCAAATCTTGGTGATGTTTGTCAAGTTTTGATTGATTTTGATTGCTTTAAAATCTCGAAAAATAATTTGAATTCAAGACTTTTAGAAATAGGCTCTTGTTTGCAACATCTCACATTTGAAAAGGAAGGCCTAATTTTAAATCAAGAATCGAATTATGAAATGGATACTTTCAAGAATAGACAAGATAAAATTGAATATCATTTATGGTCTAATCATTTTAGTAATCGGACGCTCACCTATGAGAGTACTAATGGAATTAAATCTAATTGGTGGGGTGAGCAAGGTAAGTTAAAAGTTGTTGCATGGTGTGGTATAATATTGTTTTTTTTGGATTCCTACATCATTTGGCATGCACATCACGTTATATTTTTGTTGAAATGTTCTAATCATGTTTGGGATCCAGGAAAGTGATAATCCAAACTTTGCATCATCTTGTATTATTTTGTACATTTGTATATAGGTTTTGATTTTTGGTTTTGGTTTGTGTTTTCAAATTTTCATTTTTGGATTGCATTTTGGTTTTGGATTGAATAAGTTTTGATTTAAAGTTATGTGTTGGTCCTATGGACATGTTTGGTTTGTAAAAAAAAAAATAATAATAATAATTCTGAGATGTCAACTTATGCCTAAAATCAGGAGAATATGAAACATTGGAATTATATTGCAGAAAGCTCCACAAGTAACGCAAACACATTAAATAATATCGTTTGAAACTTGTGATGCATGAAGTTGTCAGTTTTACAAATTATGGCAACATAGGTGGTATACTCCATCCACAATTCAGAAAAGCAATGCATTCATATTACATTCCACTTTGCATATACATTCCATCTTAGTTGCATATCCATTTCCAATACAATCATTAAAGTGTGTCAAATCCTCTTAGGGTTATGCTATAACATATATTAAAAGGATCCTAAGGTTGGGAACTGATGTCCGAACAATCTTGAACCAAGCACGTTCTATGCACATTAAAGAAGATCTTGAGCAAAATGGTCAAAACCATACTTGGATGAAAAGGTGGGGTGAAAAGAATATTTCATGTCTATCCTATCATGCAACATAATCCTTAAAACAATGGTTTTTACCACTTCCATCAAGCTTAAAGTCTAAAATCAGAGTAGTAAGGATAGGATTAAATCCTCATCGAACTTAGGTTGAGGATCCAATTCCCCAAAGCTCTGATTTGACCTTCATGGAGTAGTAAGGATAGGACATAATTCTCATCTCACCTAGGTTGAGAATCTGATTCCCCAAAGCTCCCATCTTTCATTAAATCATAAAACTTGGATTGAAAGGATCGTACTACATGTCCCTAGCAAGGATGGGTAGTCATCCCCAAGGTCCAAGAAATAAAAATAAAATTAATATGTTCCATATTTCATGTTATCATCTTGGATTGGAAGGATCGTACTACATGTCCTCTGCAAAGGATGGGTAGTCATCCCAAAGGTCCAAGAAATAAAAATATTTTCCATTTTCATCTTAATATTGGATTGGAGGGATCGTACTACATGTCCCTAGTAAGGATGGGTAGTCATCCCAAAGGTCCAAGAAATAAAAAAAAGAGAGAGAAGAGAATGAATGAAGCCAAGTCATGGATTATGGGGTTAAGTATGCTCATGCATGGCAACATGTCTTGTCTAAAAGCAAGACCACTGATTGCTCAAAAGGATAGACTAGCCTGACCATTTCATCCATAACTGGTTAAATCATTTTGTTCAAGGTGAGGTAATGAACTCCAAATCAGAGTAGTAAGGATAGGGTTAAATTCCCATCTCGCTTAGGTTGGGAATCCTATTCCCCAAAGCTCTGATTTCACTTACACTTGCACATGGGTTCAAGATGGTAGTGACACATAACCAACTTTGGGATCTAATAAATTAATTCAGTACACATATATTTGATCCTAAGAGGGTTTGACAGCTTTAATATGTTTGTTCATGATATTAGAAGGTTTGAGCCTTTGTAAAGCAGGTTGTTATATCTCTAGCATCTTCATCATACATCAAATCCTGCACAAATCATTCATAGCCTTGCATACAAATCATAAGTGAAACTGACAATGGAATGTTGATCAAGTTCAAGCGATAGGGAATGAAAACACATTGCACACACCGAGCTGATACTTAATGATTCTGATGTTTCATGTATTTCTGATCTATCGGTATTTGTTTATCTTTTATGTGTTGACGCTTGTATCTAAGCTTGTATATTTTAGGTTGGGTTCTCACCAAAATGCTTAGGAGCATTTGACAAGAGAGTCACCATTTGTTGTGGCTGATCCACAACACACCCCAAAATTGGGGACCCACCTTTTTTGCATGCTTTCAAAGAAGACCATAGTGGCCCAGATGCTAAAAAATCAAGGAAAAAAGCAAAATTTCACAAAAGAGAAGAAGTGTCGCGATATCGCGACATGTTGCTCCATCACGGCTAAAAATGAAAAGTTGTCACGATATCGCGACATGTTGCTCCGTCGCGACCAAAAATGAAAAGTTGTCACGATATCGCGACATGTTGCTCCGTCACGGCTAGAAATGAAAAGTTGTCACGATATCACGACATGTTGCTCCATCGCGGCTAGAAATGAAAAGTTGTCGCGATATCGCGACATGTTGCTCCGTCGTGACTAGAAATGAAAAGTTGTCACGATATCGCGACATGTTGCTCCATCGCGACTAGAAATGAAAAGTTGTCACGATTTCATGACATGTTGCTGAGTAGAAATGAAAAGTTGTCACGATATCGTGACATGTCGCTTTCGGTAAAAAAATGATATAAAGAGAAAAGTCGCGATTTCGACGACATGTCATTTAGCAGAAAATGAAAAATGTCACGATTTCGTGACAAGTTGCATCTTCAAATAGAAAAAGATCACGATTTAACAAGTTGCATAAGAAAAAGAAAAGATCACGATTTCAGATAGAAAGCAGCGAGATAGCTTGAAAGAGAAAAGCGTCACGATTTATGACGAAAAAGAGACACAAAGAGGAAAAGCGTCACGATTTCATGACGAAAGCGAAAGATGGTACGAAATTAAAAGGTGTCACGATTTCGTGACATGTCACGTTTCTGTGGCTAAGTGCAACAAAACATGAAAAAGAAAAGGTTTGAGTGGAAAAGAAAAACGTCACGATTTCATGACAAGGTTGCATCCTCACGGCCCGAAGAGAAAAATGTCACGATATCGTGACATGTCTTATTTTGATGCGTGAAGGGAAACAAGGTTGCGAGAAAAAATGTCACGATATCGTGACATGTCTTATTTTCGCGATAGTGTAGAGGAGCAAGGCTGCATGACATAAAAATGTCGCGATATCGTGACATGCTATTTTTGGTCACGATTTATAGGGGGCCATTATGGAACATGCAAGGAAGCACTGAACACATGGCATAAAGGTGTAAGGGTTATAGAACGGTTACAATTAGCAAGAAGATCAAACGTTTCGATGCTCGAACAAAA
The DNA here is from genome assembly GCA_028583015.1 of Wollemia nobilis. Taxonomy (NCBI): domain Eukaryota; kingdom Viridiplantae; phylum Streptophyta; class Pinopsida; order Araucariales; family Araucariaceae; genus Wollemia; species Wollemia nobilis. Next base: position 6,600,637 of record JAQPPZ010000690.1, on the reverse strand, counting down.
GTCAAAATAATGAAGAGCGGGAAATGAAACGAATCGATCTGGAAGATGAAACGAAGCGTCACAAGGCGAAGCAGAGAGCCGTAGCAAAAAGTTTAAAGGCACAAGCGAAGACAGGCATAGGGGTCAGAAACCGCTGGGAGCAGGGTTGCAGAGCTGAGGGTGATGAGCCATTCTGGACCTGCTTTGGAGTGCTTTTCTTCCACTTGTTCTGGTTTTGGATAACCAGATATCTGCTATTGTAAAATGACCAATATTTAATGCAGATAACATTTCAAAAATTTGCATCTTATGGGCAAGAAAGAAGGAGTCATTTTCTGCATGCAAGATTAAATGTCTATTTTCCCTTTTCAGATTTTAGGCTTGTAAATGTAGTTGATACAAGTTTTTCTTGGTTGCTGCATGCGAATGCTTAAATCTGAAAACCTCATTCAAATCCCTAGAAGCTAGCACTTAGCTTATCAGGATTGTGCATGTTTTGCAGGTCCAATAGGTTAGGTTGCATGCATGGAAACCTCATATCTTCGGTTTTGTCGGAACAGGATAGCATCAGACTGAATGTGTTCTATTTTTAATTTTCTGCATTTCTTTTTCATTTTATTTTATTTTTCTAGAAGGTTTAATTTATTTAAAATGAACATTTAAAAATTACAAAATCTAAAAAAAAAACAATGAACAATCACTAAAGCTTCATGATGAAATAAACCAACATTGCCCCTTGTTTACAGTTACTTGCAATCACTAAGGTGTTCCAAGCATTTAAATTGATTATCTTCATTTGAGATTACTAATACACAGTTGCAAATGCTAATACAACGGAGACCTTGGAGAAGTTGTTTGTTTGACTTCTTTGCAAGAGGGGATTTGGGACCCAAATCCTAAAGGAGAGTTGTACTTTCATAGCTGGGTGAAAATACCACTCAACACAACTGACCTATCAGCCATTTCTAAAACTGTAAATGTGGGGCTGAGATGTTTGAGCTGTAATTGTTTCATTGTATCCTTGGTCATGACGTTTATTGCAATTCCTAGATCTATTAAAACATTTGATATTGGTATTGAACCTATGGTAACTGTGATAACTAGACTTCCTGGGTCACTATACTTTGGAGGTACTAGTTTTCCAGATAAGAGATCAACTATCTTTTCTTCAACCTACACAGTCTTGAGAAATGCTTTCTTTTTTCTTCCTGTTCTTTTAATGCACAAATTTCAGACAGTACTGTTAATCTCTAGTATTTCCTTAATGGCTTGCAATAAGGCAATGATATAGTTAACTTTTTGAGTTATTTGACCATAACTGAATCAAAATTTTCTAGTATTGCATTGAATCTTTTAGGATATGGAATTATCCTTGGTAATTGTTCTGCTTGTGGTTCTGTTTTTGTCTCTTTCTCTATTGTTGGTTGAATTTTCTCTGGTTCTGACGATTCTTGCTCTTCATTTTCTTTGATTTCATTTGAAACTGGTTTAGGTACAACTTTTCCTAAATGAAGTTGGATGTTACTACAATCAAAAACATTAATTTTAACATTTTCTTTAGCTTCAACCACATAGACATGAGGTGTCTATCTCATGCTATTTGGATTAGTGACTTGTTGAGCTGGCAATTGAGGTTGTTTCACTTTCTGTGTTTGCTACTATTTTTCTTGAAAATTTTGACTAGGTGTAGGCAACAAATGCTGAGTTTGACCTTTTGATTCCTTTGCTGCCTTGGATAGGACTGGTATTGCTGACTCCACTATGGTTGATTTTGCATCCAATGTGGATTAGTCTAATTTTGATTCCAAGTTGGATTATTTTGATTCCAATATGGGTTGTTTTGATTCCATGAGGAGTTGTTTTGATTCTGATTCCAGGCTGGGTTACTCCAATTTGCTTATGGCCATTCTTGGGAATTTGTCCATTGAGGATTATTCCAAGGACGTTGGGGTGGTTCTGGTTGTCCCCAAGGCATAGTACCAGGATTATGCCCCCAATTTGTAGGAAAATGAGGGGGATTTTGGTATTGAGAGAAATTTCCCCCTTGTTTTGGTCCAATATAGTTGAGTTCCTCGGTCTGATTTTCTAACACGGTTTTGAGTTGTGGTAGCAGGTGGCATTGATCAGTTGAATGTCTTTTTGAACAGATACTACAAATGGATGAGATAGATGTTTTATTCAAAGGAAATTCCTGCAAAGCATGTTTATTTCTACATCTTGGGCAATAAATTGCCAAAATTTCTATGTTTTTTTCTTTTGCAGACATTTCCCCCAAAGTAGTGTTTAGGTGCACTAGAATATCAGTTTTGAAATTTGCAAGTTCCTCTATCAGGTCCTTCACATCAGTGCCATTTGTACAAATTTTTCTTCTTCTCTGCTTAGTGCGAGAGTAATTTCTACAGAGATCCACAATTTCATCATTACTGAGAGTGGTTACATCCCCCTTTTCCATCAAATCCAGAACTTCTCTGGATTCATATTGCAATCCTCTCAAAAAGATGGTTTTACATAATTTTGGTTCTACAAGTCCACATCTCCTTTGAACAAAGGAGAACCTATCAAGATAATCTTCCAATGTTTCATCATCTTTCTTAATTCTAAATAACTCATCTTTTCTATTCCTTACACGACAATACTCCTGACATTTATCTAAAAACATAGTTTCCATTTGATCCCAGGATCTTATGGAATTTGGCTCTAAGCTCATGAACCAAGGTAATGCTGCATCCTTGAGTGTTGAGGGAAAAACATTAAGTTTCTGATTGTCATTTATATAATCATAGGTCTGACACACTACCTTGAACTCAAACAAAAACTGATCAGGATCTTCAGATACAACACCTCGAAAGGTTGGAAGTACTGAAGGTGAAATGGTTTTCATGGGAGAGTTTTGTGTTGGATTTAGACGGATAGGATATTCAAATGTTCTGAAAGGTTGGGGCATATCCTGATCATCTCCTTAATTATGGACATAGCCATGTTGGCCATCTATATTGTCTCTCTTTGCCATAATTTCTTGTTTGTTGGGAGAAGTTAAAGCTTTCCAAATTGTTCTCTCAAGAGGTCCAAGCCTCTCTGTTGATGATGAGTCTGATGAATTTTCTTCCTTAGGATATTCTGATGATGATAAAATTGGTGATTTTCCTTTCTCAAAATGTTCTAATGATGGTGAGACTGGTGATTTTTCTATCAATATTTTTGGTAGTTAAAACAAAGGTGATTCACCCCTTAGGCATGAAGATCTCCTTAATGGAACAAGCCAAGGATCCTTTGGGGTAGTTCTACATTTTTCATCCCTAGACTTATTCATTCATGTTTACTCTTGAGTGACATAAATTAAATCAATAGTTGTTACCTTAATTCAATTGTTGTATCCAGATTTTATCTTGAATTTTCATAGTTTAGTCTGATTACAACTATTGGACTGTTTGTTTTTTTTTTGGCAACACTATTCCTCGGCAATGGTGCCAAAATGATGCATAGTCATTATACCATCATTAATTCTCAATGAATTTGTCAATCCAGGGCTGTGTACAAGGCTATCTGTGGAAGAAGTGAAACAACTATAACTTAGGTCAATCTAGAGCAACAGGTCTTATTGGTGGAACCGGTTGTGTGGGGGGTTTTAGGACATTCCTATCTCTAATTGCATAAATTAAACCTTAATCTAATTGCAAAAATGGAAACTAATCATTAACTGTAGAAATAAAATCTTGATTTACAATTGCAGAATGAGACCTAATTATGTTGCAAAAATAACAGTTGCAGAATTGAAAGTCTAATTCTAATTGCAGAAAGGAAATCTATTTACTTTTGTAGCAATGGAAATCTAATTATAGCATTGAAAATAAAATCCTGTCAAGACTCTGTAACAGAAGGTTGTCAATCTTCTATGCAGGGGTTGACAACAAAACACAAAATGCAAGAAATTATAGAAAACAACAAATTCTAGAAATAACAGTCTAAAATAAAATGGAAGCTTTGCTGAAAGTAAATATTACAAATAAAACATTAAGCACAAGATTAATCTAAGCATAAATAAACTAAGACTATAGATATTTTCAGTTGTTTACAAGCAATTGAAATAACAAGTTCTACAACTCATTATGCTGCAACAAAATCAAAATAAAAACCTGCTGTTAGTCCTCCTCCTAGGTCTGGAAGTGGCCAGCCTCATTGTCCAGAAGAAGGTATGAGTCTCTCTCTCTCTAGATATTAATCACACTCATTTATAAGCAATATGAAATAGAACTGGTGCACTTTATTGATTAAAGAACATGATTACAACAATTCTGTTGAAAACCTGTTATAAGACTGTAACAGTCAAATTCTACTTATTTTCTTTACTTTTTGCTTTCTCCTAGCTTCCTTACTCTTTTCTCACTACTTACTACCTACTAGGATCAACCTGAATGGGAGCAATATTTATAGTTGTCCTATGATCTAATTACAAACTATGGATATTTCAAAAGATCTAATCCTACTATGCTGCAACAAATTCTAGATTTATTATTTGATCTTTCCATTAATGATGGCTTTGGTCGGCAATGACGACAAAGACAGATGGAAGATCTTTTCCTTTACCTTTTTTGACCTTTATTTCCCTTTTTATAGCTTCAAAAATTGGTCAACAAATCAAAGCACATTCTGTTTTCATTCTAGAGATAAGTGGCTTCATTCCGAAGATAATGTAATTCTCATTTCAAAGATCGCTCATCCCGAAGATACTACAATTCTCATTCTAAAGATACTGCAATTCTCATTCCGAAGATCCGCTCATTACGAAGATAATGCATTCTTCATTCCGAAGATCCGCTCATTTCGAAGACGTTGTGTTCTCTCATTTTGAAGATACTTCGAAATGAACAAATGTGTGTTTTTCCAATGATTTCTTCTGCATCTCTCAGGTGGGTTATCTTGTAAGATCAAATTCCAATGGTCTTCATCTCTTTCCACATGTGAATTCCATGTCTTGCTATTTATGGACAACTGGCTGGAATTTACATGGGAAAGACCAGTTTTTGTTGCACAACAACAATTTGCTTGCACTGTTGCCAAATTTAGGTGAAATAAATGCTTGAGACAAATCAAAACATGATTAGTGAAATGCTGCTATTATTCTAAGCATATCCCATTTTAGAAAGTCATAGCAAAAAGAACACAAAACTATGAAAAAAGCTGTAAAAATCAACATATAATATTCCAAATACATTGATCATGCAAAATGGTTAATATACAACATATTGAATCAACTTAACTAACATATCAGATAAAACATAAGAGTTTATAGGCAATTTTAGTGTTCAAAACATGTTATGATTGAGGCATTTCCAGGCCTCATCACCATCCAGATGCTAAACCTGTTAAACAGAAACTCAAAAAAATGCATCCCAAAGTGGCCTTACTAGTCAAAGGAGAACTAGAAAAACTGTTGAAAGTCATTTTTATACAAGCCATTGACTATGCTGAATGGATCTCAAATGTAGTTCCAGTAACTAAGAAAGAAGCCACTAAATTTAGGGTTTGCACCGATTTCAGAGACATTAATGCTGCATGCCCTAAAGATGATTTTCCTCTTCCCAACATGGATCAGATCATTGACTTTACTGTTGGAAGTGGAATGATATCCTTAATGGATGGATTTTCTGGTTATAATCAGATTAGGATAGCTCCTGAAGATTAGGCCAAAATAGCCTTTATTATCCCTTGGGGAACTTTTTGTTGGAAAGTGATGCCATTTGGCTTAAAGAATGTAGGTGCAACCTATCAACGAGCTATGACTTATATTTTTCATGACATGATGCATGATATCCTACATGATTATGTAGATGATATCATAGCTCGTTCCATCAAAGAAGATGATCATTTAAATGACTTAAGGAAAGTATTTGATCGGTTAAGGGAATATCTTATCCGACTAAATCCTGCTAAATGCATATTCAAAGTTAAGTCCGATAAATTATTAGGGGTTATAGTTTCTTTATGTGGCATTGAAATTGACCCTCTCAAGATCGTGGCTATCACAGATATGCCCGCACCCACAAATATATCAGAATTACAAAGTTTACAAGGTAAGCTTCAAGCTATTCGCTACTTCATCGACAAGTTGGCAGACAAAACTGGACCCTTTCTTAAGCTTCTTAAGAAAGATGTCTCTTTTCATTGGGATGAAGAATGCCAAGAAGCATTTGAACTCCTTAAGCAATATCTCCTCAAACCTCCAATGCTTTCCCCACCTAGATCTGATCGTCCTTTTATCTTGTACATTTTTACTTCTGATTTTGCCTTAGGAGCTATGTTAGCTCAACTTGATGATGAGAAGAAAGAACGTGCTAATTATTACATTAGTAGAACCTTAATCGGTTATGAAACTCATTATACCATATTAGAGAAGTTATGTCTAGCAATCGTATTTTCTACATAGAAACTATGACATTATATGCTCGATCGAAAATGTATGTTATTGCCAAATTTGACCCTTTGCGATATCTCATGAGTCGATCGTATTTATCTGGTCACACAGCCAAGTGGGTTCTTGCGCTCAGTGAATTTGAACTCACCTTCATAGGAAAAAAGTCTGTTAAAGGTCAAATCATAGCAGATCAATTAGTTGTTGCACCTTTAAAATCTACCCATCCCCTCATCATTGAGTTTCTTGATGAATGCCTTAAACTAGAGGTAGACCATTTAGAGCAATGGTCCTTATACTTTGACGGAGCCCGATGCATGAGTGGGGCTAGTGTGGGTATTATTTTAATATCTCCGCAAAAACATCTTATTCCTCTGTCCTTCAAATTAACATTTGCTTGCACCAATAACACTGCTGAATATGAAGCTCTTATCCTTGGATTACGAGCTGCCTTGGCATTGAAAATTAAAAGTTTATTGGTTTTTGGTGACTCCCAACTTGTCATAAATCAAATCAATGATGTTTATCAGACCAGAGATGATAAATTACGCCCATATAAAGCATATGTTTTGCAGTTATTATCCTTGTTTGATCAAGTTACTTTGGAAGCTATTCCTCAAACTAGCAATCGTGCGGCTGACGCTATGGTTGCAGCTGCATCTCTTTTACCCTTGGAGTTAGACGATGAATATGCTACCATCATTATTCGTCGACTCTAGGAACCCACTTCAAGCAAATCATGTTTAGAACCTTTGGATGTGTTTCTCATCAATGAAACAACTCCTGAACCATGGTATACTGATATATTTAATTTTTTGCAGAAAGGAACCTTCCCTGATGGTTGCACTAGCAACCAGCGTAGGTTATTACGTAGACAAGCAAGTCGCTTTGTGATTATTGGTAATACCTTGTACAAAAGATCTTTTGAAGGCATCTTATTGAGATGTTTGAATTTAGAAGAATCCAGATCAGCTTTGAATGAAGCCCACAATGGATCTTATGGGGGACATTTTAGTGGTAGCGCCATTGCTAAGAAACTCCTTCGGATAGGATATTTTTGGCCTACCATGGAAACTGATGCACATAATTATGTGCAACATTGCGACAAGTGCCAAAAACACGCTGACCTTGTCCATGCGCCTGCACAAGAGCTGCAAGCTATTTCATCTCCTTGGCCCTTTTCAAAATGGGGCCTAGACATCATTGGAAAAATCAACCCTGTGTCATCCGATGGACACAAATTCATCATAACTGCCATTGAGTATTTCATGAAGTGGGTTGAAGCTATGCCATTAGCTTCTTGCACTGGAACACAAGTTTCCAAGTTTGTTTTTAATCAAATTATTTGTAGGTTTGGAATTCTTGCCAATCTCATTTTCGATAATGGAACTTGTTTCAAAAATAAAGATGTCAAGAAATTATGTCAAAAATATAAAATTCAACATCGCTGGTCCACTCCCTATTATCCTCGGGGTAATGGTCAAGCAGAAGCATCTAATAAAACCTTAATCAAAATTCTCAAAAAATTGGTCAATAAAACCGGTCGAGACTGGCACATTCGGTTATATCCTGCTTTGTGGGCCTATCGAACTAGTGTTCGAACCCCCACTGGAACTTCACCTTTTGTCTTGGTTTATGGTGCTGAAGCCATTTTTCCCTTTGAATTAGAAGTTCCTTCTTTAGCTCTACTACTTCAAGATACTGAAGTAGGGGATGAATATCGTGTTTGGCAGATTTAGTCAGCTAGAACTTCTAGATGAAAAGTGCATCAATGCTTTGGAGCATCTTCGCGCCTACCAAAACAAGCTTAAGAGAGCATATCTTAAGAAAGTTCATCCTCGATCCTTTGAGATCGGTGACCTTGTCTTAAAAGAAAATAAAAAAAATACTAATGCAACTACAAACCTTAAAGGTAAATTTGAGCCCAACTGGCTTGGACCATATGTCATCACTGCTAAATTTGGATCAGGAGCATACAAATTATCTACCTTAGATGGTAAAGAACTTAAAGAACCTATGAACATTATGCATCTTAAACGTTACTATGCATAAAAATTGGTCATTTCATCATTGTATATATTTGTTTAAAACATTTCAAAAAACCACTATCTTGTATTTCTTTCAATTCATAAACTTAAAATATAAAAACACCAAAAACATCCAAATCATCAAAATCTTCAAAACCATCTTTTATCTTTGTACCTCTCAATTTGTGAAGTATTGTAGTTATATTTTCAGTTATTTTGGATAAATTAGTATTTATTTGGAATCCCGCACTTTCACATTCACATGAATAAATCTCTTGATTTTATTTGTTATGATTATTCATCTCTCTTATATCAAAGTCCACATTGGCATTAAATAAAGTTTTGAGCATAGAGAACTGATCTTGTTATTTACTTGAACCAAGTATATCTCTTCACATTAAAATGATTTCATTGCACATTCGATATGATGCTACATAGTAGAAATGGTTTCTTGAGCGAAAAGTTTCCCCTGCTATCCTATCATGCACATGGTCTAGAATCTTTGAGAATTGACAAAAGGACAAGCTCACCCCTACCCAGAATAAAAATCCCTTGCTCTACAACTAATCCGAGCAAGTATCCCTAGCATAGGAAGAAAAGAAAAGTTCAAGAAAAAGAGAAAAAGAAAAAGGTTATTTTGAATCATCACAACAATATTTCAGCATTATCTCAAATATCAAGCAAAAATACAAAAGTACAAAAAAAAAAAAAGAAAGAAAGAGAAAAAGAGCAAAAGTGAAAAGCAAAAGCAAAATACAATAAACTCCTTTCCCTACCCCTTGAAAAGAAAAGAAGGGTGAATGAGCTTGAATCCCTGGAATTCTCAATTATTCAAAAACTGTGAGGTAAGCCCCATAACAGGTGGTTTGTGCCCAACCCGCTTGGCCTTGGGTAATCCCTAGCGTGGTGATATGTCTGTCACATTAGCGACCTTCTTTTGTACAGACCTCTGTTAGCTTATGGATTAGCTAGCTCTTGATAAACCTAACTTACATAGTAGTCTGGTATGGTTACATGCATATAAATCATGGTCAACAAACATTCATTTGGTCAAGGCAAATTACTTGTATCAAATTATCTTGCTCAAAATTGGTGAATGAACAATACAATCGCACACACATTTGTATTTGAGAGATTTTGTATCATTATGATAAATCAAGATCGGTAATGAACTCACATTTGCACATGAGGATTCCTTATAAATCTACATTTCTCTTTGAGATAATTTAAAATATTTCTGTAACTCTTTTTGGAATAATTTTATCCTTTTATTTCAGAATTCTTGTTTTGTATAAAAGCAATTACATACATCTTCTCATAAAATCTCAAAAATAATTTCAAACAAAATTTTCATATTATTATTTTTTTGTTTATCAAAAGTCAAAAATGCATCTTGCAATAAAACCAACAATCTATTTTCTTCTTTGGATTTCGCGATGATGGTATAAGTTTATACCTATAATTCTATGCCTAGCGCAAACCATCGTTCTAATTTTCTTTTCCATGTATTTTAAAACAAAATTCATCAAAACATGTGACTTGCATCATTATGTTACACAATTATGCTTTACAAACAAACAAACACCTATTCTATTTCATGTCATTATGTTCAAAATTCAATTTTGCAACCATGGTATAAATTCTAAGGAATTGTTCAAAATTTTATCACACTTAGGAATTTATGCCTAGCAACATCATATTTTCATGCATACTATTTTTATGAAAATCTGAAAACAAATCATCAAACCATCATTATCTCCATCATTACAACACAAAGTCTTAAGACAGTCTCTTAAGCACTCTTTTACTTTTAACAATATTTCTATACTGGGATTAGCTTGACGACCGAGTGAGCGGAGACTCCATGAAATGGTCTATAATAGCGACAATGTCCTTTGAAATTATTGTTAGAAGTCCCTTTTATTTTTTATCAAATCACACCACAACCACCAATTGTTTACATCAGATTATTTCATTTAAAATCTTACAGCATGACATCAAAATTATAATATTTCAAAACGACATAATTATATGAATCCTCAATCCAATAAGCAAACAATTCAAACAGTAAAGCATCATAAAAACATATGAACAAGTCATATCATCAGAAACAAGATCATATATATATATCCATAAATTATTTACATCATATCAAAACTGGATTGGTATGCCACAATCTATACCCCGGCATACTCAATCCTCTCAACAATCTCTACAAAATTTATAGTCCATAGACACCTAGCCTCGAGAAGCCCTCGAGCTCTCAGCCTCATCTCCTCCCCCACCCTGACGTGGAGGAGGTGGTCCCATAGAGGTCCGGGCTGTATCTCGGGTCCTCGTCGTCGATCGTGAGGATGTCCTCATCGATCCCATCATGACCGGCTCTGCAATAGGGGCTGGCAGTGGTACCCTCTGGTTCTCTGGAACCATGTGATAGTATAACCCCTGGTAGAATGCGGTCTGAGCAATAGACCATGATAGATCATCCCTGCTCACCCCTCTGCCCCGAGCTCTGAGCCATGTAGCCTCATCCTGTAGTGTCTGCACCTGAGCCCGAAGGTGGGCAACCTCAGCCCGGAGAGCCGTTGTCTCGTTGCTCTCCCTTGCATCCACACCCTTGCCCTTATCGGGCGATGGTGGTCTCTCCCCCTACTACGAAGGGAGCCTCTCCTCCCTCCGCTCTGTCTCCCGTGGCCTCTATGGAGCCCGTGCCATCCTCTGGCATCTCTCCTGTGAGATCCATCGCTGCTCTCTTCCCTCGTGACCCCGCGCTGCCTCAATAGCATCCTATCGCCGCCTCCCCATCTGGTGCACCGTAGCATGCACTGGACCCTGCACCCTCGTCATCCGAGGAGGGTGGATGCCTGCGTACCAGGCATCGTAGCCATCAACAACCCTAGCATCGTCACCATCCACTGGCTAGATGGGGGCATCGTCCGCGTCCTGACTCCAGAATCGTTGCATATCTGGAGCCCCGCTCAGTGTAGTACTATCCCGAATAGTTCGAGAGTACTCGTAATCCCTGAGAGAAGGGATCCCCTACTGTAGACCGAACTATCGTAGTACTCGATCATAGCGATGGAGCTCTACCTCTCCCCGCTCCATCCTCAGCCAGCAGACTTGCCTGATGCGAGCCAGCTCCTGCCCATCCTCTGCCCACCCGGGGTGCTCTCGCCATGGCCTCCAGGTGATCTGGTCTGGGATGAGGTCATCTAGCAACCTTCGAGACATCGACAGATCTATCCACTGCTGTGACCCTCTCTGCAACCACCAGTAGAAAACTCGGGGTCTCTCCCGGTCAACACCTATCAATGGGAGCCCTACCGGCCTCCGCACCGCAATGTGCTCCCAGCACCAAACCTACAGCAACGATGTCAAGACCAGACATCGACCTCCCTTGTATACGACCCCATGCAGGATCCTATACAAGTGGTAGAGTACAAAGCTCCCCCATGCAAATCTGTACCCGTGGTCTCTCATATCGTAGACTATGTCTGAGAGCACCCACGGTAGTCTGCATCCGCTCTGGTGGCACAACAGTAAGCCACCAACAACTCCTGCCAAAACCCGTGTCAGCCTAGATGCCCCAGGCATCTATCGTAGCGACTCGATGTTCACTCCGCCCTTCTCCAGGGTGAAGCTCGGGTCTCCAGTGAGCCTCATCATCACCTGGCCCTGATTGGCCATAGGCATCATCAGCCATCCCTGTATGGGGATCCTCATGATCCTCCATACGTCCTCTAGAGTGGGAGCCATCTCCCCTATCGGTAACCAGAAGCAGGACGACCCCGGATACCACCTCTCTGCTAGGGTTGTCAGTAGCCCTATGTCAGTCGACACTTGTGGCATCTCTGCCACATGCTGTAGGCCGACCAGTCCAAGTCGGTCATGCTCTACCTGGTCAAGCGTGGCTATGTCATCCCTTAGCCCATCGTATTTCCATTCTCGGCTCTTTAGTAATCCCTTCTACAAAACAAACAATAAAACAACAAAATCATTAATAACTCAAGCATGCAAATTAAACAACTTAAAATCAAGTTTAAAATGATATCGTCCACCATTGGATGATATCGTCCCAAATTGGGCAAAATCATCCTTTGTGAGGATGAAATCGTCTCCGATTTCGCAACTTGGGAATCGCCCCTTGTTGGACGAAATCGCCCCTAATTCGTCGATTTCGTCGTCAGACGAAATCGACGATCTAGGGACGATTTCGACGAAATCGAGACGATTTTGTCCCGACGACGTCGACGGCCTAAAAATGGCCGCGATGCCCCAAACAATCAAATTTAAATCAAAAGAATTGCACAAAGTTACATTAAACCTAATCTACTAGGATTAGATCCTTACCCGTAGCCCACGCCGGACCTCTGTCGCTCTGTGCACTGTCTCCACCATTTTCTTTTTCTGTAGAACTCTGGAACAGTCAAAGTGAATAGTACAAATGAATTAGGGTTTTACCCTATTTTTCTTAATTTATTTAAAAATCAGCATTTTTAATTTTTGCTTTTTCGCGTTTTTACCTCAAACGTTCGATTTGGGTAAAAACACGGAGGGGGCACCATAGTCAGCATTCGTACGATTCGACCAAGAATCATCGTCTAAAAAATTGAGTATATTTTTGCTTTCTCGTAAAACAGGAAAAACTCGTCTTTAACGCATTTTCTTTGAAAAATTTGCTAAAGAGGGGGCAAAATGTAGCACCCTAAAATTGGCACGGTTAAAACCTTAGTAAAAAGATAAAATATTAAAATTTGAATTTCAACCCCAAACTGCCCGTTAAACCGCCTTTTACCCGCTTTCCCCATTTTTCGTGCCATTTTTAGGATTTGTTTTGACCGTTGGACGATATCGTCGTAGATTAGACGAAATCGTCCCCGATCTGACGAATTCATTTGGAATAGAACGTCCAGACGATTTCGTCCCAAAACCAAATTTTCATAATTAGCTTCTGTTTCAACAACCTCTCCAACTCGGGCAGAAGCGTGTCTGCACGGTTGGAGATTTCCCTGTTGGAGATCTCCCAGATTGGGATGATCCCCAACCTCCCAAACCTCTTTCTAATCCTATATAAACTAGGATTTTTCTAGTTTATCCCCCTGCCTCCCTGCCTAATTCTTGCTGATTCTCCCTGAACTCCCAACCCCTTTGTTGACAGGATTTCATTGCAGAGTTAGCTCTTTTATTCCTTCGTATTATTGCTTGCATTTGGTATTTTGCATTGTTTTTATTGCAGGAATTCTACTATTTTTAGTCGAGGCTAGCTTGGATCGTCGCAGATGATCTCGGACGATTGCGGACGATTTCGTACGATTGGAGGTGATCCTGACTGTAGTCCAGATTGAGGGCTATCCGAGTTTAGAGTTTGCATTTTCTTAAGCTTTTCTGCATTTTTCATAATATATCTCTGCATTGTTTTAAGTTATTATGTTTTATGCATCTTGGAGTTCACCTCATTTAGCATAATTGCATGATAAAGGTAAAATCAATTGTTAAATTCATTGCATTTCCTCATTTGTTATTAGACACTATTATTTAGGCAAGTTTGTTGTTATTTCTATCATTATCCCTTGCTTCTGCATTTGCATATTTGGTATTTTGTGTCTGTTTCTGTGATTGCAGGTTTTTGATGGATTCATCTGACGAATTCGTCAGATTTCAGGCGATCCTGTCCTATTTCAGATGACCTTCTATGATTTGAGACGATCCCGAGAAATATCAGACGATAATGTGCAAACTGAGACGATCTGAACTGCTACAAGACTCAGAATCTCCATCAGACATCTAGAATCAGGTATGAATTCTTCTGGTTAACTTATTCTCTATAATTTGCATCTATTTCTATTTTTTGTATTCATTGAAATCCGCATTGGCATATAGAATAGTTTAGATTCATATCGGCCAAACCTAGGAGTTGAATGATCAAGCATAAAAATGAACACATCAAACACACTATCAACCTAGGCGTGGAAACTGCCATTCAAAAGTTTCTTGGTGAACCCACCATCCATCAAAAATTCACCCTTATACACCTCCCCGAGAGGCGGGACCTTCAAAGGGCCTCTCAGTCCGAGGTATTGTCCCATCCTTTTCACATCCCCCTTCGGGCACGGATCCTATAGCCTGAAGGTAAGGGTGCAAAAAATTTGGAGCGATACACTAAGATTTTGGGGTATGTTTGAATCCCAAAAAATACATTTTATTTATCCCTCAAGGAAAGTTACTAGGCCATGTCATTTCTAAATAAGGGGTAGCTATTGATTCAGAACGGATTTACGCTATTGCTAACCTCTCATTACCAAAATACAAGAAGGTTGTCTAGTCCTTTAGATAGATAAATTTCATCCAAATATTTATCCTAAACTTCACCAAGATCATCAAGCCCATGAACCTCATGCTAAAAAAGGATCAACCATTTAGATGGACTAACAAATGGAGGAAAGTGTTTGAAGAGATAAAGGTAGCTATAGAAAAGGCATCAATATTATTCAATCCCAAATTTGATAAAGAGTTTATACTTCATGCTTTTGGAAGAGAATCCAATATTTCTACTTTATGTAGTTAGATTCTAAGGGTTATAAAGATTGATACAACTTTATCAAAAATTAGGCATATGCCCTGATTAGAGCATTGAAGAAATTCAAGCACTTGGTCTCCAACAATAAAATCATTGCACATGTTATCCACTCAAGGATAAAATAATATATAATGGATGGTGAGTTTAGAAAAAAATGAGTTGGATGGATTACTAAAATCTTGGAGTTTGATATAAATATCAAGCTGATGATGGTGGTCAAGAGAAGGGCCCTATGCTAGAAGATGAAAGAAGATGTGGCTAAAAAAGAAATTGACAAAGACATATGTTTTATCAATAGTAAGGAAGAAGAGGCTGATTGGGTTGGCCAATGGGTCTAATATATGCAAGTTGGCCAATATCCATAGGGAATAGATAAGGCCTAGAAATGGACATTCCAACTATAAAATGCGTATTTTATTTTGATCAAAGGTGTCATATTCTAAATAAATTTTAAGTATCCTTTTGAGATGTGTAGAACCAGACTAAGCTCAATGATGTTTTTAATAATCTCATCAGGGTTTCTCTAGAGGACATTTAGCTCAAACCATAACCACCAAGATAATAAATCTAGCTATTATTGACCCACCATGTTTACAAACACATATAAGTGGGTAAGGAGGTGCAACAAGTGTAAATTCATCATTTAGGATGAAGAGGAACACACCACTACCTTTAAATCCCATCACAACTGATAAACCATTATCCTAATGGGGGTTGGATTTTATTGGTATGATAAGTCATCCATTGAGCAAAGGATATAAATGGATTCTTACTGCCACTAATTACTTCACTAAGTGGACCGAAGTAGTGTCGCTAAAAGAGGTAACCAAAAAGGTGATAATTATTTTTTTGGAGGAAATTATAACTTAATTTGGGGTGCCCCATACAATCATTACTAATAATGCCAAATAATTTATAAGGGCCAAAATTAATAAATTTTCTTACTAGTACAACATTTATTTAAAACCCTCGAATTATTACCCCCAAGGAAATGGGTTGGCCAAATATACTAGCAAGAATTTGCTTTTTTTTTTTGAAAAGGATAGGGTTTGAAAACTAGAGGCAATGTCATCTACACATTAGGGGATATTTATAGGCTAATAGGATAACTCCCAAAAAGGTGATTGGATGCTCACCCTATACTTTTGTATATAAGAAGAAGTAAGGTTGCCCATATCTATAGATTTACCAACTAGAACTCTAGGAAAATTATTCATTAAGCTTAAGGATTGGGGATTCACTTAGGGCAAAGTAGTAGAGAGATGGCTCAAGAATGACTACTCCAACATCAAGAGGTGACCAAAGCATGGTTTAATAAAAGGCAACCCCCCAATATTTTAGGGTTGGAGACTACATGCTCAAATGGGATGAAGAAAGGAACAAGTTAGGCCACCATACCAAATTTGATACTTTTTGGAGGGCCCTTATATAATAACCAACCAGAAGACCAAGAACACATTTTAGTTAGCAAAAATGAATGCAATCTACCTAAATAAGTATCTAAAAAAATATTGGTATTTTAAGCCTTTACTACCACAAAAAATTATAGGTTATCTCATAATACCACACATTTCCCAAATATAAAATAGCCACAATAATAAAGGTCAAAGAAATAATATGATGAATAGAAGAATATGAGAAAATTAATATGTATATAAAGGATTATTAATAAAAAAAATTACATTCATTTATATACTAAAATATGAATGTAAATAGCCTGAATCATTCATATACAATGCATTAAGAACAACTTACAATATTAATTGATCAAAATATATACAAGCTTTATTCTAAACTAGATCTCTTACAAATACTTCTCCTCTTCTTGTATTCTATATACATTGCTGATGGAGTATTATCTCCATAATATAGCCATAGTAATGTGACTTTACACATACATGACTACTGCTCTCCATATGACAAGTTATGATCTTTGGTTTGTCATCTTGCCACTTGCATACAAGACTCTTACACTTCTACATGCACTCCTAATATAGGGAACTTGTACACATCATCACATTGCATATTTGCATTCTTACATACAAGAAAATTGTGCACATTCTCTCAATATACACTTGCACTCTAACTTACATGAAACTTGTGCATTTATTGCACATTGCACTCATACATGAAACTTGTGTATTTCCTACATATTAACACTTACATGAAAGGAGAAATATAAATCACACCCTAAACGATAGAATAAACTCTAATCTACTATTTGCAAATGTACCATGAAGGTACCATGGGGGTACATTAGCATGTACCAAATAATGTAATATTCCTAAAAAAAATAAAACTCTAACTTTTTATGAGCATTATTGTAGGAAATATATAGATAAAAAATGCTCAAAAGCTATAGGTGTATCAAAAGGTATGGACTATGTTAGGGGATAAAACTAGAATGCACAAACCCAAGTTATTAAGGACCAAACTAGTGTGTAGGGAATATTGACAATAGTTGGATGTGTAAATGACTTGCTTAAAAAATCCCATCCAGGTCAACAAAACAAAAACATACAACTTACTAAAAGGATTAGACTAAGTTTGGAATGATGGTGGCTCATCTAAGAAAAGAACAAAGTATGGATAGTAGGATGTCATCCTCTTCTAGTGTGGTCCTTGTGAAAGATAATCAAATCTAACCCAAGTGAGTAGGTAGTGATTTGCTAGCATCATGATGATAAGCTCAGAACTTGAGATTAGACATGAGGGATAGTAGGACATCCAAATGTGTATAATATAAATATTGATATAGGATGACATTTTTGACCAAGAAAAAGCTATATAAAGCCTTTGGTTTGGATAAGTTCCTCCAAGCCATAATTCACAAGATAAGTTGCTAGAGTTGAAGTTTCATACTGGCTTGCATCATGAGGTTGCATAGGATATTAGTCAAAGAGTTTATTTGATGGAGGTTCAATATGGTAATGGAAATATTGGAATCATACCTATTCCAACACTTCATTTCCATCAATCTGCACCATCCTTGACAACCTTCTTGGTGATATCTAAGTCAAACCCCACCAATGAAAGAAGTTACAAAGCCGTCTTAGTGATAATTAAAAGGACATTTTCATTGGTGGCAATAATATTTAGATGAAGGCTCTAGGTCAATTTAAATTCTCCAAAAGTGAGCTCTCAAGATTGGGTATGGACCACACCTATGGGATCCTACACCCCCACTACAACATTATTCTCTCCATCACACTAGAGGGATCGAGAGAGAAGAAATCCAAGGGCCACTAATAATCAGAAGCCTTCATCATCCACAAAATCTAGACTACTATATGGTATCTAGTAATGGGATATATAAATGAGTTCCATGAGCACTCGATAGTCTAAGGTCCAAATTCAGCTACAATCCTAAGACCTGAAGGAACAAGATTAGTAAGAAAGGGGCTACAATGAAATTGATTATCATGCATTCAATTTGATAGCAAATGAGAAGGCATGTGAGTATAAATTTACATCAACCATTAGATTCCCCATTTATATCCAATGTTCATTTTATACCTAGGCCAATAGCATTAAAAATATATTAATATAAACATGGTATTATACCTCCTTAATTTCAAATTTTGTTATTTCCTTTCCCTATTTAGCTTTCAATTTTGACTCTGCATCCAAGGACAAGGTAAATATATTGGATTCATTATTTTTAGAAGGATAAAAGGTACTGGGAGCTACCAAAGATATAGGTAACCTTTCTATACAACCCCACTTCACCCAAAAGAACTTTGGCAAAAGTAGGACAAGCCAAAATAATATAGTCAAAATACACCTTCTACCTTCAGTTGGAAGGAAAGGATTGCAAGTAAGAGGTAGAAAATCTCAAAAGCCATGCTGATTATTATATCTTCCATCGATGGTTGACACTCACTTTCTACCCCGAGCCAACCACCTTAAGGGTGCTAAGGCTCATGGGCTGTTGATTTTCAATCCAATAGTCTACACGGTCCTTCAAATGGGAGAAAGTGTGACAAGGAAGAAAATGCCTGGACAAAACCCAGATCTAGATACATGGAAACTAGTTAAGAGGTTGAGGAAAAGAGTTCCAATGCTCAAAAAAATACATATCGTTGGCCAAAGGATGTTCAACCTCATCCAGGGATGTGTCAACCACACATGCAAATACAAAAGTAGGCAAAAGAGAATTTAAATGGACATCCGAAATTGTCCATAAAGGTTGACATTAGTGGTTCAACCTATTAGAACCAACTATTATCAAGATATTACAATCATCCATAATACACATAAGCCTACCCTTCCAACCTACACCATTCAAGAAGGCCATATCCACTACATTAACAAGTAGGGTATTCTAGGAGAAATGCAACAAAGAATTAAAGGTGTAACTGTAGACATGGAAAATTGACCTACCTAAGTGAGTCAATTTACCTAGAACCCTTGAGAAGGCCCTAAAACTTGTCTAAGCACAAGTTTGGGCCTATTTTTTCCTTTTTCTTCTCTCTTTTCCTAGATTTACCAAAATTACAGTTGCCTAGTACGGGGTGCAATTTTGACAAGTTGGGGTTTTCTCTTAGAAAACCCTATTTTTGTACCAACCCTTAGGATGTCAACCCTCCCTTAGGTTTCCTTTTAATTTTCCTACCCTTTTGCCATCCAAACCTCTTATAAATAGAGGGTTTGGATCCTCTTTTTCCCTAGATATACCTAGAAGTTTTCAAGTGCTAGAAGCTTTTCAAGTTCCAAGGGATTTTAGAAGTGCTAAAGTGATCAATATCAAGTGTCTTCTGGTGTTTTTTATTGTTCTATTGTTGATTTGTTGATATTTGTAGATAAGTGTTGGACCCTGAGGAGGCATCTACCATTTTGTGGAGGTCTTCATCCTTTTATCTGTTATTTCGTTGCCACTAGGTTTATTCTTGCATTTTGGTATTACTAAAATTATTTATTGTGTATTTTACATCAATTTATCATTCTTGCCTTCTGTTGTGAAATTATACCCCATCTGTACGGGGTACGATTTTGATTGAATTTAAAATTGTAGTCACACCTTATAGGGCACAATTTCAATTTCATCAAGTTTGGAGTTAAATTTGTTGGAATTATTGAGTTAATGAGTTGTCATTGATGTCAAAGGTTGACTTTGGTGAATAGCACACAGTGAAGCAAGGCAAATAATATATGAGAAGCAAGGCAAATATAAGTTCAAGGGAAGCAAGGCAAATACTATATGAGAAGCAAGGCAAATACTATATGAGAAGCAAAGCAAATAGATTTCAAGTGAAGCAAGGCAAAGATATTTCAATGAAAAGTATTATAATATTTAAATATCAAATTTAAATATTATAAAGGATATTTTAAGGTGATGAGACAAAAGTTTGAATAAAAAATTAAATATTCAAACATTATAATATTTAAATTATAAAATTTAAATATTATAGTGGGTTGAATTTTTAGGGCACCACATGATAGGTGATATATAAATATAAGGTTGAAACATGATTTAAAAAGACAATGCTAGGCAATTAAAGATCGAGCATCGAAAGATATCCATTGATGAAAATATTACAAATGGAGAGGTATTGTGAATGGATGTAGTAAGGAAGTTTCAGTGAATGAAGGCAATGAAGAGGTCTTGTGAATGGAGATAGTGAGAAATTCTTGTGAACTAAGGCAATTAAGAACCTCAATGAATAGAGGTAGTGAAGAAGCACAACTAACAAAGATGCTTGGCAAATAGAGGTAGTGAAGGAGCACGACGAACGAAGGTGGTAAATATGCCTAGTGAACAAAAATAATGGAGAAGACCTACAAAACAAAGAATATCAAAGAAAATGAAAGAAATATTTGTGAGATGTGCAGGCTATTTGGAGAAGCACAAAAACACACAAGTTGAGTTTTAGGACTCAAGAAAAGGAATAGGATGGTATTGAACAAAAATTCTTTCAGCAAGGATGGAGAGAAAGAAAGCAAAACATAGCAGATAGGAAATAAGAATGTGTATCTTTTAAAGGGTGATTGTTCTTCAAAGCAGACAATCGAAGGCATGAATTCTGATTAAAGAAATATCTATGGTGAAGTAGTCAAGCGAACAATTGTATAGAAGAATTTTTTGGAAATATCAACACGTGGGATAAAGCTGACAACAAACAAAAGTTTAAGACAACAAAAATAAATCAAGAATGCAACTAGGAGGACATCACGAAAGTACACAACTTCATCACAGGAATAAGGCACACAACATGCAGGTGTGATAGGGGTCCAAAAGCTCAATAAGAAAATTTTGGGTATGTGTTTTTAATCTGTTTTTAGTTGAAAGAATGTGTAAGGTGTAAAGCTGAGAAAGTAAGGCAAAAATATTTTTGGGTGAAGATATTATATTAGTTGTGGTGTTGAAAGACTTTACATTCCTGTATGTAGAAGCACATGATAGAGAAATTGATGTGATTGTCTAAAGTCTTCTTGAATAGATATTTTTGATTAAATCATCAAATAAGATATCATTTAGAACTCAGAAGCTAGAAATCATTTTTGTTGAGATAAAATAACACTCAAGACAAGTGCACAAAAATGGAAGAGTAAAAAGATAATGCACAAAAGCATTAAGGAGATTTACAATGTAAGGAATGTTTCACATTATTGCTGGTAATTATATGTATGAGAAAAGACGTTGAGGCATTACTTCAAGAAGATAACACACACCCAAAATTTATGCAAAGTGATTGTGAAAGAAGAAAGAGCAACACAGTGAATTAGGGCATACACCACTTCATGAAAGAGTGAATGCAAAATACCGAGGAAGACAAGAAAATAATAAAATATTACAGATGTAATTGAATAAGGTTCAATAATTTCAAACAAGGTATGCAAGGTATGGTGATCTATAAGGCATGATTGTGTGCAAGAATTATTGTGCTATCATTTATTTTAGAAAAGGAGTTGAGTAAGTTGAAAAAGTGAAAAGGTAGATCAGATTTGAAGGTGTTGATTATTTGAGAAAAATATTTTATATATTGGGAGGTATAAGGTTGAAGTTAGAATTGAATTTGT
The DNA here is from genome assembly GCA_028583015.1 of Wollemia nobilis. Taxonomy (NCBI): domain Eukaryota; kingdom Viridiplantae; phylum Streptophyta; class Pinopsida; order Araucariales; family Araucariaceae; genus Wollemia; species Wollemia nobilis. Next base: position 6,578,625 of record JAQPPZ010000690.1, on the reverse strand, counting down.
TGTGTTGAAGTACAAGAGTAGAGTCTCACATAAATGAAAGGATTGTCTTTGAATTCAAGTCAAAGTGTCACCTAGTGCAAGAATAGTGTGAAAGGATTCAATTGAAAAGAAGAAAATTTTCAGCTATCTACAAAAGGAAGGAAAGGTGCAAATCACCATTACAAGGTCAGTTATCAAGTGCTAGAATAGAGCTACCTTTTATGTGAGACATGTGAAAGTGAAAGACTTAATGAATGTGAAGTGGATTTTTATATTTAGTTTTGGGAATAGATGAGCATTATATGTATGTAAGATTTGAGTAGAATTGTAAACAAGTTTTAGAGCATATTTGAGCATAGTTGTGAGTAGGTTTTAAAGAAAATTTGAGAAAAGTTGTGAGTAGGTTTTAGACTAGATTTGAGCAGGTTTTGGAGCAAATTTGAGTAGGTTTGGAGTAAATTTGAGTAGGTTTTGTGAGTAAGTTCTGGAACAGAATTGAGTAGGTCTTGCGAGAGGGGATTGGTGTCTCCTGTGGATTGGTGTCCACAAACTAAAGCAAAGGGGATCGGTGTCATGCATTTGTGTCCATAAAGTAGAGCAGAGGGGATTGGTGTTTCCTATGGATTGTTGTCCACAAACTAGAGTAGAGGGGATTGGTGTCTCCTATGGATTGTTATCGCAAAATTGAGAATTGGGGATTGGTATCTACTATGGGTTGGTGCCCACAAACATTATAATAGGGGATTGGTGTCTCCTATGGGTTGGTGCCCACAAAAGTTATTGAAAAAATTTATAAGTAATATTTTTCATGGATGTAAGCCCATATTGGGTGAACCACATTAAATATGTGTCTCTTATGTGTGTGGTTATTTGTGCATCGTTTCATTATTATAATTGATAATATTTGAATTTATTGCTTTAGAAATAAAAGTAAAAGTTCTATCTTATACTGTTCACCCCCCCAGTATAAGCTTGTGTTCTTCAATTGGTATTAGAGTGGGTTCCTTCATGAAATCCTGAAAACTTGAAGGAAGATCTTACAACAACACAAATGGCTCACCAGGAAGGATTTTCATCAAATAGAGCTCCATTTTTTGATGGGACTAACTATACTTTTTGGAGTGTGAGGATGAAAAATTATTTGATGGCATATGGATATGATATATGGGAATATGTTGAGAATGGGTTCACACCATCTACAAATCCTCTTACATATGCAAGTGGTAAGAAACCATATGAAAATAATGCCAGAGAAATGAATGTAATCTTAAATGGGTTATGTGAATCAAAGTTCATGAAAGTCATGCAATGCACTTTAGCAAAAGAAATATGGGACAAGTTACAGAGAACATATGAAGGAGACAACAAGGTTAAAATGGTAAAACTTTAAACACACATGAGGAAGTTTGAAAACTTAAAGATGAAAGATGAGGAAGATATCGCTAGGTATATACTTTGTGTTGATGTTGTTGTCAACACCATTCGTGGACTTGGAGAAAGTATTGAAGACTCTAAGATTGTTCATAAAATATTGAGGTCACTTCCCATGAGGTTTGATGCAAAGGTTTCAGCAATTGAAGAAATGAAGGATCTCAAAAATTTGAGTAAGAATGAACTACATGGAATTATCATAGCCTATGAGATGAGGACAAAAAAATATCAAACATCCAAATGAGAAGCAACATTCAAAGCTTCAAAGAAGGTAAAGAATAAAAAACCAAAATCAAGTGAAGAATCAATATTGGAGAAGAAGTTAACTTTATATGAAGGAATAAAAAGGGTCCAATAAAACACAAAGGTATGTAGTCTGTGAAATATTTTAACTATGGAAACTTTGGTCACTATGCATCTAATTTCCCACATGCTGGAAGTAGTAGTATTGAAGAAAAAAAGGAATACAAGAAAAAGAAATAAAGAAAATTTTATCATGAAAAGAAAAACATACATGGTCAAGGCAAGCATGAGAAGAAGATATTTCAAAGATACAAGAAGATTTTTTGTGTTGAAAAAGCAAGTAATTCTTCCAAAAACAGTTATGAAATTCTCTTCGATAGTGAATAAGAAATTTTTTTATTTTTAGCCATTGAAGAGAATGAAGATGTTCCTATTGTCAAAGACCAAGAGTAAGAAAAATATTCATAATATGAAGAGGAAGCCACAATCGACATAGAAGAGGAACTTATTATTGCTCTTGAAGAATTGAAAAGGGTTAGAAAGAAGAACTCAATATTGAAGGCTCAAGTACAAGAGGATGAGGAAACAAAGACAAAGCTTCTACAAGATCTCATTGACTTAAAAGTTAAGGTTGAAGAGGCAAGGAGAATTGAAGAAGGTATGGCTGAGTAGTTAAAGGCAAAAGAGCTAGAATGTGAAAGACTAGAACATGAAGTTGTCATTCTAAGGAAGGGACTTGACAAATTTAATGATAAGATATATCAGTTTAGAAAAAGCTCAAAAAACTTGGATGATATTATCAAAGCATAGAGATCTCCATTTATCAATACTGGACTTGGTTTTGAAGAAGTTCAAGAGAAACAAAAGGGGGAGTCAAGCTCAAAAGAAATATAAGCATCAAAGAAAGTAATTGATGAAGAGACCAAGACCTATGCTGATATGTTGAAAAGTGGAAGCATCAATGAGAAAGAAAACAATGCACCATCAAGGAAACATGGATCATCATAGAAAAATCAAAGAAATAACCATGCAACCATATCCTCCAAGTCAAAATGAATATTTCTTCAATGGTTATTGTTTTTTATGCAATCAATTTGGTCATAAAGCTGTAAATTATAGGGTCCATGCTAAGAATAATTTTGGCTTCACCAAGAGAAATTTCTATTTATTTGCACCTTCCATGGACTACAACATCATTTGCTACAATTGTAACAACTTTGGGAATAGAGCTAAATGATGTAGAATAGTGTTCGCTGAACTTCCAAAGTCAAATAATGAGAATGGTAAAATTGGTCAAAGAGGTATGACCTCAAAATTTTGGAAAAATAAAATTGAAAAATAAAAGCATTGTAAGTTGGGAGTAGTTTTACTCCCATATCAAAGTTGATCACCTCAAAAAGAAGGTGGTAAGGAGGCTGTATTAAGTGTCTTATTTTTAGCCCCAATGAGCCCTTTGTGATTGATGTCAAAGGGGGAGAATTTTAGTAACGGTAAGCAGCTAGTCAGGGGGCGAAGCTTGTGATCCAATTGTAGTAATGGACATGTTCTTAAAGGATTTCCATCAATGAAACAGGGGGATATTATTGAAATTATTGAGTTAATGAGTTGTACTTGATGTCAAAGGTTGACTTTGGTGAATAGCACATAGTGAAGCAAGGAAAATGATATATGAGAAGCAAGGCAAATATAAGTTCAAGGGAAGCAAGAAAAATAATATATGAGAAGCAAGGTAAATACTATATGAGAAGAAAATCAAATACATTTCAAGTGAAGCAAGGTAAATATATTTCAATGAAAAATATTATAACATTTATATATCAAATTTAAATAATATAAAGGATATTTTAAGGTGATGAGACAAAAGTTTGAATAAAATTAAATATTCAAACATTATAATATTTAAATTATAAATTTAAATATTATAGTGGGCCAAATTTTTAGGGCACCACATGAAAGGTGATATATAAATATAAGGTTGAAACATGATTTAAAAGACAATGTTGGGCAATTGAAGATCGAGCGCTGAAAGATATCAAAAGTATTGCGAATGGATGTAGTGAGGAAGTTTCAACGAATGAAGGCAGTGAAGAGATATTGCAAATGGAGGTAATAAGAAAGTCTTGTAAACTAAGGCAATGAAGAACTTCGGTGAATGGAGGTAGTGAAGAAGAGTAGTGAACAAATATGTGTGGTCAACAGAGCCAGTGAAGGAGCACGACGAATGAAGGTGGTAAATATGCTTGGTGAATGGAGGCAGTGAAGGAGCACAACAAACAAAGATGGTAAATATGCTTAGCAAAAAAATATAGTAGAGAATACTTGTAAAATGAAGAAGATCAAATCAAATGAAAGAAATATTTGTGAGATGCACAAGCTATTTGGAGGAGCACAAAGTTTCAGGACTCAAGAAAAGGAATAGGATGACAACGGATGAAAATCCTTTCAGCAACAACAAAGAGAAAGAAAGCAAAATGCAATAGATAGAAAACAAGAAGGTATGGATTTTGAAGGGTGATTGTTCTTTGAAGTAGATGATTGAAGGCATGCAATCTGATTAAATAAATATCTATGATAAAGTAGTCAAGCGAGCAGTTTCATAGAATAAACCTTTGGAAAAATCAACACATGGGATATAGCTAACAACAAATGGAGGTTTGAGACATCAAAAATAAATCAAGCACACAACTGGGAAGACGTCATGAAAGTACATTATTCATCACAAGAAGAAGGCATACAATACACAGGTGTGATTTGGGCTCAAAAGATCAATAAGAAAATTTTCGGTATGTGTTTTTAATCTGGTTGCCTGAGCATATTCACTCTTCATTTATGATTTCTCTATACCTTTTACATAGCCTGTTGTACATGATTTTGGTACATGATACATGATTTTGAATCATGGGGATCATTGCACACCAGACACCATACATTCACAATACTTGTTTCAGAAGAACACTCTAGATATTCTTTCATCACATTTACTCTGACCCCAGTGCTATTATTGGGACCAGGTCTTTGATATTTATTGACATAAGGAAATCTTATTTGTTGAAATCTCTCTATCTCTCTTTTTTCCATTGAGTTCATCTTGTTACTGAGAGTTTTCAAAGTATTCTAAATATCAAGGAGCACAAAGGATTCTTAGGGTATTTGAGAAGGAAGCGGTGGGAAAGGAACTATAGCAGGTGATACTTTTGAGTGAGGAGTGAGGGTCATATATGAAAGTGGAGATGAAAAATGAGGAGGGTCCATATAAGATGATGTAGTTGTATGACCTTGGACATTGGGAGTTTCCAAATAGTAGGGCAACACAACTTTAGGGGGTAATCTTCCCACATTGATGAGGATATTTTTAGCATGGACAACTGCATTGTAGACCTATGGAAACTTATATACTCTAGACTATTAGTTTTACAGAACTAACTCTGATCCAAGGGATCTGATATAATATATGAAAGCGAGGGTTGAAGCAGGTCTAGCTTCAATATGAATCCTCTTCCAAGTCCTACTAAACCTCAAGTTGAAGTCTAAAATGGTCTTGATGATACTTTTTTATGGATGTGAATTGATTGAGGAAAAAAGGATCAACAGACTCATTAAACTCTTCCACAAAGGGTTCTGCTAATGTTGCCCATGAGGTAATGGTATTGTCTTCTAGGGTCCTGAACCAATGTAGAATTTTTCCTCTAAAGGACAGGGCTAGGATTCTAACAATAACATCCTCATTCTTTATGTTGTGGATCACTGCTAGATTTAGAATATCTTGGCAATGCTCATATGCAGTTTTATTGAATATATAATAGGTGGGAATGGCATTAGACATAGCCTAAGGAATATCATGCATATGGGTTAGTCTAAGGGGACCAGCTCTGTATTCCATCTAGGATACTTTTGCAAGGACTGATTTGGAGCTACATTTGCATTTTGATTTTGATTTTGAGCCATGTTTCCAGGTGTAGTTCCTGTTGGGGGTGGCCTTGGGGGTACTACAGGATGTACCTTAGGAGGAGTTTCATCTGAATGAAAATATTGATTTAAATATCTTATGATAGTAGACCCTCTAAAAGGGAGCTTACAGTAGAAAAAGGATCTTGGGTTATTCCTTGCGGATGACCTAGTATTCATGAAAAACTACAAGCTACAAGGATAACTTTATGGTTTCCCAAATTAGGGAGTCACCAGGTGAATTTTCTACTCACTGCTTAACAAGGTCAAGACAATCCACCAAATATTTATTCCTTCGATAAAAGATAGAAATAATAAAGAATAAGATGGGTTCTAGTATTTCTTGTAAATAGGTCCCACCGGGCATGCCAAAACTATTGGCATATGAATTGAAATCAAGAAAAAATTGATACTATGATTTTCTATCTTCCAAATTTTTGATTAGGCTTGCACCTACTAGTCACAGCTCAAAATTCAACATTGGATGGGCTAAATATTGCTCTAGCCCAACCTCTAGAGTAGGCTGATTCCTTGTCAACTAACAAATTTTTGACTCAATTAAGCTCAGTAATTATTTTAGAGATAGGGTTAGAAGAGGTTTTATAGTTAAGAAGTTATAAGAAAAATAGTGGTCGGATAGAGCTAATAGCATAGGCATCCACAAGAAAAATCTTTTAGCAAATTATTTCCAGTGTCCCACACTCAAGATCAACAACACCCAAAATAGAGTAATCTTCATACAAGAATACAAAGCAGAGATATACTCCAAGAAGTAATTTCAATATCCATAATACTAAAAATCCAATTTAGAAAAATAGATCATTATCTAGATATAATAGAAATAAACCTCTTATAAGCACATATATAACTATGAAAATATTTCAGTTGCTGTAGAACTAGTAATCCAATATCAATGGAATTAACTAACCATAATAGCATTAGAAAAATGTGACTCACAACTTGAACCTCTCAATAAAGATATTGAATATGATAGTTCTTGAGTCAAAAATCCAAGTAATGCTCCTTCTATTAATTTGCAAAAGATGTTACACAGTAGGGCAAGCAAACACTCTAGAGCCGACCCTAAAAATTGAGGGTTCGACCTCTATATATAGTTTTTACAATGAAATAAAAATGTGGAACATTACAAGGATTAGAATGTACTAGATCAACAAAATATTATGGTGGCATTATTTCATTCACCTTCAAAGTCTGAGAAATCCTCTCGATATCGCTCACCATGGCAGCTTGGCTTTACAACTTGCTTATTCTATAATGGCAATTAGACTCCAGGTTATTAGAAACAAGATATAAGCCATATAAATTTATTGGATACTTCATATTTCTATAGATTTGCAACTACCCAGGTTCTTGGTTCTTGGCTCTATGGATGCTTTGCTTGCCTGCTCAAACCAACTGGTTCTCATTTTCCAAGAATTTGCTTTTGTATCTCTAAGAAAATATTAGCATGATCTCAATCGTTGATTCACTCGTGAATGGCTACAATTAAACCTTAGCAATGTTCTACATACAAGAAGCATAGAACATTCCATTGGGATGATATTTTAACAAAATTTTCACTTAATTTGATTGCTTTGACCAATGGCATGGAGCACATCTAAAAATACACTATGCTTTGAGTGGAATGGAGCATGTTGTGAGGTTGCTTCTTTAGTTCTTCAAACTACTTAAATTTCTTCCAGTCTATGGTATAAAGCATATGTCATAGTCCACAATATCCACTCCTCAAGTTTTGATCCAAGTTGACCATGGAATAGAGCATGTCACCAGGTTGCTCAATAAAGAGTTTAAAATGTTTTTTTGTGAGAGTATGCACTGTGTCACTACCTTGTACTTCTTTTTAGGCATTTTGACCTCTTTGACTAGCACCATGGAACATGTGTTCTGATCCACTTTAAAATAAATGTGGAAGTCAGTGACATGGAACACCTCAAAACTTAGTCACTTTAGTGTGCAGGATGGGACAATGTGCACTAGGCCACTCTTTGGATGACGTTGATGTTAGCTTTGAGCTGAGTTAATAGTGGTGTGGAACATCTGCACTGGACCACTACAAAATACACTATGTATTGAGTGGCATGGCACATATTAGCTTATGCCACCCGAAAAATACTAAGCATTGAGCAACATAGAATACCTTATGTTGGGTTGCTTGGAAATACACTATGTTGTGAGTGGTTGGGAGCATCTTCATTCCTTAGAATATATTTTCAAAAATTTTCTAAGGATGTTACCATTTTGGGCCTACAGTTAGGCCACTATGTAAATAAGCTTGGAGGCATAACAGTCAAGAATCCTTGGTCCATTTAGTTGACCATTCAAAAACAAAAATGATTGTTGACCTTTTTAGAAACAAACAAGACAAGATGCAATGAAATGGAATAGTATAAAAAGTAAAATGTAGACAAAAATGTTATGGCCTAAATGGAATGTGCAAGTAAAAATAAGGGTTTGGGAGTGAAACCTTACCCCCAAACTTGATGAAACCAAAATTGTGCCCCATAAGGGGTGATAGCAACTTTGGCTTTGCCAAAATCATGCCTTTTAAGGATGGGGCATGATTTCATAACAAAACCAAAAGGGAGACTTAACAATGTGAAACATGATAAAACAATGCATAATAAATGATCTAAGATAAATAAAATGTGAGAAGAAACCTAGTACTAAAAGAATAGATAAAAGAATGAATATCCCCATGTAATGGTAGACTGCTCAATGCTCCTCCACTTGTTCACTAAGATCAACTAAGACCAAAGTAGAAAGTAACAAAATAACAATCCCATAGTAGAAGAGCACTTATTAACATAAGCAATGAGCAAGTCAAGATTAGGAATCTCAAGAAGATTCATTGGTTGAAAAATGAGGGGATCCAATCCTCTTTTTATAAGAGTTTTAGAGTATGTTTAGCTAAGAAAATGAAAACAAACTTGGCTAATAGCTGGTGCCATAGATGTTGGTCAAAAATTTAGGCTTTTTAAAGAGAGCAAACCTAAATTTTTTAAAATCACACCGCATAAATTACAGGGTGTTATTTCCACAAAGATTTTTAGCCAAAATCATGCCCCATAAATTACAAGGTATGATTTTGATAAAACTAAATTTACCAAAATTGCATCCCATATGAGATGACCATGATTTTGAGATAGCTAGACCCATGTGTAGTGTTTTTACATTTTGGGGGACCAAACGATGTCAGAATGGGATAAAAATGTATACCGTTGGAAATCTAATTTTGAGCTTGATCCAATGGTAAAGATTTTGGGAGGAATGGAGAATATTTGATTGGGGAAAGTTGGCTCAAATATGAACTTATTTTTCTAAGAGGAAAATTAAGGATCTAAGGAAAATGACTCATCTTAATGGATAAATTTTCCATGTCTACATATTGAGCTCGAAAATATCCTTGATGACTCCTCAAAATCCTTCTAAATCCTCTTGATATTTTGGAATCTAAAAGGAAGTTGACAGTTTGATGGCACAATTCTTAAAAGTAATGACTAGTCATAGCACAACTACATTTCACCACCTTAGATTATTCTTTACGATATCAAAATTTTTGGAGAAATTTATTGCTAGATTTACATCAATGTCTTGACCTCTAGTTCTAGATTCTAAAATTTAAGGGTTACACATATGATGTGCATTAATTGCTTGATCATGTACTTGTTGGTATCAACTACTTGTTGTATAACTAAATGATATTTTAGTTGTTGAAAGATGCTAAAAATCTAACACCTAATGCAATATGTAATCAAATTGACAAGATACATCATGTAATCAATGCAAAGAGAAAGAAATAAAATAAATGGTGCCCATATTTATTCATATTTGTAAATTCTTCTTTACATCAAGGTTACAAGATATCCCTCTGAGGGATTAACCATTTTGATACATATTACAATCCATAATTCATATGGTAGGTGTCTTCAATAGATCTTTAGAATCCCCACAAACTGATTATAGGAGGGATTACTTTGATGACCTCCACTTTAGGATGCTATTGAGGATGATCTTGAAGGTGATATGCTCTTGATAAGGCCTGAACCTGCACACAAGGAAACATACAAAACATCAATAGCAAAGGTGCAACCTCTCAAGATGAGGCCATTTCATGATTATTGCAAAATATGAAGGAAATACATAAAGAAATGACAAGATGCATGAAATAATGGAAAGAAAGCATAAAGAATGCATAAAACTAGAAATAAAGCAATTAATCTAGGTTAGGAAATCAAATTGAAATGTTGTAAATCTAATATAAAGCTAAAAACAAAGGAAAAGAGATATTAGACCATAGCCACTAATGCTCAGAGCAACCGACTCTGTTAGCCACTGATGACATCGATGGCGGTGCCTATGGGCCACTGTTGAAAATAGTGACCATAGGATAGAGACTTTGTTCTCTATATCCTAGGCCTGGTATCAATCAATTCTAATGTTGAATGGATTGACATTCTTGGTGCGTTCTCTCAAAATGACTTAGGGTGGGAATTAGTTCAATTTCATGCTGAATTGAATGCTTGAACATGCAGTTGTTCTTCTCCTCAAACTATGGTAGTCTCCATTGGTGGATAGGTAGATGTCATAGTACAATTTTGGTAGCATCATATTACTTGTGAGAGATTGTACTCTCTAATTACAAAGTGGTAGCACTTCATTATGCTAAAAGCTCATCAATTATCCTAAGATTTGCTTGTAAATTTGGGGCCTTAAGTAGACTCCCAAATTCCTTGTTCTAGCTTCCCCAAGAAGCCAAGAACAAGATTTGGTTGGGCTAGGGCCATTGAGGTGAAGCTTCTGGAGGCTTTGATTTGCCAAAACCATTGCAAATTTATTGGATGCAACTGATTTTACTCAGCTTGGGGAGCCCGAGTTTGTTACAGGGTTAGCCACTATCGATAGGCATGGCTATGGATCTAGCTGCTATCATCATCAGTGGCTTCTTATAGCTGCTCTGATCATCGATAGTGATGGAGGCCACCATTGATTTCATCAGTGGCTATGGCTGAATAGGAGTAGCCTACCCTAATTGAGTGGTTAAAACCACTGTTGGGTCTTGGAAAGGTCCAAGATCAATCATATGGCCTAAAGAGGTGTCCATATGAGTAGCCTCCTCAACATGATGCATTTTAGGTGTCTACAGATACCCCTTTTTGAGATGCATTGTGGGAAAACACAACACTGAGAAAAAATAGACAACCTAAAGCCATATTGTAGGTTGATTGATGTTCATTGATCTGGTCAATGTTAGATGCCCCAATCATGAGAAGGGCATGCATCTCTAAATCATTACTTCCAATGACATGGAAGGCTTAAATTATGTAAAACTTTAGCATATCTAGGTATAATCGGGTAGCATTTAAGCTACAACAAGACCGATAGATAGATCGACAAAGGTTTAAATCAATATATTTGCTTTTTCCCCAACAAAAGGGTAAGCTTATGATAGTTGTTAGCAATGATTCATAGGATGAACACAATTTACATGATTAAGTGTTCAATTATTGATTTTGATTATGAATGTTATGATTATGACTACCCCCTCAAGTGATGAGTCGATGAGGAAAATGGCAAGTGATGAAAGTGATGAGTCGCTTGACCAAGATGACTGATTTGGATAGTTCAAGATGATTAATGTTGTTGTAAGGTAGGTCCTATTACAACTATGATTTCAACCATTAATAGTAATTGTACATCTCTATCCCATGGAGCAATCTAACCGTAATGGCCTTCTTAGAGAATCAAGATGATAGCAATTCAATTTAAGCATGTGATGAATCACTATGTTCGATGATTTGATAAAATTTCATAGAAGAAATGAAATGAATACCTCATTCCCATGGAGCAGTCCAACCGCAATGGCCTTCTTGGGGATTGAAGTGAAGACATTTCAATTTGTCAATGAATAATTTGGTTCAAATGGCCTTATGGTAATTTACTCATCTTGCTGGATTGCATGGAGCGCAAGTCGCTACAACCACCAAGTGTATAGGGTAAATAACTAGATATGAGGCACATTTGAAATTTTGTTTTATTTGATTTTTTTGTTAATTTTGTGATTTTTGATGATTATGGACTGGTAGATATGCTTTAATGTCCATTATGAAACTCCTTATGGTGAGAAATTATGTGCATTTATTACTATTTCTTAGTCACTATCAAATATGGTAGTGAAGATTTGCAAATCTTGTAGCCGCTATCGACGTCGACGGGTGGGGCTGACTTGATCTATGATCACTATCAAAGTGGGCGATGACCAAAATTGCAAAATATATAAAGGAATTTTGGTATTTTCAATTTCATTATTTCTAGCTAGCAATTTAGGAGGAGTGAGCTCTAAGGTAGGAGAAGTAAATTCTAATATGAAACACTACCAAAGTCAAAGTACACTAGAATGGCAGACTATCTTGAGGCATCTACTAGTGGTAGAGCTGAAGCTCCTAAGGTAGATTCTCCATCTTACCTTCTTGACTTATGCAGTTACAATAAACCTCATTAAGTAATAAGTTAAGTGAACCTCACTAAATTGTAAGCAATAAAACTCACCCCTTAGTTTAGATGTAGCTTAGGTTAGCTTAGGTGGGTTAGGGTTTTAATTTTTAGGTATTTTTGTGTGGGAGATGACCTCACATGGGGTCAATCCTATAGCCACTATTGGTGAGGATGGATCCAAATTTGGCAAATGGGTGCCACCATAATTATTGGTAGTTGTGTTCAAACCCAAATGGTCAAAAAATTAACTGTTAACGATGGCTGCTAATGACATCGATGATGGCCATGGTAGCTATCAGTGATGTGAGCAGATAAGAACCTTAGAGGATTATTATTTTTGAATAAGTGAGTGATTGTGTGTCTAGAATTTGATATTTTCTTATATATTAGACTCTGATAGCTCGAGGGTGAGAGCCTAATCTGCTTTTGGAGCTACACTATTATTTGGATGAGGATGATTGGGAGTGGTTTGGGGTGATTGGCCTCAAATATGTTGTGAGATTGTTGATGGTGATGTCGGACCAGTCCTTCCTCATAGCCCTGGCCCATCGATGGGATAGTAGGACTAACACTTTCCATCTCCCCATTGGAGAGATGATGGTGACATTGGAGGATGTCTACCGTATCTTTAGGATTCCCATCGATGGATGGGCTATTGTTTCTTCTCCTACTATGGTTAGGGATATAGTTTTTGCTCAAGTTTTTTGAGATAGAGTTATTGTGGTATTGGGAGATATAGAGCATGGTGGGGTTCTTATGGATTATTGGTATAGGGAGGATGTCTTCTCTTGATGCTAGGTAGTACTTATGCACATTATCTATAATGTGCTACTACCCAATACATTAGGAGCGAGGTTCCCTTGGAACCTCCTAGATATGGTTTAGGACCTTCTAGAGTGTGACTTGGAGCATCCTCTGATTATGGAATGGGGGAGTGCACTACTAGCATAGCTCTATGATGAGCTATATCAGATTATGTGGTAGGGATGAGTAGGAGTGGGATGCAACCTACTACTTTAGATCTGGGGGTGGGAGCACATCCACATAGATCGACCTGGTGGATTACCATTGGGTATATTGGTCATAGCAGTGGATGATTAGTGTTATGCTACGAGGTGGCCATGAGAGGTGGAGACTATCTAGATCCATCCACATGTTGGGGATGTAGACACACTACATCGGGTCTTTGATAGGATTATAGGCTAGTCATATTATATGGAGACCTTACCTAGGCTATCCTACGTGGGAGGAGGTAGGGAGATACTTGGATTGAGTTAGGCATGATAGATGGCTCATGGGGTGTTAGGGAAGGGTGAGGGAGTACTTTCATTATTCTTGGGTCACTCGGTAGTTTGGGATAGCACAGGATGTGCTAGAGGAGCTAGTCCTCTATCATCATCGAAAGGTAGAGATAAATTTTCCATTACCATAGGTGATAGTATTATCTAAGGAGGTAGATCCTATGATTGATGATATAGGTGTAGAGGATCCTAGGACCATTGTAGAGTATGATACTTGGTGGATCTCTTATGGTAGGGTGGTGGTAGCTTAGGCATATCTAGAGATGAGGTAGTAGCTAGAGGGAGGTGATGATGATGGGTGATGAGTGCATCGTAGGATGGATGATGAGTGGGGATAGGTTGTAGAGTATGTGGATGATCCTCATGATGAGGAGGAGGGTGATGAGGATGCCCTATATGATGAGGTATCATAGTTATGAGCTCAGGTGCATAGCTTATAGGTATAGCTATAGATAGCTCAGAGGTAGGTTATGGAGCGAGATACATCTCTCGCTATTGTGCAGAGTCAGTTGAGTGTAGGGTAGTGGTAGTGGTGGGGGTATGTAGAGGAGAGGGAGGATCTCCAGGCTTAGGTAGATTCAACCACATCATGAATTGATCAGGTTATGTAGGAGAGGGATTTACTACGGGCACAACTAATGGCTAGGGATGCCATTATAGATGCTAGAACTACTAAGATGGATGCTCTTAGGACACAACTAGGGATTGCTCCTATTGCTCAGGCCACACCATCCAATCTTGTCACTCAAGGATCAATAGGCTTAGGTGCAGATACAAAGATTAGGTGGTTGCAAGACCTCTTAGATTAGAGGGTGGATTATCTCGAAGTAGATGCTTTGTATATCGTTTCTCTAAAGAGTTGGATTGAGGTCCTAGGTGGCACTCTACTTGATAGGTCTATAGTAGGGGGCTCTCATCGAAGTAGGATGAGTGAGTCTGGGTAGTCATTAGTGCGGCCTAGTCATAGGTCAGGTGCATGATCTGAGAGATCGGTAGGTACTAGCTCCAGACAGCCTCGTAGAGATGGAGCTAAGGGTGGAGGTGACTCAGGGGGTGCAGGCCCTGTTTGATATGTCATGATGACTTGTATCATTTTTGAGTGTAAGGTCTGAGGACCTACATAGTTGTAGCCTATGGGTATTTTTGTACCTCTATGTACTTTGACACACACACACACACATATATATATATGATACTCTATTTATGGCTCATTATGTGTATTATGTCTTTGCTTTTATGTTCATGTGATGCAGTTATGGATGCAATGCTTAGATGATTATGTGATTATGCTATATGTATGTGATGTATTAATGACATGCACTAGCTAGATGATAGATGTATGATTAGATGCTATGATCTAGATATGTAGATGCACTATTATGTATGCTTATATGGATGCAATGGTGAATGTTAAATGCATGTTTAATTTGTTTCAATTGTTTATGCATTTAATCTATGTGATATGATATGATAGATGATATGTATGTAATGCATTAATTACATGAGGATGATCTAATGCAAATGAACCTGTATGCTTTAATCACTTAAAACATAAGGAATGAATCTAATATGTGTTTAACAAACTAATGGATGACACCATAGAATGTATGAAAATCATGAATGAAAATGGTAACTCTTATCATAAGAATTAATCATTTAAGCATCCATATGTGAAATGAGATGATGTGAGATGTATGGGCTTTCCCTATAAGCTTCTGAAAATTAAAATATATGCATAAAATAGTCAGTGGCCATCTAAATATCATTGTTGATATCCATCCGGTATCTATCCTATTCTATGAACACCCCTTAATAAACAAAAGTTCATAAGGAAAATTGTGTATGATTGATGAGATGATTTGTTGCTATTAGGGAATTTTTGAGGTTTTCCATGAGACTCAAACACCCTAGTTGATTAATCAAAAGTTGTATAATGACTACACAAGACTTCTGAAAGATAAAAGCTTTGTTAAGAAGACCAAGATATTCATTATCCCTATGTGTGCAAATGAATATATTAGATGAGGTATAAGACTACCTCATTTCCAGGCGGGTTTCATTCAACCCATTGTTGTAATGAGGATCACCATATGGTCATCATGATCCTAAGTTTGGACGTAGTTGGATTAGACTACTAGGTAATACAAGCCACCTAAAGCTAGCTCATCCATAAGCTGACATTGGTCTGTACAAAATAAGGTCACTAATGTGATAGACATATCACCACGCGTAAGGATACCCCATTGCTAGGTGGGTTTCATTCAACCCATTGTTGTAATGAGGATCACCCCATGGTGGTCGAATACTGAATATTCCAGGGATTCAAGCTCTTCACCCCCTTCTTTTATTTTCATTTCTTGGGATACTTGCTCATGCTTAGTGATGAAAATCACTATTTATTTTACATTTTGTTTTCTTTTGGAGCAAGGGATTTGCTTAGTGATGAAAATCACTATTTATTTTGCTTTGCTTTGCTTTGGGAATTTTCTTATTTTGTATGAAAGCAAGGGATTTCTTTGGGTAGGGGGGAGCTTGTCCTTTTTCCAATAATCAACATTCTAGACCATGCACATGATAAGATGAGCAAGGAAACCTTTCACTTAAGGTGACTAGGACCACTTTGTAGTGTTCATCCTTCCTTGTTCAAACTAGGATTGTTAATGTTTAAAATTGTGATGGGATTTTGATATATGCAAGGTACTATCAAAACTAGACCTCATCTTCAAAAGCCAAGATAGCTTTCTACAAAATCTGAAAAGATCACTAGGTATGGTTGAATGATCGAAAAACCCTAGTATATACCTTATAGCAACTCATAGGGTTGTGTTGAAAAACACAATTACTCACAAGGAATGATGAATGATGATGATTTGTGGATGCATGATTAGCATACAAACGTGGTGTCATTTGTAATATTGTAAACACAACCTATCCTAATGCAAATGCAATGGATGAAAATACCTAATGCAATGCAATTAAATGAATGCATGTAATGCAATGCAAAATGTAAATATTTTTGATGTTTTGAATTGTTTTTGAATTTTATTGCTTTTTGATTTGTTTGGATTTTGATGTTTTATGATTTTTTTTGAATTTTTGATTATTTTATGGGGAAGGTACGCTACCTTAGGTACCCCTAATGTGTGTGCTACTCAATGAAAGTGAGGAAGGTGTGATACCTTTAGAGTTCTCACTTTGCTTCATTGATTGTGATGTGGATGGTGGGGAAGGTGTGCTACCTTGAGGACCCCCATTGTGCATGTCATTCACTACAATGTAATCAACCTACTTAGGAAGAGTGATAAAAATCAACTCTCCCTGTTGAGGCATGAACCTTTGTGAGGTGCCAATGTTTTGATGGGGTAAAATAAGTGAACCATCTGCATGGAGCTCATTTCATTCTACCATTTCTTCGACCACATTCTTGAATGAATAGCAGTCATGGATGTCATGCCCATGTATACGATGATAGATACAATAGAGGCTTTCATCATGTGACCTAGGTTTAGGTGTTCTTGGTTTGAATTTTGGTAATGTGATTGCATTTGCCTCGTATAACTTTTGAAATAGGGCCATAGTAGTCATTAAAAATGTGACTACTCGATGAGGTGGCTTGTTAGGCTTACGAGGATGCGGCTGACCTTGGGGTCATAAATGGGATGATGTGGCCTGCATTATGGTAGGTTGAGGTGCTATGGGTGAACCGTCTATGGGTAAAGCCTTACTGTCAATAAGGTCTTGAACCATATTTTTAAATCCATAACAATTATGAATGTCATGGCCCTCTATTCGATGATAAAGGTAGAAGTGATCCTCCCTATAACCCTTAGGTTTAGCTCTATTTGGGTCTAAAGGGTTTATGTTAGGTAAAATGATAGCCTTAGCTTCTTGCAACTTCTAAAAAATGGTTGACATAGACTCGTTTAATGGAGTCCAAATACGTTGCTAGTGTTTTGGGCATGTAGCATGCACTGGCTGAGTTTGATGAAAGGGTTGAGCCATAGGTATCTCAATTATTTTCTTAGGTGGCTCTTCTTGCTTTTTTGGTGCAAGTGTTGATCACTGACTATGCTTATTTTTTGGTTATCAATTCGAAGTTGATTCCTTTCAAGCATGTTTTGTATTATGGTTTTGAAACTGTGACATGATTGGATGTCATGACCATTTTGTCTATGATATAAATAGTATACCTCCTCCTTATATCCATGGGGTTTCGGATGATTTGGATCTAAAGGGTGAACCTCAAGCAAAGTGATGGCATTTGCAACACATAATCGATTGAAAATCGATATCATAGGTTCGGGTAATGGTGTATCTATGCATGGTTGCTAGTGTGACTGACTTGGTGCTTGCTCTTGTTGAGGCTTTTCTTGTGGCTACATAGGAGGTGGTTTGACCTCGGATGTGGGTTGCTTTTGTAGTTCTTGGCTCGTGAGTTGGTACATGATAAATTGCAATGCATCATTTTGTTGCTCCATCTGCACCTCTATCTTATCTAGATGATCTAGCATGTGTTGCAAGATTGATAAGGATTTTATGTGTATCGTTATTGATGGGTTTGGATCACTATTATCAACTGAAGGAGGTGAAAGAGTGGGTGCCAAAGAACCCTTAGGTAAATGCAAATCATCAGTCTCCTTCATTTGAGATGATGTGGATATCTCTTGATGATCCATTTTAATAGTTGTATCCACATGCTCATGTTTGTGACTCAATTCATGTTTTTGTTCCACTCTATAGTGTTTAACTGTGATATCTTGAGTACCCCCAGTTTGATGTGGGGGAGACACCCATTCTTGCTCTTTTGAAGGTGCTATGAGAAATGAGTTAGGTGTAACTAATTTCAAATGTGGTGGCACTTCTGATGTGGTAATAGTTTTTGATGGAACTACCTATTGTTCTGATTGTTTTAGAGAAACTTGGTTCTCTATTTTGATATTGACCATTCCCACAAACTCGTGAGAAGGTGTTTTGGCTTTCGGACAAGTTGTGGGCGGGTCATCAACTTGTCGAGGTGATTCTATCTTAGTTATGTCAATTGAGGTTTTCTCCTCCTCATCAGGTAAGGTGATATCATGAGTTTTGCTGATGGGAGTAGGTAGCGATGGCTTGATGCAAGCTCTATTCGAATGTTTTATGATTTCATCTGAATGAATGTTCTAGGGCTTGCATGTTGCAGGAGGTTCATGTGGTTCATTGATCTTTTTGTAGTACTTGAAAGGATCGGGATTGTTGTGAACCACGTACACTTGCCCTTGGTGCATGAATTTAAGGTGTTGATGCACTATGGATGGCACACATTCCATGTCCCTCATCCAAGGTCTACCTAATAATATATTGTATTACCTCTCACCTTCTAAGATGTGACACAATGTAGGTATGGTCTTTATCCCAACCTGGATAGGTAGGACTATTGTGTCGACTATAGGTGAAGTGGCATCATTAAAGGCTCTTAATGTGAATGTTGAGTCTTTAATGTGTGAAGGTGGAAGATTCAGATGTTTCAAAGCCATGATAGTGATGATGTTAATGGATGAACCGATGTCAATCAAAACTCACTTGTATGGAATCTGATTGATGCTTGCTATGATATGTAGAGGCGGATCGGGTTCGTCTCTAGGGATTGGCTTAATCTCTTGCCTTTAAAATGTGATCATAAGATCCTTGTATGATTGAATTGAATTCAATGGTTGTAAGGATTGTGACACATGATCAACTTTAATTGGATTTTTTGGTGATGTAGACTGATCAAGGTGTTTCTTGCTCCTTGTTATATTATTAATATTTATCATGTCGATAAAGCCCTCATTGGGTGGGGCTATGTCCACCTCATTCACATGCTCAATTTGATCATTTTGGACCTCATGCTTGGGTAGAGGGTCTTTGAATATGTTAATTTGTTGATTATCGATAACCAAGGGGCTATCTATTTGCAATTCATTTTTGTCTAACATATTCTGCACCACATTTTTGAATGAGATGCAATCCTGAATATCATGGTCATTTTGTCGATGATATACATAATATAAATCTTCCCTATACCCTTTAGGTTTTGGGTGATTAGGATCAAGGGTGCATATCTTAGGTAATATTAGAGCCTTAGCCTCACATAGGTGGTTGAAAAGTGATGCCAAAGATTCAGGCAATGGCGTGTAGTTGCGAGGTGTTCGATGTTGTCATTTTTGTGCCTAGTTCTCATTGCATTATTTGTAATGCATTAGGGGGAGGTTGAGCCTGATAGTTTGGTTATTGTTGGCTCTTTTCTACTTTTGGAATATTCAACATGACTTGATTTATAGGCATAGGTTTGGCCTAATATGGTTGATTACATGTGTTCTTATTATTCCATTCTTTTTTGTTCAAAGTTTTAAATCTCCTTCTTGGATTTTTATGTCTTCAATAACTTTGGCTTGCACCAAAGCCTCCTCGAATGTTGTGTACTATTGCAGTTGAAGCAACAATGATATATGTTTAGCACAACTTTTGGTAAACATTTGAGTGAGTTCAGTTGTGGGAATGGTGAATGGAAGTTTTACCATGAGTTTCTACCATCTGTTCCCATAGTCCATCACTGGCTCATCATCATATTATCATAAATTAGATAAGTCGGATAGATTTTTTTTCTTCTTGATGCCAAAGGAGAAGTGTTCAAGAAAAGTATTCTCTAACTATTCAAAGCTAGTGATGTTGTGCCTTGGTAATTGATTATACCATTCAAGGATTATGCCTGAAAGGGTAATCATGAAAGTTCATAATAACAAGGCATCATTATTTTGTAATTGGAAGCACAAATTCATAAAGCTTGTCATGTGCTCCTGTGCATCTTCATCTCCCTTAAACTTATCCAGTTTAGGCATTTCAAAATGTTTAGGATAAGTTAGACTCGAGACTGATGGGCAAAGGGGTTGGTTGTGGATCTTTCTCAAAGTAGGCTTTTGATAAGTCGTATCTTGTTTTTCAAGGGATTTGATCCGCTCGGTGAGCACTTTATATGCTTGAGAAGAGATGATCTCTTCCTCTCAAAGAGATCTTCGAGGAGCAAGTAGGTAGTAGGTTTCTTTGGGATTGAGGTGGTCGATTGTATTCATCGACCATGTCTATAGATGATGGTTCAATATATTTCTACTCCTGATCATATCATTCTGATTCTTCATATTGATCATGCTCAGGCAGATTTGGTGCTTGGTGCTGTTATTGCCTAGAAGCATGTTGTGATGTGTGATGAGGATGATTGTCTATTTGCCTAGTATGTAGCTTAGGGTGAGATGTAGCATATCTCTCATTGTGTTGCTACCTATACTCACTAGGTGGGGGTAGTTCTACTTGAGATAATCTATTTGATCACTCTTCCCACTCCTTTTGATCAAGGATGCATTGTTCTCTTAGGTGATGTTTGTACAAATGTTGGTGATGTAACATTTATCATTCTATATTTTCTTCCACATGCATTTCCTCTAAGCACTCATGCTCCATGTACACATGCTCCAATTGATCTTGGAGTATTTGTTCTCTTTGAATTATGTCTAGCCTAGGTAACTAATCTGATTGATCTATTGTATAAGGTCTTTGACTTTACATCTCTGTGTAAGGGGTTTTATTTATCTCAAATTATGCAACAAGGTTGGCAACCCTCTTCCCTCGATTAATCGAGGTTGTATTGACACCATGGTCAACCCTATGTTTAGTACCATCATGAGTGGATGGGATGGTTGAATTGCGTGGACTCTTGGAGCACTCACCATAGGTAAAGGTAGGATGCAACTAGGTTTTAGCTCCCTCATCTACAATATACTCCTAGGTGGATCTAGAGGATCCATGAGGAGTACAATCATGATATATGTCCCTATGATCAAATATCATACTTCTCCAAGGTCTATCGAGTGGAGTACCCTCATCACTCAAACTAGGTAAGGGCATAAGACCTACACCATCCTCTGATGTGTGTGCAGATGCAATGGGTATATGTGGGTGTGAAGCCACTCTAACCGGCCCCTTCTCAAATGGGTTTTGTCTATCAACATGATGTGAAGAATGAGGTCTAGATGGAATCTCCTCATATCCATGACGAGTTCTAATAGAAATTCTCCTAGGTGGGGTTTCTCGATGAGATCCCTCATGGGTAGAATTATCTCCTCTAAGACTTCCTAAACATTGTTCAGGTATATTTTGGTCTAGTGTAATGGCTATAGGGTAATTTGTGCCCTCATGTGCATTGGGTACCACCTCAGTCATGGACTGAGTATGTCCCCGTGTGGTAACCATAACCTTATGTATTATCTCATGTATAAATTTTAAGAAACATATAAAGTATACAAAATGATTATCTCTTTTAAATATTCTTTGTGTTTCCTAAAAACTTGTCTTGTGTGTTATGATGTGTTGGAAATCTAATTTTGCTCTTATCATGTTTGAAAATTGTTGATGATACTCTTGATTTGTTAAAGGATTTCACTTGTATACTCACAACGACAAACCCGGTGATGAAGTCTAGGCTGTCATACCCACCAAGATATGGAGATGAAACCCATATCCTATCAGGGAGCATAGGTCCTACCGATCCTCACCCAATCCACCGTGGGCAGTGATACACTCTCAAAAGAGAAGTGCATGCTATTTTCCATGGCTTCGATGGTTCTTGGATCGGCCTTGGCCATGATCGGGTAATGAAAAACTCTCAATAAGAAAGCCAACCAAGTGGTAATGACATCCACCATTGGTCTTGATCAATTGGTTGGATGTGAGAGCCCAACTCAACTGATGTTTAATCTTGAAATGTGAGGTGTGTGGTGTTCATTTTACTTTAAGAAAAAGTACAATGCATCAAACAACATACCATGATATTTCAACTATATGCATGAAAATGAATGTTTTATATTTAGAAATAATGCATGTAATAGATGTTTCAGATTCAAAAAATGCAGATGCAACTAAAATGATACAGCCTTTGAGCAGGCTCCAAGCATGCAAACCTACACACAGATCTAATAGTAGCCACCTCTATGAATAGCGGTGCACAGTCATGGCCGCTATACACAGGAGCAGTTAGAATTCATAGTTGATGGCTTCTAGGGTGGCTAACAATAAAGTAATTAATCCAAGTTAGGAAATCAAATTGAAGTATTTTAAATGTAATCTAAAGCTAAAAATAAAGGAAAAGAGACATTAGACCATAGTTGTTGATGCTCAAAGCAGTCGGCTCTGTTAGCTACCGATGAAATTAGTGGTGGTGGTTGTGGGCCTCTATTAAAAATAGTGATCATGGGGTAGAGAATATATTCTCTGTATCTTGGACCTAGTGTCAATCAATTCCAATGTTATAAGGATTGACATTCTTGGTGCGTTCTCTCAAAATGACTTAGGGTAAGAATTGGTTCAATTTTGCACTTAATTGAATGCTTGAACATGTAATTGTTCTTCTTAAAATATGGTAGTTTCCATTGGTGGGTAGGCATATGTCATAGCATAATTTTAGCAGCACTGTCTTACTTGTGATATGATGTACTCTCTGGTTGCAAAGCAGTAGCACTTCATTATGTAAAATGCTCATTAATTGTCCTTGGATTTTCTTGTAAATTTGGGGCCTTAAGTAGACTTTAAAAATCCTTGCTCTAGCTTCCCTAGGAATCCAAGAACAAGATCTAGTTGGTCTAGGCCCATTGATGTAAATATTATGGAGGCTTCAATTTACCAAAACCATTGCAAATTCATTGGATGCAACTAATTTTACATGGCTCAGGGAGCTTGAGTTTGTTACAGGGTTAGTTGATATAGATAGGTGCAACTATGGATCTATCTACTATCGTTGTTAGTGGCTTCTTACAGTCACTCTAATTTTTAGTGGTGGTAGAGGCCACCATTGATTTCATTAGTGGCTATGGCTGAACAGGAGTAACCTACCCTAATTGAGTGGTTAAAACCACTGTTGAGTCTTGGAAAGATCCAAGATCAATCATATGATCTAAAAAGGTGTCCATATGAGTAGCGTCCTCAACATGATGAATTTTAGGTGTCTACAGTTTCTTGTTTTCATATGCTTTTGGCTTGATTACATCTTGCATATAAAGTTAAGATATTTGTCACGATCCATGATGATCCTAGTTGATAAGCATTAGAAATATTCATATTTTTGTATGAGTTTCTAACGGTTTTGTGTGGCAGTATTATAAGAGTTGTATATTTTTATGAAATATTATCTATATATTTAATGAAATTATGTGCATTATCTAATTTGTGTGTGAAGTGTGTTTTGTGTAGATTTTTGCTAATTTTGTCATCTTTTGCTTAGTCAAGGTCCTACGTGGACCTGGCATGTTTTGCTTCAATGAACCTAAGGCATATATGGGAAGGTGCCTTGATATTCAAGAAGGTACCTTGATCCTATGTATGGGAATGCATCTTGATCTACAAGAAGGTGCCTTGATACCATATATAGGAAGTGCCTTGATCTTGATTTCATGCATCAAGTATGCCTTGATTGTTAGTAAGGGAAAGGTAAGATAAATGATTTGATAAATAAAATATGCATTAACATTAGCTTAGAAAGGTCTAAGCATTATATAGTTTACAAACAAACTATATTAGCACAAATAACGCTAACATAACGCGTCAGGAGAGTAGTGTGCTAATAGCTAACCTAGGTAGAGAAGTATGAACTAACTACTAATCTAAAATATCTAACCTAGGATATTTTATATACTAACCTAGGTTTACCAGTAGATATTTAGCATAGTAAATATCTCTATGGTAAGTAGTAAAAAGTAAATGTAATAATCTACCTATGTAGTATAATGCAATATACTACCTATTTTACCTAGTGGAGTAAAGGGTAAATATCCCAAAGAATGGAATATTACTCTAACATCCCCCCTTATTACATTATTTGGGTAATGTATATAACTGTCCCAATACAGTAAAAAAAATGTCGATCTGCTGGTTCTTGCTCTGTCACAATGCTCTGGCTGCTCCTAAGCAAAAAATGGGTCATTCCTCACTTTGTCTTCACACCAATGAATGTCCTTATAGTAATCACATCATCCAACCGAATTGCATGGGTAACCAGCCGTTGCAATCGCTAGGTGTAGTAGAGTAGATCACTTCATACGAGATTCATTCATTTTACAATATGAGTTTGCAAAATATTAGGTTGCTAAGGTGTCGGTCACAGCCAAAAATGCACCCTTATAAGTTCCCCCCTTCTCGTTGCAAAACATGTATTTAATTTCTGAAAGAAGCATGACTAAGGTGTCGGACGATGCCAAAAATGCACCCTTATAAGTCTTCTTCTCTTTTTACAAAAATTTGTGAAGAAAAGAAATGTATATCCCCCCTTAATTGCAAAAGATGTGCAACTTAAGAAGCTTTGTGAAGGATTTTACAAATATTGCCTCCTAGGCAATTTTACACCAGAAAATTCCCTCCTTTTGTTACAAGAACTTCAAACAATGAGAGTTTGCTATTTATGAAGCCTAAAAGAGGTACAAACACCCCTTTATTACAAGTACTTCAAACAAAAACTTATGCTATTTATGAAGCCTAAAAAAGAGAGAGAGGAAATGGTGCTTTGCTTAAGGTGACAAAATGTGTTTTCCCTCTACAATACTGTCTTAGCAATGAGCACTCTGTTTGCTCTCTTTGAACCAGAATCAGAATCCGAATGAGACACTTCACTAGAAAGATGGCTTCTGTGATGTGCCTTTGCCATTTTAGTTTTGCTTGTTTTGAAACCAACACTGAATGGTGTCATGGTTGTCATTTTTACAATTTGTGCAAAACTATGCTTTCTAGGCAATTTTATCAAAAAGTTCACCAAATCATCCTTCCTTATTGTAAGAACTTCAAGCATGATTGCTATTATGAAGTCTAAAAGAAAAGGTATAATTTTTATGACTTCTACTTTTATGATTGCCTTTACAAGTTTTATTTCCCTCTTGTCAAAAATCTGTGTTTTGAAGGAAGAAAGGAATTATCCCCCCTTAGTGCAAAGGATTGCAACTTTTTAAGGTTCCTTATTTTCAAAAACTTGTTCTTTCTTTTTGATTACCCTAAAAGAGTACCAAAAGATAATTCACTCAAACAGATATTTAATGGCACCTTCCTTAACACCCTTCAAGAAGGATGAAAAGTTTGAGGAAATTAAGCCAAACAAATAAGAGTGAATTAGGGGTTTTGTTGATTTAGGAGAGAATATCAAGTGAATTTTGGCTTTAAATCTGTGTAAGGATTTACACAAATTTGTGAAATTTTGGGGTTTAGTGTGTTCTTGATTATATGACTTATAATTGCAAAAAAAATAATGCAATAATCAAACAAGAATGCCCACAAAATTCTTATCACCTAGGTGTCGGATGCAACCGAAAATGCACCTAATTTGCCAATGAAGGTGTCGAGTAAAATCGAAAATGCACCTTTTTAATTTTTGCAACAAAATATTAATGTGTGTTGTGCAAAAAAATTGATATTTTTATGTCTCCTACTTTGTTTTACAATTTTGCAAAAGAAGTACAATGTTGTCTTCCCCCTTTTATTTTGCAAAATTAACAATATGAGCACTCCTTTCAAGACAAGTCGACACACGACCCGCGTTTGAAAGGCTTCCAGACCAGTCGACAAACGACTTGGTTTTGATGGACCCAAGGCTTCAAGTTCTTCTCAAGTTTGCAAAAAAAAATATGTGCAATTTTATGTCTTATATCCCCCTTTTGAGAAAACAAATGCACACTTTCAATTTTGATGTTTTGCAAATTTCTCCGTCTCCTTGTTTTCCAATTTGGCAAAAAAAATTCAAGTTTGATTCTTTATGGTTTGCTAAATGAACAAGTCTTTTGAGAAGAGTGTAAGGCTTTCTAATTTGCAATAAAAATTAGGTGCTCTTTTATGTCTTATATCCCCATATGGAGAAAACAAAAGCTCCTTCTTGATTTGTAAATTGCAAAAAAAATAGGTCCTTTAAAGTTGATTTTGAATTTGCAAATTAAAATAAAGTTGATTAAAATAATTTTAATTAATAATAAAAATAAAACAAATATTTTAATCAAATCAATGTAAATTTAAAAAAAAAATTGATTTAAATAAAACACTTATTTAATATTTAAATTATTAAAAAAATATAAAAAAAATTAATTAGAAAATGCAAAAAAAAATTGTTACCTGCCAAATAGGGAGCCACTTTGTTTTATAAGGCAAAAGAATGCCTTTGTAGGGTCGACGGGAGTCGAACTCGTGACTCCCCGCTGCCCAAGGCCTTAGCCCGACCCCCTTGGCCGGTCGGGCTACAGGGCCCGACGTGAAGGGAAGGGAATTAATTTCCCTTTCCCTTCTTTCCTCGCGCGAGCGGGGAAAAATGTGGGAATTATCCCACATCGCCCGTGCAGGGGATTTTGTGGGAAATAAAAGGGCTTTCAAGCCCTTAGCTTATTGACTACCTTCGGGCAGTCACCCTCGCCCACCTTTTGGTCCCCGCCATGGGTCACGGTTGTCAAGCTGCCACATGTCATGGCTAGGTCGAGTCGAGTGGCACATGGCAGTCTGCCATGTGTCACCCACATGTCAGGTTTGACTCAGGTCCAGTCAACGTCCATGTGTCCAATCCAGGTCAGCCCCTTGTCCTCATCAGCTATGTTAGATCTAGGGTCTAGGTGGCAGTGCCACATGCCTACGTTAGATTCATCAACGTCAGCTGTGTTAGATCTAGGGTCTAGGTGGCAGTATGAGTTTCTTAGTTTCCATGTCCAATGTGTCCACCACAGAGGGCACTCCTGCCCTTGTGTGGTATTTGATCGCCTCATAGAGGGCACTCTTGCCCTCATGTGTAGGGCAGCCTGGTTGTCATGTGGCCTCCCACGGAGGGCGCTTTTGCCCTCACGTGGAGGTTGGTCACCACATGGAGGGCGCTCCTACCCTCTCATGTAGGTCGACTGCCAGTGGCCACGTCTAGTCACTAGGGACTTAACTCCAATCGTCGGATGGGCGAGCAAGCATGAATGTCCACGACAGTGTTCGGAGGACTACCTATCCTCTCGTGGCCGCTCGGTGATGTGGGGTCTACCCCACGCAGGTCTATGGGCCTGTGGGCCCTCTCTCGTGGCCACTCGATGACGTGGGCTCTGCCCCACATAGGTCTATGGGCCTATGGGCCCTGTTCGCCTTCCTGCTCGGTGTCTGTGGGCCCAAGTTAGGTGAGGCAAAAAAAATCATCACCAACCTTAGGAAATGATTAAATAATGAAGTGCATAATAAATCAAACCAAACCCTGCACGTCGCCTTCTCCAGTGGAACGAGATCTGCTCTCGTCTTCTCCACTTGGAACGAGCACCTCCTCCCTGGCTCTGATGCCAATGTTAGTAAGGGAAAGGTAAGATAAATGATTTGATGAATAAAATATGCATTAACATTAGCTTAGAAAGGTCTAAGCATTATATAGTTTACAAACAAACTATATTAGCACAAATAACGCTAACATAACACGTCCCGAGAGTAGTGTGCTAACACCTAACCTAGGTAGAGAAGTATGAACTAACTACTAATCTAAAATATCTAACCTAGGATATTTTATATACTAACCTAGGTTTACCAAGTAGATATTTAGCACAGTAAATATCTCTATGGTAAGTAGTAAAAAGTAAATGTAATAATCTACCTATGTAGTATAGTGCAATATACTACCTATTTTACCTAGTGGAGTAAAGGGTAAATATCCCAAAGAATGGAATATTACTCTAACATTGATCTTCAAGTAGGCACCTTGATGTCATGCATCAAGGGTACCTTGATCTTCAAGTAGGCACCTTGATGTCATGCATCAAGGGTACCTTGATATTCAAGTAGGCACCTTGATGTCATGCATCAAGGGTGCCTTGATCTTCAAGTAGGTGCCTTAATTTCATACATCAAGGGAACCTTGATCTTCAAGTAGGTGGCTTGATGCTATACATCAAGGGCACCTTGATGTACAAGAAGGCACCTTGATATTAAGTACCTTAACATTGCGAATGAAGTAGACCCTATTGACCAAGGTGGAATTTTGAATCCACATCACACATACCATATTTGGAGAACTACTAAATGCATGAGTTGTCTCAATTGCATTGGAGAAAATGCATAACCACTTGATGAAGTAGAACACGAGCTACAAAGGAGTTGGACCAAAAAATCTACTATCCCTAGAAAAGGATAAAAGTTGTTGACTATTTTTATCACACATCTGTTACTATAACTAAACTATCTCAGTTTAGGTTGTAGCAGGATTTTTCATCGCAACAACATTGTAACGAAAGTTCTATGTGTTTTATAAACACACAGACTTCTCTGAAAAGAATATAGTGGTGTATGTAGAAATTTATTAGTTTTTTTGTACTACAATTTTATTAATAAAAAGCTTGCTCGAGAGTTCTCCATTCACGTTAAATATCTGTAAATTAGCAGAGTGAAAGCTACTAGAGCTTGGGCCCACTTCAAGCTAGTATTCCTCCCATTCTTTCTATTGCTTTCTAGATTAGATCATTTATTTTCAGTGTGTTGTATTTTTATTTCTATGAGTTTTTATTGATTTCCTTTATTTTTGTCAAGCATAGTATGGTGTGATTTATTTTTTCATAATTTTATTTATACAAAATTTAATTGGTGTGGATGAATTAATGATATTTCACAAAGACTCCCCTAATGATATGCGTAGTGGACTTATCTCAAATGGTGTTGTAGTTAGTCTTGAACATGGTACTTGAAAATATTACGAGTTTCCTGGTTGGATAATTTAAATGAAAGGGATGTGACAAAAATAGGACCATATTTAACCAATGTTTTTACCCCAACATTTTGGCATCATTGTCAAGGAAGTTCCAATAATATATTTTATTACAATACCTTAAACATTCCACAAAACTTTGCATGAGTCCATTGAGAAAAAGAGGACACGATGGTCATTTCGTAAAGAAGAGTCCACAAGAAAATCCTGAGCCAGTTGAGAATTTTGAACCTGAGTTAGAATCTCCTCAATCACCACTAGCAGTGTGCACTGAAGTAAACACCTTATCTTTGCACAAAGCTCTTCCTCATCCTATTGGCCAGGAAAACAGTTGATTATACAAAATCCTCTATTTGAAAGAACAAAGAGGATTTACTGTGGAAAGTCGTATAGGATAAAACCATAACAATAGTTGACTTGTAGGCTCTTTTACAAAAAGTTCAAAATGACCAAAAGACTATAGAAAATACGTTAGAGATCACATATCCTAAAAAAATAGCTGAAGCAAAAGAGGCTTCAACTGGTTTTAGATTCTCGATAAAAGAATGTGGGGGAGACACAAAAATGAAAAACATATCCCCTACCCACCTTCCTACCTTTAGGGGATAACCAATAGAAGATCCTGATCTATTTTTATTTAAGTTCAATGTCTTATGTAGGTATGTAGATTAAAAATTAGACATCTAGAAGTTGAAGCTCTTCCCTTCAATATTGGATAACTCAACCCTACATTGGTTCATCAAATTGAGGAATAAATAGATCACTTCCTAGGAGGAGATGAAAAATATCTTCCTATAGTACTACTAAGATTTTTATAGATCACACGATTCTAGGGAGGAGGTTCTGAGCATAACTTAGAGAGAGGACGAATCCTTAGAGGAATACTAAGAAATATTTAATTTTAATATACAAATATCACCCCATACGAAGCTAGGCAACAAGTCCCTTAGGAGTATATTTTTGAGGGGACTTAAAAACGAGTCTCTCAAAGCACTCAACATGATCTCTAGAGGGGATGTATACCAAAACCCAATGGCAGACATCCAACAACTGTGTCGAAATTACTCATGAAGAAGAGGTAAACCAGCCTCCAGGACCATGAAGGCAATCACTTCAGTCATGAAGATGAAGATAGGTAATATGCTGGAGGATTTGAAAAGTGAGATGCTTTCCTCTCTAGCATTGCAGATGGACACACTCCGACTGGAGAAAAATAAATAAGAAAATGATGTTCCATTACCCTACTTCTATCCAAAATGTAGAGGAAAACATGCAAGGAATGCATACCCAAAAAATAAAGTCAGCGTGTGTGCTATTTGCTAGAAAATTCATAAGACCCAACTATGCCCATAGCTACCAAATATTAAGGAAGATGTTGAAGTTACTGAAGCTTATTTCATGGGTAACTGAAGGAACTGATAGCAACCCCCTATGGGGAATATGCTAGTTGGCATGTCACCCTATGTAGTAAGACCTTACATATCACAAGGGTAGGACCAACCACCCAATATGGGATGGTGGGGACCACCACCTTAAATTAACACTCCTCCAGGAGCCTCATTTTCCAACCAGCACCCTTGGATGCTATACCAACAATCTGGGTAGCAATGAAGAAATCATAGATTGTGGAAATCAGCTCCATAGAATAAAATACAAGCTCCACCGTAGAAAATATTGTTGGATCTCCCTGTAGTGAGGCTTGTACAACTTCCAACACAACCAATGATCAACCCAAATAACAAGGCAAATAAGCCTGCATACCAACTGGAAGGAGAGATGTTTCCAATGTACAATATTAGGAGTTGTAATCCAATTCATATTAGATTAGGTAGATAGTTAGGAGTAGAGGTTTCTATCCTGATAGAATAGGAGGAGAACATAGAAGAATCACCTCTAGTAGAAGAGGTTGAAGAAGAACTAGTTACTGAGAAAATAGAAGCTCATTTTTCCAAGAGGTTACAAGAGCAGAAGAAGCCTTAACCTGAGTTTTTCATCCTTTTAATCTTGAGGAATTTAATGGTTACCATCCTATTATTTTAAGCTATTAGATACATTTCTATTTACACCAAGGTGATTAAATATTTGTGTATGAGGAAGCTAGGATGCAGGACAACCCAAACCATTAACATAGAGGGAAAGTTGACTGATTTAATTCTAGGAAATACATGCCACCCCAAATATACAGATCCAAGTAGTTTGGTTTTGATTGTAAAAATAGGTGGCCACTTGTTGGCCAATAATATGGTTTATTTGGGTGTAGCAATCAATATCATATTGAAAGAAACTATGCAGAAGCTAAGGCTCACATATTTGAATCTCACCAAGACTATGTTGTAGCTAGCCAATAGGTCAATTGTAGTACTAGAGGGAATGTTAGAAGATATAATTATGACGATGGATGCATGGGAATATCTGATGGATATCGTGGTCTTGCAGTCCAATTTAGGATTGAGTGGCTACCTAAAAATGAATGCAGAAGGACAACGTACTAGACATGATGCAAACAAAATAGATATAGTATAGATGCTAAGTCCTATGAATGCGATGGACAAATGCATGAAGGAAATGGTGTAGAAATGAGATGTAAGCAAAAAAATAGTGGGGCCTCTTTTATTAATGTTTCTTTTAATCTAGTTACAATACATCCCCCATATAGGGCTCAGAACATTTGATACAGTTCGTTACATCAATGGATGGTACGCTTCTAGTGTCTTTTGCATGCCCACATTCAAAATGGGCAGGCCAAAAGTTGTCACCGCTTTTGTCCGTGTATTCGTCATTCCTTGCTGCCCCTCTGGTGTTCCTGGAAGTGGGATCCTATGCTCAGAAAAATATCAAACAGTTAATAGCATATGCAGATATAGGAAAACATGCAATCCCCAAAGCCTCTGACTAGTTAATGTATAAAAGAATGAAACAATGGTCAAAAAATGTCATAATGAATTAAAAATTTGACAGAGGCATGGAGACATCATTAGGAACACATTACAAAAATAACATTTAGGAAATCATGCACATATTTCTAATCGCTCTGGGGTGGGACGCTGGGGACTGTCATAAAATGTGCGAAAGTGACATTGCAAATATCCTACCCTGAGGCATCCAAAACTCTTGCAAACTTGGGGTTAGACTAAAAGGGGCATTTTGAGATAACCTAGAAGGTTAGATTTGGTATATTCTACCTAGATTGTCCTGTATCCGAAGGTGCTCCCTGTAGGTTAGTAAACACATAAAATGATAAAAACAAGGTCAAATCATGTCAAAAAGCAATGAAACTTGGACAACAACATAAGTACATCAGATACAACATAATGTAAAAAGAACAATAAATAAATCATGCACATATTTCTAATCGATCCCGGGTGGGGCGATTAGGACTGCAGTAGTGCGAGGGGCGCCCGAGGGCAGGACGCCCACTGTTTGGGGCTTATTTTTGGCACCAATCCAAGTGGGATGGGTCCAAAACCTCCTAGGGGGTTGTTTCGATGAGTTTGGTGTGGGATTGTGGCCAATTACTTGGGTTTTGGATCTATATTATGTTCCTAATGTTCACCCAATAACCTCTCTTCCAAAAGATAAATTAGGGATGTAGGAAGCACAAAAAGGAATGGGGGTATAATTTGGCAGCACTCCGTTGCTCCAAATGATCCAACTCTATTCTTCTTTTTGGGTGAGGAGGCTCACCATTTTATAGACCTAAGGGTCTCCTTTGAATGTACATGTGAGGGTGCCACTTGGCTCACCATGCCCTTTTAGGGGAGAGAAGATTCCTCCATGATTTAGGGCCTCCATGATCAAGGCATGCTTGACTAAAGTCCCTCTCTGATTTGAAACCATTCCTCGCAATTGCATGCCTTGAAGGTGAAGTTGGGTGCCGGATCTAGGCTACCATTTTTCAAGGCTTGACTTTTTTCCAGTCAAACCTGCTAATTGTCCCACCTTGGATCGATTGCTGCTAATCATCCTGGGGTGGGGCGAATAGGATTCTAATCGTCACAGGGTGGGACGAATAGGGAGAAAAGTGCTTAAAATGTGCCAAATAGACCTTTGAACTTCCAAAACTAATTTTAGAGTGGTTAGGACCACTTTTCAACCTCTGAAGCCTACCCTAGGGGGTAGTATGCCAATTTGGTCAATGCTTGTAGTCACATAATCAGATTGGTGTTGTTTTTGTGTCTACAGATGCCCCTTTTTGGGATGCGTTGTGTGTGGTGCAGTGCTGAGCAAAAATAGATGACCAAAGCACTTAATTATTAGGGTTTCTTAGTAACCTAACCAAATTTTGATGCCCCAAGTATGGGAAGGGCATGTATTCTTGAATCCTTGCTTCTGACGAGCTAAGGAGCTTAACTCAAGTGTAATATTTTTTAGTGAGGTGTACTTGATCTTTGACATTGTTCAGTCATGAATAGACAAAGGGTGCAACCTTTTGTCCGAGGAATCTTGTCTTCATGCTTCCATACTTCCAAGTGTTTGTTCAGCTTGTGATTATTGCTTGTTTGCTGCCCCAAGTAGGAGTGTGATTGTCTTTGTCAATGATTCTTTGAATGCATGTCATTTCTTTGATTGGGTGTGTATTTGTTGATTGGTGACTAAGTGTGACTACCCCATCAAGCGATGAATCGATGAGGGAATGACCAAAATGAGAAAAACGATGAGTCACTTGACCCAAGATGATGTTTGTAAGGGTGCCTTCAGTTGTTTTCATTGAACGTGCATTGTAGTTTTCCAACAATCGGACCTATTTTTGGTGGGTTTTGACCCTTTTTTGGATGCCTATTGGGGTAGAAATTATAGAAAATCCTCCTTACCATGAAGAAGTTCAGCTATGCTAGCCTTCTTAGGGAGTAGGATAGTGAGTATTTGTGACCTCGACGATGGTTTTTCATGCCATGAATGTCAGGTGCAAAGGCACATTTGTTCGACAGGTTTATTGCTATTTTTGGTGCATTTTTTGGATGTAGTTTTTGTTGCTTTATTTCTTTCTCTGTAATTGTCCCAGGATGGGATGAATACCAATTTTGTAATCGTCCTAGGGTGGTAAAAGTGCTAACTAGAGTGCTCATCCTAGGGTGGAACGATTACAGGCCTAACAACCTATATAAGGACCAAAACTAGGTTTTGGGCTCATTTGCAACAATTTTTTCTTGGTGATTTGGAGCAGTGAGGAGTGTGAGTGTGCATAGCGGAGCGCTGCCAAAATTTCATAGACATCATGAGTGCGAGAAATAGATCTTCGAGTGGAGGAGTCGAGGCAAGACCGGTATGATGTTCCTTCTCCCTGCCTGTTATTCATTTTTGTTTTATATGAAGTTAAAAACTTACATATAAATGTTTGTTTGCGGTATTTTGTTTTTATCCGTATATCAAGTTGAAAACCTAATATATGATTTGTTTTTATTATTATTTTTTTTGTTTTGTGTTAATATTAAGGTTGAAACCCTAATATTTTTTGAAAAATAATTTGAAAAAACTTGTATTAAAACAAAGATTATTTACAAGTTGGGATGAGACTTTTCCCAGCCTTAGTAAGAGAGAACACATGTTTACAATAGTAAAATAAGATTTGCATTGGAGCCAAATCTCTTAAACCATATTTCTACAATGACTGTTCACTTGTTTACAACTATAAAAGAAGATCTACATTGAAACATAAATCTCCTAAACAGTATTTCTAGAATGGTTATCCAAATTAGCTAAGCACTAGATTTGCTCACCAACCTGCCTAATCATCTCATCCTCAATAGCCATGTCACTGTGCCACTGAACCCCTACCTCCTTCTCAGTACCCATCTTAGCCAAGAAGTCTGCCACTTTATTTAGATCTCTACTCACATAAATTGGAATCACATCATTTAATTCCCTCCATAATTCCTTAATTTGAGTGACAAGAATCCTCAACCTCCATGTTTTCAAAGCAAAGTTCCTCATGCAATCTAGAGTTCCAACCATTATTTGAGAATCTGATTCTAGGATTATCCTCCTATGACCTTGTTTTATTGCCCAAATAGAAGCATATTTGATAGCTAAGGCTTCTGCTTCATTTTTTGTGGCTCTTCCCAAGCCTTGCAGTTCGCAATAGAGCACTGTTCCAACATGATTCTGGCAAACCACTCCAATTCCAGCTCTACCAGGATTGCCTTTTGCAGCTCCATCAGTATTAATTTTAATCCAACCTTCTAGGGGTGGTTTCCAACTAGCTTTGTCCTATCCCTCTTGCACTTCAACTTCCTTCTCCATTGCCCCAATAACAACCTGAGTTTCCTCTTTAGCATAGACTGCCACAATTTTTGTGACTTTGCTCCAAATGACCTACCAAACTCCATCTAAAGAAGAAAAATTTTCTCTAAAAATTCTAGCATTTCTCTCTAACCACACTTGCCACCAAATAAAGTTTAATCCAAGCTCCCAACCAATACAAAGAGATTTAGATTTAAATCTACCCGTCTTCCATATTTCCCAAATATTAATCCGATTCAAATCACCATTAACTTGAATTTTATAATATAAAAACCATCTCTCCCAAATCTGGTGTGTGAATGGGCACTCAAACATCAAGTGATCAGTTGTTTCCTCACTCTTGTAGCATAAAACACATTGATATGGACCAGTGATTCCCCTACATCTGATATTATCAAAAGTAAGAATTCCATTATGCATGAATTTCCAGGCAAAAAATTTTACTTTCGACCAACCCTTGGACTGCCAAATATTTCTCCAATCCTCAACCTAATATGTATGATGAGGAGGCTCTAGAAGGATCTTATCATTTTCATCCTTCACTGTGTAGACACCAAGGCTCCCATATCACCAAGCTAATTCATCCTCCTCGTATCTACCTATGACAAAATATTTCTGCCAAGATTTTAGTCATGATGGGTGTCAAATCCGGAGGGATTGAAATTGGCCACTCATCCAACTTCTTAAATTGCTTAAAATTATAATCCCCCAGCTGACTAGTGTTGAAATAACTTTCAATTTGGACCCATCCCTTGGTTTCTATGGCTATTTTTATTGGTTGCAATTCAAGAAATTCAACAATGATAGGTGGGTATTGATCCCATGAATCTGTCCAAAATCATGCCTTCTCCCCTCTCCCCAATTTCTAAAATAATCTATCTTTTACTACCTGAGATCCTAACTTGAGAGCCTGCCACACTAAGGATCCATTACCATCCAAAGGGAAACGACCCACCTCATTTGGGTTTACATGTCCCAAATATTTACTAGTTAATATTCTACTGAATAAAGAAGTTGGTTGGGAAATCCACCTCCAGTAAAGCTTTCTAGCCAAAGCTTTATTATTTAAATTTGATCTTCTTAGTCCCAAACCTCCTTTTACCTTGGGCTGGCTTACTTTATCCCAACTTACTAAGGCCCATTTCCTCTCTCCTTTTACTCCTTCCCATAAAAATTTTCTAGCCATCTTGTCTAACTCTTTCCATATTGTATGTGGGGCAGCAAGGATAGAAAATTTATAAATTGGCATGGCCTGAATGTCTGACTGTAAAAAAGTTAATCTACCACCATAGTTTAACCATTTGTGAGACCAATGATTAATTATGTCCTTGATACAATCCAAAATATTCCTCCAGATATCTATTTTTAGTTTTTTAAAATGCAAAGGGACCCCCAAGTATACCACTAGGAGATAAGTCCTTGTGAATCCCAAGATCTCTAAAATTCTATCCTGAAGCCTTTGATCAAGATTGAAAAAGACCACTTTGGATTTTTTATCATTGATGACTTGGTTTGTAGCCCTAAGGTAGACATTAAGTGTATCTCTAATCATTCTTGCTTCCCTAAAGTTGGCCACTCCCACCAATCCTGTGTCATCCACAAACTGTAGGTGAGTCAAAACTTCCTCACCCACCTTGATACCTGTTAGCAAACCTTGTTGTCTTCTCCTCAATATGAGTCTACCCAATCCTTTAGCCAATATGAGAAAAAGATAGGGAGAGCAAGGATCTCCTTGACGAAGGCCTTGAGTAGCTCCAAATGGTTGCGAGGGAAGACCCTTGATTAACACTGAGTATGTTGGAGTAGAAACACAACTTATGACCCATTCTATCCAATCCTGAGAGAAACCAAAGGCTGCCATCATCTTTGACAAGAAGCTGCACTCCACCCTATCATAAGCCTTTGACATATCTAATTTTATGAACATTCCTCTATTACCGAGATGTTTGCATTGAATGGATTGCCTCCTGAGCTAGAACCACACCATCCAAGATCTGCCTACCCTCTACAAAACCCCCTTGCTCTGAGGAGATAATGTTATGTAGAAGAGGTTTTAGCCACTTCAGCCATTACCTTTGTGATTATTTTATATATGACATTGCATAAGGCAATAGGTCTATAATCTGAAATATGTACCCACTCCTCCCCTTTTGGAATTAAGGTAATGAAAGTATGATTTAATGCTTTAAGCATTCTTTTACTACCTTTGGACTCCTCTATAACAGCCATTATATCCTCCTTCAAGTTATCCTAAAAGGCCTGAAAAAACTCAATTGGAAAGCCATATGGACCTGGTGTTTTTTCGGTGCTCATTCCAAAGACTACATTCTTTAGTTCCTCTCTATCAATGGGTTTAAGTAGGGTATGATTTTATTCTTCAGAGATAACAGAGGGTATGACAACAATAACTTCTTTTTGAGCCTCTTCATCTTGCACCATACTTTCCTTAAATAGTTTAGAAAAATAATCCATTGAATAGAAATGCATACCTGGAATTGTATCAAAGGAGTGTCCGTTCTCATCTTGAAGAGCTTCCATGTTGTTCATATGTCTCCTAGCACAAGCAGTCCGATGGAAAAATTTGGTATTTTTATCACCTTCTAATAACCAAGTGGTTCTTGCTATCTGTTTCAGTAGGTCTCCTCTTGGTTGTCAATGTCTTCAACCGCTTTATGCAATGCATCATCATATTCTTTGAGCTGCTATGTAATTGTTCCTTCCCTAAAGTGTTTTTGAACCTCATCCCATTTGGCCACCAATGGAGCTCTTTGGACTTGGAAGTCTATCTTGTTAGCTCACCTCCATTGTTTTAGTTGATCTTTGATATAATGAAGTTGCTTGTGGAATCTAAACATTGTTGTCCCATATGTTGGGTGACCTTATTCCCACCATTGTGGAATTTTCTTTCAAATTTCCTCTTTTTGTAACCAAAAGTTTTCAAATTTAAATGGTTTGTGATGCTGCACTGTCTTGATCCCTCCTTCCAACAAAATGGAAAAGTGATCTAAAATTGGACCCTCCAAAATCTAAAATTTTATATTCCATTTTACAAATACCTCCTCTAAAACAAAAAAATGGTCTAACTTCACCTTCCTGCTATGTGGCTCCCTCCTCTTATTAGTCCAAGTATAGTTGGTTCCAGGGCATTTAATATCCACCAAGTGTAATGCCTGGACTTGGGCAATCATAAGTCAATCCCCTGGGTCCAAAATTGGGGTTCCCCCTTCCTGATCTCTAGAGGATAATTTAGCATTAAAATCCCCAGCAATAATATAGTATAAATCTTCCCTTGAGACTCTCATGTTATGCACAACTTTCAATTGATGCATCTGACCATCTAGGTTTTGAGCCCCATAAAAATTTGTGATTAAAACATGTCCAGTTGTGACATTATTTCTAAAATGTGATGTGAGAACACCCCTCCAAGCTATATGTTCTATTGCAGTCCATTCAAGAGAGTTCCAAAGAGTAACTATCCCCCCTGAGGCACCTTGGGCAACCACTTCCATATGACCAGCACCCCTCCAAATTTTGTTAACTTTTTTACACATAAGATCTAACGATATTTTTGTCTCCTGGATAAGCAAAAAATTTGTTTTACATTTTTCTAAGAGTCTTAGAACAGTAGATTGATGGGTTCTACTATTTAAACCCCTAACATTCCATGATTGTATAATCATTGGTTACCTTGAGAGCAGTAAAAATCTATTGGCCTCACCGATCCTCCAGTGATCAATTTGTCTCCTTGAACTGCTATCAATTCCTTATTTGATTTTCTACCCACTCCTTGAGAGTTGCTATTTTTTGATATCTTTTCCACATGAGTTATCCCTAAAGTTGGCTTTTTTTTATTATTTTCTGCTATGCCCATGTTGATATCCTTAATTATTGGTTGCTCTTGGTTATGCACTATCAATGCCCCTGCACTCTCTGATTACGGTAACTCATTGTACTCAATTACCTACTTTATGATGGGGGGAGATGAAAGAGGAGCTTGAACATGGATGTTATTATTTTCATTATTCCCATCCACTCCTTACATGAATTGTTCTTCTTGGTCCATTAGTTTCTTAAATATCTCATACCTATTGGAGGGCTTGAGTTGGGTTTGCTCTTTACCATATTTTTTCTTTTGCCTTCTCCTTCTTTTGGATTGTTCAAAACCATCTCCCTGTGCTTCTTTACCCTAAGAAATATTCGTTGGTTCTTTGTTGATTGTTGACTTACCCTCCTTAGGAAGATTTGACATTCCTAGAGGAGCCTCCATTTTTATGTTCATATTATTTGGGCAAGATCGGGCCAAATGCCCATATTTGTGGCAAACTCTGCATTTGAAGGGCAATGCCTCATAATCCAGTTGTTGAATCCAAGATAGTCTTGCAAGTTCAAGTTCCATATCTGCTGGTAGAGGCTGGCTAAGATCCATTTCCACACATAATCTTGCATAAACAACTATTTTTCCTTCTATTGTGTCTTTGGAAACACCCAAATGTCTTCCAAGGGAATTACCAATAATTTCCAATACCTGCTCACTCCAAAACTCCATTGGAAGTGCATACAAATGGATCCAAACCGGGATAGCAGTGGGTTCAATTCAAGGATCAAATCCCACTCTCCAGGGTTGAACAAATAATCCTGCCGGACCATGATTCCTCTTTTCTGATTTGAAAGCCCTATTTCTATCAAAAAGTGAAGAAAAAATAACAATAAAATATCCATTGCTAATAAACCATAAAGAATACTCACCAAGAGGCTCCCAATTTTTTCGGACCCAAGAATGCAAAAAATTCAAGGTAGGGCGAATACCCATGAATTTATAGATCAAATCATGATTGGCTCTATATAAAACTGTTTCTTCAACCATCCTTTGCTCAATGACAATCTTTGGCCTTGATTCTGACTATGGCAAGCATCCATTAACTCATTAAGATGTTGATCTATTTCCAGTAGCCGTAAAGAACATTTTTAATGCAGTTTTTTGTGCTTCTTCAGTCTTTGATAGAGATTTATCCTTTAACAAATCTGCAAAAGAACTATGTCTCTCTAGAAGAGGATCCGGAGGTGTCCCCATTGGACCCTCCTAGGACAACAATCTTGTCTTCAAATCCACAATAACCAGAAATCTCTTCGGCTACCCAACTGATGCCCTCTTTTTTGTTATTCGAAACCCTAATATTAATTTTTATATTGTTTTTTTTTATTTTGTTCCCATTAAGGTTAAAACCTTATTACAATTGTTTGTTTTATTTTGTTGAATATTTGTAGATTAAGGTCAAAACCCTAATACACAACTGTTATCTGTACTTTGTTTGTGATTGTGTTTAGGTTTAAAACCCAACATGTTGTCATTTTATTTTGTAGTTTTTGTTCATTTTAAGGTCGAAACCTAGGGTTCGAGGTGTAGACCAATTGGTTCATCCAAACCCCACAAGGGGGGCGGACGTCCAAGGTTCAAATCTCGGGCATCGTCGGACTGAATGCTTGTCCCTTTCCTGGTGCTTTCGATGGCGTAAAAGGTTTAAAATGATTGTGGCATGGTGGTTATAGGGGCGGATTGCACGAAGATATGTGTGGCGGCTTCTAGGGCAGAAAACGCAGAATACTATGGCAGCTTCTGGGGAAGACAATGCATAATACTGTGGTGGCCATAAAAAGCTAGAAAGCCTACCCGAATTCGTGGCGGCTACCGATTCCACCATGTAAATTCAAAAAAAAAAAAAAGGGGCGAAACTCTAGTATGATTTTTTTTTGTTTTTTTTTTTTTGTTCACATTAAGGTTGAAACCTTAGTATGATTTTTTGTTTTATTTTGTTGACTGTTCGTAGATTAAGGTCAAAACCCTAATACGCAACTATTATCTGTACTTTGTTTGTGATTGTGTTTAGGTTTAAAACCCAACACATTGTCATTTTATTTTGTAGTTTTTGTTCATGTTAAGGTCGAAACCCTAGTATGATTTTTTTGTTTTGTTTTGTTTTGTTTTTTGTTCACATTAAGGTTGAAACCTTAGTATGATTTTTTTTTGTTTTGTTTTGTTTTTTGTTCACATTAAGGTTGAAACCTTAGTATGATTTTTTTGTTTTATTTTGTTTTTTGTTCACCTTAAGGTTGAAACCTTAGTATGATTTTTGTTTTGTTTTGTTTTGTTTTTGTTTTTGTACAATTATTTTTATGTCTGATGTCGTTGTTGTACAGTTTGTTGTTAATGTTTTTGTACTTTTACTGTACTTTGTTTTTTTGTACTTTGTATGTTGTACTTTTTTGTACAATTATTTTTCTGTACTTTGTTGTTCTTCTGTACAATTTTATTGTAATGTTTTTGTTTATATTAAGTATGTACTTAATATATTTTGCTTTTTATTGTTTTTTAGGTTGTGAAGAGTCGGTACCGCCAACCGACTATTTTCTCTGATGCCCGGGATGCCTTGACAGTTGGGGATTGGGAGTGGCTTGATGCCCTTGGGCTCAAGCACGTGATGCATCTGGAGCCTGTGGTGGGGGATCGGGCATATTTGACTGCCCTGATCAATCTGTGGGATCCCCGCACCAACACTTTTCATCTCCCAATAGGGGAGATGACTGTGACTCTGGAGGATGTGTATCGGATTCTGTAGATTTTGATAGATGGACTGCCTATCCGGATGACCCACCGGGACCAGCGAACAATAGTACTGACATGGTGTTTTGGTTGGGTGGGGGAGAGGGGGGTGGAGAGGGCTATGGAGAGGGCAGAGGCTGATTGCTATATAGGCGGTATTCTGGTGTGGTGGTGGTTGGAGAAGGGCATATTAGGGGTGAGGCATGCTTTGCTCATGGCCCTCATTTCTAATATGCTGCTTCCTGACTCCTCAGGTGCGAGGTTCCCTTGGAACCTGCTTGAGTTGGTTTTCACATTGGTGGAGTGTCCTACATCAGCTCCACTTATTATGAGATGGGGTCAGACATTGTTGGAACAGTTGTACGAGGTTCGTTGTCTAAAGTGAAAGGGGATCGGGTGCAGCTATCTCTTGCAGTGTTGGGGGTGGCAGCACATAGTTGTGGAGCGGCCACAGGGTTTGCCTTGGACCACTCGAGGTGAGATGGTGGATCGAGAGATTGGATATGCCAATTTATGGCGGCGGTCAGAGGAGCATGGACAGAGTCGATGGCGAGCAGGTGACGTAGGGCACTATACTGATGCCTTCTCTCATCTAATGCTAGGGTAGGTGTTCTAGCGGCCGTATCAGGACTGTCTAGCCTAGCCTGAGGCTGGAGAGTGGCTCCGATGTGTGTGTAGGGGTAGATGGTTGATTGGGCGGCATGGGATAGAGCAGGAGTACTTTCCATATGTCTGGGTGACGCGGTAGTTTGGGGTGCACCAGGGATTGCCTGGTGATCCCTTGATCTATCGGCATCATGGTGATGAGAGGACCCTAGTCTAGCCTATCATTGAGCCGTTGGGTGAGGGGTCTGATGCAGTTATTGATGTACCCAATGTGGACGATGTCGGGGTAACTGTAGAGTATGATCGATGGTGGACTATGCGGTGATGGTGGGGTGAGGGGCCTCTAGGAGGCATGGATACGGTAGCAACAGGAGGTGGGGATGCAGAGGCATCGGGGGAGGGTTGGGGGGCTCCACTTGATGATGTTGACATGGTGGAGGTTGATGACTTCACTGGCGATGGAGATGATTTGGGGGTTCCGGAGCAGTCGGATGTACAGGATGTCCCGGAGTAGTGGGTGCCGGAGTAGCAGGCCATCCCGGAGGTGCCCATGCCTCAGGCTATCTCAGGGGATGTGGAGGCTGGGCTTCATGCTGAGATAGCATGATTGGAGGGTCTCTTACGGAGATGGGATGAGGAGCATAGAGATGCTTTTGTGGAGGAGAGGGATCTCCTACGGGCTCAGTTGGCACAACGGGATAGTGCATTGGCTGTGTATCATCGACGAGATCTAGAGTGGGGTCGGTATCGGGTAGAGTTAGAGATAGAGGTTGTCCACCTTGATGGACAGTTGCCTATGCTCGATGGAGGTGGTTCATCATGTCGTACGAGAGGCAGTGAGACTGAGCAGTCTGCATCCTCTCATCGCAGGTGGCTGGATGAGGGTAGCGTTGGTGGGCAGGGTGCATGGGCTGGCAGCAGCCACCCTGAGAGGTCCCATAGGACCCATACTACTGGGGGTAGTTCTAGTTGCACCGATCCTACATGATCATGGTGGCCGACTCCCTAGGCTTTGGGGATTTTGAGTTTTTGGTTTTTTTGTGAGGTCAGAGGACCTTCTTATTGTAGCCTGAGGGCATTTTGACTTGATATATATACATGACTCATTTTTGGTTTGATGATATGCTTGTCATGGTTTATTGTTCTTTATGCACGTTTATTTATGTTGATGTATGCATATGCTATTATGACTGTGGATGATGTTAGCTATATGATATAGATGTATGCATATGGAATGGATGGAATGATTTGTTGGTATACATGCGATGGCACCATAGACTGTACAGGATTTACTGGCTTTCTGTACTATGTGATTGCTTTATGGAATAACTTTGCATTTGTAATTTTTGTTTTGTATTTTTTGATGGTGATGTAAGTAATGAAATGTACAACAATTGTTTTAGAATGTAGTTAAGGTTTTTCTGAGACTCAGATGCTTTAACTAAATAGTCAAGACTGTACATTATCTTACAAGACTTTCGAACAAGGTACGAATTTAGACTTGAGTTTGACCAAGTTATTTCACATCCCTATGTGTGCGATTGAGTTCGTTGATGTGGTATTCATAAGGATACCGCCAGTGCCAGGTAGGCTGTCCACCAAACCTGTACTGAGGATCACCTAATTAGCTCCACTAACTCCTTTGTTGCATTTAGTAAGATTAATCTATGGTGCAATCTAGGATACCATAAGCTAGCTCATCCACATGCAAACATTGATCTGTACATATGCCCAATAGCTAATGTGACAGATATATCATCATGCGGGAGGTTTGCCACCAGTGCCAGTAGGCTATCCACCAAACTAGGACTGAGGATCACCTCATGACCTTTCGAATGCTGAGAGTTCCAGGGATTCAAGTTCGACTCCCTTCTTTTCTTCAATTTTATTGGGATACTTGCTCTTATATATAGTGATAAAAATCACTATTTATTTTTCTTTTGTTTTTGAGCAAGGGATTTGAATTTTGAGTGATGGGGATCACTATTTCTTATGCTTTTTGATGTGTGCACTTTGAGGGTTTTGATGTCAAACTTTGGAGTTTGTACTTTGACTTTTGCAATTTTTTGATGTTTGCAACTTTTTGAGAATTTGGGATTTCTGATAGTGGTAAAAACCACTGTTTATTTTGGGGAATTGGGTAGGGAAGATGCTTGTCCTTTTGCCAACTCTCAGCATTCTTGGGGTCATTCGCATAGGGGGATGAGCAAGATAACCATTTCGC
This sequence comes from Wollemia nobilis, assembly GCA_028583015.1. NCBI lineage: Eukaryota > Viridiplantae > Streptophyta > Pinopsida > Araucariales > Araucariaceae > Wollemia > Wollemia nobilis. Next base: position 6,533,806 of record JAQPPZ010000690.1, on the reverse strand, counting down.
TGTATGGTATCCTGGACCACTTTGCAGGTTTCATCTTTCGTTCACACAACTTGGGAATTTTTATGTGTTTTAAGCTTGTGTTGGGATGCTATGTAACAAGGCGTGATCCAAGTAAAACTCTACCTTGTAAAAATCGGTCTGACTTTGTACAACATTTGACTAGAAATCTAAAGACAACTGAATGACGAAAACCCTAAAGACATTAAAAGACAACTGACTATGATATGGCAAAAATGCGAATGGCGTTATTCTTGTTGGATCATTTACAAAGTGGATAAATGTGGAAAATGATGGGATTGTCGAGTAATTACAGTCTATGGTGCTTTTGACATGTATGACCAACAAATATGCAATGTATGTATGCGATGCCTAATGCAGTTCTTTTTGTGTTTTGATTTTTAAGATTATGCATGAAAGTGAGATGCAATTTTTTGTTATTTTTGATTATCTGTTGTTTTTTGAATATTTATTTTTGACCAAGCGATTGTGGGAACCCTTGGAGATTTTGGCTTGACCAAAGGGATTATGGATACCTTTGGGGATTTTTAGGTGACCAAGCGGTGGTGAGAACCCTTGGAGATTTTGGTTTGACCAAAGGGATTATGGATACCTTTGGGGCATTTTGGGTGACCAAGCGATTGTGGGAACCCTTGGAGCTTTTGGTTTGACCAAAGGGATTATGGATACCTTTGGGGCATTTTGGTTGACCAAGTGATTGTGGGAACCCTTGGAGCTTTTGGTTTGACCAAAGGGATTATGGATACCTTTGGGGCATTTTGGGTGACCAAGTGATTGTGGGAACCCTTGGAGCTTTTGGTTTGACCAAAGGGATTATGGATACCTTTGGGGCATTTTGGGTGACCAAGCGATTGTGGGAATCCTTGGAGCTTTTGGTTTGACCAAAGGGATTATTGATACCTTTGGGGCATTTTGGGTGACCAAGCGATTGTGGGAATCCTTGGAGCTTTTGGTTTGACCAAAGGGATTATGGATACCTTTGGGGCATTTTGGGGTGACAAGCGATTGTGGGAATCCTTGGAGCTTTTGGTTTGACCAAAGGGATTATGGATACCTTTGGGGTGTTTTAGGTTGACCAAGTGATTGTGGGAATCCTTGGAGCTTTTGGGGTGGGTTATGGCTCTCTAAATGTTGAATGGCCTCAAATGACTGATGTTCAAGGGTTCTAGTTCCTTGATTCCTTCAAGAGAGGCGAGCTGGTATGTTCTAGGTCCTATTTTACTATCGATTACATAAGGACCTAACCAATTTGCCATGAACTTGTCCCTTAAATGGGGCGGCAAGTTAGAATTTTGTTGGTTCTCTTTTAAGACCAGGTCACCAACCTGAAAGTCCCTCAGGTGAACTTTCATGTTGTATGCTTTCTTAAGTCGCTCTTGATAGATACGTAAATGCTCGAGAGCATTGACGCGTCGTTCATCGAGTAACGTAAGCTGGTCTAACCGGCCTACCGTGCAGTGTCATCATCGATGAACTCTTGCATTGATATGCGTAGGGAGGGTATTTCCAACTTGAGAGGCATGACTACCTCGGAGCCATACACTAGCAAAAATGGAGTTGCCCTAGTGGGCGTCCGAATGCTAGTGCGATAAGCCCATAGGGCAAGTGGTATTTGGATGTGCCAATCCTTATGATTATCTATGACCATATTTTTAAGGATGGCAACTAGCATTTTGTTTGACGCCTCTGCTTGCCCATTTGCCTACGGATAATAAGGTGTCAAAAAACTATGCTAAATTTTGTACTTTGTTGTCAAAGCACGCACATCTTTGTTCTTAAATGACGTCCCATTATCCGAGATGATCTTGGATGGAATACCAAAATGACATATGATGTTATGTAAAATAAACTCCACAATGTGGGGCCCAATCGTAGAGGTAAGCGAAATTGCTTCCACCCACTTAGTGAAGTACTCTGTGGCCGTTATGATAAATGTGTGATGACCTGACGATGCAGGGGAGATCTTTCTGATGAGATCTAAGCCCCACTATGAAAATGGCCAAGCCGATTGGATCGGCTGCAAGGCCTGAGAAGGTACGTGTGTCAAGTTAGCATGGTGTTGACACTTCATGCACTTCCGCACATATGCGCAACAATCTCACTCTAAAGATGGCCAATAATAGCCCATGCAAAGAATGCACTTTGCGATGGCCATACCACTGAAGTGGCCACCGCATGTACCATCATGCGCTTGGGTGATCACCCAAGTGGACTCCTTTGGTCCAAGCAATGGAGGAGGATTCCTTCGTAGCTTCGATGGTATAAAATGTCTCCTAGCAAGACATGTTTTGCCACTTTCTATTTGAATGATATTTTCGCGGCGTGCGACAATCCAAGTGGGAGGCTACCTAACTTGAGATAGTCTCTTATGGGTGTGTACCAATCCTACTGATCAGAAACCTCGATGGTATGAATGGTCGATCCCTCTTGAAGTTCATCCCTAGCAAAATTTGAGCGGGAAAGAACTTGTAGAAATAGCATTGTGTTGCTATTAAGAGGGGTTGGAGAGAACAAAGACCCCTAGTTGGCATGATTCAGACTATCATGGATTCGAGAGAACCTATCCTGAGATGGTTCAATCTGGATCGGTGGATTCTTGGCGTTATGTCAGAGCTTGCACGCTCCATCATGGATTGCGATAACATTTTGACTTGAATGGTTGTCATCTCACCAGAAGGGTCTTGCGGGATTAGTGACCCCAAGGAGGCCATAGTGTCCACAAAATGATTCGATGATCGAGGGAGTGCCTCGATGTCGTACCATTCAAGATTTTCCAAGAATTTATCCACAAGGGCTTTGTAGGCCTATAGAACTGGGCATTTGCATTGGAATACCCCTTTCACTTGGTTGACAATTAACAATGAATCACCAAAGATATTCAAGCATTTGATGTTCATGGTGATGGTTGTCTGAAGACCTATGAGCAAGGCTTCGTATTCAACATTGTTATTGGTGCATGGGAAATCAAGTTTAAATGATAAAGGCATTGGAGCCCCTTGCGGTGTGAAAAACATGATTCCCATGCCACCCCCTTGCTCACATTTAGAACCATCAAAAAATAAGGTTATGTCGGCCTGTGACTCAGGCTCATCAGAATCTGGCGATTCTGAGACATGGAAGACCCCATCATCGGGTAGCTCTATGGTCAGAGGTTGATCATCTTCGAGAGGAGCCTCTGCTAGTTGATCGATGATGACTTGACCTTTGATGGACTTTTGTCCAATGAATTCGATGTCAAACTCCGTCAACAACATGATCCATTTCATCGTGCGACTACTGTGATAAGTATGACTCATCATGTACCACAATGGATTCTCCTTAGACACAACATACGTCGTATTGCTCAACATGTAATGGCATAGCTTTTTGGTGGCAAATACCACCGCCAAGCATAGCTTCTCAACGTATGCATAGTTAAGTTCATAACTGACTAGGGTGCGGCTAAGATAATAATTAGCCTGTTCTTTATGTAATTCATTTTTTTGGGCTAGCATGGCACCCAGTGCCACCTCAGTAGCTGAGATGTATAAATAGAATGACACTCCTGGTCTAGGTGGTGCCAATACTGGTGGTGAAGCCAAGTATTGTTTGATGTCATCGAAGGTCGATCGGCACTCGTCATCCCAATGAAATGCTACCCCCTTGTGTAATAATTTATTCATGGGTCGGCACTTGTCGGATAACTGCGCTATGAAGCGCTTGATCGATGCGACCTTACCCTCGCAAGCTTCTGAGCTGCCTGATGGTGGTTGGGGGAAGCATTTCAAGGATTGCCTTGACTTTATTTGGATCTACCTCGATGCCTCATTTTGAGACTATGAAACCCAAGAGTTTTCTAGATGTGATGCCAAATACGCACTTCTTGGGGTTTAGCCTAACCTTGTGTTCGATGAGGTGATCAAGGATCTTGCGTAAGTCATCGAGATGATTTTGGCACAAAAGAGATTTGGCCAACAAATCATCCATATAATCTTCCAAAGTTTTATGCATGTGATCATGGAAGATGTATGTCATAGCGCGTTGGTAGGTGGCGCCAACATTTTTAAGGCCAAAGGGCATGACCTTATAACAAAATGTCCCCCAAGGCATCATGAACGCCATTTTTAGTTGATCATCGAGATTGATACGAATCTGGTTGTATCCCGAGAAACCATCCATGAGGGAAAGCATTTCATGGCCTATTGTAGCATCTACCAATGCATCGATGCTAGGCAAGGGGAAATCATCCTTGGGACTCGCTTTGTTTAAATCTCAAAAATCGGTGCATATGCGAATCCTCCCGTCAGGATTTTTGATGGGTACCATGTTGGACAACCATGGTGGGTAATCTACGTAGATGACAAACTATGCATCCAACAACTTTTGTAGCTCATATTTGACCATTAAGGCCACTGTTGGGTGCATCTTACGTAGCTTTTGCTTGATTGGCTTGACTGTCGGATCAAGTGTTAGATTATGCATGACTAGCTATGGGTCTAGCCCCGACATGTCTTTGTAGGACCATGCAAAAACCTCCTTCTTCTCTTTGAGAAGGGCAATGTAATCGGCTTGCTCTTCGGGGGATAAACTTACCCCAACTTGATGATTTATGGATTCATTGGATCAGAACCGATGTCTACGTCAATCATTTCTTCGATCGACATGTGGGATCCATCCTCCAACCGGTGTGGAGTTGGGATCGGTGGATATCATTCGCTGAATTTAGATCTACGTTGGGAACGTCTGGTTCCTCTTCAACATGGAAGATATCCTGAGTCTATCCTGGGGTGAAATGGAACATCTCACCGCAAGGCCAGTACTCTGATGGGGATGGTGGTGAGTCAGCATGATCCCAGTCTATGGCATCTAGGTCTAGATACAATGGTCATGTTGGATCGGCTAGATTGTGGATGGGGGTGGTTAAATCAATGGAGATCATGTTGATGGACTGAATTTGGTCTCCATTACCGCGTGGGTGTTGATTCAGACATTCTTGGTGATCCTTGTGCCTCAGATCTGGCTCTGTGGGTATTGGCACAAAAGGATCGGCCCTATGTGTGGATAGAAGGATAGGGTCTACCCTTGGCATTGATGGCCCTATAGGGTCTCTAGGTGGGAGGTGCTCTCTGTATGCCTAAAGTGGTGGATGAAGCACTTGGTTTAACTGTACTTGGTTTAAATGCCACCTATGCCTTGGTCCCATATTTAGATGTTCAAACATACCATCGATGTCTATGGGGTATTCTTGTTGCCTCATATGGTTGAGATATGCCATCTCAGTCTCATCCTCATAGTCACTATCGAAGATCCATAGGCCTTCATTGGCTCCGACAACTATGTGCCCCTCTGGCTGGTATAGCCTCCCACTAGGCATTTCTTGATCACTTGGCCTTATGGCCGGCATGGGAGGCTCATTTTGTTCGAGCATGTTGATTTGGTCCCTTCTGGGTTGTTTCGCTCTCTACGGGAGGGCTGGATTCTCTGGAGGTGGCAATTGCCCGATTGGAACATTAAAGGGGAACATTGCCATGAAGTCCTCCTGATAGTCATCAATGGGTGTCACCTGTGAGTGATTGCTATCGGACTCAAATGGGTCCCAAGGTGCTACCTCATAATCTGACTCATCTTTCGAAGACCCCTCTTGATTTTTTTCATATCCTTCTTGGAGGTTACTTCTTGAACTTTCCCCTTCCTCGATCAAAGGGGAGGGGTTGTTGAGGTCAACAAGGTTTGTTGTTAACAATGGGAAATAATTCCCCAATGTGTATGTAGTGTTGGGATTGGCATATGGATCTTGTGCCAACCCATCCCTATTGCCTAGACCTAAGCCTTGCATGGTTTCTACCAAGATGTCGAGGGGCAAAGGGTGGTTGAACCCTACTCCTGATTTATCATATGGCATCTGGTATCTTGGTTGACAAAGAATGCGCATTCCTTGTTCATATCTACCCAATCCATATCCATGCCAATTACATTGGTCTAGGTATTTCAAGGCGAATTCCGGGTTGGACAGATAGTCAATATTCTCAGCAAATGGCTCTTCATCCTCTTCCTCTTGTAGGTAGGGTTCAATGCCATTCTCGAGGCCCCCATATACAAAATTGGTCTGATTTGGTGGGTAGCCTAAAGGGACGATAGTGCCGATGGGGAGGCGAGGTCTCCCCATGTCTTGCATGGATTCGAGCATGGGTGTTGCCACAATGTTCCACACTAGGTACTCCCCTAGGCCCGTATTGGCCATCTCAATGGTAATCATCGATGGTTGAGGGGGAGGGAATGGGAGTTCTCCCTGAGTCCACTCCATGTTGGGTGAACCAGGTGTCTCGACTTCCATTCGGCTGGGCACCTCTTCGGTAGAGATGGTTGAGACTAATGGTGGTACCTCCTCTAGGGGCTTCTTCCCATTGTCCTTCGATGTGGCCACCATAGGTGGCATCGTTGGTGAAGGAACAGATGATGAAGATGGGCCAGGTTGGTGAGTTGAGGGACTCAACAGTGGGGATGTAGGCAGAATCAGACCCTGCGTGGATGGATTCAATTGAAAGTCCAAATGTGTCGATGGGAGGGTCGATTGTGGCATCAGCTGCACCGCATTGCAAAACTTAAAGGGCTCTAAGTCCATTGGGACTACATGTACTTGCCCTTCGTATGTGTATTTGAGGCATTGATGGGCTATCGAAGGGACACACTTCATGTCCCTGATCCAAGGCCGACCTAGCAAGATATTGTAGGCCATCTCACCCTCAAGGATGTGACACAATGTAGGAATGGTCTTTTGTCCTACTTGGATGGGTAGGACAATTGTGCCAACCATCGAGCATAACGCGTCGTTGAATGCTCGAAGAGTGTAAGTGGATGCCACAATGTGGGATGCTGGCAGCTTAAGGTGTTTTAATGTCATTGTCATGATTATGTTGTTGGATGAGCCAGTGTCCACCAACACCCTCTTGAATGGAATCTCGTTGACCCGCATGATGACGTGCAGGGGTGGATCCACCATATCACCAGTCACCAATTTTAGTTCGTCTTCCCTGAAGGTTATGACCGGTTCTGTGCATTGTCTCACATGTCCCACAAAGTTGTTGAAAGAATTGGGTTCATGGGGCTGTAGCTCAATGGCTTTGAGTATCTCCATCAGAGCCTCCCGATGGGGCGATGATTGTTGGATGAGCTCATAAATGGAGAGCCTAGCCGACGTGGTCCTTAAAATTTGAGTAAGCTTAGTCCAAATCGTGGCCACTGGTCTAGGTGGGGGAGGTTGTGTAGGGTGTTGTGGAGGTTGTGACATTGATGGAACATCTCCTATAGCTACAGCGGGTGCAGCCATGTTTGGGTATCTTTTGTTCCATGTCACGATGCTTATCATCCCTATGTATCCTTGCATGGGGTAGTTTTGTGTTACCTCATTCACTTGTAAAGTCTTTGCCTGTGCATCATGGGTAGGCAGGGGGTCTTTGAAGACTTCCATCTGTTGGTTGCTCAGTGCTACGGGATTATCTACCATGAGCATTTTGTTGTCTATCAAGTCCTGCACTAAGTTTTTGAATTTCCAACAAGTGAAGATGTCGTGTCCTTTCTATCGATGGAATCTACAATATAAGTCTTCCCTATAGCCCTTGGGTTTTGGCACGTTGGGGTCTATGGGTCGACTTTTTGGCAAGTTTATCAGGTTTGCCATGAACAAGCGGTCAAACAAGGAGTCTCTAGACTCCGTGAATTGTGTGAATTGTCGCTTAGGGTGACGTTGCTGATTTTGCTCTTGTTTATGATTTTCCTTTTCATAGTTATCAAGAGGAACTGCTTGATAATTAGCCTTTGGGGCTATGTCATTTGTGCAGGCTTTGGTATAGTTATGGCAACCTGATTGACCATGACGGGTTTCGGTTGCGTGGGCCCAGTTTTAGCATTTTTGGTCCACTCTTTCTTGCATGGCTTGGCAATCTCACCGTCTTGAATTTTGATCTCCTCAATTATCCTGGCTTGCACCAAGGCTTCTTCGAGGGTGGCATATTGTTGCAGCTACAATAGCATGGAGATCGACCTTATGCAACTCTTTGAAAACATTTGAGTCATGTCGGCCATGGGAGGGAGGTAAGGTAGCTTTGAAAGCAATGTCCTCCATCGATTCCCATAAGCGGCTATGGTCTCATCATCATACTACTTAAGGCCAGCTAGGTCACTTAAGGATGCCTTCTTCTTGGTGTTGAAGGCAAAACGTTCAAGGAACGCGTCCACTAGCTGGTCTAGATTATTGATGCTATGCTTCGACAACTGGGTAAACCAATCCGAGGCAGGGCCTACGAACGTGGTTATAAATGTTCTCAGAAGCAATGCATCATTGTCCTGAATGCCAAAGCATTGACTCAGGAACCTTGTTACGTGCTCTTGGGCATCCTCATCCCCTCTAAAAATTGCCAATTGAGGCATTTTGAAGTGGTCGGGGTATGGGGGTGCCAAAACTGAAGGATGCATAGGGTGACTACGGAGTTGGCATAAGGTGGGCTTTTGGGGCCCTAAAGTCTTGGTCTCCATAGACTCTAAGCACTCTAGCAGTGCTTTGTATGCATCAGAGGATTTGATTTCCTCTTCTTTGGTTTGTTCCCATTGTGAATTACGAGGAACTTGAGGCCTATGGAGGGGTAGCCGGGTAGCGCCCCCTTGCCTTGGTAGGGCATTTCAGCCCGCTCTTCTTCTCACTCAAATTCCTCATAGGCTTCTTGAGGAGTTTTTGGGCATGACCTATAAACATGGATGGGTGCCCGAGGAAGGCGCCCATCATTGGTTCTAGGGGTGGCCTCCCGCTCAGGTCTAGGAGGTCTTGGAGGCAACGCTTGATAAGGTCATGGAGACCTGTCTCGTACTAAGGGGTTGTGCCTCTCATAAATTTCTGTCCTATGCATGCGAGGGGTTGGAATCCTCTCATGCATAGTGTTCTGGAGCAACTCATCTATCTGGCATTGAATGCGCTCTTTGTTAAGATGATACAGTTGTTCTAACTATTGTTGATCTTGCCTAAGCTACATGATTTGCGCTTGGCGGGCGACATGTTTGGCAAATGCCAAGTCGATTTGTTCCATCGTCCTATGTCTAGGAGGCCTAGATGCCTCCCCTACATATCTATCTCGGTCATGGTGATCCGAGATCTCTATGGGTCACTTTCCTCTATCGAGGTTAGCAACATTCACCCGAGGCTCTGGCCTCAATAGGTGATCTTGATAATTAGCAGGTGTAGAGGCGCATTGCTCCCATGTGGTGTATTGCTCTTGAGGAATATACTAGTTTTCCTCATGCTCCCTTTCGTACATGTGAAAGGGATGGGCGGAGTTGGCTCACCCTATCTGAAGAGCCTTGCACTCTAGATTTGGCCTATTAGTTCTAACAGTAATGAGGGGTGGAGGAGGAATGATATAATCATGTGGTCCCTCCTTATGAACCCTATGCTGCTCTAGCACTTCATCGCATAGTGGCCACTCATAATGAGTGTCTAAGGGAGCCTTCCCATGTGTGTACTCCTCCTGAGAGGGTCTGTGTTGAATGGGAGTGCCCCTCAAAGGGGTGCCTCTATAGTCCTTTTCTGTAGTGGCATAGTGTGGACTATGTTGTGGGTCAGGCTGCCAAGGTGGTATAACCAAGTCCTTGGGGCTATAACGGAGGTGACTTGTGCCTCCTTGTATACTTTCCATAGCTTCTACCCATGATTGGGCTTGGCTACGGGTATACACCATGGTGGTGGTCTTTCTAGAAAGATATGTATATTTTTATCTCCTTTACAATTTTTATGCTATACCAAACAAAAGGGGACCACACAAGCAAAGAAATGATTATCTCGTTTACAGATTAAATGTGTGCCCTAGATCTGGTCTAATGTGTTTGATTTTTGTTATGTAAATCTTGTAAAGGAAACTTTGTTATACATGCATAATGAGGGCTCTTGTATCTCCAAAATGGTCGCCCCTTCAATATACCATTGCCAGGCCATTATACCGAACCTCTCAATATACCCGCCCTTACGTGAGGGAAACTATTGGTACGCGAGAGCAGAACAGTACGTGGAACATAGGCGGTACGAAAGGGGGATCACTCTATTTTTGACACCTACCATAGAAGACTTATCCTCATGCATGGGGAATCACCCCCATTACACTTGGTCAGCTTTCATCAGGATTTACGTCTAGCAACAATCATGATCAGGGTATATGTATGCAAAATCCAAGCCAAGGTGGTGATGAAATCCACCGTTGGTCTTGATCAAGTGTTGGGGTATTAAGACCAACTCCTTGATGTTAATTTTATTAGGTGGTGTGTGTGGTTCCTTTTAATCATGTAAAGAAAGAAAACATACAACAAAATATGATTTTCACTAATGCAATGCTTTAAAGTACGTTTTATCTTTCAGAAACAATTAGTAGCAAAAAGGAAATCACAAAACCTAACTAGAACTGAAACCTATGATGAGGACTTGCCATTTGTGCAAGTATCATGCAAGAAAACCAGAGAAGAATGCATTCCTAATCAAGTTCCTTCCATTTAATTTACTCTATGTTTTTTTTATTTTTATTTTTATTGCAAGAAAGGAAAACAAACTACTTAACCTTTCTATGCAAGTGTCTGAAAATAAAGCAAAGAAAACAAAAATTTGCAGAAACAGAAAGTAGAAAAACATAGAGGATGTTCAGAAGGCCTACCTCTTCTCTATCTAAACCAGATGCCTCTGAGTTTCTGCTCAAAAAATGCATAGAGTTCTAATCATCCCGGGGTGGGATGAATAGCAGGTCTGTATTCATCATAGGGTGGGACGAATACGTATTCGTCCCAGGGTGGCACGAGTAGCAGTCCAGTGCCCGAATGAGTAACACCTACAAAGAAAACCACAAAATTTGGATCAGAAACTTGATCTTAATAGTAGGGGATAGGGTCCCACCATGATCACCACTGAAATTGAATGCAGAATGACGGCGTACCAGATATGATGCAAACAAAATAGATATGGTATAGATGCTAAGTCCTACGAATGCGATGAACAAATGCATGAAGGAAATGATGCAAAAATGAGATGTAAGAAAAAAAAGTGGGGCCTCTTTTATTAATGTTGCTTTTAATCTAGTTACAATACGTCCCCCCTCTAGGGCTCAGAACGTTTGATACAGTTCGTTACATCAATGGATGGTACGCTTCCAGTGTCTTCCGCATGCCCACATTCGAAGTGGGCGGGCCAAAAGTTGTTGCCGCTTGTGTCCATGTGTTCGTCATTCCTTGCTGCCCCTCTGGTGTTCCTGGTGGTGAGATCCTATGCACAGAAAAATAGCAAATAGTTAATAGCATATGCGGATATAGGAAAACATGCAATCCCCAAAGCCTCCGACTAGTTAATATATAAAAGAATGAAATGATGGTCAAAACATGTCATAATGAATTCAAAATTTGATAGAGGCATGGAGACATCATCAGGGACACATTGCAAAAATAATAGTCAGGAAATCATGCACATATTTCTAATCGCTCCGGGGTGGGACGATGGGGACTGTCACAAAATGTGCAAAAGTGACCTTGCAAATGTCCTACCCAGAGGCCTCCAAAACTCTTGCAAACTTGGGGTTAGACTAAAAGGGGCATTTTGAGATGACCCAGAAGGTCATATTTTGCATATTCTACCCAGATTGTCCTGTATCTGAAGGCGCTCCCTGTAGGTTAGTAAACGCATAAAATGATAAAAACAAGGTCAAATCATGTCAGAAAGCAATGAAACTTGGACAGCAGCATAAGTACATCAGATACAACATAATGCAAAAATAATAGTAAATAAATCATGCACATATTTCTAATCACTCCGGGGTGGGGCGATTAGGACTACAATAGTGCGGGGGGCACCCGGGGGCAGGACGCCCACCGTTTGGGGCTTAGTTTTGGCACCAATCCAAGTGGGATGGGTCCAAAACCTCCTAGGGGGTTGTGTCAATGAGTTTGGTGTGGGATTGTGGCTGATTTCTTGGGTTTTGGGTCTAGATTGCATTCCTAGTGTTCACCCGATAACCTCTCTTCCAAAAGAGAAATTAGGGATGTAGGAAGCACAAAGAGGAATGGGGGTATAATTTGGCAGCACTCCATTGCTCCAAATGCTCCAGCTCTATTCTTTTTTGGGGTGAGGAGGCTCACCATTTTATAGACCTAGGGGTCTCCTTTGAATGCGCATGCGAGGGCGCCACTTGGCTCACCATGCCTTTTTGGGGGAGAGAAGATTCCTCCCTGATTTAGGGCCTCCATGATCAGGGCATGCTTGACTGAAGTCCCTCTCTCTGATTTGAAACCGTTCCTCACAATTGCATGCCTTGAAGGTGAAGTTGGGTGGCGGATCTGGGCTGCCATTTGTCAAGGCTTGACTTTTTGCCAATCAAACCTGCTAATCGTCCCACCCTGGAGCGATTGCTGCTAATCATCCCGGGGTGGGGCGAATAGGATTCTAATCATCCCAGGGTGGGACGAATAGGGAGAAAAGTGCTTAAAAGGTGCCAAATTGACCTCTGACCTTCCAAAACTGATTTGGGAGTGGTTAGGACCACTGTTTAACCTCTGGAGGCTGCCCTAGGGGGTATGTATGCCAATTCGGTCAGTGCTTGTAGTCACATAATCGGATTGGTGTTGTTTTGGTGTCTACACTACCCACTCATATTGGGGAGGCCATGGCTAGCAATAGTTGATGCCTACATAAGCTATCAAGATGGACAAATGACCATCTCAAATAGTCAAAATATCAAAATATTGAATATCTCTCCACCTATGTAGTTTGTAGACACATTGGGAGATCCCATGTGGAATGACCAAGATGAAAGGATTTTGTCAATGCTACAACCTGTAATGGCACTAAAGAAATTTGAGGAAGAAGCTGATGAGGATGGCATTATTATGATTTTTCTCCAGGGAGAGTCCTCTCCTATTATTCTAGAATCACCATTGGTTGACGTCCAAGATCACCACATCAGGCAGATCAAAATAAATCCTAGTAGGACATTAAATGTTAGTAGTGGGTTGACACCCACACAACTAACTAAATTAAAGGAGGTATTGACCAGGCATCACAAATATTTTACCTGGGACTAGTTAGACATGAAATGAATCAACCCAAAAATTTGTACCCATTGAATTTACCTCAAATGGCAGGTGACTTCGATCAGATAGCCACAAAGGAGGATGAATCCTTCCATGAAGGAGATTATCAAAGTGGAGTTACAAAAGCTCCTATCATCCAAATTCATCTATACCATATTTTATAGTGAACGGGTGTCACCACTAATGGTGGTACCAAATAAAAATGGAAAATGGTAGATTTGTATCGACTATAGGTCACTAAAAAAGGCAACCAAGAAGGATCATTTTATACTACCTTTCATTGATAAAGTTATGGATACACTATCATGAAGGAAGTACTTCTCATTTCTAGATAGATTTAGTGGATATAACCAAATCCATATTGGAGAAGAGGACCAAAACAAAATAATTTTTACTTTTCCATGGGGTACCTTTACCTATAGATTCCCGCCCTTTAGATTGTGCAACACACCAACCACCTTTCAAAGTATGGTGCTAAGAATATTCTCAAATATAATGGGAGAAGCAGTGGAGGTCTACATGAATGATTTTACCATTTAATATGAGACCTTCGATGAAGTAATGACCAATTTAGAATGAGCGCTCTAGTGGTGTGAAGAAAATAATTTATCCCTTAGCAACAAAAAATGCTTCATGATGATGTAGGAAGGAATAGTATTGGGGAACCACATCTCATTAGAAGGGATCAAGGTGGATTAAAAAAAATGAAGTCATTTAGGATTTGCCTAGTCCTAAAATATAGAGAGATATGAGGAGCTTTATTGGATCTACTAGATACTACAAGCGATTCATATCCGAATTCAATAAAATTGCTAAACCCCTACACACACTGCTCTCCAAGAATGTGGGGTTCAACTGGATAGAATATTGTGAACGGCCATTTCAAGTGTTAAAAGAAAAGTTGATTACTATCCCAGTTCTACGGGGCCCAAATTGGGCCATTCCATTCCATATTTATTTTGATGCATCCAATAATGCGATTGGAGAAGTCCTAGAATATAAATATGGTGAATAATTATGTCATCTATTACATCAATAAGAACCTAGCTGGAGCTGAGATTAATTACATGGTGATAGAGAAAGAATTCCTTGCGGTTGTTCAGGCCATAAACAATTTTACCACTACATTACAAGTTACAAATTTTTCAACCACATGGACCATGCGACTATCCAATATTTAACGAGCAAACCTGCAATTAGTGGCAGAATAATTATATGGCTCTAACTATTGTAGGAGTTCGATATCACCATCATGGATAAACCAAGTAGAGACAACGTGGTGGCAAAATTTTTGTCTATATTTATACCATCAGATCACGTAGTTGTAGAAGACCAATTTCTAGATGAAGATCTTTTCATCATCAGTGAGCAAACACTATGGTATGTAGACATAGCCAATTACTTGGCCACCATTAGAACATCCCTGATCTTTCACCCTATGAGAAGCAGGCAGTAATAGAAAAGAGTACATATTTCTCATGTATTAATGACCTCCTGTTCAAAATAGGGCCTGGCCAATTTTTGAGAAGATGCATTTTTGAGCATAAATTTTTAGAAGTTCTCAAAGCTTACCACAATGAACCATACAAAGGATATTTTTCTAAGAGAAGGATTACGTACAAAGTCCTACAGACTAGATATTATTGGCCTACATTGTTCAAAGATGTAGCCAAATACACTAGTCAATATGATGAGTGCCAAAGTATGGATAGGTCAACCCCCAGGGGTGAAATACCTATCTAACCGCATGTTCACATTAAACCCTTCAAAAAATGGAGGATGGACTTTGTGGGACCAATCAACCCACCATCGATCAAGAAAAGGTATATTTTGGTCTGCACTAATTATGTAACCAAATGGATTGAGGTGCAGACACTAAAATATTCCAAAGAAGGAATGGTGTTAGAATTCATATTTTCTTATATTTTCATGAGGTTTAGGGCACCTAGAGAAATTATAATAGATCAGAGGACTCAATTCACCTCAAAAAATATTCAAAATTTAATTCAACAATATATGATTTGACATAACAAAACCACCTCCTACCATCTGCAAGTGAACATACAAGTAGATGTGACCAACCGAGAGCTATAAAAAATAACATAGGAAACATTGGGCTGCAAGACTACCGGAGGAAGTATGGGTATACAAAATTGCATGGAAGACAACCATAAGTTTTACTCTATTCCAATTGGTATAAGGGAAGAGTGCTATGATGCCCAATGAGTTTGAAATCAAAACTCTTATAACTATGGAAAATTTAAACTTGAGCTTGTATGACATGTAGAAGGAGAGGATTTGGTAGCTAAATTATATGTATGAATATCGTTTGGATGCCCTGCAAAGAACATAAATCATCCAAAGGAAAAGGAAATAGTAGCATGATTTCCATATTAAGCTAAAGGAGTTCAAAGTAGTATATTGGGTGTTACTCTTCTAGATTTTAGGAACAGAAGGGCAAGATGATGTAGATTTGGATGGAACCATATGAAGTGATCGAGCTAATAAAAAATGTTGTGCATGTCAATACAATTGATGGTAACAACACCGTATTGACGGTTAATGGTCACCTACTGCGTCCATATCACACATCTAAAAAATTGATGATGGAGTCCAAAATAGGCATGAGGGATACCCCATCCAACTAAAAACATTTCAACTTCTCAACAATACAATGGAAACATGGTTTCCCACTTAAAATATTTTAGTTCTTAGTTTTTTGTTTTTTTCTCTTCCCTGTGTGTTGTAGGTACAGTGCTTGGATGCAAGCTACAGGTGAGAGCCAGGGCCTAATAGGTATGGATTGCACTAAACCATATTTTTAGTTTTTATCACTTTATTTTGTAAGAGAAATGGCTTGATTCCATGAAATAGGAATCTTGGGAGACAAGCCCTAATCGGCTTAGCATCCATGAACTTGCACATTTTTTTAGGAGATAGAAAGTTGACTATTTCCATCAGGAGGATATAGTCCCCATATTAGCATGGACATGGGTGTTAATTTCATGTAATGAAAAACACCCACCTCCATGTTTGGACGAAGTAGATGATGATGTAGCATGAGGAAGAAACATTGGAGGACCTTATCAACCCTCCAATAGTAGACATGTCAACAACTATTGACTTTTCAATAGTAATAAGGGTGCCTTAATCTACAAGTAGGTACCTTTTTTAATGGTGCCTTGCTATACAAGTAGGTACCTTGGTCAAGGCTACCTTGCTCTACAAGTAGGCAACGTGGTCAAGGGCACCTTGCTCTATAAGTAGGTACCTTGGTGAAGGGAACCTTGCTCTACAAGTAGGTGCCTTGGTCAAGGGCACCTTGCTCTACAAGTAGGCATCATGGTCTAGGATACCTTGCTCTACATGTAGGTGCCTTGGTCAAGGGTGCCTTGCTATACAAGTAGGCACCTTGGTCAAGGGTGCCTTGCTCTACAAGTAGACACCTTGGTCAAGGGTACCTTGATCTACAAGTAGGCACCTTGGTCAAGGGCGCCTTGCTCTACAAGTAGGTGCCTTGGTCAAGGGTACCTTGGTCTACAAGTAGGCACCTTGGTCAAGAGCGCCTTGCTCTACAAGTAGGCACCTTGATCAAGGAAACCTTAATACTCATAAGTAGATGCTCTTGAATTATGTTGAAAAGTAAAAAAAAATAAAAAAAATGATGAATAAGTGATGAGGTGCCTTGATGCCATACAGTAGAGGTGCATTGATTATATAAAATAATAAAAAAATAAATTAAAAATTTTAAAAAATGATGAATAAGTGATGAGGCACCTTGATTACATACTGTAGAGGAACCTTGATCATATAAAAAAGAGATAAAATGATGAATAAGTGACAAGGTGACTTGATGCCATACAGTAGAGGCACCTTGATCATATAAAAAAATGATTAAGTGATGAGGCGCCTTGATGCCATACAATAGAGGCACCTTGATGCCTTACAATAGATGTACCTTGATCATACTAAAAAAAAACATGAGGCACCTTGGTCAGGGGAACCTTACTCTACAGGTTGGTGTCTTGATCCACAAGTAGGCGCCTTGGTCAAGGGCACCTTACTCTACAAGTAGGTGCCTTGATCAAAGGTGCCTTGCTTCACAAGTAGGTACCTTAATGGCATGCATCAAGGGTGCCTTGATGCCATACATCAAGGGTGCCTTGATCCAATAAAAGCACCTGCATAATCTGATGACACAAGGGAGCAACCAAAGCCACATCATCACTTCATGTGATAAAAATTTAAAATCACTTGAAAATATTGAGGAATAATTTGGAAGGATTTCTGCACATCCCAAGGTCAATCGAAAAAGGGGATATATGTCCTATCACATGAACCAACCAAATATCTCACATTTTTAGCACGAGATCTTGAGCAAATGAAGTTACAATACCTGAGATAACTTAATCAACCACATGGTAAATATGCCATCGCTCTTATTGCAGACTACCAAATCAGCATGCTTTGAAATGCGTAAACAACCAATCAAGTATGCACATAATTTTTGTTAAATATTTATATGATTTTTCATAGATAAATACTTCTCTAAAAATAATTCCATCACAAGATTTTGGCCAATTGTATTTGCCCCCCATGTATAATACATCATGCCAAAAATCAATTCAGGTGGTGAATCCTATCAACCCCAATGCAAAATTAATTCACTAGGTAGGCATATTGATCTATAAGAAGGTGCCTTCCTATGAAAGAAGGGCATAAAACCAATCAAAAAAAAAAAGGGGAAAAAAGCCAAGAATTTACAATGGGGGGCTGATCAAAGAATCATGCACAAAATAAAATTGAGCCCATTAGTATCAAAGGAATTTGCGAGGAAGTTCAGGACTAGTTTGAAGCGGTCAGGTGGATGAATTATTGCCTTATGATCAGAAAAAACTAAGACACCAAGGTGGCAAGAGAATTTGCTACCACTATAAGAAGGGAGGTCACTCAACTACATGAACTAGAAATCCCAATCACGTCAGATTACATTTTAATTATTATCGGTCTCCCCCTCACTAGAGAATGCACTTACAAGAGGGTGTGCCAATCCAATGCGTAGAGATAATTCTAGGGCAAAGGAACATCTGATTTGAATTTGTAGGATTATCAAAACAAAGACTCCTGGAGCACTTGCATAGACTCTTTGATCTAGTGGTAAGGTTATTCACATGCACGAAAAAATACTCCCACTTGAATGTAAACCACGTGCAGTTTTTGAATCATCTGGTGCATAGAAAAAATATTAATGTACCATTTTACCTGGCAAGTCCTCTAAAGTATGAAGCTCACAAATATCAAGGAGGGGCAATTATTTCCCTAGCCCATCACGAGATAATTATGACCCTGATTTAGTATGTTGAGGAATACAAGGAGAGCCTATCAATAGAGAGGGTCGAATATTCTAGCATACAGATGCAATCTGCTACTGAAATAGATCAATAGGTTGAATTATAGGGGATGATCAAAGAAGTAGCAGAAGAATGGTCTCAAAACCCCCAAGATACTATAGTTTAAGGATAAAATTCACTAGATTCCTCATAAAATTATATAGAGGATAGGCTAAATTCTTCCAACCCTGAACCAATGGCTCATCGTAAGGAATGCATAAGCGACATAAAGTGTCTATGGTGATTGATTTTATTAAATGAGGAAGAAGAGGAGGATACAGAGGTCGGGTTTGTAGCTCAAACATTGTATAATTTGGCCACTCAAAGTCCATCAGACCAACAACATTCAGAGGACCTGCGAGGACAACTTAAATTAGCACTTGAAGAGGCCTCACTTGGAAAAGTGAATTCTAGGAGGTACAAATGCTCTTTGAAGAATTCTTGGAGAGTGCTACAAGGAAGCAATAACATAATGAATTTTCCATATCTCAACTATGGTAGAGGGTCCAACAATTATCTGAAGAGAATCATAGGATGAATACTAGGGTAACAGAGAAAGTAGATGCTTGCACCCAAATAGATTGGGCATTTGAAGTACCCATGAACTCTCCAACCTCTCCAAAAATGGTATTTTCATCTGGGCCATTAAGGTATGATGCCAAAAGTGAAGATAAATATGTAGGGGATAGTTTGTTTGTTTCATACATAATGACTATGGTAGAATAGGGGAACTCCATTTTTCAAATGGAGCCCCATGTTATAGATATTGTTGATGATGAAGATCACTCAGGTCAAAGTAAGCCAAAACTAGAACCTGACAACAGAGAAGAATCACAGGATAAGCAAGCACCCATAATAGAAGGACCAGTAGAGCAATCTCTAGGTGAGCAAGGAACATAGAAAGTAGCTTCTATTGAATCAATGCTAGAGGAGCAGAGACTTGATCCCTCCAAAGACAAATGGAAAGAACCTATCATGGAGGAGGAACATCCCCACTCATTCTATAGCAATAAGAGTTATTGAAAGTCCCAAAATGAAGGCATATTAGGCACCACAGAAGAGGGAAAAAAGAAAAGCCAAAGTTACATTTGCAGAACTAGTTGTCCAGTTAGGCGAAGAGTGGGTGAAAGGAATCAAGATTTTTATCGAGCATAAGGAGAATTTCAAAAAACTTTAGAAAGAATGTGAGGAGGCAAAGGTAAGAAAAAAGTTGCCAAGAAATTTGAAAGAGGGCCTGACATTTGTGTTGACCCTGCTACAGAAGACTAGTTCTAGTGGATATACGGTTCATACCAAGGATGACCCTCTAGAATGTAAAAATACATGGAGAGACATGGGATATTCATGTGGAAAGTAGAGTCTATCACAATTGTTGAGGAGAATGTAGGTCTTAGTCATGAAGATACTTGGTTATTAAAATCCAGGGTGGTTAAGCGTGAATGGGATAATTTAGACATCCCACTAGCAGAGTTACGACCTCAATATGTTGATCTATGGTAGAAAGTAGAAGTTGTATTCTAGAAAGGAGGAACCACCATGATTGTATTGCCCAACACAGGTGCCAAGCCAAAAATGATAGGAAAGTGCAGCCAAAAGCCAATGCAACCAAAAGCCATCCCATAATAGACCAGTGCTCCTCAGCAAAAATGTAAATTCTAAAATAAATGAAGGGCCAAGGTCATCGATAAGAAGGTAGAGAAACAAGACCTACCCAAAAGTGGTTGACAAGGATGAAAACTACTAGTTCTAGGTGCCACGAGGGCATGGCACATAATAGGCATGTGGGGATGATGAGCATAAAAAATGTTCATATTTTTGTATGAGTTTCTAACGGTTTTATGTGATAGTATTATAAGAGTTGTATATTTTTATGAAATATTAGGTAAATATTTAATGAAATTATGTGCATTATTTTATTTGTGTGTGAAGTGTGTTTTGTGTAGATTTTTGTTGATTTTATCATCTTCTACTTAGTCAAGGTCCTACATGGACTTGGCATGTTTTGCTTCAACGGACCTAAGGCATATATGGGAAGGCACCTTGATATTCAAGAAGGCACCTTGATCCCATGTATGGGAAGGCACCTTGATCCCATGTATGGGAAGGCACCTTGATCTACAAGAAGGTGCCTTGATATTCAAGTAGGCACCTTGATTTCATGCATCAAGGGCACCTTGATATTCAAGTAGGCACCTTGATGTCATGCATCAAGGGCACCTTGATTCTCAATTAGATGCCTTAATGTCATACATCAATGGTACCTTGATCTTCATGTAGACACCTTAATTCCATACATTAAGGGTTCATTTTTGTACAAGTAGGTTCCCTAATTTCATATATTAAGGGTGCCTTGATATTCAAGTAGACACCTTGATTCCATACATAAAGGGTACCTTGATGTACAAGAAGGCACCTTGATCTTAAGCACCTTAACCTTAATATTGAAGTAGACCCTATTGACCGAGATGGATCCATGTCATGCAGACCATCTTTGGAGAACTACCGAATGCATGAACTATCTTAGTCGCATTGGAGAAAATGCACAACCACTTAATGAAGCAAAACACGGACCACAAAGGATCTGGACCAGAATATCTACTATCCTCAAAAAAGGACAAAAGTTGTTGATTATTTTTATCATGCATCTGTTACTGTAACTAAACTATCTTAGTTTAGGTTGTAGAAGGATTTTTCATCACAACAACATTGTAATAGAAGTTCTGTGTGTGTTATATAAACACACAAACTTATCTAAAAATGATATAGTGGTGTATGTAGGAATTTATTATATTTTTTGTACTGTAATTTTATTAATAAAAATCTTGCTCGAGAGTTCTTTCATTCGTGTTCAATATCTATAAATTATTCGTGTGGAAGATGCTAGGGCCTGGGCCCACTCCAAGCTAGTATTCCTTCCCTTATTTTTGTTGCTTTCTAGATTAGATCATTTATTTTCAGTGTGCTGTATTTTTATTTTTGCAAGTGAGTTTTTATTGCTTTCCTTTATTTTTTTCAAGCACAGTGTGGTGTGATTTATTTTTTCGTAATTTTATTTATGCATGATTTAATTGGTGTGGATGAATTAATGATATTTCACAAACACTCCCCCAATGATAGACTTAGTGGACTCATATTAAATGGTGATGTAGTTAGTATTGAACATGGTACTTCACAAGCTTACGAGTTCCTTGGTTTGACACTTTAAATGAAAGGTTTGTTACATAAATAGGAACATATTTAACCAATGTTTTTACCCCAACACTATTTAGGACATATTGCATCATAGATTGCATTTTAACTAGGTGGATGAGGTAGTGAATCTCTCTAGTGACTTTTTATAAGTGCACATCTCATCATTTTCTCAATATATCAGCTATCTTGTTTGCATTATCCTTTCCTACAACTTACTAGCACTCTGTGATGACTTTAATACTACAAAATAAATTTATACATGACATTCAAAAAGGATAGTCTTAGATAGCAAGTTCCTTCCTAAAAATTCATCTTCATATTTATATCATATAACATATTTTATCACAAATTTACCATTTATCATCTTATTCATCACTATACCTTAGAAACATAGGTGATACTATCATTCAATGAATGAAAAGTGATTTAAAATCCTTAGGCATCCAATAACATTATATTATTCTATTAAATATTTTTCTTAGTGGAGGGATCTATTAGGAATCTCAAGCATCCTCAATATTTCTTGCACCTTAAAAATAGTTGGGAGAAGTTCCATTAAAAAATATTTTTATCATAATAAGCATACAAAATTAATATTACAAAACATCTTCCTTTCATTAGCCTTATCAAGTAGTCATCATACATGCTGAGGCTTATCTATTAGACTACTCAAGATGGTTAATATTAAATATTTAATGATTTAAAATCTTATAATAAAGTTGCATGCATGCTAATAAATGGATCTATAGGATTATGACCATCCCACTTGGTCTAATAAGACAAGCATGAGATAAATTAAACCTCATCAAGCACCATCTCTAAATACTTGATAGTTTGATTCATATTTATACCCAAAAAGTGAGTATGATAGAATCATTAGATGCTTGACAAGTGTTTTGAATACCTACACACCCAACAAGTGATGAATTATTCTATTAAATATCCTTTGGTATAAGGGCATATAAAAAATATTAAGTAATAACACAACAACATATTTTGTTGAATTTGACTTTATGCCTAAGAAGGATGAATGAAGGGATTGTAAAATACCTAGCAAGTGTCTTGTATATCCAATAGTATTATATAATTGGGTTAGACATCCCACCTTGGTATAAACATCTATTAAAATTATCATACAACCTTATTTTCGTAACAAACTAGGGCAATATTATGAAGCATAATTTCTGAAAACCCTATATCATCAATTATTAATCCATAATAATAATCACAAATACAAAACAAAACTTATCTAAATATTCCTAATTATTGATAATATTATCTACATAATGGATTGCCTACTAGTTTGAATGAATTCATGTTGCATGTATGCTTGCATGCTTGATGCATATAGAATCAAAGGATTTCACAATGATGCATTGATGATAACTAGTAAGGATAGCTTACACGTGCACTAGGTCTCTGATGCTATTCAATATTTACCTTTAGGACTATGGGATTGCAAGATGATAGTTAAATTCTATGTTACTTGTCATGCATGATTGATTATTTACATGTTTACATTGTATACACTAACTTTGGCCTAAGCCTATTGAAATTGGCTAGATGTATAGAGATGGGTGGATGGAAAAGGATATGGAGGTAAACTAATATTGTGTGAGGGGAAGTGGAGAACTACAAGATACTTGAATCATAGTAGTGTTAGCTTTGGAAGCCATGGATCGTGATATTTTAGGGACTTATTCATGTTTTGGAATTATGGTAAAAGTAATACTCTTGGTTGATGATTAGAGAAGATTTTATTATAGTGAAATATACTTAGGAGAAGAGGAGGTAGTAATATATTAGGAGTAGGCACTAGGTTAAAAGAGGATGTACCTACTCCCTGCACTCTAATTTGCTCTTGAGTTGGCTAGTTTATGTCTATTAGTGGGACTATGTCTTGAATGCTAGATTTATTTACCCCTTTGTCTAATTGATATATCATAGAACTTTTTATTTTAGCTTTCTTCCCTACTTCGAGTTGTATTGAGAGATTCAAGGCTTAGGGAACAAAGTAAGGTGTAGTTTTTTTCTCTAGTTAGGCAATGCTAGCCTCAAGTCCCATCAATTTTTCTATTTTTTTGGTTGAATAGGATCAATGATACTAGATGAATATTTTTCTAGGGACCCTCCTATATAACCCATATTTTAAATGAATTTTGCTTCTATTATGTATATTTGTCAAAGATCATTTTTTTAGAGTTGCTATGATGAGGGGATTGGATTTTCAACTACCAAATTATGATATTCTCTAATTGTTGTTATTCAACTAGGCTTGTTAAATAACACAAGCTTATACTGAGAGGGTGGGTAAACAGTATAAGACCACTTTTTAATTTTCTTTCCTAAATAGTATTATGCAATATTATCAATGGCAATATCACCAGTAGTAACTAAAACAATGCACAAATCTTCACATACAATAGAGACACCAATTTAACATGGTTCACCCAATGTGGGCTACTCCATGAAGAAAATATTTTACTAATATTTTCTCAACAAATATCTTTGGTAATCCTTCCCTATTACAATGTTTATGGACCTCTATCCAAAGGAGACACCAATCCCCTAATCAAGTTCATGGATCTCTATCCACAGGAGACACCAATCTCCTCAGTTGGTTCATGGATCTCTATCCATAGGAGAACTCCTTCTCCTTTGCTCTGGCTAGTGATCTTCTAGAAGAACTATTGCCTCCACTACACTGGCTTATGGATATCTATCCATTGAAGACTCATATCCTCACTCAAAAGACCTATCCTCACTACCATGGCTAATGGACCTCTATTCACTGGAGACTATCATCCTCTATAATCTATCACCTCCAAATCTCTATCTCAAATATACACTAAATATAGTCCTTCGGTCTATTAGAAATCTTCTCAATATCTATCCTCAAATATGCACTAAACACAATCCTTCAGTCTAGCATAAATATGCTCAATATCTATCCTCAAATTTGCACTAAACATAGTCCTTCGATCTAGCACAAATTTTCTCAATATCTTTCCTCAAATATGCACTAAACACAGTCCTTCGATCTAGCACAAATTTGCTCAATATCTATCCTCAAATTTGCACTAAACATAGTCCTTCGATCTAGCACAAATTTGCTCAATATTTATCCTCAAATTTGCATTAAATATAGTCCTTCGGTCTAGCACAAATCTGCTCAATCTCTATTCTCAAGTCTGCACAAAACTCTATCCTCAAATTTGTTCTCAAGCCTTAACACAAAGCTTGATCCAATCTCAAATCAACTCTGCTAGATCTACCCCAAGCCTTAACTCAAGGTTTGAACAAATAAATCAATCAACTTTGCTCACAAGTCTTCTCAAAGACTTATCCCAAATTTTTCCAACAAGTCCTCCCTATAACTTATCAAATCTACTCAACAAGTCTTCAACAAGGCGTACCTCAAATCTTCTCAACAAGTCCTCACTATAACTTGTCCAATATTATCAACAAGTATTCACCAAGAATTACCTCAAATCTGCTCAACAAGTCCTCTCTAGAACTTGTCCAATATGCTCAACAAGTCTTCACCAATACTTACCTCAAATATGATTTTTAAGCTTCCACAAAAGCTCACATGAATATATCCTTAAGCTTTCACAAAAGCTTACTCAACTCTATCCTTAAGTCCACTCTAGGACTTACTCAAATATGCTCACAAGCTCTCACAAAATCTTGCTCAAATCAAATACAAAACTTGCATCTAAAACTCAACTTAATCTCTTGCAGAAAACCTCTTTCAATCACGCAAACAAGTTTCACATAGAATCTTGTTTGACTCACAGAAATATATAGAGAATGGTTAGAGACTCAATATGTTACTCACTCACAACAATGCTCAATCACTTTCAATCCTCTTTTCAATTCAATTTCAGAATATGGAACAATTTTTTTCATAGAATTTCAACTATCACTCCAAATCATTCACTTAAATTTACTTCATCAATCATTCTATGAAACAAAACTCTCACTCAACATCAATGTAGGCACAACTTGATTCACACAACCCAATGGAAGTTTCACATGCATCAAGGCCCTAACTCAAGTAGGGTTTCCAAATCACATAACAATGATACTCAAGTTCTTTCAAACCCTAATCCAATATTCAAACTCAACCTCAAAATATCTCAAACCATACAAGCATGAAGCATGCACTAGCTCACTCACAATCTCCAACAATGCTTATCAAACAAAGTTTATAGCATCCACTTCCATTTTATAAAACTCATCAACTCAACAAGGAATACTCAAATCAATCCTTTTCACTCCAACTTGTTTTTCAAAAAATCAACCAAACACCTCAACCAAATAAGAATGTGCCCATACCTTTTTACTTGATGAAGAGTAGACCTCAAAAACCTACCTCAAACACAATCAACCTCTTTGCCAATATCAAGGGTTAGATGACAAAAATACTCCTAAAAAATATTTCTCAATACAAAAATATTAGCACTCAAATACACCTTATTACTCCATATTGAAATTAGCAATCATCAAAACATACATAAAAATAATTACTCAATTACACCTTATAATATCCAATATTTAATTAACAACCTCCAAAATAGCATACATGAAAATTTGGCTCTTAATACACCTTATAACTCCAAAAATTAAATTAACAACCTCCAAAAATCAAACCCTCAAAAATAATACTGCCTACCCTTTTATCTCCCTCAAATACTCAATAACCAAATTTAAAAAAAAAACTTTATAAACCTCCAAAAATATTTATTTTTCATCCAACCTTAGCAAATCCGAAATATTTCATGCAACCTTGGCAAACATTAGTGCATACCTCTTATCTCAAGCAAAATACCTCGGTGGGTTTCAAACGCAAGACCACTTCCTGATCGAGCGCCTTATCGAGGCGCTAGCCCACCACATGGGCTATGAGACTCCACACGAAGGGGAAGGCTCAAGCCTTTCCTTTGTCCTTTTTCGATCGGTATGATGTAAAACAAAACACACTCTTCTCCCTTGCAAAACCAACTCGATGGGTTTCAAACCCTACTCTCCTCGCCTGCCAAACTTCTTAGCACCACTCATTATCACCAACTATGCTACCAGCATCTTTGGCACTCAACTCGGTGCTCCCTTTGTCTTGTCTCTTCTCACTACCCAATGTTGATTTTAGCACATGCAAAATCCTCTAGACTTTGGCACTCAAACTCTTAGCTATCATGGGCAATCAATCACATAAATGGGTTAAATAAAAATTTAACACTTTTTTTTCTACACTTTGGCACATGCACTTCCAACATCGATGAAGATATCAAATTTTTAAATTTGATTTAAAATATATCCTTTAACTTTGGCACCAAAAGGATTATTTAAATTTAAATTTTAACCTTAGTTAAAATATTTAAATTTAAATAATTTAAACCTTATCCTTTCAAATATGCCACCTGGGTTTTTTAGAGAACTTGGAGAATGATCACTTCATGGTCTTCAATTTTCTTCAAATCAACCTTTAACTGGAATATTATAATAAAATATTATAATATTTTTCCTTTGGCCTTGATAAAATCTTCCTCTTGCACTGCTTATTGAAATTGCTTCCTCTTGCACTGCTCACTGAAATCGACTCTTGATATCAATGACAACTCAACTACTCAAAATGTCCAACAATATCCCCCTTTGTCATTGATGGTAACCCAATTACCTTTTACCATTTCCTTAACCTTTTTCTATTCTTCTCCCCTTGGGAAATTACTCCCCCTGACTCAATCCTCTCCCCTTAAATCAAATCTCTCCCCATTACACAAATATCTCTCCTTATGACATCAATGACAAAGGTTCACCTTTGGGGCTCGAGGCTAAGAATAAAATTCTTATCTTAGCCCCTACCCCACCTCCTCCTGAGGTGTTTAATTCTGGGGTGGGAATATTTATACTCCCACCATGCACAAATATTTACCTGTGTTCACATTCCTTCTCATTTGATCCTTTTGATTCCTTTTACTATTCCTATTCCTGCTTGTCTTTGGAATTTCTTCTCTACATCATGTTGTTGTATGCCCATAATTATTGCACTTATAACACTTAATGTTTTTATTCCTTTGAGGTGAAAATATCTTGGGATTTTTTTTAGTGAGGCCATATCTATTCCTATCATGAACCCTGCAATTTGCTGCCTTGTGACCAAATTGATTACAAAAGTAGCAATACCCTTGAAAGAGATGCATGTTTATGAAATTTCCATATTCTTATCTGGGTGGAGAACTGATCTTGCACAAGACAGAAAACCAGAGAAACAAGAGACAACAATTTCTAATTCAATACTTCGGAAGAATTTTACAAGAATATACAGCCAAACTACCGTTTGCCAACCCCCTCTCATTACAATCCATGGGTTTTTATCGAGGTCCCGATCCTCTGTGCTTTCAAACTTCCCACGATCTACAATTGCCACCTGGAACAATTTTGGAAAGTTGCATTGATGAGACTCTAGGTGAGGTGCGCGACTGGCTGCCATACCCAACGAAATCTTCTTCTCGATCTGCTGCTTGCTGTTAGTTGCTTTAAACGCATCTCCAGATATCCTGCGTGAGTGGCCAACATGCCCATTGAAATCCTCCTTTGAAACTGCTGCTTCACTGCTGCTAACTTGCCACGCACGAAGGGACGTCTTTATGAAAGCTGGAGTGCATGTTTTTCTATTTGGTCGCGATATCGTGACCATTTCCTTTCTATGCCTTCTCTCTCCGTTTTGGCCACGATATCGCGACATGTCGTGATATCGCGCCGTTTCTTCTATCGGCCTCCGTTCTCCCGTTTTGGTCACGAAATCGTGACATGTCACGATTTCACGACCTTTGTTCCTCCGTGCCTTTGTTCCCCTGCTTAGGCCGCGATTTCATGACCTTTGTCCGTTGTCGCGATTTCGTGACCTTTGTTCCTCCGCGCCTTTGTTCCCCTGCTTTGGCGTGTTTTGATGTCACGAAATCGTGACATGTCGCGATTTCGCGACCTTTGTTCCTCCGTGCCTTTGTTCCCCTGCTAGGCTACGATTTTGTGACATGTCACGATTTCGTGACCTTTGTTCCTCCATGCCTTTGTTCTCCTGCTTAGGCCACGATTTCGTGACCTTTGGTCCTTCGCACCTTTGTTTCTTCTGCGATGGTCGCGATTTCGTGACATGTCACGAAATCGCGACATGTCACGATTTCGTGACCTTGTGTCTTTCGGCCTTGTTTTCTCTGCCTTGGGTCGCGATTTCGCGACATGTCATGAAATCGTGACATGTCATGATTTCACGACATTTGCAACACTTAGAAAAAAATACATTTGCAACACTTAGAAAGAAATAACAACAAAAGTTTGGTTGATGCTCGATTGCTTTGCTGCCCTCAGATGCTCCTGCATCGAACACCTGGGTGGATCGAGAAGTGATCCTCACTTCCGATCTTTGGGAGGAAGACCCAGGTGGTCAACCTCTATTTTTGACAACCAAGTTGCATCTTCTACAGGTCTGCCCTTCCACTTGATCAAATACTCAGAATATTGTTTGTTCCTTGTGCTTCTGCCTTCACGAGTATCTAATATTTCCTCGATCTCGTCTTTGGTTGGGTTAGACGTTGGAATGCTCCACAATTCTGTGCTTGGTGCCTCTGTACTATCTCCTTCATGGTATTCCACTAAATCAGATATGTTAAAAATAGGTGAAATGTCAAGCCCACTTGGCAATTCCACTTCATATGCATTGCCTGAATCCCATTTTTCCAGTATTCTGCATGGCCCAAACTTCTTCATCTTCAACTTGTTATAAGTTTTGGCTGGAAATATTTCTTTTCTGAGATGGACCATGACTTCATCCCCCACTTCGAACTCTTTGAACCGCCGCTTTTGGTCTGCTCTTGCTTTATACTGAGTATTCATTTTTGTAATTTGTTTCTTCACTTCTTCATGCAGGATTTTCATCTGTTTCACGAATTCCTCAGCCTCTACACTGCACTTTTCTCCTTTATCTAATTTTCTCAGCTCAAAAATGTTTCTTGGACTATTTCCATATATGATTTGGAATGGAGATTTGTTTGTACTCTTATTGACAGAATTGTTGTATGCAAATTCCGCCTACGACAAAACTAAATCCCATCCCTTGGGTTTATCTGCTATCAAGCATCTTAATAAATTACCCAGACTTCTATTTACCACCTCTGTTTGTCCATCAGTTTGTGGGTGGTATGCAGAACTGAACTTTAGATCTGTCTTTAGCTTCTTCCACAATGTTCTCCAGAAATACCCAACAAACTTTGTATCTCTATCAAAAACTATGCTTCTTGGTAGACCGTGAAGTCGTACCACTTCTTTGAAAAATAACCCTGCAATGTGAACTGCATCACTTGTTTTCTAGCAAGGAATAAAATGTGCCATCTTGGAGAATCTGTCAACCACCACAAATACAGAGTCATTTCCCCTCTGTGTTCTCGGCAATCCAAGAATAAAATCCATGCTTATGTCCTCCCATGGCCTCTCAGGTATAGGTAACGGCTGGTATAATCCTGTGTTTTGCCTTACGCCTTTTGCCATCTGGCATATTCTACAACTTTGCACAAACTTTTTCACATCTTGCTGAAGTTGCGGCCAGTAGTAATTTTCATTCACCAGGGCAATGGTCTTATCCCGACCAAAATGCCCAGCTAGTCCTCCGCTGTGCTTTTCCTTGATTAAGTTCTCCCGCATGGAACTCCTTGGAATGCATAATTTACTTCCCTTGAACAACATTCCATCTTGGATTAGGAAATCTAACCATTTTGTCCTGTCCACAGTAATAGGTGCCAAGCAAGTCGTCCAGGCTTCTGCAAAATCAGGATCTTCAGGATAAAGACCCTTCAGTTCTTCGAATCCTACCACTTCCACTGTCATTTCAATCAGCAGATTCTGCCTTCTACTTAAGGCATCTGCAACTCTGTTTGATTTCCCGCTTCTGTGCTTTAACACAAAGGTATAGCTTTGGAGAAACTCAACCCACTTCATGTGCCTCTGATTCAGTTTTGTTTGGCTGTTGATGTACTGCAATGCCTGATGATCCGTAAATAGAACAAACTCTTTTGGCAACAAATAATGCCTCCACTTCTTCAGAGCTTGAACTATAGCATAAAATTCTTGGTCATAAACTGAATACTTTTTTCGAGCATCATTGAGCTTTTCACTAAAATAAGCAACAGGTCTGCCTTCTTGACTCAGTACAACCCCTATTGCACTGCCACTGGCATCACAGTCTACCTGAAATACTTTGTTAAAGTCTAGGAGTGCCAAAATAGGCTATTCTGTGACCCTTTTCTTTAATGCATCAAAGCTCCTTTCAGCCCCTAAGGTCCACTTGAATTCTTTCTTATCCCCTCTCATTGTTTCTGTGAGGGGTGCACAAATGCTGCTGAAGTTTCTTATGAACTTTCTGTAAAATCTGGCTAGACCATGAAATGATCTTACCTCTATTGTGCTTCTTGGGGTAGGCCATTCGATGATAGCTCTCACCTTCTCTGGGTCCATTTTCAGACCTTCTACTGAGATTACAAATCCCAGGTATACTAACTCTTTCTTGACAAAATTACACTTTTTTAGATTTATTAATAATTGCTCCTCCCGCAGCTTTTCAAAAACCCTCCTGATGTGCATCAGGTGTTCCTCCAGGGTTCTGCTGAATATTAATATATCATCTAAATAAACAATGACAAATTTTCCTAAAAACTCTTTCAGTACCTCATTCATCAGCCGCATGAAGGTACTTGGTGCATTGGACAGCCCAAATGGCATGACCAACCACTCATACAAGCCCTCTCTTGTCTTGAAGGTTGTCTTCCACTCATCTCCTTCCCTGACACGGATCTGGTGGTAACCACTCTTGAGGTCAATTTTGGTGAAGTACTTGGCTCCACTCAAACAGTCCATTATGTCATCCATCCTTGGCAATGGAAATCTGTATTTTATTGTGATCTTGTTGATGGCTCGAGAGTCTATGCACATTCTCCACTCTCCATCCTTCTTGGGTGCTAGTACTGTAGGTACTGCACACGGGCTAAGACTCTCCCTAATCAATCCCTTCTCCAGCAACTCCTGGACCTGCCTGTTTAGTTCTTCAGTTTCTACAGGTGTCATTCTATGTGCAGCTTTATTGGGCAAGCTTGACCCTGGCACCAAATCAATATGGTGACTGATTTTTCTTACTGGGGGTAAACCCTCAGGCACATTATCAGATATGATATCTAGAAATTCCTTCAATAGATCTTGGACTTCTTTGGGGCATCTTTGCATTCTGTATCCCTGACTCTAGGAATTAATGCATAACACATATGTTCATGCTTTAAATCATCTAAAAATTTTCTTCCATCAACCAAGCAAATTCTTGCACTGCCACATACCTTTTCTTCCACCTCCTTCAGGGGTTTCAACTTATGACGCATTCCATTCTTGGTCATGGAATAGGTGTTGGCTCGGCCATCATGAACCGCACACCTGTCAAACTGCCATGGCCTTCCCAGTAGCAAATGGCACGCATCCATGGGCAGAATGTCGCACAGAACCTCATCACGGTAATTCCCAATACTGAATTTTACCAGGCACTGTTCATTGACCAAAACCTTATGGTCTTTCTGCAACCACGCGATCCGATATGGATGCGGGTGTTTCTTTCTCTCCAGTTGTAGCTTTGTAACCATTCCCTCTGAAACTAGGTTATCTGTGCTACCGTTGTCAATGATAATGTTGCAAATCTTACCCGTGCATTTACACCTTGTGCGAAATAAGCTTTTCCTCTGATCTGTAGCTCCCTCTTCATTCAGCAGGACTCTCCTTGCAATCATTACTTCTCCTCTCTCAGCTTCTTCAGAATGCTCAGATCCAACATCTTCATCAGCGACTGCTACTCTGGCATTTCCTTTCGGCCTCCGATTATTTCTTTCTCGCTGTTGTGGGCACTCATATTGGTGATGTCCCTCTTCACCACACTGGAAGCAAGTCCCTCGAAATCTTCCTCTTCCTTGTCCACGTCCAGCTCTGCCTCTTCCCCCTCGGTAACCATTATTCTGATTATGAGGGCGGTCTGTATTTTCTCTCCTTTGTTCTTGATTGCTGCTACCTTCTCCACTTTTTTGAGAATCTTCATTTCTTCTTCCACTGTTCCTTCCATCGGTCCTTCCGCCATGACCTCTTCCTCTTTGCTTGTTTTCAAACCTCCTATTGAGCTTCTCTTCAACCTTTAAAGCAAATTGGTAAGCGTCCTCTATGGTGGTCATCCGGACTAGACTTAGTTCTTCCTGAATGCTTGCTCGTAACCCATTAATGTAATGGGCTACCTTCTCCTTGTTGGCCTCTGAGTGGCCTATTCTAATCATTATTTTATGAAATTCCTCTGTGTATTCTTTCACAGACTTGCTTGATTGCCTCAATCCTTGCATTTTCTTCAACAGGTCTAACTCATAATCACCAGGGATGAACTGCCTCTTTAGCTTTTCTGCCATCCGTTCCCACTTAGTTATTCTCTCTTTCCCTCTTTTATTTCGCTCCAGCTGCACTCCCTTCCACCAAATGCTAGCATGACCTTTCAGTTTGGTCTTTGCGAATCTGACCCTATCAGGATCCTCAACCTCTTCGTACTCAAAGTACTCTTCCAGGTCGTTGATCCAGTCGATCAATTCCTCTGGATCAAGGTTCCCAAAATATGTGGAAACCTCCATCTTCGACCTCTTCCCAATCTGGGATATGGCTTTGTATAGTCTGGCCTGAGCAGGATCTACTGCTTCTTCTTCTTCCTCAGGTTGGTCTTCTTCTTCATCATCTTCCTCTTCACTACCTTCGTCTCTTCTTGGCTCCAATATTCTATGCATTTCTTCTTGCAGGGCTTGCATTTGCCTACAAAGCTCGAACATCTTCCGTCGCTGCCATGCCTCTCCCACCAACAGGATTTCTCCTTGGAGGCATTCTGCTCACCCAATTCCAAGCCCTTCCATAGATCTTGGTGTAACTGCCTCTCCTCCGGTGATCTGCTACACACTCAAGAACTACTGGCTCTGATACCACTTGGTGGAGAACTAGATCTTGCACAAGACAGAAAACCAGAGAAACAAGAGACAACAATTTCTAATTCAATACTTCGAAAGAATTTTACAAGAATATACAGCCAAACTACCATTTGCCAACCCCCTCTCATTACAATCCATGGGTTTTTATCGAGGTCCCGATCCTCTATGCTTTCAAACTTCCCACGATCTACAATTGCCACCTGGAACAATTCTGGAAAGTTGCATTGATGAGACTCTAGGTGAGGTGCGCGACTGGCTACCATACCCAACGAAATCTTCTTCTCGATCTGCTGCTTGTTGTTAGTTGCTATAAACATGTCTCCAGATATCCTGCGCGAGTGGCCAACATGCCCATTGAAATCCTCCTTTGAAACTGCTGCTTCACTGCTGCTAACTTGCCGCGCACGAAGGGACGTCTTTATGAAAGCTGGAGTGCATGTTTTTCTGTTTGGTCGCGATATCGCGACATGTCACGATATCGTGACCATTTCCTTTCTGCGCCTTCTCTCTCCGTTTTGGCCGTGATATCGCGACATGTCGCGATATCGCGTCGTTTCTTCTATCGGCCTCCGTTCTCCCGTTTTGGTCGCGAAATCGCGACATGTCGCGATTTCGTGACCTTTGTTCCTCCGTGCCTTTGTTCCCCTGCTTAGGCCGCGATTTCATGACATGTCGCGAAATCGTGACATGTCACGATTTCGTGACCTTTGTTCCTCCGCGCCTTTGTTCCCCCTGCTTAGGCCGCGATTTTGCGACATGTCGTGACATGTCGCGAAATCGTGACATGTCACGATTTCGTGACCTTTGTTCCTTCGCGCCTTTGTTCCCCTGCTTAGGCCACGATTTCGTGACATGTCGCGATTTCATGACCTTTGTTCCTCCGCGCCTTTGTTCCCCTGCTTAGGCCGCGATTTCGTGACATGTCGCGATTTCGTGACCTTTGGTCCTCCGCACCTTTGTTTCTTCTACGATGGTCGCGATTTCGCGACCTTGTGTCTTTCGGCCTTGTTTTCTCTGCCTTGTGTCGCGATTTCGTGACATTTGCAACACTTAGGAAAAAAATACATTTGCAACACTTAGAAAGAAATAACAACAAAAGTTTGGTTGATGCTCAATTGCTTTGCTACCCTCGGATGCTCCTGCATCATTATCTTTCATGTGTCCTACACTGTGTAGCCTTGTGACCAAACCTATGACATAAGAAGCATCATCCATTGAAGAAACCTTGCCTTGACCCCATTGGTCTCTTAGTCTCTTCTACCCTATCTTATTTCCTATTCCATATGTTCCTTATTTGTGCATTGTTCCTTTCCTTGTTGAAATTTCTATTGTCCAACTTATCCTTAGAAGTCTCACTCTCTCTTTCACTTTCTTCTTTTGAAGCTTCTTCTTCTTTGGTGCTTGAGCTTGACTCTCTTTTTTTCGCTTCCTGTTTCCCTTGTTCTTCTTAAAACTAAGTCATGTTTTGGTGACTGATGATATTTATGCATTGATAATCCTATCTAGATATTTTGAATTTTTATCAACCTTGTGTAGCTTTTCCTTAGAGTCTTTCACTTCCATCCTTAGTGAAACTATCTCATGTTCTAATTCTTCACACTCTAGATCTTTTATCTTTAATTTTTTAGCCATACCTTCTTTTTTCCTTACCTCTTCAACATTAATTTTGAAGTTAGTGAGCTCTTGTAGAAAATTTGCTTTTGCTTTCTCATCTTCTTGAACCCTTAATCCTGAAAACTCCCTTTTTAATTATTCAATATCAAAAATAATTCTTTCACATTCTCTCTTTTACCTTTAACTATTCAACCATACCTTTTGCAACTCTCCTTGCCTTTTCAACCTTATATTTCAAGTTAGAGAGATCTTGTAGAAGCTTTGTCTTACATTTCTCATCCTCTTATATTTGAGCCTCTAATTATAAGTTCTCCCTTTTTAACTCAACAAGTTCCTTAAGTGTGGATTCCTCTTATTTTTTTGATTTTTTCTCTTTTCTTTGGTCTTCAATTTCTTCTATTGTCCAAAGTAGAGTTTCTTCTTCATACCTATTTTGATTGTCCCTGTTATCCTTTTCTGAACCATCCTCTAGGAATTTAATTTTGAAAGTATCATATTCATATTTATCGCTACTAAACCCATTGTAATAACCTACATCATGACTGATTTTACCACAAAAAAAATATTCTTCACCTTCTTGTGTACAATAAGCTACATGGTGACCTATCTTCTTACATTTGGTACAAAAATTTATCAATATGACCTTTTATCAACTGCTTGATTCATCTCTTGAATCTATTTCCATTTTCCTCCCAAAACAACAACATTGAATTCATCTTCCTTTTCTTTCATGACTATGTGTGTTCTTTTATTCTTGTGTCTCATGGTTCTACTTTTGCCTTTCTTTGCCATTTAGGTTCTTGTAAGATCTTCCTTCAAGCTATTAAACATTTTTCGAAGGAACTCGCTTTGATACCAATTGAAGAACACAAGCTTATACTGAGAGGGGGTGAACAATATAAGATCACTTTTTAATTTTCTTTTCCAAATAATATTATGCAATATGATCAATGGTAATATTAATAGTAGTAACCAAAGCAATGCATAAATCATCACACACAATAAAGACACCAATTTAACATGGTTCATGCAATGTGGGCTACTCCACAGAGAAAATATTTCACTAATATTTTATCAATAAATATCTTTGGGAATCCTTCCCTATTAAAATATTTATGGACCTCTATCCAAAGGAGACACTAATACCCTAATCAAGTTCATGGATATCTATCCACAGGAGACACCAATCTCCTCAGCTAGTTTGTGGATCTCAATCCATAGGAGAACTCCTTCTCATTTGCTCTGACTGGTGATCTTATAGAATAATTGTTGCCTCTAGTGCACTGGCTTATGGATCTCTATCCACTAAAGACTCATATCCTCACTTAGAAGACCTATCCTCACTGCCATGGCTAATGGACCTCTATCCACTAGAGACTATCATCCTCTATACTCTATCACCTCCAAATCTCTATCTCAAATATGCACTAAACACAATCCTCCGATATAGCACAAATATGCTCAATATCTATCCTCAAATATGCACTAAATACAATCCTTTTGTATAGCACAAATTCTCTCAATATCTGTCCTCAAATATGTACTAAACACAGTCCTTCGGTCTAGCATAAATCTATTCAATCTCTATCCTCAAATATGCACTAAACATAGTCCTTCAGTCTAGCACAAATATGCTCAATATCTATCCTCAAATATGCACTAAACATAGTCCTTCGGTCTAGCACAAATCTGCTCAATCTCTATCCTTAAATTTTCACTAAACACAATCCTTCGGTCTAGCACAAATCTACTCAATATTTGTCCTCAAATCTGCACTAAACATAGTCCTTTGGTCTAGCATAAATTTACTCAATATTTGTTCTCAAGTATACACCAAACTCTATCCTCAAATCTATCCTCAAGCCTTAACACAAAGCTTGATCTAATCTCAAATCAACTCTTCTAGATCTGCCCCAAGCCTTAACTCAAGGTTTGAACAAATCAATCAATCAACTCTGCTCATAAGTCTTCTCAAAGACTTATCCCAAATCTGTCCAACAAGTCCTCCCTAGAACTTATCCAATTTTCTCAACAAGTCTTCACCAAGACTTACCTTAAATATTCTCAATAAGTCCTCACTAGAACTTGTCCAATCTACTCAACAAGTCTTCACCAAGACTTCCCTCAAATCTACTCAACAAGTCCTCACTAGAACTTGTCCAATATACTCAACAAGTCCTCACCAAGACTTATCTCAAATATGTTTTTTAAGCTTCCACAAAATCTCATATAAATATTTCCTTAGGATTTAACAAAAGCTTACTCAAATCTATCCTTAATTTCACTCTAGGACTTACTCAAATCTTCTCCAAAGCTCTCAAAAAAGCTTACTCAAATAAAATACAAAACTTGCATCTAAAACTCATCTTAACTTATTGCAAAAAACCTCTTTCAATCATGCAAACAAGTTTCACACAAAATCTTGTTTGATAGAGACTCAATATTTTGCTCACTCACAACAATGCTCAATCACTTTCAATCCTCTTTTCAATTCAATTTTAGAATATGGAACAATTTATTTCATAGAATTTTAGCTATCACTCCAAATCATTCACTTAACTCAACTTTACTTCATCAATCATTCTATGAAACAAAACTCTCACTCAACATCAATGTAGGTACAACTTGATTCACACAACCTAATGGAATTTTCACATGCATCAAGGTCCTAACTCAAGTAGGGTTTCCAAATCACATAACAATTATACTCAAATTCTTTGAAACCCTAATCCAATATTCAAACTCAACCTCAAAATATCTCAAACCATACAAGCATGAAGCATGCACTAGCTCACTCACAATCTCCAACAATGCTTATCAAAAAAAGTTTATAGCATCCACTTCCATTTCAGAAAACTCATCAACTCAACAAGGAATACTCAAATCAATCCTTTTCACTCCAACTTGTTTTTCAGAAAATCAACCAAACACCTCAACCAAAGAAGAATGTGCCCATACCTTTTTACTTGATGAAGAGTAGACCTCAAAAAATTACCTCAAACACAATCAACCTCTTTTCCAATATCAAGGGTTAGATGACAAAAATACTACTCAAAAATATTTCTCAATACAAAAATAATAGCACTCAAATACACCTTATTACACCACATTGAAATTAGAAATCATCAAAACATACATAAAAATAATTACACCTTATAATCTCCAGACTTTAATTAACAACCTCCAAATAGCATACATGAAAATTTAGCTCTTAATAAACCTTATAACTCCAAAAATTAAATTAACAACCCCCTGAAGAACACAAGCTTATACTGAGAGGGGGGGGTGAACAGTATAAGACCTCTTTTTACTTTTTCCTTTATACTTCAAAATAGTAAAGCAATATACCCAAAGCAATATCAAAGCAATGCACAATATCATCCACAAAGTGACACCAATTTTAACGTGGTTCACCCAAAATGGTTGGGCTACGTCCACAAAACTTTTCTCTAAAAGTTATCTCAAAGTTCTTTGGGAATCCTTCCCAATTACAATGTTTATGAGCCTCGGCCCAAAGGAGATACCTTCCCCCAATCAGAATTTATGAGCCTCTGCTCAAAGGAGATACCTTCCCCTCTCGCTCTGGAAATGATCCCTCGAAGATCAATCGCCTCTACCTCTTGCCAGCACGTGGAACTCCTTTCCATCGAAGACCTCCTGTCCTCAATGCTTAGCCTAAGAGACCTTCGCCTTCTATGATCACGTCCACAGTAGCTCAGCAACCTGTACCAAACACAGTCAGTCGGTCTAGTACAAGTCTTCCTCTGTCTGTCAGATCTGTCCAACTCTTGAACAAATCAATCCTCTACACACAAGCCTTCTCAAAGACTTGCCAAATCTGTCCTCGGGTTCTTCTCAAAGAACCAATGCACCTCTGTCCTCAAGTTCTCTGGATAGAACTATCAAACTCAGCTCACAAGTCCTCTGCTAGGACCTGTCCAAATCTGCTCACAAGTCCCCACCGAAACCTGTCCAAAACTGCTCACAAGTCCCCACTAGAACCTATCCAAAACTTAGCAAGCTCACCAAGAAAAAAATTTCTTAGTAGGAAATCACAAGGTGAATTGTTAGAGACCCAATGTGATTTGTCAAACTCATAGAAGCATAAAGAGAATTGTTAGAGACTCAATATGTTCTATACTCAACTCCCAATCTCAAAACTCAACTCAAATCAACTCAGCTCAAACTCAATCTCAAATCTGAAAACTCAACTCAATATCTGAAATGGATAGGATAGAATGCTTTCTTTCAAGAACATGAAACCCCAACAATTGCCAACTATGCAAAGAATCACATAACAATGATACTCATGTTCTTTTCACCATCAATTAGGGCTTCAACAACAATGCTCATCAAACAAGGTTCAATCAACACCATTCAACTCAAAACACAACCTTGAAGCATTTCACAATCAACATCAGAAAAGGAAACAAGTAGAACTCCTTTTCTCTCCAATATTGTTTGAACAAAAAGCATCCACCAACTCAAATCACAAGAGCACACAACAACTTTTCAAATCATCAACAAAGGAGTAAGCCCAACACTTTAACCAAGTAAAGAATAGCTTGATTATTACCAATTTAATGAAAGCAAATGTCAATCTCAAAGCTGCCCACTTAAGGTTTCACAACTTCACACAAGAAGCAATTTTAACCTTAAAACATCATGCTTTCATTTCCATAATCAACCAAAAGCACTCTCAACATTACAAGAAAAATTTATCCCTTATACACCTTATTTCTCCCTTATAGTCTTATCAAAAATAAAATTTATCTCTCATAAGAATGCAATAAGATATTTCAAACAACACCTTCAAAAGAATATTTTATCAAAATAAAACAAGCTTTAAACTCCTTATAACTCCTAAGTTGTTTTTCCCTCTAATAAACTTCCTCCATCCGCAAAATACACTTAGCAAAAATTAATTTCGAAAATACCTTGGCCAACATCAAAAATCGCGCTATGGAGAAATTGCGCACGAATTCTAACACCACCCGCTGTGTCCACTTCACGATGAAAAACCCTTTCATGTTATTCGAATGCGAAACCTCCCGTTCGGGTAGCGCGCCAACAACCTAGCCGCTACCGGTGCGCCAAAGGCGCCCGGTGAGGTTTAAACCTCACGCTGTTAGCCTTGTTCCTTCTGTGCCAAGGATTAAATAAAACAACAGTGCCTCCCTTTCTTCTGACGTGAACACGAAGACGAAAACCTTACGACGAATTTATGACAAACGATGAGTACAAAAAAATGAACAATGGATTCACGAAAACGGCGAAGACACAGTCGAACAGTAGATCACGAATTCACAGCGAGCAACTCTTTTCAAAATGCGGATGGGATAATTCTTGATTTTCATCGAGGGAGATTTATATGCATTTTTACCATAAGCTCTTGACGTCGGCGAGGAGTTTAACACGTCGATGGAGGTCTTGGCTAGCGCCCACAATCTTAAAACATAGCGCCATCATAGTTAAGACATTTGCACCATGGGTTAGGAGAACCCATTGCAAACAATAATTTAATATTTATTTAAAAATAATTAAAGGGAACCTTAACAAGGTTTTTAATTATTTAAATAAATACTTCCTCCTGGACCCAAATGCATTAAACTAATGCATCCACCTGTAATCTTTAAACCTGCCAACTTGGGGTTTACAAAAGACCTTTGAAACTGTCATGTCATAACCTTCATCAAAACAAATTATTTGACATCAAATCAAATTCCTTCAAGAGCTTCTTGACATCAATGACAACTTATACACTTGAGCAAAGGCAATGTACCCAAAGTACCCAAAATTGCCAACAATCTCCCCCTTTGTCATTGATGGCAAACCTTTACCGAAAACACTTCTCAAGAGCCAAAACTAAAACCAACTGTGCCCACAACCGAGAATCTTCCTTTGAAGTTTTGCTCCCCCTGACTTGAAGCTCTCCTCTTCACTTTGAAGCTCTCCCCCTTACTCATATCTCTCCCCTTTGTCATCAATGGCAAAGGGTCACCTTTGGGGCTCGAGACTAAGAATGAGCCTCTTAGCTTAGTCCCTCCCCCACCTCCTGATGAGGTGATTAATTCTAGGGTGGGAGTAAAACTCCCATTAGGCACTGATCATCATCGTTGTCTATAACTTCCTTGTCGGGTCTTCTCTTGAACTCTTTGTCCATATTCCTGTTCTTGTCACTGTTCTTGTTCTTGTTCTCATCCCTGTTCTTGTCCATGCCTTGATCCTTGGACCCGATCATGCCACTGTTCCTATTCTTGTATTCTAGAATTTTAGCTCTACACTCGTCTGATTATGTGACCTTCATTGTTGCACTTGAAACACTTGACGATGTTGTTTCTCTGAGGTAAACTTGATCTTTGAGTCCACTTGTTCTGACCAAACCTGTTCTATCCAAACCTCGTTCGATCAAACCTGTTCCTCGTTATTTGCCTTGCAATAAACTGCCTTGTGCCCAAACTGTTGACAAGAGTAGCAATACCCTTGAAAGAAACTAGCACTTCTAAAATTGTCATTTACCTTCTTCACTTGAGCCATGCAATGTGAAGCCATGTGACCAAACCTGTGACAAGCAAAACATCTACCTTGAAACTTTCCTTTATTTGACCTCTTAGGTTTTGAAAACTTCTTCTTCTCATTCTGAATTTTGTTTTCTATTTTTGTGCATCTATCATTCAAGGACTCCTTTTCTGAAATACTTTCCTCATCAAACTCTCTTCCTTTTGGAGTCTCTTACTAGACTCTCCAACTTGTTCCTTGTGTGGCTTAACAAAACCAAGGCCTGTTTTATCTCGTTGTCTTTCTTTGACCTTTGATGAGTGACTTAACCTTTTTGGAGCTATCTTGAAACCTCGTAAAGCTTATCCTTGTACTCTTTAGTTTCCTCTTTCAAAGAAGCCATTTTCTGTTCTAACTCACTATACTCAAGAACCTTAGACTCTAACTCATCCTTGAGTTCTTGTGTCTTAGCTATAGAGAAGTCAAGACTTTCTATAAGATCATCTCTCTCCATACAACATTCATCTAACTTATCCTTGAGTCTAGCATTCTTCTTTCTTTCCTTTTTCAAAGCACTAAGAGCACTAATAAGTTCACCTTCAAGATCTACTTCACCTTCCTCTATATCTTCCTCTATTTGTTTGCTTTTTGAATCATCAAAGCCTTTTTCAGATTTCTTATCACTAGAGGTGCTACCCTTTTCAAAAACCATACATGCATCTTCCTTATAGTTTTCTGAAGCATCCTCATACATACTAGAAACCAAATCATTATTTGTGCAATCATCCTCAAGGTGACCAAAGTTTCCACATCTAAGACATTTCATGATAATGAATCTATGTTTCGGTTCTTCCTCTTTTTTTGATATGAACAACATCTCATTTTCACTATCACTTGAAGAACTTTCACTATCACTACTAGAACACTTACTTGCTTTGTCTAGGTAGAAACTCTTCTTGTGCTTGTGAGAATACCTCTTTCCTTGATTGTTGTGCTCATCTTTGTTCTTCCTGTGATGCTTGTGCTTTTCTTAATCCTTGCTCTTAGAATCCTGTTTATCTTCATCACTTTCATTCTTGGGAACAGTATAGTCAGTAGCATAATGACCAAACTTTCCACAATTGAAACATCTTATATTTTTCATACTTTTGTGCTTTCTAGAGAACTTGCCTTTCTGTCTGTAATATGCCTCTTCATCACTAGAAGACTCATCACTATCTTGAAGTCGTTTACCCTTGGATTTCTTGGTAGCCTTGAAAGTCGCCTCTTTCTTGACATCAACCTTCACTTGAGTTCTCAACTCAAATGCCGCAAGTATACTATGGAGCTCATCCTTTTTCAACTTATC
Source organism: Wollemia nobilis (assembly GCA_028583015.1). Lineage (NCBI taxonomy): Eukaryota > Viridiplantae > Streptophyta > Pinopsida > Araucariales > Araucariaceae > Wollemia > Wollemia nobilis. Next base: position 6,490,625 of record JAQPPZ010000690.1, on the reverse strand, counting down.
CAAATCTTTAGCTTCCTCAATAGCAGAAATATTTTCACTAAATCTATTAGGAAGAGATCTTAAAATCTTATCACAAACATCATTTTCAGCAAGCTCAAGACCTAAGTCTTTCATGGAGTTAACAACCTCATCCATACGAAGCATGTAGTCACTAATATTTTCATCATCATTCATCTTGAGTTGTTCAAACATACCTTTGAAGTGTCTCAACTTGGCCTTTCTGACATTTGTATCACCCGTATGAACCACCTTCAACTATTTCCACATTTCACTAGTTGTCTTGCAGTTGAATCACTTTGGTGAGATCTCGCTTTCTGTAAGCCTTTCAGGATTGCATTCATTGCTTTTGAATTGTTGTGATGTAGGAGCCTTTCTTCTTTAGTATTAGGACCATGTTCAGGAATAGTGTACTCATCTTCAATCACTTCCCAAACCTCATTCCCAAGTGCCATTAGATGAACCTTCATCCTTGCACTCCAAAGACCAAAATCTGACCCATCAAGAATAGGTGCTGCATTGCCACTTGAATGATCCATTGTGTTCTTTACTAGCTTTTCCTTCAAGCTATTAAACTTTTCGAAGGCACCGGATCTGATACCAATTGAAGAACACAAGCTTATACTGAGAGGGGGGGTGAACAAGATAAGACCTCTTTTTACTTTTTACCTTTATACTTCAAAATAGTAAAGCAATATACCCAAAGCAATATCAAAGCAATGCACAATATCATCCACAAAGTGACACCAATTTTAACGTGGTTCACCCAAAATGGCTAGGCTACGTCCACAAAAATTTTCTCTAAAAGTTATCTCAAAGTTCTTTGGGAATCCTTCCCAATTACAATGTTTATGAGCCTCGGCCCAAAGGAGATACCTTCCCCCAATCAGAATTTATGAGCCTCTGCTCAAAGGAGATACCTTCCCCTCTACTCTAGAAATGATCCCTTAGAAGATCAACTACCTCTACCTCTTGCCAGCACATGGAACTCCTTTCCACCGAAGACCTCCTGTCCTCAATGCTTAGCCTAAGAGACCTATGCCTTCTATGATCACGTCCACAGCAGCTCAGCAACCTATACCAAACACAGTCAGTCGGTCTAGTACAAGTCTTCCTCTGTCTGTCAGATCTATCCAACTCTTGAACAAATCAATCCTCTGCACACAAGCCTTCTCAAAGACTTGCCAAATCTATCCTCAGGTTCTTCTCAAAGAACCAGTGCACCTCTATCCTCAAGTTCTCTCGATAGAACTATCAAACTCAGCTCACAAGTCCTCTCGCTAGGACCTGTCCAAATCTGCTCACAAGTCCCCACCGAAACCTGTCCAAAACTGCTCACAAGTCCCCACCGAAACCTGTCCAAAACTCAGCAAGCTCACCAAGAAAAAAACTTTCTTAGTAGGAAATCACAAGGTGAATTTTTAGAGACCCAATGTGATTTGTCAAACTCATAGAAGCATAAAGAGAATTGTTAGAGACTCAATATGTTCTATACTCAACTCCCAATCTCAAAACTCAACTCAAATCAACTCAGCTCAAACTCAATCTCAAATCTGAAAACTCAACTCAATATCTGAAATGGATAGGATAGAATGCTTTCTTTCAAGAACATGAAACCCCAACAATTGCCAACTATGCAAAGAATCACATAACAATGATACTCATGTTCTTTTCACCATCAATTAGGGCTTCAACAATAATGCTCATCAAACAAGGTTCAATCAACACCATTCAACTCAAAACACAACCTTGAAGCATTTCACAATCAACATCAGAAAAGGAAACAAGTAGAACTCCTTTTCTCTCCAATATTGTTTGAACAAAAAGCATCCACCAACTCAAATCAACAAGAGCACACACAACTTTTCAAATCATCAACAAAGGAGTAAGCCCAACACTTTAACCAAGTAAAGAATAGCTTGATTATTACCAATTTAATGAAAGCAAATGTCAATCTCAAAGCTTCCCACTTGAGGTTTCACAACTTCACACAAGAAGCAATTTTAACCTTAAAACATCATGCTTTCATTTCCATAATCAACCAAAAGCACTCTCAACATTACAAGAAAAATTTATCCCTTATACACCTTATTTCTCCCTTATAGTCTTATCAAAAATAAAATTTATCTCTCATAAGAATGCAATAAGATATTTCAAACAACACCTTCAAAAGAATCTTTTATCAAAATAAAATAAGCTTTAAAATCCTTATAACTCCTAAGCTTTTTTTCCCTCTAATAAACTTCCTCCATCCGCAAAATACACTTAGCAAAAATTAATTTCGAAAATACCTTGGCCAACATCAAAAAATGTGCTATGGAGAAATTGCACACAAATTCTAACACCACCCGCTGCGTCCACTTCACGATGAAAAACCCTTTCACGTTATTCAAATGCGGAACCTCCCGTTCGGGTAGCGCGCCAACAGCCTAGCCGCTACCGATGCGCCAAAGGCGCCCGGTGAGGTTTAAACCTCACGTTGTTAGCCTTGTTCCTTCTGTGCCAAGGATTAAATAAAACAACAGTGCCTCCCTTTCTTCTGATGCAAACACGAAGATGAAAACCTTACGACGGATTTACGACAAATGACGAGTACAAAAAAATGAATAGCGGATTCACGAAAATGGCGAAGACACAGTCGAACAGTAGATCACGAATTCACAACGAGCAACTCTTTTCAAAATGCGGATGGGATAATTCTTGATTTTCATCGAGGGAGATTTATATGCATTTTTACCATAAGCTCTTGACGTCGGCGAGGATTTTAACACGTCGACGGAGGTCTTGGCTAGCGCCCACAATCTTAAAACATAGCGCCATCATAGTTAAGACATTTGCACCATGGGTTAGGAGAACCCATTGCAAACAATAATTTAATATTTATTTAAAAATAATTAAAGGGAACCTTAACAAGGTTTTTAATTATTTAAATAAATACTTCCTCCTGGACCCAAATGCATTAAACTAATGCATCCACCTGTAATATTTAAACCTGCCAACATGGGGTTTTACAAAAGACCTTTGAAACTGTCATGTCGTAACCTTCATCAAAACAAATTATTTGACATCAAATCAAATTCCTTCAAGAGCTTCTTGACATCAATGACAACTTATACACTTGAGCAAAGGCAATGTACCCAAAGTACCCAAAATTGCCAATACCCCAAAAAATCAAACCCTCAAAAATAATATTGCCTACCCTTTTATCTCCCTCAAATACTCAATAACCAATTTAAAAAAAAAACTTTATAAACCTCAAAAAATATTTATTTTTCATCCAACCTTAGCAAATCCAAAATATTTCATGCAACCTTGGCAAACATTAGCACATACCTTTTATCTCAAACAAAATGCCTAGACAGGTTTCAAACATGAGACCATTCCCAATTGAGCACCTTATCGAGGTGCTAGCCCACCACGTGGGCTACAAGCCTCCACATGAAGGGGAAGGATCAAGTCTTTTCTTTGTCCTTTTCGATCGGTGTGGCTCAAAATAAAATACACTCTTCTCCCTTGCAAAACCAACTCGATGGGTTTTGAACCCTGCTTTCCTCACCTGCCAAACTTCTTAGCACCACCCACTATTGCCAACTGCGCTACCAGCACCTTTGTCACTCAACTCAATGCTCCATTTGTCTTGTCACTTCTCATTACCCAATGTTGATTTTAGCACATGCAAAATCCTCTAGAATTGTGTGCTCAAACTCTTAGCTATCATGGGCAATCAATCACATAAATAGGTTAAATAAAAATATAAACCCCCTTTTTATACACTTTGGCACATGCTCTTCCAACGTCGAAAAAAATATCGAATTTTTAAATTTGATTTAAAATATATCCTTTAACTTTGGCACCAAAAGGATTATTTAAATTTAAATTTTAATCTTAGTTAAAATATTTAAATTTAAATAATTTAAACCTTATCCTTTCAATTCTGCCATCTGGGTTTTTTAGAGAACTTGGAGAATGATCACTTCATGGTCTTCAATTTTCTTCAAATCAACCTTTAACTAAAATATTTTAATATTTTTCCTTTGGCCTTGATACAATCTTCCTCTTGCACTGCTTACTAAAACTGCTTCCTCTTGCACTGCTCACTGAAACTGACTCTTGACATCAATGACAACTCAATTACTCAAAATGTCCAACACTTGTTTCTCCTAGACTCTTAAATTTTTGAGTGTTAGATAGAATTTTTTGGATAACTCGATCCGCTTCTCTTCATACCTCTCTTATTTATTCTCCATTGTCCTTTTTATTTCTTTAGTCAAAATATGACTTTTATTATTTGCAAGATCATATTTTTCTACTATATTATAAACATTTGTTCAAGGGGGGCTTCTTTTTTGTTTCCTCATATCTATGTCATTTGCCTCTTCCTATGGCTTATTTCAGTATTGAACACAATGGAAAATGGGTAATTGTATTATAATATATATGTAATAGAAAAGGGTTACAAGATATTCTCCTTTTCTTTATGAGTTTACCTTAGAAGGCTACAAAGTGGGATTTCATGGGATGAAAGTCCCTTTTCTTCAATAAATGAGTCGACAACACCCTGAATTGGTCTTCCAAAGATCCTCAAATTGGGTGGGCTTAATGCTAGTGTGCCATTGTTGATCAAACCTGTCCTCAAGACCTGTATGACCTACAAAAATGGGTTAGAACATTTGGGGACCTATCATGGATCAGACCCCATATTGATGAAGACAAAAGACACAAAAGAAACTAATTTGATGCATAATGAAAGTTGTTGGAAATGATTGTAAATGCTAGAAAATTAGTGTAGGTTACCTATCTAAAGGGCTTTGTGGCATACTATCACTTGTAGTCAGAATTTATCCAGAGTTACACCCTAGGGTGCAACTGACTATGGATCTTAGGGTACCCTGCAACTCTGCCTATGATTGTCCTTTTTTTTTTATTTTGGTAGAATATGATGATGCTTTGCAACTATTGTAACTCCTGGTCGATGCCAAATCAACTTTAGTACCTGTCAAAACTATCACAATAGTACACAAAAGAGGACAAAGAAAATATTTATCATGGTGATTGATGGATGATGGTCTGATTGGATTTTGGTAGAGTTTTGTTATGTAAAATGAGGGTGGATGGATTTTAGAAGAAAAGGACTACTATTTATAGAACTTTGGAGAGGCTAGGGGAGGGCTCATGAGGTGTCCCCTATGAGGTGGCCCATGTGCAATGTGGCTCATGATGGGTTTTTGTGTGAAGGAATCCTTCACCCATGTGGAGGATGAGGTGGAAGGTGACTCACCTCTTCCCATGCTTTGAAAGAGGATATTTTAAATATCCATTTGGATGAGTAGTGCACACATGTGTGAGCAACAAATATCCATTAGGATTATGGGTGCACATGTGTGAGCAAGGATTAGTGTTAACCTTGATTAGGTTGACCATAGGTTAGACCAAGGTCAAGGGGATGAGGTGGAAGGCTAGAGCTTAATTATGATTAATGCTAATTAAACATGAGTTTAGCCTTTTAAGTGCACTTTAATGATAAAGTGACTTTTTGCTCATAAAGTAACTTTTATCCAAGGTAAAGGTTTACCAAGGTTAAGCCTTTGATGGTGGTCACATGAGGACCATGGTTAAGTGTAGGAAAGGGCTTAAGTGGCCCAAGGAGCTTATGAATAGAACTTTTAATAAATGCAAGGTGTTTTAAGGCTAATTAATGCAATTTTATGATTTTTATGATTTAATCAACCGTGAAGACAGGGCAAGTGACGATGTGTGATTTTTAGGTGTCTACATTTACCCTTTTTTGTACTATAGTGTGTGAAGACATGGGGTAGTGCAAAAATTTATGACACCAGGTGATGATTTGATTTTGAGAAAGAAGAATTGATGATGGATGATTATGGATGATGATGGCCTTTGTCACACCATGGTGGTTATTGGGAGAGTAGATGCAATATTGCCTTACTATCATGATCAATGTAAGATGCCCCAATTGTGAAAGGAGTGAATGTATTCGAAAATTTACCTTTGATGCTTTGTTAAGCTTGATTTGATTTGATAAGTCATTCAACCCTTGATAGGTCTTGATCAGGTGCTTCATTCATGAGTGGTCTTATGACTACCATTATGAATAAGGAAATCCATGATTAACCTATAGGCTCAGGTATTGGGTCCATCAAATATTCATTTGGATTGGAGTTTTGATGAGAAGAGAAATTTTGCTTTTAAGTTACCCCAACAAATGGGGGGCTTAAGATTATCTCTGGCAAAGGTTCTTGGACAAACATAATTTTTCAATATTGAGTGTTTGGTTATTGATCATGCGTAAAGTGACTTTAGTTGAGATGTCTACCCCCTCAAGTGATGAGGTGATGAGAGGTGAAAATGAAGTAGCGACGAAACACTTGACAAAGTGGTTGATGAGATGATAAAATGGATGGAATTGGAAGAAAATGAGGAATTTGCATGGGATGAAGGTGAAAAATAGCATGTGGGGCCAAGAGGTAGGTTTTGGAGTGGATTGGGCTTGGTTGCATGGTACCATGCAACTTTTTAGGGTCATAGGGTACCATGAAACCATGTAACATAACCATAAAAGGTATGGTTACAGGGCATGAAATGCCATTTACACCCACAAATTGTGAATTACGAGAGAATATAGAGAGCAAAAAAAATTACAATGAAGTACTACTAGAATTGGTTTGTGAAGGGCAACATGGTAGGAAATATGGCACAAGGAATCGATGGAGGGAAAGTGGTACCAATAAGTGGACCTTGAAACCCATGTCATTTAAATTTGGGAAATTAAAAAGAACCGTATGACCTTTTTAGATATGCATGAAACAAAAGAAAAGAAGGAGATGTAGAAATGTATACATGGGAAAGTGAAAGTACATTGATGTATGTGCATGTGTGCAATGTTTTCATTAATTTTTTTGAATGCCCATTCTATGTGGTGCCTTGGAATGCATACGTGTTTGTGTCTATTGAATTATTTTGAATGATTTTTTATGATTGGGTGAGAGATTTCACCATGGGAGAAAAAACATGGAAATGGATATCCAAAAATACCCAAATTCATGTAGTCGTAGGGTATCCTACAATTGTACGATTGAAGTGGATTGTGTTTGTTTTTTTTTTTTGTAAGTGGAATGCCATTAGGGGCATAAAATGGATTTGAATGAATGCATGGATGAAATGTATGTGTGATTTTGTAACTAACAAAAAGTGTTATGTGAAATAGGTGCAAGGGATTGATTTGAGGCACCACTTTCATCCTTTATTGGAGGATCTAAAGGACATGTTGGGTGCTAGTGACCTATAGTGGTTGCAAGACATAGGATTGCATGGGATGGTCGAGATGAAGAGTATACACTATGACCATGCATATGTGGAGGTATTGTATGAGTAGTGGGATCTAGATCAGAACACCTTCCATATCCTAATAGGGGAGATGACAATTACTCTGGAGGATATATTCTGGATATATAGATTGCCAGTGGAGGGGTTAATGGTTATCGTTGTAGTATGGGGTTATAAAAAGGTGATGTTGTAGTGATTATTAGGTGATATATTGGAGGTGGTGAGAGTATGCAATAGCAGGGTGGATTATAAGGAATGTTGGTATGATAGGATGATCACATTGAGACATTGAGTGGCTATTGATAGCCAACCATATGCTACACAATATGTTGGGTTATCAATTCCTATGGAGGTTGATGGGACTCATTTATGACATGGTAGAGTATGATCATCGATTTGCATGGGTTATCACCTTATTGTTGTAGGCCTACAAAGAGTTACATGAAGTATGGCAAGTAGGGTGGTGGATGATAGGATGGGTTTACTAATCCAGATATGGGGATGGGAGCATATCACCATAGAGAGATCAGAGGGCTTACCCTACAGGGCTCATGATCTGGTGGAACTAGATGTACCCTATGCCTTGTGATGGAGGATAGATATGGAGATATGATTGCATATGCCACATGAGGGTTAGGCTCTTAATTATAGAGAGGCATTTAGTAGACTAGGACTGTAGGAGATTTTCTAGCGATAATGGAGGGGGACACTATATTGGGATGAGGTAGGATGAGAGCTCAAGTGAGTGAGGTGAGGATTATGGGTGATTGGTCAGGAGGTAGCCTAGATAGAGTGGTTTCCATTCAATAATGTGCTACACTAGTTTGGATTACGATAGAAGGTACCTGAGGCACCCATCATGATTTGGTGGGTTAAGGGAGATCCTAAGTGGTGACCAGAGGTGGAGCCTCTATATTTGGTAGGAGATGCAACTGTAAAAATATACTAGATGGGTTTATGTATGGATTATGCCAAGATATGATGCTTGGTGGGCTACTCAGATATAAGAGCCAAGAGTAGAAATGATTGATAGATACACTGAGGCTACAATAACTGGGGTAGGTGGAGGTTTGGGATGGATTTAAGGAGATATAAAGGGTGGATAAGGGATTCTGAATGGATACCCTAATGTAGGAGAGATTAGTCCTCATCAAGTTGATATGGGGTTTGGTGATGTGATGGATTAGGGGGGAGTAAGGAGGAGAGTGAGGAAGAGGTGTTGCAACAAGTGTGGTAGTGTGTGGAGAGGGTAGAGGTTTCCACAAAGGGATGGGAGGATTCAATGGTGGTCTCTAAGGGGAGTTGGGATTTGACTATAGGTAGGATATATTTGAGTATCTATGTATACAACATGATGTATACCTATGAGGATATGCATATGTTGTGATATAGAGTACATTAGCTGGAGGTCCAAATGATATAGTGAGAGATGTCATGGACTCAAGAGTGAGCTATGCTAATAGTAGAGAGATATGGAGCTATAGTGGGTTGATTGGATGTGAAGCAAGGATTGGATAGGGCTAGAGTGCATGTGGAGGCTATTGAGGCTAATGTAGAGCAATTACAAGAGGTGATCACATAGAAAAAATGCTAGAGAGAGATCATGGTAGTAGAGATAGCTCGACTTTAAGAGGAGGATACCCATGAGAAGGCCCAAAGGGAGGCCATGGTGGATAATATGGGTGAGATGCACTAGGCAAAGAATATCTTGGAGGATTTATACTACAAGGAGGGGAGGAAGGTACATCGGTTACGAGTGTAGTTGGCTATCCATGGGATTAGTATCCCAAAATCATCGAAGTCTAGATCGTGGTCCCGTTAGAGTAGGAGTGTGCAGTCTATGAGATGGTCATAGGTCAAAGTAGTAGAGGGGGATCAAGGAGAGTTGAGGAGCCTCCTACCCCACAAGAGGGGAGTGGAGAGACTCATGGTGAGGCATAAAGCTAAGCTAGCATGCATTGTATTGTATCATGTTTTTATTTTCAATGTGGTGAGAGTGCCACTAATTTTATACATTATAGCCTAGTGAGGTGATGTATGGCATAGTGGATATGCTATGTAGACTATGGGCAATATGATTATGTACATTGCATTGAGTGTTTTGACATGATATATATACATGATGATTTTTGTGCATTTATTTACAATGTGTATGATGTATGTGATGATATTTATGTGTATGTATGTGAATGATGTGTGTGTGTGATTGGAGATACATGTGATCACGTATTGATGTTAAGAGTTGATGCATGATAAATGATAGGGAGAAGAAACCTAAGTAATGATGACTATGTACATGGTGATGTAAAAGTGTGTATGCAATATGTAGAGTCTTAGTAAGAGGGATGGCCATACACCTTGCATATAGACTATTTTGAGTATTGTTATTAACAAAAAAAAATTATTAGTTGCATTAACTATTGACCATGATATACAACAAGGAAACATGAAGTGTACAAATGGATGATAATGTACAATATATACGTAGTGAAAATGTAAAGGATGGGTGGAATATGTAGTGAGTGAGAGTATACAAATGTGATGAAGAGACACTTGTTATAGGTAAAATCAATGGTGATGTTGTTTGTCCATAATTATTAAGCATGGTGGATGTTTAAAAGAGTTTCTAGACACTCAAACAACATAGTTCAAAGAATCAAACTTATCTAGTAGACAATCAATATCCTGTAGACATCTTGACTATCCTAACTAAGGTTAAGTCTATCATGGACCTATGTGTGCACATGATGTTCATTTATCCATTTTGAGGGAGGTTGGACTAACCCATTGTAAACCTAGCCAAATTAGCTAGCTCATCCACAAGCACACAATGATCTATACAAGAGAAGATCACTAATGTGATAGATGTGTTACCACTTGTAAGGTTTACTCCACTGCTAGAAAGGCTCTTGGAGCCTATTGCTGGTGATGGGGATCATCCTATGATGTTATTTGGATTGAAGGAGATCCAGGATTCAATATTTTTGATAGTACTCTTGAGGATTTTCCTTTCATTTTCTACCCCTTTTTTGTTTGATACTCTTTTTGTGGTGCTCTTTTTGTAGTGCTTTTCTCTCTCTTTTTTTTGTGGGCATTGGCTTTTATTTTTTGCCCCATTTTCTATTTGATTTTTCTTATCCCTTTGTCTATCCCTAGGTTTATTTTTATCACATAAATGATAATATGATCAAGGGAAACCATTATCTAAATGGTAGGGCCTACTCAAGGTGTTGTCCTCCCTACACTCAAAATTTGCTTATGATGTGAAATGTGTGAGTGGTCCATGAATGAACTTAAGTCAATCAGGGGAAGATTTAAAATCTTATAGAATTTGATGACATTCAATATAGGTTTTTTAGATTGACTATGAATGGTTGAGAAACAAAAAAGATTTCCATTGCCATGTAAGTAAGAGTAGGACCGAACACCATGGTAGTAATGATAAGAAATGTGTGTTTAACTTTTCAAAGTGGTTCTATAGACACACAATGTATTTCCTATGTACAAGAAAGATATGGACATGACTGGGAATAATAGGTGTAATATGATATGTACAACAGGACATGAAACAATAAAATACCTAAAAATACATGGTAATATGTGACAAACTTGTTTTTGAGATAAACAAAGTAAGTGAGACATACAAATGCAAGGTGATGTATCCTAGTGTGGTTCCCAATGTAATAGACCAAATACAAAATATGTGGATGGATGCATATGTTGAGTGAAATGAATGCTAATGTGTGGTAGTATGAAACACAATGGATGAATATAAATGTGGGTTAAAGAGTGATGTTATGACGAGTGTAAGAATAATAAATATGAATAGGAGACCCCAATGATGGGACAGGTGAAGAATATGGGAAATGGAGAATGCTGTAGAAATGAAAAGAAGAGAAGGTGGAAGAAGTGGAGGAGGAAGAAAGTAGGAGAGAGTAAGAAGAAAGGAAAGGAGAAGAGAGGAAATTTTAAATAGAATCAAAGGTATGTAGTTGCTCGGAGTGTGACCATACAACATTGACATGGTTCTAGAGGAAAATATATAAAATAGAGAAAATGGGGATAGAATGTAAAACTCCCCCAGTTATGAAAGGAGAGATGGTAGAAAATGAATTCCACAATCTATGAAAGATGTGATAGAGGGAGATGAAAACTCCCCCTAGTTTTGGAATATGTAGTTAGGAGGAGATAAAACTCCCCCAAGTGTGAAATATGGGTTGGGAGAAAATGGGAACACCCCTCCCCCAATCATATGATTGATGTGAAGGTGTAGAAGTGATGATGGAAAGTAAGTGACTAGAAAGAGGAAGAGGAAGAGAAGAAGATAAAGGAAAGAGAGGAGAAGAAGATCAAACCAAGTCAAAGGTATGTAGCCGCTCGTAGTGTGACCATACAATAGCAACATGGTTCTACAAAGAGGAAAGGAAAGAGAAGAGAAGAAAATTAGACCAAATCAAAGGTATGTAGCCACTCATAGCATGACCATACAACATTGACAAGGTTCTAGAAGAAAATATAGAGAATGAGGAAAGAAGATGGGACAAAACAAAATGTTGAAAGTAACATGTAAAATGTGGAGGGGGTGCATTTAGTGTAAAATACATGAATATGGATCATATTGAGAGGATTAGGCTCTACCATGCCTTCGATATTGGATAAGGAATATGTGCCATAACCATATTTACAAGTGATGACATAAAGCCCTAACCAATTCAAAGTAAACTTATCATGAAGGTGAGGTGTTGAATGGTATTTTGTTGATTTTCTTTGAGGACTAAATCCCCAATTTGAAACTCTCATGTGTGAACCTTATTGTGATACACTCATTGGAGGTAGTATTGATAAACATATATATTCAATAGCATGAGCAAAATTCTCATAAATTAGATTAAGTTGATTGAATCATGCTTGTTGAGTTGTATTATCATCGATGAATTCTTGTAGATAAATTATTAAAGAAGGAATCTTAAGCTCTAGAGGCATGATGGCTTTAGCACCATAAACCAAGGAGAACAATGTTGCCCTTGTTGGGTTTTGTATGCTTGTTATGTAAACCTATAGAGCTACGGGTATTTGGTTATTCCAATCATAATGTGATTCTACAATGGTCTTGTGAAGAATGACATATTGTTTTATTTGTAGCTTCAACCTGGCCATTTATTTATGGGTAGTATGGAATAGAGAAGCTATGTTGGATGTTGTATTTAGCACATAATGCACATACAACCTTATTATTAAATGATATACCATTATAAAAAATGAGCTTTTTAGGAATACCAAAATAACATATGATATGTTGAGTAATGAGCTGAACAATTTTGGGTCCAATGGTTTGGACCAAAGGAATCACCTCAATCCAATTTTTGAAATACTCAGTGGTGGTAATGATGAATTTATGATTGGAAGCAGGAGTGATTTTCCTAATGATATCCAAGCCCCATTGAGAGAATGACCAGGTGGATTGGATAGGTTGTAAAGCCTACGATGGTAGGTGAGTGAGATTGGCATGTTGTTGACACTTGACACACTTTTTCACATATGCACAACAATCATGCTCCATGGTGGGCCAATAATAGCCCATGTGAAGAATACACTTGGTAATAGCAATACCACTAAAGTGGCCACCATAGGTGCCATTATCAAAAACTATAATGACCCAATGTGCTTCTTGTACTTCAAGATATCGTAGGAGAATTCTATCATAGCCATGTTTGTACAATTATTTGCCCAAAAAAGTGAAGCATATTAATCTTTGTTTGAAGGTATGCTTGGTTGTTTGGTTGATCTAAGAAAACCAAGGACTTAGAGGTTCAATTTGAACAATATTGATGGTAATGTTAGAAGAAGATGTTTGCGGTGCAATGGAATACTGAGAAATAATTTAGATAAGCACACAAGTGGTTACATTGTGTGGATATTTGGGTATAAAATACTTGAGTGAAGCCATAGTATTGGTAAATAAATTGGTAGAATGTGGGTTGGCCTCAATTTCATACCACTCAAATCGATCGAGTAATTGAGTGGCCACATCCTTGTATTGCTTGAGCACTAACATCGACATTGAAAAATACCTTTGACTTGATTCACAATAAGCAAGGAGTCACCCTAGATTTGAATTTTATTAACACGTATAGCAAGTGCCATTTTGAGGCTGAGAATGAGTGCTTCATACTTGGTGTTATTAATTGTGCACAAAAAGTTCAATTTGAATGAAAATGAGAGTAGTACCCCTTATGGTGTAATGAAGGCAACTCCTACAGTGATCTCTTATTCACATTGGGAGCCATAAAAAAAGAGTGTCATATCTATGGTAGGCTTAGTTTCAACCTACTATTTGATTTCAAAAGTATGAAATACATCATATGGAAGGTCAAGGAAAAGTGGGTGAGTAGTTGGCAAAATGGCCTCAAAAAGATGGTCAACAATGACCTGTCCTTTGATGGATTTTTGACTAATGAATTCGAGATCAAATTCAGTTAGGAGCATGATCCATTTAGTTGTTCAGCTATTGTTATAGCTTCTACCCATCATGTATTTGAGAGGATTATCATGCACAATGACAAATATCATATGATTGAGCATGTAGTGGCATAATTTTTTGGTAGCGAATACCAAATCCAGACCAATACCATATAAATTGTATCCATATAAGCATGCCATATTTCATAACTGATGAGTGTACGACTGATGTAATAGATTGCTTGTTCTTTGGATACCTCATTTTTTTGGGTCAACAATATGCCCAATGTAAAATATGTGGTAGATATATACAAATGAAAAATAAGATCGGGGTGAGGTAGTGATAAAATAAGTGGTGAGGTGAGGTAGATCTTGATGTCATAAAATGCTCTTTGACACTTGCTATCCCAATTAAATGGTACTCATTTTTATAGGATATGATTGAATGACTTACATTTATCAGAAAGTTTCATAATGAATCGATGAATTAATTGAATTTTGACCTGTAAGTTGTGCAACTATTTGAGGTTGGTAGGAGGTGTCATATTAATGACAGCCCTAACATTTTCAGGTTTGACTTCAATGCCTTGTAAAAAAATGATGAATTTGAAGCTTTCTTGAGGTAACACCAGAGAAACAACTCTTGGAATTGAGGTGAACATTGTGCTCAAGGAGACAGTCAAAAATCTTGCGCAAGTCATGAATATGATCTTGATGCTTCTTTGACTTGGCCAACAAGTCATCTACATAGTCCTCCATAATTTTATGCATATAATTATGAAAAAATGTAGGTCATGGAACATTGGTAAGTGGTACCAACATTCTTAAGTCCAAATAGCATGATCTTGTTGAAAAACATTCCCTAAGGAATAGTGAAATATGTCTTGTATTGATCTTTAGGATTGACCAAGATTTGGTTGTATCCTGAAAATCCATCCATGAGGGACAACATTTCATGACCAGCTATGGAGTCAACCAACATATCAATTTTGGTAAGGGGGGAGTTATATTTAGGTCATGGTTTATTTAGATCTCTAAAATCAATGCATATTCAGACCCCTCCTTTGGGTTTTACGATAGGGACCATGTTAGACACCAAGTCAAGATAATTAATTGGTTGTATGAATTATATATGAAGGAGTTATTGTAGCTCCTCTTTTAATATTAATGCAATTGTAGGATGCATATTTTACAATTTTTGTTTGACCAACTTAGCATTATCATCAAGTGTAAGGTTATGATAACCAAAGAAGGGTCTAAACCTAGCATATTAGTATATAACCATGCAAATATGTGCTTGTATTCCTTGATCAATATTGTCTGACTATCATGCTCTTAAACATAAAGACCTTTATCAAGTTTGATAATATGAGTATTTGATGCATCATCCCCAATGTAAACATCGATAGTTTTCTCTATAAGCATGTGTGACCCATCATAAAGTTGAGTAGAGAGAGGAATAAGATGTAAGTCATCCACAACATTAGGGAGAGGAATATAATCATCATGTGTGATCTTGATGTTATAGATATAAATAGAAAATACTTGGAAAGAAGGAACTCCTATGGGGATGGTTACCAAGAATGTAATTTGCATGGGACTTGATTGGGATGGGAATCATAACGAAGTGGGGTGAAAATATCTATAGAGATCATGTTCATCGACATGGTGGAGGTAGGAGATGATGGCATCTTGAACATTATTGTGTTGGAAGAAAAGGAAGGAATGATTTGATTTATATGAGGATGTAGGATGATAGGGAGAGAGTACGGTCAACACAACATGACACCAATTATGCAACTAGGTGGATGGAGGAAGTGAGAAGAAGTGTGGTAGAATGGGGATGATATCTATGGGGGGTGATGTAAGCGATAATATGGTGGACTTTTGGATAAGGTTCTTAATGTCATAAGTAGGAGAAATGACATATGGAAATGGAGAAAGAAATAATCTGGGATTTTTATGGAAGAGTGATATGATGAGGTGTTTATTTGAACATTGAATTTAAGCTCCACAATATATCCTTCCTCAAGTGGATGCCAAGAGGGGTACAAAAAGTTATTCTCTAGGATGTGAAGAGCTAAATTTTGGTAACCTAAACCAGACCTATCTTCATGGTGTTGATACTATGGGTGAAGGAGATTTCTAGACCCTTGTTCATAGCAACCTAGATAAAACCCTTATCAATGGAAGCATTGGAAGTAACACTTTGTAAATTGGATTTCACAAGTATTTAAGATCACCACAAAACTTATCTCTAGATGTCTTCAAATCAGAAGTAGAATTTGATGTATCCAAGACCCCATAAATAAAGTTGGTATAATTGGTGGATGGGCTGAGAGGGATGACAAATCTAATTATGAGAGGGATATTGCAAGGGTGACCAAAGTTACATATAGATTGGAGGTTGGGAGGAAAGATGTGAGTGTTGCTTATGTCGTATTATCCTAGACCTAGAGTAGTCATGAGTATAGACACATGAGGCATTCCATAATACTCCTAGTTAGGTAATGATTCACAGTGTGATGAAGAAGAAGATGATTGTTGTGACTCAAGGGGCTAAAAGATGAGATGCAGTGCAAGGTGGTTATTCAAAAGATGATGACAAGGATGAGAGTTGTGATTCAAGAGGAACTAAAATGGAAGAAGGGTATGGAATAAATAATGAGGACTAATTCAATTGGGTGTCTAGGCGAGTGATACATTGTTCCCATAAATGATACTTTAATCGAGTGGCTAGGATGGGATGATTAGCCTTGGGAAATTGTGAAGAATATGGGGATAAAGAGCTATGTGGGTACAAATCAGTGCAAGAGAGATATAGAAATGTTGGTAGATGAGTGGAGGGATCAAGATGGGGGTGTTTGGTGCAATGGTGATAGATGCAAGAGGTTATAACTTGAGAGAAGTGGAATAAGAAGATGGGGGTGTCTGGCTAAGTGATGACAAGGATGAAGGGTTTGACTCAACAATATGAATGGAGACGTGTAAATTTATAGTAAATGAATGAAAAATTGGATGGTATAGTGACCATGTTGTAAAACTAAAAGGGGTAATCACCCACCTCAATGTGGTCGACTTGACCATTGTGAAGGTATTTTAAGCAATGGTGAAGTGTACAAGGGATGCATTGCATGTCCTTAATCCATGGGTATCCAAGGAGGATATTGTATTGCATCTCTCCTTTGATGATATGACATAGAGTGGGTATTGTCTTAACATCAACTTGGATTGGGAGGACAATAGACCCAATTGTTTTGTGCATCAAACCATCGAATGCTCACAAATACAAAGTAGAAGTAGCGAGGTGAGTAGGTTGGATGTTGAGATATTGGAGGGCCATAATGGAGATGATACTAATAGAAGATCTAGTTTTGATAAAGACACACTTATAAGTAGTATTATTAATACTAGCTATAATGTGGAGGGGAGGATCAATGCCCTCTCCTTCAAGAATTATAATCTCATGGTCATAAAATACAAAGGATGGTTACATGTATGTTTCCATGTTTCCCACAAACTATACAAAGGTATTGGTGTCATGTGCTCCCACATCTATTGATCGTAGGATCTTATTTAGAGCCTCATGGTGAGCTCACAATTGCTGCAAGAGGTTGTATATGGACAACTTAGCAAGAGGTATGCAAATTTGGTGCATGAGGCTACTACGAATAGTAACAATATGAAGTGGTAATGGTGGTGGATTGGCTTGTGTGGACAATGTGAATGAAGATGTGGTAATAGTGGGTTGATGTTCCTAATGACCAAGGTGAGTGGGGTAGAACTAATTGCATGTGGTTATATGAATTATACCCACGAGACCCTTCTAAGGTAAATTTCTATTGACCTAATTGACTTATTGAGATACAAGTTGAGAGATAGAAGAGTTCAATGGTGGGCTATGGTCTGGAAAAGGTATCTTATAGATCCCTAAGTTTTTATTTGAAGGGGCCAATGAATTTTTGGTGTGGATTACCCCTTTGTCTATAAGGTCTTGCACCAGACTATGAAATGTATGATAGTTTTGGGTTTCATGCCCGCGTTGCCCTTGATACTCAAAATATGTTCTCATTGAATTTCTTTGGCTTTGGGTAATTAGGATCTTCTTGCCTTATTTTTGGTAAAGTAATAAGTCTAGTGTCATACAACCTTTGGAAGATGTTTTGTAATGGTTATGATAAGGGATTCCAATTGCATTGTGGGTATTGTTGATGTAGTTTTTTATTTTGATATTAATATTGAGTAGCAAAAGCAGAAGCTCTTGATTGTTGACCTTCCTCGTGATAGATTTAAGATTATTGTGGGGGTAAAGTAGATGTTGAACCAACTGCAACATGATTAGCCTATGGTAGTCTTGAAGGTATTTGATTATGGCTACCCTTACTAAAGTGAGTATTTGGGATGTTGTTGTGGCTATTCCACAATGAACCCCAAAGCTTGGGGACCATCCTTTTTATTTTGTTGTTTTGGAATGTCTTGGGTTGTTTTGGAATGTTAAATTTCATAGAGCCTTCCCCATGAAGTTGTAATGTGAATAGTTTTGTATATTTGTGTTGTCTTTTTCTTTCTTTCAATATGTCTAATATGTCGATAGGATTTGATTTGTATAATCTTAATATTTGGAGTTTAATTAATTCAAAAACTTGAGTTAATTAAATAAAATATAAAGTAAAGCAAAAGAAAAATAAGAACAATAATAAAAAATATTTATAAATAAATAATATATATATATTTATAAATGAATATATATATCTAAAAAAAAAATCTAAATTTAAAAAAAAATTAAAGACAGAATGTAGTTTACTTTATCCTAATTCCCCTTTACATTACAATTTTTTTGTCATGTCCATTTTATATGTTATGCTAATGTTTATTGGTGCCATGGTAGGTTCAAAGTGTAAATTCAATGGCATCTATTAGGAATGTATGTCACAGTTTTCAATGTGGGCTTATGTGTACAGGTCGGGTTAGGCATGGGGATAGCTTCCATGATGGATAAGCATGGACCCTCATGGTGATGTGGTGGTATATCACATGTGGACTTTAACTTGAGTGTGGACACTAGACAATGTCAAGCACAGTGATGATGTGGAAGTGTCACGTGACATATTTTGACTAACATGAACCACACCATGGTGCAGGGATGTAAAAGGCAAGTTTTAAATGGGAGAACACCACACAAAGCATAGACCCTAGATAGATGCAATGATCAGGACAATCATGAGATAGTAGCAGATGTGGAGTCAAGTATATGGGAGTTTGTGAAGGCCTGGACATTGATGAATATGATGTTTCATAGAGGATGAACAATAGTTTTAGATATACATGAGATGAGGTGCTTTTGTTAGGAAAAAATAAATTAGGTGTACGAAGGCTGCATATATTGCAAGTGGTGGATGATCTGAACCTGACATAGCTACAACTATGATACAGAGGTCTCACTAGGGAAAACAACATCATCGAGTGAGGTATTTTAAACTACCAGGATTTAGTGCTAGGAAATGTTGTTATCCATAGTAGAAGAAGAGGTAATAAAGTGGAACAAAATTGCAATAGTGAAAGGAAGACTCTCGACAATCGAATGATGATTTAAACAACGATGAATTATGGATAGGTAGCTGCTATATTACATGGATGACATACTATGGGTGAACTATGGGTATGAAGATGCACACCTCGACATATGGTAGATGGCGATAGCCAACCCACAATCCAATGATGATAACACAACATTACAACAATTGACATATATGGAATGTGATGTCGGATTACCGACATGGGCTAGCCACAAAGGATAGAAGCGGATCCTACACAATGATGATGACCTCGATGAGGCATACGATGAATGTAAGCAATTGATAGATTTAAATTGCATGGACGATGATATATTAGGATGCGTTGTAGGAGTATATCAAGGTAATGTTGCATAGTTTATTCGTCCTCATGGACCACAATGAAGATATTAAATAGGTGATTAAAATACTGTCAAGAGTGATGATTCCATGATGGTGACATTGGAAAATATATTTATCCATTCTATGGGGTTTTTCAAACGAAAGCTAAACAGACTAAGCAGGGTACCTTAGTCACAGTGTCACAACAAGGATGAGAGAGGTAATCCATTGGAATTCACTCATCCTGGAAACGAATGAGGTAAATATTTGTTGTGTCTTTCAATGTGATTGCTCCTACAAATGGTATCATAGGGAATATGGATGGAAATTAGTACATCCAATGTTGTTACATATGTGGTGCTTCTTCCATGACACAATAATTCCACTCTGAACCTCTAACAGTACCATACCCATATGATTGACCATGTGATGGAAGGTCGTAATAGGTAAGAATACAATGGAGCATAGGTGTAGAGGCCAAATGAAGTAAACTGAGGAATCCTTACATGCACTATGTATGGCCCACATGCAGAAACAATATTCTAAAATAGACCCATTATCATTATAATGGATTTGTTAATTGGTAAACTCTAGAATATGTAGTGGTTAATGTAGAATCAGAGATAGAGCAACATGCAACAGTGTTGGTGATTATCAAATCAAAATTTGCTAAAAAAAGGAATGCAGGAAGCATGCAGGGATATCACTACCTAGTGGATTTGGACCCTAAGGAAAAGACAATACTTTGCAAGGAAAAACAATCATATGAATCTTCCTTCACCAAGTTTGTAGGATAATTTTAATGTAAGGCGACATCGAATGTAGCATGGAATCTAATAAATTATGTCAACACAAATAATGATGCATCATGGGAGGTGCATCATAGGAACCGTGTTTACATTCACGTATACCAAAAGAGGTGACTATTATAGAGATTGGTAGTGTATACGTTCGATGGAGGTTTAGATTATAGGATAGTAGTAGAGTTGAACAATAGACTTTGATAGCTCATGGACATCACCCATCAGTAGAGCAGAGATACTTTCACAATAGATTGAGGTGTTGATGACTAAGAAGGGGTGACCCACAAAAAAATGGTCGGCCATAGTGATGATAGAATCACCTGCAAAATTGCGATGGGTGTTGTTGACAGAGTAATGATGCAGAGGTGCAGGAAATAAATAGTGAAATGAGCCATACATTACATGCTTCCGTGGTGTTGGTGACACTATTTTGAGGATGCGTAATATTTGGTAGATATCACAAGATGATTTTAAAGCAGATAAAAAAGGTGTTTCTAATAAAGCATTACAAAGGTTAGGCAACCAACACTCATATTATGATGAATAAAATGATAGTAGTGTATGGATAATAAGTGGTCATTTGGATAAACCAAATGTGCAGCGGATGTTATTACCATGGACGATCCCATGAAATGAAAGAAAATGCTATAGCCCAAGTGGCTTAAGAATAATACCATGGTGAAAGTATTTCCTAAGGAAAGAGGTATTTTTTGAAAATATAAACAAATAGATAAAGGTAATCAAAAAGTTTGAAAAACAGAGAAAGATTCAAGGCGGTTACGAAAGGTGAAAGAAAAAAATAAAGGAATAAATTGAATAAGGAAGGAACATCAAATGAAAGGTCCTCTAAAAAAACTTAATATATGTCATCAAAGCAAGAAAATGGGTTGGATTCTCTTGGAGGCCACATGCTGGAGACATATGGAAAATATTGGAAATCTGGTATAATAGAAACATTTATTTTTTTTCTTTAAGAAAATATTGTAGCTTTCTAGCACCTTGTTAGCATGAAAAGAGGAGAATCATTTCTGAATATTTTGGTTTAATATTCATATTTATTTTCTTTGTTTTTAGATTTATAGGCAATATTTAATGCATTTCAAGGTTATATTGTTGAATATTTGAAAACAAAGAATTACATTTTTCCTTAGAAGCTTGCACCTAGCTTATTTCGAAAAGTGCAAATGTAGTTCTGGTTAGGTTGGGTTACATTCAGAAACTCTTATATCTCTATTTTTGCAAGATAGGGTAGCATGGAAACTGACAGTTGTTTGTTCTCTGGATTTTTTGCATTTTATTTCCATTTTCAATTTTTATATTTATTTTTCTAACTCTTCTTTTTGCAAATTTTTCTAAACTTCGGCAATTAAAATAAAAAACACAAAAAATAAATTTCTAAAAATAAACGTACGGGTGTGAATAATGAACTTCAATCTTCTATCCAAAGCAATTTTGATTCCATTCTGAAGTTATTTCGAAATTATAAAAATTATTGAAAATTATTGTTTTATGGGGATTTTTATAATTTTGGAATTTTACATTATTTCATATTTTGAAGGCAAATCGATTTTTAAGCTTTGCATTTTTATTTGCAAGCAATAAATTAACTTTCCTTTATGAAAATTCCAATTTCATTAAAGGGGAGTGATTTATATGGCATTTTAAAAGGCCATTATTTTAAAGCAATAAATTGAAGTCTCTTTATGAAAATTAATTTCATCAAAGAGGGGTAATTTATTTATTATATCAAAGGCTATATTTATCTTCACGATTTAAGCGACATTGAATGAATCCAATTACCATTTAAGGTTCACATCTAAGGATAGATTTTAGTCTTCTTTTTCATGCTCAAAGCAGGGTTTAATAATGCAAGATAAAACTTGTCTAAAATATGCTTAATCAAAGGAAGATAAAATCTACCTAAAATACTTCAAGATAAAAGGAATTAAGGCTTTACATTGTGGTCATATGAGGGCCAATCACATTTACATTCACTTTCTTTAAGTTTCATGAACAATTACTAGCATAGCATGATAAAATAAACCAACACATACCCCTTGTTAACAATTACTTGCAAATCACTAAGGTATTCCTAGCACTTATTTAACACATCTTCACAAATATTACTAATACACATGTGCAATGCTTATATAGCGAAACCTTGGAGAAGTTGTTTTCATTTTTAACTTCTTTGCAAGAGAGGGTTTTGTGATCAAAATCCTAAGGGTGAGTGTGGTTTTGCAATTGGGTAAAATTACCACTCAATATTTTGGTGCTAGAAGGAGGGCCTAAATTGATTTACTTTATTGCTATTTAGATGCTAAATTTTTCATGTTTACTTGAAATATTTATTTGAAAGCATTGGTCTCGACTAACGAAGTTTTGTTGACATATTGATCACTTTCATTGATTAAAAATTCTCTAATTTATGATGCATTTATGCTAACCTTTTGTAAATTGGAGAATGTTCTTTGATGCTATGGTTTAATTTATGTATATATTTGGATTGATGCTAACATGATTTATATGAGAAAAATTTGAGATTTGTTAGTCATTTCATGCTTCTTTACAAGACATTTTTATTTTACTAACAAAATTGGTTCTGAAGTTATTTTTTGAGTTTCACTAATGGCAACATTTGATGAAATAGGAGCAAGAATGGCATTTGTGTTAGGTGACCATTATAGTAGTTTAAACATGCCTGGAATACCCCATCAAATTCTTGTAAGTGTATTGGAGTTTGCACCATAGTTTAGGCAAGATGTGGCATTAGGACACTTACAAATATTGGTTATCTACAAGAGCATGTTAATTAACTTGTAAATTTTCCATTAGGATGTTTCTTGTAGGTTATTATCATACATATTGAATGACATAGCAATGGGTTGGTATACCCAATTACATCTAGAGGTTATCACTTCTTGGGTCCTACTAGAAACAACATTTATTGATAATTTTGGAGATCAAGTTGACCAAGATATGACAACAAATCAATTTACTTTTATCTGTAAAGATTCTAATGAATCCATGAGTTAATTCAATTATAGGTTCCATGGGTTGTACATTGAAGTGGTGGAACATTACAACATAACAAAAGAGAAAGCCTTTAAAATTTACATGGGAGCCTTAGAACCCTTAATATCCAAATTTCTAAGGAAGTTTCTTGAATATTCATCCTTGCCTAAGGCCTACAATGAGGTAATTATGGTAGAACAATGGTGGAATTTGATAAAGGCTAATATGGGTAAGCTATCATTGTGTAACCCTAAGGCTAAAAATCAAAAGTCACCCCTGATTCAAGTTAAGGTACAACATGTTCCCATGAGATATTGTTCTTCAGGAGTTATTGAAGCCAACCTACACCAACCATCTAATCTAGAACCCTCGACTTAAATGGGGTCTAATATGAATGATTAATGGAATGAAGTTGAATTTCTAAATTTTATAACCACATTAGATATTGTTCAAGATGAGGTGCAAGTTTCAAAGCCAATATCCACCAATGAGGATTGTGTATATATGGGTCCATCTCTAGAAATGCATGAGTATTCGGACAATGGAGGTGTCTTACATCTAACTAGCATTAAAATATGTGATAGGATAGGACCTTCCATAGAATTAAATGAAGTGGTTGAAAGTGAGGTTGAAGGAAAATCAATAAATGAATTTGAAGACATAATAGAATTTCACCACTTGTTCTCGAAAGATAATTTGGATGAGATTGTTGAAACTGATGGTCAAGAACACCCACACCTTTCAAATTATGATAAAATTGAATTATGGGTTACAAATGTGGATTGTGATCTTGCAATATTGAATACAAAGAGTAGCCCACTTTTGAAAATAATTGAACCATCTAAGGAAGGTGAAGGTGAATTTGATGAGAAACACATTGATGAATTGGAAGATGGTGAAGAAGTAGTTGAGCGTCACAACTTTATTTTGAAAGATGATTACTATGATTCTTGGGATAAATGGGAAGAATATGCTCACTCCAAACCTTCTAATAATTTTTTTGTGTCAATTGATATGCAAGATAATACAATTGCTTTATCGCATGAGGATATTACAAGTCCTGTATAATATGAGAATATTTTGGAAGAAGGGTTGGAATCTCAGCAAGTTTTTGAAAATGATAATGACTCTACTACCATGGATAGATGAGAAAAAAAATTGATAGATGAATTTGAATATCATGCCAAAGATACAAAAGAGTTTCATCCCATGAATTTAGATGATAATTTTTATAATGGTTGGGGAATATATGAAGAATCATTGGGCTTTCACACCCCTATGGATAAAATTTCTATTGACAAGGAAGAAAACTTGGGTATAAATTCTCATGATTATCTTGAATATTCTAAGGAAGAAATATCATGGATGGTTAACAAGGAATGGGAACCAAATGATAAAAATGTTGCAAATGTTGCTTTATTTGAAGCAAATCAAGTGATTGATCATGGAGATTTGTTATTTGACACATAATTTGATCAACAAAAGTTATGTTTTGAAAAGGATGGACATGCATTTGATTGAGTTCTTAATTTTGACATTTTTGATGAATAGGTCATGGATGAAAATGAATGACTACAAGATTATGAAGATGATAAATACCATGAAGAAGAAGAAATCATAAATATTCACCAAGCCTTGGTAAATGAAAATACGCAAAAGGTAGAATCTCACTTGTTATGTTCAACCATGCGAACTTCAGGTGAAAGCTTACCTAATTTCTTATGGGATTCAAATGTTCATGATGAAATGACATTGGAGGTAAATGAAGAACTAAATTTTATTTCTACTCACACCACTAATGATATTGCTTTGTTAAATGAAAGAGAAGTTTATGTGCTTGACTTGTTGAATCAAATTCATCAACAATTAATAAGAGAATCTAGGATAAAAATTTATAATGATCCTCATTTAATAGATATCCTAGATACTTGTAAATTATTGTATAAGCATAATTGGCCTAAAGATGTGAAAAATGGCATGGCTTCAAAATATTTAGAAATAGGCTTCTACTTGAAATATCTCATACGTGAAAAAGAGAGCCTAATTCTAGATAATAAATTGAATTGTGAAATTTACATCTTAAGGAATAGACAAGAAAGAATTAAAGATCTATTATTGTCTTATCAATTTGAGGACTTGAAACTCCACTACGGGATTACTAATGGAACTAATTTAAAATGGTGGGGTGAAAGAGGTAAAATAATTATCATTGCATTTTATGGTTTAATCTTACTTGGGTTGGATGTTTGTAGAGTTTGGTGTGCATATCATGTTATATGTATTTTGAAATGTGCTAATCATGTTTGGGATCCAAGGAAGTGATGGTCTAAATTTTTGCACCATCCTGTACCATAGTGTATATTATTGTATATATGTTAGGTTTTCATGCTTTTGTTTTAGTTTTGTTGTTTTTGTGCCTTGTCCTTAAGTTTTGGTTTACGAGTTTTGTGTTTTGGGTTGTTCCTTTGTTTTGAGGTGATGTTTCGTGGTCATTAAATTATGGTCTCTTCTCTATTTTTTGTGTTCCTTTGATAAGCAGGTTGGAATACCTAATCTAAAAGAAGGTGAACCTGATAAAAGGGGGATGAATTATTTCATGATCATGCTCAAATTTTGGGGACTAAAATGGTGGAGAGTGGAACAATGAAATATTTCGCTTAAGCTTCACATGTAACCCACATATTAAAGAGTATTTATAGAAGTATTTAAGGATGAAGTTATCTTGATTTAAAAATTAAGGCTAAATTCTAACATGCTCAAATTCAAGTGTTACATAGAGGTTTGCAAATCTCTCCATAAAAAAGAATACAAGTAATACAAATATTGATCAAATCTATCACCAAGTCTAGATAAACTCCATCGGGGCTATGGATGCCTGACTGGAAGTGGGGCTCTATCTAGAAAAATCTTGATATATAAAAAAAATGAGCATTAAAAATCTTGATCAAATCAGTCACCTAGTTCCGAAAATGCCCACTAGGGCTATGGATGCCTAGCTAGCAGTGGGGCTCTATCTGAACAAATAATGATCAAAAGAAACTTTGCAATATTATGAGAAATATTTTATATCCTAATGTAAATTAGGTGATAGAATCCAAATGGTTTTCAAAGGTGTAAAAATGAATCACTTTGTCACACATTGAGAAAAGGCAGATGGATTAATTTTTTTTATTCAAAGTTGTTTACCCCCACCTTCTTGGGACATATATCATTGATATTTTGTGTTCTCATTTTAGATTGGGTTCTTCACATGAAATACTCAGGAGTATTTCTGAGCAGAGTCACCATTTGTTGTGTCTATTCCACAATAAACCCCAAAGCTTGGGGACCCACCTTTTTATTTATTTATTTTGTATTTACATGGTGGAATCGGTAGCCACCACAAATCCGGGCAGGCTGTCCGGATTTTATGGCCACCATAATATTCTGCGTTGTCCGCCTCGAAAGTCGCCACACAGATCTTCGCGTAGTCCGCCCCTATAACCACCATGCCATAATCATTTTAAACCTTTTATGTCGCTAAAAGCACTAGGAAAGGGACAAGTGTTCAGTCCGACGAGGCTCGAGATTTGAACCTTGGACCTCCGCCCACCTTATGGGGTTTGGATGAACCAATTGGTCTACACCTCGAACCCACCTTTTTATTTTGTTGTTTTGGAAGGTCTTGGGTTGTTTTGGAATGCTAACTTTCATAGAGCCTTCCCCATGAAGTTGTAATGTGAATAGGTTTGTAGGTTTGTGTTGTCTTAAATCAAATCTAAAGTAAAGCAAAAGCAAAATAAGAAAAATAATAATAATATATATATATAAATAAATAAATAAATAATATATATTATTATATACATATATTATTTTATATATATATACTATTATATATATAATTAAAAAAATATATTTTCTTTTAATAAATAAATAATATATATATATATATATATATATATATATATATCTTAAAAAAAAAAAACTAAAATAAATAAATAAAAAATAAAGACAAATTGTAGTTTACTTTATCCCAATTCCCCTTTACATTACAATTTGTTGGGCATATCCATTTAATATGTTGTGCTAATATTTATTGGTGCCATGGTAGGTCTGAAGTGTGATTTCAATGGCATCTATCAGGAATGTATGACATGGTTTTTAATGTGGGATTATGTGTACACACCGGTTTAGATGTGGGGACAACTTCCATGATGGATAAACATGGACCCTCATGGTGATGTAGTGTTATTTCATATGTGGACATTAACCCGAGAATGGACACCGAATAGTGTCAAGCACGATGATGATGTGGAAGTTTAACGGGATATACTTTGACTAGCATGGACCACATAATGGTGCAGGGATGTAAAGGGTAGGTTTGAAATAGGAGAACACCACATGGAGCACGAACCCCATGTAGATGCAGCAATCAAGACAGACATGGGACGGTAGCAGATGTGGAGTCGAGTAGATGGGGAGTTTGTGAAGGCCTAGATATTGATGGATATGATGTTTCACAGAGGATGAATAATAGTTTTAGATGTACACAAGATGATGTGCTTTTGTTAGGCATAAATAAATTAAGTGTACAAAAGTTGCATATATTGCAAGTGGTGGATGATCTGAACCTAACGTAGATATGACTATGATATGAAGGTCTCACTAGGAAAAACAACATCACCGAGTGAGGCATTTGAAGCTGTCGAGATTCAGTGCTAGGAAATATTGTTATCCACTTTAGAAGAAGAGGTATTAAAGTGGAATGAAATTAAATTAATGAAAGGAAGACTCTTGACAATTGAATGATGATTTAAACAATGACAAATGGTGGATATGCAGCTACCACATTACATAGATGGCATTCTATGGGTGAGCTATGGGCATGAAGATGCACACCCTGGTGGATGGTAGACAAATATGGCTAACCCACGACCCGACAATGACAACATGACATTACAACGGTTGGCAAACATGGTTTGTGAAATCGGATTGCCAATGTGGATTGACCATGGAGGACAGAAGAAAACCCTGCGTAACAACGATGATCTCAACGAGGCATCCAATGAATGTAAGTAATTGATATATTTAAACTATGTGTATGATGACATATCAGGATGCACGGTAGAAGTATGTCAAGGTAACGTTGAACAGTTTGTTCGTCCTCATGGACCACAACGAAGATATTAAATAGGCAATTAAAACACCATAAAGAGCGACGATTCCATGGTGGTGACATCAAAAAATATATTTATCCATTTTATGGTGTTATTTAGATGTTAGATAAACACACCAAGTAGGGTACCTTAGTCTCAGCATCATGGCAAGGATGGGAGAGGTAATTTGTTTGAATTCGCTAGTCCTGGCAATGGACGAGGGAAATATTTATTGTGTATTTCGATGTGATTGCTCCTACAAATCATATCATAGGGATTACGAATGGAAAGCAGTATATCCAATATTGTTACATCTATGGTGCTTCTTACATGACACAATAATTCCACTCTGAACCTCGAACAACAACATACCCAGATGATTGGCCATGTGATGGAAGGTCGCAATGGGTAAGAATACGGTGGAGCATAGGTGTGGAGGCCAAATGAAGAAAATTGAGGAATCCTTACATGTGCTATGTATGGCCCACATGTGGTAAGGATATTCTAAAATAGGTCTATTATGGTTATAATAGATTTGTTAATTGGCAGACTCCAGAAGACACAGTGGTTAATGTGGAATCAGAGATGGAGCAACATGAAATAGTGTTAGTGATTATCAATATCATAGTGATATCAAATCAAGTTTTATTAAAAAGAAGAACATAAGAAGCATGCAGGGATATCACTACCTAGTGGATTTAGACTCGAAGGAAAATATATTACTTTGCAAGGAAAAACAATCACATGAATCTTCCTTCGCTAGCTCTATAGGATAATGTTGATGTAAGATGACACTGAATGTAGCATGGAATCCAATCAATGACATCGATGCAAATAATAATGCAGCATGAGAGGCACATAGAAGGAGCCATGTTTACATCCGTGTATATCGAAAGAGGTGATTATTATAGAGATTGGAAATATATACATTCGATGGAGGTTTAGATTCTGGGATAATAGCAGAGTTGAACAACAAATGTTGACAGCTCATGGACGTCGTCCATCAGCAGAGTAGAGATACATTCATAGTGGACCGAGGTGTTTATGACTAAGAAGGTGTGACCCATAAATAAATTGTCATTCATAGTGATGATGGAATCACCCGAAGAACCATGATGGGTGTGGTTGGTAGAGTAATGATGTAGGGGCGTAGGAAATAAATAGTGAAATGGGACATACGTTACATGCTTCTATGGTGTTGGTGACACTATTTTTAGGATGCGTAATATTCTGTAGATATTACAAGGTAAGTTTAAAGTGAACAAAAAATGTGTGTCTAATAAAGCAATACAAAGGTTAGGCAACCAAATTCATATTATGATAAATAAAATGATAGTGGTGTATGGATAATAAGTGGCCATTTGGATAAACCAAATGTGAAGCAAACGTTATTACCAGGGATGCTCCTATGAAATGAAAGAAAAGGTTATAGCCAAAGTGGCTTAAGAAGAGTACTATGGTCAAAGTATTTTATAAGGAAAGAGGTATTTTTTGAAAACGTAAACAAATAGATAAAGGTGACCGACAAGTTTGAAAAGCAGAGAAAGATTCAAGGTGGTCACGAAAGGTGAAAGAAAAAATATTTAAAGAAAATGAAGAGGGAAGGAACAAGAAACGAAAGGTCCTCTCAAAAACTTTATATATGCAATTGAAAGAGGAAAAGGGTTTGGATCCTCTTAGAGGCCACATGCTGGAGAAATGTGGAAAATATTGGAAATCTGGTATAACAAAAATATTTCTTTCTATTTTTAATGCAAATATTGCAGGTTTCTAGCACCTTGTTAAGCACAAAAAGAGGAGAATCATTTATGAATGTTTTGGTTTAATGTTTCTCTATTTTTAGGTTTGTAGGCAATGTTTAATGCATTTCATGAATATATTTTTGAAATATCTAGAAACAAAGAATTAATTTTTTTTCTTAGAAGCTTGCGCCTAACTTATTTTGAAAAGTTCAAATGCAATTATGGTTAGGTTGGGTTACATTCAAAAAATCTTATATCTCTTGTTTTTAAGGATAGGGTAGCATGGAAACTAACAGTTGTTTGTTCTCTGGTTTATTTACATTTTATTTCCATTTTCAGTTTTTATATTTATTTTTCTAACTCTTCCTTTTGCAATTTATTTTTAAACTTTGACATTTAAAATAAAAATTGAAAAAACTAAATTTCCAAAAATAAATGTACGGGTGTTAATAATGAGCTTCAATGTTCCATCCAAAAAAA
This sequence comes from Wollemia nobilis, assembly GCA_028583015.1. Classification (NCBI taxonomy): domain Eukaryota; kingdom Viridiplantae; phylum Streptophyta; class Pinopsida; order Araucariales; family Araucariaceae; genus Wollemia; species Wollemia nobilis. The sequence goes on along the minus strand of JAQPPZ010000690.1, from coordinate 6,459,756 downwards.
TTTTGATTCCATTATGAAGTTATTTCAAAATTATAAAAATGATTGAAATTGGTGTTTTATGAGGATTTTTATAATTTCAAATTTTAACATTATTTCATATTTTGAAGGCAAATCGATTTTTACGCTTTGCATTTTTATTTGCAAATAATAAATTAACTTTATTTTATGAAAATTCTAATTTCATTTGAGGGGAGTGATTTATATGACATTTTAAAAGGGCCATTATTTTAAAGCAATATATTGGCATCTTTTTATGAAAATTAATTTCATTAAAGAGGGGTAATTTATTTATTATATCAAAGGCTATCTTTATCTTCACGATTGAAGTGACATTGAATGAATCCAATTACCATTTAATGTTCACATTGAAGGATAGATTTTAGTCTTCTTTTTTATGCTTAAAGTGGGGTTTAATAATGCAAGATAAAACTTGTCTAAAATCTACTTAATCAAAATAAGATAAAATCTACCTAAAATACTTGAAGATAAAAGGAATTAAGGCTTTACATTGAGGTCATATGAGGGCCAATCACATTTACATTCACATTATTTAAGTCTTATTAATAATTACTAGCATAGAATAATAAAATAAACCAACATAGACCCCTTGTTAACAGTTACTTGCAAATCACTAAGGTATTCCTAGCACTTATTTAACACATCTTCACAAAGATTACTAATACACATGTGCAATGCTTATATAGCAAAACCTTGGAGAAGTTGTTTTCTTTTTAACTTCTTTGCAAGAGGAGGTTTTTCTGATCAAATTCCTAAGGGTGAGTGTGGTTTTGCAATTGGGTAAAATTACCACTCAATAGGTGTAATCAGCCTTCTTACGAAGCGTGATCTCACCCTCTTACACCTTGATATATTCAATGATTTTGGCTTGAGCAATGGCATCCTCTAAGGAGTGATGTTGTATTTGGATCATGGAGAAGATATGTTTGGCACAACTTCTGGCAAAAATATTGACCAACTGAGTGGGTAGGATTAAAAAAGTGAGATCATGAATGATACCATGCCACCTAGCAACATATTTATTGACAAGCTCATTGTCAAATTATCACAGATTGTAGAGGTCTAAGAGTGGCATTTTCATTTTAATGTTAAGGAAGAAATGTTCTAGAAATTGATTGGCCAACTATTCGAAAGTAAACAGACTATTTTTAGGCAGATTTTTGAACCAATTAAGAGCCTAATCACCAAGAGAGAAAGAAAATATGCAAAGCATGAGTGGATCACTGCCCTAAATCAAGTGGTAAGAATATCGTAAGTATGTAAATGTTCCTAAGGATCCTCTAAACCCTTGAATTTATGAAAATTTAGAAACTCATACTTTTGATGGTATTGATGAAGGACTATATATGGATGGATAGTGTTATTATAGATTTAACTGTAAGTTGGCATTATGGCCCATATCCACTAGTTTGCAACTCTAGAGCCTTGAGTTGTTCCCTCATAAGTTGTATTTCGGTAGGAGGTGTGGATGATGTAGGTATGGAGGGAGAAACTTGTTCTCTAGGTGGTTGCTGAAACGAGTAGTTATGAACACCTATAGAATAATGTGAGAATGGTGGCAAGATATATTTATTGAATTATGTTTGTGTGGTGAATGAGATGGGATTTGGTTGCAATGATGAAAAAGAAGCTTGTTGTTGTTGAAGATGTTGCAATAATTGATATTATTGTTGTTACTATTGTTGTTGTTGTTGTTGTTGAAGTTGTAGTTGTTGTTGTTGATGTAGAAAATATTGCTAGAGTTGTTACAAGTTGATTTGCTCTTGATGAAGCAGGTGTTGGCCAGATGAGTGGGGATGAGGTTGTTGTTGATGAAGTGGTTGTTGATATTGTTGATCAAAATCCTAAATTGTAGGGTGGTATGGACGTTGAGCATGACCTTGATTGACCTATTGAACAAGTGCTTGTACTAATGTTTATTGATAAGTGAAAGGCCATTCATATTGAGATGTAAGCATATAGTGGGAAAGAGATATTTTTGGTGTAGTATAAGTTCACATAGGAAGCAAAGTGAAGAAGGTAGGTAGATTTTAACCCAATGTAGAGATAGTGTCCTAATAGGGTGACATGGATGAAATTGTGGAAATATTTACCTATGTAGACGTAGGGATGTAGGGCTAGGATATTTGCGTGGGTGGTTGTGGAGTGGAAGAAGATGTATGTGGATTTTGAAAACCTTGTGAATCTTGCAAAAGTGGAGGTACCTATGTGTTTCTTGTAGTGGATAAGAATTGTGTATGGATATGGGATAATTCTTGAAGTGGAATATGAGAATAAGACTGACCAAGGTTAAATGGATCTACTTTGAGAAATGGTTTGGTGGAATATGATGAAGAAGGTGGTATTGATGAGATAGATCTAGGAGGTGATTGTGAAGGGGGATTGAACAAGAGGTCTGAAGTGGTGACTGTAGAGTATGGAATAGATATAGTCAATAGGGAAGCTTCTTGAATATTAGGCAGTATGGGGGTAGCAAATACTATGGATACCATTTGAGCAGTGTGGTGGATATTTGTCTAAGTAGGGATGAGATTACCTTCACCATATAAAATATGTTGTGATGATTGTTGGAGAAATGGATAAGGAGAATGAGTGGAAGATGGAGAGGGATCCTTGTGAATGATAAATTTAGGCTTAAAGTCACCAGGTGAAAATAAATGATACCAAGGAAATAAATAGGTTCACTTGTTGACTTAGTGGAAGGTGGGGAGGACAAAGTATCAAGTGGATTTGAACCTATGTCAAGAGTGACATTAGATGTGGGGGATGGAGCATGAGTCAACTGAGACTAATCTAGGGTGTGGGATCTATAAATTGACATAATGACGATACCAAATTTTGTATTGGATATATCATATTGAGAAGGATTAGAATGAGCAGCCTCCATTGTAAGGTGATCCTACTCTTGAGCTTGGCTATAGGTAACCACCACCATTGGTGGGGAAGAATATAGGATAAAACCCTAGTTTTTACTAAATCTGAGATGAAAGAGCAATCAGAATGATGTTCTATAAGTAACTAGACCTTTCTATGAAATAGAAATATAGGTGACATGAAAGGGTATGACTAGTCTGGGTCATAGGGTACCTTGTGACTATCTCTAAAACTAATGATAGCAATAGAAAATTTTTGAACCTATGTCCAGAGAAGTGTGAGGTCTATTTTTGTGGGTTCTAAAACCTATTTTTGAGTGTTTTTGTAGCACAAATAAAATATGCAATAAGAAATAAGTACAAAGGATTGAGGTTTTTCACAATTGTGTTTTGATGTTAGAATAACTCTAAAATTGAAATTAAATAGGGTGTGGTGGATGTATTCTAAAAGAAGGTGTGTTTGTGTATAATCTCCTATTAAGCCCAAAGGCATGCAAGGGGTAATTGTATACAAATGGGTGAATGTCTTCTAATGGAGGTAATGTCTTAAGGTACAACCTAAGGAAGTAAATAACCCTCAAAGAGACCGTACTATCTAATGTTCTACAATCAACATAGTCAAGCTTTTGCTTAACCCTCACGTTTAAGGCATGAACAAGAACGATAGTTGCATCCACTAATTATTTGAAAAGCCCTATGGTAAAGGGAATTACTAATCCTTCCTACCCCAAGGGTCTATCAAGAGTAGATTATTTTCTAGTGTGAAGTCCAGAAAACCACTTGTAAGGGATACTATGGTGTGTAGGAGGCAAGTTGGTGGAAGGATATGAAAGCCAACGTCACTAGTCTCGGCTAGGGATTGGTGATGAAATCTAATCTTACAACTATTCAAGCTAAATTTGAATTGTGTGTCCTACTCTAATAAAATATAAAATGGTATTTCAAAAGTAAAATACCTTTGGAGGAATAGGAGAAATGCAAGAGCAACATAATAAGTGCAAAGAGAATGATGCCAATTGCATTTTTAGAAATAAAAAATTTACAAGTTATGCAGCATGCAAAAGGTAAAGATAACCTATATAACTACTTAGCTCTATAAGGTGCATGAAATGCAAGCCCATATATGTATATGTGTGAACCAAATAATCTCGAATCCTTTTGTAAGCCACTACCAACTTTTGTAAGAAAACCTAAAGTAATTTTGAGGCCTTTTATGAAAGTAAAAATATAGTAAAACTTAAATGTAAACTTGTTATTTCTAGAACCAGATAGACAGGTTTATACAGGCTTACCTGTATTCTCTATATCCTATAAGTATTTGAGAATGAAATTTAGAAGTTGAAGTGCACTTCAGTTATGGTCAAACCCTACCATGAAACTAATCAGGGTTGCACCCTACCATGCGACTAGTGAAAAGATGAATTTAGGTTGACTTTGAGCCTTTTGACAGTAAATGTTTTTGTGGGAAAGTACTTGCAACTACAAAGAACAATATATATCTTCTTGTGAATAAAATATTTTTATAAGAAGGAAATATGTGAGATAAACACGTTTACAAGATGGTGTGGTACCAAATTTTGTAAGCACAAAGAGAACAACCTAGCAATATGATAAGCTACCAAGTTTTGCCAAAGCTAAAAAACACAAGAACCTAGCAATATGGTGAGGTACAAAGCTTTGCAGGAGTTTTAAAAATAATAAAATCTTAGCAAGATGGTGTGATACCAAGTTTTTCCAGATTTGAAAACACAAGAACCTAGCAAGATGGTGGAATATTGAGTTTTACAAGAGTTTAAGAAAAATCAAAAGCTTAGCAAGATGGTGTGGTACTGAGTTTTACCAAAACTAAAAAACAAAAACCTAGCAATATGGTGCGGTACTAATTTTTACAACCTAAAATTAATAGAGAAGGATTGATTATACCCTTGGGGATGCCAATTTATTTAGGCAATTTTGGCCTATGGAGGCTATCTTTGGCAAGGGGGGTAGCAATCCCATATGAGGGAAAATCAATCCCCTAGACTTCCCTGCAACTTGATGGTTGTTGTTGGTTGTGTAAGAGTTGGTTCCTTAACCACTTCTTGGAGTGTTTGGTTGGGTCATAGGGTACCCTACAACTTTATGTGGGTTGCACCCTACCATGTGACTCTAGCTCATAGACCATAAAGATAGTTGTCTCAAACCTGAGTTGTATTTTTAGAGTTTTTGCAAGGTTTTGGATGGTTTTGTATTTTCTTGTAACACAAAACATTAGTAAAAATCAGCCAACTACTTGAATCGGTTAACTAATAAGAATAAAATTAGTGGGGATCCCACCGAGTGTGCCAGAATGAACACAATGGAAAATGAAAAATTATCTTATAATATATATGTGATCAAAATGGGTTACAAGAGATTCTCCTTTTCTTTATGAGTTTTGCCTTAGAAGGCTACAAAGTGGGATTTCATGGGATGGAAGTCCTTTTTCTTCAATAAACGAGTCAACAATACCCTAAGTTGGTCTTTCAAAGATCCTCAAATTGGGTGGGCTTAATGCTAGTGTGCCACTATTTATTCAACTTATCCTTAAGACTTGTATGACCTACAAAAATGGGTTAGAATATTTGGGGACCTATCATGGATCAGATCCCATATTGATGAAGACAAAAGACACAAAAGAAACTAATTTTTTGTATAATGCAAGTTGCTATAAATGACTATAAATTCTGAAAAATCAATGCAGGTTACCTATCTAAAGAGATTTTTTCCTGTGATTAAACTCTAGCTAGAGTCACACCCTAGGTTTCATCTGAATATGGGTCATGGGGTAACCTGCAACTCTATCTATGATTATCCTTTTTTATTCTGGTAGAAGATGGTGCTGCTCTACAATTTTTTTAACTCTTGGTCGGCATCGAATCAGCTTTAGTACCTATCAAACATATCACAATAGTACACAAAATATGACAAAAGGAATGGTTGTCATGATTATTGAAGTATGATGGTCTAATTGGATTTTGGTAGAGTTTTATTATGTAAAATGAGGTTGGATGGATTTTAGAAGAAAAGGACTACTATTTATAGAACTTTGGAGAGACTAGAAGAGGGGATGAGGTGTCCCTTGTGAGGTGGCCCATGTGCAATGTGGCTCATGATGGGTTTTTGTGTGAAGGAATCCTTCATCCATGTGGAGGATGAGGTGGAAGGTGACTCATATCTTCCCATGCCTTGAAAGAGGACATTTTAAATATCCATTTGGATGAGTAGTGCACACATGTATAAGCAACAAATATCCATTATAATTATGGGTGCACACATGTGTGAGCAAGGATTAGTGTTAACACTGATTAGATTGACCATAGGTTAGACCAAGGTCAAGGGGATGAGGTGAAATGCTAGAGCTTAATTATGATGAATGCTAATTAAACATGAGTTTAGCCTTTTAAGTGCACTTTAATGATAAAGTGACTTTTTTCTCATAAAGTAACTTTTGTTCAAGGTAAAGGTTTACCAAGGTTAAGCCTTTTATGGTGGTCACATGAGGACCATGGTTAAGTGTAGGAAAGGGCTTAATTGGCCTAAGGAGTTTATGAATAGTAATTTTAATAAATTCAAGGTGTTTTAAGGTAAATTAATGCAATTTTATTATTTTTACAATTTAATCAATCATGAAGATGGGGCAAGTGACAATGTGTCATTTTTAGGTGTCTACTGGTATACCTCTATCTTTTTTGCTATATGATTTTTCTCAATACGTCTATTAGCCCATGTGAATTGAAAGCTTGAGGAACTAACATCCCAAAGTTCATTTTGGGGGCTCCGACTTCTTCAACCGTTGGATGGACTTATGACCTTATGGGGAAAAACTTCAAGCCTTCCACTTGGCAATGATTTCTTGACTCCTTTCTTTCTGAATGCATAGTTGACACTAATTTTGGTGGTTATTATCTAGTTTTTTATGGACTATTTCTAAAACTCTTGTGTACTACTAATCATGATGGTTAGTGTTTTGGTTTACGGGGTGTGCTAATCCCACCCACCATTTTTTATATGATTAGACATTATTTTATTAATATAATGAATTTGTCATCCAAAAAAAATTACTGACATTTAAGATTAAAAAGGCCCAACAATATTATTATGTCTTAGTTCCATCACATAAATATTATATGCATCAAGTAATTATGGATCTTGAGAGTTACTTTAATTTGATATAAGTGTTAATAGGAAAGGGGGAGTGAAATGACTTGGAGCATTGGGAGTGGCACCAGAGTTTGAAAAGTCAAGGGTCATTGCACTCCCACCTGCTCTGGATTTACCTTACACTTGAAAATAGGAGCAAAATATCTTTTAGCCTTGGGAGTGGTGCCAGAGTTGAACGGTCAAAGGTCATTGTGCTCACTCTTGGTCCAAATTGGCTTTGTGCTTGAAAACTAGGGTAAAATGACTATTTCAACACTAAGTATTTTTTTTATCTAATGGATAGTGCTTTTGAAAAGTAAAAGCTCGTTTCTATCCTCCTTGGACCGAAATGGGATTGCGCTCGAAAATCTAGGTGAAGAATTTGGGCCCCACTACATTGGGATCTGCACCTTGGTGGAAAATTCAAATGCCTAAGCGCTCCTCTTAGGGAAATTTTTATTTTCCATTTTAAATTTAGCCTTGAATATACCATCCAAGTCATTCACCCATCTATCTATTACCACCTTTAGCTTGAGGCTCCCTTGAAGTTTAGCCTTTATAGATTCATTTTTATTTGGATCCTCAAGGTAATTGGTCCAAATCTTAGAGGAAAATTGTATATGGAAACTTTCTTTACTTTTGTATCAAAACATTCACCTGTGCAATACACTTATTAATAAAAATCCATCCCAAAAACCTAGTAAGATACATAATATGGAGGCAAGAAGGGATCTCTATTAGAGAAATATTGCTGGGAAAATGATGTAAATTGCATTAATCAACCAACATTTAAATAATACAATATTGCCCTCAACTAATCCATAGTTATCGGATCTAAGAACAACTTAGAACCCAAAATAACTTAGGCGTAGTTAGGTCTAACAACTAACAATAAAGTTGCACAAATAATGAAATAATAGCTAATAGTAAAATATACGCTAACAAATATACCCTACCCACTATCCTACTCTTAATAAAATACCAATATCTAGTTTCCTACTTGGGGGTGTGTAGACAAGCTATTGCTTTCTTGGTTAGCCTAGGAACTTCTCCATAGATATATGCCAAAGTAGGACCTAGGAAGTTTTTTTTTAACTCCATATAGGAGTTTGAAGTCTTGAACATTGGGGTCTAGTCCACCACTACCAAGAATTTCCATCTGGGGTTTAATTTTTTAATCTTCAATTCCTAAAAAAAAATATTTAATGATATACAAACAGCTAGACCAAGTATGAAGGATACCTAAATACCCCATATTCATATATCTTAAGGTTTTCTAATTGGGTATACATAGTTGAGATAAGGTATTCAACCCAATCAAAATAGATGAGGTTTTGAGGATTGGTCATAGTATATGCCATAGCTATTTGGTAATCATACACAAATTTATCAAGGTCTAACCCAAAAATTATGGTGAGCATAGCTAACATCTCTTGTAGGTATGTAAAATTGGTAAGCTCTATTGGGTCTTCAAGAATCTTAGGGATGTGCTCACATAGTTTCTTGTTAAGCCAAGGAAGATGCTTGCTATCATAGTATATCTTTTTGTAATAACTATTAAAAACCTTATGATGAATTAGGGTGAATATCCATTGCAAATGTAACTATAAAATTCTTAGGTTTAAGGAAGAAAAGTATTTAGACTTTATTATTATACACCATTATGGTTCTAGGGTCATAGCTACTGATTTAAATAGTTTTGGGTAAGGATGCATGCACTAGGGCATATATAGTGCCAACAAAGAGTGCCACACAATCATACTTGGGTTATCCTTCAAAAGCTTTATGGATTTTTCTCTACTATATCTTAGAAGCTCTTTGTTTAATGGTGAGATTTGGGCCATGAATATCTACCATGTGATATTTATACTCATTCTTCTTGATGGTTATTATTACTTAGCTTAGTTTTAGGTGATAAACTATAACCAAGATTTTAAAATTATTTCTTCAAGATGCTTGATAGCTCAGATGCCCAATTGCTCAATGTATGAATGATGCTACATGGTTTTGCATTTATAGACAGGGATTAATAACTGTTAGTGTTAATGTGCATCCCAATTTATTGCCCTAAAGTTATTGATATGTACAAGAACCTTAAAATATGTTTTAACTTTAATAGGCACTATTATTCCAACCAATCAACTTCTTAAAATTCAAAATGTTTCATGCTTCCCAAAACACCACATGTCATACTACTTTGTTCCTATGCCTATCGATACATGCTTTTGTATTTACACTATAATACAATTTAGGATGTTTCTTTTTATGTGGAATACCTTGAAGTTTTATCATTTATTGAGAATGAAATTTTTTTATTGTTGGTCATAGCCATTTCAAATAAACTACTTTCATGTTTCCTATTAATATGACAAGATTTGGACCTGCAGACATAGAAAATACCATGCATGAAAGGAAATGAAAATATGATATTACAAGTAAAATATTTTTGAGTGTAATAAATCCTTTTGGGATTTTTATAAATGATGTTTCCAAATAATGGAGTAATATCTTTTACAAATAAACTATGGTGCAATTTTATTTCCTATGCCACAATCAAATGTTAGGTGGATTTTAGTGACCACCGTTGGTTGAGTAGAGTCTCTGAATGCCTACACACAAGTAACAAGAAAATGGTTAGTAGCACCTGATTTACTAACAAATTGCAACAGTGAAAAGGTAAACTAATGCATTAAATAAAAACTTAAAAACAAGAAGTTCAAAATGTATACTAAGATTTTAGAGAGATTTTGGTTGACTTGGATTTTATTTGAATTTTTAATTCATTTGCAAATGGAGGGAAAGGGGGTAGGAGGGTTTAGGCATTAAATAGTGGGTTTTTCTAGGGGATTTCATATAGATTTGGAGATATCTAGGGGTTTTCTTAGGATTTTTAAAGGTTGAATGCGATCTCGCTCTCTTGAAATGAGTGCGCTCGAAAATCAAGGTCGTTAAAAGAGATGCCTTTTCATCACTTTCTCGAAAATAAAGGTCATAACTTTCTTGAAAATAAAGGAGTGCGATCTTACCGTATTACTTTCCTGGTCTTTCCGCTTCCCAATTAAAACCTCTTTAAATTAAATTAAATGTGTTCGACTTTGCCATTTTAAGGTATCCAATCCTTTCAAGATAGAGAGGTGGCGGGCCCTTTCGGAAATGATAATAAAAAAATCTAGACAACTATCTCCCAATCTTATTTGAAGGGGGAATTATTGATTAATAATGTACTATGATCCCTTGACTCCCATTCCAGATCCTCTGACTCCCATTCTGGATCAATCTATTTTTTGAATAAAGGACAGGGTTACCTTTACCTTCCCTCATGCTGGGGCCAAACAAGGGAAGCTGCTCCTTCCCCCCGATAGGGCTATGTTCCCATTCACCTCGAAACCCTAAAGAAAAACTTGGGGGTTCAGGGTATTGATCTTGCATGGGGTCAAACTCTCTCATGAACCTCTTTTCTTTCTTAATAATACAAATATCCTAGGGATTGGCTATGGCTTAAGATGGGATTAAGGATTGATGAGGGGCTAGATTAGGGGGATTAGAGGGGTAAGCTAGATTATGGGAATTTTGAGGAAATTGGGTGGAATAAATGAGGGATTAGATGGAAATTAGATGATTAGGGAGGCTAAGAGATAATTAGAAGAATTAAATAGGATTAGGGAGAAATTAGGGAGATTAGGGGAAAATTAGAGGAATTAAAAAGAAATTAAAGGAGAATTAGAAGGCTTAAGGATATTTTAGAAGAAATTAAAGAAATTAGAAAATAATTAGAGCCATTTGGAGCAAAATTAGGAGAAATTAACAGGAATTAGAAGGATTAGAAGGAAATTAGAGGAAATTCAAGAAGTTAAATAGGAATTTGGAGGAATTTAGAGAAATTGGAAGAATTGGAGGTAGAATAGGGGAATTTAGAGGAAATTAGGTGGATTAGATAGAAAATTGGGATTTTGGATAATTTTTCAAAATTAGATAAAATTGCTTCTGGTGATTATAAAATTGACATATTTTGGGTGTCTACAAATGCCCCTTTTATACCACATTTTGTGTAAATACAATGTGGTGCAAAAATAGATGACACCAGTTGCTAGATTGATGATGGATGACATTGAGTGGATGATGATGGTTGGTGACTAATGAAAATGTATTTTGGATTAATGAGGGGAATGTAATATTACCCCAAATCAAGGACAATGTAGGATGCCCTAATCATGGAATAGACATATATCCTTAAATATTTACCTTTGATAGATTGATGAGCTCGCCTTAATGTGGTACATTGAGCAGCCATATGGTCGACGTCCTCATGATATTACCATTGATTGTAAGTGGTCTTACATATTTCCACCTTGATATAGAATAGACATGTAGAAAATATACTGACATTAGTGTGGTGCATACCAAATTGGGATTGAATTAGAATTTTTATTGAAGGAGAAAAGTTCTACTATTTACCCCAACATAAGAGGTTAATGATAGCCTTGGGCAAATAATATTGGACACCTGTGGCTCTAATATTAGGTGTTTGAGTATTAAACTTATTTGAGATAATTTTATGGATATTGTCTATCGCTTTAGAAAATGAGTTGATGGAGGAAATAATGGATGACAAAAATGAATCGCTTGATAGAAACGAAAATGGGCGAGAGAAAAATGAACATGATGGTGGAAGAAGGAAAATAGAGGTGGTGCGTTATGAGTTTTTTTAATTTCAAGTATCCTTATGGTAATCTACTCATCCTACTAGATTACATGGATAACTAGTTACTACAACCACCAGGTGACTAGAGTAGATCACTAGGTACGAGCTTCACTTAGAAAACTACAATAGGAAAACAATAAAAACTAGTCTAAGAAAGCGATAAAAAGATATGCTAGAAAAGGGATAAAATGTAGGAAAGTAAATATAAGCTATGCAAGCAATAAACACTAATCTATAAAAGTGATAATTCTAATCTATGAAAGCAATAAATTCTAATCTATGAAAGAAAAAAATTGCATGAAAGTAAAGTTATATTATATGAAAGTGATAAAGGGAAGGAAAGTAAAGCTATTCTACTATGATCACTATGAGTGTCCTTATGGTAATCTACTCATCCTACAAGATTGTATGGATAACTAGTCACTGCAAACACTAGGTGACTAGAGTAGATCACTGGGTATGAGGTTCACTCGAGGGTCTAAACTAGGCAAAAAAATAAACCTAAGCTAAGGTAGGAAAATAAATCAAATATATAAAATAGAAAATGTAAAGCTAATCTATGAATAGGAAAGTAAATCTAATCTACAACAAGAAAATAAAGCTGATCTAATATAATATGGGATAGAAAATTTAATCTAATGTAGGAAAGAAAAACTAATATAAAGCAGAAATAGAAATTTAATCTAAGGCAAGAAAATAAAACTAATCTACAAAAAGGAAAGGTAAACTTAACCTTATGCTGGAAAGGAAATCTAATCTAAGGTAGGAAAGGAAATCTAATCTAAGAAAATAGGAAAGTGCATGAAAGGAAAGTTATGCTATTGTGATAACTATAAGTTTCATTATGGTAATCTACTTATCCTACTATATTGCATGGATAACTAGTCACCACAACCACCAGGTGGCTAGAGTAGATCACTAGTTATGAGGCTCACTCAAGAATTTAGTGTAGCTTATCAAGGATAGGAAATTAAATCCTAATCTAAACCTAATTGAAGACAGGAAAGTAAATCCTAAGCTAAAGCTAATCTAATATGGAAAAGTAAATTCTAAGCTAAAGCTAATCTAAGATATAAAAGTAAATCCTAAGCTAATGCAAAAAGGTAAAGCTAATCTAATACATGATTTGATTGATAAATTGATTGATTTGATGGGAGTTGATTGGTTTAATTGATTAATTTGATTGATTGGTGGGGAAAGTATGATATATTGAACATCCCTAAGTTGTTTGATGGTTGGTTTGATTAATTTATTGATTGGTGGGGAAAGGTGTGATACCTTGAGTACCCCCAAGTTATTTGATGGTTTGATAATTGATTGATTTATGATATGATGTTTTGACACAAATATCATTGTGGTATGGGGACAAATGTTATGGATTAGATGTATTAGTGTAGGATTTGGAGGTTGAATGGATAAAAATGGGTCAATGGGGAGCTATTTAGGGGTAAGTAGTTATCAATGGAAACTACTCCAAGCGGTTGGAAATCACCCCTGATGACTGGAAACTGCCCCCAAAAATTGGTCAAATGCCCTTGGTAACTATGAAAATGACCCAGGTGTAGTTATTCTGCAATTTAGGAAATGAAAAAATGTCAAAATTAGAAATAAATATAGTCATTGGAAAGCTCTTTCCAAGTCTGATCCAATGGTGGTAATTTTGTCAAATTTGGAGAAGATTTGATAGGTAAAAATGTGGATAAAAAATGACCTTATTTTTAGGAGTGGGAAATACTTAATTTAGATTCATTAGAAGGAAAATTTGAACTAGATGGCTAGTGTTAGTGTGACCACCAAAATTTCCTCACACCTATGCTTCCTATTGCATAAAATGAAGTAAGAGAAACAAAGTAAATGCATGCAAAATTGACAACAAATAATAAGAAGGGAGAACAATTTTATTCCATTTACAATTACGTCCCTCTTAGGGATACCATTTTGATACTCTTATTACAATAGGAAAAGCAATGTTCCCTCTCAAGGGTAAATGTGAGTTTTAGGCCCTTCGGGGTGACACGAACTGCTCTAGGGTGGAGTTGACCCTCTTCTCCACATTGAGGAAGGAATTGGATGGTTGAGTCTCCTTCGAATCTGCTTCCTACGGTCAATAAACAACATAAAAGCATTAATAGCATAGGCAACCTCTCATGATGAGGCCCTTTAAGGAATATAAACATGAAGATGCCATAACACTAATAAAATCAAGAAAGTGAATAAAGCATGTTAACCCTATGCAATACTTGAAAATATTAATTGAAACATATAACTGGAAAGTACAGCTATCTATCTAATGGATTGATTGCATGAAATGAAGCATGATAACATGAAAATGAGCTAGTTATGTCTTATTTGCCATAATGAAATAAACTTGGTAAAATCCCTAATTCTATCAGTTAGAGTCTGTAAAATGCTAAATGAACCACTAAGATGCTTAATCTAACCTAGTGAAATACACTACAAAAATAACAGTAAGGAGATCTTTCACCAATTGCAAACCATGACTCAAATGAGCGGTCTGCATTGTACACAGTGGCTGTCAGCTACGACGGGAAACAAAGTAGTTTTTCCCTCCAAATCAAAGGTTGTGGGCTTGATCTTCCTTGTCAAATTGATGGTCAAGGGTCACCTTGATGTCCTCTGACTGGTTTGGTGATTGAATTGCATAGTTGGGCCTTTGTTTGCCCAAATTTGTGTTTCTTGGCGTTCTAACTCCTTAGGGCATCCATGACACAAATTGACATGATGCTTGATGAATTGGCAAATGAATGGCAACAAAACTCTCTTAGTACACTCAAGTGAGTCTACAATCCGACAGGGCTTCACTGCTTTAATCTCCAATGCACTCTCCTCTTTTTGCCCTAATTTTGAGGGGTACTTATAGGATTACCCAAGGGCTAGGGGTGGCTTCATGAAGAAGCCAAGATCAAGAAGAGGTGGTTGGGACAGTTGGATTGGAAGCCTCTGGAATATTCCTTCCTTCAACTACCTTCTTCTAGAATAAATGGTCGTTCAAACCTATTTGGCTTGGATGAAGGCCAACTGAACTTTAGTTCTAGACCATGGGTGATAGCTGTAGTCTAGACTGTAAACCATGGGTGTCAGCAGTGGTTCAGATTGTAGACCATAGGTTTCAACAATGGTTTGAGCTGATTAGGCCAAGGAGCCTAAATTGAGTGGTTAAAACCACTACTCTATCTTGGAGTCTATCCAAGCTCTTCCATATGGTCTTGTAGCATGTCCCATATGAATAGTCGCCATCGACATGATGCATTTTAGGTGTCTATAGATGCCCCTTTTGTGATGCATTGTGAGATCGAACAACACATGAGCAAAAATACACCACCTAAAATGATGTCGAAGGTTGCATGATGATCATTAGTCTGATCAACATTAGATGCCCCAGGTCCTGCAAAAGGACATGCATCCTAGAATCATTGCTTTCAACTCGGTGAAAGGCTTAAATTTGAAAGAGTTTGCACTCATCATCAGGCATTCGGGTAGCTTTGGTGCTACAATAGGAGTTAGGCCTATATAACCGAAAGGAGTAGAGCTACAAATAAACTATCATATATGCTATTTACCCCAAGCAAAGGGGTAAGCTTATGATAGTTGTTGACAATGATTCGTAAGGACGAACGTAATTTGACAAGATCAAGGGATCTTCTACTGATTTTGATTATGATTTGAAAGTATGACTACCCCCTCAAGCGATGATTTGATGAGGGTAATGACAATGAATGAAGTGATGTGTCACTTGACCACAATGAATGATCTGAAAAAACTTAGAATTTAGCATTTAATTACTTGGCTAGGCCTAGTTCAGCTTATGATTGCAACTGTTAATAGTAATTGCTCATTTCTATCCCATGGAGCGATCGGGCTACAATAGCCTTCTTAGGGAATCAAAATGATACAATTCCAATTAGATTTATGTTGAATCAATTTGTTGATGATCTACTAAAAATATGTCATAGGAAAAATGACATGAAATGCCTCGTTCCCGTGGAGCGGTCCAGCCTCGAAGGCCTTCTTCGGGATTGAAAAGAAACATATCAAATCAATGATGATAATTTTACCCCAAATGTCCTTATGGTTATTTACTCATCTCGTCGGATTGCATGGAGCGTCAGTCACTGCAACCGTCGAGTGTCTAGGGTAAATAATTGAATATGAGGTGCATTTGGCTTTTGACTTGTTTAATAATTTTTTTTTGACTTTTTGAGTTTTTAATTGATCCTGGTGCTTGAAAATCACCAAATTTGCTAAATTGATTGCTCTTATTGAGATTATGATCCATTAGGAATCATTAATTTATCATTTAAAACCTTCCCATAATGGGATTTTGGTGCATTTAATGCTAGTTGCGAACCACATGCACGAGCAGTGGTTGGAAATATCAAATTTGGGAACCACGGCTCAGAACCGTAGTCGAAAAACCCTAATTCCAGGACCACGATTGTCAGTTGTGGTCCAATGAAATTAAGAAAAGTATATAAAGTTTTCCCATTTGAAAATTTCATTATTATTCCTTGAAAGCAATTGCAACTGGAGAGCTTTGAGAGGTGAGGAAACAATATTTGATATGAAACACTGCTGAAATAACTACCTACGACCTCCCACACATCCCGATGGCAGACCCTACGCAACCTTCATCCAGCAGAGGCATTGGTGCAGGAAAGGTAACTCAAAATCGAGTCCTCGCACTCCTTACCAACTTAAAAAATGAACCACATTAAGTAATGGGTCAAATTAACTTCACTAAATTGCTGGTAATGAACCTCACATTAGTTTAGGCTAGATTAGGACTTTTTAATTTTTGGGTGCCAAGCTAGGAAGTGACCCTAAAAGGGTGACGTTCCTAGACCACAGTTGGCAGACGTGGCTCCCAATTATTATATTGGGAACCATGGTTGTCAGCCATGATGGGATTCAAATCCCAATGGTCATATTTTGACCATCATGCGGACCGTAGATTTGACCCGTGGTTCCAAAACTTTTGAAAAAAAATTCAATTTTTATTTGATTTTTTTGATTTTTTTACTAGCAATTAATGCCATTTATTGCACTTTTGAGATGCATTTTTTATTTTGATTTGGAATTTTTGATCACTTTTTGCATGTTTTTGTATTTTTAGCAATTTTTTAGATTTGTTTGATGTTTTTAGGTCAATTTTTAGCTGTTTTTAGTTATTTTTAGTCACCTTTTTTTCCTTATGCATTGCTTCTTTTCAGACCTTGACCTCTAGATCCAGGGAGATGGATCTCCTTCGCACCCTCTGTAGATAGCTCACTGGACAGGAGAGGGAGTGGTTCGGTTCAGTTGGATTTGGATACGTGCTTGATCTGCCCATGATCAGGGTAGACCAGACATACATGACTGCGTTGGCCCGACATTGGGATGCACGGACCAACACATTTCACCTACCCATAGGTGAAATGACTATGACACTAGAGGATGTTTACCGGATATTTAGGATCTCGATCGATGGGGAGCCCATCACCTCCACTCCATTCAATAATAGAGGAGCTATTTTTGATGTCATCTTTGGTAGGCGTAGCCAGGATGCTCAGAATAGGATTGATCATGGAGGCGTCCATGTCGGATATTGGCATGAGGAGGGCATCTTCTCAATCCGAGAGGCCATCTTCATGCACTTAGTTATTTAGATTATGCTTCTAGACTCCTCGGGTGTGAGGATCCCTTGGAACCTCCTAGCCATCATCAGGAGAGTTACTCAGAGTTCTACATAGTGGCCTTTGATCCTAGCATGGGGGAGCACACTGCTAGCTCAGCTTTATCATGAGTTGTTTTAGATTACCCATAGGAGTCGGGTCGGCATTAGTTGTAGCCTACTGCTTCAGATCTGGGGTTGGCAACACATTCGGATCGAGAGGCCCATAGACCTACCACTTAGGATTACTTCTATTCTTGTCGTATGCCAATGCTATGTGATATGCTGGCCCCACGAGGAGGAGGGGTTCTGGAGTAGGTCTCACGTTGGGGACCTGAACCATTATATTGCTAGATTTGCATAGCTTTGGGTGGATGATATAGAGTGGTGCCCATACATGGATTGCCCCGCGTGGTAGGAGGTTGATGAGCGGCTACGCCAGGTGAGGAGGGATCGATGGTTACTTAGCCATAAGACCATGATTCGTGAGTACCAGTACTACTCATGTATCCTACACTAGTTTAGGATTGTTCAAGATATTCTGGTGCTTCCTATTATCTATAGATGCCTAGTACTAGAGAGAGATTTACCATGGGTCTAGTCGACACCGCTAGGGGATGAGGATGATGACTTCTAGGAGTCAGGCATGGATAGGGCTAGCACCACCGCAGAGTATGACACTTGGTGGTCACTTCTATAGTGGTGAGGAGAGGGGCCCCTCGGTCGGATAGATGATGGAGCAGAGGCTGATCCAGATGGGTGCTTCAACGTATCGAGGGTGGATGGGGTATAAAGGCTGCCATAGAGGAGGCTCCTTAGGTTGAGGTAGAGGAGGACATAACTGAGGAGGGTGAGGCACCTCCGAACAATGAGATTGGGCAGTTGAGAGCCCAGATTGTCGACCTCCAAAGCTAGGTTGGGAGACTACAGACTCAGATTTTGTAGCGGGATACATCTATCGCCACTCTAGAGGTGAAGCTAGCATGGGGTGAGAGGTAGTGGTAGGGATATGAGTAGGAGAGGATAGCTTTCTATGCATAGGCTACCACTATAGACACTCAGATCATACAGCTCATTGGCCAGCGGGATGTGGCACAAGCATATTTGAGTGCCATGACTACTGAGAGGGACCTACTGAGGGTAGTGATGGGGGCCCCTCTGCTACATAGGTTGTGATGCCACCTTCGATAGCACCATCTTCTTTACTACCAGTAGGTCATGACCCCATGGCAGAGATCAGGAGGCTTCGTTCCCTCATGGAGGAGGGTAATGAGTGAGATACAATGATTGTGCCTCGCATCTCCCAGCTGGAGGGCCATATCAGATTGATAGGTGGGGAGGTACCAGAGGATACCCACACTATAGGGACCCAGTGGACTAGGTCTAGGACCAGGGAGACAGGGTAGTCTTCTGCCAGCTCTAGCCACAGGACACACAAGACTGAGAGGACTCACAGGTCCTCGAGTACTCATGGTGCTAGCTCGCAGAGGACTCACAGGGATGGTGGAGGTGATGGAGGTGCCTCACAGACTAGGGGCGTAGGCCCTGTTTAGTATAGATTTTTAGAGATACTTTGTTGTACTATTTTTTAGTGTAAGGTCGAGGACCTACACATATGTAGCCTGTGGGCATTTTGATATACCCTTGATGTACTCTTTTTTGGATACATATATATATATATGAGATTGATCATTTTGGCTCATTATGTGTACTTGTTTATTTTTTATTTTATGTTTATGTTATGCACATGGATGTAGATGTTCATATTGATGCTATGCTTATATGATGTGATGTATGGATGACATGCACTAGATAGCTATTTAATTTATGATGATGATGATGATGATATATATGCTTAGATGTGCTATTTATGATGGATGCATATGGATGCGATGTTTACTTTTAAATGCATATTTAATTTTGTTGTATTGTATGCATTTAATTTATGACGATGTCACGATATGCTGGTGCAATGTATGTAATGCATTATTTATATGATGGTAATCTAATGTAAATGAACCTGTATGCTTTAATCACTTAAAACATAAGGAATGAATGTGATACATGTTTAACAATTTAATGGATGACACCATAGAATGTGTAAAAATCATGAATGTAATTGAAAATCCTCCCAATTACAAGAATTTAATCAATTAATCCCCTCCATATATGAAATGACAATGATATGATGAAGTAGTATGATGCAAATATGTCATTCTATATTCCTTTTGCAATTTGAAAGATATGCACAATATAGTTAGTGGTCATCTAAATATCATTTTTGATATCCATCCGGTATCTATCCTATATCATGAAAACTTTGTGCTTAATGTAATGATGTATCAGGATCGAGACTTTCATATTTGATGATTGAATGACCTCTTTTTTTTTATGGTTTGTGATATTTGGTATTTGTTGCTATTTAGAGAAATTTTTGAGGTTTTCCATGAGACTCAAACACCCTAGTTGACTTATCAAAAGTTGTACACTGACCATACTAGACTTCTAAAACATAAGGCTTTCGCTAGGATAGGCCCTAACTATTCATTATCCCTGTGTGTGCAAATGAGTATATTAAGATAAGGCATAAGCATACCCCGATGTCGGGTGGGATTATTTCAGCCCATTGCTAAGATTGGGGGTCCGCAAATGTTTATCCAATCCTAGGTTTAGATTTTAGTTGGACTAGACCACTAGGCGATACAGGACACCTGAAGCTAGCTCTTCCACATTCAAACATTGGTCTATACATAAGCGAGGTGCTAATGCATCAGACATATCATCATGCATAAGGTACAGTAGTGCTAGAAATTCCAGGGATTCAAGTTCGCTCCCTTCTTTTCTTCAATTTTTTGGGATACTTGCTCATATAAAGTGATAAAAATCACTGTTTATTTTTGTACTTTAGTGACAATAATCACTGTTTATTTTGTACTTTCCTTTCTTTTTCTTTCTTTCTTTTTTCTTTTTCTTGAGCAAGGGATTTGATACTAATTTGACTTTCTTTGTACAATTTGTCTTCATTTGACTTGACTTTTTGGAATTGACATTTGATAATTTTCTTCAAAAACTTCCTTTGGGGATTTTGCTTTGGGAAACTGTTTCTGGATATCGATTGAGGATATCGATCTTATGATATCAAAATGGGATATCAATATGGGATGTCGATCTATGATATCGATCGAGGGTATCAATATTGAGGATTGATGTGGGATATCACTCTGGGATATTGCTCATTTTAACGTAAGCAAGGGATTTTGGGTAGGGAATAAACTTGTCCTTTTTCCAATTACCAACATTTCCCATACCGTCCACATAGGGGGATAAGCAAGAATAACTCTTTTCACCTCAGGATACCTGGTCCTACTTCA
Organism: Wollemia nobilis; assembly: GCA_028583015.1. Taxonomy (NCBI): domain Eukaryota; kingdom Viridiplantae; phylum Streptophyta; class Pinopsida; order Araucariales; family Araucariaceae; genus Wollemia; species Wollemia nobilis. Next base: position 6,438,960 of record JAQPPZ010000690.1, on the reverse strand, counting down.
TGGCTTTCATCTTCCCCTAGTCCTTATTAGGATTGTTTAATTTGTTGATTAGTGATAGGATTCTGATATGCTAAGGGCTATACTAACTAGACCTCAACTACAAAAGCAAAGCAAGCTTTCTATCAACTCTTGAGAAGACCTCTAGGTATGGTTGAATGATAAAAAACCCTAGTATATTCTTCATAGCAACATTTTGGGTTGTGTTGAAAAACACAATTACTCACATGGATGATGGATTATGATAAATGCATAGATGCATGATTGAAACACAAACATGGTATCATTTGTAATATTGTCAAACACAATTTATTCTACTGCAAGTGCAATGGATGATTATATGCCTACATGCAATGCAATGATGAAATGCATGTGGAACATGAAATGCAATGATGCAAATGAAATGCAAATATTTTTGGATTTTTATATTTTTCTAATTTTTATGGATTTTGAGCCTTTATATTTGACCAAATGGTGAGTACATGCCTTTGGAGCCTTTAAGATTGACCAAGTAATTTTCCAAAAAACCCTTGGGGCTTTTGGGATTGGCCGACAAGTGTTTGAGCAAACCCTCGATGCCTTTTGCTATGCTCTCAAGCATAGAACACCTTAAGATGGATGATGTTGAGAGGTTCAGGCTCTTCAACACCCCCTAGAGACGTTAGGCGATAGGTACCTGGACCAATATTTTTAGATATGATATAGGGTCCTAGCCAATTAGCCATGAATTTGTCTCGCATATCAGGTGATAAATTAGAGTTCTATTGGTTCTCTTTCAGCATAAGATCCCCAACTTCAAAGTCTCTCTGATGGACTTTGTTATTATAAGCTCATTTTAATCACTCTTGATAAATGCGGAGATGCTCCAGGGCATTCACGTGACATTCATCAAGCAACGTCAATTGATCTAGGTGAGCTTGTCATGCAATGTCGTCATCAATGAACTCTTTCAATGCGACGCACAGCATTGGAATTTCCAACTCTAAGGGCATAATGGCCTCAGTACCATATACTAGTGAAAATGAAGTTGCCCTAGTGGGTGTCCGAATGCTAGTCCTGTAAGCCCATAATGCAAGGGGTAGCTGGATATGCCAATCTTTGTGGTGTTCTTGTACCATATTTTTCAAGATGGAAACCACTATCTTATTTGAAGCCTCAGCTTGCCCGTTTGCTTGTGGATAATATGGAGTCACAAAACTATGTTTGATTCTATACTTAGATGTCAAAGCTCTCATAGTTTTGTTCTTAAATGATGTTCCATTATCCAAAACTATCTTGGATGGAATCCCAAAATGACATATGATATGCTCGAGTATAAACTCCTCTATGCGAGTTCTAGTCATCATTGTTAAGGGTATTGCTTCCACCCATTTTGTAAAATACTCAGTAGCCATGATAATAAATGTATGTCGACCCGATGATGGGGGAGAGATCTTCCCAATGAGATCCAATCCCCACTAAGAAAATGGCCAAGCCGCTTGGATGGGTTGTAAGGCCTATGATGGCAAGTGCATAAGATTAGCATGATGCTGACATTTGATGCATTTCTTGACATACACATTGCAATCCTTCTCCATAGTGGGCCAATAGTAACCCATTCAAAGGATGTGCTTGATGATGGCCATGTCATTAAAATGGCCATTGCACGTACCATCATGAGCTTGTGAAATCGCCCAAGATGACTCTTGGGGCTCTAGACAATGAAGGAGAACTCCATCGTAACCTCGTCGGTACAAAATATCTCCTAGCAAGACATATTTAGTCACTTTCTGCTTGAATGTGTGTTTTGTGGCACATAATAATCCCTCTAGGATCAAACCAAGTTTTAAGAAGTCTTGGATTTGCGACATCCAGTTTTGATAAGCCTCAGCTTCAACTGCCAAGATGACTTGCTCCCCCTGCGTATCTACATGTGCAAATGCAGACTGGGAAACAACCTTGTGGTGAATGGTAGTGCCACTCCCCATAGGACTCTAAGAGGTTAATGACCCCCAGGGTGCCTTCTTTAGAAAGTCTTCGGCTCTATAGAACCATTCTGCTTTTGGTTCCACGCTAATCATGTTGATTGACTCTTTATTATCAAAGGCTTCGCATTCTATCGTAGGGTGCGAGAGCGTTTTAACATGAATGGTAGTAAAATCGATAGATAGATTCTGAGGGATTAAGGATCCCAAAGATGCCATGGTGTCTGCAAACCTATTTGATGAATGAGGGATTGCCTCGATGTCATACCATTCCAACTTAGCCAAATATGTAACAACAAGATCTTTATAAGCTTTCAACATGGGACATCGACACTAAAAAAGTCCCTTAACTTGGTTGACTATGAGCAAGGAGTCACCGAAGATGTTTAATATTTTAATGTTCATGGCAATGGCTATGTGGAGGCCCAGAAGTAGGGCTTCATATTCAACATTGTTGTTGGTGCAAGGAAAGTCTAATTTGAATGACAAGGGCATTGGAGCTCCTTGCAGCATGACAAACACTATTCCTGCACCACCCCCTTGCTCGTACTTTGAACCATCGAAGAACAAGGTCATATCAACATTATTTTCTGGTTCTTCGGGTTCGAGAGCTTCGGATATGATGAAGACCACATCATCCGAAAGCTCAATGGTAAGAGGCCTACTATTTGATAGTGGTGCCTCAGCTAGCTGATCAGCTATGACTTATCCCTTAATGGAATTTTGGCTTATGAATTCCAAATTGAATTCTGTCAGTAGCATGATCCACTTCGTAGTACATGTATTATGATATGTCTTGCTCATCATATACTACAAAGGATTTTGTTTTGATATTACATATGTCGTATGACTTAGCATATAGTATCACAATTTCTTTGTAGTGAACACTATTGCTAAACACAACTTCTCCACATATGCATATCCTAGCTCATAACTCACCAAGGTTCAACTAATATAATATATGGCTTGCTCTTTGCCTTGCACATTATTTTGGGCTAACATGGTCCCTAATGCAAAGTCAGTTGCTGATATATAGCAAAAATGGCACATCTAGCCTTGGTGGAGCTAGCACTGGCGACATCGCCAGGTATTTCTTAATCTCAACAAAGGCTATTTGATCCCAGTTGAATGGGACCCCCTTGTGTAGCAATCAATTCATGGGTCGATATTTATCCGATAATTGTGCGATAAATCACTTTATGGATGCTACTTTGCCCTAAAGGCTTCTTAATTCCTTGATATTTGTGGGGGGACGCATCTCTAGAATAGCCTTGACCTTTGTTGGGTCAACTTCGATGCCTCATTTTGAAATGATGAATCCTAAGAGCTTTCCTGAAGTTACACCAAATACGCACTTCTTAGGATTCAACTTGACATTATGCTCTATCAGACGATCGAAGACCTTTCTCAAGACCTCAGCATGCTCATCACGCAACAATGACTTAGCCAACAAGTCATCGATATAATCCTCTAGGATCTTGTGCATGTAGTCATGAAAGATATATGTCATAGCCCGTTGATATGTGGCACCAACATTTTTAAGGCCAAATGGCATAACTTTGTAATAGAATGTCCCCCATGGCATTATAAATATGGTTTTATGTTGGTCTTCGGGCTTAATCCAAATTTGATTGTATCCAAAAAAATCATCCATCAAGGAGAGCATCTCATGACCTATGGTTGCATCTACAAGAGCATCAATATTCGGCAATGGAAATGAATCCTTTGGTGTTGCCTTATTCAGGTCTCTAAAATCTATACAAATACGGATCCTTCCATCAGGTTTTCCTACAGGCACCATATTGGATACCCATTCTGGATAGTCGATGGAAATGACAAACTCTACGTCCAACAACTTTTGCAATTCATATTTCACCATTAAGGCTACTGTTGGATGCATCTTTCTAAGCTTCTACTTGACTGGCTTCTTTGATAGATCTAGCGAAAGGTTATGGGTAACCAATTTTGGGTCTAGACTAGGCATATCTTTGTAAGTCCAAGAAAAAATATTGGGTCTCTCTTTCAGTAGAGGGATGAGGGTGGCACGCTCATCGGGAGTGAGACTCTCTCCAAATTTAACCTTCCTTGGATTGGTGGGATCATTACTGATATCCACATCAAAGGTTTCCTCTACTGACATGTGTGATCCCTCCTCAAGCTGATGAGGCGTAGGGATCAAGTGGATGTCATCTACTGGGTTTATAGGTTTCTCATTGGAAGCATCCTCAGCATGATAGACATCATAAGCACAACCTAGTGCAAAATGAAATGGTTGCAGCATTTCTTCATTAGGGAAGAAATCTTCAGGCTCAACAGGCGAGTCAACATGATCCCAATTGATAGCATCTAAATTAAGATACAATGGTTTGGATGGATCGGCTGGATTGCAGAGTGGAGTGGTCAAATCAATGGATATCATATTGATGGAATGGATCATGTCTCCAGGACCACGTGCATGTGACTCTACATATGTGCACCCTCCATACCCTAGATCTGGCTCTAGTGGTATAGGTATAAATGGATCCTCTCTAAGTGCCATCGATACGATCGGGTCTTCCCTATGCACTGATTGCAAAATAGGATCATGTGGCTCAAGGAGTTCCATGTAGGTCAAAGGAGGTGGATTAACCATCTGATAGATTTGATCCAGGGTTGGTCGTCTCACCCTCAAGCGAGGACCAACATGTAGTTGATGATAAACCTCATCCATATCGATGGGCTGATGAAGGTGACGTAAATAGTGGGGACCAAGATAGGCCCTCTCTATCTCATCTTCCTCGTCACTATCAAAAATCCACATTCCATCATTCTCTCCCCAGGAGTGGAACGCTCTAGAAAATATGGCCCCATATAGGTTATCTCTTGATCGCTATCATCACTATCTAGAAAAATTGGGTATAAACACCATAAATACGATACTGCCTCATAAATCGGCTCAGCCTCATCCTTCGATTGATCGTCGGGTGAGGAATCATTGTCCTCTCCTGTACTGCAGCTTGGTCCACCTATCTCGAAGATGGACTCTGCTATGCCCTCATCAGAATGCCCTTCCAACTTAGAATCTATCACTGCGATAGCATTTTGATCCTGCATGCCTGTATCATCGGTTGCCCCATGGATTTGTTGACCCAAGTTTTCTCTTGGTAGATCATCTGGACCGACGTCCACCAAGATATCCTCGTGATATGTCTCGGGTGGTTCTATGGTGATGTAAGACACCATCCGGTTATCCCTCCAAAAAGTGGAAGGAATAGGGTGATAAGGATTGAAATCTGCTTCACCCCCCAAACTAAGGTATAGGCGGTCTAAAGATGCTGTAAGAAAATCATCCTATCCTTGTATTTGCAACCCTAACCCAAACCTATCAGTTGCCAACTGATAATGCGGCTCAAGCGAAGTCCTACATCCTTGCTCAAAAAGACCAAGGCCATACCCATGCCAATGATATAATTCAAAAATACGCATGGAATATTCAGGGTTGGATAGGTAATGAACATTCACTATGAATGGTTCATCATCATCTTCATCCATGGGCGTTCGAGTAGGAAGCTGATCCAACCCAGCATAGATGAAGTTCGTTTGATTGGGTGGATCTCCCAATGGCACTATTGATCCAACCAAAAAATGATGAGCATGCGGTCGGCCCATCTCTTGTGTAGTCTCTAGGATTGGTCCAAAGGTGACATTCTACACAATATACTCACCTAACCCTATGTTGGCCAAATGAACAGTCACCCGTGGTGCGGATGACCCTACTGATGATGCAGACGAGGTAGGCTGAGGTACCTCCTCGGCTTTATCCTGGGCTTCCTCCACTTCCATGGGAGTGGGAGCCTCATTGGCGACTGGTTCGGGCACATGCTTCTTTTCCTTTTTACCCATTTTCACCTTTAGCTTCCTTTCATCCCAAGCATTGCTGATGCAATCGATTTCAAAGAAGTTGTTATAGTGTGCTCGGATCTGTGTGATACAGATGTCGATGGTTGAGCATGCACTTTTTGTTTACCTCCTGGATTCTTAACCGATGATGTTGGTTGAACGTCCAGGTGCATTGATGGGAGTATGAAACCCCCTGGAAAATCAGCTAGGTTCATGAATTTGAAGGGCTCTTCATCTGATGACACCATGTGAACCTGTCCCTCATGAATGTATTTTACACATTGATGTAGTATAGAGGGAATGCAACGCATTTCTCGAATCCAAGGCCTCCCAAGAAGGATATTATATTGCATGGTGCCTTCGATCATGTGACACATCATGGGGATGGTCTTTAGGCCCACCTAAATAGGTAGGATGATTGTGCCAACCGTCGAGCATAGCGCATCATTAAACGCTCTCAATGTGAATGTGGTGGGCACAATATGTGACTTGGGTAGCTTTAAATGACTTAATGCCTTGGTCATTATAATATTGATCGATGAACCAATGTCGACCAAAACCCTCTTGAATGGCATGTGATTAACACACACGATGATATGTAACAATGGGTCAGTCGTATCTATAGGAACCGTCCTGATTTCATGATCATAGAATTGGATCGTAGGTTCTTGGCACTGTTGTACGTGTCCCACAAAATTGGTGAATGCTTGAGCATCCTAGGACTGCACCTCGATGGACCTCAAAATATCCATGAGAGTCTCCCTGTGCCTAGGGGACTACTGTATCAGCTCATAAATAGACAACTTCGTAGGAGTTATCTACAGGTTTTGAACCAACCTGCTTCGTATGGTCACCACCGGTCTAGTTGGTGGGCCTAGAATATTTTGAACTGGCTGCTCATACCTCCCATGTCTGGTAATGACATTAACCATACCTACGAACCCCTAGGTAGGTGGTTCGATGTGCACTTGGTTGACCTGGCCAATGTTGTTGCGCGATGCCTCATGGTTTGGCAATGGATTTTTATAAATCCCCATGTTTTGGTTGTCGGGTGCCTACGGATTATTTGGCACTATAAGCTCACCTTTATCGATCATATTTTGCACTATATGTTTGAAGGACCAACACACTTCGATGTCATGGCCCTTCGTGCGATGGAAGATGCAAAATAGATCATCTTGATACCCTTTTGGCTTGGGCTAGTTAGGATCGACCAACTTAATCTCGGGCAACCTGATTGCCTTAGCCTCACACAATTGATGGAATATCGATGTCAACAATTCTATCAAAGGTGTGAATTGGTGAGGTAGGCGTTGTTCCTTATTTTTTCCCTTGTAATTATTCTTGCACTACTCGTATTGCATAGGAGGAGGTTGGGCCTGATAGTTCTGCTTTTTTTGCCCCTTATCCTCTCTTTGGAGGTTTAACACCACCTGATTGACATGGGCCTACTTGCCCTGATGTTTTATGGAGCTCTTCTTGTGCCCCTCCTTCCTATTTTTGAGCTTCAAGTTGCCCTCTTGCAACTTGATATCCTCAATTACTTTGGCTTGCACCAAAGCTTCCTCGAATGTCTGGTACTATTGCAATTGCAATAATAATGAGATGTGCTTGGCACAACTCTTCGTGAACATCCGGGTTAGTTCTATAGCAGGAATGGGGAATGGCAACTTTGCCATTAATCTCCTCCACCTCTTTTCATATTCTATGATTGGCTCATCATCACACTGAGCTAGCATAGCCAAATTGAAAAGGTTAGCTTGCTTCTTGATGCCAAAAGAAAAGCATTCAAGAAAGGCGTTAGCCAATTGCTCAAAACTAGTGATATTGTGCTTCTTCAGCTGATTAAACCACTCCCAGGCTGGGCCTGAGAGGGTTGTGATGAATGTATGCAAAAGCAAGGCATCTTTGCTTGCAATATAGAAGCACATGTCCAAAAATATTGTGACATGCTCTTGTGCATCTTCGTCACCTTTGAATTTATCTAGCCTGGGCATGTCAAAATGCTCAAGATATGCTAGAGTAGGCATCGAGGGGTCCAAAGGCTCGTTATGAATCTTTCTCAATGTTGAATTTTAGAAATTTGCACCTTGCCTCTCGATTGCTTTCACTTTCTCTACTAAGGCCTTATAGGCCTACGAGGATAGAAAGTCCTCCTCCCTAATCTAATATGGGGGTGGTCTTGGAGGTACATTCTTCCTCTATCAAGGTGGAGGATGTTGATCTTCCTCCTCTTCAACTTGGGAGCTTTCAGGATATCCTTGATCGGATCCATCTCCCTCTTCTTCCTCATATTTTCTTTACCTCTGATATTTGAATGGTGGTGGTCATTCTCTTTGTTGGGCACTGACATGAGTGTGAGCGTCTCTACACTCCTGATACACATTGGCTTGTGAAAAATTTTCTATGAGTGTGCTCTCTATGTTCAGCATGAGTGAATAAACCAGCCCTGGCTAGCCTATCCTCTTGTTCTACACACTCCTTTTGGGTAAGGATGTGTTCCTCATGCATATGTTGCTCATATAATCTTTGTCTAATGAGCCTTTGCGCCTAAAGATTCTCATCTTCAATGCACTGCTTCTCTACGCAAGCATCCTCCAATTGATCTTGGAGGAGTTGTCATCTTTGCTCGTATACCAATCTATGCGATCTATCAATGTGATCGGCCGTAAGAGGCCTCTGGTATGTGTGTTCCATGCGAGCGACCTTATGGATTCTGTGGTGAGCAAAAATTATGTTCAGGAAAACATTTATTTCTCTTCCATAAATTATCAACCGATAAGTCCGTAAACTTCTGAGTGACATGCACAATATATGCCTGCAGTTTTGGGGAATAAATCTGATTGTACCTTATTTAGTTTGTTGGGGATGTATGTGCATTTTTATTTCATCTAAACTAAATAAAATAAGTGCAGAAAATAAATTACAAACTAAAATACTGGAAATGAAATACAGAAAATAAATGTATAGGAAAATAAATGTGCTAAAAAGAAAACACATAGCTAAATAAATAAAGCAATAAATCTAATCTAATGAAAACAAATAATAGAAATGAAACAGGGGAGGACTACTGCAAGGAGTGGGCCCAAGCTCCCGTAGATAGTCTACCCAGCTAGCTGCGTAGAGCTTGCTCAAATAAGAGGAATTACACTCTTAATAAATTAAATAAAGAAGTAAAATAAATCAGCTCCTCTATAAAATTAATCATCGTTCAAGGAAGACCTGGGCATTTATACAATGCACAACCTTCCTCTGTTACATTTTTAGGCAAGTCTATTTTAGACTTACAGTTATAGTGGATACGTAATAGACATGACAACCAATCAATTATAATAGCCATTCTAATAATAACAACCACGCACTAATTTTACCCCCTCATAGGATAAATTAGGCATGTTCTATTTTATCAGAATAGAATATGTTTGGAAATAACAAATCCATTCGGGTGGTTGTCCTCCTTAGTCGCTAATGGATCTGGTTTGTCCATTGTCTGTTGCGCATATCATTTTACTAGTAAATCGCTGCTTCAAGTAGTTCGTGAGCATGAGAAGAAATGCTCACGTTACAAAGTTATCCGACAAATCAACTAATAATAGAGGTGCTTTATTTATTTTAATAACAATGCACAAAATATCTCCCCCTTTTTCTTCATGTGCTTTGGTAGCTATCCCAACTTGGTGCATATGACGTGGAGTCAACGGTCAACATGGTCCCACTTGCCTGCTTGGTCAATCTTACAAAGTATGGAGGCGTGGAGGTGCCTTATTCATGAGGAAGGCACCTTCCTCAAATGGGCACCTTCTCCATAAGGAATGCACCTACTTCTGCTGGGTGCCTTCTGCATCCGGAAGGAGCCTACTTTTGCTGGGTGCCTTCCACATCTGGAAGGCACCTACTTCTGTTGGGCGTCTTTCGCATCCGAAAGACGTCTACTTTTGTTGGGCACCTTCCTTGAATAGGAAGGCACGTTCTCTCATGCCTTAGTCTCTGAAAGCAAAAGTATTCCAGGTCCAAGTCGATGTAGACTGGAAAACACCATATTAGTAGCAAAACCTGCATTTATACACAATTCCCACTAAAAACACCAATCAAGCATAATATCAAATTTTCTATCAATTATATGCATAAGTTATATAAAAATATATCTCACATGCTAATTAAACCAGTAATGATACCCCTTAACAGTGTATATAAAATGAGTATTTTTGGTGCTCATCATTCTATACCCATATGACAAATTTGCTACACTTTTGTCTTTGTCCGTGAAGATGGCATTGGCATTATGCTGAGTCCTGTGTTGTGTGCCATCATGAATGGATGGTGGATGCAAACCTTAATGGCACTTGGAAGTCTCCCCATGTTCTCCAATAGTCCTAATAGTGCTCCTGTTATGCTCACTCGGAGCACGAGTGGGCGGAGCTAAAGGCTTGTAGCCTAACTACTTGAGGATACTACCTAAGCCATCCAACTATCTAGATCACCACAACTCATGTGGTGGTGTGCCATTGGCTCCCACCTTGGACATGTCAATAGTGATTTTGCAAGGTTCACTACGTGTGGGAGTGTGAGTAGGCCTATGCTCGAAAGTGTGCTTGTCTGCATGCCCCTGAATGGGTGGATCTCGAACTCATATATACTCTGAAGGTGGAGGTATGGAACCTCCTGAATACCTAGTACGTAGGGGTACCAACTTGAACCCCTATATGACATACTCATCAGTCGATCCCATGGATGCACGTGCACTATGATCTTGGTACTAACCTCTGAGTGGAGCACCCTCACACTGAGAGGCTCCATGCTCTATCCTATGTCTACAAGAGTGTACAAAAATTCCTCTTCGAGGATATGCTCAATGGTGTCCCCTCATGTCGAATTGTCTCCTATGATGCTCATCGAATGATGTTCAAGAAGCTCATGTGGGCAAGGGTTTGATATATTTTGTTGTGAATCTAGTGGGGCTTGGTCAATGGCATCAGGCTTAAGCCTTTGCCAACCATCTCGTGTCTCCACCATGGTGTACCTAGTGTCTAGATTTATTTTTTATTATGCAAACAAGGTATACAATGGTGATTAACTTGAATTAAATTTTAAATGTTAGCCCTAAATTGTTTGATGTTGTTTCATTATTTGTTGTATCAGTATTAGAAACTCTTATCATGTTTAAAATATTGTTGTATGATAATCTCAATTTAATTGGCTTTCACCTATATACTCATAGCTTGACAACTTGACTATGAACTCCAGGCCATGTAATCCAACCTATGTGTGGTAATGAAGCCTACACACGGTCAAGGAGCACATGTCTTCCCAGATCCTCACTTGTTTTCACCCATTCAACATCATACCCTCCGAAGAGGAGTATATGTAAATTTTCTAGGCTATGAAAGGTTCTCGGATTTGGTATTGGTCTAGAACATAAGGTACGTGGGATTTGGGCCAACGGGTGGAAATCACCTCCACCGTCATTGAAACCCTACTAGTGGTTGGATGTCACTTCCAACTCACTAGCGTTTAATTGAAACATGGTGTGTGTGGTTCATTTTAATTATTGCATGAAAGTAAAATGCATCATACAATATTCATGCTTATTTCCTACGTGCTATGCAACAAAATAACTTTTCAAATTTAGAAAATGTAAGCTACATCCTACATGCTCTTTTGATAATGTATTATACGATGTAAATGGCCACTGATTGGGCCTTAGACATGCAAACCAACACATAATTTAATCTAGCATGCTGTATTCTAGGATGGACTACACTTAGAGGTCCGTTGTTCCTAGCAACACCTAGCTAAAATGTAAAAAGAATTGAAACCCTAGGACCTAATCCATTTTCCTTTTCTTTTATGTGTCCTAATTAAATCTTATTTTCATGCAAACTAGAAAAATACAGGTAGTAAAAATAGAAAAAAGGGTTAAATATGGAATCTACCTCTAATCCTCATTTGCTAAAGGTTTGAATCCTTGTTGTTAGTTGTTTCTACTACAAACTGCGGCTCTGTCGTGTGGTTGCTACTGTAGACCGTGTTTTGAAGCCGTGGGCCAACAATGAGATCGTTGCTATCAATAGCGGTTTGCACCTAACATCCAAAAATACAAAAGGTCAAAAATCAAAGGCTAAAAATGTGGAGTCCTACCATGATCGCCTTTTGTGACCACCAAAATGGTCTCACACCTATGCTTCCTATTGCGTAAAATGAAGTAAGAGAAACAAAGTAAATGCATGCGAAATTGACAACAAATGAGAAGAAGAAAAAAACACTTTTATTCCATTATAAAGAAGCCAATTCCATTTACAATTACATCCCTCTTAGGGATACCATTTTGATACTCTTATTACAATAGGAAAAGAAAATTTCTCTCTCAAGGTTAAATATGAGTTTTAGGCCCTTCGAGGTGACACAAATTGCTCTAGGGTGGAGTTGGCCCTCATCTTTGCGTTGAGGGAGGAATTGGATGGTTGAGTCTCCTTCGAATATGCTTCCTATGAACAGTAAACAACATGAATGCATTAATAACATAGGCAACCTCTCATGATGAGGCCCTTTAAGGGATATAAACATAAACATGCCATAACACTAATAAAATCAAGAAAGCAAATAAAGCATGTTAACCCTATGCAATACTTGAAAAGATTAATTGAAACATATAACTAGAAAACATAGATATCTATATAATGGATTGATTGCATGAAATGAAGCATGCTAACATGAAAATGAGCTAGTTGTCTTATTGGCCATAATGAAATAAACTTGGTAAAATCCCTAATTCTATTAGTTAGAGTCTGTAAAATGCTAAATGAACCACTAAGATGCTTAATATAACATAGTGAAATACACTACAAAAATAACAGTAAGGAGATCTTTCACCAATTACAAACTGTGACTCAAATGAGCGGTCTGCACTGTACAACGTGACTATTAGCTGTGAAGGGTAGCAAAGTAGTTTTGCCCTCCAAATCAAAGGTTGTGGGCTTGATCTTCCTTGTCAAATTGATGTTCAAAGGTTGTCTTAATGTCCTCTAACTAGTTTAGCGATTGAATTGCACAGTTGGGCCTCCGTTTACCTAAATTTGTGTTTCTTGGCATTCTAACTCCTTAGGCATCCATGACGTAAATTGACATGATGCTTGATGAATTGGTAAATGAATTATAACTAAAATTCTCTCAGTACACTCAGGTGAGTCTACAATCCGATAGGGCTTTGCTGCTTTAATATCCAATACACTCTTCTTTTTTTGCTCTAATTTTGAGGGGTACTTATAGGATTACCCAAGGGCTATGGGTGGCTTCATGAAGAAGCCAAGATCAAGAAGAGGTGGTTGGGATAGTTGGATTGTAAGCCTCTAGAATATTCCATCCTTCAACTACCTTCTTCTAGAACAAATGGTCGTTCAAACCGATTTGGCTCGGATGAAGGCCAACTGAACTCCAGTTCTAGACCATAGATGATAGTTGTGGTCTAAACTATAAACCGTAGGTGTCAAAAATGGTTCGGACTATAGACCATAGGTTTCAATAGTGGTTTGAGCTGATTAGGCCAAGGAGCCTAAATTGAATGGTTAAAACCACTGCTATGTCTTGGAGTATGTCCAAGCTCTTCCATATGGTCTTGTAGCATGTCCCATATGAATAGTCATCATCGACACGATGCATTTTAGGTATCTACATTTAGAGTATATTACATCATTTGGGTCATGTAAATGTACCGACCTTGGTACATAACCAGAGTAGTATATTACTTTAGGGGGTAGTTAGCTAGTTACTTCAAGGAATATAATAAATGCACAAGTGTTTATGTGCAAGTTGTAAATGTGTAAGGTATCCCCTTGTACATCTAGGTAGAGTGTTGGCCAAGAAATCCATATTTATATATAAAGGGTCTCATAGTGAGTAATTAGATATCACTATAGGTAGTAGTAGGTATACTGTGTAGATTACCATATAGATTGGTGATTGATACAATATATTTCTTTAACATCTATTATAGAATACTGTTCATTTCCTCCATATTACATTGTATTATTTTTGCCACTTTCCATTAATAGCATATTATATTTCTATATATTTTATATCCTATGATTGCATTCTCCCTTGGCATACACTATAAAAAGCTAATAGTGATATCAGAGCCATGGTAGGTTGATAGTGTTAGGGAGAGCTACAAGAGAGATAGAGAGGAAAAAGAAATATCAGTTCCAATTTTTTTGAGATTGTATTTGGCTAGAGTCCTTCCACAAATTTATATAAAACTCATGAATACTAGGACTCAACATTCGTTCCACTAGATTGAAAAATCAACTAGTGAAGATTCATCATTAAAAATATTTAGAATCATCCTACTAATATCTTGTTGCAAAAAAATAAACTAAAGTAAGCCCTATTGTAGACCTATACATTGCAAAAAAAAGACCAAAAAAGCCTTTTGTTAGGATCCTCAATCCTAACATTATTAGTTAGTATTAGTTAGTATTATTAATCATTTAATTATTATATTATTAACTTATAAAGTGAACCATCACAACCCTTCATAACGCTAACCATCACGTCTCTTCATATGTGAACCATCATGTCTCTTCACCAACGTAGCTTTAGGGTATATATATATATATATATAAGGTTTGCCATCCATATCAAATCATCCAAGAAGAAGAATAAGAATATAGATTCTAAAGGAGGGATCCCCCTATAGTGGCAAAGAGATTACAAGGGAACCCCCTTTGAGTGGCCTGTGATTACATTTACATTAATTTGTTAATAATTTTTATAGTAAGACCTTGGGGTCTTACCACCTTCTTGCAAAATAAAAGGCCACAAAAGTCTTATTATAGAAGAAAATGCCATATAAGCCTTATTGCAATAGAAAAGGCCACAAAAACCTTATTGAAGGAAAAAATGGCATAGAAGCCTTATTGCAAGAGAAAAGACCACATAAACCTTGTTCTAGAAGAAAAGTCCATTGAAGCCTTGATCCTAAAGAAGACTCTAGAGAAGATTCCATGAAAGATAGGATATTGTTGATATCCTTTACTAATTAAAAACTTCCTCTAGAAGAAGCTGAATAGACCTATCAAAGATCTCATTTAAGAACTTCTATCCTTAGAAGAGATAGAGAAGGAGTATCAAAAACACTGTTCAAGAGATCCATGAAGAAGATATCATTGCCAACACTTTTTTAGTTGAAGGTTGAAGGAGAGGTCTCATAAAGAAGACCAAAGAAGCTACAAGACTAAAGAACTTGAAGAGGTCTCAAGGAGAAACAAGCAGAAGGTTTGGAGAGTCTCATTGCAAAAATTGGAGAAGCCATCAAAGAAGTTCCTAGGAGAACTCATTTGAGAAATTCACTACTAAAGATAGTGAAAGAATTAGGATAATTGTTGTCATACGACAAACCCAAAAGAAGAAGAATTTGTAAAGGAGTGCCAAATCCTAAAGAAGAATATTGAAGACCTCAAGACCTTCAGATTCTTGAGAAGAAAGCTCTATTTGAAGAATAATTCAAATAGAAGAAACCTACCAAATCCAAGAAGATATGGAGATTGTCCTTCATAGCTAAAGAAGGCACATTTCATAGGTAGATATTTGTTGGATTCACAATAAACTACTAAAAATAGAAGGACAACATTTTAGTGAATAGATTGACTGCTAAAGAATAGCAATCAAGATAGCATTACTAGCTACAAGACTTTAGAGTTCCAAGATAGATCCTGAAGGAGTATTTGAAATCATATGCTATAATTTTAGAGCAATAGACTAGAAGCATTCATAGTTGTAAGCAACCACCATTCCAGATAAGAAATTTGGTGATACAAATCATAAATATATTCATCATCAAAGGTAAGAAACTTAGGTGCAAAATATTCATTACTTGAACACTTAATTTGGATTACTACTTAAATTCATTAAGCACCTTATTAGAATTTGGAAATTTACAAATTAGAAGGTTGCATTTTAAGTCCTCAAATAAAGTGTAGAAGATAGTTTCTGTTAAGATTCATTACCTGCACATTAATAGGAGTTAGATAAATTCTTCCTATTATCTAATTATTGAGAAGAGGACTAAATTAAGAAATTTGTAGTGATCATTAGTGTATTTGAAACTACTTTGAGAGGTTATTTATAGGAGCAATAAGGTGAGATTATTGTTACCTTTAAAGTGCATTAATTTGGAAATATTATTGATTCATTGCACTATACTAGTTATTCATTAAACTAGTTACTCTCAAAAGGGTTATTTTGTGTATTGATTGTTAAGATCAAGGACACAAAAAATTGTAAATATAAAAGTGTTTAAATACATTATTCAAAACTCTATACCAGCAAGGTATTGTGGCCTACAGAAGCCACAAAACAATATCATATTCATCCAAGGAGTGGAGAATAAAGCCACCATTAATATCCTTAAAAAGAAGCCAAAAATTGAGACTTGGTGAGTCTTAGATTCAAGGTGCACTAAGAGCTCATTACAGGTAAAAGTTAATGCATAAATTCCTCCTCCAAAAGTATATCATGTGCATTATTATTATCTTGGGTTCATTATGAGATTAACCAAGCAAAGGAGAGAGTTGTCTAATAAATAAGACAACATCGAATCATCCCTTACCTACAAGATATTGTATAAAGAAGCAATCATCAGAACCAACAGAAAGCAAGCTTGCAAGGAGATTGGAAAATAGGTACAAAATCAAATATTCTATTCTAACTTTTGTAAATGTGTTTACATTAGTTTCTTGCACCATTGCAAGGATAAGGTTGAGTGTCATAAAAACACTCCAACGACCTCCAAAAATTGTAGCATCATCCAAGCAAGGAAGAGAGCCAAAAAATGGCTCGTGTTTAGGTGAATGAAACCTCCATATTCGACCTATCATCAAGCATTCACCTACAGTGCCAAAATCACCATAAGGAGGGCAAAATATCAAGCAAATGTTTTCTATTGCATTCCAACACACGACTCACTACAATAGAGAAGAAAGACAACAAGAAGATGTAAAAAGATAAGGGTAGATTACCAAGATAAAACTGCTAGGAGAGCACCACTTAAGTTGTCATCAAAGCTCCATACCCACATTGAGGAGAGCACCACTCAACCACCAAAGCATCACACATCAAATTGGAACCAGTTAGAGAATAAATATTGAGGAAATACAACAGAGCAAGGGTTTGCAAGGAAAGATATATGTTGAAGCAAATTCTACATGCATACAAAGGATCTGACATTTAACAAATCTGAAAGAAGTGCTCATACCATTCAAAACATTCATTCTTGATCATTAGAAGAAGCATCCATAATATAACGCTCAAATTAGAAGTTTTAGAGGTGTTATTAAAAAAGATTCATCATTATTCCCAACCAAGAGTGTTGAAGATTTGCTCATAGAGGACCCTAATGTCTATCCACTAGGTGTTGAAGAGAATCTATGTCTCTTGAGCGCTGAACGTAACTCCCAAGATACTTGTCCAATGTCAAGTGACATCCATCCTATTTAAGATTTCAAAACTCAAGGAGAGCAGCGCATTCATAGCAAGCAAAAGAGCATAACATGCAAGAGGAGATAAGAGCATTGAAAGCTCATGGTCAAGGATGAAGTCAAAGCAAGGTCAAGCATTGAAAGGTGTGGAAGCACATTTGTAGTAAGAAGCTATATCAAGCTTGTGCACCATTCAAGAGGAGTATAAGCCTGCATTAAAGGTCTGCCATAAAACAACAACTATAACACACATCCATTGAAGAGTTCAACACCCATACTATTGGATCCTCAAAATCCAACTTATTTTGCCCCAAGTTTTGAAAATTTGGTGTCCTATGAGTCCTTCCTTTTTGCCCTAGTCAACATCCTTTAAATAAATTTTTGAGTCCTTAGGTTTTTTCCAGTGTCCTATCTTATCTTTCCGAGGGTATGTTTGAAAAATTATGTGTTGCCGAAATCAGGTTGTCGTTTTGGCCTCATGTCGGTATTTTTGAAAATTTAATAAAAAATGAATTAATTATTTTTAACCTCCAAGGTCTTAAATATTTAATTAAATTTTTTCCTTTTAATAAATTTTGATTTTATATTTAATTACATATTTAATTAAATTTATTTAAATATTTATTTAAATTATATATATAAATAATTATTATATAATGATAATTTTAATTTTAATTATGATATTATTATAATTATTATATTATTTTATATTATATTTAATATATAATATATATTTTATATTATAAGATATTAAAAAATAAAAAATAAAAATTTTAAAAATTAAAATTAAAAAAATTACATGGTGGGGTATATTTAGAGTGGGGGGTCAGTCGAACCCCACCCTCCCACTCTATATATATAGAGCGGGGGTCGACCAACCCGTAATTTTATTTATTTTTAATAGTAAGCGGGGGATCGGTCAAACCCTCCCCCCACTTTAATTTTTTTTTAGAATGAGGGGGGATTGGCCGATCCCCCCTCATTTACATATAGTATATATTTTATATTATATATTATATGTATATTATATATATTATATGTAATCTAATAAATAGTTTCTAAAAATACATATAAATAAATAAATATATAATGTTATATATATATATATATATATATATATATATATATATATATATATTATTGAGTAATACTTCTTATACACATCCACCATGGGGATTGAACTCGGGTCACATCACCGATAATGCAAATGGCATCCTTATCGGTAGACCACACTCACGGGTCATATATATTTTTATTTGGCTAGTGTGAGAAACCCCTACGACCAACGCATAGGGCTAAGCAGTCTCCTCCCAACCATGACCCCTCATAAAGACGAGAGCTATGCTTATCAATAGGGAATTTAACACACACACCACACACCCACCTCCTCACACACTCGCCCACATCATGGTGATAATAATAATAATAATAATAATAATATTATTATTATTATTATTATTTAAAAATTTGAAATAAAATTTAAAAAATTAGCTAAAGTTAGCCTTATAAAAATTAAAAATTAAAAAATTGTGACGTACCTCATTTTTGCGGCCAATTTTCAGTGGTTGAAAGTTGATTTTTTGAAACCATTTATGGGCCATCATTCGATTTTTATGGATCAATTCTAGAGGTAGATACAATTTTTATGGGCCATCACCCAATTTTTAGTAATAGTTGTAGTTACGAGCCATTACTGAAGCGGTTGCATTTTTAGCAAATTATGGGCCATTATCAAGCTTTAACCGAGAACCAAATTTTAGTCTATATAGTAAAGCAACTGCAATAGCCTAGAGGATCAACTTTTGTGTGCAGTAATTATGCAAGAGGTATACCGAAGTGCCATCCTTGTCAATTGTATTTTATTTTGTGTGTCTTGTTCAGTCACCCTATTTTCTTCCCTATCACTATGTAGGTATTTGCTGAGGAGGTGTCCAATTAACTGAGATCATTTCTAGTGGCTAAGGTCAAAATCTAGGAGGCTCTTTGTTACATCATTTGAACAAAGAGTTGTAGTTCTTTGTTGCATTATTTTAAATTTGTACTTGCTTAGTGAGATATGGTTACACTGACCAGACTCCATTGTAATGATCTATTGATCAATATTATCCTACTTCCTCCTTTTAGAATTTCATGTGTAGTTTTATTTGTTGTCCTGTTTACATATTACATCATTTGAATGTGTAGATGGCATCTTCTTTCACTGGTAGGTTCAGTCACTTCTGTTATATTATTTGAATGGATGTTATTGGTTTAGTTTTATCTCCTCCCCCTTCTTTATTCATCATCCTTTAAATATGGCTACAATTACCCAATGGATAAGGCACCGGTCTACAACTTGAAGTATTAGCTAGGAGTTACTTCAAGCTTCATCATTTTTAATGTTGTAGTTGTGTTTCATTTTTGTAAATCTAGGTGAGCATGGGCTTATAAGGAATATTGTAGGCTCACCTCTAGGGTTTCCTTATATTACTCGGTATGTCTAGAGTCTTTATGATAATATTTTCCCAAGTTGAAGAGGTGGATCCACCAAAGTTTATAGTTTTGTTTATGAACCAGTGATTTTCTTGTATCATGACAACCCAAAATTTAAGGACATGAAAAATCATCACAACAATTTTTGGTATTGTTATCAAGGAATTAGGATTCTCGTTGTCGGGAGTTCTAAGACCTATGTATTTTATTTTATGTACTTTTACCCAACTTAACACCAACAATTTTTGGCACCATTTTCGAGGATGATTCTAGAACTTTTTGTGTGGCAACAATCAGCCAACTTTGGCAGCTTAGTATTTTTGTGTATTTTATTTTTCTCAATCTCTCATAAGTTAGAATTTGTGAGAGTTAAGTGAATATCAAGATAAGCAATATTAGTCCAAGTATTTTTTAAGATATTTCTCTTTCTTTGCACATCTATGCTGGCGACTCCAAATGAACTCAAATGTTAAAAATCAAGAAAGGAGGAGCTAGATCTAGCATCTACAAGAAGTGACAAAGAAATGCTTGTTGGAGTGCCAAATATTGAGGTATTCTTCAAATATCATAGGAATTTTTTTGATTTCAATTCCTATTTTTCCTATTTCAAATCCTGGTTTAAATTAGTCTTCTCCAACTACAAGTAAAATACCTGCAATAAATCAACCTGTAGTGAGTATGGCAACCCATAATGTGAACCAAAATGTTAATGTATATCAAAATTCCAATGTTAATCAGTGGAGGACTAATAGATGTAGAGATTTTTTTTTACTTGCAAATCTAAATCCCCTTCCTAGTAAAGCTCATAAGTACCTACCTAAATTCCAAGGAAACAATGCTGTGATTAGTGAAGATCATATTAGAGATTTTTTGTATGCCATAGATAGTCTTGAGGTGGATGATGAAGATGTTATCCTTAGTTTTTCTTTCAAACTTTAGATAAGGATGCTCAAGAATGGTTTAACAACCTTGGAGCTAGTACTATCCATAACTTTTAAGAACTAGATAACACTTTCCTTAGTAAATATGGAGAAAAGAAGAATGTATAGTCCTTACTGACAGAGTTGGCCACCATGAAGAAGAAGAAAAATGAATCAGTGGAAGATTTCAATAGGAGGTTCTTCAAGACAATAAATAATATTCCTATAGCATTAAGGCCAAATGATGATTAGTCCATTTGTTTCTACAAAAAGGCTTTCCTTGGAGATTTCAATTATGATCTAAGGCAATAAGAAACAACCACCATTGATATTTGTATAGAAAGAGCTATTGAAATAGAGATACATATGATTGATAGCAGTAAAATGAAAGCATACTCCTTGGAGCCCAATCAATCTAAAATAAATCCTAAGAAGGTTGAGTTATCTGTCCCTAAGAAAATAAATCAAAGATCCAATGAATAAAATAGCTAATCAGTTAAGTGAGATGTTTACTACTTTGAATAACAAGTTGGCTAGACATGAAAAATGGAAGGACAACACTATAGAAACTTCACAGGAAAATAATATACAATAGGAAGATAACAAGTCTTCTTTCAGGAGAAATTTCAATAGAAACTGAAATAATAATGGAAATGAATAGGGAAATAGAAATTGGAATGGGAATTGGAAAAATAAAGTAGAAAGAGATCTAGATTCTATTTCAAATCCTATGCCATCAAATAATATATAGCATCAAAACTTCCCTTTTATTTCTCTGCCTGTGATGCACCACATAACCCTATTGATTATGGTATTTATCTAATTACGCATTCTAATGTTGATTAAAATGCTGAATCTAAAGATGAAGATATTAGAATTAATGTATGTTGGACTCAAGAGGATGAAACCAAAGAATAGAAATTTGAAAGGGACATGGACATATGTGTCAGTAATATTGAGAAAGCAACCTTGGTATTTGGAGAGGCATCAACCTCAAGTGATCCTCCTAATACTAGATTTGATATAATTAAGCAATGGAAGATTACACCTATAGTAGAAGAGGTTGAGTCTCTAAAAATAATACATGCTATAAATCTTAGGAACAAAACAGTGGAAGATAAAATTGATGGACTTGCACAAAAGGAGAAAGCTATAGGAGTTGTTTCACAGAAAAAGGTAAATTATATGAAGCTACAAATTATTCTTGAAGAACCTGATGTAGAAGAAATTATGATAAGAAATATCAGTTTGATCTAGGTATAGAGGTTGCAAATCAGAAGGTCAACATCACTTTTTGGAAGTTAATGACTATTTCAAAGAATTGTTATCAGGTATGTAAATCCTTCAAATTAATTGATCAATCAAGAGGAAAGCCTCAAAATCCCATAGGCCTAGTGAATAATGCAGTCAGAGCCCCATATTTAGTTAAGCCAATTTACATCTCACTAAGGCATGCATTAGGCTATGGGGATCAATATGTTATTCATATATGCTTCCACGAATGTAATGTCAAAATAAGTAGTTGATTAGTTAGGCTTGATTTATCAAAAAGAGCACCCTCCTATTTTTGTCATGTATAACAAGAGATTACCTTGTGTAGGTATCATCACTGGCCTTCTTGTCCATATTGAAAAATATCCTAAGAAAGAAGTGGTGATGGATGTTGTAGTTGTAGATGTGGACCCTTTCTTTTCTATATTACTCTCTAAGCATTAGGTAGAATAGTTAGGTGGTATTATTCAGTTAGATTGATCATATGCCACTATTCCAATGCAGAGTAAGGAGAAAGTGATATCGAAAAGAGAACCCTTCAATAGGTGTTTAGTTGAATTTAGAGATCCTAATGATAATATGGTTAATGTCATTAATTATATTGAGGAAAAGGACATGGAGTTTTACTCTATCTGTCACTTTCTTGTTGGAAGTACCTGATTCTGAGAACATGGATCCAAAATTGAAGGTTATTGCAAATGTAGAAATTGATAGAAATCTAAATTTTGATATATGGACTATGACCTTTTATGGGGAAAAATTTAAAGCAGAAGCAGGAGTAGGAACTGAGTACTGTTGATAAACATAAATGGTAGCTATCTTGACATACCATACAAGTTAGAATTTTCTTTTGTAAATAATGTTGTATACTAAGAAGCTTTATTGCTAGGGCTAAGGAAGGCCAAAGAATTGGGTATTAATTACCTCAAATTTAGTGGGGATGCTGAACTAATAATACAATAAATAAAAGGGAAATATTAAACAAAGCACCATAGACTAAAGCAATATAAGCAGGTAGTGTTGGATGAAATAGATAGATTCTTGTATTTTGATATATATTTATTCCTAGAGCATAGAATCACGATGCTAATTTGTTGGCTATTAATGCTTCTAGAGCAAAAACCTTGAGATAGATACTTGGTTTATGGAAAGGTTTCCAACCATATCTATTTATAAGCCATATGTTCCTGATAATGTGGTATATTTACAAGTTTTTCATTATGATATATACATTAATGATTTTATGACTATGCAGAATGAAGTTTTGATGTTATTTGTGATGAAAGTTATGAAGAAAAATTGAAGGATGTTATTGGAGAGTCTGTAGAAGTCATACAATTGAAGACCAATAGGATCCCTAGGGGGTTGGTATCTTTAGAGAGCTTGTTTGGTGACTTTGATAAATCATATAAATATTTGGTCAAAGAATCTAAGATTGATGAAGTTAATATTGAAATAGAGGAAGAGCCTAAGATTGTTAGGATCAATAAGGCCCTATCAGGAAAAGAGAAGCAGCAATATATCAAGTTCTTGAAAAATAACATGGATGCTTTTGCTTGGATTTATGAATATTTGAAGACCTTCAATACAAAGGTAATGGCTCAATAATACCTCTTCAAAAATATAATAAGCATTTCAGGAATAAACAAAGGAATTTCAATCCCACTTTACATCTAATTATGCATAAAGAAGTGTAAAAGTTACTAGACACCAAGATAATTGAGAAGGTGAGATTTTCTACTTGGTTGGCAAACCTAGTTCTAGTTAGAAAAAAGAATGGTGAGATTAAGCTTTGTGTAGATTTCAATAATTTGAATAAGAGCTCTCTCAAAGACAACTATCCACTTCCAAATATGGAGCAATTGCTTCAAGTAGTGGTTGGGTCATCAAGAATATATTTGTTGAACGGTTTTTTAGGTTACAATCAGATTGCAATAAAACCATAAGACATGCACAAAACAACTTTCACTACACCATGGGAAATGTTTGAATATCTTAGGATGCCCTTTGGACTAATGAATGTAGGGGTAATATTTCAGAGAGCAATGGATGTTACATTTAAGGGATTGATGTTCAAGATTGTGGTAGTATATCTTGATGACATTACAGTTTTTTAAAAAATCTTGATGTTCACTTTGCACATCTAACTCAAGTGTTTGACAGGTGCAAGGAGTTTGGCATATATTTGAATCCTATAAAATGTATGTTTGGGACCACACAAGGTTAACTACTTGGGCATATTGTTTCAAAATATGCAATTATCATTGATCGAGAAAGAGTAGAAGCCATTGCTAAAATTCTCTCTCCTAAGAATCTTAAGGGAGTTAGATTATTCTTTGAAAACATTAAATTTATTAAGAGGTTTACCCCTGATTTTTCTTAGATTTCCAAGCCAATAAATGGCATGATCAAGAAAAATACTATAGTTTTTTAGAAGATCAAAGATACAATTACTAAAGCTCCTGTATTAAACTACCTTGATTACTACAAAGATTTTAAAATCTACTCATTTGCTTTAGAACACACTATTGCTACAGTTCTAGCTCAACAAGATGAAGATAAAATTTAAATATCGATAGCCTTTATGAGTATAGGATTAAAAGGTTCTCAATTGAAATTTTCCATTCTTAAAAAATAAGCTTATGCATTAGTCAGAGCATTGGATCATTTCAAATATATTTTTGGGTCTAATAAGGTAATAGCTTATATCCCCTACATTGTTGTTAAAGATGTTTTCACTCAACCTAAACCTTTAGGTAGTCCTGCAAGGTGGATGACTAAATTACTGTAGTATGATTTGGAGTTTAAATAAGTGAATATTTTTAGAGGACAAGGATTGGCAAAGTACTTGGCCAACAAGGAGAAGATATGAATAACACTATGGTAGTAGATGAGCATCAAGAAGCTATAGCAATTGATATTTTTGATTGTATATGGTATGATGGCATAATATTCTACCCTAAGAACTTTTCATTTCCAAGAGACATGTCCCAAAATAAAAGAAAGTCTATCAAGCAACTGGCTCAAAGTTATTACATTCAGGAAGGTAGACTATATTGGAGGCATCTAGATGGAGTGTTACTTTTTTGTTTGTTTGAGAAAGAAGTCCCTCAAATGTTGAAAGAATATCATTCTAGTTTTTGTGGAGGTCATTTTGTTCCAAAGGCCATTGCTCACAAAATCATGAGAGATGATTATTATTGGCTCTTCTTGTTTAAATATGTCTATCATTATATTATAATTTGTCATAATTATTAGATTTTTGCAAGGAACAAGAATATGCCAACCATGCCCTTGAAGCCAGTAATTTTTGAAGCTCCTTTTACTCAATTGGGAATGGATATCATAGGTGAGATTAACCCAAATTATTCTAGAGGTCATAGGTATATTATCACAACAACAAACTATTTTACCAAGTGGGTAGAAGCAATACCTCTCAAGAAATATACTACAAGGGTGGTCATCAAGTTTTTGGAAGAGAAAATATTGACAAGATTTGGGATCCCTAAGAAGTTAGTCACAAACAATGGTAACTACTTCACTTATTTCAAAATGATTGAATTTTGTGCTAGGTATAACATAGAGCTTTCTCATTATGTAAATTACTATCCTCAAGGTAATGGATTAGCAAAATTCTCAAACAATAATTTAATCACAAGAATCAAAAGAGCATTAGGCAAGAATAAGAGAAGTTAGGACAGTGAACTAAAGTTTGCTTTATGGGCTAATAGAATATCTGTCAAAAAAAGCAAAGGAAAATATCCTTATGAGTTAGTTTATAGTGAGGATGCTCTATTTCCCCCTCAGGTAGAAATTCATGCTTTGTATTTGCTACTACAGGATCATGAAAATCTAAATATCTTATAGATAAAACGATCAAATTGTGAAGTTGTAGAAAGACATAAATGATGCATTAATGAAGATAACTGAGTAGGCTCATAAAATATCACAGTTGTTCAATAAAAATGCTAGAGGTAAACCTTTTCAAGAAGGATATATAGTAATATATTGGGATCCTAAGAATGACAAACATGGGGAAAAAGGAGAAACCAAAATGACCTGGTCCCTATCAAATCCTTCAAATGGTAGGCTAACATACTTACAAGTTGCAAACTCTGGATGGCAAGGAATTTTTAATTCCTATCAATAAACAACATTTGAAATTATATCATTCTGTACAAAGGGCTTGAGAAGATAAAAAAAAGAGTTGTGTTTTAGCTTTTAGGTGATTAAGGAGTATTTCTATGTGATTAAGGAGTTATTGAGGGTTTTTTTAGATTAGGGTCATATATGCATATGAAGGGAGGGATTTGACCTTGGGACCTCTCTTATCTCAATAGTTTTACACAACCCACTGCCGCTAACTCCCCCACACAATCATATAAGGAGTTCTTGTAGGTGACTAAGGTGTTTTATGTAGGTGATTAAGGAGTTATTGTAGGTGACTAAGGTGTTTCTTGTAGGTGATTAAGGAGTTCTTGTAGGTGACTTAAGATTTTTTCTAGTAGGTCATTAGGCAAGTTTTATATTTTTGATCTATTGGAGTTTTTGGAGTTCTCAGGTGATTCATTACCCAAAAATCTATTTCCTCACATGTCCTAGTTGGAGCCTATGTTAGATACTCAAAATCCAACTTATTTTGCCCCAAGTTTTGAAATTTTGATGTCCTGTGAGTCCTTAATATTTGCCTTGGTCAACATCCTTTAAATAAATTTTCGAGTCCTTGGGTTTTTTCCAGTGTCCTATCTTATCTTTTCGAGGACATGTTTGAAATATTATGTGTTACCGAAATCAGGTCATCATTTTGGTCTCATGTCGGCCTTTTTGAAGCTTTAATAAAAATTTAATTAATTATTTTTGACCTCCAAGGTCTTAAATATTTAATTTTTTTTTTAATAAAGTTTGATTATATATTTAATTACGTATTTAATTAAATTTAATTATTTTTAATTAAATTTATTTAAATATTTATATATAAATAATTATTAAATAATAATATTTTTTTAAATTTAAATTATGATATTATTATAATAATTATATTATTTTATGTTATATTTAATATTTATATAATACATATTTTTATATTATAAGATATTAAAAAAATTTAAAGAAAAATTACATGGTGGGGTGGTCGGCCGACCACCCTCCACTCTATATTTAGAGTGGGGGGTCGGCCGACCACCCCCCCACTCTATATTTAGAGTTGGGGTCGGTCAACCCCGCGTTTTGTTTTTTTTTTAAATAGTAAGTGGGGGGGTCGATCGACCCCCCCCCCCGGCTTTAATTTTTTTTTTTAGAATGAGGGGGCATTGAGCGATCCCCCCTCATTTATATATATATATATATATATATATATATATATATATATTTGGGGAAATCGATCGTCCTCCTCGACTTATATAATAATTAAAAATAATCAAGGGTGATCGTGTTGGAAATATGAGCAAGATTTGTTGTCATTGATGTCAAGATCATGATCAAGTTTCATTGTCATCCATGCATTTATGTCAAAAGGGTGATGTCCAAGTTTTGGTGTTATTAATGTCCTCTAGTGGTTTTTCCAACAAGGCAAAGAAGCAGGTTCAATGGAATTAATAATATTATAATATCTAATATTATAATATTTTGGGTTACAAGTTGGTTTGAAGAAAAATGAAGGCCAAGGAATTATAAAATTCTAATTCCTCCAAAAGACCCATGTGACAGATTTTAAAGTCTAAGGTTTAAATTATTTAAATTTAAATATTTTAACCCTAAGGTTAAAATTTAAATTTAAATTAATTAAGGCACCAAAGTCAAATTTAAATTTGAATTTCAAGGATCGTCGATGTTTTGGATATATGGCACATTACATATAAAAGGAGGCAAGTTTTAATTTAAATTTTCATCCATGCAAATGATTAATTGCCCAAGTAAATCATGTGTTGTGTGTTTGTAAAAGAAAGGTTTGCATGTGCTTAAGACTTAGGAGGGTAGACGAAGACATAAAAGCAAGTGGGAGCACCAATGGTTGTGCTAAGTGTTGAGTAGCACAATTGGCATCTAAGGGCTATGCTAAGATGCTCACAAGCACCAAGTTGTGGGTTTGATCCACGCGATCATTATTTTGCAAGGTAAAATCTCATTTGATTTATGTTTTCGATCAAGGAATAAAAGGAAGGCCTGCACCTTTCCTTTTACATGAGGGCATATAGCCCAATTGGTGGGCACATGTTGTGCGAAGGCATTTGGAGAGAAGGGATCGGGTGTTCGAAACCCACCAAGGCTCTTTTGGTGTGATTAATAAAGGTATGCACTCACATTTTTTCTAAGGTTGTGATGAATCCGAAAATCGCATGGTGTGGAAATTAATAGATTATTTTTTAATTTTCCCAAAGTTTTATTAAGTTGGAAATTGCATAGTGGAAAAAATTAAAAAGGGTTTATGAGATTTTGAGGGAGATAAAAGGGAAAATAAAGTTGAAATATTTTGTTTTAATTTTTGGTGGTTAAAGTTTATAAAAGGAGTAATAAGGTATGCAAAGAATGTTATATGTTATATGTTGAAATAAAGTCATATTGTAAAAAAAATTTTGAAAGGAGAAATAAGGTATAGTTGAGATTTAATACTTTGGCATGGTAAAATATTTTTGAAGGAAATTATTGAGGATGGATTTTTGACATCTAATCATTGATATTGTCAAAAGGGTTGATTGTAATTGAGACAGGTCTTGAGGTCAAAACTTCTTTAAAATAAAAGGTATGGGCATATCATCCTTGTGAGTGAAATATTGTTGAATGTTGTGAAGTGCAAGTTGGAGTGAAAAGGTTTTGTTTGATAAGCATTGTTGGAAATGATTGAGTGAGTTTTCACATGCATGATTGGTGAATGGTTATGAGGAAATTAAAAACTATCTTGACTAGGGTTTGTGCAAGATCATGAGTATCATTGTTATATGAGATTGTTTGATAAGAATTATTGGAAATATTTGAGTAAGCTTTCATGTGCTTGACTAGGGTTTGTGAAAGATCATGAGTATAATTTTTATGTGAATTTGAAATCATCTTGAGTCAAGGTTGAGTTCCATAGTGAGAGTTGTTGGAAGTATTATGAAACACTTGGTTAGGGTTTGTAAGCAAGTTGTGTTTCATTAAGTGAATTGTTGAGTGGAATTATATGAGCATTATTGATTGAGAGTGTTGGACTGATATGTCAAGTTCTATGAAACAAATTGTTCTTTATTCCAAATTGATTTAAAGGAGAAAGTGATTAAGTATTGTTGTGAGTGTGAAATATATTGAGTCTCTAATCATTCTCTATATGTTTCTATGAGATTAAACAAGATTCTATGTGAAACTTATTTGTGTGATTGAAGAGGTTTTTTGTGATAGATTGAGTTGAGTTGAATAAGATTTTGTGAAATCTTGTGAGCATATTTGAAGTAAGTCCTAGAGTGGACTTAAGGACTAAGTTGAGTAAGCTTTTATGGAAGCTTACAATGCAGATTTGAGGTAAGTCTTGGTGAAGACTTATTGAGCAGATTGAGAAAGTTCTAGTGAGAACTTGTTGAGTAGATTTGAGGTAAGTCTTGGTGAAGACTTGTGGACATATTAGTGTGAGCTTTTGTGGAAGCTTACAATGCAGATTTGAGGTA
This sequence comes from Wollemia nobilis, assembly GCA_028583015.1. Taxonomy (NCBI): domain Eukaryota; kingdom Viridiplantae; phylum Streptophyta; class Pinopsida; order Araucariales; family Araucariaceae; genus Wollemia; species Wollemia nobilis. The sequence goes on along the minus strand of JAQPPZ010000690.1, from coordinate 6,409,351 downwards.
AGTCTTACCACTTGGTGAATACTTATTGAGGACATTGAGAAATTTCTAGTGAGAAATTGTTGAGCAAATTTGAGGCTAGTCTTGGTGAAGACTTATGGATAGATTAGTGTTAGCTTTTGTGGAAACTTACAATGCAGATTTGAGGTAAGTCTTGGTGAAGACTTGAGAGTGGTTAGAGCAAGTTCTATAGAGGCCTTGTGGATATATTTTAGGTAAGTCTTTAAGAACACTTATGATCAGAGTTGATTGATTGATTTGTTTAAACCTTGAGTTAATGTTTGAGATATATCTAGCAGAGTTGATTTGTAATTAGATCAAGCTTTGTGTTAAGGCTTGAGGACATATTTGAGGACAGAGTTTGGTGTAGATTTGAGGATAAGTTTATGCCAGAGTAAAGAAATATATTGAGCAGATTTGTGCTAGACCAAAGGACTGTGTTTAGTGCAGATTTGAGACAAATATTGAGAAGATTTGTGCTAGACCTAAGGACTGTGTTTAGTATAGATTTGAGATAGATATTGAGCAGATTTGTGCTAGACTAAAGGACTGTGTTTAGTGCATATTTGAGATAGATATTGAGTAGATTTATGCTAGATTTAAGGATCATGTTTAGTGCATATTTGAGATAGATATTGAGCATATTTGTTCTATATCAAAGGACTTTATTTAGTGCATATTTGAGATCAAGATTTGGAGGTGATAGAGCAAAGGACAGAGGTATTTTGAGTGAATACAAGAGTCTTCAATGGAGAGAGATCCACAAGCCAGTGTAGTTGAGGTAGTAGTCTTCTAGAAGATCACCAACCAGAGCTAAGGAGAAGGAGTTCTCCTATAGATAGAGATATATGAAATAGTAAAGGAGATTGGTATTTCCTATGGGTTAGTGCCCATAAACTAGATTAGAGGATTGGTGTCTCCTTTGGATAGAGGTCCATAAATATTATAATAGGGAAGGATTCCCAAGATATTTGTTGAGAAAATTTTAGTGAAATATTTTCTCCGTGGAGTAGCCCACATTGGGTGAACCACATTAAATTGGTGTCTCTATTGTGTGTGGTGATTTGTGCATTACTTTGGTTACTGCTATTGATATTGCCATTTATATATTGCATAATATTGTTTGGGAAAGTAAAGCAAAAAGTGGTCTTATATTGTTCACCCCCCTCTTAGTATAAGTTTGTGTTCTTCAATTGGTATCAAAGTGGGTTCCTTCAAAAGAGTTTAACAACTTGATGGATAATATCACAAAAATATAGATGGATTCTCAGAATGGATCTTCAAGAAATTCAGCACCATGGTTCGATGGGAACAATTATGTAATTTGGAGTATGAGAATGAAGATTCACCTAATGGAACTTGGAAATGAGATATGGGAAGCAGTTGAGAATGGATACATACCGCCAGCTACTCCACATAAAAATAAATATTGTAAGCTTTTACATCTGAATAATTCAAAGGCAATGAATATAATTTTAAAGGACATCTGAATAATTCAAAGGCAATGAATATAATTTTAAAGGGTTTGTGTAAAACAAAGTTTATAAATGTTATGCTTTGCAAATTAGCAAAAGAAATTTGGGATAATTTGAAAGATATATAGGAGGGAGACAAAAAATTTAAAAGGGCAAAGTTGTAAAATTACAAGAGAACATTTGAAGACCTAAATATGAAGGATGAGGAATATATTACTACATACCTACTTCATGTGGATGAGGTTGTTAACTCCATGTAAGGACTTGGGCTTAAAGTTGAAGAAATAAATGTTTGTGATAAGATTTTAAGATCACTCCCAAAATGGTATAGTGAAAATATTTTAGCTATATAAGAGTCAAAAGATATTGGACTTTTGAAAAGGGATGAATTACATGGAATTCTCACAGCTTTTGAGATGAGAATAAAAGAGGAACCTATTCCCCAGAAAGAAGCAGCCTTCAAAGTTATAAATAAGACAAAAAGCAAGAAGTCAGATTCAAGAAATGAGTCATCCGGTGATGAAGAAGTAAATTATGGCAGAAGGAACAAAGACTCAAGAAAATATATAGGTACAAAATCATTTAGATGTTTCAATTATAGAAAATATGGTATTGTTGTCAATCTTGACACACCTTGTAAAAAATATGCATAGTTAATTCTGTTTTTGAAAGCGCTCATTGTAAAATTCCTTTTTCATGAAAAATGGTCAAAGGCGTTGCGATTCTAAAGCTTTCCCTCATATGGGTCTGCTCCTTCTTAAGCTTTTCTACATTTTTCTTTTCTTTATCCTGTTCTTCTAAAGTTTTTAAATTTGGTATGTTGCATGCAAAATTGTATATATTTTAGCATGGGCAATCAAATGTTAAATTTTCATCTCCAGCTCTTCCATTTTTTGTTCTATTCCTTGCTTAGCTAGAGGATTATTTGCAAGATGATCGAAGGATTAAGGAAGCAAAGTAGATAAAGTTGCTAAGTGCAGATAGAATTTAAGCTTATTCAAAAGAGAAGCCTCTAAAGAATTTTCCAAGTCTGTTGCTTAAAGCAGAAAGCGCTCCACTTGGGAGCGCTTTGCTAAAAGGTGCTCCACTTGGGAGCGCTTTGCTAAAATGCGCTCCACTAGGGAGCGCTTTCCTCAAAAGCTCCACTTGGGAGCGCTTTCCTCAAAAGCGCTCCACTTGGGAGTGCTTTGCTGAGAAGCGCTCCACAAGGGAGCGCTTTCCTCAAAAGCGCTCCACTTGGGAGCGCTTTGCTGAGAAGCGCTCCACAAGGGAGCGCTTTCCTAAAAAGAGCCAGAGGGATATTGTTAAAAGGAGCCAATGAACAAAAGGAGAGGTCCATAGTGCATTTCCTATTTCACCACCCTAAAACTATTTTTGAGACCGTCTGATTGATGATCGTCATCAAAAACTTCTAACTTCAATATCAAGTTAATTCCAACCTGACTGTTCCAAGTCTTCGTCGGAACCTTCCGCTTTTAATGCTAAATTGGGATAAGGTAGATCGTTTCTGGTTGTCATCGAATTTGAATCAGCCCATCATGAAAGTGGTTGAATACCAATTCATCGAGCGGTAGTTTTTCTCCTATATAAACCCCCCCTTTCTCTGTAAATGGATGGATAACTTCTGCTAGAAAAGCAGTTCTGTACTTTGGATCCCGCTGTCGAAATAAAAGCTTCTGGCTCTGGTGTTGAGACTTCTAATCCGTGTATGACTTCTACTCTATTATTTCTATTAAGTTAGTTTCTTTACGGTCAGTTTAATTCTATTTTTTGGATTTCACTGTCGGTAGAGGGCTTGCCCCTGGAATACTTGTTGGAGTTTGCATAGTTAAGAGGTTTTTCATACTAGTTTCTATTAAAGGTTTATTGTTTTGATTGTTGTTGGTTCAAATATATAAACTACCTATCGTGCTTCCGGTCCATCACCCCACACTTTCGGCTTGTAGCCATTTCCCATTTCTTTTAGTCATTTCATCCCTTTTTGTACATTCCTTACCCTTAACCCAAAGTCCCCATTTTTACTTTCTGAAGTAGTTGTATACTTGAAACCTACTCTCAAAATAAAGGCTTCTAGCTATGGTTTAAGTCCCCAATCTCTGTGTAATATTTCTACTCTGTGATTTCTATTAAACTAGTGTTTCTGTTCTTTAGTTTAATTATGTTCTCTAGATTTTGTTGTTGATAGAATACTGGTCCCTGGAATCCTTGCTAGAGTTTACATAGGTTATAAGGATTTTATACTACTTTCTATTATAATTCATTGCTTTGATTGTTGTTGGTAAAAGTAGATAAGTTGTCTATCGTGTTCTTGGTCCATCATCCCAAATTTTTGACCTTCGGCCATCTCCCCTTCCTTTACCACCCCAACCCTACTGGAGATTGCCACGGAGGACATCCCTTTCCTTCGGGCATTCAATGCTTGGCAGCGGGCCTAGGGCGCTGCAGACTTAGAAAACTTGTATCTAGGCCGGTTCGATTACCAATAGTTTCTGGCACACCGGTGGGACCCAAATGTTCCACATTTTATCAGTATTAAGAAGTGATGTTCATCTTAGTATTGTTCAATCTGAACATCTGGCGACTCTACTAAACCCAAGATAGCTCCAAATCTCGTAGACCAGTGTAAAAGCTCCCACCTTCATGCGTACAAGGTGGAGGGCTAGAAATACAAAAGAAGAACCCAAATTCTATGAGCTCGACATCGACGCTTTAGGAGAACATCCTAGGGTGGTCAAGTCAAATATTCTGCTTGTCGAGACATCATCACAAGAAGCTGTTCAAGATTCATAGAATCCAACTCCTGACAGCACAACTACTAGCTTGCCTCTGAATCCATCGAATTCTTTGGATCATCAGTATACTCTGGCTCCACCAAACGTTCAACCAGGTGCTCCGAGTGTTTCGACTATTTTGACTCAACAAGTTCTACCAACTCCATCGCTCCTCACCAATCCACCTCCCCAGATGGCCCAACCAGCTCCGCCCAGGCAGTTCGCATCTTGGAACCATACGGGACCGCTTGCCTTGCAGGCCCAACACACGGTCCCACCCGCAACTTTGAAAGCTCTACCAACTTATGACGACATGGGAAATATGGTACAAGAGCACATACAAGACGTCACAGGATTAGCGACCATCCATCAAATCACCAATGAAGACGTCATGGTGAAGTTGTTGGTTCTTTCACTAAGAGGTAAGCTTCTTTATTGGTACCGATCGCTCCTGCCCGACACCATTACTACATGGGACCAGTTGGTTGGGTAGTTGATAAGGGGTTTCAATGAACAAGCAGACCCCTTCTCTCTGTTACACCAGTTTACTACTATTCAAAGGCATCCTCAGGAAGAAATAACTGACTTTAACGTTAGATTCGCAAGAACCTAGCAAAGAGTCATAGATGGTCTTCGACCCACACCTGAGCAGGCTGCATTTTATTACCTAAGAGCTTTCCACTCAGATATAAGCATCAACATCCACCATGCTAATATCAATACATTCCTCGCTCTCTACGAGCAGGCCCAAAAAGCCGAGGCTGACCTAATAGCTATCGGGAAGTTACCTCCCAAGGCAACGACCTCGATTTATCCAGATTTCCCCTAGAATATGTATCCAAGCGCATCCGCTCCTCCTGCATCCCAAACGCACCTTAGCCAATCTTGGAATCCACATTCCTAGTATCGACCTATGCCTATGCCTCAATACCAAGCACCCGTTGTTCCCTAGTTACCCACTCCAATGCAATACCTAGCTTTGCTAGCGCCACCAACGTTGGCCCCATTACCTCCAAGTCAAGTAGCTGCTAACCAAGTGGCTGTAATCGAAGCTCAAGCTAAAGAGCTATCAAAAGTTAAGGCTTACATGAAGATGATGGCAAACCAGATGAGCACCATAAGGAAAAGATAAGATGATCAAGGATTTCACCAGAGGAGATTCCCTCCTCCCCCGATCACCAAAGAGCAAGCAACCACTGGCGCTCAAAGGCAACATGAGCAAAATTCAGTAGTGATGAACACCGAAGAGGTTGGTACCTCTGATTCCTTCTATTGGTGTACCACGTGCAATGATCCTCACAATGAAGAAGATTGTATGGTACATCTAAATTATGTGTAGACACTGGTTGGTGGACCCTATGAGCAAGTTAATATGATCAAGGAAGCTGGTCAAAATCTCATGACATCATCAGTTGAGCAAGTTTCCATTCTTACCAGGTTAGGAAAGAAACCTATCGAGGTAGATCCAGTTTAGATGGATCCATTGAAAGTGCCTCTAACACCTAAACCCACAACTAAATCATGGACTGGAGCTCAACTGTAGGCAAAAGCTCCCGATCCAATGACAACTGCTCACCAGTCTGATCGATTGAAGGACCACCTTCCACCTCGTGTTAGAGAAAGGATCTCGTAGCCTAAAGCTACAACTCCTCAGCCACTAGCAAAAACACGAGAATATGCAAGAGAAAAGCTCTGATACCCCTCACTCACTAAATGATAATGGGTAGATGTGACACAACAATATTGAAAGATCTACGAACCTACAAGGGGAGCAGTGGAGCCCACCGCTTCAACATACAACATAGTCAAAGAAATGAAAAATGCCCCCACTAAGGTAAGCCTATATGACGCCCTTCAACTTCCAGGTCAAGTTGATCTATTACAAGAATCTCTCAAATTCACATAGGATAAGGAAAGCGGGCCAACTCAGACTGTGTATTCTCAGCCATTAATAACTTTGACCATAGGTAAAAATAGGCCCCCACCATTCTACCTGTCCCTTCGAATGGAGGGATGGGTCATGCATAACTGCATGATCGATTCAGGTGCTGCTACAATCGTCATGCCCAAAGCAGTATGTGAAATCATGGGTATGGAATACACTCACAATAGCCCTGGGGTGCTGTAGTTAGATGGAACTCTAGTAAAAATAGTGGGAGTGATCAAATATGTGCCCATCCAACTCCATAAAATGCCACAAGTCACTATCATACAGGAGATCATGGTGGTCGATTTGGAGCCATATTTTAGTATGTGCCTCTCACGAGAATTCGCGGTGAATATGGGAGGCTACCTCTCCCTTGAATACACCCACCTGGAGATCCCCTTCAAAGGAAGAATATTCAAGCTCTTCAATGAGAAACCTACTGGTTTTCACGTTGAGAAGCTTGAATATGAAGAAAAGGGCTCAGTCTCTATCAACTTGATGGCAGAAGAAATACAAATCGACTTGATGGAGGAAGCTCTCGTTGAACTCCAACTGGAGGATGACTTCTCCCTAACTGATTTCAATGCAGTCAATGGTATGGACTTAGGATGCTACATGCTCACTAAGCCTAAAAAAGAAAAGCAAGCTCACCCAACAATGCCCTCAACCTCAGACCAGCTTTGGAAGTTGTACTTTGATGGTGCACGATGTAAAAATGGAGCTAGCATAGGAATTGCTCTCATCTCCCCAATTGGTGAATAGAAGACTTACTCATACAGACTAGCTTGGAGTTGTACGAATAATGCGGTTGAGTATGAGGCTTTGTGCCTCGGACTCAAGAAAGCTGAGAAGCTAGGCATCAAGCAACTACAGATTTTTGGGGACTCCGAGCTAATCTGTAATCAAGTTACCAACAAGTGTGTCAGCAAGCAACACTACCTGAAGGCGTATCGTAACAAAGTGTGGGATTTGTTTGATACCTTCGATGCGCTAAACGTCAAGTCCATTTCAAGGGAAAAAAATAAGCTAGCCGACATCCTAGCTTCCATTGGCGCCCGATTTTCACCAGTCGATGGCATGATGCACAAACCAAATATGGTAAGATCAATTTATCGACCTTCCATTCTCGATAAAAAGCTTCATTGGCAAGTGTTCGATAATGATGAACAACTTGTTAACTTCTTGGTCAATGAAGCATCAACCATCGAAGGGCGGGCTCTAAATGAAGAAGACCATGAAGGTTTGATTCAGTTGAAAAACAATCATATCCCGAAAGGCCTGATCACATTGGAAAGTCTCTTTGATAGAAATGATAGGCCTATCGACCATAAGATCAAGGTCGACTAGAAGGAGTTCATCAACTTGGAGTTAGAATCAGGGAAAGTCATCATGGTAGGGACCGACTGCACCATCGAGGAGCTCCAACAGATCCGAGTTCTATGTAAAGAATACCCCGACATCATCGCCTGGTGTTATCAAGACTTAAAGGGGTATGACAAGAATGTCATCCAACATACCATCGAGTTAGAAGAGGGTGTCAGACCCTTCAGATAGAAGCAACGACCTATAAATCCAAAGGTCGAAACTCTTATGAGGACCGAGTTATTGAAGATGCTCAAAGCTAAGATCATATATCCGATTAAGCATTCTTCCTGGGTGGCTAACCTGGTTCCAGTGTAGAAGAAAAATGGCGATATTCGGTTGTGTATAGACTTCCAAAATCTGAATCAAGCATCGCTCAAAGATCACTACCCACTACCTTAGATTGATCAAATCCTTCATGTAGTGGTAGGGGCACAAAGGTTCTCCTTACTTGGATGGGTTCTCAGGCTATAACCAGATATGGGTTAAAGATGAAGATCAACACAAGACCGCATTCATGACCAAGTGGGGCACTTTCGCCTATCAACGGATGCCTTTCGGCCTTTCCAATGCCGGAGCTACCTTTCAAAGGGCAATGGACCTCGCTTTTGGTGAATTACTCAATCATGTCATCGTAATTTATTTAGATGACATGACGGTCTTCTCTCATAAAAGGGAAGAACATGGCTCGCATTTACGACAAGTTTTTGAAAAATGTCGAGAGTTCGGGGTCTCCATCAACCCCAAAAAGTCAATCTTTGCAGTGAAAGAAGGAAAGTTGCTCGGGCATATTATCTCTGAAAAGGGATTAACAATCGATCCAGCTCGAGCAGAAGCACTTCTCCGACTTTCACCTCCCACAAATAAAAAGGCCTTGCAGTCCTTTTTTGGATAGATAAACTTCATCAGGAAGTTCATAGCCGATTTTGCCCAGGTGATAAAACCAATGGCCCAACTCTTGAAAAAGGGCATCGAATTCAAGTGGACTGATGAGAGGAGGTAAGCTTTTCAAGAGATTAAAGAGCGGATTGCTCAAGCTCCCATCCTTATCAACCCTGACTACTCATGAGATTTCATCTTATACGCGGTCGGAGAGCCTGAGAGTTATGTCATGGTACTAACCCAGAAGGGTGAAGACGGAGACGAACGTCCGATTACGTTTCTCAACTAGATCATTCAACCTCATGAGGAGAAGTTCAATTTCATCGAATGATAGGTTCATGCAGTGATGAGGTCCCTCCAAAATTTTAGGCACTTTGTATCTCAAAGCAAAACCATCGTATATGTCATACACCCTGACGTCTGGAGCTTCATCATCCAAGGTGAGTTAGGGAATAGAAGGGTAGGTTGGGTTACCAAAATCCAAGAGTTTGATATTGAGATACACCCTACCAAGTTGGTTCGAGGTAGAGCACTCTGCCAAGAGTTAGCTAAAAATGTTGCGATCGAAGCTATGATTCTAGACTCAGATAGCCTAAATTTTGAAAGCAACTTGGCTATCCCACCCACTAGTGAATCAAACTGGACAGAAGACCTGATCAGATATTTTGATACAAGCCGATGCCCCTCACACCTCGATGCTTCACAAAGAAGAAGATTCCATCTACAAGCTAACAGGTATGTCCCGATGCCCAATGGCCTTTTTTATCGAAATATTGATGGGATCCTTTTAAGATGCATTAAGGAATCTAAAAAGGCTAAAATCTTGGAGGAGTTTCACTCTGGTGTTTCAGGAGGGCATTTTTTCGGTAGACCGATGGCATTAAAAATCATCAAAGCAGGTTACTATTGGCCTACTCTCTTTTTGGATACCTTCAAAACCAGCCAGTGCTGTGATAGTTGCCAGCGTTACTCAGGAAGGGTTAGGAATGCATCACTTCCTCTCCACCCCATTCGGGTGGAGACTCCATTCCAATAGTGGGGTTTGGACTTCATCGGGATCATCAATCCAAATTCTTCTATCGACCACAAATATATCTTGACTACTACGGACTACTTCACTAGATGGTCAGAAGCAATTCCAACCAAAGAGGCGAGCCAGGAGGTGGTCATCTCCTTCCTTGAAGGTCTGATCACTCGGTTCGGAATCCCAGAATCCATCATCTCGAACAATGGTTCTCCTTTCACTAGTGCAAAAATTTGTGAATTCATGGTCAGATATAGAATTTACTTGAAGGTTTCATCTAACTATTATCCGTAGGGAAATGGATTAGCTGAATCCACGAACAAAAACCTATTACAAATTCTCAAGAAATATTTGCAAAAGAATAAAAGGAGTTGGCACCTACTTTTGAATCAGTCCCTATGGGCTGATCGAATTTCCATCAAGCGGTCTATCCAGACTTCACCCTATTCATTGGTGTATGGCAAAGATGCGGTCTTACCTACACACATTGAATTACCAGCCTTACAGCTTCTTAAGTGGCTCGACGTTGAAGGAAGCCAGCTTAGCCCAATGGATGCAAGGCTAGCACAGTTGATAGAATTAGAAGAAGAAAGAGAAAAGGTGTACGAAGTCTTCGCCAAGCATGCCGAAACCACCAAGAGCTGGTTTAGTAAGAGAACTTTCGATCGGGTTTTCAACGTTGGGGATTTAGTTTTGAAGTGGAACATCAAGAAATCAAAGCCGGGAAACCATGAAAAGTTTGATGCCTTTTGGGAGGGTCCATTCCGGGTCTCTGGCGTTCATCAGATAAATTCATTCACGCTCAGAGACATGGAAGGCGATGAGCTCCCTATTCTAGTTAACGGTTTCCTACTGAAACCTTACTACCCGCCAAAGCCCGATGCTCTTCTCTAGCTGATCAGGTATTCCTCATGTATAGTCCCTTTTGTTTGTATAGTAGGGTAGTCTTGTCTTACTCTAGGCTTAGTCGAGAAAATGGAAGAAAGAAGTTCCTTCAAAAATACCTTCACCAAAGCTTTTGGCAGCCAGGATGAGGTTTAAGTGAAGAAATTGCACTTGGTAGGCCGAGATGTTTTTTTTGAAGGTCTGAAGAAGCTTTTTTAAGAACAACTTTGCTAAGCTTTTTGCAGCTAGAGTGAGATCCTTAGTAAAGAAATTGCACCCGACAGGCCAAGATATTTCTCCAAAGGTGAAGCGCTCCACAAGGGAGCGCTTTGCTCAAATCCAAAGTGCTCCAACAAGTGGAGAGTGCTCCAAAGGTGAAGTGCTCCACAAGGGAGTGCTTTGCCCGAAGCCGGAGCGCTCCAACAAGTGGAGAGCACTCCACCCAAAAGAAATAAATAAGCAGTTAAATTTTTGGAGGCGCTCCATCGGGAGTTGCTCCCATTTATTTTAACCGTTTTAATTTTTTGCTTTAGCTATAACCATATTTTCCTCGTTGTCCTCCCCTTTTTAAATGCTTTAAGTTTTAGTTGCCCGCTCTGATTTTGCCAAGTGTTCAGGAAGATTTTATGCATCATTAGGGGTCATTTTTCAAAACCCTAGGTAGGCACGATTTTTAAAAGAAAAGCAGGTCGTACGGTTATCAAATCGAAACATTCTTCAGCCTCCGTCAGCCAAAATTGACCTTTTCTCCAAATCTACCGACACCCTTCTCGGCCAATAATGGTGCGCCTCGTAGGAGCATCCTTGTCCACCGTCAGTATTTAGTTTTCCAAGAGAAATCCACCCGCACGAAGAACTCTGAAAATGCCCGATTGCATGCACGTTCACCCTGGCATTAATAAGGAGTGGTCTACGTTAGAGGTGGTGGTTCCAAGCAACGACATTATAAAATGAAATGCTCTCTGGCCAAGTTCAAACTCACTCCCAAAATTTTTTCCTGCAACTCTCGAACCAGAAATCCTTCGAAGTATTCGACCACCATGGGTAAGAAAGGAAAGCAAGTAGCCGAAGAATCAGTAATTGAAGAAACTTCGAAAGAGAAGAAGCCAAAAGAAAAGGTCCCAAAAAGTAAAAAACTAGACAATGAAGCTACCTTAGTGACGGTTTCAGATTCGAAGAAGCTTTAGAAGAAGAAGAAGAAGAAGAAGGACATCGAAGAACTGGTGCCCTGGCAGCACCCTTTCCTCCGCTACAGGGACTGTCTAGTAATGAACGGAGATATAAAGCAACTATATCGAGATGTTGAAGAGGCGACCAAGGATGATCCAGTTGAAGACCAGTTAGCAGGTGTACTCTACTCGCACTTGTATTTCTACATGTGCACTCTGGTCCATGCCTGTCCAAAGTTTATTCATGTAGTGGCCCAGAATTATGACCCTATGACATGGACGGTTCGAAATGCTCAAGGAGCTCCGATGTTTGCAATTACCATAGAATCAGTCCGGGAAGCTTTCACCAGGGGAGAGAAGTACCCTATCGGGGTTGTTCCACAAAGGTTGTATACAAATGAGGAAGCTTCCAGATATCAGCCAACTTCCTGGATGAAATATTTTGTGGTGAACCAGTTGCAGGATGCGACGGTGGTTGGTAACCTACCTGCACTCCCAAGGTGTTTGGTTGAGTTCTCATAGCCTAAAATATACTCCATCCTAGCATGGGTGGTAGGATTGGCCACTGATGAGTGGGTCACCGACTGGCAGGTTGTCATGGCCAAGGCTATTTTAGACAACCCAATTTATTTCCCCTCTAAGGCGAGGCCAGGTTCTAGCCCAGTTTTTTATGATTGGGCCAAATTTATCGCACGATAGCTGCATGCCTCTTTGGCTTTCCTTCACGATGACCAGAGCCACCAATTCAGATTATCTTCCGTAATGGTGTGGTTATTTTTCTGGCACCTGCACGAGAATTTTGTCTTCATCCACAAGCAGCAAACCGACGATGAGGGGAAGCCGCTGCCAGTTTACCTATGGACCGAGAGTTTCACTGTAAGTAATTCGTATTATGTTTTTAATCAGCTTTTTTGGGTCCGGCTTTGGCTTTGATTTATGGTCAGTATGAGCGCTTCTCGGCAGAGTTGAGGGAGCAGTTGGTGGAGCAACGGTTGGGGGATACTTTCCTCCTGACGTAGGGTTACGTCATCAGGATATACAATTTTTTTGAAAAACCTTTTTTATTACCCTTTTACACCACTCCGTTTCTATTCACTGTGGAGGTAGCCCGCCAGCTGGATCACACTAACCAAGAGTATGGAAAGGGTCATGGGAGAAAGGTCATAATATCCACCCCTTTCAAGTTTGGAGGGGTCAAAATAGCACAATGCGGTCAAAATGCAGTTTTAACCGTGGTACTAGCCCAGTTCGGATTAATTGAGCTTCCCCATCGATGGAAATGGGATCCGCTGGGTATAATACAGAAAAATCTTAAGGTACAAGCTTTTCACAGCTGCCCATGGTCAGACATGGAAAACCAGTGCAACAATCCACTTGGCTTGGAGCTTGAGTGGCATGTGGATGAGATGGAGCCGCTCCCACCTTGGTTGGATTTTTATACTATGGAGTTTGAGTACAATCCCACTGTGAATCCAGAGCAAAAGTTGACTAGGTCTATCATAGCAAGTATAAAGGTCAGGTATCCAAAATGGTCAGATCACAAAGTAGAACAATGGTGGATCATGAGGGTACACCAGGGCAAACCCTCAACTAATAAGCTTGCAATCGATGACCAATTTTTTGACATTTATGAAAACAGCTTTCGCATTTTTCAACCATTTTCCTTTGCTGCTATCGTGCCCAAGGCAGGGCACCCCCCAGATGAGGTTGATGACTTGGCTCACCCATGGCATAGCTCACCAAACATGGGCAAAGCTATCATGAGCGCTTCCCCCTCCATCGAGCAGAAGTCCAAGGCTAAGAGCGCTCCTTTCAAGAGAAAGGTCGAGGCACTTCTCCCGTAGAAAACCACAAAAAGGCCATGAACTGGGACCCAGAAGACTTTTGGGATAGTAGTACATTCAGGCACTCTAGCTCCTCCAAACCCTAATGAGGCAGTTGTAGCAGAAGAGGTTGCGACAGTAGAGATAGATCAACAGAAACCTCTAAGTATTGAGCTTTCAGCCGCTCAAGGTGACCAAGGGGACAAGGTAGCTGAGATATCCATTCAGGAAGAAGTTGTGCTTGAACTATCCCTGGCTGAAGAAATATTTGTAGCTAAGGAGGCAGCTACGCCCAAATCACCCAAAGTAGTCGTGACTGACCATATTGAAGACAAAGTAGTCACAAAACAAATCGGAGAACAAAAGGGCGAAGCTGAAGTGTCTGTCCCAGGAGCGCCAGCCATAAAATTAGCCGAAGAATAGAAAGGCGAAGATGGAGGACAGGCAACCTTCCCAAATCTTATAGAGGCTAAAAATGTGGGAGAGGAGGACAACTCCAATATTTTAGATGAGAAAGGAGATAGAACACAGTCATTGGAAGAATCTCTCATGACCTCTTCCTCTATGAGGCTCGAAGGTATGTCCTCATCTCATCTTATTTTTGTTTCCTCCTCGGCCTTAAATTTTGCACCTTTCTTTCAATCTTGTTCAACCCCTGATGTAGCTATGATAATGCCAGTACCCGAAGCCTCTACAGTGGCATTTTCAATAGTCCCCAACATTCCTGTTTCAGTAACCCCTACGTTGAGTGCATCCCCTGTTCCAGAGCTAAGCGGCCTGGGCCTTCGAGTTTCCCAGGCAGATTTCCTATCTCCCACTAAAATGCCTGCACCCTTAGTCCCCCCATTTGCTTCTTATGCAAAAGCCCCTAATCCTTTTGTAGTCTCCGCTTCTACCATCTCTTCCCCTTGCATTTCGGAGGTTCCCTTTGCTCGCTTATTTGGCGCTTCTGACTCGGGCGTTTCCTCCTCTCCTCCCACTCCCCCCACATATTTTAATTCATCCACGTTTATAACACCCAAGCCCATAGTCATACAAACTCAAGCGCCTCCGAGGGTTAGCGCAATCGCTTCCCTCTCAGCTTCCTCTATAACTCCAAGCCTACAACCTGACTCCCCATTCTTTCCATCAATGCCTATTCTTGGATTAGGGGTCCCTGAGCCTTTGGAGTCAGAGCTGGAGTTGTCACAATAGTTAGCTACAGTTGAAAGCATCCGTAGAGCCAGGAAAAATTCTACTAAGTGGCTCAGAGATCGTAGTGAGAGGGAGGCTTTAGCTTTGGCTCAGACATGCAAAGCTTATATTCTGGATCCTGAGTCTATGGACATGCACATGGTTGAAAAGATACCATTGGTGAGCAAGCCTTTGGGGGAGATGACCCCAACCAATTATGCTCTCAGACATACAAGTTTCAATGTGGCTAGGATGAATACTCAAGAAAAAATGGAGGAGGTTCAGGTAGGCGTTGGCTCTATCTACGCACATGGAGAGCATTACAGGTTTCGATATTTTAAAACCCAGTCCGAGGTTGATCAGCTACAGGAAGAATTGGCAGCAGCAAGAAGGAAGAATGAAGAGCTAGAACGGGATCATCAGGGTCAGATCAAAAGGCTTAATTCTAAGGTTGAGGAGCTAGAAAAGAAAATACAGGAGCTTGATGCCTATGGCGCTGACCTCAAAATGGTGAATGCTCGCCATATCCAGGAATTAGCTGAAGCGAATCAGGTCAACCAATGACTTACTATTCAGATCAAAGAGCTGGAATCCAAGCAAGCGCCCGAAGCGCAGCCTCCTGACTTACCTTCTAGAGAGCGCTTGCAAGAGATGCGCCTGTATTTCTTGAGGGATTTCCCTCAAAGGGCTACAAAAGGAATCAAAGCTCTTCAATTTTATAAAGAAGCGCATGAGGCCATTCTTGTTGGGGGTCCAATTCTGGAGTCAGCCCAAGCAGATGTTAATTGTTGGTTGGACTTGGTGGTGCAACTCAGAAAGATAGAGGATGTGCCTATTCACTTTGAACCTATGAGTGACTTAGCCCGATCATGGGCTAATGCTAAAACTACCTTGCAGTATTATTACATGAAAGTTGAGCTTTCCAAAAAAGCTCGTTCAACTTCAGATGCTCTTCTGCAAGAATGCGAGATTGCATTGCGGTACTTGGAGGCCCTCATTGACATTAAGGTCCCCGGTTTCACTGATCCAGATCATCCTCCTCTATCAATAAAAGAATTGGAACCTATGTGGGCTAATTTTGTTGAAAACCCTATTGACATAGACACTTTGAATGCCTCCAACTTAGACGCACAGATCATTATGCTCATGACAAAATATTCTCAGATTGAATCCTGTTTAAAAGAATTTGACAGGATGATGGTGTTTGTTGATCTGGAGCGAATTAATGCCTATCGCTATCTTATTTTTGAGCTTCAAAAATACCCCCCATATTCTTATGATCATTGGAATGATGTTGCAGCTATATATGAGCATGTGTTTAAAAAATCATTGGATCAACTTCTTCCTAAGCGCTCCATGCCTAGTGAGGAAGATAAGACTGAAGGTGAATCTAGTTCAGAAGATGAAGATTCTGATGAACAAGAAGAGGAAATGGATGAAGGATCTGAAAGCAATGAGCAACAAGAAGATAAAGAGCCCAGTGAAGATGACACAGAAGAAAAATATCAAGAGAAAGAGAATGACTCTGCTACCCAAGGATGAAGGCCTAGGATCTTTGCATTGAGACCGGCTCAATACCCCTGCGAGCCGCCAGATGTGTTGTCAATCTTGACACACCTTGTAAAAAATATGCATAGTTAATTCTATTTTTGAAAGCGCTCATTGTAAAATTCCTTTTTCATGAAAAATGGTCAAAGGCGTTGCGATTCTAAAGCTTTCCCTCATATGGGTCTGCTCCTTCTTAAGATTTTCTACATTTTTCTTTTCTTTATCCTGTTCTTCTGAAGTTTTTAAATTTGGTATGTTGCATGCAAAATTGTATATATTTTAGCATGGGCAATCAAATGTTAAATTTTCATCTCCAACTCTTCCATTTTTGGTTCTATTCCTTGCTTAGCTAGAGGATTATTTGCAAGATGATTGAAGGATTAAGGAAGCAAAGTAGATAAAGTTGCTAAGTGCAGATAGAATTTAAGCTTATTCAAAAGAGAAGCCTCTAAATAATTTTCCAAGTCTGTTGCTTAAAGCAGAAAGTGCTCCACTTGGGAGCGCTTTGCTAAAAGGTGCTCCACTTGGGAGCGCTTTGCTAAAAAGCGCTCCACTTGGGAGCGCTTTGCTAAGAAGCGCTCCACTTGGGAGCGCTTTCCTCAAAAGTGCTCCACTTGGGAGTGCACAAAAGTGCTCCACTTGGGAGCGCTTTACCCAAAAGCGCTCCACTTGGGAGCGCTTTAAGAAGCGCTCCACAAGGGAGCGCTTTCCTCAAAAGCGCTCCACTTGGGAGCGCTTTCTTGAGAAGCGCTCCACAAGGGAGCGCTTTCCTAAAAAGAGCCAGAGGGATATTGTTAAAAGGAGCCAATGAACAAAAGGAGAGGTCCATAGTGCATTTCCTATTTCACCACCCTAAAACTATTTTTGAGACCGTCTGATTGATGATCATCATCAAAACTTCTAACTTCAATATCAAGTTACCTGTAATTCTGGCCTGACTGTTCCAAGTCTTCGTCGGAACCTTCCACTTTTAATGCTAAATTGGGATAAGGTAGACCATTTTTGGTTGTCACCAAATTTGAATCAGCCCGTCATGAAAGTGGTTGAATACCAATTCATCGAGCGGTAGTTTTTCTCCTATATAAACCCCCCCTTTCTCTGTAAATGGATGGATAACTTCTGCTAGAAAAGCAGTTCTGTACTTTGGATCCCGCTGTCGAAATAAAAGCTTCTGGCTCTGGTGTTGAGACTTCTAATCCGTGTATGACTTCTACTCTGTTATTTCTATTAAGTTAGTTTCTTTACGGTCAGTTTAATTCTGTTTTCTGGATTTCACTATCGGTAGAGGGCTTGCCCTTGGAATACTTGCTGGAGTTTGCATAGTTAAGAGGTTTTTCATACTAGTTTCTGTTAAAGGTTTATTGTTTTGATTGTTGTTGGTTCAAATATATAAGCTGCCTATCGTGCTTCCGGTCCATCACCCCACACTTTCGGCTTGTAGCCATTTCCCATTTCTTTTAGTCATTTCATCCCTTTCTGTACATTCCTTACCCTTAACCCAAAGTCCCCATTTTTACTTTCTGAAGTAGTTGTATACTTGAAACCTACTCTCAAAATAAAGGCTTCTGGCTACGGTTTAAGTCCCCAATCTCTGTGTAATATTTCTACTCTGTGATTTCTATTAAACTAGTGTTTTTGTTCTTCAGTTTAATTCTGTTCTCTGGATTTTGTTGTTGATAGAATACTAGTCCCTGGAATCCTTGCTGGAGTTTACATAGGTTCTGAGGATTTTATACTGCTTTCTATTATAAGTCATTGCTTTGATTGTTGTTGGTAAAAGTAGATAAGTTGTCTATCGTGTTCTTGGTCCATCATCCCAAATTGCCGACCTTCGGCCATCTCCCCTTCCTTTCCGTAATCTCCCATCTCTTTCAGTATCTTTCTATCCCTTATCTCCAATCACCCATTTAATTTTTGGAACCAGCCCTACTGGAGATTGCCATGGAGGACATCCCTTTCCTTCGGGCATTCAATGCTTGGCAGCGGGCCTAGGGTGTTGTAGACTTAGAAAACCTGTATCTAGGCCGGTTCGATTGCCAACAGGTCACTATGAATTTGAAGAAAAATAGGATCATAAGAACAAGGAAACAAGAAAATACGGGTATCAAAAGAAAAATAGGGATGGAAAAGGCAAACAAGGAAATAATTTTTTCCAAAGGCATAAGAAGAGTTTTTATGTAGACAAGGCAAGTAAGAGTTCAAGTGATAGTGATGGAAGTTCCTTAAGTAATGATGAAGATGAAATTCTATTTCTGGCAGAAGAAAAAGAAGTGGTTAGAAATAGGACACCAATAATTCTCAAGTATTTTAGATGTGGTAAATTTGATCATCTTGAAGATAATTGTACAAGGAATGGATTTAGTTTTAGTGATGATGAATATGAATATGCTAATGAAGTTCCAGAATAAGAAAGTCTTCATATGGAAATAGAAGAAAAAAGTTCTTCTAGTGGAAATAAATCAGAAAAGAATAAATATGTTTTTGAAAACAAAAGAATAAAGGAAGAATAAAAAAAGAAAGGAATGAGAAGTTGCTCTTGACGTGAGTTTATTTTTGCCCTTGATGCATTAAGGAAGGTAAGAAAGCATAACTCAAAACTCAAGCTTCAATTTCAAGGATGTGATGAAGAGAAAGGAAAGCTTATAGAGGATCTAACCAACTCAATATCTAAGACAATGAGATTTAAATATAAGTTAGAAGCCAAGGTTTTAGAATGTGAAAGGTTAGAGCATGAAGTAAATTCATTAATGAAGGAAGTAAAAGATTCTAAAGAAAAGCTACATAGGTTTGGGAGAAGCTCAATGAAATTAGATAAGATTATCAAGGTACAAAGATCTTCATCAAACAAAACAGGACTTGGATTTGAATATGAACAAAAAGAACAAGGAGAGGAGTCAATCTCAAGCTCCAAATAAGAAGAAGCTTTAGAAGATGAGAGCATAAGAGAAAGTGAGACTTATGAGGATGATTTGGAAAATAGAAAGTTCAATATGAGAAGGAAAAATACACAAATAAGGAACAGATGGAACAAGAAGCAATATAGGGTAAATGCGACTAAGAGATCAATCAGGTCAAGACAAGGCAGTTTTAATGGATGATGTTTCTCATGTCACATGTTTGGACACAAGACTACATAGTGTAGGACACATGAAAGACAGAAATATAGAAATTTTAGAAATAATCATCTCTTTCAAGGGTATTTCTACTCTTGTAATCATTTTGGTCACAAGGTTGTTAATTGTAGAGTTCATGACATGAATGGATATGGCTTCACCAAGAGAAACTTTAAGATATTTTCACCTTTAAGGAATAACAACAATAAGTGTTATAAGTGCAATAATGTTGGGCATATAGCCAAGTGGTGTAGAGCAAAAATTCCAGAGAGAAGCAGGAACATGAATAGTTAGAGGAGAATTTGAAAATCATGTGGTGTGGAAATTAATAGATTATTTTTTAATTTTCCCAAAGTTTTATTAAGTTGGAAATTGCCTAATGGGAAAAATTAAAAAGGGTTTATGAGATTTTGAGCGAGATAAAAGGGAAAATAAAGTTAAAATATTTTGTTTTAATTTTTTGTGGTTAAATTTTATAAAAGGAGTAATAAGGTATGCAAAGAATGTTATATGTTATATATTGAAATAAAGTCATTGTGAGAATTGTTTTGAAAGGAGAAATAAGGTGTAGTTGAGATTTAATACTTTGGCATGGTAAAATATTTTTGAAGAAAATTATCGAGGATAAATTTTTGACATCTAACCATTGAGATTGTCAAAAAGGTTGATTGTGATTGATATAGGTCTTGAGGTCAAAAATTATTCAAAACAAAAGGTATGGGTATATCATCCTTGTGAGTGAAATATTGTTGAATGTTGTGAAGTGCAAGTTGGAATGAAAAGGTTTTGTTTGATAAACATTGTTGGAAATGATTGAGTGAGTTTTCACATGCATGATTGGTGAATGGTTGTGACAAAAGTTGAGTGTGAAATTGAAAAATATCTTGACTACGGTTTGTGCAAGATCATGAATATCATTGTTATGTGAGATTGTTTAATAAGCATTGTTGGAAATATTTGAGTAAGCTTTCATGTGCTTGACTAGGGTTTGTGAAATATCATGAGTATCATTGTTATGTGAATTTGGAATCATCTTGAGTCAAGGTTGAGTTCCATAGTGAGAGTTGTTGGAAGTATTGTGAAACACTTGGTTAGGGTTTGTAAGCAAGTTGTGTTTCATTGAGTGAATGGTTGAGTGGAATTGGATGAGCATTATTGATTGAGAGTGTTGGAGTGATAGGTCAAGTTCTATGAAACAAATTGTTCTTTATTCCAAATTGATTTGAAGGAGAGTTTGAAAGTGATTAAGTATTATTGTGAGTGTGAAATATATTTAGTCTAACCATTCTCTATATATTTCTGTGATATTAAACAATATTATGTGTGAAACTTGTTTGTGTGATTAAAGAGGTTTTCTATGATAGATTGAGTTGAGTTGAATAAGCTTTTGTGAAAGCTTGTGAGCAGATTTGAAGTAAGTCCTAGAGTGGACTTAAGGACTAAGTTGAGTAAGCTTTTATGGAAGCTTACAATGCAGATTTAAGGTAATTCTTGGTGAAGACTTATTGAGCAGATTGAGCAAG
This sequence comes from Wollemia nobilis, assembly GCA_028583015.1. Taxonomy (NCBI): domain Eukaryota; kingdom Viridiplantae; phylum Streptophyta; class Pinopsida; order Araucariales; family Araucariaceae; genus Wollemia; species Wollemia nobilis. Next base: position 6,388,679 of record JAQPPZ010000690.1, on the reverse strand, counting down.
TTCTAGTGAGAACTTGTTGAGCATATTTCAAATAAGTCTTGGTGAAGACTTGTGAAAAAATTAGTGTGAGATTTTATGGAAACTTACAGTGCAGATTTAAGGTAAGTCTTGGTGAAGACTTATTGAGTAGATTGAGCAAGTTCTACTGAGAACTTGTTGAGCCGATTTGAGGTAAGTCTTGGTGAAGACTTGTGGACATATTAGTGTGAGTTTTTATGGAAGCTTACAATGCAGATTTGAGGTAAGTCTTGGTGAAGACTTGAGAGCAGTTTGAGAAAGTTATAGAGAGGACTTGTGGATAGATTTGAGGCAAGTCTTTTGGACATTTTGAGTAAATGAGTTGTCATTGATGTCAAGAGTGAATGGTCATTAATGTCAATAGTCAGTTTCAATGAGCAGTACAAGGAGAAGCAGTTTCGAAATCAGTGCAAAAAGGAGAGTCTGCTTCCAGTTGGTCAAAACCTAGTTCTAGGTAGTCAGATGTGGTCCAAAGTGCAAAGAAGAAGCCCAAGTGAATAATATTATAATATTACTTTATAATATTATACAAGGAAGTTTAAAATTAATTAATATAATTTTATTATAAATTAATTTACTTAACTTATAAGTTATTTAAATTAATTATTAATTAATTTTAATATTAATTATATATTAATTTATGTTATTTTACATAACCCTAAGATGGGTTATTAAATTCAAAATTCAAATTTTGAATTCAACCATAGAGTACTGTATCGCTCCAAATTTTTCACACCCTTACCTTCAGGCTATAGGATCCGTGCCCGAAAGGGGGATGTGAAAAGGATGGCATGGTACCTCGGACTGAGAGGCCTTGCGAAGGTCCCGCCTCTCGAGGGAGGTGTATATTGGTGATTTTTCGACGGATGGTGGGTTCACCAGGAAACATTTAATGGCAGTTTCCACGCCTAGGTTGGGAATGTGTTTTATGTGTTCATTTTTAGCCTTAAGCATTCAAGTCCTAGGTTTGGCCAAAATGCGTCTAAGCTATTCTATATGAAGATGCAGATTAAATGAATACAAAAAATAGAATTAAGACAAAAAATAGAGAAATTAAGGAATGTTAAAAGAAAATACCTGATCCGGATGTCTGATGAAGATTCGATTCTTGAAGCAATCGGGATCGCCTCTGATTTGACAGGATCATCTGAGATCAGACAAGATCATCTGAGATCTGACGAATTCATCAGACGAATTCGTCAGAGACCTACAAACAGAGAAATAGGTGCAAAACATAGAAAATACAACTATGCTAACATAGGGAAACAGTGTAAATTGACAGTAACAATATCAAACTGAAACTTAAAAATAGAAACATGAATGCATTATGCTAATTTAATCACAATTATGACTTAATTATGCATTTGATCTAGATGGGTGAACTCCAAAATGCAAGAATAGCATAAAATACTGAATAAACTAGCTAATTACAACATAAAACAACAGATTGAAAGATGAAGAAATGCAAACTTTAGGCACTGATTGCCTCAATGTTGATTATAGTCGAAATCATCTCGCATTGGTACGAAATCGTCTCTGATTCGACAGGATCGCCTCCGATCTGAACAGGATCGTCTACGACGATGTAAGCTTGCTCCGGCTGAAAAACACTAAGGTACCTACAACAAAAATTGGTATAGAACTAATGCAAATAGCAATTTGGGATGTTTTAATGTGTGTGAAGTCGAGTTATAGAGAATTTCAGCCAGGGGGTGCTAAGGGAAGGGCTTAGGATTAAATAGGCTTAGGAGGGAGGTTAGGAGGTTGGAGATCATCCCTATTTGGGAGATCTCCAATGGGGGAGGGTCTCTAACGGTGCAGACACGCTTATGCCGGATTAGAGACCCGTTGGAACAGAAGCTAATTGTGAAAAATCAGTTTAGGGACAAGATCGTTTGGACGTCCTAGCCTAGACGAAATCGTCAGATCTGAGGCGATATCGTCTGATCGGCGACGATATCGTCAAACGGTCAAAACAACCTCTAAAAATGGCACGGGAAAGGGGAAACGGATTACACGACGGTTAACGGGCGGTTTGGGAGGTTAAAATTTGAATTTGAATTATTTACTAGAGTAAATGTAATTATTAAGATTTCACTGCGCCAATTTTAGGGTGCTACATTTTGCCCCCTCTTTAGCGAATTTTCTGAAGAAAATGCGTTAAAGATGAGTTCTTCTCGATCTACGAGAAAGCAAAAATTATTCCCATTTTTAGGCGACGATTCTTGGTCGAATCGTACGACGACTTACTATGGTGCCCCCTCCGTGTTTTTACCCAAATCGAACGTTTGAGGTAAAAACGAAAAAGCAAAATTTGAAAAATGTTTTTAATTGTGTTTTGAATAAAATTAAGAAAAATAGGGTAAAACCCTAATTCATTTTTATTGTTCATTTTTCTGGTTTTTAGAGCTCTACAAGCAAAAATGGTGGAGACGACGCACAGATCGACAGAGGTCCGACGCGGGCTACGGGTAAGAGTCTAAACTTAGCTTAGAATGCTTGAATTTGAATTTACATGCTTTTTAGGTGAATTTTGAATGAATTTTTGAGCATCGCGGCCATTTTTGGGCCGTCGACGTCGTCGGGACGAAATCGTCCCGATTTACGAAATCGTCTCAAGTTCGCCGATTTCGTCTAAGGGCGAAATCGACGAAAGGGGACGATTTCATCAAATTAGGGACGATTTCGGCTTGCAAAATCAGAGACGATTATGCTCAAATTTGGGACGATATCGTCCAATAGTGGACGATATCATCAGTTGATAAAATTGAACTTATTTTAACTTGCATTTTTAATTAATGAGTGTTATTAATGATTGTTATTGTTTTGTTGTTTATGTTGCAGAGAGGATTGCTAAAGAGCAGGGAATGGAAATATGGGGGTTTGAGAGATGACTTGGCCGCTCTAACACAGGCAGAGCGGGATCAGCTGCACGGGCGGCTTACAACATGTGGCAAAAATGCCACAAGTGTCTACAGACATGGGGCTACTGACCCTAGCAGAGAGGTGGTATCCGGGTTCTTCTTTTTTTGGCTACCTATAGGGGAGATGACTCCCACTTTGGAGGATGTATGGAGGATTCTGAGAATCCCCATACAAGGACGGTTGATCACTCTTATGGCCAATCAGGGCCATGCTATGATGCGGTTGTGTGGTGACCCGAGCTTCGCCCTGGAGAAGGGCGGAGTGAACATCGAGGCACTGCGTCAGATGCCTAGGGCATCTAGACTCACACAGGTTTTGGTCGGAGTGGTTGGTGGACTTTTGTGCCACCAGAGCGGGTGCAGGGTACCATGGATGCTAGCAGATGTGATCTACGACATGCGAGACCATGGTTATAGATTTTCTTGGGGCAGCTTTGTGCTATGTCGGCTGTACAGGATCCTGCATGGGGTCGTGTACAAGGGCGGCGATGTCTAGTTATGACATCGCTCCTACAGGTTTGGTGTTGGGAGCACATTGCAGTGCGGAGGCCGGTAGGGCTTCCTTTGATAGGGATTGATGGGGAGAGGCCCCGAGTTTTCTACTGGTGGCTCCGAAGAGGGTCACAGCGGCGGATTGACCTACCGATGTCCCGGAGACTACTGGATGACCTTGTCCCGGACCAGATCACCTGGAGGCCATGGCGAGAGCACCCAGGGTGGGCCGAGGATGGACAGGAGCTAGCTCGCGTCAGGCGAGTTTGCTGGTTGAGGATGGAGAGGGGAGAGGTGGAGCTCCATCGCTACGACCGAGTTTTGCGATAGTTCGGTCTACAGTAGGGGATCCCATCTCTCGGGGATTACGAGTTTTCTCGGACTATCGGGATAACACCATAGTGAGCGGGGCTCCAGACATGCAGCGCTTCTAGAGTCGGGACTCAGACGATGCCCCCATTCAGCCAGTGGATGGGGACGACGCGGGGGTAGCCGATGGCTACGATGCAGTACGTAGGCATCCGCCCTCCTCGGATGACGAGGGCTCAGGGTCCGATTCATGTAGTTGTGCGTCGGATAGGGAGGCGATGCCAGGCGGCTATGGAGGCGGCCCAGGGTCATAGCGGGAGAGAGCAGAGGAGGCCACAGGCATAGGAGAGGCCACGACAGCGGGAGAGGAGGGAGGAGAGACCCCCTTCTCCATAGAGAGAGAGGCCACCATCGCTCGATAAGGGCAAGGGTGTCGACACTGGGGAGAGTAGCGAGACAGTGACTCTTCGAGCGGAGACGATCCGTCTCCAAGCACAGGTGCAGACCCTACAGGAGGAGGCTGCACGACATCGAGCTGAGGTGACACAGCTCAGAGATGAGATTGCACGCCTCGGAGCACGGGGCGGAGGGCGAGCACTCGGGAGCTGGCATGGGCTATTGCCCAAATCACTTTCTATCGGACATTATACTATCGGATGGTGCCAGAGGAGGATAGACTACCACTCCGGCTAACATTGCTGAGCCGATCGGGATCAGGTCGTCGAGGACTTCGTCTCGATCGACGACTAGGACTCATAGTACCACTCATACTACGATGGGGCCACCTCGTCCACCTCAGGGCGGGGGAGGAGATGAGGCCAAGAGCTCGAGGGGTTCTCGAGGCTAGACTACTGCACTACATTGTACAGATTGATATGATAGCATTTATTATTTTTTGATAGAGGATTGAGTATGCCGAGGTATAGATTGTGGCATACCAATTCAGTTTTGATATGATGTATATATTGTTGATATATATAGATGAGATATGTTTTTGATCATATGACTTGTGTCTTATGTATTTTTATGATGCTTTTATGTTTGATTGATTGATTTGATGATTCATGTAATTATGTCGTTGGAAATATTATGGTTTGAATGTCATGCTTGTAAAATTTTAAATGAAATAATCTGATGTAACAAATTGGTTGTTTGTGATGTAATGTGATAAAAAATAAAAAGAGACTTCTAACAATAATTTCAAAGGACATTGTCGCTATTATAGACCATTTCATGGAGTCGCCGCTCACTCGGTCGTCAAGCTAATCCCAGTATAGAAATATTGTTAAAAAGTAAAAGAGTGCTTAAGAGACTTGTCTTAAGACTTTGGTGCAATGGTGCAAATGATGATGATGATGGTTTGTTTTCAGATTTTCATAAAAATAATATGCATGAAATAATGTTAAAATGATTTTTGCTAGGCATAAATTCCTAAGTGTGATAAATTTTTGGATAATTCCCTAGGAATTATACCATCATTGCAAAATTGAAGGTTGACATAATGACATGAAATAGTGATAATGTGCATGCTTTTTAAAAGCATAATTGTATAACATAATGATTTAAGTCATATGTTTTTCATGATTTTTAAATAAATGGGGAATAAAAATTGTTACAATGGTTTGCGCTAGGCATAGAATATGTAGGTATAGACTTATACCATCATCGCAAAATCCAAAAAAGAGATAGTTTTATTGCATGGTTGATTTTTGATAAACAGAAAATATGAAGATGAGGACTTGCGCTAGGCATAAAATTCCAATTTTGGTTTTGGAACTATACCATCGTCGTGAAAGTCAATAATATATATATATATGTATGTTTTGATTGTATGGTTTTGAAAGAAATTTTGATTTTTCTATTATGCATGTAGTTGTCTTTAGACTAAACAACTGTACTTTAAAGAAGAAAATGAATTATTCCAAACAATTTGCAAGAAAATATTTCAAAGTATTTTGAAGACAAAAGTTAGATTTATAAGGAATCCCATGTGCATATGTGAATTCATTTCCAATCTTGATTTATCATAATGATACACAAAATCTCTCAAATATAAAATGTGTGTGCAATTGCTATGTTCATTTACCAATTTTGAGCAAGATAATATGATACAAGTGATTTGAATAAACCAAATAAGTGTTCATTAACCATGATGTAGATGCATATAACCATACTAGACTACTATGTAAGTCGGATTATCAAGAGCTAGCTAATCCATAAGCAGACATAGGTCTGTACAAAAGAAGGTCGCTAATGTGACGGACATATCGCCACGCTAGGAGTTACCCAAGGCCAAGCGGGTTGGGCACAAACCACCTGTTATGGGGCTTACCTCACAGTTTTCGAATAATTGAGAATTCCAGGGATTCAAGCTCATCAACCCTTCTTTTCTTTTCAAAGGGTAGGGAAAGGGATTTTATTGCTTTTGCTTTTGCTTTCTTTTGCTTTTCTTTTGTATTTTTGCTTGATTTTTGAGATAATGCTTGAAATATTGCTGTAATGATATAAAATAACATTTTTTCTTTTTCTCTTTTTCTTGAACTTTGCTTTTTGTTCTATACTAGGGATACTTGCTCGGATTAGCTGTAGAGCAAGGGATTTTTATTCTGGGTAGGGGTGAGCTTGTCCTTTTGCCAATTCTCAAAGATTCTAGACCATGTGCATGATAGGATAGCGGGGAAACTTTTCGCTCAAGAAACCACTTCTACTATGTAGCAAAGCATGGAAATTACAAATATAATCATTTTATTGTGAAAATATGTGCTTGGTTTAAGTAAATAACAAGATCAATTCTCTATGCTCAAACTTTATTTAATTGAATTTTGTGGACTTTGATATAAGAGAGATTAGTAATCATGCCAGATAAAATCAAGATATTTATTTTGTGAGTGTGAAAGTGAGGGATTCCAAATAAATGCTAATTTATCCAAAATAATTTGAAACATATAATTGCAACATTTGTAAGAAGATATATATAAATACTTTTTGAGAAGTTTTGAGAATGTTGACTCTCTCTTTCTTCTTTATATTGTTTTGGTTTTGAAAGAGTCAAGAATATTGCTGTTTTTATTTTTATTATTTTTGTTTTTGAACACAAAATTAACAAGTGCCATAAATAAATACAACAAATAGTTTTGAAGATTTTGATGATTATGAATGTTTTTGGTGTTTTTGAATTTATAAATTGAAAGAAATACAAGATAGTGATTTTGAAATATTTTAAACAAATATATACAAGGATGAAATGACCAAATTTATACATAGTAACGTTTAAGATGCAAAATATTCATGGGTTCTTTAAGTTCTTTACCATCTAAGGTAGATAATTTGTATGCTCCTGATTCAAATTTAGCGGTGATAATGTATGGTCCAAGCCAGTTGGGCTCAAATTTACCTTTAAGGTCCTTAGTTGCATTAGTATTTTTTTATTTTCTTTTAAAAAAAGGTCGTCGATCTCAAAGGATCGATGACGAACTTTTTAGCATATGATCTTTTAAGCTTGTTTTGGTAGGCACGGAGATGCTCCAAAGCATTGATGCATTTTTCATCTAGGAGTTCCAGTGTGAGTCTGCCACTCGATATTCATCTCCTACTTCGGTATCTTGAAGTAGTAGAGCCAAAGAAGGAACTTCTAATTCAAAGGGAAAAATGGCTTCAGCACCATAGACCAAAACAAATGGTGAAGTTCCAGTGGGAGGTTCGAACACTAGTTCGATAGGCCCACAAGGCTGGATATAACTGAATGTGCCGATCCACGGCCGGTTTATTGACCAATATTTTGAGAATTTTGATTAAGGTTTTGTTAGATGCTTACCTTGACCATTACCCTGAGGATAATAGGGAGTGGACCAGCGATGTTGAATCTTATATTTTTGGCATAATTTTTTAACATCTTTATTTTTGAAACAAGTTCCATTGTCTGAGATGAGATTTGCAAGAATTCCGAACCTACAAATGATTTGATTAAAAATAAATTTAGAGACTTGTGTGCCAGTGCGGGAAGCTAAAGGCATAGCTTCAACCCACTTCATGAAATACTCGGTGGCGGTTATGATGAATTTGTGTCCATCGGATGACACAGGATTGATTTTGCCAATAATATCTAAACCCCATTTTGAAAAGGGCCAAGGAGATGAAATAGCCTGAGTTCTTGTGCAGGCGCATGGACAAGGTCAGCATGTTTATGGCACTTGTCGCAATGGCGCACATAATCATGTGCATCCTTCTCCATGGTAGGCCAAAAGTATCCTATCCTAAGGAGCTTTTTAGCAATGACACTACCACTAAAGTGTCCTCCACAAGATCCATCGTGGGCTTCACTCAAGGCTGATTTGGATTCTTCTAAATTCAAACATCTTAATAGGATACCTTCAAAAGATCTCCTATATAAAGTATTGCCAATTATTACAAATCGACTTGCTCGTCTACGTAATAACCGATGCTGGTTTCTATTAGAATTGGCAGGGAAAGTCCCATTTTGGAGAAAATCAAATATATCCGTATACCAAGGTTCAGGAGTAGTTTCATTGATTAGAAACACATCCAAAGGTTCTAAGCATGACTTATTTGAAGCGGGTTCTTGGAGTCGACGAATAATGATAGTGGCATATTCGTCATCTAACTCCAAGGGTAGGAGAGATGCAGTTGCGGCCATAGCATCAGTTGCACGGTTGCAAGTTCGAGGAATAGCTTCCAAGGTAACTTGATCAAATAGAGACATTAATTGTAAAACATAGGCCTTATATGGGCACAGTTTATCATCTCCGGTCTGATAAACTTCATTAATTTGGTTTATAACCAGTTGAGAATCACCAAAAACTAACAGATGTTTAATTTTTAGCGCCAAGGCAGCTCGTAATCCAAGGATTAGAGCTTCATATTCAGCAATATTGTTGGTGCAAGCAAATGTTAATTTGAAGGACGAGAGGAATAAGATGTTTTTGCGGGGATATTAAAATAATACCCGCACTAGCCCCACTCATGCATCGGGCTCCATCAAAGTATAAGGACCATTGTTCAATATGGTCTGCCTCTAATTGAAGGCATTCATCAGGAAACTCAATGATGAGGGGATGGGTAGACTCTAAGGGTGCAGCGACTAATTGATCTGCTATGATTTGACCCTTAACGAGACTTTTGTCCTATGAATGTGAGATCAAATTCGCTTAGAGCAAGAACCCACTTGGTTGTGCGACCCGATAAATAAGGTCGACTCATGAGATACCTTAAGGGATCATATTTAGCAATGACATAAGTTTTATGACTAAGCATATAATGTCATAATTTTTGCGTAGCAAACATGACTGCTAGACATAGTTTTTCTAATGTTGTGTAGCGGGTTTCATAACTGATGAAGGTTCGGCTAATATAATAATTAGCCCGTTCTCTCTTTTCATCATCAAGCTGAGCTAACATAGCTCCTAAGGTAGAATCTGAAGCTGAAATATATAGGAGAAATGGGCGATCAGGTTTAGGCGGTGAAAGCACAGGTGGATTAAGGAGGTATTGTTTGAGAAGTTCAAAAGCTTCTCTACATTCGTCGTCCCAATTAAAAGGGACATCCTTCTTAAGGAGTTTAAGAAAGGGACCGGTTTTGTCCGCCGACTTATCGATGAAGCGACGGATGGCTTGAAGCTTACCTTGTAAACTTCGTAACTCGGATATATTAGTAGGTGCGGGCATATCGGTGATAGCCGCAATCTTGAGAGGGTCGATTTCGATACCACGTAAAGAAACTAAAACCCCTAATAGTTTATCGGACTTAACTCCGAATATGCATTTTGTTGGATTTAATCGAATAAGATATTCTCGTAATCGATTAAAAACTTTTCTCAAATCATCTAAATGATTGTCTTCATTAATAGAGCGAGCTATAATATCATCTACATAATCATGTAGGATATCATGCATCATATCATGAAAAATATAAGTCATAGCTCGTTGATAGGTTGCACCTACGTTCTTTAAGCCAAATGGCATCACTTTCCAACAAAAGGTACCCCAGGGGGTAATAAAGGTTGTTTTAGCCTGATCTTCAGGAGCTATCCTGATCTGATTATAATCGGAGAATCCATCCATTAAGGACATCATCCCACTCCCGACAGTAAATTCAATGATTTGATCCATGTTTGGAAGAGGAAAATCATCTTTAGGGCATGCAACGTTAATATCTCTAAAATCTGTGCAAACCCTAACTTTGGTAGCTTCTTTCTTGGTGACTTGGAACTACATTTGAGATCCATTCAGCATAATCAATAGCTTGTATAAAAACAACATTCAGGAGTTTTTCTAACTCCCCTTTGACTAGCAGAGCCACTTTGGGATGCATTTTTCTAAGTTTTTGTTTAACCGGTTTAGCATCCGGATGGACCACTAGATGATGCATGACTACAGAAGGGTCTAGACCTGGCATATCTTCATATGTCCAAGCGAAGACATCTTCATACTCTTTAAGGAATGCAATGTATTGCTCTTGTTTTTCTTGACTTAATTCTGATCCAATATTGATTATGTGAGGATTATCCTCAGTTCCAATGTTAATTTTAATGACGTTTTCTACCTCCATGTGTAGATCTCTTTCAAAATTAGGTGGGGCGGGTGAAACGCCCAATTCTTGTAATTCTTGTAAGGTTAATTTGGATAATTCATCTTGAGGATTAGCGGTCTCAAGTTGGGCTATAGTTGGTATAGAACCATCAAAATAAAATCCATTGTGTAACATCTCTTCAACGGAGACATCATGGAAGATATCTCCTTCCAACTCTTCATCGGGGTCAGCAATCATTTCAGGGTAAGCTATGGATAGCATGTTACATGTAAATGACTGATTTTTTAGAGGCAAATCATCATGCCTATCCAAATAATCTTGATAACATATGAGGTGATCATCATCTTCAAAAGGAAAGGGTTGACCCTTACTAGGAAATAGGCCCACACCACAGCGGGGAGGCCACGGTTCTACCTCGAAAGGTTCTTTCATGCCATTTTGGAAAGGTCCCAAGCCTTTCCCTTTATATCCCATTTTAAGCATTATGGGTTTAGCTTTAATATATTCATTGGTAAAATAACATCGAGCATATCCCTCATGATGAGTTTTGATATTTCGAGGGATTCTTCCCCAATCATATCCTTTATAAATGAAGGCACAACTCCCGACTTGGTAAGTACTTCCCATAGGTTGTGGGAGGCCCAAAGTACGAGGAGATGGCGGCAAGTTATTTAAAAGAATTGAATCTTGCATGAAAGCATTTGTTTTTTTGATATTAAGGTTGTGGATAAATCTGGTAAAAGTTCATCAGAAAGAGCATAAGATGTAGAAGGATCATTCCCTATATCTTTAGATGTGGAAGGTATGATAGATGTTGATAATGTGGAAGTGTTAATAGATGGGTCTATAGGTTTTGAAATTATAGGGATAGAACATGAAGGATTGGTTGTAGATTGAAGATCTTTTTGAGGTTCTAGAGTGATTTGTTTAGAAGATTGTTGATCTATATAGGAGGATGAAATTAATGGAGGGGAAATAGGTGAAGTTATGGGTGTGTGTTTCACAGTTTTAGATGAAAAATAAGAATTAGGATGTGTGGATGACAGAGCAGGGCAAAATTGCACTCCAACAGGTTCTGCCAAAGCACACATATCAAAGGGTCTAGGGTCACCATGGATAGTGACCAACTGATTTTTAAATTCGAATTTAACACATTGGTGTAAAGTTGATGGGACAGCCCGCATTGCATTGATCCAAGGACGACCCAAGAGTATATTGTACGATGCGGGGCAATGTACAATAAACACGGTGGTATCTAGAGTTCTAGGACCAACTTGCAATGGGATGGTAATAACTCCACACGTTTCTTGTGTTTCGTCATTAAAAGCTTTGATAATCATATCAGTTTTCTTCATTTCATCACTTCTAAAGCCAAATATTTGGTAGAAGTCAAAAGTGCAAATGTTTAGAGATGAGCCATTATCAATCAGGACTCGTTTGATAGCTACATCTCCAATTATAGCAGTAATATATAAGGGATTATCCTTATGTAAACTGTGTTGTGGGATATCTTTATCCCGGAAGTCAATACAATCAACCTCTCGAGTGATGATAGTATTGGCCATAGCTTCAGGTTGAATGTTTTGAGGTACCATCATTTGGCTTAATGTAAGCATCAACTCATCCCTATGGGTGGGAGAAGATCTTAATAAATCCAAAAGGGAAATTATGGCTGTAGTATTGGATAATTGCTCATTAATATTGTAAGGGGGTTTAGGTTGAACATGGGAAGCATGATTCCCTTTATTGGGATTTTTCAAAACAAATGGAGCTGATCCATCATTCTGATTTGGTTCTTGTTGAGAATTTTGAGCCTATTGTCGGGTAACGACTCCAATGGTACCTACAATGTTATATTGAGGACGTTGAACTGGTCTCGGTCGAGCGTTTATGGCTTGTTCATTAGGGAGGAATTGATTAGAAGAGGGTCGAGTAGTAACTCTTCTAGGAAATGGTTCTTCTGGAACCATAGCATCTGTGATGGGTTGAATAGGATCTGATTCATTTTCAGAACTATTCGATTGGTTTGAAGTAATGTCTAGTTCACTTTCAGTATCTGATTCTACATCACTAGAATCAGGAGTTTGAATATTATGTAGGGGCCTGGTCGTAACCATGGATAAGGTTGTGTCAAATATTTGAGGAGCGTGATTAAGTAAATGTCCACTAATGGTTCCTACATATCGGGTAGGAGGAGGAACATTATGATGTTCGATTTGATTGGCCACCTCTTTACCATGTCTTGGTAAAGGGTGTTGAAATATGTCTAATGATTGATTAGCATTTTGATTTTGATTTTGGGGAATGGTCTTTTGAGTATTATTAGGAGCATTTTGTTTAGGTTGGAAGGCTTGCACCTCCATTTCATTATTATCAATCAGATCTTGTATTTTATGTTTCAACCTTTTACAAGCGTTGGTAGAGTGTCCAGGTCCTCTATGGAAATCACAGTGTAAGTCGGCTCTGTATCCGGGTATAGTTGGATCAGGTTCTCGGATAGCTGGTAATTGGATCAAACCTCTTTCGAGTAATTGAGGTAAAATAGTTGATAATGGTTGATTCAATCTAGTAAATTCTCGAGGAGGCTTATCAGGAGGTTTCAATATAAATTTTTTGTTGTCTTCGTTGCATTGATATTAGCAACATTTTTTGTCAGTGACTCCGTCACCTACAACTTGTTTGTTTTTATATTGATTTTTGGATGTTTTCTCATCATCCTTCTTCCTAAGTTGGCCTCTCCTAATGAGGGCATCTTCTACTCTTCGAGCTAAATCTATAGCTTGATCGAAGGTAGTTAAAGTAGCGATTGATAGCTCATAAGATATTTGTTCTTGTAAATTATTGATAAAAATGTCCAACATTTCCCTATAAGGTAGCACAAAGTGCAGTTTTCCTATCAATTGCCTCCATCTAGCTAAGAAATCGGCAAAACATTCATCCTTGTCTTGTTTTAAGTTGTATAAATCTTTAATGGTTACATGCCTCTCGATGTAGGCACTAAATTGATGGACAAAAGATTCAGTTGTTTCTTCAAAGTTTCTCAAAGAATGAGTGGGCAATTGATAGTACCACTCTAATGCCATTCCACCTAAACTTTTTGGGAACATTTTTAGTAATAGCAAGTCATCATGTGATATATCATGACATGCTATCCTAAACATGCGAAGATGCTCTATGGGATCTTCGGTTCCTTTATATATAGGCAGGATGGGCATGGGAAAATGCTTAGGGTATGGTTGAGCTACAACTATGGGATCCAAAGGTTGACTACAGATCTCTCGATAATTGTACGAGGGACGATAAGGATCTATCTGGTCCATACGCGAAGCTAACTGTTTCACCATGGCTTCCAGATTACTAGTTTGCCCACCATATTGGTTCGGTAGGGCATTGATATGGGATTTGTGAGCATATGATGGAGGGACATGAAGATTAGATGCTATGTTGCTATTGTGTAAATTGTTGGTAGGAAAAGTGTTATGAAGGAATTTTGAAGTTGTATTATGTTGTATTCCAGATTGTTGAAAATTGGTGTTTGGCTTCGTTTTAGGTTTTTGTTTACTTGAAGCATATTGATCAATAGTTTGGCGAAGTAAAGTAGTGAAGGAAGTTTTCTTTTGTGTGGGAATGATTTTAGGTTGAATAACAGGTTCCTTAGGAGGATGGGTAACTTGTTGTTTTGACATGTTTTGAATCATAGTGACCATATCTGTATTGGATGGTCCAGCCTTATCACTTTCTTGATCAATGAAAGACAAGGGATTAGTGCGTACATCAAACGTATGTTCCATGGCTGCTTGAGTGTCACTAATTTGCCCTTTATCAATACGAACTGCCACATTAAGAGCGTCAATGTTATCATTGAGAAATTTCTGAAAATGATCTACGTTGTCAAAAGCAATAGTTCCATCTGGAGCTACTCTAGGGGATGAGGGTCCATCCTCTTTAACACTTTCTTCTTGTTCATTGTCTTCACCTAAGTCATCTTCTAGGTGATCTAGAGTTTCTCCTTCTGGAATTGGATCTTCAGGAAGTACATTTGGGTCTCTAGTTTTATCTCCTAACCAATCTTCTTCTTCTCCTTCAGTTTGTTTACCATTCCTAAGTTTAGGCATTGTGCCTTAATTTTAGATTTCAGCAAATATATATTTTATATATATATATATATATATATATATATATATATATGCAACAAGCTTAAGAGGTATATATTAATTATATACCTACTACAATATTTAAAATGAAATGTTTTTGGTTTTTGTTATGTTTTTTAGTTTTTCTTTGTTTTTGAAATAATATTGTAAAGATAAACAACACAATAAATGCAAGAAATAATACTGAAAGTAATAATCTAGTTTTCTATAAACAATTTATAAATATCATTAATGGGCTCGAGTTCTTCAGGAGTCATGAAGTGTTCTTCTTCAAATTGAAAGTTTTCCTTCAAAAATTTAATGAAAAGAGCTATAGTGATATTATCTATCTCAGATGTTGGTTGATAGAAGTAAAGCTCGTGGCAATACTCTCGATATAACACAGCTCGAGGAACTCTATTCCATATTTCCCTAATCCGTAAGAACAACCTCTTGGTCTTCTACACGACCTAGGAACTGGTGTACAATGGCTGCGTTCTCGAGGTATTCCTCGAAGGTGAACAATTTTGAAGATACAAGAGCTCTCCTATAAGCTAACCATCTATGGCAGGCTCTCTGAAGTTCATGATAAAAGACTAGTTGATGAGGATCCAGGATTCTATCTAGGACTAGCCTCTTGATTTGTTTAAGTTTTGTTGACCTAGATGAAATGACACTAAGTCTTCTATCAAGTTCGTCCCACAAGAGTTGATTTCTATCTGTTTCAGGCACACTAAGCACATAATTGATTTCTATGGCTGCCAATTGGTTTTCAACATTTATAGTAACTGCTAATATTTTCTTAGGAGCTACCATCTAATATGCAACTTATTAATTTGAAATGATTTGAAATGCATCTATGTTTTAGTTGTTTTATTTTTTTTTTTTTTTTTCAAAAGGTTTAAAATGCATTCACGTCGGGTTCACCAAAATGTATCGCTCCAAATTTTTCACACCCTTACCTTTAGGCTATAGGATCCGTGCCCGGAAGGGGGATGTGAAAAGGATGGCGTGGTACCTCGAACTGAGAGGCCTTGCGAAGGTCCCGCCTCTCGAGGGAGGTGTATATTGGTGATTTTTTGACGGATGGTGGGTTCACCAGGAAACATTTAATGGCAGTTTCCACGCCTAGGTTGGGAATGTGTTTTATGTGTTCATTTTAGCCTTAAGCATTCAAGTCCTAGGTTTGGCCAAAATGCGTCTAAGCTATTCTATATGAAGATGCAGATTAAATGAATACAAAAAATAGAATTAAGACAAAAAACAGAGAAATTAAGGAATGTTAAAAGAAAATACGATCCGGATGTCTGATGAAGATTCTGATTCTTGAAGCGATCGGGATCGCCTACGATTTGACAGGATCGTCGAGATCGGACAAGATCATCGAGATCGACGAATTCGATGAAATTGTAGAGACTACAAACCAGAGAAATAGGTGCAAAACATAGAAAATACAACTATGCTAACATAGGGAAACAGTGTAAATTGATAGTAACAATATCAAACTGAAACTTAAAAATAGAAACATGAATGCATTATGCTAATTTAATCACAATTATGACTTAATTATGCATTTGATCTAGATGGGTGAACTCCAAAATGCAGAATAGCATAAAATACTGAATAAACTAGCTAATTACAACATAAAATAGCAGATTGAAAGATGAAGAAATGCAAACTTTAGGCATTGATTGCCTCAATGTTGACTACAGTCGAAATCATCTCGCATTGGTATGAAATCGTCTCTGATTTGACAGGATCGCCTCCGATCTGAACAGGATCGTCTGCGACGATGTAAGCTTGCTCCGGCTGAAAAACACTAAGGTACCTACAACAAAATTGGTATAGAACTAATGCAAATAGAAATTTGGGATGTTTTAATGTGTGTGAAGTCAAGTTATAGAGGATTATCAGCCAGGGGGTGCTAAGGGGAGGGCTTAGGATTAAATAGGCTTAGGAGGGAGGTTAGGAGGTTGGAGATCATCCCTATTTGGGAGATCTCCAATGGGGAGGGTCTCTAACGGTGTAGACACACTTTTTCCTAGATTAGAGACCCGTTGGAACAGAAGCTAATTGTGCAAAATCAGTTTAGGGACAAGATCGTCCGGACGTCCTAGCCCAGACGAAATCGTCGGATCTAGAGGCGATATCGTCTGATCGGCGACGATATCGTCAAACGGTCAAAACAACCTCTAAAAATGGCATGGGAAAGGAGGAAACGGATTACACGACGGTTAACGGGCGGTTTGGGAGGTTAAAATTTGAATTTGAATTATTTACTAGAGTAAATGTAATTATTAAGATTTCACTGCGCCAATTTTAGGGTGCTACAAGTACTGATGTGGGATTTATAAGGTTTTAAGGGGAGTTATAAGGTTTAGGCAAATATTATTTTGAGAGATAAATTTTGGAGATTGATTTATTAAAATTGGAAATAATAAGGGGCAATTTGAGTGAGTAATTTTTATGTGTGATTTGATGATTGCTAATTTCAAGGAGTAATAAGGTGTATTTGAGTTTGATTATTTTTGTAATTAAGGAATATTGTGAGAGAGTGTTAGTGTGATATTTTATCATCTAACCATTGAAATTGGCAAAGAAGAAAATTGTGATTGAGACAGGTTTTTAAGGGCACTTCTACATCAAACAAAAGGTATGGGCACATCTTCCTAGTGAATGATTGTTGAATGTTGTGAATGCTAAGTTGGAGTGAAAAGGGTTTTTTTGGAATAAAGAGTTTTTGATAAAACCTTGTTTGATAAGCATTGTTGTTGAAGTGATTAGTTGAGTGAAGAACTTGAACTAGAGTTTGTGCAAAGATCATGAGTATCATTGTTATGTGAAGTTGAGTTAGTTTGTTATGTGAGATTAGCATTGTTGTTGAAGTGATTAGTTGAGTGAGGAACTTGAACTAGGGTTTGCAAAGATCATGAGTATCATTGTTATGTGAGATTGGTTGATAAGCATTGTTGGAAATATTTGAGTGAATGTTCATAAGTTTGGACTAGGGTTTGTGAGCAAGGATTATTTCATTGAGTGATTGGTTGAGTAGAGTTGGTTGAGCCTAGTCAAGTGGATGTGTTGATGTGATAGTTCAAGTTCTGTGAAACAAATTGTTCTATATTTTGAATTGATTTGAGAAAGAGGTTGAGTGTTGATGAATGTGAAACATATTGAGTCTCTAACAATTCTCTATATGTTTCTGTGATAAAGAGAGATTGAAAGTGATTGAGAGTTTGTGAGTGTGAAGCATATTGAGTCTCTAACAATTCTCTATATGTTTCTATGGTAAAAAGAGAAATTGAAAGTAATTGAGCATTGTGGTGAATGTGAAGCATATTGAGTCTCTAAAAATTCTCTATATGTTTCTATGAGATTGGACAAGTTCTAGTGAGGACTTGTTGAGCATATTTGAGGTAAGTCTTTGAGAAGACTTGTGAATAGATTTGTGTGAGCTTTTGTGGAAGCTTACAATAAAAGTTTGAGGATAGAGTGGGTTGTTGAGAGATTGGACAAGTTCTAGAGAGGACTTGTGGATAGATTAGTGTGAGATTTTGTGGAAGCTTACAAGGCAGATTTGAGATAAGTCTTTGAGAAGACTTGTGAGTAGAGTTGATTGATTGATTTGTTCAAACCTTGAGTTAAGGTTTGGGGTAGATCTAGTAGAGTTGATTTGTGATTGAGTCAAGCTTTGTGTTAAGGCTTGAGGATAGATATTGAGGATAGATTTGTGCTAGATCGAAGGACTATGTTTAGTATAGAATTTGAGGATAGATATTGAGGATAGATTTGTGCTAGATCGAAGGACTATGTTTAGTGTATATTTGAGGATAGATTTTGGTGTATATTTGAGGATAGGTTTGTGCTAGACTAGAGATAGATATTGAGTAGATTTGTGCTAGATCGAAGGACTATGTTTAGTATATATTTGAGATAGAGCTAAGAGTAAGCTTTGGAGGTGATAGAGTATAGAGGATGATAGTCTCTAGTGGATAGAGATCCATTAGCTAAGGCAGTGAGGATAGGAGTCTTCAGTGGATAGAGATCCATTAGCCAATGTAGTGGAGGTAATAGTTCTTCTAGAAGATCACCAGCTAGAGCTAAGGAGAAAGGAGTTCTCCTATGGATAGAGATCCATGAACTTGATTAGGGGATTGGTGTCTCCTTTGGATAGAGGTCCATAAACATTGTAATAGGGAAAGGATTCCCAAGAGATTGATTGAGAAAATTTTAGTGAAATATTTTCTCCGTGGAGTAGCCCACATTGGGTGAACCACGTTAAATTGGTGTCTCTATTGTGTGTGGTGATTTGTGCATTGCTTTGATTACTACTGTTGATATTGCTATCTATACATTGCATAATATTGATTGGGAAAGAAAAGTAAAAAGTGGTCTTATACTGTTCACCCCCCTCTCAGTATAAGCTTGTGTTCTTCAATTGGTATCAGAGCGGGTTCCTTCGGAAGAGTTTAACATCTTGAAGGAAAAGCTTTCAAGAACACAATGGATTCTAAGAATGGGTCCTCAGATAATTCAACACCAGTATTTGATGGAAGTGATTATATATTTTGGAGTATGAGAATGAAGATTCACCTGATGGCACTTGGCAATGAAATATGGGAAGCAATTGAAAATGGATACACACCACCAGCTACTCCACCTATAGATAAATATGGTAAGATTCTACATCATTACAATTCAAAAGCAATGAATGCAATTTTGAGAGGTTTGCATAGAATAGAGTTCATAAAGGTTATGCATTGCAAATCAACAAAAGCAATTTGGGATAAGTTACAAAGCATATATGAAGGAGATAAAAGTGTCAAAAAGGCAAAGATACAAAATATCAAAGGAAAATTTGAAGATTTAAAAATGAAGGATGAGGAAAACATTAGTACTTATCTACTTCGGGTAGATGAGGTTGTTAATGCCATGCAAGGACTTGGACTTGAGATTGAAGAATCTGATGTTTGTGATAAGATCTTAAGATCTCTTCCAAAAAGGTTTAGTGAAAATATCTCTGCTATAGAGGAATCAAAATATGGTGATATTTTGACAAGAGATATGTTACTTGGTATTCTTACAACTTTTGAGTTAAGAACAAAAGAGGAACCTAATCTCCGGAAGGAAGCAACCTTCAAAGCTACTAAGAAGACAAAGGGCAAGAAGTCAGATTCAAGCAATGAGTCATCCAGTGATGAAGAAGCAAATTATGGTAGAAGGAATAAGGATTCAAGAAGATTTAAAGATGCAAAATCTATTAGATGTTTCAATTGTGGAAAGTATGGTCACTATGCAACTGATTGTCAAGAAGCCAAAAATAGCAATGATGAAGAAAAATAGGATCATAAGAACAGGGAATCAAAAAAATACAGGTACCAAAAGAAAGGCAAGGATGGACAAGGCAGACAAGGAAAGAAGTTCTTTCAAAGACAAAAGAGGAGCTACTATGCAGACAAGGCAAGTAAGTACTCAAGTGATAGTGATAATAGTTTCTCAGATAATGATAAAGATGAAGTCCTATTTTTGATAGAAGAAAAAGAAGAAGTTAAGAAAAGGTCACCAATAATTCTCAAGTGTTTTAGATGTGGTAATTTTGGACATCTTGAAGATAGTTGTACAAAGAATGGTTTCAGTTTTAGTGATGATGAATATGAGGATACACTTGAAGGACCAGAAGAGAATATTCTAATGGCACTAGAAGAAGAAGGAGGTGATCCTATAGAAGACAAGTCAAAAAAGAATGAAGATGTTCTCAAAGGCAAACAAATAGAGGAAGAATCAAAAAAAGGAGAAGTTGATCTTGAGGGAGAGCTTATTTATGCTCTTAAAACTTTAAAGAAGGTAAGAAAGCAAAACTCCCAACTTGAGCTTCAGTTTCAAGAATGTGATGAAGAGAGAGGAAAGCTTATAGAGGATCTAAACAAGTCAATGGCTAAGACAAAGAAGTTCAAGGATAAGTTAGAAGCAAAGGTCTTAGAATGTGAAAAGTTAGAACAAGAAGTAGCTCTACTAAGGGAAGAAGTAGAGAAGTCTAAGGATAAGCTACACAAGTTTGGAAGGAGCTCAAAGAATTTGGATAAGATTATCAAGTCACAAAAGCCTACATCAAGCAAAATAGGTCTTGGTTTTGAACAAGCTCAAAAGAAATAAGAAGGAGAGTCAACCTCAAGTTCTGAAGAAGAAGAAACTTTAGAAGAAGATAGTGTAAGAGAAAGTGAGACTTCTGAGGATGAGTTGGACAATAGAAAGTTCAACAAGGAAAAGAACAATGCACAAAAGAGGAACAGATGGAATAGGAACCAACATAGGGTAAGAGAGACTAAGAGACCAATGAGGTCAAGGCAAGGAAACTTCAATGGATGATGTTTCTCATGTCATAGATTTGGGCACAAGGCTTCACAATGCAGGACACATGAAAGACAGGAATATGGGAACTTCAGAAGTAGGCAACCTTTTCATGGGTATTGCTACTCATGTAATCAGTTTGGTCACAAGGCAATGAATTGCAGGGTCCATGATAGGAATAGATATGGCTTCACTAGAAGAAATCCCAAGATATTTGCACCTACAAGGAATAACAATACTAAGTGTTACAAGTGCAATAATGATGGACATACAACAAAGTGGTGTAGAGCAGATATTCCAGAACCAAGCATGAATAGGAACAGAAAGAAGAGAAGGAAGAATAGGAAGGAAATGAATAGAAAGAATAGTCAGAGAAATCAGAAGAATCAGATGAGAAGGAAAGTGGACAAAGGTAAAGATCAGTGCTTGATGGGAGTAGAAATACTCCCACCCTAGAATTAACCACCTCAAGAGGAGGTGGGGGAGGGGCTAAGCTAAGAGACTCATTCTTAGCCCCGAGCCCCAAAGGTGACCCTTTGCCATTGATGTCAAAGGGGGAGAGATTTGAGTAAGGGGGAGATATTTGATTTAAGAAGAGAGCATTGAGTCAGGGGAGCAGTTTCCCAGGGGGAGCAAGACAGAAATAGGTTAAGAAAATTTGAAAAGATAATTGGGTTGCCATCAATGACAAAGGGGGAGATTGTTGGACATTTTGAGTAAATGAGTTGTCATTGATGTCAAGAGTGAATGGTCATTAATGTCGATAGTCAGTTTCAGTGAGCAGTGCAAGGAGAAGCAGTTCCGCAATCAGTGCAGAAAGGAGAGTCCACTTCCAGTTGGTCAAAACCCGGTTCCAGGTAGTCATATGTGGTCCAAAGTGCAAAGAAGAAGCCCAAGTGAATAATATTATAATATTCCTTTATAATATTATATAGGGAAGTTTAAAATTAATTATAAATTAATTAATATAATTTTATTATAAATTAATTTATTAATTAATTTACTTAACTTATAAGTTATTTAAATTAATTATTAATTAATTTTAATATTAATTATATATTAATTTATGGTTATTTTAAATAACCCTAAGGTGGGTTATTAAAGTCAAAATTTAAATTTTGAATTCGACCATCGAGCATCGACGTGGGAGTCAAATATCAAAATGTGTATAAAAAGGGACTCCTCCACCTTAGCCCAAGATAATATATGCATTCGAATTAATCCTTGTGTTATGCGAGCTTGTGCGAATCATTCTGTGCAATCAAGAGGATTTCATTGTTTTTAAAAGTGCCAAGAGGAGGCAAAGGAACTTCACCCACCAAGGAAGGTGCCTTGGTCACCAAGCGCAGGTAGCGCAGTTGGCAACCGTAGTGAAAGCAAAGTGTTAGGGGCAACGAGTGGCGGAGGTTCGAATCCATGGGAGTATTTTTGTTTTGTGTGAAGTCAATGACGGATGAAGGTACAAGAGGAAGGAAGCTTCCCTTCCTTCTCGTGGGTGCCTATAGCCCATGCGGTGGGCACCAAAGTGCTAAGGCGCTTGGCGCTTGGGAGACGATGGTTCGAAACCCGTCGAACCCCCTTTTGGGGTAAAGGACAAGGTATGCATTTAGTTTGGCACCAAATTTTTTGGAGGAATTAATTTAAGCCCTAAAGTTTAATTTTTGCCTAATTTATTTAGTTTATAAGGTTTTAAGGGGAGTTATAAGGTTTAGGCAAATATTATTTTGAGAGATAAATTTTTGGAGATTGATTTATTAAAATTGGAAATTATAAGGGGCATTTGAGTGAGTAATTTTTTATGTGTGATTTGATGATTGCTAATTTCAAGGAGTAATAAGGTGTATTTGAGTTTGATTATTTTTGTAATTAAGGAATATTGTGAGAGAGTGTTAGTGTGATATTTTGTCATCTAACCATTGAAATTGGCAAAGAAGAAAATTGTGATTGAGACAGGTTTTGAAGGGCACTTCTACATCAAACAAAAGGTATGGGCACATCTTCCTAGTGAATGATTGTTGAATGTTGTGAATGCTAAGTTGGAGTGAAAAGGATTTTTTGGAATAAGAGTTGTTGATAAAACCTTGTTTGATAAGCATTGTTGTTGAAGTGATTAGTTGAGTGAGGAACTTGAACTAGAGTTTGTGCAAAGATCATGAGTATCATTGTTATGTGAAGTTAAGAGAAGATTGTTAGGAGAGCATTGTTGTTGAAGTGATTAGTTGAGTGAGGAACTTGAACTAGGGTTTGCAAAGATCATGAGTATCATTGTTATGTGAGATTGGTTGATAAGCATTGTTGGAAACATTTGAGTGAATGTTCATAAGTTTGGACTAGGGTTTGTGAGCAAGGATTATTTCATTGAGTGATTGGTTGAGTAGAGTTGGTTGAGCCTAGTCAAGTGGATGTGTTGATGTGATAGTTCAAGTTCTGTGAAATAAATTGTTCTATATTCTGAATTGATTTGAGAAAGAGGTTGAGTGTTTATGAATGTGAAACATATTGAGTCTCTAACAATTCTCTATATGTTTCTGTGATAAAAGAGAGATTGAAAGTGATTGAGAGTTTGTGAGTGTGAAGCATATTGAGTCTCTAACAATTCTCTATATGTTTCTATGGTAAAAAGAGAAATTGAAAGTAATTGAGCATTGTGGTGAATGTGAAGCATATTGAGTCTCTAACAATTCTCTATATGTTTCTATGAGATTGGACAAGTTCTAGTGAGGACTTGTTGAGCAGATTTGAGGTAAGTCTTTGAGAAGACTTGTGAATAGATTTGTGTGAGCTTTTGTGGAAGCTTACAATACAGAGTTTGAGGATAGATATTGTTGAGTAGATTGGACAAGTTCTAGTGAGGACTTGTTGAGTAGTGTTGGAATAGTGGTGCAATGTGAGATTTTGTGGAAGCTTACAAGGTATATTTGAGATAAGTCTTTGAGAAGACTTGTGAGTAGAGTTGATTGATTGATTTGTTCAAACCTTGAGTTAAGGTTTGGGGTAGATCTAGCAGAGTTGATTTGTGATTGAGTCAAGCTTTGTGTTAAGGCTTGAGGATAGATATTGAGGATAGATTTGTGCTAGACCGAAGGACTATGTTTAGTACAGATTTGAGGATAGATATTGAGGATAGATTTGTGCTAGATCGAAGGATTGTGTTTAGTGTAGATTTGAGGATAGGTTTGTGCCAGACCAGAGATAGATATTGAGCAGATTTGTGCTAAACCGAAGGACTGTGTTTAGTGTAGATTTGAGATAGAGCAAAGAGCAAGCTTTGGAGGTGATAGAGTATAGAGGATGATAGTCTCTAGTGGATAGAGATCCATTAGCCAGGGTAGTGAGGACAGGAGTCTTCAGTGGATAGAGATCCATTAGCTAGTGTAGTGGAGGCAGCAGTTCTTCTAGAAGATCACCAGCCAGAGCTAAGGAGAAAGGAGTTCTCCTATGGATAGAGATCCACGAACTTGATTAGGGGATTGGTGTCTCCTTTGGACAGAGGTCCATAAACATTGTAATAGGGAAAGGATTCCCAAGAGATTGATTGAGAAAATTTTAGTGAAATATTTTCTCCGTGGAGTAGCCCACATTGGGTGAACCACGTTAAATTGGTGTCTCTATTGTGTGTGGTGATTTGTGCATTGCTTTGATTACTACTGTTGATATTGCTATCTATACATTGCATAATATTGATTGGGAAAGAAAAGTAAAAAGTGGTCTTATACTGTTCACCCCCCTCTCAGTATAAGCTTATGTTCTTCAAAGTCTTTAAGAAGACTTGTGAGTAGAGTTGATTCATTGATTTGTTCAAACCTTGAGTTAAGGTTTGGGACAAATCTAGTAGAGCTAATTTGTGATTAGATCAAGCTTTATGTTAAGGCTTAAGGATATATTTGAGGACAAAGTTTGGTACAAATTTGAAGATAATTTTGTGCCAGAATAGAGATAAATATTGAGAAAATTTGTGCTAGATCGAAGGACTATGTTTAGTATAGATTTGAGATAGATATTGAGCATATTTGTACTAGACCGAAGGACTATGTTTAGTGTAGATTTGAGATAGAGATTGAGCAGATTTGTGCTAGATTGAAGGATTGTGTTTAGTGCATATTTGAAACAGATATTGAGTAGATTTGTGCTAGACCGAAGGACTATATTTAGTGTAGATTTGAGATAGAGATTGAGCAGATTTGTGCTAGACTAAAGGATTGTGTTTAGTGCAAATTTGAGATCAAGCTTTGGAGGTGATAGAGTAGAGGACAATAGTCTCCAATGGATATAGATCCATTAGCCATGGTAGTTAGGATAGAGGTATTCTGAGTGAGGATAGGGTGGAGATAGATCCACAAGACAATGTAGTGGAGGTAGTAGTCTTCTAGAGGATCACCATCCAGAGTTGAGGAGGAGTTCTCCTATGGATAGAGATCCACAAATCAACAAAGGAGATTGGTGTCTCATGTGGTTTGGTTCCCACAAACAAAATTAGGGGATTGATGTCTCCTTTGGATAGAGGTCCATAAACATTGTAATAGGTAAGGATTCCCAAGATATTTATTTAGAAAAATTTAGTGAAATATTTTCTCCGTGGAGTAGCCCACATTGGTTGAACCACGTTAAATTGATGTCTCTATTGTGTCTGGTTATTTATGCATTACTTTGATTTCTGCTATTGATATTACCATTAATATATTGCATAATATTATTTGGAAAAGAAAAGCAAAAAGTGGTCTTATACTGTTCATCCCTCCCTCTCAGTATAAGCTTGTGTTCTTAAAATCAATCGATCACCCCCGCCCTATATATAGTATATATTTTATATTATATATTATATGTATATCATATATTTTATATATTATATATTATATTATATGTAATTTTTAAAATAATTTTTAAAAATACATATAAATAAATAAATAATAATAATATTATTATTATTAATATTATTATTATTGTTAATAATTTTATTATTATTTAAAAATTTGAAATAAAAATAAAAAATTTGTGACGTACCTCATTTTTGTGGTTGAAAGTTAATTTTTTGAAGCTATTTTTGGGATATTTTCAAGGGGAGTGGAGACTTTTTTTATTAGTGGAGACCATTACCAGGCCATGAATGAGAACCAATTTATGCAAGAAATATAGTGGACCATTTTATGAATGAGGCCAAAGCCAGAGCTCTGTGTAGAGGGTTGCATCTGCTCCACGAGGTTCAAGGTAATTGCTACATGGAAGGGGATTCCTTGAATATCGTCAACCTCCTCAACAACAAAAGAAAACCTCCTTGGAGGATAGAGGCCATCATCAATGAAGCAAGGATCCTTGTTGAGGCAAGGGAATATTTTGTCATCCAACATGTGTTCTGCGAAGCCAATAAAACAGCAAACAAATTGGTGAACATTGGGGTCAAGTCTGACAAGCTGATCACGTGGACGAATGAGGTTCCAGGTGATGTGGAAAATATCATCCAATCATAAAGACTATGAGTGGAAAAATGAGGCTATCATGGTGGCAAGTCATGTGTACCTCGGGGATCACTATCGTGAGGGGGTAAAATACCCAAATCAAAAGGCTTTTCTTATTGGCTGTGGTTAGGTTGGAATCTGATTGTGATCAACCCAAGGCCAACTTGAAAAATCATACTCACAAGTGGTAGGACTACAAGGTGGTGGTGGTATTTCATAAAAATTATAGTTATGCGAGGAGGGCACACCATGGGGAGAGGTGCAAGTTTCCAAACACATTGAGACATGGGCCAACCTTCCTCGAGAGGAGTAGGTTCCTTGTGAGGGGTCTTGGGACTAACCTCCACATCAATACCAAGAAAATATATCCTATCAATGGGGTCAAGGCTTATGGTGGTATGATCCACATGATGATTTGGTATGATTATCAAGGCAAAGGTGCTTCGTGAGTCGTTTCCAATTTTGCCACGGGTTTTAAGGACTTAGCAACATGTGGATACATAAAGTAAAGAAACCACCACCTTTTAATCATTCAATACTAGAGTATTTTGAAGGAAACCATGAGTGGAAATATTTTAGGCAATTCAGAGAGGAATTTGACAGTTACCTTATCAAATATGATATACATTGAGCCCAACATGGTGGTCATGGAGTCTGCTACACAGGATATCTTGACCGATAGACGTTTTACCCAATTTTTTGATCTATTTTTGGGTGCAAAAAATGAAATTACGTTGGCTATGATGGAAACATGGGAGGATGGTCATGTGGAGATTAGGGGTCATGAATTTGTCATTGATGTTTAGCTACTGGCAAAAATTACCGGCCAGTTGGTCAAGGGAAGGTCAATTCACCGACAAAAGCACCACTAGGAGGTGGAGCTCAAAGAGTTTAAGGATAACCCAAAAATCTACAAGGAGGTAAAGAATGGCCTCACAAGGATGGACCTACCGACTCCCTGGAATGCGATTATGAATAATGTGCTAGAATTCATCATGGTGGAGGACCCTGGTAAAACTTTACTCAGTTTCCATTATGCCTTTGTCAACTTTTTTTGGGATGTTAACCCCATAAGCATTCCCTAATTTTTGATGAACTCCCTAAACCACACCATCACCTCTTCCCGTAGCAAAAAAGGCTTTTCCATGCCCATGCATCAAGGCCTTCTCAAGGTTATTTACAAATACGTCCTTCTCCATGCTCCCCAACCTGTCCCTGCCCCTCCTCTTGAGGATCCCTCGACGGTTCATGGTGAAAGTTCGAGGGGATGCGAGATCCTTGGTCTACCAAAACCCTCCCCTGTCATGAAGCGTAAGGGTGAGTCTAGTGCTAAGAGAGGCCTGACAAGGAAAAGGTTGAGAATTTATGACCAGCCCATTAGGTCTTCCCTGAGGCTAAAAAACAAGCAAGTTTAAGGGAGCAGCAAAATCATGGAGATTACATCTAAAGACGAGGGTCCTAACCCTAAAATCATGGAATTGAAAAGGTATGTCCTGAACACGATGACCAACATCAATCAATAGATGCAGGTATTACAAGATATTTTGACCAATATTCTCTTCAATGAAAGATACCAGAGCAACAAGCTGGTGGTCTACAACCTAGATACTGACGAAAATGAAGAAGACAAAGATGAAAATTAGGAAGAGGAGGTCAAGGATGAGGACTAGGGTCTTCCTTCGATTGGCATGTACTATGGTTGGATGGTCTACATTTTGTTTTGTTGTGTTGGTTGTGGCAGTGGTTTTTTGTTTCTTGCGGGCTTATGGGTGATCTCTTGTGTGAAGTGTGGGTGCTTGGGTTAGTTAGGGTTCTGATAGGACCTATGTCTCTTTTTGTTAAGGGGGTTTTCAACTATGGTCGTAGTATGTTCTGGTTCTTTTGGTTTCTGGCTATGCAGTAGCATCAGGTTAGAGGAAAAAGTTTCCTCAGTTTGGTTTATGGTGGGGTTCCTTAGCCAAGGGCTAATTTTTGTAAATCGGTTTTGGGTCAACCGTTAAAACCCGGTTTAATGACAGACTTGATTTACCAAAAAACAAAATATAGTGGATCAATTCCAAAGGTAGTTACATTTTTTATATGCCATCACCAATTTTTACTAATAGTTGCAGTTATGAGCCATTACTAAAGCGATTGCAGTTTTGGCAATTATGGACCATCATTAAGCTTTGAGCAAGAACCAAATTTTAGGCTATATGATAGAGTGGCTACAACAACTTAGAGGATTAAGTTTTTTGTGCAGTAATTCTACAAGAGATATACTAGAGTGTTGTACTTGTCAGTTGTATTTTCTTTTGTGTGTCTTTTTCAATCACCCTATTTTCTTCCTTATCACTGTGTAGGTGTTTTTTGAGGAGGTGCCTACTTAACTAAGATTATTTTTAGTGGCTGAGACTGAAATCCAAGAGACTCTTTGATACATCATTTGAATTAAGAGTTGAAGTTCTCTATTACATTATTTGAATAGAAAGCTTGTTTGTACTTGCTTAGTGAGATCTGGTTACACTAACCAGACTCCATTGTAATGATCTATTGATTAATATTATCGTACTTTCTCCTTTTGGAAATTTCATGTGCAGTTTTATTTGTTGTCTTGTTTACATATTACATAATTTGAATGTGTAGTGGCATATTCTTTCACTAGTAGGTTCAGTCACTTATTATATATTATTTGAATGGATGTAATTGGCTTAGTTTCATCTCCTCCCTTATTTCTTCATAATTATTTAAGTCTAGGTACAATTAACCAATGGATAAGACACTGATCTACAGCTTGAAGCATTAGCTAGGAGTTACTTTGAGGCTTGGTCATTTTTAATATTGTAGTTGTGTTTCATTTTTGCAAATCTGGATGAGCATGAGCATATAAGGAATATTGTAGGCTCACCTCCAAGGTTTCCTTACCTTACTCTATCTATCTAGAGTATTTATGATAATATTTTCCTAAGTTAAAGAGGTGGATCCACTAGAGTCCACAATGTTGTTTGTGAACCAATGATTTTATTGTGGCGTGACTACCCAAACTTTAAAGACATAAAACCATAACACATACATTTGATAATACAATGCCCATACATTAGATAATATAGTGGCCATACATTGGAGAATACAACACCCATTTGCAACATTATAAAGGTAAGTATTTACCTTAATTAATTTTTCTTTTATTAAGGAGTTATAAGGGGTATAATATAAGGTTGAAACCATAGAAAAATCAACCACATTTGAAAGAAAAATTAAAATAGATCTATACACCTAAATAGGTTAATATTTGCAATTTATAACATAGGAGATATACGGGTTTCTACTTGGAAAATTAAAACTCTATTATTACAAATATTATTGTTTTCTAATATTCCAAAAAGTAGGGATATATAAGGCATACTACTTCAAACTATATACATATAATTGGAATTTAGAAAATTAATCTATTGGAAAGAGAAGCAAATCAATTGCTTACATATAGAGTTGAAATTAATTGGTAAAAATGGTCTCATACTCATTCTAAGGAGACAAAGAAATCCAACCATTAAAGCATACTTCATTGGGGAAGATAAGGTAAAATTAAAAAGGTTGATTATTCTCAAAATATTACAAAATCAACTTAGAAGGTGAACTAAGCATATTCTAATTATTAGGGAGATATAAGGAAGCATACAAAATCTAATTCTAAAAATATTTTTATCAAATTACTTCACATCTCTTAACTAAGGAGAAATAAGGGAATCTGCAAAAGCTGAGACTTGAATAGTTTTAACAAACCAACTCATTTACTCTTAACTAGGGAGTTATAAGGTGGACTACTTAGAATATCCTATCTCATAATACTAAACAATATACAAAATATAGACACTATCAAAGCGATTCATAATCTAATCTAGGGAGCTATAAGGATGTCTAACTCTAAGAATACAACAAACAATAACATGAATAACTCCTTTAGAAAGGAAAAAGCAAGTGTGATAAAAATTGGAATCATGAATCTACTTATAAATGGTGAAGCATATTTAGATCTTACTTCAAAAATAATTCATAGTGAAGCTTTAGACAATGACTTTGATACCATGGAACATTATCTACAAGCTCAACTCAATGAAGCAATTGGAAATGGAAAGGATGACATTCTACTTTCTTTAGATTTTGTAAGCATATTGTATATGGCATTACTTACAAACAAATGTTACAAGAATGAGAACATAGAACAAAAAGGATATATAGAAGCTCTTAAAAATAAAATTGAATTGAGTGAATTATACTTAGAAAAGATAGTTTAATCCTCATGCAGTATTGGTATTTCAAGTTCTACTTCTTATCATGATGCTTTGAGTGTTTTTTTAGAAGCCTCTAAACACAACAAGGACAAATAAGTAAAATTATCATTTCAAAAATCAAATGAGAGTACAACCACTTATGAAAGTACAGAAATAGGATCTAAAGCAAAGGCTAAATAAGAAGAGGAAGAATCAGACCAAGGAGGCATATAGTGCAAGCCAAAGACTATTCAAGAGAAGAAGATCCATATTGAAGACTAAAGTCCTAAATGCCCAAATAAGGCAATATAGGGGGTGGTAGAGTATATTACATCATTTGGATCATGTAAATGTACCACCCTTGGTACATACCTAGAGTAATAGATTATTTTAGGAGGTAGTTAGTTAGTTACTTCAAGGAATATAATAAATGCACAAGTGTCTATGTGTTCGCAATTTGAGTTATTTTATGTTGTCATTAATGTCACATGGATCAAATTTGAGTTTTGGTGGCAAAAGCACTTCATAAAATATCATTTAAGATATTTTGGAGAGCATGGATATATACAGGGTTTTTGTGAAAACCAAGGTAGACAAAATAAAAGGTTTTATTTAAAACCATGGATGGCAGATTTGAATTGGGTTTTTTCTTAAAACCCAGGTTGGATTTTTGTTTCATCAAAAATGTGCCCCAGTGATGGAGATATTTAATTTTAAATATTTAGTTTAAATTTTAAATTATTTAAAATTTAAATTTTAATTTAAATTTTAAAATTAAAAATAAAATTATAGCACCAACGTCTAAAGAAAGGAGGAAATGCATATATATATATATATATATATATATATATATATATATATATATATATATATATATATATATATATGCCACCAAAAGTTTTGATAAATCCTTGTCCTCAATTTTTGAATGCATTCGAATTGATAATGTAATGCAAGAAGAGCCTATGTGTTGAAGTGTGTGTAAAAATGTGTGTGAAGTGTTTACAAAATTTAGATACATTGAAGAATAGTTCACGGATGATAACCAAATGCATAGGCATATTTTGCCTAGTGGTTCATGCACTTTGTAAGAAGCAGGAGGTCCTGCGATCGAGTCATGTTGGGGATGCTTGTTGTGTTGAAACGCTCGAAGCGTTTTTGAGTTTTTAAAGGGTGTAGAATATTGAGGTATTTGTTTTGGTTCGTGCCCCTTTGAACACGTGAGGGCATGTGGCCCAATGATAGCTTGGTCATGGTCAAGGAACTGAGCAAGGAGGCATCAAGGGATCGAATCCCATCAGGGACAGAGGCAAGTTAATATTTTTTAATATTTTATTTTTCTAAAGTTGCCCTAGGGGAAATAAGGGTTATGATGCACCTTAGTAAAAAGAGATATTTTTAGTGATTTTCATTTTGGAAGTATATCATATTATATATCATTGGAAAGCTTATTTTGAGGGCTATTTGATTAACTTTCTTAGAGGGAGAAATAAGGTGTGTGTAAAGAGATATTTTTTATTTTGTAAAGAGGTTCAAAATTGAAGGTTGCTTTGTTCTTTTTCAAAGAAGATTAATTCTTTCATAAGGGGACATGATGTATTTTATTGAGTAGGAGTAATAAGGTGTTATTTAGATATTATTGTTATGTTATTAATCATGATCCCTAACCCTTATTGAAAGTTGAAAAAGAAATTTTGTTGAGTGTGGTAAATTTAGTGGATAACTAATAAGGCATCAAAAGGTATGAGCAATATTCTCCATTGAATTTGTTTATGGTGGTTGATTTCTGAAATATCATTGGAGAGAAAAGGATTGATTGTGGTTTCCTTTTCGAAAGTGGTTGGTTGAATGCTTCAAGGTTTTCTGGTTTGAGAGTTGTGTTTAAACCTTATTTTATAAGAATTGTTGTTGAAGCCATTAGTTGTGTGAAAAACCTAATATAGGGTTTGAGAAGAACATGAGTATCATTGTTATGTGAAGAATATTTTATAAGCATTGTTGTTGAAACCCATTGATTGTAAAAATAACTTGAACTTGAGTTAGAGAACAACATGCGTATCATTGTTATGTGAGATTTATGGTTGATAATTGTTGGAAACATTTGAGTTGGTTGATACTTGCTTGGACTAGGGTTTGTGAGAAAGAGTTGTTCCTTGTGGTGATTGGTTGAGTAGAGTTGTTTGAGCCTAGTCAAGTGATTGTGTGAAGTGGTTGTTCAAGTTCCATGAAACAAACTATTCTATATTCTGATTTGAGTTGAGATCATTGTGAATCATTGTTTTCATCCATTGTAGCATGCATTGCAATTCATTATTGAGTTCATCATTGAGCCTTGCATTCATAGATTTATGGATGAGATTTAAATGATACTTGAGCATGATTTATTGAGCCTTTGAGAAGGTCTTTGGGATAGATTTTTGGATATATTTGTGGTAGATTTTGTGCATGATTGATAGAGCCTTTGAGAAGGCTTTTGGGATAGATTTTTAGACAGATTTATGGCAACTTTTATGCATGATTGATTGAGCCTTTGAGAAGGCTTTTGGATAGATTTCTAGATAGATTTATGGCAGCTTTTGTGCATGATTAATTGAGCCTTTGAGAAGGCTTTTGGATAAATTTGTGGACATATTTTGAGCAAGTTATTGGTGAGCTTGCTGAGCAGATTTGAGAAGGTTCTTGGTGAGCTTTCTAGAGCATATTTTGAGCAAGTTCTTGGTGAGCTTGTGGGGGTAGATTTGAGAAAGTTCTTGGTGAGCTTGCTAGAGAATATTTGAGCAAGTTCTTGGTGATCTTGCTAGAGCATATTTTTGAGTAAGTTATTGGTGAGCTTGCTGAAGTAGATCAGTGGATTGCTTACCTAATAAGATCAGGATTGCCTAGGTAATCATATTAGTGGATTTCCTAGTTGAGCAGATCAATGAATTACCTTGATGAGTAGATCAGTGGATTGCCTACCTAAGCATATTAGGATTGCCTTGCTGAGCAGATTAGTGGATTGCATACCTGAGTAGATCAGGATTGCCTACTTGAGTAGATTAGTGGATTGCCTAGCTGAGCAGATCAGTGAATTGCCTTGTTGAGCAGATCAGTGGATTGCCTACCTGAGTAGATCAAGATTGCCTACCTAAGTAGATCAATGGATTGCCTACCTGAGTAGATCAATGGATTACCTAGCTGAGCAGATTAGTGAATTGCCTTGTTGAGTAGATCAGTGGATAGCCTAGCTTTGAGCAGATCAAAGTAATAATTTGTATTGGGATAAGGATCCTTATTTATTTATGAAATCTTATAAGGAGATTATCTTGTGGAGTACCCCACATTGGGGGAACCATGTTAAATCTTATGTCTCAATTATGTGTGGTGATTTGTGCTCTTTCTTACTATTGCTATCTATGTCATTAATGCACATTGATATATTTGGATATTGCAATTAAGGATACTAATTGATATTGGTTTGGAAAGAAAGTAAAAATTGGGCACTATATTGTTCACCCCCCTCTCAGTATAAGCTTGTGTTCTTCAATTGGTATCAGAGTGGGTTCCTTCGGAAAGGCTAACAGCTTGAGGGCATATTCTACAAGAACATAGATGTCTTCACATAATGAATCATCTACAAATAAGGCTCCACTATTTGATGGTAACAATTATGATTTTTGGAGCATGAGAATGAAGAACTACTTGATATCACAAGGATATGAGGTATGGTAGATGGTTGAAAAAGAGTATAAGGTTGAAGGTGATCCTGAGGTATATAAGACTATCAAAAAATTTGTTGATATCAATGCAAGGGCAATGAATTATATTTTTAGTGGGCTACGTGAGACATATTTTGTAAAGGTAATGGTATGTAATTAAACGAATAAAATGTGGACCAAGTTGTGGAATACCTATGAAGGGGATTCCAAGGTAAAGTTGGCAAATCTAAAAACTCATAGAAAAATATTTGACGAATTGAAAATGGAAGATTCTAAAGATATAGCTGTGTTGACCTCGGGACGCATGCATCGCTCTTTACTCTACTTGCAATGTTATTAAAAATCCAGGATGAAATGGAAGACGATGAAAAATCATATAACATGGAAATAACAAATATGAATCTCTTTATTTGCATTGAAACTCGATTACATGTCGGTCCCTCTTAGGGATACCCATTTTGATACAAGAAGTTTACAAATAGGCAAAGAGTGCCCCTTTCATGAAGAGGTGGTGATGTGTTGTCGTTAAGCACATCATTAAATCTCAAAGATCTTATCAATCCAGGGTGGTGTCCAAGGCTATCTATGATAGAAGGCTAGGGTAGAGTACAATTCAGGCATTCAAATTTCAAGCATTTATTAGGTGAGACAGATTTGGTTTAGCCTTTTGGTGTCACACTAAACCTAATATGCAGAATGGAAACTTGTAGGAACTAAAAACTAATTCTAAGTTGCAAGAATTGAAATCTAACTACAATTGCAGGAATTAGAATTGCTAAATTGAAAGTCTAATCTACTTTTGTAGAATTAAAATAACATAATTTAAATTGCTGAATTTAAATGTTGCTGAAATGAAATCCTAAGTTACATTTGCAGAATTGAAACCTAGTTACTCTTGCATAATTGAAATGATGCTTGTAAAT
Organism: Wollemia nobilis; assembly: GCA_028583015.1. NCBI lineage: Eukaryota > Viridiplantae > Streptophyta > Pinopsida > Araucariales > Araucariaceae > Wollemia > Wollemia nobilis. Next base: position 6,353,584 of record JAQPPZ010000690.1, on the reverse strand, counting down.
GAAACTTATGCTAAAACACCTGTCAATATCCTGCCACAAAAGGTCGTCAAGCTTCTGCTACAGGAATTGACAACAAAATGAAATATGCTGAAAATGGAAAGTTGCTAAAATAGAAAAGCAAGGAAAACATGGAAAGCAAAGGAAAAATGCTTAATATAATTTTTCAGCTGACACACACACAAATTTGTACACAAACATAATAGAAAACATAAAGAACATTATACAAACTTAAAATAAGAAAAGTAAACTTGACAAGTAATCTATTAATTCTACTGCAGCAAAATTATAGATTAAAACCTGCCATAAAAATCCTCCTTCTAGATCTGAAAGTGGGCCCATACTTCCTGATCTAGAAGGAGGTGAAAAGCACTCCTTAAATAATTAACACTCAGAATAGAAAATGATAAAATAATAAAATAATTGCACTTTTATTGATGATAAAACATGCTGAAAATTGTTATAGAAAATTACTGTACAGTCCTAATTGCTGCTATTGAAAACTCTCCTCTATTCTAATTCCTAACTGGCTCAACCAAGGAGGGAGCTATGTTATTTATATAAATATTTACAACATATCCCATGCTCAAATCAGCCTATGTGCTACTTTACAATGATTTGCCAATAATTTTGGATCTGAAATAAATGTAAATATGGACAGTTTGTGTTGCAGTAGTAGTCATTGGCCCTTAGAAAGCATCTTCAGTGGTGGGAGTACATGGGAGGAGTCTAGAAATATCTCACACATATTTCTCCACTTTAGAATATGTCATTTCTATCTTGCAAACAACTTCATATTATGTTGTAGTTATTTCTGGGTTTATCCTAGAAGAGGATCAAAATTGATCTTTTCCATGAATGGTGGCTTTGGATGGCAAGGACGGCAAAGTCAGATGGGAGATATTTTCCTTTAACCTTTTCAACCTTCTTTCCCTTTTTCCATCATCAAAAATTAGTCAACAAGTCAAAAAGCACTTTATGTTCTCATTTCGAAGATAAGTGGCTCATTTCGAAGAGACTGTATTTCTCATTCCGAAGATGTCCGCTCATTTCAAAGAGACTGTATTTCTCATTTCGAAGATGTCTGCTCATTCCGAAGATCTTCGAAATGAACAACTGTGTGCTCTTCAAGTGATTTCATCTGCATTTCTCAGGTGGGTTAGCTCTCAGGATCATATTGCAATAGCCTTCATCTCTCTCCATGTGTGAATTCCATGCCTTGCCATTCATTGGTAGCTTGCTAGAATTTACATGGTAAATTACTGCATTTTTCAACTCTGTTGCACAGTTGTAAAATATTGGCATTTCTTGCAAATTCAAACAAATTAGAACATGGAAAAATTATTCAAATATCAACATGAAGGAGTACATCAAGTTGCTACTGAATTTATACACTTCATTCACCAAGTAACCATGCTGAAATAGTGCAACAGTGCTGCACAATTGTCCCTGCTCTATTATACCTTGTTGCTGCCTATTTAGACCATGTGGGAATGCTTCTAAATAGGTCAGATGTCTTATGTAGTCCTTCTAAACTCATTCCATCCATATCCTCATGCTTTGCTTGACAACTTCAAGGTGTTCCTATAAAGTGACAACTTGCTGATTTTTATATGGCTATTTTTTTTAGATTTTCAGATTTATGATAGTCCTAAAATTTTGGCTTCAATGTGGATTTGAAACAAGTTGAAGGGCAGGAAAACATTCAAAAACCATTGAGAAGTTAATGGATATCAGCATACCACATTTGGTTAATTGAAATGCATGTTTTTACTTGCTACTTAATCAAACAAAATCAGTCATAAAATGCTGAAAATAGTCAAAAACAGAGATATAGTATTCCTAACATAAAATCATGCAAACACTTAACAAATAGTATATTTTAGTCAACTATTTGGCAATTAACTTATCATATGGTAGTCAAACATTGTGCAATAATGAGGTATTTTTGGGCCTCATCATCCCCCCAACTTGAACTGATGCATGCCCTCATGCATCTTAGTAGGCCATAGTAATATGCAGGTTTTATTCTTGTGAACAACATCCTTTGCTACCTGCTAACTGAGAAATTCCTCCTTGCTACACTATATCAAGTATTTTGCAATTAAGCACATGTATGACTCTTTTTTTGTCTTTCTACAAGTTTTAGTGGTGCAAGGTACCTCTTAAAGGCTTGATATCATGTGATTCATCTTGCAATAGTCTTATTGTGGAACCATATTTTGTAGATGCACTAATACTGATGGAATTTTTTGTTCTTAACAACATTTCAGCCTGAATGCTTATTTCTGTTGTTTGCACCTTTTGAACAAAATTGATAAAAAAAATTGATTTGAAATGCTTGAGGGATGTACTTACTTGTGGTAGAGCCTTATGAACCTCAATATTTGATGTACCCTACTCTTTTTGCTATTCTGTAGCATTTTCAACAATTTTGGTACAGTTTTTGCTCATTTCAAAGATATCCTGCTCATTCCGAAGATATGCCTGTTCATTCCGAAGATATGACTGTTCATTCCGAAGATGCATCAAAAAATGCAGAAATGACCTCCTATGCAAAAGTTAGCTACAGATTCTATTGTGGGCCCATCTCTAGAGTGTATAAGCCTTCCATAACATCAAAAATCCCTTCTTCATCCTTTTGTTTAGATGCTATTCTTTGTTTTGTATGTTGTTGTTTTATTCCAGTAGTACTAAAATAGAACCTTCAAGTGCATTTTGCTAATTATCCTCCTTCAATTTATCAGACAATTGTGAGATATAAACTTGTAGTTCTCCTTCTGAAACTTGCCCTACAAATTGAAATAGAATTGTTGCCATGTCTATCCCAAAATCAGGTTTTTGCACAGTTTTGGAATTTCCATGCAATTAAGGGCATAAGGGGGTGTTTCTTGACATCTTGAACATGTTCCATTTTCAACTTGCCAATATTGTATGAATAGTTTATGCCAAATATCAATTATCATACACTAAATGCTAAATGTTTACTATGAATTAAATGCAAGAAACACATACCTTACTGTCCTGAAAATTGGTCATGCACCTTACAAGCTGCTTTTGATGATTGTTAGCAGGCTATCTAAAAACATAAACATAACACATGTGCAGTGTGAGATTTGTACAATGGTGGAACAATTATGGGTAGATCAACAAGGCAATGCATGCCGAAAAATTGGTTTTCATGCAAGCCAACTCAATAGCGCCTCCAAGAAGGTTTTCACTACTAAATTATTCATTTTTTTTTTCTCTTTTTTTCATTTTTTTTTTCATCTCCTTTTTTCATCAGAAGAGGCTGCCATTTCTGGTTTTCAACCAAGTTCTGTCATTTTTTTTTCAAGTGCTTCAATGAGAGAGAACATCTCTCACTCTTATTTGGATAAGACCAATCCTTATTCTGCAAAAACATTGTATGAAAACACCATCTCTTTCTGTTGAAACCTGCAACATTGATGCAACTTTCCTTTCTAGATGAGCAATAAGAATCTTCTTACATCATAATTGCCTCCTTATTTTTGGAAATGAAGTATTGGCTCCATTGTTCCTCTTCCTTGCTGAAATTGATGCTTGTCCTCATGTATCCCCATTTTGTGGGACATGCCTTTGCTGCAATTTTTTTTCTTTCTCTTTTTCTCTTTTTTTTTTTTTTTCAATTTTTCTTGTCTTGCTTGTACCCAAGAAGGAAGTTCACAAACAAGACTATTCTTCTTTTTGCTTTTCTTGTATTTTTTTTTTGTCAAACTTTTTATCATCACTCTGAATCTGATATTGAAGAGAAATTATCTTCCATTATGTGTACATCCAATGGAATCTCCTTCAAGAACTTCTCCTTAGTTAATGGTGCATGGTATACCCAAAGGCAATGTCCATTCACCACTAACATCCTCCATGAATTACCAATGGGAGAAAGAAGCACTGCTCCATATCTAAAAACTTCTTCAATCAAGTGTTGTCAATGCCTCCTAGTCTATAAAATCTTGTCAATATGTACTTGAAACAATTAAATACCAATTCCCAAAAGATGTTAAGTGCTTACATCAAGATAAAATCTTGATATACCCTTGTAATTCCATGTAAAGGGATTGAAATATTGTTTCAAAATAGCAAGAATTTTGCTTTTTGTTTATAAGTCAGCCAACTAATAATGTTCAAGAATTTTCTTGGCTGCACTTCAATTTGTTTCATTCCTAGGAGGACAAAATTTACCCCTTTGTAATTTCTTACTAAGGAGTTCAATGGAAGTAAATTTTCTATGTGCAGTTTTTTCTAGTTTTTCTCCTTTATCCAAGGCTAATTTATGTGTGTTTGGACTAAAGGTTTTCTGTGTATCTCCATTGATTTTTGTCTCTTCAAGCTCAGGTAAGTTCTTGTTTGAGCATAGTTGGATGTTGCTGCAGTCAATAACATTTCCTGCAATTTTTTTTTTACCAGATTCAACTACATAGACAGGGGATGCCTATCCTGTATTATTCAGACTGATCATAGGTTGGGCTAAAAAAGAAATATTTTTGGTTTGCACAATAAGACAAGAAGTGTACAACTTTAGCAGATCAACTACTTGTCAGGTAGGATCACCTCTAATGAGATCAACTATTGTCTGTGTAGGCTAAGAATTGATAGGTTGCGGTTTAGCGCGATAAAACCCTAACAATATTTAAGCAATAATGGCAAAACTCTAGGATCACCGTTGAGCTCCAAACTTCTATTTTGATTGTGCAAAAGTTTTATGATGATTTTTTTTTTAACAGACTCAACTTACATAGACAGGGGTTGCCTGTCCTGTATTATTCATATTGGCCATAGGTTGGGCTGAAGGTGGTGGTTGATTTACTTACCCTATTTGTTGTTGTTGGGATCTCTCTTTGAGAAGAATTTAGATTAGGCAACAAATTTTGCATCTCTGAGTTATGGAAGTAAATGGCATTCATCAATGATATGTCCCTATGAACAAATGCTACAGGTAGTTGATATGGCTATTTTGTTCAAGGGATAGTCTTGTATATCTACCATGATATCTTTCCAACACCTAGTACAAATTTGTTTATACTACCCTGATGATATGGATATAAAAAGGGCAGTACTAGCAGATGGCTCTTCTAAATTTTTTTAAGAGATCTTATGTTTCCTGATAATGAGGATGATGAATTCTTTCAATTTTTATCAAGAATTTCAAACATAGGTAATTTAACCCCCAAGTGTGAAGATCACCTCCCTATGGTTGCTTGTTTTCTAAATGGACTGAAATGCAACTATCAATAATTATTATTTATACCAGCTATTACATTCAGATTTTACTCTGAACTTCATAACTTAGCACAATAATAATTATTTGACTACTTTTACCCTCTAACAACACCATGATCCTCGACAACGGTGCCAAAATGATGTGTTGTCATTAAGCACATCATTAAATCTCAAAGATCTTATCAATCTAGGGTGGTGTCCAAGGTTGTCTACGATAGAAGGCTAGGGCAGAGTACAATTCAGGCATTCAAATTTCAAGCATTTATTAGGTGAGACAGATTTGGTTTAGCCTTTTGGTGTCACACTAAACCTAATCTGCAGAATGGAAACTTGTAGGAACTAAAAACTAATTCTAAGTTGCAAGAATTGAAATCTAACTACAATTGCAGGAATTAGAATTGCTAAATTGAAAGTCTAATCTACTTTTGTAGAATTAAAATAACATAATTTAAATTGCTAAATTTAAATGTTGCTGAAATGAAATCCTAAGTTACATTTGTAGAATTGAAACCTAGTTACTCTTGCATAATTGAAATGATGCTTATAAATGAAACTTATGCTAAAACACCTGTCAATATCCTGCCACAAAAGGTCGTCAAGCTTCTACTATAGGAATTGACAACAAAATGAAATATGTTGAAAATGGAAAGTTGCTAAAATAGAAAAGTAGGGAAAACATGGAAAGCAAAGGAAAAATGCTTAATATAATTTGTCAGCTGACACACACACAAATGTTGTACACAAACATAATAGAAAACATAAAGAACATTATACAAACTTAAAATAAGAAAAGTAAACTTGACAAGTAATCTATTAATTCTGCTACAGCAAAATTACAGATTAAAACCTACCATAAAAATCCTCCTTCTAGATTTGAAAGTGGGCCCATACTTCTTGATCTATAAGGAGGTGAAAAGCACTCCTTAACTAATTAACACTCAGAATAGAAAATGATAAAATAACTGCACTTTTATTGATGATAAAACATGCTAAAAACTATTACAAAAAATTACTATACAATCATAATTGTTGCTATTGAAAACTTTTCCCTATTATAATTCCCAACTAGCTCAACCAAAGATGGATCTGTGTTATTTATATAAATATTTACAACATATCCCATGCTCAAATCAGCCTATGTGCTACTTTACAATGATTTGCCAATAATTTTGGATCTAAAATAAATGCAAATCTAGACAGTTTGTGTTGTAGTAGTAGTCATTGGCCCTTAGAAAGCATCTTTAGTGGTGGGAGTACATGGGAGGAGTCTAGAAATATCTCACACATCTTTCTCCACTTCATAATATGTCATTTATATCTTGCAAACAAATTTATATTATGTTGCAGTTATTTCTGGGTTTATCCTAGAAGATGATCAAAATTGATCTTTTCCATGAATGGTGGCTTTGGACGACAAGGACGACAAAGTTAGATGGGAGATATTTTCATTTAACCTTTTCAACCTTATTTCCATTTTTCCATCATCAAAAATAAGTCAACAAGTCAAAAAGCACTTTCTATTCTCATTTCGAAGATAAGTGGCTCATTCCGGAGAGACTGTATTTCTCATTCCGAAGATGTCCGCTCATTCCGAAGAGACTGTATTTCTCATTTCGAAGATGTCTTCTCATTTTGAATATATTTGGAATGAACAACTGTGTGATATTCAAGTTAATTCATCTACATTTCTTAGGTGGGTTAGCTCTCAGGATCAGATTGCAATAGCCCTCATCTCTCTCCATGTGTGAATTCCATGCCTTGCCATTCATTGGTAGCTTGCTAGAATTTACATGGTAAATTATTGCATTTTTCAACTCTGTTGCATAGTTGTAAAATGGTAAGACCCCAAGGTCTTACTATAAAATTATTAACAAATTAATATAAATGTAATCACAGGCCACTCAAAGGGGGCTCCCTTGTAATCGCTTTGCCACTATAGGGGGCTCCCTCCTTTAGAATCTATATTATTATTCTTCTTATTGGATGATTTGATATGGATGGCCAACCTAATATATATATCTATCCTAAAGCTACGTTGGTGAAGAGACATGATGGTTCACGTATGAAAAGATGTGATGGTTTATGTTATGAAGGGTTGTGATGGTTCATTTTATAAGTTAATAATATAATAATTAAATGATTAATAATACTAACTAATACTAACTAATAATATTAGGATTGAGGATCCTAACATGCCACCCTCCTTAAAAAGAGCTTTGTCCTCAAAGCTCAAGGTGAGGAGCTTTATCTTTTGTTTTCCAAGAAGGATTTGCATAAGTTCTTGGACTCTTTTAATGGCATCCTTTCATAGGTAGGGATATCAAGAAGGATGAAGCATTAGTGGGGGGTTGCCAAGAACAATAGTAGAATATTCCTTAGGAAAATCATGATGACGATGGGAGGGCAACCCTTGGGGTTTCTCAAATACTTTAGAATGATGCATCAAAAGTGATGGTAATGATTTCATATCCTTTTTTGGTTCCTTGGTAGAGCCAATGGAGGAGTGTGTAGTCACTCTGTGTTGGTTCCGAATAGGTTTGGTCATATGGCAAGAACTCACTATTGGTGAGGAAGGTATGTGTAGGTCTTTAGAGTGCATTTTTGGCTAGCATTGATCACTTTGGGTATGTCTACTTCATCCTTCCTTGGTACATCAATCACTTCTTGCACATTGACCTCATTGTCTTCATTACAGTGAGTAGGTGCACTGGTCGCTTGGACACAACTACCTCATTTGCTTGCTCTATGGAGATATAGGGATCAAATTCCTTTAATAAATACAATGTTAGTGTAGCACATTTATGGTGGGGTCCAAATTGTTCATCACAATTATCACAGAGTCCTTTTGCTCGTCATTCCTTCATCTCCTCAAAGCTAAGATGTTTAATTTGTAAAGTTTGATTATATTTGGGGGTTGTGTAAGTGCTTTGTAACCTTCCATTATGCATAGTTTTGGGAGCAATGTAAGTGGTCGATGATTTTTCCATAAGTGGTTTCCCTAATTGTTGTTGTGCATTGATTTTATCTTTAGCTAATTTTGCCAATCCATAGGTCTGCATCATGGTATAGGGATTGAACCTTGTCACCTCCATTCTAATTTCCTCTTTTAATCTGCTAATGAAGCCATTGATGATAATTGATTCATCCAATATTGTGTTGTGTTTGGTGATATCCTCAAACCGAGTTTGATACTCATGCACAAAAGTGATTTGATGAAGATCTTTGAGCAATTCCCACATGATTGGGTCCCACATGGATCTGATACCAAATGGTAAGACCCCAAGGTCTTACTATAAAATTATTAACAAATTTATATAAATGTAATCGCAGGCCACTCAAAGGGGGCTCCCTTGTAATTGCTTTGCCACTATAGGGGGCTCCCTCCTTTAGTATCTATATTATTATTCTTCTTATTGGATGATTTGATATGGATGGCTAACCTAATATATATATCTACCTTAAAGCTACGTTGGTGAAGATACATTATGGTTCACGTATGAGGAGACGTGATGGTTCATGTTATGAAGTGTTGTGATGGTTCATTTTATAAGTTAATAATATAATAATTAAATGATTAATAATACTAACTAATAATATTAGGATTGAGGATCCTAACATAAAATATTGGCATTTCTTGAAAATTCAAACAAATTATAACATGGAAAAATTATTCAAATATCAACATGAAGGAGTACTTCAAGTTGCTACTGAATTTATACACTTCATTCACCAAGTAACCATGCTGAAATAGTGTAACAGTGCTGCACAATTGTCCCTGCTCTATTATACCCTGTTGCTGCCTATTTAGACCATGTGGGAATGCTTCTAAATAGGTCAGATGTCTTTTGTAGTCCTTCTAAAATCATTCCATCCATATCCTCATGATTTTCTTGACAACTTCAAGGTGTTCCTATAAAGTGACAGCTTGCTGATTTTTATATGGCTATTTTTTTTAGATTTTCAGATTTATGATAGTCCTAAAATTTTGGCTTCAATGTGGATTTGAAACAAGTTGAAGGGCAGGAAAACATTCAAAAACCATTGAGAAGTTAATGGATATCAACATACCACATTTGGTTAATTGAAATACATGTTTTTACTTGCTACTTAATCAAACAAAATCAGTCATAAAATGCTGAAAATAGTCAAAAACAAAGATATAGTATTCCTAACATAAAATCATGCAAACACTTAACAAATAGTATATTTTAGTCAACTATTTGGCAATTAACTTATCATATGGTAGTCAAACATTGTGCAATAATGAGGCATTTTTAGGCCTCATCAGGTGGTGTGCTTTCAAAAAAGCTCTCCGATTTCACACACAGAAATGTATGAGGGCTTACAGATGCCTCCTTCTCTAGGTCTATTTCCTAGAGGGATCCCTTTTGCTCTCGTATGTCATATTCTGTTCGATCAACCTGTGGCCCTATAAGAAATGAAACAACAACACACTTAGATGTCCAAGAATGCCTCCCCGGATGAGGTTGTTAGTACTGAATATAAAAAATGAAAGCAAATGCAAATTAGACTAATGCTATGGATGCAAATGAATGAAATGATGCTATGCTAATGATATGCTAAAATAATGAATCTAATGTCTAAAACCCTAAGCTAAGCCTACGGGCCACTGTCCAAGATAGCGATCGCTAAAGTGACTCTCGTCCTCTTTGCTCCAAAGCTATGGACCAAAGCTTGTATCCGATGTTGAAATAATGGTTGCTATGCTCTCCAATCTGTCAAGGCTCCATCATACTCGTGATCTCCAAGGGAAGCTCTCCTCAATGACCAAGATTGATGGATAAAATATCGATGATGAGTAAAATATCTCTCTTTTTCTCCCTTCATATGTCCTTTGGTGCTCTTAGGCTTGCACCTTTTATAGTGTGAAACCCTAGGTCTATGTCCAAGCCCTAGAAATGAATTTCTCATGCGTAGTGTAAGTTAGCATGAGAGGCTTCTTATCTTTTCTATGTTTGGAAGCTAGTTAACTAAAATATAACTGCCAACTTGAGTCTCCTATGTGAACTGGTCATTAGCATGAGAAGATTTTGTCCTTTGTTTATGTTTGGAGGTCAGTTAACTCAAGTCTAAATGCAAACTCAAGTCTCCTATGTGAACTGGTCATGAAAAGGAATGCAAAGTTACTCCCGCTCACCTTTATTGCATGCAGACTACCACTTCCGCCCATGATTAGGCTTGTTTTTTGGTAAAACTGCTTCTTATGGCTTAGCCGCTATCATCTACAGTGACTAAGATCTGGTTGCTGTCATCTACAATGGCTAAGGTCTTGCCACTCTAGGCTTGAGCGGCTAGGATCTGGCCACTCTTGGCTTGAGCGGCTAGGCTTGGATGGCTTGAAAAGGCCCCAAATGAGTGGTGAGAACCACTGTTGATGCTTGGAAAGTCCAAGATTATGTCATATGATCTTATGAATGTGTCTATGTGAGAAGCTCCCCTAAGCATGACATGATTTAGGTGTCTACAGATGCCCCTTTTTGTGATGTGTTGTGTGGAAAACACAACACTGAGAAAAAATGTAGACTGATCTGTTTGTAGGGTGTATGGTGATCAATGGTATGATCAATGCCGGATGGCCCAATCATGCAAGATGGCATGCATCCCTTGAATCATTGCCTCAATGTTCAGAGGACTTAGCTCAGTGGCTTGGGCATGTTAAATTGCACTCATTCCTCAAACTCAATCGGGTAGCTTCAGCTGCTACAACAATTATGACCGGTAGGAGAGCTACAATTGAATATGTCATGTCTGCTTACGTTCCCAACAAACAAGGGAAATTTGTGATTGTTGTATGCAATGATTCATAGGACGAACACGATTTTGCTATGATCGAGTGATATTTTGTTGATTTTGATTATGATTATGTTGAAGTTTTGAACTACTTCCTCACACAATGAATTGGTGAAGAAATGACAATGAATGAAGTGACAAGTCGCTTGACCAATATGACTAATCTGGTTCCTTTCTAGCATTTGTTGCTTTTAATGGGCAATCCCACATCCAAGTGTGATTCCAATTATTTATGATAATCATCTATCCCTATCCCGAGGAGTGGTCCAGCTATCAATAGCCTTCTTAGGGAGTTAGGATGAGTGATTCTATTTATGTTTAGATTGTATCACTTTGGCTTAATATTTTTGATATCATAGGGGAATTAGGATGATCCTTTCACACCCATGGAGCAGTTCGACCATCTTGGTCTTCTTCGGGATTGAAGGGTGGCACATCGTAATTCCAAAATGAGTTGTTTTTTCCCCAAGTGGCCTTATGGTTATCTACTCATCTCACCGAAATACATGGAGTGCAAATCGCTGCAATCACTAAGTTGATAGAGTAGGTGACTGAATATGAGGCCTACTTGAGATTGTGCTTTTATGTGATTTTTTTGTTATTTTGGACATTAAGATGATCTTAAATCATCAAAATGTGTTTATTTGTTGTTTTTGTGTGATTTCTCAAGGAGGAAACCTTTTATTTTGATCTATGGATCTGGCCACTATCAGGTCCAGTGGCCTCTGAGTTTCCGCTTGTGGCCGCTATCGCCTTGAGTGGCCACGAAGTTTGGGCCGTTGACGTCAGTAGCGACCAAGGCGTAATTAAAGAAATATAAAATTTACATTTTCTAGGGTTTGACCTTTCATTTTCACTGTTGAAGATTCACTTTTTAGAGCTCTGGTGTGACAGCGATGGTTGCAACTTTGGAGTTTACTTGGCATCGAGGACATGGCTACGCAGGGTGAGACATCAACTGTTGGAGGAGCTAGAGCTTCTTGGGTATTTCTCTTTTTCAAAACCCTAGCTCTCTTTTCCTTTTCTGGGTAAAACTGAACCTCACTAAGTAATTGGCAAATGAACCTCACTAAACCTATTGGCAATGAATCAAAACCCGTAGCTAGGTTTAGCTTACTTTTTGCTTTGGTGGGTTAGTCCCCAATTTTTTATTTTGTTTTTTTGTTAGTGGCTTTAGCCTAGGGTTTTCTAAATTTTTATGTTATTCACCTATTGCTGCCATTTTAAGCGTGTTTGAACTTAGCTTTGTTTTGATGCCTGAGTGGGAATTTACCTTTAGTTTTTTTTTTCCCTCTCTCTTTGCTTTTTTTATGTCATTTTTGCAATATTTTGATTTTTTGTGTTTTTCGGCCAAGGGTTCATGGGTTTGCCGTGTCGTCCCTTGGCCGTTGTCGCTTAGAGTAGCCGATTCTGAGCCGCTGTCGCTCAGAGCAGCCAGGTTTGAACCCCAATGGTCAAAAATTTGATCGTTGGGTCTTGGCCGCTGCTGTCTCCAACGGCCAGTTTTCGTTGTAGGACAATGGCTAAATCCCTTAGCCATTTTTTGCACAATTTTTGCTAGTTTTTTGTTTTTTGGAGATAATTTTTTTTTTTTCATTTTTGTTTTTGGGGTGAATTATGCCTTAGATGCATTGTAGTTATGTTTCATCTTTCTTTTGCTTTGCTTAGATCCTTACTGCTCGGGCTCGGGACCCGAAGCTCTTGCTTGACCTTCTTCCTCACTTGGACGACATGGACTGGGCATGGCTCAAGGCTCATGGGCTCTAGTATGTTACCAGATTACCTCACCTCATGTCGAACCAGGCTTATCTTACGGCTTTGGCCCATCGTTGGGACCCTTGGACTAATACCTTCCACCTCCCGACCGATGAGATGACCATTACGCCGGAGGATGTGTATAGGATCTTTTGGATCCCTTTTGATGGGGTGGCTATTGTTTCTTCGACCACTAATGATCAGGTGGTCATCTTCACTCGGGTGTTTGGGAGGCATTCTAAGGATGCTCTCAAGGACACCAGGTCTGGGGGAGTGTCTATCATCCACTGGTACCGGGAGTAGGTTTTCACAGTGAGGCATGTAGTGCTGCTGATGGTCATCAGCAATGTCCTCATCCCAGATTGCTCAGGCTTGAGGTTCCCTTGGAACCTCCTTGTGATGGTTCAGGACCTGATGGACAGTGAGGAGCCTATCATATATGCATGGGGTAGGTCTCTATTGGCTCAGTGTTATGATGAGTTGTACCACATCCACCGGAGGGGTCATGTCAGCATCGCCTGTAGTTGGCTTCTATAGGTCTGGGGATGGGAGCACATTAGGGTAGATCGCCCTAAGGGGCTTCCTGTTGAGATCACAGCTATGGATGGGAGGATGCAGTGCTATGGTGCTAGGTGGGCCAGAGAGAGCGAGGAGTGCAAGAGCCACACATTTTCAGGGGAGCTAACTCATTACACTGACACTTTCACTAGACTCCAGGATGGAGATATCATATGGCACCCTTATCATGAGTGTCCTGCTTGGGATGACCCTGATAGCTTTACTTCTAGGACGCGACACGAGTGATGGCTCATTGGCCACAAGGTCAACATCTAGGAGCACTTCTTCTACTCTCGGGTTCTTCATTAGTATGGGTTGCAGTAGGATGTGCCACTAGTACCATTTCTGTATAGGTGCATCAGAGCAGAGAGAGACCTCCCTCCTCGATAGGTTACAGAGCTGGATGATGAGGAGGATGCCCCAACTATTGATCCTAGAGTAGCTGGTGGAGTCATAGAGGCATTTGCATGGTGGTGGGGTGACCTAATGTGGTATGGCAAGGGTAGTCTGGGCCGAGAGGATGATGGAGGAGATGGGGCAGACCCAACGGGGTGTAGGGTTCATGCTAGGACTATGGCATGGGGCCAGTAGGTAGAGCAGGTGGCAGCGGAGGAGCAGGAGGCTCCTGAGGAGGCGGAGGAGGAGATGGAGCCTGAGGAGAGAGATTCTCCTCTTAGGGCACAACTACATGATGTGGAGGCCGAGCTCCAGTCGGCCAAGATATAGGTACAATAGTGTGATGCCACCATAGCACAGAGGGATACTACTATAGCTCAGCTATCAGACCAGATACGAGCTTTGCAGGCCACTCTAGGAGGAGCTACCCAGATGCAGGTTGTTGTTGCCCCTCCTGCTCCTAAGGATCCTTCGAGGGTAGCCCTTGAGACTGAGATCAATTGTTTATAGGGTTTGTTGGATGAGAGTGATGTACAGATTATTGAGGACGCAGCCCAAATCATTGCTCTCTCGAGGTAGATCATGAGGCTAGGAGCCATCCCTAGGGAGAGAGGGGCTACAGGTGGGTCACAGGTCAGTAGGAGCTCTACAATAGGGTAGTCTTCCATCTGGCCTGGTCATGGGGCCCGACCTTGTACAGAGAGACCAACAGGGTCTAGCTCACACCATTCTCCTAGAGATCCAGCCATAGGGGGCGGTGCTACAGGGGGCATAGGCCTAGTATTTTATTGATGATACTCTTGGTTTTGATTCATTTTTGAGGTCAGGCTGACCTATATGACTATCACCCATGGGCATTTTTGTACATCCATGGACTTGACACACATACTTTTATGATATCTTTTCATTATGACTCATTATGTGTATCGTTTATTGCTCATGTTTTTGTTGTTATTTTGTTTTATGATGTGATGTGATGATGGTATTATGATGATTTGATGTATATGTTAGATGATAGATGATATTGTAGATGCTTATATGGATGTGTTAAATGCTTATATGATTTGATGATATGACGTGATGTATTTTGATGATGAATGATGAATTCATGATTGTATGCAAATGGATATTGCCTATATGTTTTATGATGTGCTTTATGATGTGATGATGGATGATTCATGACTTGTGTTTGTGGATGTGATGTTATTGTTAAATGCATGTTTAATTTTGCTTTAATTGTATGCATCTAACTTATGTGATGGGATGGTATAAATGAACCTGTATGCTCTAATCACTTAAAACATAAGGAATGCATATGACATTGACAATCTTAATGGGTGATACTATAGAAAGTAAAAAAATAATCATGAATTTAAATAATCACTCTTATCATAAGAATTGATTAAGTATTCATATATGAGATGTAATGGTGTGTAATGTATTTTCTTAATAAGTTTTTGTAAATTAAAAGATATAAAGTAGTCAGTGGTCGTCTATATACTATTTCTAATATATATGCGGTATATGTCCTACTATGTTGATACCCCCTAATTTATAGAATCTAATAAAGAAAATGATGGTGTGAATGATGTTATGATTTGTTGCTATTTAAGAATTTTTGGGGCTTTTCGGAGATTCAAACACTCTAGTTACCCTATCAATAGCTGTCTACTGGCCACTCTAGACTTTTGAAAAGTAAGGCTTTTACCATGGACCTGGTTTTTCATGATCTCTGTGTGTGCAAGTGATTGTATATTTTGAGGTAGAACTCAAGCATTTCCTCCGATGTCAGGCAGGATTCTTTCAGCCCATTGCTAAGATCAGGGATCCTCAAGTGTTCATCTCATCCTTATGTTGGACTTAGTTGGACTATACCACTAGGCAATATTGGGTTACCTAAGCTAGCTCATCCACATTCAAACATTGGTCTACACAAATGCATGAAGCAATTGTAGTAGACATATCATCATGCATAAGGATTTCTCCTTCTAGTTTTGTACAATGCTTTGAGAATTCCAAGGATTCAAGCTTTATTCCCTTTTTGGCTTCTTTTTGGCTTTGGATATTTGCTCATATGTAGTGATGAAAATCACTGTTTATTTATTGATTTTTTCTTTGAGCGAGGATTTTTTTGTAGTGATGATAATCACTGTTTATTTTGCTCATATGTAGTGATGAAAATCACTATTTATTTTTTATTGATTTTTCTTTGAGCTAGGATTTTTTTGATTTTCTGATTTGTGTATCGGATTATTGCTTTGAAATCTGGATTGTATGCTTGGCCTTTTGAATATGTACTTTGCTTTGGGATTTTGCTTATTTTGATTTAAGCAAGGGATTTGGATAGGGTAAAGCTTGTCCTTTTGCCAATTCTCAGCACCTTTAAACCGGTTGCATAGGGGGATAAGCAAGGAAGATCCTTTTCGCTTAAGGTAACCTAGACCACTTTGCAACTTTCATATTTTCCTTGTACCATCTAGGATTTTAGTGTTTCAATTAGTGATGGGATCTTGAATATCCAAGGCATTATCATGGCTAGACCTTACCTTCTACTAATCAAAGTTGTTTTCCACAAAATTTGATAAGATCACTAGGTGTGGTTGATTAACCGAAAAACCTTAGTATATTATGTATAGCAACAAATAATGGTTGTGTTGAAAAACACAATTACACACGTGTTAATGGAGGTATGGATTTGAATGATTTGTGCGACAAACTGTGGTATCACTTTTAAGGCTCTCATGACATATGCAATTGTAGTGGATATGAAAATGCAATGCAATTATGTGGATGCAAGATGTGAGATGCAATTGTTTTTGTATTTTTGATTTTTATGTTGTTTTTGTACTTTTTGTTTGATTTTGACCAAAGGGCTTATTATACCTTTGGAGATTTTTGATTTTTGACCAAGTAGCATGAAGTACCCTTGGAGCTTTTGTTTTTGACCAAGTGGCATGAAGTACCCTTGGAGATTTTTGAATTGAATTTGACCAAGCGGCTTGAATACCCTTGGAGCATTTTGAATTGATTTTGACCAAGCGGTTTGAATACCCTTGGAGCATTTTGAATTGATTTTGACCAAGCGGCTTGAATACCCTTGGAGCATTTTGATTGAATTTTGACCAAGTAGTTTGAATACCCTTGGAGCTTTTGAATTGATTTTGACCAAGCGGGATGAATTACCCTTGGAGCTTTTGATTGTATTTTTGAAATTTTATGTTTTTATGATTTGTTTGTGTTTTTGACATATTTGAATGTTTTTGTGTTTTATGACATATTTGAATGTTTTTGTATTTTATGTGTAGAATGCCTTTAAGTGAATGATATTGAGAGGTTCAGGCTCCTCAACACCATCTAATGATATAAGGTGATATGCTCCAGGCCCAACCCTCTGTGAAATCATGTATGGGCCTATCCAGTTTGCCATGAACTTATCTCGCAGATGCGGTGGCAAATTTGAATTCTGCTGGTTTTCTTTGAGCACTAGATCTCCAACCTTGAATTCCCTTAAGTGGACTTTACTATTGTAAGCTCATGCAAGGTGATCTTGGTAAACGTGAAGATGCTCTAAAGCATTGACTCGACGTTCATCAAGAAGCATCAACTGATCAAGGTGGCCTTGCCGCATGACATCATCATCTATGAAGTCCTTTAATGCTATGCGTAGAGTTGGAATTTCCAACTCTAGTGGCATGATGGCCTCAGTGCCATATACTAGTGAAAATGGTGTTGCCCTAGTGGGCGTCCGTATACTAGTCCTATATGCCCATAGTGCAAGAGGCAACTACATGTGCCAATCCTTGTGATTGTCTTGCACCGTCTTCCTCAAGATGGAGACTATTGTTTTGTTTGAGGCTTCTGCTTGCCCGTTTGCTTGTGGATAATAAGGCATTGAAAAACTATGCTGAATATGGTATTTGTTCATTAAAGCACACATATTTTTTCTTGAAATATGGCCCATTATCCGATATTATCTTAGAAGGGACCCCAAAATGACTTATGATATTGTGGAGTATAAACTCCGCAATCCTTGGTCCAGTTGTTGATGTTAAGGGGATCGCTTCAACCCATTTAGTGAAGTATTCTGTGGCTGTTATGATGAATGTGTGTCGGCCTGAGGATGGGGGTGAGATCTTCCCAATCAAGTCTAGTCCCCACTATGAGAATGGCCATGCTACCTGGATGGGTTGCAAGGCTTGCGATGGTAAGTGCATTAGATTTGCATGATGTTGGCACTTACTGCATTTCTTGACATACTCGTAGCAGTCCTTTTCCATGGTGGGCCAATAGTAACCCATTCTCAAGATGCACTTAATGATGGCCATGCCACTGAAATGCCCTCCACATGTGCCATCGTGAGCTTGCAAAATTGCCCAGGATGCTTCCTAGGGCTCAAGACAATGGAGTAATACTCCATCATATCCTCATCTATAGAGGATTTCTCCTAGCAAGATGTATCTTGTTGCTTTCTATTTGAATGTTCACCTTTCAGTATGTGACAAACCTTGAGGTACTATTCCAAGCTTTAGGAAGTCTCACAGTTGGGAAAGCCAATCTTGATAAGCCACGACTTCTATAGAAAATATGGCTTGCTCTTCTTGTATTTCTGAGGTGGTGAACACGGATTGAGGAACAACTCTATGGTGTATGGTTGCACCACACTCCATAGGTCCTTGGGAGATCAAATATCCCCAAGGTGTCATTTGCAAGAAATCTCTGGCTACGAAGGACCAATCCTGATTTGGCTCGATGTTGATCATGTTGACTGATTCTTGATTGTCAAGAGCTTCACGGCGTATTGTTGAGTGCGAAAGCACTTTCACATGAATGGTTGTAAAATCAGTAGACATATTCTGAGGGATTAAGGATCCCAAAGAGGCCATAGTGTCTACAAATCTATTTGACGTACGAGGGATTGCCTCGATGTCATACCATTCCAGTCGGGCTAGGTATGTGTCAACAAGTTCCTTGTAAGTCTTCAGGAGTGGGCACCTGCATTGAAATAGTCCTTTGACCTAGTTTACTATGAGCAAGGAGTCACCAAAGATATTCAATCTTTTAATGCCCATTGCTATGGTTGTTTGGAGTCCCAGGATCAATGCTTCATATTCTGTGTTGTTGTTTGTGCACGGGAAGTCTAGTTTGAATGATAAGGGCAATGGAGCACCCTGTGGTGTGATAAAGACAATCCTTGCTCTGCCCCCTTGTTCACACTTTGAACCATCAAAGAACAATGACATGTCTCTTTCTTTCTTAGGTTCTTCGAGTTCTGGTGGATCTGATAATGCAAAGACCGCATCATTAGACAATTCTATAGTGAGAGGCTTGTTATCCTGAAGAGGCACCTCTGCTAATTGATCTGCTATGACTTGTCCCTTGATGGAATTTTGGCTTATGAACTCTAGATCAAATTCTATCAATAGCATGATCCACTTTGCGGTACGTGTATTGTGATATGTCTTGCTCATCATGTACTGCAAAGGATTTTGTTTTGATATGACGTAGGTCGTATGGCTCAACATGTAGTGTCGCAACTTTCGAGTTGCAAAGACCACTGCTAAACACAACTTTTCGACATACGCATATCCTAGCTCATAACTCACCAAGGTGCGACTAATGTAATATATGGCTTGCTCTTTATCTTGTGCATTATTTTGGGCTAACATGGTGCCCAATGCAAAATCAATAGCCGATATATATAGTAAAAATGGTATGTCTAGCCTTGGTGGAGCCAATATTGGCGGTGTTGCTAGATAAGTTTTGATCTCTACAAAGGCTTGATGGCATTCTTCGTCCCAATGAAAGGGGACCTCCTTGCATAGCAACCAATTCATAGGTCAACATTTTTCTGATAATTGCGTGATGAATATTTTGATGGATGCTATCTTGCCTTGTAGGCTCCTTAGCTCCCTAATGTTGGTAGGGGTGGCCATTTCCAATATAGCCTTTACCTTTGTAGGATCTACTTTGATGCCTCTCTTGGATACGATGAATCCCAAAAGATTGCCAGAAGTTACGCCAAATACGCACTTCTTAGGATTCAATCGGACATTGTGTTCTATGAGGTGATCAAAGACTTGTCTAAGGACCTCGGCATGCTCTTGCCGCAATAGGGACTTGGCCATTAAGTCATCCATGTAATCCTCTAAGATCTTATGCATATAGTCATGGAATATGTATGTCATGGCCCATTGATATGTGGCACCAACATTTTTGAGACCGAATGGCATCACTTTGTAATAGAATGTTCCCCATGGAGTAATGAAAGTAGTTTTATGTTGATCTTCGGGCTTAATCCGGATCTGGTTGTATCCAAAAAAACCATCCATTAGGGAGAGCATCTCATGACCTACGGTTGCATCTACAAGAGCATCTATGTTTGGAAATGGGAATGAATCCTTTGGTGTTGCCCTATTTAAATCTCTGAAATCCATGTAGATACGGACTCTTCCATCGGGTTTCCCCATGGGTACCATGTTTGACACCCACTTAGGGTAGTCAATAGGAACTATGAATACTGCATCCAATAGTTTTTGCAATTCGTTCTTCACCATCAAAGTGACGGTTGGATGCATTTTCCTTAGCTTTTTCTTGACTGGCTTCTTCATGGGATCCAATGAAAGGTTGTGAATGACTAACTTTGGATCTATCCCTGGCATGTCTTTGTAAGTCCAAGAAAAAATATTGGGCCTCTCTTTGAGGAGAGGAATTAGGATAGCTTGTTCCTCTAGAGATAGAATTTCTCCGAACTTGACTTTTCTTGGTTGGGTAGGGTCATTGTTGATGTCCACCTCGAAGGTCGCTTCTATAGCCATATGTGACCCATCCTCTAGCTGATGAGGCATGGGTATCAAATGAATGTCATCGGCAGGATTTATAGGACCTACTAATTCAGGTTCCAAACCAACATGGAAGATGTCATACGCACAACCTGATGCAAAATGGAATGGCTGTAACATCTCTTCATTGGGGAAGAGGTCTTCAGGATCTATGGGTGAATTAGCGCGATCCCAATCAATAGCCTCTATATCAAGATGCAATGATTTGGTAGGATCTGCTGGATTATGAAGTGGAGTGGTCAAATCAATGGAGATCATGTTGATGGATGGGATGAAATCTCCAGGACCACATGGGTGTAATATTATCTCAGGGGTTTCCCTTCCATGCTCATGATGAGGTTCTGGAGGAATGGGAATTTTTGGATCTGGCCCATGAGCAGGGCATACGATAGGATCATTGGGCTCTAATCGCTCTTTGAATGTAGGTGAAGGGGGATTGACCATCCGGTGAATGGCAACTAGGTCAATAGGTCTCCCCAAAAATTGTAGATGAGGGTCTATGGCATGAAGTTTTGCCTCTCTCTACTAGCTCGTTGACTTGCCGCAAGTGGTGAGGTCCAAGATAAGCCATCTCGATCTCATCCTCAAAGTCATCATCACTTATCCAAAAACTGTTAGCATTTGTATGCGGCCCCAAGACAAGGGGTTCATGTCTTGGCCCTAAGTAGGCCATCTCTGTTTCATCTTCATATTCTTCATCACTTATGAAGAACCCATTTGCATTTGTATCTTGCCCCAAAGTCATGGGTTGATGTCTTAGGCCTAAGTAGGCTTTTTTTGTTGAGTCTTCTAATTCATAGTCACTTTCATATGATCTACACCCACTCTCATCGTGGATGGACCATGTGAATATTTGTAAATAGTGGGGCCCTTGATAGGCTAAGCCAAGTTGTGCCTCATCATCACTTGCTTTATATCCATTCTCCTCATCCCACGAGTTGTACCCTATTGGGGTGGAATCAATTGAGATGTTTGGATGATAAATTTTTGGTGGTGATATGTTTACCGTGGCCACTTGTTTGTTGCTCAAATTTCCTATTCTTAGGGGGTGATAAGGAATGAAATCAATGTATTCTCCTAACCCTAAGCTTAATCTATCCAATTCTACTATAAGAGAGTCATCTTGACCTCTGATATAATAGCCTAACCCAAATCTATCAGAGGGAAGTTGATATTGTGGCTCATATGGCTGCATGCACCCCTGCTCATATATGCCAAGGCCATAGCCATGCCAATGGCAACACTCAAAGTAGCTTAGAGCAAAATTAGGGTTAGAGAGGTAATGAACATTGACCATGAATAATTTGTCACTATCCTCTTCTATGTATAAAGACTTATGGGTGTAGTCTAGGTTGGCATAGACAAAATTGGTTTGGTTGGAAGGGATTCCAAGTGGAACCACTGTTCCCACTAGCAGCCTTAAGTCCTTAGGCCTTCCCAATTTTTGTACAAACTCAATGATATGAGTAAAGATAATGTTATGCACAATATACTCCCCTATGCCTCTACTTGCCAAGTGTATTGATGCATGCGATGTATATGACCCTATGGATGACATTTGCAAAGCAGGGTGGTAATCATTATCTTCATCAAGATCTTTTTATTCCATAGGACTTGGCATTTCAAAAATGGCTACGGTTGGCACTTCATTGGGCCTTTCTTCCCTAACTAAGGATGCCTTTAGCTTCTAATTGTCTTTTGGTTTTGATGTTGATGGTACTTTAGAAGCATTTACTATTTTGAGTGCACCAGGAGGTGTTGATGTGCATGGGTATTTTCTTACCCTTTTGTCTTCATTATCCATTTGTGCGGTTGGGGATGAAGGTGCTACATACATGTGGGAAGAAGGAATTACAAATTCTCCTATAATATCGACCTAATTGATGTATTTAAAAGGGTCTTCATCAGCCATAACCACATAGACTTTGTTTTCATGCACATAATTGACACACTGGTGCAAGATCGAAGGCACACACTTCATGGCCCTTATCCAAGGATGCCCTAAGAAGATGTTGTACTGCATGGCTCCTTCCAAGACATGACACATCACAGGGATGGTCTTGTACCCCACATTGATGGGTAGGACTATCGTTCCCATAGTATTGCATAAAGCATCATTAAAAGCTCTCAATGTGTAAGCTCTTGGAACGATATTGGACTTGGGGATCTTGATGTACTCTATTTTAGTTGTTGTAATGATGTTTATTGATGAAACTATATAAAAAAAGACCCTCTTGAAAGGTAAGTTGTTTATTATAGCTACAATGTTTAGCATAGGATCTGGTAAGGTAGCAGGAACTATCTTAATCTCATGATCATAGAATTGGATTAGAGGTTCCTGGTATTCTTATACTTGTCCCACAAAGTGAGTGAATGCATTCGCATCTTGCGGTTGGAGCTCAATTGTAAAATATCCATTAGAGTCTCCCTATTCTTTGGGGACTATTGTATGAGCTCATATATGGATAACTTAGTTGGAGTCATCTATATTTTTTGCTCCAATCTACTCCGGATAGTTACCACAGGTCAATTTTGTGGACCTGTAAGGTTGTATTGCCTCTACCTATGAGTGATTAGGATGTTCATGGGAGTTGCAGGAGGTTGCGATTGACCATACCACCTAGTCCTTGTTGCTATGTTAACAATCTCAACCATCCCAACACATCCATGGGTATGTATATCAGCTCGAACCTGATTGACTTGGGCCCCTTAATCTCTATGGACCTCATGATTGGGCAATGGGATTTGGTATATTCCCATGTCTCTGTTATCGAGAGCCAGTGGGTTGTCAACTTTGAGTTCTCCTGCCTCAATCATGTTTTGCACTTGATGCTTAAAACCAATACAAGCCTCAATGTCATACCCTGGTATCCTATGATAAGGGTAAAATTGATCTTCCCTATATCATTTTGGCTTAGGATGGTTGGGATCTATAAGAGGTATATCAAGAAATCTGATTCTCCTAGCCTCGCTCAACTGATTAAAGATTGAATGCATTGATTCTGTTAGAGGCATGAAATAACAAGGTGGTTTGTGTTATCTGTTTCACCCCTGATTGTTCCTTTGATTGTAATTGACTGGTGGTGGATGTTCTTGATAGTTCTGGGGTTGTTGTGCACCCCCATCCTTGGGTGTAGCCAATACAACTTGATTTACTGGATAAGGGTTGGCCTGCTTCTGCTTGTACTTGTCATTCTTACCATCCTTATTCCACTCCTTTTTGTTTTAAAGTTTAATGGTTCCCTCATCTACTTTTATTTCTTTGATGAGCTTGGCTTGTGCCAAAGCTTCCTCAAATGAAGGATACTGCTAAAGTTGTAGCAAGAGGGAGATGTGTTTAGAGCAAATTTTGGTGAACATGCAAATGATATCTTCTATGGGAATGGAGAATGATAATTTTGCCACAAATTTTCTCCATCTATTCCCATAATCCATTATTGGCTCATCATCATATTGTTTCAAGTTGGCTAGGTATGAAAGGTTCACCTTCTTCTTAGCACCAAAGGAGAAATTCTTTAAGAATGCATTTACTAGTTGTTAAAAATTGGTTATGCTATGCTTAAGTAGTTGGTTGAACCATTGAGTGACAGCACCTAAAAATATCATTATGAATATTCTTAGCATGAGAGCGTCATTGTCTTAAAGATGAAAATAGACGTTGATAAAATTAGTTACATGCTATTGTGCATCCTCTTCACCCTTAAACGTTTCTAACCTAGGCATGTCAAAGTGCTTAGGATATGGAGGACTAGAGATTTATGGGAACAATGGTTGATTGTGTATCTTTGTTAATGTTGGTGAGTTCCCAGCTGCCTCTTGTTTCTCAAAGGTTTTCATATTTTTAGCAAGGTTTCTCAAATTATTTCCTCCTATCGTAAGCCTATTCACAGTGGCAATGGAGGTAAATATCTATCCATTTGATTTGTTCCATTTTCCTCCCTCCTACAAGGGGACTCAGGATCGTGATCCTAGTTGGTTGTGTTTGCCCTTTCTCCATTAGTTAGATTTCATTCATGGTTTGGTGGGGGATTTCATTGTGGGCTATCTTGTCTAGTGTGTCTCTCCTTATGCAAGTCAGTGCGTATAGTTCTTTAGTGGTCACCACCATTTATTTGTAAATTTTTAAGATCTAGATGCTCTGCTACTCTCTTAAGTACTGCTCATGTTGGGGCAAGATTATTTCTCTTTGTTTATCTTGTTCAAGAGCTTCCACTAGCTCTTTCTCCTTATGTAATGCATTTTATAACTGCCTCATTCGGTCAATTTGTGCTATCATAGAATTCTCGTGTTTATCTGACTCTGTTCTTGTTGTCTTGACTCATAGATTCCTCAAGGAGGTTTCTGCTATACCTGTACTCTTGCTAGCTAATGTGACTTGTTCAATGTACTGTTGAGTATCCCTATGATCAAATTTTGGGTGTTTACTATGGGGATGCTCTAGGTACCCCCAGATTGAGAGATGTGCTTAGAAGTCACAGTTCATGAGCTTCCAAATACATAGTTCTTAGTAGCTACAGTTCTTTGAGTTTATCATGTAGGAAACCGATCCAACTCATCTAGCTATCTTGTTTTCGATGGTTGGTCCTGTGGGGTGCCATTCACTCCTATGAGGTCATAGTCTATGAGAATATTTCATTTTGCATGAAGGTTTTATTATATTTGATTCCTATGGCTATATGTAGCTCAAATTCCTTGCCCTTAATTAAGCAAACCTATTTCATATGTTTCTTGTGAATATTGGGGTGTTGCGACTCTTGCGTGCCTTCTTGATGAAGAGGGCTTTATGACATGTTTTCTCCATGTGGAAGGAGATGTAGTAGTCTCGTCATCCCTATGTGAAGAATTAGTTTTAGAACCTTATTTATGTCCATGTGAGGAGGAAGCCCTTGAAGCTTCCTCACATCTTTGAGATATTTTTGTGTGTTTAGAGGAGGCCCTTGAGGTCTCCTTATGTCTCCTTGATGAGGATGGTTGTGAAGCCTCTTTTTGTTTATGTGAATTTGTTCCATGATGTGGTTCCTTACTTGGGATTTCTTGAGGAGATCCCCAAGGGTTGAATTATCACCCCTTAGGCTCATGGAGCTATGTCTCACAATCTTATGGGTAGGTCATTCAATGTTACTATGACTCCACCTATGGGTATGAGTTGCTTTAGTCTCTCCCTCGATATCAGACCGAGGGTGTTTGCTTCTTATTTTGACCATGTTGTCTATGAATTTATTTTTTGAGTTGCAATTTAGGAATAACCACAATATACCAAACAAATGTTTATCTTGATTATAGATTTAAGTGTGCCCTAAACTATTTGGTGTGTTTTGATGTGTTGTTCTTTTGATTTTTTGCTCTTTCTCTTGGATTAAGAATGAGAAGACTCATCCATAGTGACAATCAAGTACACCCATGCCAAACATGATTTTATCAAAAGAAGCTAGGGTACACTATTGAAGACCTAGTGGGGGGTTCGCATAGCTCTTCCACTCTAAAACAATGATTGTTCCAACAATGGGATATAGTTTGAATGCAAGTAACTTAGTGTCACTATAATTAAGTTTCTCAATACATTTCTAGGAAGCTCTAGGGGGAAAACCAATGGAAGGAGATGAATTCCAATGTCACTGGGCTGAATTGAGGGTTGGTGATGAAATTCAACTCTCCAATGTTTAAATGAGACGTGTGTGTGGTGTTCATTTTAATCTTGCGTAACATAAAGTGCATCATATAGCAACAATGAATCTTTCCTATATGCCTAAGTGCAAAAATATGTTTCAATATTTAGAAATATGTATGAACTACTATGATTTGTATGAGCGCACTTTATTTTGTGCAGTTATGGCCTCTAGTAGGGCCACAAAGTAAGCAAACAACATACAATGCCTAGCACATTGGATTCTAGGGTGAAATTTTTAGGCATAAGCCACTATTCCTAGCAATGCCTAGTGGAAAATTAAAGAATATATAAGCTATGCGAAATGCTTAATTCTTTTTCCTTTTATTATTTCAATTTCCAAACATAAATGTATTTTAAGTTCTCTGTTTTAGACACACAGAAGCAGATAGAAAGCTATAAAATATCAAATAAGCTATACAAGACTTTGATCCATCCTAGAGAGTCAGTTTTTTGACCTCTACTGCACTCTAGTTCTGGCCACTATTGACTAGAGCAACTGGTTCTTGACCGTTGTATCTCAAAGTGGCTAAAGCTTTATTGGCCATTGTAGCTCAGAGCAGCTATACCTGCACATAAAACTAAGTTAGTATTCCAGTAGAAAATGAAAAATTAGTGGAGGTTCCACCATGATCACCA
This sequence comes from Wollemia nobilis, assembly GCA_028583015.1. Classification (NCBI taxonomy): domain Eukaryota; kingdom Viridiplantae; phylum Streptophyta; class Pinopsida; order Araucariales; family Araucariaceae; genus Wollemia; species Wollemia nobilis. The sequence continues at coordinate 6,326,683 of JAQPPZ010000690.1, read as the reverse complement.
TCTATAGTGACCTCGAGATGCATGCATCGCTCTTTAATCTACTTGCAATGTTATAAAAAATCCAATATGAAATGGAATACGATGAAAAACCATATAACACAGAAATAACAAATATGGATCTCTTTCTTTGCATTGAAACTCGGTTACATGTCGATCCCTCTTAGGGATACCCATTTTGATACAATAAGTTTACAAATAGGTAAAGAGTGCCCCTTCATGAAGAGGTGGTGCACTTTAAAAAAAGCTCCCCAATTCCACACACAAAAATGTATGAGGGGTTATAGATGCCTCCTTCTCTAGGTTTGTTTCCTAGAGGGATCCCTTTTTCTCTTGTATGTCATAGATTCTATCTGATCAACTTGTGGCCCTATAAGTAATGAAACAAAAACACGTGCTTAGATGTCCTCTTTGCTCCAAAGCTATGGACCAAAGCTTGTATCCGATGTTGAAATAATGGCTGCTATGCTCTCCAATCTATCAGGGCTTTGTCATACTCATGATCTCCAAGGGAACTCTCCAAGTCTCGAAATCTCTCATCAATGACCAAGATTGATGATGATGAGTAAAAGATCTATATTTTTCTCCCTCTATATGTCCTTTGGTGCTCTTAGGATTGCACCTTTTATAGTGTGAAACCCTAGGTCTATTTCCAAGCCCTAGAAATGAATTTATCATGCGTAGTGTAAGTTAGCATGAGAGGTTTCTTATATTTTCTATGTTTGAAATCTAGTTAACTAAAATATAACTGCCAACTTGAGTCTCCTATGCAAATTGGTCATTAGCATGAGAATATTTTGTCCTTTTTCTATGTTTGGAGGTCAGTTAACTCAAGTCTAAATGCAAACTCAAGTCTCCTATGTGAACTGGTCATGAAAAGGAATGCAAAGTTACTCCCGCTCACCTTTTTGTTTCATGTAGAATACCAATTCTACCTGTGATTAGGCTTGTTTATCGAAAAAAATTCTTCTTATGGCTTAGCTGCTGTCATCTACAGTGACTAAGATATGGCCACTATCGTCTATAGCAGCTAAATTCTAGCCACTCTAGGCTTGAGCAGCTAGGATTTGGCCGCTCTTGGATTGAGCGACTAGGATTGGATGGCTTGAAAAGGCCCCAAATGAGTGGTGAGAACCACTGTTGACGCTTGTAAAGTCTAATATTATTTCCTATGATCTTATGAATGTGTCTATATGAGCAGCTCCCCTAAGCATGACACGATTTAGGTGTCTACAATAGTAAAGTTTTTACTTCGAGTTGATGATATTACTAACACCATGAGAGGTCTAGGATTTGAGATGAAAGAATAAAAAGTTACTCAAAAGGTTTTGAGATCACTTTCCATGAAGTATGATGCAAAGGTTTCAACAATAGAAGAAACAATGGATATCAACAAGCTAACAATGGAAGAACTATAAGGAACTCTCACAACTTATGAGATGATGATAAGTAAGCATCAGGTTCCAATAAAAGAAATTGCATTCAAGGCTTCAGAGAAAAAGAAAGGTAAAATTCCAAAGATAGATAGAGATTCATATAATTATGAGGAATATAACTTCATAAAAAGGAAAAAGGACTCAAGGAATTACAGAGATATGAAGAAAGTCAAATGCTACAAGTGTGGTGATTTTGGTCACTATGCAAACAAGTGTCCACATGAAGAAAATAGTGATGATGAAAAATAGGGTCATAGAAGAAAAGAATATGGAAAGCATAAGCATGACAAAGATGATAGATACAAGCAAAGCAGGTATGAGAAGAAGAAAAGTTTTCATAGGACAAAGAAAACTTTCTACATTGAAGAAGCAAGTGATAGCTCAGATCACAGTGATAGAGATAAGTCATATTATGAAAAGGAATAATATCTATTCCTAGGAATAGAAGGTGAAAGAGAATAGTGCTTTGTGTGTGGTCAAAGAGATCATAGATCAGGATATTGCAATGGATTCAGTGATAGTGAAGATGAGATGACACTTCAAGGAAATAGGCATGGTCAAATAAATCATGAAAGTTTGTTTTCTATAGAAGATTCTAATAATCTCAGTGACAGTGAAGATGAAGAAGTCTCACTTTTGGTAATAGAAAAAGAAGAGTATGAGCAAAGAAAACAAAAATCAAAAGTCAAAATACTAAAAGAAGAATACAGGAATCTTGAAAACAAGATTCAAACAGATGTCAAAACTAGAGAAGAACTACTTTAGACAATCAATAATCTAAGATATGAGCTTCAAAATGTAAAAAGGATAGAGGATAGGATGAATGAAGAACTAAGGGTAATAACGGCAAGATATGACACATTAGATGAAAAGGTTCAAAAAGGAGTGGAAACATATTTTAAGGATGTATCTTATGTCCAAGAAAAATCACACTCAAAAGGAAAGGAAGTTCTAAAAGATGAAAGCAAGGAATTACCTAAGTTTTATGAAGAAATTTCCAAAGTTTTGTATGACTCCAAACATTTAGTTTGGATCTTTTTTTGAGATAGGTGAATCAAGTTCAAAAGGAAAAGAAATTCTTGAAAAGGAAAGCAAGAAATAAATTAAGGAAGAGGATTTAGATACTACAAAGAAGGTTCAAGGATACAATGCACAAGTAAAAAATGATCACAAGGATAATGGTCAAGAAAGGTATGAGGAACCAAGGCATGAAAAAATGGCTTTTCAAGGAAATTGTTTTTCTTGTAATGGATTTGGACACAGGGCTATACACTGCAGGGTCTATGGATCAAAGAAGTTTTATTTTGCTAGAAGGAACTTCAAAGGAAGAAGGTATGGTTTTCAGGGATATTGCTTCTCATGCAACATGATTGGTCATAGAGCTTCTCAGTGCAAAGAAAATGAGCAACATGGTTTTGATTTTAGAGCTACACAATTTAGAAGTTATGGTCATAATGATTATGAAAATAGAACTTCACAATATAGGGTTCAGGAAAGGAAAGGATATGGAAATTATTTCAAGAAATAATTCAGGATATGGACACCATCCAAAGGCTACAATATCAAGTATTTTAATTTCAATATCTTTGTACATATTTCAAAATGGTGTAGGACTCAATTTCAAACAAGTTTAAGACAAGAAGGTCAAGCAGTTTCAAGGTAAGAAGGTCAAACAGGTTCAATACAAGAAGATCAAGTAATTCATCAAGAAAAGGATATCAAAAAAATATGGAAGGAAGTTGACAGAGGAAATAAACAATGTAATATGGGAGTAAAAGTACTAGCACCCCAAAATTAATCACCTCAAGAGAGAAGGTGATGAGGGGGCTAAGCTTAAGAGTCATATATTTTAGCCCCATAGGTGTCCCTTTTGCCATTGATGTCAAATGGAGAGAGATTTGAGTTAGGGGGATCAACCTCAAAAGAGAGCATTGAGTTAGGGGGACCAACCTCCAAAGAGATTATTGAGTTAGGGAGGATAGCCTCCATAGAGAGTATTGAGTCAGGGGAAGCAACTTTGATTATCAGAGATGGTTTTTGTAGTGATTGTGGTGATTTGGATTAGAGGTGTTGCCATCAATGACAAAGGGGGAGATTGTTGGTAATTTGAGTTATTTTATGTTGTCATTGATGTCACATGGATCACATTTGAGTTTTGGTGGCAAAAGCACTTCATAAAATATCATTTATGATATTTTGGAGAGCATGGATATATACAAGGTTTTTGTGAAAACCAAGGCAGACAAAATAAATGATTTTATTTAAAACTATGAATGGCATATTTGAAATGGGTTTTTCTTAAAACCCAGGTTGGATTTTTGTTTCATCAAAAAAGGTGCCCCAGTGATGGAGATATTTAATTTTAAATATTTAGTTTAAATTTTAAATTATTTAAAATTTAAATTTAAATTTTAAAAATTAAAAATAAAATTATAGCGTCGACGTCTAAAGAAAGGATTAAATACATATATTAAAAATAATAGTGTCGATGTCTAAAGAAAGGAGGAAATGCATATATATATATATATATGCCACCAAAAGTTTCAATAAATCCTTGTCCTCGATTTTCGATTGCATTTGAATTGATAATGTAATGCGAGAAGAGTCTATGTGTTGAAGTGTGTGTAAAGAGGCATGTGAAGGGTTTACAAAATTTGGATTCGTTAAAGAATAATTCACAGAGGATAACCAAATGCAAAGGCATATTTGGCCTAGTGGTTCGTATGCTGTGTAAGAAGCAGGAGGTCCTGCGATCGAGTCGTGTCGGGGATGCTTGCTGTGTTGAAACGCTCGAAGTGTTTTTGAGTTTTTGAAGGGCATAGAATATTGAGGTATTTTTTTTGGTTTGTTCCCCTTTGAACATGTGAGGGTGTGTGGCCCAATGGTGGCTTGGCCGTGGTTAAGGAACTGAGTGAGGAGGTTTCAATGGATTGAATCCCATCATGGATAGAGGTAAGTTGTAAATGTGTATTGGCCAAGTAATCTATCTTTCTATATAAAGAACCTCATAGTGAGTGATTATTTATCACTATCGATAGTAGTAGGTATACTATGTAGATCACCATGTAAATTGGTGATGGATACAATGTAGTTATTTAGAATTAGTTTTTGAGTGTTCATTTCCTCCATATTGCATTGTATCATTTTCGTCACTTTCCATTAATAGCATATTTCAGCATCTTACATTTTTGCATATTTTATATCTTGTGATTGCATTCTCCCTTGGCATACACCATCAAAAGCTAAAACCTATGGGATTGGTATGAGGGTGAAATGATGATAAGGTATTTTTAATGGTAGATATGGTGGAAAGGAGAATAGTGGTATTTTTTGGGACAACAATAAAATGATATTTTAGGGTGAGGTCTGAGAGACCTCTAGTTTCTAGTGGTTTTCATTATTTATTACTTTTATTTTTTTGAGAGACGAGGAGGGGTATGTAAATGGGGAGGTGAGGGACGATATTGATTGATTTATAGGGGAAGTATGATGAAGAGGGTATGGTTGAGATGTATGGCTAGCATGATACATGTATTTAGGGTGTTCACATTATGGTGCTTTATGGATGGATATTGTTGGATAAATAGGACATGATAGATGGCATGGATTTGATATGCAGATATGATGGATAATAATGTGTAGTAACTTATAGCAACATATTTGATCATGTTTTGGATAGGAAGATATGAATTTGTTAATAAAAATTGGTTTAATTAATCAATGATATAATAGTGGCCATGATGGAATAGGAAGGAGACATGAGATATGAAAATTACAATGAGGATAAAGTAAAATATAGGAATAGTGGTATGTGAACCTAAGAAATGGTGATGAATAACGATGATACAAATGGAGACATTAACACACAGTGTGGGACTAACATATTGTGTTGTCATAGCCATCTTAGGGTTTTTGGTTCCTATAAATATTTTAGGAAACTCAAACATCCTAGTAGCACCAATAAAACTCATCTAATAGTCAATCAATATTCTGAGATACCTAGATCTTCCCAGGGATTTAAGCCACTTATGGACCAATGTGTGTGTAGCGAGGTTCATTTTCAATTTTGAGTGAGATTGGAATGACCAATTGTAGCTCAAGCTATTATAAGCTAGCTCATATATGAGTGTACATAGGTTTATACAAAATAATATCACTAATGTGACACACATGTCACCATACATAGGGCATATTGCACTTCTAATAAAGCATCTATAGCCCTATTGGAGATAGCATCATAATCCTTTGACATTGCTCCACCACCAGTCAAGAATCTATAGCCCCAATGAAGACATCTAAAATGCCCAAGGATCCATGATAACATAGTATTCTTGTCTATATTTTTATGGTGGATCCTTAGGTTTGAATTATGCACATGATACAATGATCAAGGGAAACCATTCGCTTTATGGCTAGAGCTATGCATGGATTTTTCTTTCCTAGACTCAAAATTTGATTGATATGTGATGTGTGGTTGGTCTAAAAGGGATTTGAGTTATCCAAGCCCTAAAATCTCCTTAGAACATGATAATATTTAATAAAGGTGGATTGGAGCACTAGGTATGGATAAATAACCAAAACAACCACTAGGTTTGAGAAACATAAGCCATTAGGATGATGGAATGAAGGAGGATGTGTGATGAACAAACATAAGAGGGATAATGGGTGCATAAGAAAATGGATAAACACCATGACACATGACCAAACATGACATGATGGATAAAGGGAAAAAAAATAGAACACGAGAGATAGAAATAGATAAAATACATACAATTATTTAAAAACATTACTTAATTATACAAATAAAAATTAGGAGACACACATATGTGAAACCAAGAAGTAGATCAAATGTGCATGCTAGAAGTATTATGCAAGAATGTAATGGATTAAGGGATGGACAAATGCAATGAATGGAGGTAAGGTGATGATATGGATGTTAGGGAGGGAGTGAACTCCCTTAGGCATAAAATTAGATGGAAGAATGGGGGACTCCCACCTAGTTAAGAAGAAATGAGTATGAATAGGGTGGGATGAAGGAATTGAGGTTTGAGAAATGATATTTTGGAATGGTGGGATGAAAATGAATAATTACAAAGGAAATAAGCAATGAAAAATATATGAGGAAGACACTAAAGAATTTTTAGGAATGGTTGGATGAAGATGAAGAAAGGATATGAGTAGTTGGGAGTTATGTGATATGACAAAATTAGAGGGATTGTAACTTCCCCAGGCCAAGGGTAAGGTATAATAAGGATAAAGAAAAAATAAGAGAAGAAAATTTATAAGAAAAAGAGAGAGAAGAAGAAGGAAAATAGGAAAGAAAAAAAATGGAATACATCAGTCCATGGTATGTATCCACTTGAAGCATGACCACATAACTAGAAGTGGTATGGGAAATATAGAGGAAGATAGAAGGGAAATGGAAGAAGAAAGGAGTCATTGCAAGAGGGTCATGTGGATGAGATAGTTAACTCCCCATGATCTAGGAGATCTTGCACTAGATGTTAGAACCATCGATATTCCTTGATGTCATGACCTATTTGATGATAGATACAATAATGATCTACTTTATACCATCTATATTTTGGATTATCGGTTTGCTCTAGGTGAATTCTAGGTAAGGAGATAACTTTTGCATCATATAATATTTAAAAAATACTTGATAATGGCTCTGATAGAGGTGTCCATTTTTTTGATGGTTGGTGAGGATGCTGAGGTTGATTGGAAGGTCAATATGAAGAAGGGGGTATGGAGGAAAAGATTCCTTTATGGCTTAGTTTTAGATCCATGTTTGTGAGTTGATCTAAGATTTGTTGGAGATAATTTAGAGGTGGAGTTGGAATGGGTAAGATAGGTGGGGATGGTTTGAAAACATGATGAGGGTTAGTTTGGTAAGGATAAAAACATGGAGAAGAAAAAAGTGGAGGGAGAGGATAGAATGGATGGCAAGGGTGTTGGTGTTGGGTCGTATGAGGGGTATGAGGTGAAGGGATTGGGTTTCAGGAGAAAAGATTTTATAAATTATGCTAAAGGCATAGGTGGGATATTTGGGGTTGAAAGAATATGTGGAAGAGATAAGGTTGAGGGGTGCAAGGAGGATGAAGGAGGCCTCTTGGGAGGGGTTTTATTTAAGGTGGGTCTTAACATTGGGTGTATATTAGGATGAGTTGGTAGATGATAAACCATGGTAGATGGGCATGGGGTAGGATGAATAATGGGTAAGGGACAAGGTAGTATGAGAGGCATCTTTCCTATGTGGGTTGGAGAAGATAATACACCCAAATGAATATATGAAGGGTAAAGATGAACCTCAATAGTTGGACGAGGGAGAGGGTGAATTATGGGAGAGGTACTAGGCAAGGTATTAGGCATATCCTCCAAATAGGTTGGAGGAGTGGATTAGGGAGGAGGGATATTGTTAGAATACTCCATGGAGAGTTGTTCAAAAGTGGATAGGGACATGATAAAATGGAATGGAGGGGATGGAATTGGTGGAAGGGAGAGACAAAGGTGGGTTTTGAGAAAGTTTGGAAGGTTTTGGTGATGGGTTAGGTGGTTTTTTTATGGAAGGGAATATACTATCTATACAAACAAAACTACAAGAAAGAAACCAAATAAACAATTAATGTGTTTTTATGTGTTGTGTTAACATTTTGGGATAATTTAGCTAAAATAAGGAATGTTTTGTGGATTGCTTTTATTTTTGTTTTATTTTGTGGTTGTTTTTTATTTTTTGGTTTTGGTGTGCTCGATGCATCCTACCTAGGAACTACAAAGGGATGAGGTAGAATGAAGTCTATAAAAGGTGTGTTTATGCCCATAAATCTAACAATAAGTGGTACACAAATGACTAAAATGGCTTCCTATGATGGAGGGTCGACTTTGGGTATCCTAAGAAGATAAAATAAACCTCCCGAGAGGCCATGTTATTTAGGTCCTGCTACTAGTCCAGTCAGGCTTTCACTTCACCCTAAGTTAGGTTTGGAAAAAAATGATAGTTGCAATCCCACTAATTATTAAGCTCTGTGGTTAAACGACATCTATCGTAAAGATTACCCTAAGCTAGTCCCAAGGGTAACTAGTTTTATAGTGATGAAATCGTAGAAACTATGCATACTAAGGTGTCTAAGGGCTCAACCAATGGTTGGGGATGAAGTCCAACTCACCAAGAGTTTTTCCTCGTAAAAATATTTATTGAATATGATTGTGCAAAATATGTGTGCAAATTTTTTTTCTTGTTGTTTTGTGTTTTTTTTTATGTTGTGCAAATGCTTAATGCAAAATTAAGAGCAATCTAAGAAATGCATAATGTAATGCTTATCCTAAATGTGATAAATGCAATGATTAACCCTAAGGATACTTTTTTTTGGTAATAATACCTACTTATAATGCAACATTACTACTTATGATGCAACCAAATAATGTCTTGGAGCCAAGTATTGAAACAGGGCTCAAAGTCAGCTCCATAATGCAACTTTTGGAGGAGAAATTGGATGTCCCAAGTGAAATTTATGCTAAAAAAGGTGTGAATACAAAAAAAATAAAAACAATAATGATTTATCTTTAAAAAATGGGAATAGTATGAAATTTTAATTTTTTATTTTATCTTTTTTTTTTTTAAAGCAAAAAACCCATTTTGGGGCCGCCTTGGTCTGAGAGACCACGAACAGGGGGTTCTACACCATCAAAGTCACCCGAGAGTCGCACCCAGCCCTGCCCGCACCAAAATTATCAATTGGATTTTGGGTACCCAATTCAGCTTTTTGGTAGGGTGGATATTCGAACCTGGGACCTCCCTTGGAGGATTGCCCTCTCCTCTCCAACTCACCTACAACACCCGGGTATTTTTTATTTTATCTTAAGTTGTAAAATAAGTGCACCATTTGTTTTGCATTTTTTTATTTTTTTAATATATATAGTTTTTTTGTGATATTTGAATCTTTGTGTGGGGTTGGGTGCAAGGGCTACATACATTGGAGTGTCTCAAGGTATGTTGTGGTTGGGGGTTCAAGGAGACCATAGACAAGGGCCACAATGGGGTCTAAGGGGAGGCCACACATAAGGGTTGCAATGGTAGAGGATGTAGAAAGGCTATGTAGTGGGGTCATGGAGGGGTGTTACACACCAAACCTAGCCATCGGCTAGGTATTCCAAGCGTAAAGACTTTCATATATATATTAGTTAGTTTATTTAAAATTAAATCATCTTGTTGTTTTATATTTTCATTGCGTAATCGCTCTATGCCTTTACGGCGGGATCTGCCCTCCTAGTGGCAAGCTATTTTAATTAATTTATATTCTTTCCTCGCATTCCGTATTTCGCATGATTTATTTGTTCTGGTTTTACTGTTGAATAATAATAATTAATCCATTTATAGATAACCAGAAGGCGTAGCCTTCCAAGTGGTATCAGATTGGTACGATCCAATACATCGAAGCTGCGAAGTTCTGCATTATCAATCACTGAAAACTCGTCAAAGCCATGCAAATTTTGCAATTTTCATTGACGACCTTTCGTGCAACATTGTCGTCGAATCCCGCATCCATACACAGTAAGAATTTGAATTGGGCAATCTACTCGCGTCTGAAGGAAATCAAAGAAAATTGCTCACGAATCCGTCGAGAATCTACTCCGCCAAACGCATAAACTGATTCGCAGGTCGTCAACCAATCAATAATCGCGAATATTTTTATTAACCAGGAAAGCTAAGGTCGTTGGTTGATTTTTAATTGCTGACGTCAGATAATTTTCTCCGCTGTGTTGGGTTTAATTTCTTTATCCCACATTGTGTGTACATAATTCAAAAACGGGTTTAAAAGAACTACGTCACACCTTCTACGGTGTGACTTCGGTCACACATTAGGAGCTCTGTCCACGTCCACGTCGTGTCATCCTTGCTATCCTCTATCTGCATCATCGTGTCGTCCTCACGTTCACGTTGTGTCGTCCTTGTTGTCCTCTGTCTGCATCCACGTCATGTCATACTTACTGTCCTCTATTCGCATTTTGCATTGTATCATCCTTGTTGTCCTCTGTTCATGTTTTGCGTCGTGTCGTCCTTGCTATCCGTGCACTGTCAGTTCGTCCATCCACATGTCGTGTCTTCAGTTCATCCGTCCACATTTTGTGTCTTCAGTTCGTTCGTGTGTCGTGTCTTCAGTATTTAGTTTGTCCGTCCACGTGTCGTGTCGTTAGTTCGTCCAAGTGTCATGTCTTCAGTTTGTCCAAGTTTCATGTCAACATTATCAAAATTGCTAAAAGTCATCAAAAGTGGTTGTTAGGGAGGTGAGCCCAAATCCAAATTCAAATCCGCGTCACAGTTGGAGTGACAGTTGAAGCGGATCCAAATTTTTGCTAGAATCAACCAATTTTGCTGCAGTCCAAGCTCACAAGCTTCTAAGCAGGTTATGCTAACTAATGCATGAGCAAAAGGTGGACCAAAGGATCTGACGATCGATTATCAAGCTCGAAGACGACCAATAACAATGCAAGAAGACCTCATCGAAGCCCAGGTACAAAAAATTCTCCTTCTCCTTTCAAAATTGGCAGTTATAATCCACATCATCCACTGGTAGACCCTATGGCTACTAATCCTCCCCCAACTCACGAAAACATCACACAAGGAAACTCAAGTAACTCAGCCGTTTCCAACGATGAATCTCTTCGACTCTTACTAGAGGGTATGAACGAAATTAGTCTCAACCTAAAAACCCTAGTGCGAGCACAAAACCAGCTTAATCCCAATACTAATCCCCAAAATCACTCCCATGCCCAAAGGAATGAAGAAAATGTCGATCATGATGATGATTGGGAACAACAAAGAGGCGATTCGGATAATTACAGGGATCGCTATCATAGACAGCGGTATAACCAAAATCAAGAAAGGGATACGGGTTATCACCAACCGAGAGGCCCTAATAATTTTCCACGCGTTGATATGCCCACTTTTGAGGGTCATGATCCTCGTGGTTGGATAGCCAAAATGGAAGGCATTCTCGACTTATATCAAATTAAGGAAATTGATAAAGTCCCTTTCGCTGCATCAAAATTAGGCACTGAGGCCTACCAATGGTTCGTATGGCTTAAACGAGAGAAAGGAGCTACTATTAACGGGAGAAAATTCACTACCTCTTTTTTAGAAAGATTTGATGAAGGAGCTACATCATCATACACAGTAAGACTGTTATCTCTTAAACAAGAAGGATCGGTTAGCGAATTCGTTTCGAAGTTTACCAGTTTACTACCATACACTTTAGACCTCAGTCCCGACACAGTGGTAGGAGCTTTTCGCAATGGATTGAAAGAAAATATTCGAGTGGAGGTAGACATGCACAATCCAACTTTGCTGAACGATTGTATAAGAATAGCTAAGCTGGCCGAGAAGAGAAATCAGTTGTCTGCACGGCGTGAAACTTATAGTCGTCCTTCGTATCGCAACAATTCCTTTCATAGAAATGATCAACCATCAAGATACTTTTGCTATAAATGTCGCACTCATCACCCCAAGGAACAAGCATGTGCCAAAAAACAAAACTTTCATATTGAAGGCGATCAATATGAAGGAGAAGAAGAAGAACCTTACCAACGACAAGAACCTATGCGAGAAGAACTACCAAGTACTCTAGAAGAAAAAGAAGAGGATACAATGGCGATCTCCGTGCATGCCCTCATGGGTTTAACCGCCCACCATACCATCAAGGTACCGGGATTTCTCCGCCAGAAAAAGGTGAATGTGCTAATTGATTACGGCAGTACCCACAATTTTATCGACATCAAAACAGCAAAAGCTTTGAATTTATTCATTAACTCTTCCAACAAAGACAAATTCCGGGTTCTAGTGGCCAACGGGGTGAACGCACAATGTGTTGGTCGCACATCTCAAGTTTCCATAAAAATGGGAACTTATACCTGGTTTGGATCCCTTTTCGTCATGAATTTGGGGAACTCCGATGTCATTTTGGGAGTTGAATGGTTGGAAACATTAGACACGGTTAGCTTCAACTTCAAAAAATTATTTGTGGAATGGAAGGAAAACGGACGAGTCATTCGCTTACAAGGCATTACTACTCCTCCATCACAAATGGTGAGCTCTCATAGTATGGAGAAGATGTTAAAAAAGGGTGGATATGGGTTTATAGCTCAAATTAATTGTTTGGAAAAACAATCTCAAGCAACTTCGGATATTACTGCTCCAGAGTTACAAGACATCATAACACATTACGAAGAGGTTTTCCAAGAACCTAAAGGATTACCACCTAAACGATCTCATGACCATGCCATCCATTTGATTCCAGGGAGTGTCCCACCTAACAATCGTCCTTACCGCTATCCTCAACCACAAAAGACAGAAATCGAACAGATCATTCAGGATCTGCTAGATCATGGAGTCATTCGTCACAGCACTAGTCCTTATTCCTCACCTGTAGTTCTAGCTAGACGAAAAGATAACTCTTGGCGTATGTGTCCTGACTTTCGTTCTCTCAATAAACTCACTATCAAGGACAAATTTCCTATCCCTGTCATAGATGACCTACTAGATGAGTTGCATGGTGCAAAATTTTTTACAAAATTAGACCTTCGTTCCGGATTTCACCAAATCCGTGTCAGAGAAGAAGATATTCCTAAAACTGCTTTTCGTACTCATGAAGGTCATTACGAATTTTTGGTCATGCCTTTTGGTCTCACCAATGCACCATCCACATTCCAAAGTCTCATGAACCAAGTGTTTCGTCCACTCCTCCGTAAGTTTGTGTTAGTTTTTTTTTATGATATTCTCATATACAGCAAAACATGGACGGACCACTTACATCATGTGGATAAAGCCCTTCACATTTTACACAGAGAAAAGCTATTTGTCAAACGTTCCAAATGTTCATTTGGTGTCCAAGAAGTCGAGTATCTTGGTCATATAGTTTCACACGAGGGTGTCAAAGTCGACCCCAATAAGATTAAGGCAATTCAAGAGTGGCCCTTACCTAAAACCATCAAGAAACTTCGTGGTTTTTTGGGTCTCACGGGCTACTATCGCAAGTTTGTACAAAATTATGGTAAGATTGCAGCACCTCTCACAGCACTCACAAAGAAGGATGCTTTTCGTTGGTCGAAAGAGGCCACTCAAGCCTTCGAAGCTCTTAAGAAGGCCATGTGTACAACTCCAGTATTAGCAACTCCCAATTTTAACAAACCATTTATTATCGAGTGTGATGCATCAGGAACAGGAATTGGGGCTATATTAATGCAAGAAGGTCATCCGTTGGCATTTGAAAGTAAAAAGCTCTCAGGGAAAAATTTGGGAAGATCAACATACGAAAAAGAAATGTTGGCTATTCTTCACGTAGTAGAAAAATGGAGACACTACCTAATCAGTAGCCGCTTCATTATAAAAATAGATCATAGTAGTCTCAAACATTTTCTTGAGCAAAGGTTTTCATATCCGGAACAAAATAAGTGGTTAACAAAACTATTGGGCTATGATTTTGTTATCGAATACAAGAAAGGGAAGGAAAATATAGCCGTCGATGCGCTGTCCAGGAAATATGAAGATGAAGTGGTCATTAACGCTATTTCAGGTCCTTGCTCCCAATGGGTGAATCAATTACAAGATGAATGGTTGTCCAATAGCGAAACTGCTCAGATACTTCAAGACTTATCTATAGGGTCCTCTAAACACCCTTTGTTCTCTTATGAAGATAAAATTCTCCGGAAGAAGAACCGCATTTACATTCCACACAATTCAGTACTCAAATCGAAGATCCTCGACGAATCGCACGCTTCTCCTTCAGCAGGACATTCAGGATTTTTGAAAACATATTTAAGGGTCAAACAATCATTTTGTTGGAAAGGATTAAAAGCAGAAGTCAAACAATGGGTAGCAGAATGCGAAGTTTGCCAGCGCAATAAAGGAGAAACAGTCAAATCACCAGGGTTGTTACAACCATTACCCATCCCTGAACGACAGTGGGAACATATATCCATGGATTTTATTGAAGGTCTTCCAAAATCAGAAGGCAGGACGAGTAATCTTCGTAGTCGTAGACCGGTTATCCAAATACGCTCACTTTCAGGCTTTACAACATCCATTTTCCGCAAGCAAGGTGGCAAAGGTATTTATGGATTCAATTTTTAAATTACATGGTATGCCAAAAAATATTGTAAGTGATAGAGACCCCATCTTCACTAGTAACTTTTGGCGGGAATTATTTCGACTTAGTGGTACCAAATTGAACATGTCTTCATCCTACCATCCACAGACAGATGGTCAAACAGAAGTAGTTAACAAATGTTTGGGTACGTACTTAAGATGTTTCGCTCAAGATAAACAATACCAATGGAGCCATTGGTTAGCATTGGCAGAATGGTGGTACAACACTTCTTACCATTACTCAATTAAGATGTCTCCATTTGAAGCATTGTATGGCACCAAGCCTCCAATCGTCGTAGATTACGTACAAGGATCATCCAAAGTCGCCAAGGTGGATGATTGGTTCCAACAAAGGCAGTCTACACTCACCATCCTCAAAGAGAATTTAGTCCAAGCACAAAATCGTATGAAACAACAACAGGACTTGCACCGATCAGAAAGAACTTTTAATATAGGTGATTGGGTTTTCCTAAGGTTGCAACCTTACAAACAATCATCGTTAAGGATAAAATCCAGCCAAAAGTTGGCTCCACGATTCTATGGTCCTTACAAAATTGTGCGCCGCATTGGAGAAGTAGCCTATCAATTAGAGCTACCAAATTCATCACGAATACACCCGGTATTTCATGTTTCATGTCTCAAAAAAGTAATTGGTCAGAAAGTGCGTAGTCAATCAGAATTACCGGTGCTCGATGAGGAAGGACGCATACATCTCCAACCGGAAGATATACTACAACACAGAATACGAAGACTGCGATCACGTCGGATTCAAGAATTTCTCATCAAATGGCAAGATTTACCGAGAGGAGGATGCCACATGGGAACCTGAAAGTATTTTCCAGACATTTCCAGCTTTGAGGACAAAGCTTTCCGAGGAGGGGAGTCATGTTACACACCAAACCTAGCCGTCGGCTAGGTATTCCAAGCGTAAAGACTTTCATATATATATTAGTTAGTTTATTTAAAATTAAATCATCTTGTTGTTTTATATTTTCACTGCGTAATCACTCTGTGCCTTTACGGCGGGATCTGCCCTCCTAGTGGCAAGCTATTTTAATTAATTTATATTCTTTCCTCGCATTCCGTATTTCGCATGATTTATTTGTTCTGGTTTTACTGTTGAATAATAATAATTAATCCATTTATAGATAACCAGAAGGCGTAGCCTTCCAAGGGGTTTGAGGGGAAGCTGATTAGAGAGACCACAATGAGTTCTGAGAGGATACCATGCATAGGGGCTATAACAAGAGGCTTAGGGAGGCCATAAAAAAGGGTCATGGTGGGGTTTGATAGGGAGGCCACACACAAGGGCCACTACAAGGAGCTCAGGGAAGCCATAAATAGGGCTATGATAAGGTCTCCAAGAGAATATAGATAAGGGTTATGGTGGTGGAAGGTGCAAAGGCCACACAATAAGCCCACAATAAGGTTTGAGGGGAGGCTATGCATAAGTACCATAATGAGGGGATCAAGGAGGCTATGGATAGGGGCCATAGTGGGGTATAAAGAGAGGCCATAATGGGGGTCACAATGGTAGAATATGTAGAGAGGCCATGCATTGAGGGTGTGATAGGGTATGAGGGGAGGCCGCATAGAGGGACCAAAATGGGGGATCAAGAAATCCATAAATAGCATCCACAATAGGGTCTTAAGGAGGCCACACATAGGGGTCACATTGAGGGATTTAGAGAGGTCATAAATAGGGGCCATAAGGGCCATAATGGGGTCTAAGGGGAGGCCACATAGAGTGGCAATAATAGGGTCTAAGGGAGGCCATAGACAAGGGCTATAATATGGAGATCAAGGAGGCCATGGATAGGAGCCATAACAATGCTTGAGGGGAGGCCATGATAGGGGTCATGGTGGTGGAGGGTGTAGAGAGGCAACCTAGTGGGGCTATAGTAGGGTCTAAGAGGAGGTCATGTAGAGGGGCCATAGTAGAGGGCTCAAGGAGGATAAAAATAGGGGCTACAATGAGGTCTAATGGAGGCCATAGATAGGGGTTGTGGTAGGGATATTAGGGAGGCTATAGATAGGGGCACAATAGGGTCTAAGGGGAGGTCATATAGTGGTGCATGATGGAAGGAGAGAACAGGAAGGTCATGCAAAGGTGCATGATACAAGAGAGCATAGGCAGGCCATGTGGTGGTACATGATGATGAGAGTACATGGAGACCGTGCGATGATGCACAATGGCAGATACAATTGTGTGCACGGGGAGGGGGTGTGTAGTCATGTGCACCTTGAATAATGGTGCCTCAGCCCTATGCATAGGAGCACCAATTTTTTTTTAATTTATATATTTATTTATTTATTAATAGAAGTACATAAAATAAAAGAGATTTTTTTTATGAATTGAAAATAAAATAAAAAGGGAAGAAAACTCTTCTTTTTTATCCATAAATGAATAGAAAATTGAATAAAAAAGAAATTTTTTTTTTTAAATCTAAATACATAGGATTTTTTCACCTACCTATTATTTCCTATTAATGGGGGGTTGCCAATACAAAACACAAATGCAACCACAAAAAGAGATAAAAAGTTAATTTTCTTAAAATTAACAAGCTAAAAAGTAGCTAGAAAAAACATATAAAAAGGAATGTGGGTAGGTCCCACCATGATCACCATTTTGTAGACATAGAAAAGCACCATACATGAAAGGAAATGAAAATATAATATTACAAGTAATATAATTTTTTAGTACAATAAACTCTTTTAGAGTTTTTACAAATGATGTTTCCAAAGAAGGGAGTAACCTCTTTTACAAAGCAACTATGGTGCATATTTTTTTATGCCACAATCAAATGTTGGGTGGGTTTTTAGTGACCATCATTGGTTGAGTAGAGTCTTCCAATACCTACACACAAGAAACAATAAAATGGTTAGTAGAACCTACTTTACTAACAAAATGCAACAACAAAGCGGTAAACTAATGCATTAAATAAAAACTTAAAAACAAGTTCAAAATGCATACTAAGATTCTAAAGAGATTTTGACAACATTTTGGCTTATCACATGAAGTGTTCTTGAAATGAGGAAAGGAGAGGAGATATTTATAGAATTTTGGTGAGGTGAGGGGGTGACATGAAATTGACTTGGCAACTAGGTGGCAAGGGTATGTGGGTGGAAAAATATGGGAAATCCCATGTGGAGGATGGTACACCCACCTCCGTAAATGGTCTTGCGCGGAGAGTCCTTGAGGGAAGCAAAAGGAATTTAAAATTTCTTTTATGTTCACCTTGGATGAAGAGCAAGAGAATTTTAAATTATAATAAATGTGAAGCAGAAGGGAGATGTATATGTAGGATTAAATGAATTTAATTATATAAAGGTTAACTTGTATTTTATTTGAATTTTTAATTCACTTCTAAATAGAGGGAAAGGGGGTAGGAGGGTTTAGGCATTAAATAGTGGGAGTTTCTAGGGGATTTCATGGGGATTTGGGGATATATAGGGATTTGATTAGGATTTTTTAATTAATAATGCAAATATCCTAGAGATTAGCTATGGCTTAAGATGGGATAAAAGTATTGAGGAGAGGCTAGATTAGGGGGATTAGAGGGGTAAGCTAGATTATGGAAATTTTGAGGAAATTGGGTGGAATAAATGAGGGATTAGATGGAAATTAGAGGATTAGGGAGGCTAAGAGGGGATTAGAAGAATTAAATAGGATTAGGGGGAAATTAGGGAGATTAGGGAAAAATTAGAGGAATTTGGGGAATAAAAATAAATTAAAGGAGAATTAGAAGGCTTAAAAATATTTTAGAAGAAATTAAAGAAATTAGAAAAGAATTAGATCTAGTTGGAGCAAAATTAGGATAAATTAGAAGGAATTAGAAGGATTACAAGAAAATTAGATAAAATTGAAGAAGTTAGCTAGGATTTAGAAGGAATTTAGAGGAACTTAGAGAAATCGAAAGAATTAGAGGTAGAATATGGGAATTTAGAGGATTTTAGGTGATATTAGAGAGAAAATTGGAATTTTTTAGGGTTTTGCAAAATTAGACAAAATTGCTTCAAGTGATTATAAAATTGACACATTTTGGGTGTCTACAAGACCATAGGGAATCAATCCTTCTATGTTTTCCTAGCCTAGCCTTCTCTCCATCCTAGTGCATTGGATTACCCTTCAAAAATATTTACTAGTCTTTTATGTAAGAGTACTACTTTAAAAGGTCTTGTTGTTGCTAGATGTTATCATAGGCTCTCACTCTTTGCTCTTCTTGAAACAAAAAATCTTGGAATTATTTAATTGAACTAGCCAAAAAGTGGTGACCTTCTGATCTTACAGTATCATAAGTTGCTAGTCTAGTCTCTGATACATCAATAAAGTATGTTGGAGAAAGCTTAGGATCTATTTGAAATTCTTCAATCACATCCTTAAATCAGTCCCAATATTCTTTGTTCAAATTAACCTTTTATTTCTCTTCATTTTTCTCAATGTGGAAGAGATATGGCTTTTCTACATAGATTCTCACCTTTCTAAATTTATAAGGAATAATCATGTGAGAATAATATAAGGACAAGTATTCTCCCATATTGGTGGCGAATTATCTAAAAAGGCATAGAACAAAGTATATCATAAAGTGAACCACCACCACCTCTTGAATGATGTGACTTCTGAAAGCACCATTAGTATGTCCTTGACTAGCCCAACTGTCTAGATAGGAGTGTCATCTACCTACAAAAATCTATGGCTTAAGCAAGTATATTCCATTCCCATTAGGTCACATACTAACTTTTTTATGATAGTAGTGGTTGCTCTAGATTCAAACATATAATAGTGCACCATCCACCCTTCCATATGCAAAGACATATAAAATGGGGGTGGTCAATTCTTGCCCTTACTAGGGATTTGTTGGTCCTAAGACAAATTTAGATCCAAAAATTTTATTTCTTTAGAATTGATACCTTATAATGCAACCTCAAGCAAATCCATTTGACTCAAAATTAGCAATATGTCATACAAACTTGCCCAAGAAGGGGTCTTCTTTAGCTCTTCAATAATTCTATATTTAATGAATTCTCTTAGCCTTTTGTATTTTTTCTTAGGTTATTAGAACCTTTTAAGATATTGCTCGATGGCTTACATCCTTTCATTTTTGGTTATAGAGGAGTATCTTAGCTTTCTTAGTTGCTCCTGTAGAGTATCACGAAGCATTGATTCATTTCGATTGATATCAATTATAAAGATTATAATGTGGTTATAATAAGTTGGTTTATGAAACCAACTTGGTGGTTATTAAACCAACCTAGAGAGTGCCTACGTGCGCTACCATTTTGCTTCAATAATGTAAGACATATATGCTAACATCCCCCCTTATTACATTATTGGAAAATTCCAATAGTATCTCAAAAAATTTCATATTTGATACGTCCAAGTGCTTTGGTAAAGATATCTGCAACTTGCACATCAGTAGGAATGTATTGAAGTTGTATATGGTGCTTTGGAACTTCATCTCAAATGAAATGACATCTAGTATCAACATGTTTGGTATGTTCATGAAAATTTGTATTTTTGACAAGATTCAAAACACCTTGATTGTCACAAAACAAATGAAGAGAGATTCTTTGGAAGACCTATGTTTGTAATAATGTGACTTAACCACATTATCTCGTAGACTGCTTCATTGGCTGCATGATATTCTGCCTCTGTAGAAGATAAAGCAACTACATGCTGCTTCTTCTTGTGCCATGAGATAGGTCCAAATCCTAGATGAAAAACATATCCAGAAGTGGATTTACGATCATCAATGGATCCAGGATAATCTAAGTCTGTGTATCCTAGTAAGAAAAACTTATTATTCTTTTTGTATTCCAGACCATAATTTGTACTACCACGAACATAATGAAGAACTCTTTTTTCTGCTTTCCAGTGACTCATCTTAGGCTCTTGCATGAACCTTGAAAGATAGCCCACAGCAAAACTGAGATCTTGCCTGGTATTTGTCAGATATAGGAGACTCCCAATAAACTGGTGATAGAGAGTACCATCTACCTAAGGTGATTCATCATATTGTGATAACTTAAGTCCTTGCTCCATTGGAGTTGCTTTTGACTTACAGTTAGTCATCCGATATTTTTCTACTAAATTCTTGGCATATTTATTTTGTGTTACTCTAATATGAAATATTTTTTGAGTAACTTCTAAACCAAGACAATAGTGCAGAAGTCCTAGATCTATCATTTCAAAGGTTTGCTTCAAATCATTTTTCACTAAGTTAATCATTCTTTTCGAGCTTCCTGTTATGATCAGATCATCTACATAAAGTACAAGAATCACTATATCAGAACCATTTTTCTTAATATAGATATTTGCATCTGAAGGACTTCTTTTGAATCCATGCTACACAAGGTGACTGTCTATCTTGATATACCAAGCTCGAGGAGCTTGTTTGAGCCCATACAAGGATTTGATCAACTTGCATACTTTTTTTTCTTGCCCTCGACCATGAATCCTTCTAGTTGAGTCATGTATACTTCTTGTAAGTCATCATTCAAGAAAGAACTTTTAACATCCATCTGATGCAACTTCCACCCAAATTGAGCTCCCATGGCACAAAGTACTCGAATGGTAGTCATTTTTGCAGTAGGGGAAAAAGTCTCTTCATAGTCTATGCCTTCTTTCTAAGAATAACCCTTCGTAACAAGTCAGGCTTTATGCTTATCAATAGATCCATCTACCTTATACTTCACTTTGAACACCCATTTGTAGCCTATGGGTTTCTTTCCTATTGGCAGATCGACTAACTTCCAAGTATTATTTTTTATGAGAGACTTATGTTCTACATCCATGGCCTCTTTCCACTATGGTTTATCAAGTGCATATTGAAACATTGTGGGTTCATTTACATTCAATGTAGACATATAAAACTTTTATTCATCCTCACATTCTTCTCTATCATTTTTTGTACCCACTAATAAATCATAAAAGTGTTGACAAAGTTCATCAATCTCTGAAGTATATTCCTCTACTCTCATTTGTTGAGTCATACTACGAGTACATGGCCTATCTAGAGATAGATCTAGAAGGGAATTCAACTTAGCATCTCTCAAAGTGCTAGTATACCATTTTGGGACTTTCTGTTGTTGTTGTGGAAGTTGAACCTCCTTCCTAGGTTCTTCTTCATCTAGGTATATAGCTGTAGATGTGTCTTTTGATGTCAAAGCTTCATCAAATACAACATCTCTACTTACGTGTGTCTTCTTGGTCTTAGGATCAATCAATCGATAACCTTTTGAATACTCATCATAGCCAAGAAAGATACACTACAGGTTTTTCTCATCCAACTTCATCCTTTTTTGTTTTGGAATGTGCATGAATGCTTTACATCCAACCACCCTTAAATGAGAAATGAAGGGTTTCTTACCACTCCAAGATCCTTGTGGTGTTTTCCCTTGTAGAGCTCTAGTGGGTGCTCTATTTAGGAGGTATGATGTTGTGTTTACTGTTGCTGCCCAATATTGATCCTCAAGATGTGCTCCCTTTAGCATACATCGAACCATTTCCATAATGGAACGATTTTTCCTTTCTGCAACTTCATTCTGCTGAGGTGTATAGGCTGTAGTCAATTATATTTTGATCCCATGTTTCTTAATAAAATATGAAAACTCTTCAGAGGTGTATTCCCCCCTCTATCTGAGCAGAGGGTTTTTATGAAACATCTCGACTCCTTCTCAACAAGTTTCTTGAATTGTTGAAAGTAGAGAAATGCTTCTGATTTCAATTGAAGAAAGAAAACCCACATCTTCCATGAGTAATCATCAACAAATAGTTGAAAATACTTCTTTCCAACATAGCTGGTTGGCATAGGACCACATAGATCGGTATGTACTAGCTCTAAAGGGTTTTTAGCTCGAGAGGAGCTAGTTTCAAAAGGTACTTTGTGTTGCTTCCCTACTAAGCAATCCGAGCACACTGGTAAGATAGATGAGAGTGGAGGAAGACCTTTCACCATCCCATATCTGTGTAATTCAAGAAAATATCTTGAACTGAGGTGCCCATAACGTCTATGCCATAGAGAGGTGGCCTCCTTTGTAGTTGTAGTCAGAGCAGCATGAGGAGTTGAAAGAGCATCTAGAATGAAAAAGCCATGTTTGTAGGATTCAGTTGCAATATTCTTACCATTGTGGGTGATAAGACATCTCTTATTGCCTTTGAAAACTCGAAACATGACATCCATGTTTCTATCCAACATTTGTGTGACTGAGAGCAGATTATTGGATAATCCTTGAACATAGAGAACCTTCTCAATTTGACATTTACCATCAGGAAGGGACACATAAACATCCCCTTCTCCCTTTACTTGATAGACCTGATTGTCAAAAATTATGACTGGCTTACCTTATTTCTCCACAAAAGTATCAAACCATGATTTGTCCCTAGTCATGTGTTTTCTAGCTCATGAATCAATATACCATACAACATCTATCTGGGAAGACAAAGTATGGATCATGAGCACCTTGTGTGCTCTTTTAGATTCAGAATTTGAATCGAACCCAGGAGAATATGAGTCTGAGTTGGAGTCAGCATAAGCAACATGGCCTTTAGGTTGCGTATATTTCTTCTTGTATTTCTATTTTTCTTTGCCCTTCTTCTTAGGACCTTGATCATTTTGTTGCTTGTTTTTGAACCAACACCTGTTGGTGTCATGGTTATTCATATCACAAATCTTGCAATATTTTTTATCCTTCTGCTGATTTTGCTTCCCTTTTACTTTGGAAGAAGGACCTCCTTTTTGAAACTGACCTTGTTTCTTACCACTTTGTTGTATGGAAAGAGCATTATCTGGCACGTCATCTTTCTGAACCTGATTTGCCTCCTCAGTTTGAAGAAAATTTACTAGCTCCACAAATGATACTTGTCTACCAGAAACATTGAGAGAAATGATCAAAATCTTGTAGGAATCTGGAAATGCTCTCAAGATGACAAATTTCAAGATATAATCATCCACTGGTTTTATGGCATTCAATTTAGCTTTCAATTCAGTCACTCTGCAAAGGAATATATCAACTGTTTCCCCAGAATTCATACTGAGAGTATGTAGTTGAGTTTTAAGGTTTAGAATAGTGGATTGATTCTTTCCTTCATATATTGTGATCAAGGCATCCCAAGCTACCTTACTAGTTTTTGCATCACAAATATGAGGATGCACCTCATCTGTAGTAGCAAGCAAGATAAACATGAGAATCTTCTTGTCCTTATTATCCCAAGTATATTGATATGTTCCTGTTATCTGAGGGTGCTTTGTAGTGCCAGTCACTACATCCCATAAATCTTCCAACTGAAGAATGGCTTTCATATTTTTTTTCCATGGAACAAAGTTAGGACCTTTCAACAACTATGAATCTAAGAGATACTTGTGAATTGTGGCCATTATGAAGGTTCCTTATATCACCAATTGGTCTCCCTTTATTTATACCTACCAGATATTTATATCATAACCATTCAATATATACCCGCCCTTACGTGAGGGAGACTATAGGTATATATGAATAGTATACTACTCAATATGTACCCACCCTTATGTGAGGGAGACTATAAGTACATATGAGAAACACAATATATTGAACATAGGCGATACTAAAATGGCATCGTATTGTTAATAACACCTACCATAGAAAGTTTTATTCCTCATGCATGGGGCGTAACTTCCCTTAAACACTATGGAAAAAAAACTTTCGTCAGGATTTACGCCTAACAACAATCACGATGTGGGTATGAAATGGAAAAAAAAAAGATCTGGTTTGCCTTATTTCTCCCCAACGATTAATAGATAACAAGCTTAGACATCGTTGTTGCAGCTATATTAGGTGGCGAATACAGTAGTCCAAAGAACGATAGCATTACCTGTAAGTGTGGACCAGAGGTATCTCAAATACCAAACGCTGTTGTGCAATAAATTGCACAAATAGGATATAAATTCGGGGTCTTATTTTTATCTATAATTTATGATTGTTAATGCAAGAAAACAAAATATTTAAATGCAAAACAAATCACAAATGCCCAAAAATTTAAACACCTATTACAAATCTAGCAGATTTTTTTACTCTCAAATGTTTTGATTTCCCCCCTTTATCTGACAATTTTGCAAATGAATCATGTGAAGACTGTCCCCCTTTCGTTTGGCAAAATAGAGAAGGAAGAAAAAAAAAATTGTACCTTAACTCCAAAATTTTTTGATGGAAGCCTTTTAAGGTGTCAATTTTGGATAGCATAGGCATCAATTGCAGGAGAAGCGTCAATTAAATATCTTAGGGCGTCAAAATAACCCCACCCACCGTCAACAAATTTCCACCACCATAAAAAAAAAAAGGGTGTCAAACAACACTACCACCCGTCAATACATGCGTAGCAAATGGAACCTGTGACCTCGCGGCGATCAAGCACAACACAAACCATGTGAGCCAGAAGAACCGAAGAGAGTAAACAAGAACCAAACAAATCTTATACCTTTGACAATGGAGAGAAGAAAGGATTTTTTTTTTTTAAAACCTTATACCTCCCCGCAGCGAATGGAACCCGTGACATCGCGGCGGTCAAGCACAACATGAACCACATGAGCCAAAGGGCCTGATGAGAACCTCTATGAAAATAGTGGGTCTTATCACGTCGAGTGCAAAGGATTTTGTTTTAAAAAACAATAATCCCAGATGGCCTATGCTGCCATTTAGGATTGTTTAAAAATGACGAAGGCCATATGATGTTTCGGTTGCCTTTGGGCAACCACCCCACCCCTTTTGCCTTCGTAGCCGCATTCCAGTATCCTCTTATTGCTATCTACGTGTCCTCCTGCTTGCATGTAATGTCCATCAGTGGTTGGCTCTATTTGTGTCTTGCATGTCACATCCGCCAGTGGTTGGCTTTGTTTGTGTCCTACGTGTTGCGTCTGTCAGTGGTTGGCTCTTGGCTCTATCTGTGTCCTGCGTCCTACGTGTCAATGGTTGGCTCATGGCTCGTCTTCCTATCTACATCCGCCCAACGGTTGTCTACGATCTTCCATGCTCTGATACCATGTAGAGTTTCATGAAGCATTGATTCATTCCGATTGATATCAATTATAAAGATTACAATGTGGTTATAATAATTTGGTTTATGAAACCAACTTGGTGGTTATTAAACCAACCTAGAGAGCGCCTACATGCACTACCCTTTTTATTCAATAATGTAAGACATATATGCTAATAGCTCCTTAATCCTAGGTTGAGAATGGTTTTGGTGTGTTCATTTTATACTCGATCATTCATAATCCTAGGTTGTCTAGAATGAATCTAAGCTATTCTATATGAAAATGTTGATTTATATGAATACATAAAGTAGGAATGAATCCTAAATGTAAATATTATACGAAATGAGAAAGAATGCACCTGATTTCGGATGTCTGATGAAGAATCTGAAGCTTGTAGGAGTCCAGATCATCTCGAATATGACAGGATCATCTACAATTGTATAGAATCATCTCAGACCATAGGTGATCGTCTAAGATCAGAAAAGATCATCGTCGATCTGACGAATTCGTTAGAAACCTGCAATCATAGAAATAGACACCAAAAAAACAAAAATGCTACTTCTAGAATAATGCAAAATGATAGAAATGATAGTATAAATGCCTAAATGATAAATCTAGATAGCAAATTAAAGGAAATGCATTGTTTTAATAACTTATTTTAACTTTATGATGCATTTATGTTGAGTGAGGTGAACTCCAAGATGCAGAATGAAAATAAATCAAACTAATGCATAGTAAAATAAAGAAGACAAATGAGGAATGCAAACTCAGGGCTCTAGTTATCCCCAATCTGAACTGCAGTCGAGATCACCTCCAATTGTACGAGATCATTGCCGATCTATGATAGGATCATCTGAAATCATCTAGAATCGCCTGTGACGATCCGAGCTATCTCCAACTAAAGCATAGTGAAAAATTGCAATGAAAACTTAAAAATATGAGTGCAAACAATGGTGGATAGGACGTCTTGACACAACAAAACTAAATGGTAGGGAAAATCAATCAGGGAATCATGGGATCAGCCAACCAGGGGGATAAACTAAGAAAATCCTAGTTTATATAAAATTAGGGGGAGGTTAGTAGGTTGGGGATCATCCCAATCTAGGAGATCCTCAGTGGAGGAATCTCCAACTACGTAGACACGCTTCTGCCCAAGTTGGAGAGGCTATTAAAACATAAGCTAATTATGAAAATTTGGTTTTGGGACGAAATCATCTGGACGTTCTGTTCCAGATGAATTCATCCAATCTGGGATGATTTCGTCTGATCGGCGATGATATCGTCCAACGGTCAAAAAAAATCTTAAAAATGGCATGAAAAATGGGGTGAGCGGTTAACGGGCGGTTTCAAGGTTAAAATTCATTTTTTTATCTTTTTACTAAGGGTTTAACTACGCCAATTTTAAGGTGCTACATTTTGCCCCCTCTTTAGCAAATTTTCTAAAGAAAATGCATTAAATATGAGTTCTTCATGCTTTACGAGAAAGAAAAAATTTACTCAATTTTTTAGATGACGATTCTAGATCGAATCGTACAAATGCTTACTATGGTGCCCCCTCTGTGTTTTTACCCAAATTGAACGTTTGAGGTAATAGTGCGGAAAAATAAAATTTAAAAAAATGTTGTTGTTTTTAAATAAATTTAAGAAAAATAGGGTAAAACCCTAATTCATTTTTAATATTTATTTTCATTGTTTTTAGATCTCTACAGGCAAAATGGTAGAAACAGTGCACAGATCGGCAGAGGTCCGGTGCAGGTTGCGGGTAATGATATAAACCTAGTGAATTATATTTTTAATTTGATTTGTGTAATTTTTTATTTAAATTTTGACTATTTTGGGGCATCGTGGCCATTTTTAGGCCGTCGACGACGTCGAGACGAAATCATCCCTAGATCGCCAATTTTGTCTAGAAGCAAAATCAGTGAAATAGGGGTGATCCCATCCAACAAGGGGCGATCCCCAAGCTGCAAAATTAGAGACGATTTCATCCTACCAAGGATGATTTGACCTAATTTAGGATGATATCATCCAATGGTGGACGATATCATCATTGTTTTTAGAATATTAAATTGATTTAACTAATTTTAATGATTATCTATTGATGATTTTTATTGTTTGATTGTTTATTTTGTAGAGGGGATTACTAAAAATTCAAGAGTGGAAATACGAGGGACTCAGAGACGAAGTAGCCATGCTCGACCAGGCAGAGTGAGACTGAATGACGGAGGTTGGACTACAACATGTGGTAGAGATGCCACAAATACCGATAGACATGGGGCTACTAATAGCCCTAGTAGAGAGGTGGTATCCGAGGTCATCCTGTTTTTGGTTACCGATAGGGGAGATGGCTTCCACTCTAGACGACATATAGAGGATATTGAGGATCACCATACAAGGGCAATTTATGACTCCTATGGCCAATCAGGGCCATGCCATGATGCGACTATGTAGAGATCCTAGATTCGCCCTAGAGAAGGGTGGAGTGAACATCGAGACATTACGGTAGATGCCTGGGGTGTCTCGATTGACTGGAGTTTTGACAAGGGTGGTGGGTGGCCTACTACTATGCCACTAGAGTGAATGCAAGTTGTCATGGCTACTCTTAGATGTGGTCTACGATATGAGAGACCATGACTATAGATTTTCTTGGGGCAGCTTTGTGCTATGCCGCTTGTATAGGATCCTACACGGGGTTGTATACAAGGGAGGTTGATGTCTGGTTTTGACATCACTGCTACAGGTTTGGTGCTGGGAGCACATTGCGGTGCAGAGGCTGGTAGGGCTTCCACTGACAGGGGTTTACTGGGAGAGACCCCGAGTTTTCTATTGGTGGCTCCAAAGAGGGTCACAGTGGTGGATATATCTGTTGATATCTCGAAGGTTGCTAGATGACCTAATCCCATATTAGATCACCTGGAGGTCATGGAGAGAGCATCCAGGATGGGGAGAGGATGAACAGGAGTTGGATCACATCAGGAAAGTCTTATGGCTGAGGATGGAGTAGGGAGAGGTAGAGCTCCATCGCTATGATCAAGTTTTGTGATAGTTTGGTCTACAGCAGAGAATCCCTTCTCTCAGGGATTACGAGTACTCTTGGACTGTCCAGGATAGTACTACACTAAGAGGGGCTCCAGATATGCAAGGATTCTAGATTCAAGATGTGGACGATGCCCCCATTCAGTCGATGGATGGGGATGATGCTGGGGTCACAGACTACCAGACATCCGCCCTCCTCGGATGATGAGGGTACAGGGTCTGATGCACGCCATGGTGCGATAGATGGGGAGGTGGTGCCAAGTTGCTATCGATGTAGTGAGGGGTCATGAAGGGAAGAAGCAACAATGGTCTCCTTAGGAGAGATGTCAGAGAGTGGCACAGTCTTCGAAGAGACCATAGTAGGCAGAGAGGAGAGAGGAGGGACTCCCTTCTTAGTAGAGGGATGGGCCAGCATCGCCCGATAAGGGCAATGGTATTGAGGTAGGGGAGAGCAGCGAGATGGCAACTCTCTAGAATGATAATGCCCACCTATAAGCTTAGGTGTAGACTCTATAGGATGAGGCTACATAGCTTAGGGATTGGAGAAGAGGGGCAAGCATTTTGGAGCTGGTACGATCGGTTTCCTCAGACCACATTCTATCAAGGAGCATGCTTCCAGCTGGTTCCAAAGGGCCAGATGTTACAGTTGCCAGCCGGTATTGTGGAGATAATCAGGATGGGGTCATCGAGGACATCCTCATGATTGATGTCAAGGACCCATGACACAGGACAAACTCTGATGGGGCCACCTCCTCCACCTTAGGGCGGGAGAGGAGATGAGGCTGAGAGCTCAAGAGCTTTTCGAGACTAGCGGCATAGACTGGATTGTAGATATTTTTGAGAGGATTGAGTATGCCAGGGTATAGATTATGGCATACCAATCCAGTTTTGATATGATGTACATATATTGTAATATATATATGATATTTTTATGATATGGCTTTTCCACATGTTTTATGATACTTCAATTTTGGATTTGTTGATTGATTATTCATGTAATTATGTCGTTTGGGAATAGTATAATTTTATGTCATGCTATAAAATTTAAATGAAATAATCTGATGTAAACAAATAGGTTGTTTTGTGGTGTGATTTGATGAAAATAAAGGGACTTCTAACAATAATTTCAAAGGACATTGTTGTTGTTATAAACCATTTCATGGAGTCGTCGCTCGCTAGGTCGTCAAGCTAATCCCAGTATAGAAATATTGTTAAAAGTAAAAGAGTGCTTAAGATACTGTCTTAAGAATTTGTGTTGTGATGATGAAAATGATGATGGTGATGATTTGTTTTTAGATTTTCATAAAAATATTATGCATGAAATATTAAAAATATGATTTTTGCTAGGCATAAAATTCCTAAGTGTGATAAATTTTTGAACAATTCCTTAGGAATTATACCATGGTTGCAAAATGGAATGTTGACATAATGAAATGAAATAGAAAAATGTGTTCGTTCTTTTTAAAGCACAATTGTGTGACATAATGATGTAAGCCATATGTTTTATAAATTATAATGAATGGGAAATAAAATTAGAACAATGGTTTGTGCTAGGCATAGAATTATAGGTATAGACTTATACCATCATCGCGAAATCCAAAAAAAAAAAATTATTGCATAATTGATTTTTGATTTTGAGATAAACAAAAAAAATATATAAACGTGACTTTATTGTTGGATTTTTGAATATTTTGTTGAAAAAAAAAAAATGTTGGATTTTTGAAAACAATGTATGTAATTATTTTTATACGAAACAAATGTTCTTAAATAAGAAGATGAAATTATTCCAAAAAGGGTTGCAAAAATATTTTAAATTATCTCAAAGACAAAATATAGATTTATAAGGAACCCTCATGTGCATATGTGAGTTCATTGCCGATCTTGATTTATCATAATGATACAAAATCTCTCAAATACAAATGTGTGTGCAATTGTTTTGTTCATTGACCAATTTTGAGCAAGATAATTTGATACAAGTAATTTGAATTAACCAAATAAGTGTTCATTGACCATGATTTATATGCATGTAATCGTACCAAACTACTATGTAAGTCGGATCGTCAAGAGCTAGCTGATCCATAAGTAGACATAGGTCTGTACAAAATAAGGTCGCTAATGTGACAGACATATCACCATGCTAGGGATTACCCAAGGCCAAGCGGTTTGGGCACAAACCACCTGTTATGGGGCTTACCTCATAGTTTTCGAATAATTGAAAATTCCAGGGATTCAATCTTATTCACCCTTATTTTCTTTTTCAAGGGGTAGGGAAAAGGATTTTATTGCTTTTTGCTTTTTCTTTTCTCTTTTTCTCTCTTTTTTTTTGTATTTTTGCTTGGAACTGAGATAATGCTGAAATATTGCTGCAATGGTACAAAATAATATTTTTCTTTTTCTCATTTTCTTTGACTTTTATTTTTCTTCCTATACTAGGGATACTTGCTCGGATTGGTTGTAGAGCAAGGGATTTTTATTCTGGGTAGGGGTGAGCTTGTCCTTTTGTCAATTCTCAAATATTCTAGACCATGTGCATGATAGGATAGCAAGGGAAACTTTTCGCTCAAGAAACCACTTCTACTATGTAGCATCATATTGAATTTGCAATGAAATAATTTTAATGTGAAAAGATATACTTGGTTCAAGTAAATAACAAGATCAATTCTCTATGCTCAAAACTTTATTTAATTCAAATGTGGACTTTGATATAAGAGAGATTCATAATCATACCAAATAAAATCAAGATATTTATTCATGTGAGTTTGAAAGTGTGGGATTCCAAATAAATGCTAATTTATCCAAAATAATTGAAAATATGACTGCAATATGTCAAGAATTAACAGGTGTGAAAATAAAAGATGTTTTTGAAGATTTTGATGATTTCGATTTTGTTATGTTTTTTATTTTAATTTATGAATTTAATATACACAATGTGATTATTTTTGAAATTTTTATATGAATAACTAAAATGAAATAATATGCAAAATAACAATATATACAATGATGAAATGACCAGATTTATGCATAATAGCGTTTAAGATGCATAATGTTCATAGGTTCTTTAAGATCTTTACCATCTAAGGTAGCTAATATGTATGCTCCCAAGCCAAATTTAGCAGTGATGATATACGGTCCAATCCAGTTGGGCTCGAATTTACCTTTAAGATCTTTAGTTGCATTAGTATTTTTTTGATTTTCTTTCAAGACAAGGTCGTCGATCTCAAAGGATCGATGATGAACTTTCTTGAGGTATGCTTGCTTGAGCTTGTTCTAATAGGCTCAAAGATGTTCCAAAGCATTTATGTGCTTCTCATCTAAGAGTTCTAGCTGACTAAATTTGCCAGCACGATATTCATCTCCTACTTCAGTATCTTGAAGTAGCAGAGCCAAAGAAGGAACTTCTAATTCAAAGGGAAAAACTACTTTAGTGCCATAAACCAAAACAAAAGGTGAAGTGCCTATGGGGGTACGAACGCTAGTTCGATAAGCCCACAAAGTAGGATATAGTTGAATGTGCCAATCTCGGCCAGATTTATTGACCAGTATTTTGAGGATTTTAATTAATGTTTTATTAGATGCTTCTACTTGGCCATTACCCTGAGGACAATAGGGAGTGGACCAACGATGTTGAATTTTATATTTTTGACATAATTTTTTGACATCTTTATTTTTGAAACAAGTTCCATTATCTGATATGAGATTTGTAATAATTTCAAACCTACAAATAATTTGATTAAAAATAAATTTGGAAACTTGGGTTCTAGTGCAAGAAGCTAAGGGCATAGCTTCAACCCACTTCGTGAAATACTCGGTGGTAGTTATGATGAATTTGTGTCCATCAGATGACACAGGGTTGATTTTTCCAATGATGTCTAAGCCCCATTTTGAAAAGGGCCAAGGAGATGAAATAGCCTATAGCTCTTGTGCAGGCGCATGGACAAGGTCAGCATGTTTCTGGCACTTATCGCAATGGCACACATAATCATGTGCATAATTCTCCATGGTAGGCCAAAAATATCCTATCCTAAGGAGTTTCTTAGCAATGGCGCTACCACTAAAATGTCCCCCATAAGATCCATCATGGGCTTCACTCAAAGTTGATCTAGATTCTTCTAGATTCAAACATCTCAGTAGGATACCTTTGAAAGATCTCCTATATAATGTATTGTCAATTATTACAAAGCGACTTGCTCGTCTATGTAATAATCGATGCTGGTTTCTGTTGAAACCTTCAGGGAAGGTCCCATTTTGAAGAAAATTGAAGATATTAGTGTACCAAAGTTTAGGAGTAGTTTCGTTGATTAGAAACACATCCAAAGGTTCTAAGCATGATTTATTTGAAGCGGGTTCCTGGAGTCGATAAATAATGATGGTAGCATATTCATCCTCTAACTCCAGGGGTAAAAGAGATGCAGTTGCAGCCATAGCATCAGCCGCATGATTGCTAGTTCGAGGAATAGCTTCCAAGGTAACTTGATCAAATAAAGATAATAATTATAATACATATGATTTATATGGACACAATTTATCATCTTTGGTCTAATAAACATCATTAATTTGATTTATGACAAGTTGAGAATCACTGAAAACTAATAGATTTTTAATTTTTAGTGCCAAGGTAGCTCGTAATCCAAGGATTAGAGCCTCATACTCAGCAATGTTATTAGTACAAGAAAATATCAATTTAAAGGACAAAGGGATAAGATGTTTCTGTGGATATATTAAAATAATACCTGCACTAGCCCCATTCATGCATCGGGCTCCGTCAAAGTATAAGGACCATTGCTCTGAATGATCTGCCTCTAGTTTAAGGCATTCATTAGGAAACTCAATGATGAGGGGATGGGCAGACTCTAAGGGTGCAACAACTAATTGATCTGCTATGATTTGACCCTTAACATATTTTTGTCCTATAAACGTGAGTTCAAACTCGCTTAGGGCAAGAACCCACTTTGTTGTGCAACCAGAGAAGTACAGTCGACTCATGAGATACCATAAAGGATCAGATTTAGCAATAACATAGGTTTTCTGACTGAGCATATAATGGCATAATTTTTGTGTAGAAAATATGACTGCTAGAAATAACTTCTCTAATGTTGTATAATGGGTTTCATAACTGATTAATGTTCTGCTGATATAATAATTAGCACGTTCTTTCTTCTCATCATCAAGTTGAGCTAACATAGCTCCTAAGGCAAGATATGAAGCAGAAATATACAAGATAAATGCGTGATCAGGTCTAGGTGGCGAAAGCACAAGTGGGTTAAGAAGATATTGTTTGAGGAGTTCAAATGCTTGCTGAAATTCGTAATCCCAATGGAAAAAGACATCCTTCTTAAGAAGCTTAAGAAAGGGTTCAATTTTATTCGCCAACTTATCGATGAAGCGACATATAGCTTGAAGCTTACCTTGTAAACTTCATAATTCTATTATATTTGTGGGTGTGGGCATATCAGTGATAGTCACAATCTTGAGAGGGTCAATTTCGATGCCACGTAAAGAAACTATAACCCCCAATAATTTACCGGACTTAACTTCAAATATACATTTAGCTGGATTTAATTGGATAAGATATTCCTTTAACCGATTAAATACTTTTCTCAAATCATCTAAATGGTCATATTATTTAGTAGAACGAGCTATAATGACATCTACATAATCATGTAGTATATCATGCATCATATCATGAAATATATAAGTCATGGCCCGTTGATAGGTTGCACCTGCATTCTTTAAACCGAATGGCATCACTTTCTAACAAAAGGTTCCCCAAGGGGTAATAAAGGTTGTTTTATCCTGATATTCAGGAGCTATCCTGATCTGATTATAACTAGAAAATCCATCCATTAAGGATATCATTCCACTCCCAGTAGTAAAATCAATGATCCGATCCATATTGGGAAGAGGAAAATCATCTTTAGGGCATGCAGCATTAATATCTCTAAAGTATGTGCAAACCCTAACCTTAGTAGCTTCTTTCTTAGTTACGGGACCTACATTCGAGATCCATTTAGCATAATCAATGGATTGTATAAAAATAACACTTAAGAGTTTTTCTAACTCCCCTTTGACTAGTAAGGCCACTTTAGGATGCATTTTTCTAAGTTTTTGTTTAACAGGTTTAGCATCCGAATGGACTACTAGGTGATGCATGACTACAAAAGGGTCTAATCCTAGCATATCTTCATATGTCCAAGCAAAGACATCTTCATATTCTTTAAGAAATGCAATATAATTATCATATTTTTCTTGACTCAATTCTGATCCAATGTTGTGAGGATTACCCTCGGTTCCAATGTTAATTTTTATGACATTTTCTACTTCCATGTGTAGATTTTTCTCAAAATTAGATGGGGCGGGTGAAACGTCCAATTCTTATAATTATTCCAAGGTTAGTTTGGATAATTCGTCTTGAGGAATCATGGCCTAAATTTGGGCTATACTAGGTATAGAGCCATCAAAATAAAATTCATGATGTAACAATTCCTCAACAGAGACATCATGGAAGATATCTCCCTCCAACTCATCGTCGGATTCGGTGATCATCTCAGGGTAGGCTATAGATAACATATTACATGTAAGTGGATTATTCATTAAATGCAAAGCATCACATTGATCTAAATAATCTTGGTAACATATGAGATGGTCATCA
The DNA here is from genome assembly GCA_028583015.1 of Wollemia nobilis. Taxonomy (NCBI): domain Eukaryota; kingdom Viridiplantae; phylum Streptophyta; class Pinopsida; order Araucariales; family Araucariaceae; genus Wollemia; species Wollemia nobilis. The sequence goes on along the minus strand of JAQPPZ010000690.1, from coordinate 6,291,415 downwards.
TCCTCAAATGGGAAGGGCTGACATTTACTAGGAAATAGGCCCACACCACATCGGGTAGGCCATCGTTCTACCTCAAAGGGTTCTTTCATGCCATTTTGGAAAGGTCCCAAACCTTTCCCTTTATATCTCAATTTAAGCATTATAGATTTGGCTTTAATATACTCATTAGTAAAATAACATCGAGCATATCCATCGTAATGAGTCTTGTTGTTTTTGGGTATTCTACACTAGTCATATCCCTTATAAATAAAAGCGTAATTCTTGACTTGGTAAATACTTACCATAGGCTGTGGGAGACCGAAGGTATGAGGAGATGGTGGAAAATTATTTAAGATAAGGGAATCTTGCATAGCAGCATTCGTTTGCTCTGATATAAGAATTTTAGATAAATCGGGTAAGAGCTCATCAGTAAGAGCATAAGAGGTAGAAGGAAAATTTCCTACATATTTTGATGCAAAAACTATGCCTTTGGTGGATGTAGATGTTGTAGATATTTCTATGGATGAGTCTTTTATAGGGATAGAATATAGGAGTAAAACAAGAAGCCTTGGTTGTGGGATTAGGATTTTTCTAAGGTCCTAATGTAGTTTGTTTAGAGGATGTTTGAGCTGTATGAAGAGGTGGAACTAATGTAGAAGGAGTAGATCGCATTGTGGGTGTGTGTTTCACATGTTTAGATGGATAATGAGAATTAGGATGTGTGGATGATAAAGCAAGGCAAAATTAAACTCCAATAGGTTTTGCCAAAGCACACATATCAAAGGGTCTAGGATCACCATGGATGGTAACCAACTGATTCTTAAATTCGAACTTAACCCATTGATGTAAAGTTGAGGGAATAGCTCTCATTGCATTGATCCAAGGGTGACCCAAGAGTATATTATATGATGCAAGGCAATGTAAAATAAACACGGTCGTATCCAAGGTTCTCGAACCAACCTACAATGGAATGGTAATAACTCCACACGTTTCTTGTGTTTCATCATTGAAGGCTTTTATGATCATATCAGTTCTTTTCATTTCATCACTTATAAACCCAAATATTTGGTAGAAGTCAAAAGTGCATATGTTTAAAGATGAACCATTATCAATCAAGACTCGTTTAACTACTACATCTCCAATTAAGGTAGTAATATATAAGGGGTTATCCTTATATAAACTATGTTGAGGTATGTCTCTATCCCATAATTCAATACAATAACTTCATGAGTTATTATAGTATTAGCCATGGCTTCAGGTTGAATGTCTTGTGGTACCATCATCTGGATTAATGTGAGCATTAATTCATCTCTATGTGTAGGATAGGATCTTAAAAGGTCCAAAAAGGAAATTCTAGTTGTAATGTTTGATAGTTGCTCATTAATATTATAAGGAGGTTTAGGTTGCACATTAGGTGCCCGATTCCCTTTATTAGGAAATTTCAAAACAAATGGAGTTGATCCATCGTTGTGCATTTGATCATGTTGAGAGTTTTGAGCCTGTTGTCTAGTAACAGCTCCAATGGTACCCACAATATTATTCTACGAATGATGAATGGGTCTTGGTCTAGCATTTATGGCTTGCTCATTAGAAATTAATTGGTGAGACAATGGTCGAGTAGTGACTCTTCTTGGAAATGGTTCTTCTAGGACCATATGACTTGTGATAGGGAGAATAGGATCCAATTCATCTTTAGAGCTATTCGATTGATTTGATGTGATTTCCATATCACTCTCGGTCTCATATTCTGTATCACTGAGATTAGGTGTCTGGATATTGTATAGAGGCCTAGTTGTAACCACGGATAAGGTTGTGTCAAATATTTTTGGCTCATGAGAAGGTAAATACCCACTAATAGTTCCTACATATTGGGTAGGAGGGGGAACATTATGATGTTCAATTTGATTAGTCTCTTCCTTGCCATGCTTTGGTAAAGGATGTTGAAATATGTCCAATGACTAATTGGCATTTTGATTCTAGTTTTGAGGAATGTTATTTTGAGTATTATTAGGAGGATTTTGCTTAGGTTGAAAGGCTTGCACCTCCATCTCATTGTTATCAATCAGGTCTTGTATTTTATGTTTTAATATTTTACAAGAGTTGGTAATGTGTCCAGGTCCTCTATGGAAGTCATAGTGTAAATCAGCTTTGTATCTGGGTATAGTTGGATTAGGTTCCCGGATAGTTGGTAATTGAATCAAACCTCGTTCTAATAATTGCAGGAGAATTGTTGAAAAAGGTTGATTTAACCTAGTAAATTCTCGAGGAGGTTTATTGGGAGGTTTCAGTATAAAATTCTCCGTTGTCTTCGTAGCATTAACAATAGAAATATTTCTACTATCAGTGACTCCATCACCCACAACTTGTTTATTTTTATATTGATTTATGGATGTTTTCTCGTCATATTTATTTTTAAGATGACCACTCCTAATGAGAGCATCTTCCACTCTTCGGGCTAAGTCTATAGCCTGATCAAAGGTGGTCAAGGTAGCAATTGACAATTCATAAGATAGTTGGTCTTGTAAATTATTAATAAATATGTCCAACATCTCCCTATAAGGTAACACAAAGTGCAATTTTCCTATCAACTGTCTCCACCTAGCTAGGAAATCGGTAAAACATTCATCTTTGTCTTGTTTTAAGTTGTACAAGTATTTAATGGTCACATGCCTTTCGATGTAGGCACTAAATTGATGAACAAAAGACTCAGTAGTTTTTTTGAAGTTCCTCAAAGAATTAGTGGGTAATTGATAATACCACTCTAATGCCATTCGTCCTAAACTTTTCAGGAACATTTTTAGAAATAATAAGTCATCATGCGATATATCATGACATGCTATTCTAAACATACGAATATGCTCTATGGGATCTTCGGTTCCTTTATATATGGGCAAGACTGGCATAGGAAAATGTTTAGGATACAATTGTGCTACAACTATAGGATATAGAGGTTGACTACACATCTCTTGATAATTGTACAAGGGATGATAGGGATCTATCTGGTCCATGCGGGAAACTAATTGTTTCACCATAGTTTCAATATTACTAGTTTGTCCACCATGTTGGTTCGGTGGGACATAAGCATAGGATTTATGAGTGTATGAGGGTGTGACAAGGATTAGATGCTATATTGCTATTATGCAAAGCATTGGTAGGAAGAGTATTATGAAGAGGATTTGTAGTAGTATTATGTTGTATCCTAGATTGTTGGTAATTGGTGTTTGGTTTTGTTTTGGGTTTTTGCTGATTTGAGGTATATTGCTCAATGACTTGGTGAAATAGAGCAGTAAATGAGGGTTTCTTTTATGCGGTAATAACCCTAGGATTTCTAACAAGCACTTTATATGGTTGGATAACCTGTTGTTGTTGCATGTTCTGGATTATAGCTGCCATATCCAAATTGGATGGTCCAGCTTGATTATTTTCTTGTTCAATAAAGGACAAGGGATTAGTGCATGTGTGAAATACATCTTCTAGATTTGCTTGAGTGTCACTAATTTGATCCTTGTCCATATGGAATGCTCTATTAAGCACACCAATATTAGTATTGAGGAACTTCCAAAATTGTTCCATGTTTTCAAAAGTAACAGCTCCTCCTGGAGATATTTTAGGAGATGAGGATCCTTCCTCTCTATTTTCTTCTTGTTCATTTCTTACAACAAGCTCTTCTTCTTGCTGATCTAGGATTTCTTCTTCCTGAACTTGATCTTCGGGAAGGACATCCGGGTTATTTAATGGTTTTCCTAACCAATCTTCTTCTTCTTTAGTTTTTTTTCCATTTCTAAGTCTAGGCATTGTGCTTAAACTTAGATTTCAGCAAATACATACATACATACATACATACATACATACATACATATATATATATATAGGTTTGAGAGGTATATATTTTAATTATATACCTACTATAAAAAGGAAATGTTTTAGATTTTTTGTTTCATTTTTATATTGTTTTTGTGTTTTATAATATTACTATAAAGATAACAAATAGCATTCTAGTTGCAAAAGGAATAACAATAATAAAAGAATAACTTTAGTTTTCTATAAATAATTTATGGATATCATTGATAGGATCAAGTTCATAAGGAGTCATGAAATGCTCCTCTTCAAATTGGAAATGGTTTTTCAAAAATTTGATAGTGTGCTATAGTAATATGATTTGTCTTAGATTCTGACTTGTAGAAATAAAGTTCATGGCAATATTCTTGATATAACACAGCTCTAGGAACTCTATTCCATATTTTTATATCCGTAAGAATGACTTCTTGATCCTTTATACGAGATAGAAACTTAAGTACTACAAGTGCATTCTCAAGGTATTCTTCAAAGGTGTACAATTCAAAAGACACAAGTGCTCTTTTATCTACTAACCACCTATGGCAAGCTCTCTGAAGTTCATGATATAAGGTTACTTGATCAGGATCCAGGATTATATCTAGGAAAAACCTCTTTATTTGCCTAAGTTCGGTTGATCTAGATGAAATAATATCCAATCTCCTATCAAGTTCATCCCATAAAGGTTGGAATCTATTCATTTGAGGTACTCTAAGCACAGACGTAATCTCTATGGCTGTTAATTGATTTTCAAAATTAATGGTGACAACTCATCTTTTATTATAATCTACCATATAAATATGATATGCAACATTAATTTTTTTTCTAATGATTCTAGATGTTACTTAACAATATTTTTTTTTTTGGATTGTTTTCAAAAGTTTTTAGATTCACGTTGGGTTCACCAAAATGTACTCGCTAATTATGAAAATTTAGTTTTGGGACAAAATCATCTAGATGTTCTGTTCTAGACGAATTCGTCCGATCTGGGATGATTTCGTTTGATCGACGAAGATATCGTCCAACGGTCAAAACAACTCATAAAATGGCATGAAAAATAGGGTGAGTGGGTAACAGGTGGTTTTGGGGTTAAAATTCAGATTTTTATTTTTTTACTAAGGGTTTAACTGTGTCAATTTTAGGGTGCTACAATATCCTACCTAGTTAAATTCCAATATGAATGGTTCAACAAGATAAGCCCATGAATAAATACTATTATCATCAAGGGATCTATATTAGGTGATCACTTTTCCTTAGAACAATATGTCCAACAGTATTACCATGACATCTTCATGTTGGATATTATGAATAGTAGCTAGGGTAGCCACATCTTGGCAATGCTCATAGATAGTTTTCTCAGAGTGCTCAAAGGTTTATAAGGTTTTGAGAGTAGACTAAGGTATTTTATGGAGAACTAAAAGGAAAAGGGGGCTATTACTATTCCACCCTAGGTAGATTTTTCTAGTCATGTTTTCTAGGCAAGGACTATTAGGAGTCTATTTGAAAAATGCTTTTAGAGGAACAAAAATTTGAACAAAAAAAAACTCTGATGATGTAGATTTGAGAAAAATTATCCATTGCATTATCTTAAATGATATTTATAGATACAAAATAACTCTATTTAAGATAAGAGTGAATTAAAATATATAGGTAAAATTATTTATTATCTATCTCTAGAAGATGGCTGGTAGATAGTCTAGAAGAAGATATTAAAAAACATGTGCTTGCCACTCTTATTGTTTTATTACATTGTTGTCAACCATATTTTATATTAAATTGCATTGTATTATATTATATATATTTAATATATAGTATTTTTATATTATACTCTATATTATATTTTGTTCATCATCATTCCTTACCAATATAGAAACATTAGAATGTAATAATTTTAAGAATAGAAAAATAATCAATTAGATGTGGAAGAACCCTAGTGTGCTAATTTAGCATACCGATAATATGATCATGCTCTAGCAAAGGCTAAAAATTAGGTACCAAACTAATAGGAGAATTGATGATGTCTAGTATGACAATAGATGCTTTGTTTGAAAGATATAGCTTGATCAAAACCTGATGACCAAACTAGAAAGAAGGAGGAAGTGGATAAATATGAATGGTATGTGACTGATGCTACTACTACTTTTGCAAAATAAAAACTCTTTGGGGTGAATAAGGCTACAAGGAATATGACTATTGAAAGCTAGTAGGAATCATAACAGGATAAATATAAAGAGGAGTAGGAGGTGTTAATGGTGAAGGAGTGATAAGTTCTATGTGAGAAGGTGATGCAAATATTGTTTTTATGTTCTAGTAATGTGGCTTGCTAAATATGAGAGAAATATTTTATGGTTAAGTGGAATGGAGTAGAAGTGAGGTGCTTTTGATCCAGTGAATGAGAAATATTATATTCTCATGATTCAAAGTATACGTATTATGATAATAATCATATTAGGACTTCCTATCATATTGATAAGTTTTCCCAAGTAGAAATCCACAACAATCCATGAGAGTCACATCACAAGTGACCTTGCCCACAAACTTGGGACCCAAAATGAAAGAGATATCACATGTGTGAGTAATTTTTGAAGTGGATTTGCCATCCTTCCATAATAGAGTGTAAGGATGAGGATGGGGATCTGTTGGTAGATGAAAAATTTTAATGAGAGATTCCCTAATTAAGTTCTTTTGTGAATTGTTGTTTATTATACAATCTATAAAATATTTATGAGTAAGGTGAGCATGCATGACAAATAGATAATCACTGTCACCTATATATGAAGAGTGTGCATGAGGGTGACTTTATTAAGTTTTTCCTTGAGCTCATCATACTCTCTATCTTATCTGATAACATCAATAAGAACATTTTGTGGTGGTTCCTCATTATGAGGTTTTACAATGAGATTCTTTTTATTTCTAAAACATTTAGATTCTTCATGACCTCTCCTATTACAATATGTACAAACTTTCTTACTATCAAATGAAGGAGAAGGTTTTTGAGAAGGAGAAGAGCAAGAATAAGAAGAATAAGTACATCTCTTTATCTTTGGCACTTCTTGCAACTAATTGGATGAGTTAGAATCTCCTAGTAAAGGCGCCTATTGTCCCCTCAATTGTGTAGCTAGTTTCTCCTTTGCAAGTTGAGAATGATTGAAAATTGAACCATATTTCATAAACATAGTGTACTTTAGCTCCCTAAATAAATGTGATTGAATACCACTCTTAAACTTCATGTTAATATTTTGGAAAGTGGGGAGAGGGGAGAAGAAACAATTTTGGATATATTCATGGGATCAATAACCACATATCATTGTTGAATTCCCTTAACTACAACCATGGAAACTAGGGGTTGGGTCCAAATTCCCTAAGTTTAAGTAGTTTAAAAAGTTAGATGAGTGGCTAATTTCAATCTCTTCAGATTTGACACCCATCATGACTAAAATCTTGGTAGAAAGATTTCTAATAGGTAGATATGAGGATGAATTAGCTTGGGGATATGGGAGCCTTGGTGTTTACATAGTGAAGGATGGATATGATAAGATCCTTCCAGATCCTCCTTCTCATGCATATTAGGTTGAGAATTGAAGAAAGATTAGGCAGTCCAAGGGTTGGTCAAAAGTAAACTTTTTTTCCTGGTAGTTCATGCATAATTGAATTATTACTTTTTATAATATTAGATGCATGGAAATAATTGGTCCATATAAATGGTTTTTATGCTACAAGAGTGATTAAACAGATGATCACTTGATGTTTGAGTACCCATTCACACACCAGATCTGGGAGATATGGTTTTTATATTATAAAATTTGAGTTAATGGTGATTTGAATCGGATTAATATTTGGGAAATATGGAAGAGGGGTAGATTTAAATATAAAGCTCTTTGTATTGATTGGGAGCTTGGATTAAAATTCATTTTGTGTCAAGTGTGGTTGGAGATAAATGGTAGAATTTTTAGAGAAACCTTTTCACCTTTAGATGGAGTTTGGCAGGTCATTTGGAGCAAAGTCATAGAAACTATGACAGTGTATGCTAAAGAGGAAAATAAGGTTGTTAAAGGGACAATGGAGAAGGAAGTTGAAGTGCAATAGGGGAAATATAGGGATAGTTGGAAACCACCCCTAGAAGGTTAGATTAAAATTAATACCGATGGATCTACAAAAGGTAATTTGGGTAGAGCTAGAATTGGAGTGGTTTGCCAAAATCAGTTGGAATAGTGCTCTATTGGGAGCTACATGGCTTGGGAAGGTACACAAACAATGAAGTAGAAGCCTTAGCTATCAAATATACTCCTATTTGGGCAATAAAAAAAGGTTGCATGAGGATAATCCTAGAATCAGATTCTCAGATAATGGTTGGAGCTCTAGATTGCATGAGGAACTCTGCTTTGAAGATATAGAGGTTGAGGATTCTTGTCACTCAAATTAAGGAATTGTGGAGGGAATTAGATGATGTGATTCCAATTTATGTGAGTAGAGATCTAAATAAATTGGTATATTTCCTACCTAATATGGGCACTGAGAAGGAGGTAGGGGTTCAATGGCATAGTGACAGTACAAGAAAATATCAATTTAAAGGACAAAGGGATAAGATGTTTCTGTGGATATATTAAAATAATACCTGCACCAGCCCCATTCATGCATCGGGCTTCTTCAAGGTATAAGGACCATTGCTCTGAATGATCTGCCTCTAGTTTAAGGCATTCATTAGGAAACTCAATGATGAGGGGATGGGTAGACTCTAAGGGTGCAACAACTAATTGATCTACTATGATTTGACCCTTAACATATTTTTGTCCTATAAACGTGAGTTCAAACTCACTTAGGGCAAGAACCCACTTTGCTGTGCAACCATAGAAGTACAGTCGACTCATGAGATACCATAAAGGATCATATTTAGCAATAACATAGGTTTTTTGACTAAGCATATAATGGCATAATTTTTGTGTAGAAAATATGACTGCTAGAAATAACTTCTCTAATGTTGTATAATGGGTTTCATAGCTGATTAATGTTCTGCTGATATAATAATTAGCACGTTCTTTCTTCTAATCATCAATTTGAGCTAACATAGCTCCTAAGGCAAGATTTGAAGCAAAAATATACAAGATAAATGGGCGATCAGGTCTAGGTGGCGAAAGCACAGGTGGGTTAAGAAGATATTGTTTGAGGAGTTCAAATGCTTGCTGAAATTCGTAGTCCCAATGGAAAAAGACATCCTTCTTAAGAAGCTTAAGAAAGGGTCTGATTTTATCCACCAACTTATCGATGAAGCGATAGATAGCTTGAAGCTTACCTTGTAAACTTCATAATTCTTATATATTTGTGGGTGTGGGCATATCATTGATAGTCGCAATCTTGAGAGGGTCAATTTAAATTTCACATAAAGAAACTATAACCCCCAATAATTTACTGGACTTAACTTCAAATATACATTTAGCTGGATTCAATTGGATAAGATATTCCCTTAACTGATTAAATACTTTTCTCAAATCATTTAAATGGTCATATTCTTTAGTAGAACGAGCTATAATGTCATCTACATAATCATGTAGTATATCATGCATCATATCATGAAATATATAAGTCATGGCCCGTTGATAGGTTGCACCTGCATTCTTTAAACCGAATGGCATCACTTTCTAACAAAAGGTTCCCCAAGGGGTAATAAAGGTTGTTTTATCCTGATCTTTAGGAGCTATCCTGAAAATCCATCCATTAAGGATATCATTCCACTCCCAGTAGTAAAATCAATGATCTGATCCATATTGGGAAGAGGAAAATCATCTTTAGGGCATGCAGCATTAATATCTCTAAAGTATGTGCAAACCCTAACATTAGTAGCTTCTTTCTTAGTTACGGGACCTACATTCGAGATCCATTCAGCATAATCAATGGCTTGTATAGAAATAACACTTAAGAGTTTTTATAACTCCCCTTTGACTAGTAAGGCCACTTTAGGATGCATTTTTCTAAGTTTCTGTTTAACAGTTTTAGCATCTGAATGGACTACTAGGCGATGCATGACTACAGAAGGGTCTAATCCTGGCATATCTTCATATGTCCAAGCAAAGACATCTTCATATTCTTTAAGAAATGCAATATAATTATCCTATTTTTCTTGACTCAATTTTGATCCAATGTTGATTATGTGAGGATTACCCTCAGTTCCAATGTTAAAATTTATGACATTTTCTACTTCCATGTGTAGATTTTTCTCAAAATTAAATGGGGCGGGTGAAACGTCCAATTCTTATAATTATTCCAAGGTTAGTTTGGATAATTCATCTTGAGGAATCATGGCCTAAATCTGGGCTATACTAGGTATAGAGCCATCAAAATAAAATTCATGATGTAACAATTCCTCAACAGAGACATCATGGAAGATATCTCCCTCCAACTCATCGTCGGATTCGGCGATCATCTTAGGGTAGGCTATAGATAACATATTACATGTAAGTGGATTATTCATTAAATGCAAAGCATCACATTGATCTAAATAATCTTGGTAACATATGAGATGGTCATCATCCTCAAATGGGAAGGGTTGACCTTTACTAGGAAATAGGCCCACACCACATCGGGTAGGCCATCGTTCTACCTCAAAGGGTTCTTTCATGCCATTTTGGAAAGGTCCCAAACCTTTCCCTTTATATCTCAATCTAAGCATTATAGATTTGGCTTTAATATACTCATTAGTAAAATAACATCAAGCATATCCATCGTAATGAGTCTTGTTGTTTCTGGGTATTCTACACCAGTCATATCCCTTATAAATAAAAGTGTAATTCTTGACTTGGTAAATACTTCCCATAGGCTATGGGAGACCGAAGGTACGAGGAGATGGTGGAAAATTATTTAAGATAAGGGAATCTTGCATAGCAGCATTCGTTTGCTCTGATATAAGAATTTTAGATAAATCGGGTAAGAGCTCATCAGTAAGAGCATAAGAGGTAGAAGGAACATTTCCTACATCTTTTGATGCAGAAACTATGCCTTTGGTGGATGTAGATGTTGTAGATATTTTTATGGATGAGTCTTTTATAGGGATAGAATATAGGAGTAAAACAAGAAGCCTTGGTTGTGGGATTAGGATTTTTCTAAGGTCCTAATGTAGTTTGTTTAGAGGATGTTTGAGCTGTATGAAGAGGTGGAACTAATGTAGAAGGAGTAGATGGCGTTGTGGGTGTGTGTTTCACATGTTTAGATGGATAATGAGAATTAGGATGTGTGGATGATAAAGCAAGGCAAAATTAAACTCCAATAGGTTTTGCCAAAGCACACATATCAAAGGGTCTAGGATCACCATGGATGGTAACCAACTGATTCTTAAATTCGAACTTAACCCATTGATGTAAAGTTGAGGGAATAGCTCTCATTGCATTGATCCAAGGGTGACCCAAGAGTATATTATATGATGCAAGGCAATGTACAATAAACACGGTCATATCCAAGGTTCTCGAACCAACCTACAATGGAATGGTAATAACTCCACACGTTTCTTGTGTTTCGTCATTGAAGGCTTTTATGATCATATCAGTTCTTTTCATTTCATCACTTATAAACCCAAATATTTGGTAGAAGTCAAAATTGCATATGTTTAAAGATGAACCATTATCAATCAAGACTGGTTTAACTACTACATCTCCAATTAAGGCAGTAATATATAAGGGGTTATCCTTATGTAAACTATGTTGAGGTATGTCTCTATCCCAGAATTCAATACAATAACTTCATGAGTTATTATAGTATTAGCCATGGCTTCAGGTTGAATGTCTTGTGGTACCATCATCTGGATTAATGTGAGCATTAATTCATCTCTATGTGTAGGATAGGATCTTAAAAGGTACAAAAAGGAAATTCTAGTTGTAATGTTTGATAGTTGCTCATTAATATTATAAGGAGGTTTAGGTTGCGCATTAGGTGCCTGATTCCCTTTATTAGGAACTTTCAAAACAAATGGAGTTGATCCATCGTTGTGCATTTGATCATGTTGAGAGTTTTGAGCCTGTTGTCTAGTAACAGCTCCAATGGTACCCACAATATTATTCTACGAATGATGAATGGGTCTTGGTCTAGCATTTATGGCTTGCTCATTAGAAATTAATTGGTGAGACAGTGGTCGAGTAGTGACTCTTCTTGGAAATGGTTCTTCTAGGACCATATGACTTGTGATAGGGAGAATAGGATCCAATTCATCTTCAAATATATTCGATTGATTTGATGTGATTTCCATATCACTCTCAGTCTCATATTATGTATCACTGAGATTAGATGTCTGGATATTGTATAGAGACCTAGTTGTAACCACGGATAAGGTTGTGTCAAATATTTTTGGCTCATGAGCAGGTAAATACCCACTAATAGTTCCTACATATCGGGTAGGAGGGGGAACATTATGATGTTCAATTTGATTAGTCTCTTCCTTGCCATGCTTTGGTAAAGGATGTTGAAATATGTCCAATGACTGATTGGCATTTTGATTCTAGTTTTGAGGAATGTTATTTTGAATATTATTAGGAGGATTTTGCTTAGGTTTAAAGGCTTGCACCTCCATCTCATTGTTATCAATCAGGTCTTGTATTTTATGTTTTAATATTTTACAAGAGTTGGCAATGTGTCCAGGTCCTCTATGGAAGTCATAGTGTAAATCAGCTTTGTATCCGGGTATAGTTGGATCAGGTTCCCGGATAGTTGGTAATTGAATCAAACCTCGTTCTAATAATTGTAGGAGAATTGTTGAAAAAGGTTGATTTAACCTAGTAAATTCTCGAGGAGGTTTATTGGGAGGTTTCAGTATAAACTTCTCCGTTGTCTTTGTAGCATTAACAATAGCAATATTTCTACTATCAGTGACTCCATCACCCACAACTTGTTTATTTTTATATTGATTTATGGATGTTTTCTCATCATCTTTATTTTTAAGCTGACCTCTCCTAATGAGAGCATCTTCCACTCTTCGGGCTAAGTCTATAGCCTGATCAAAGGTGGTCAAGGTAGCAGTTGACAATTCATAAGATAGTTGGTCTTGTAAATTATTAATAAAGATGTCCAACATCTCCCTATAAGGTAACACAAAGTGCAATTTTCCTATCAACTGTCTCCACCTAGCTAGGAAATCGGTAAAACATTCATCTTTGTCTTTTTTTAAGTTGTACAAGTATTTAATGGTCACATGCCTTTCGATGTAGGCACTAAATTGATGAACAAAAGACTCAGTAGTTTCTTCGAAGTTCCTCAAAGAATTAGTGGGTAATTGATAATACCACTCTAATGCCATTCCTCCTAAACTTTTCGGGAACATTTTTAGAAATAATAAGTCATCATGCGATATATCATGACATGCTATTCTAAACATACGAACATGCTCTATGGGATCTTCGGTTCCTTTGTATATGGGCAAGACTGACATAGGAAAATGTTTAGGATATGATTGTGCTACAACTATAGGATCTAGAGGTTGACTACACATCTCTCGATAATTGTACAAGGGACGATAGGGATCTATCTGGTCCATGCGGGAAACTAACTGTTTCACCATAGTTTCAAGATTACTAGTTTGTCCACCATGTTGGTTCGGTGGGACATAAGCATAGGATTTATGAGTGTATGAGGATGTGACAAGGATTAGATGCTATATTGCTATTATGCAAAGCATTGGTAGGAAGAGTATTATGAAGAGTATTTGTAGTAGTATTATGTTGTATCCTAGATTGTTGGTAATTGGTGTTTGGTTTTGTTTTGGATTTTTGCTGATTTGAGGTATATTGCTCAATGACTTGGTGAAATAGAGCAGTAAATGAGGGTTTCTTTTATGCGGGAATAACCCTAGACTTTCTAACAAGCACTTTAGATGGTTGGGTAACCTTTGTTGTTGCATTTTTTGTATTATAGCTGCCATATCCAAATTGGATGGTCTAGCTTGATCATTTTCTTGTTCAATAAAGGACAAGGGATTAGTGCATGTGTGAAATACATCTTCTAGAGTTGCTTGAGTGTCACTAATTTTATCCTTGTCCATATGGAATGCTCTATTAAGCACACCAATATTAGTATTGAGGAACTTCCAAAATTGTTCCACGTTTTCAAAAGTAACAGCTCCTCCTGGAGATATTTTAGGGGATGAGGATCCTTCCTCTCTATTTTCTTCTTGTTCATTTCTTACAACAAGCTCTTCTTCTTGCTGATCTAGGATTTCTTCTTCCTGAACTTGATCTTCAGGAAGGACATCCGGGTTATTTAATGGTTTTCCTAACCAATCTTCTTCTTCTTTAGTTTTTTTTCCATTTCTAAGTCTAGGCATTGTGCTTAAACTTAGATTTCAGCAAATACATACATACATACATACATACATACATACATACATACATACATATATATATATATATATATATATATATATATATAGGTTTGAGAGGTATATATTTTAATTATATACCTACTATAAAAAGGAAATGTTTTAGATTTTTTGTTTCATTTTTATATTGTTTTTGTGTTTTATAATATTACTATAAAGATAACAAATAGCATTCTAGTTGCAAAAGGAATAACAATAATAAAAGAATAACTTTAGTTTTCTATAAATAATTTATGGATATCATTGATAGGATCAAGTTCATCAGGAGTCATGAAATGCTCCTCTTCAAATTGGAAATGGTTTTTCAAAAATTTGATAGTGTGCTATAGTAATATGATTTGTCTTAGATTTTGACCTGTAGAAATAAAGTTCATGGCAATATTCTTGATATAACACAGCTCTAGGAACTCTATTCCATATTTTTATATCCGTAAGAATGACTTCTTGATCCTTTATACGAGATAGAAACTTATGTACTACAACTGCATTCTCAAGGTATTCTTAAAAGGTGTACAATTCAAAAGACACAAGTGCTCTTTTATCTGATAACCACCTATTGCAAGCTCTCTGAAGTTCATGATATAAGGTTACTTGATCAGGATCTAGGATTATATCTAGGAAAAACCTCTTTATTTGCCTAATTTCAGTTGATCTAGATGAAATAATATCCAATCTCCTATCAAGTTCATCCCATAAAGGTTGGACTCTATTCATTTGAGGTACTCTAAGCACAGACGTAATCTCTATGGCTGTTAATTGATTTTCAACATTAATGGTGATAGCTCATCTTTTATTATAATCTACCATCTAAATATGATATGCAACATTAATTTTTTTTCTAATAATTCTAGATGTTACTTAACAATAATTTTTTTTTTGGATTGTTTTCAAAAGTTTTTAGATTCACGTTGGGTTCACCAAAATGTATTGCTCCAAATTTTTTGCATCCTTACCTTAAGGCTATAGGATCCACGCCCAGAAGGGATATGCGAGAAGGATGGGAAAATACCTTGGATTGAGAGGCCCTTTGAAGGTCATGCCTCTCGAGGGAGGGGTATAAGGGTGAATTTTTGACGGATGGTGGGTTCACCAGGAAACTTTGAGTGGCAGTTTCCACACCTAGGTTGAGAATGGTTTTGGTGTGTTCATTTTATACTTGATCATTCATAATCCTAGGTTGTCTAGAATGAATCTAAGCTATTCTATATGAAAATGTTGATTTATATGAATACATAAAGTAGGAATGAATCCTAAATGTAAATATTATATAAAATGAGAAAGAATGCACCTGATTTCAGATGTCTAATGAAGATTTTGAAGCTTGTAGGAGTCCAGATCATCTTGAATATGACAGGATCATCTACAATTGTGTAGAATCATCTCACATCATAGGCGATCATCTAAGATCAGACAAGATCATCGTCGATCTGATGAATTTTTCAGAAACCTACAATCACAGAAATAGACACCATAAAAACAAAAATGCTATTGCTAGAATAATGCAAAATGATAGAAATGATAGTATAAATACCTAACTAATAAATCTAGATAGCAAATTAAAGGAAATGCATTGTTTTAATAACTTATTTTAACTTTATGATGCATTTATGCTGAGTGAGGTGAACTCCAAGATGCAGAATGAAAATAAATCAAACTAATGCATAGTAAAATAAAGACAAACGAGGAATGCAAACTCATGGATCTGGTTGCCCCCAATATAAATTGCAGTCGAGATCACCTCCAATCATACGAGATCATCGTCGATCTATGACAAGATCATTCGATATCGTCTGGAATCACTTGCGACGATCCGAGCTATCTCCAACTAAAGCACAGTGAAAACCTACAATGAAAACTTAAAAATACAAGTTCAAACAATGGTGGATAGGATGTCTTGACACAACAAAACTAAATAGTAAGGAAAATCAATCAGGGAATCATGGAATCAGCCAACCAGGGGGATAAACTAAGAAAATACTAGTTTATATAAGATTAGGGGGAGGTTAGGAGGTTGGGGATCATCCCAATCTGGGAGATCCTCAACGGAGGAATCTCCAACTACACAGACACGCTTCTACCCAAGTTGGAGAGACTGTTAAAATAGAAGCTAATTATGAAAATTCAGTTTTGGGACAAAATCATCTAGACGTTCTGTTCCAGACGAATTTGTCCGATCTGGGATGATTTCGTTTAATCGACGACGATATCGTCCAACGGTAAAAACAACTCGTAAAATGGCACGAAAAATAGGGTGAGTGGTTAACGGGTGGTTTTGGGGTTAAAATTCAGATTTTTATTTTTTTACTAAGGGTTTAACTGTGTCAATTTTAGGGTGCTACAATATCCTACCTAGTTAAATTCCAATATGAATGGTTCAACAAGATAAGCCCATGAATAAATACTATTATCATCAAGGGATCTATATTAGGTGATCACTTTTCCTTAGAAAAATATGTCCAACAGTATTACCATGACATCTTCATGTTGGATATTATGAATAGTAGCTAGGGTAGCCACATCTTGGCAATGCTCATAGATAGTTTTCTCAGAGTGCTCAAAGGTTGATAAGGTTTTGAGAGTAGACTAAGGTATTTTATGGAGAACTAAAAGGAAAAGGGGGCTATTACTATTCCACCCTAGGTAGATTTTTCTAGTCATGTTTTCTAGGCAAGGACTATTAGGAGTCTATTTGAAAAATGCTTGTAGAGGAACAAAAATTTGAACAAAAAAAAACTCTGATGATTTAGATTTGAGAAAAATTATCCATTGCATTATCTTAAATGATATTTATAGATACAAAATAAATCTATTTAAGATAAGAGTGAATTAAAATATATAGGTAAAATTATTTATTATCTATCTCTAGAAGATGGCTGGTAGATAGTCTAGAAGAAGATATTAAAAAACATGTGCTTGCCACTCTTATTGTTTTATTACATTGTTGTCAACCATATTTTATATTAAATTGCATTGTATTATATTATATATATTTAATATATAGTATTTTTATATTATACTCTATATTATATTTTGTTCATCATCATTCCTTACCAATATAGAAACATTAGAATGTAATAATTTTAAGAATAGAAAAATAATCAATTAGATGTGGAAGAACCCTAGTGTGCTAATTTAGCATACCGATAATATGATCATGCTCTAGCAAAGGCTAAAAATTAGGTACCAAACTAATAGGAGAATTGATGATGTCTAGTATGACAATAGATGCTTTGTTTGAAAGATATAGCTTGATCAAAACCTAATGACCAAACTAGAAAGAAGGAGGAAGTGGATAAATATGAATGGTATGTGACTGATGCTACTGCTACTTTTGCAAAATAAAAACTCTTTGGGGTGAATAAGGCTACAAGGAATATGACTATTGAAAGCTAGTAGGAATCATAACAGGAGAAATATAAAGAGGAGTAGGAGGTGTTAATGGTGAAGGAGTGATAAGTTCTATGTGAGAAGGTGATGCAAATATTGTTTTTATGTTCTAGTAATGTGGCTTGCTAAATATGAGAGAAATATTTTATGGTTAAGTGGAATGGAGTAGAAGTGAGGTGCTTTTGATCCAGTGAATGAGAAATATTATATTCTCATGATTCAAAGTATACGTATTATGATAATAATCATATTAGGACTTCCTATCATATTGATAATTTTTCCCAAGTAGAAAGCCACAACAATCCATGAGAGTCACATCACAAGTGACCTTGCCCACAAACTTGGGACCCAAAATAAAAGAGATATCACATGTGTGAGTAATTTTTGAAGTGGATTTGCCATCCTTCCATAATAAAGTGTAAGGATGAGGATGGGTATCTGTTGGTAGATGAAAAATTTTAATGAGAGATTCCATAATTATGTTCTTTTGTGAATTGTTGTTTATTATACAATCTATAAAATATTTATGAGTAAGGTGAGCATGCATGACAAATAGATAATCACTGTCACCTATATATGAAGAGTGTGCATGAGGGTGACTTTATTAAGTTTTTCTTTGAGCTCATCATACTCTCTATATTATCTGATAACATCAATAAGAACATTTTGTGGTGGTTCCTCATTATGAGGTTTTACAATGAGATTCTTTTTATTTCTAAAACATTTAGATTCTTCATGACCTCTCCTATTACAATATGTACAAACTTTCTTACTATCAAATGAAGGAGAAGGTTTTTGAGAAGGAGAAGAGCAAGAATAAGAAGAATAAGTACATCTCTTTATCTTTGGCACTTCTTGCAACTAATTGGATGAGTTAGAATCTCCTAGTAAAGGTGCCTATTGTCCCCTCGATTGTGTAGCTAGTTTCTCCTTTACAAGTTGAGAATGATTGAAAATTGAACCATATTTCATAAACATAGTGGACTTTAGCTCCCTAAATAAATGTGATTGAATACAACTCTTAAACTTCATGTTAATATTTTGGAAAGTGGGGAGAGGGGAGAAGAAACAATTTTGGATATATTCATGGGATCAATACCCACATATCATTGTTGAATTCCCTTAACTACAACCAATAAAAACAACCATGAAAACTAGGGGTTGGGTCCAAATTCCCTAAGTTTAAGTAGTTTAAAAAGTTAGATGAGTGGCTAATTTCAATCCCTCCGGATTTGACACCCATCATGACAAATCTTGGTAGAAAGATTTCTAATAGGTAGATATGAGGATGAATTAGCTTGGGGATATGGGTGCCTTGGTGTTTACATAGTGAAGGATGGATATGATAAGATCCTTCCAGATCCTCCTTCTCATGCATATTAGGTTGAGAATTGAAGAAATATTAGGCAGTCCAAGGGTTGGTCAAAAGTAAACTTTTTTTCCTGGTAGTTCATGCATAATTGAATTATTACTTTTGATAATATTAGATGCATGGAAATAATTGGTCCATATAAATGGTTTTTATGCTACAAGAGTGATGAAACAGATGATCACTTGATGTTTGAGTACCCATTCACACACCAGATCTGGGAGATATGGTTTTTATATTATAAAATTTGAGTTAATGGTGATTTGAATCGGATTAATATTTGGGAAATATGGAAGAGGGGTAGATTTAAATATAAAGCTCTTTGTATTGATTGGGAGCTTGGATTAAAATTCATTTTGTGGCAAGTGTGGTTGGAGATAAATGGTAGAATTTTTAGAGAAACCTTTTCATCTTTAGATGGAGTTTGGCGAGGTCATTTGGAGCAAAGTCATAGAAACTATGACAGTGTATGCTAAAGAGGAAAATAAGGTTGTTAAAGGGACAATGGAGAAGGAAGTTGAAGTGCAATAGGGGAAATATAGGGATAGTTGGAAACCAACCCTAGAAGGTTAGATTAAAATTAATACTGATGGATCTACAAAAGGTAATTTGGGTAGAGCTAGAATTGGAGTGGTTTGCCAAAATCAGTTGGAATAGTGCTCTATTGGGAACTACATGGCTTGGGAAGGTACACAAACAATGAAGTAGAAGCCTTAGCTATCAAATATACTTCTATTTGGGCAATAAAAAAAGGTTACAGGAGGATAATCCTAGAATCAGATTCTCAAATAATGGTTGGAGCTCTAGATTGCATGAGGAACTCTGCTTTGAAGATATAGAGGTTGAGGATTCTTGTCACTCAAATTAAGGAATTATGGAGGGAATTAGATGATGTGATTCCAATTTATGTGAGTAGAGATCTAAATAAATTGGTATATTTCCTACCCAAGATGGGCACTGAGAAGGAGGTAGGGGTTCAATGGCATAGTGACATTGCTATTGAGGATGAGATGATTAGGTAGATTGGTTAGAAAATCTAGTGTTTAGCTAATTTTTACATCCATTCCAAAAATATGGTTGAGGAGATTTATGCTCCAATGTATATCTTCTTTTATAGTTGTAAACAAGTGAACAATCATTGTAGAAATATGGTTTAAGATATTTGGATCCAATGCAAATTTTCTTTTACTATTGTAAATATGTGTTCTCTTTGACTAAGGCTGGGAGAAGTCTCATCCCAACTTGTAAATGATATTTGTTTTAATACAATTTTTTCAAATTATTTTTCAAAAAAAAACTTCATGTTAATGACTTATGTTGGATCTAGAACATGAAGGAGAATGTGTAACCTATTGAATTAGTTCATGTAGTCTTGCATTTGACTACCTTGGTATAGCCAAATAAATTTGATAGCTAAATCATCATCATAATAGGAGGGATAGAATAAGGATTTTAAGGTAACCATTAATTCATCCCAAGTGGTAATAGGATTTTGACCATTTTGTCACTCAAAAAATAGGATTTTGGAAACTCCCAAAAGCTTCAATTTTGCAAAGAGCACTTTGTCCTCTTCAAATGTTTGACTAAAGGAGAACCATATCTCCATGTATAGGATCTAGTTGTTTAAGAATTTAAAATCCCTAGAGCCATCATAGACCTTTAATTCACATTTGTCCTTAGGATGAGTTCTTATTTTGATATTTGGCTAGACACATATGCTACTAAATTTTTTTACCAAATCACTCACTATGTGAGAAATTGTTGCTATTTGTTTTGCCAAATTGGTAGTCACGGCTCTTATAGTCCTAGCAAATGGAATAGTGCACATATTTGTAAAGAAGAAATTTTCTTACAAATTAAAAAATGAATGTTTTAGGAGTATCAAGTACTACCAATAATGCACTCCAAATTACAACAAAAAATTACCTCTTAAAATGCAAAATTAAGCCCCTTAATTGCTTTGCTAGAATGAACCCCCATAAAAATCCTCTATCCTTTTTTCTTTAATTACTCCCCTTGAAATTGATACTAAAATCCTTCTTTGATAAAATGATTGCTTAAAATAAATTATTCTAGCCCCCATTTTTTGTAATAAAATAAAAATTTAATAATAAAAATATCTAATAAAACAAATATTTCCCTTTGATTTTGAAAATGGAGGGTAGGGGTTGTATCAGGAACATGCATACATGAAAAAAAAGTTGGGGGAAAGCTTGGGGGGTTCATGCATGCAGAGATAAGAAAGGAGAGGTAGAGGTAGGGAAAGGGAAAGAGGAGGGTGGTAAGTGGAGATGGATGGACCATGTGTCATGTAGATGAGTGTGCGAGTAAAAGGGGAAGGCAGAGTGGGGAGTGAGTGTGTGCAAAGATCACACTTTTTTTAATAATAATAATAATTTAATAAAACAAAGGATTTCTTTGATTAAATAAAGAAAAGGGGTGTGGGGGGAAAGTTTGGAAGTGATCTATAGGAGGAAACTATGTAGTGTAGGAAACTGTTTATAGGGGTATGCACATAGTGATGCACTAAAAAAAAATCTTACATATTGCCACTTTGAATGCTACCATGTTTATGTGTAGGAAATCAGGCATGAACTTATCACACATTGGACAAATTTACCCATCGTCGAGATAGTTAGTACAATTTATAGATAGAGGAGCTTCAATATTGTTGGTCAAATATCTACCTAAAATACAAACATATATTTGTGCACCCTAGACACGGCCAACATTGAAATGCCGAAGGAAAGAAATATCCTACGTGCCAATCTCTAGAGAGGGTTGGATCCCTTACTAATACTACACCGGTTTAAGACTAGAGTTGCAGGAAAGGAATGGAAATAATAGAAATAAATGAGAAATATAGCCACAGGCCAAAGATGTAGGATTGGGGATAGACTAGCAGTAGGAATTCCACCCAAGTGTCATAACAACATATAATAGAAAGGAGGCAAGAGAATCCACTTACATTTCCTTGGAGATAACTTCCAGAATCGTATTCTAGTACTCACACTTACACTAGCAACGCCCAAATCCAAGTGCAAATTTTGAACTTAATAGCAGATAGCAAACATGAATACAAAATAGAAATGCTTGAACAAAAAGAAATCACACATAGAGACTGCTTGCAAAATCAGAAGCCATAACTTCTTCTATTTACATCGAAAACTTGAATAGTTTTTTTGTAGAGTTTCTATCCTCCTCTATTAGTCTTACAATGACACTGAGAGGGGGGGTGAATCAGTGTAGCTCTTTAAACTTGAATTTATAGCTCTTAATACCACAACAATTAAAACTTATTACTAGATACAACAAGTATAACAAAAGAGCATCACACAACACAAGATTTAACGAGGTTCACCAATGTGGCTACTCCTCAAAAATTGACTGCTTGGACTACCATCCAAATCCAGCCTTTGCAAAGCACCAACTTTACAATCAATTTACCAGCACCCACTGGAAGGAGCACCAACCCCTGATTTATCTGCACCAACAAAAAGGAGCACCAACCCCTGATTTACCAGCACCAACTGGAAGGAGCACCAACCCCTAATTTATCTACACCAACAGAAATGAGCACCAACCCCTAATTTACCAGCACCAACTAGAAGGAGCACCAACCCCTGATGCCAAGCACCAACTTGGACTTCAATTTTGAATCTATAAGTTTGATAATAAGATACCTTTGCTTTTGCAAGACCCTGACTGGTCTTCTTCACCTTTGCATTCTCTATGCACTCTACTTTCTCTATGCAATCATAACAAAACCTGGTCAAACTTCAACCTTTTCTCTCTGTGCACTCTGCTCTCTCTGTGCAATCACTTCACACACTCTACTTCATTACAGTCGAACTTCATGATCATCTTCTCCCTTTTGTGCACTCTGCTCTCTTTGTAAATTTCACACTTAGCATGATTCGACACGACTTGCTCTCTACGCACAATGACCGTATTTCACACACATTCAACACACCTTCAATTCTCCAAATAACCCTCCTTTTATAACAATATTTTTTATGATGAAAACCCTAATCTTAGTCGGCTATAAATCCTAATCTTAGTCGGCTTTCATAACAATTGTAAACCCTAATTTTAGTCGATCGTCATCGGTCTTCATCGGCTTCAACTCAAGAAGATGTTTGGTTTATCCATCGCTTGATGATTTCATTTCGAAAAGACCCTGTAACTACCATACTGACTTTTGATCACTCTTCATATTTTAGCAGTATGAAATCACTCTGTAACTGCCCCTGTAAATGTCGTAGTGATGTCGGTCCACTGTCATACTTCTCATTTCAGTTGGGTTCTCCTTCTTGACTTGCGCATTTATGACCTATCGTGAAATCATGACATTTCTGCCTCTGTAGCTTCTTTTGTTGTTGTTGCCACAAAAATACATGTCATGATATCGTGACACTTTCGCCTCCGTACGCTTTCTCTATTCTTTTGTCATGATATCATGACATTTTTGCCTCCGTAGACTTCATCTTTTCTTTTGTCATGATATCGTGACATTTTTGCCTCCGTATACTTCATCTTTGCTTTTGTCATGATATCGTGACACTTCTGCTTCCATAGACTTCGACTTTGCTTTTGTCATGATATCGTGACACTTTTGCCTCTATAGTCTTCAACTTAGCTTTTGTCATGAAATCGTGACACTTCTACTTTCGTACTTAGCTTCTTTGCTTTTGTCATGAAATCGTGACACTTTTGCCTTTGAAGTCTTCTTCTCTGCTTTTGTCATGAAATCATGACACTTTTGCTTTCGTACTTTACTTCTTTGCTTTTGTCATGAAATCGTGACACTTCTACTTTTGAAGTCTTGCTTTCTGCTTTTGTCATGAAATCGTGACAGTTTTGCTTTCGTACGCTTCCTCTCTTTCTTTTGTCATGAAAATGTGACATGTCGCAATATCATGACACTTTTCAAACTTACTTTCTCTCTCCTATTTTAGTCACGAAAATGTGACATGTCATGAAATCGTGACACTTTTCCAACTTACTTTCTCTCTCCTATTTTAGTCGTGAAAATGCGACATGTCACGAAATCATGACACTTTTCCAACTTACTTTCTCTCTCCTATTTTAGTCATGAAAATGTGACATGTCACGAAATCGTGACACTTTTCCAACTTACTTTCTCTCTCCTATTTTAGTCACAAAAATGCGACATGTCATGAAATCATGACACTTTTCTTACTTGTTCTCTTTCTTCGAACTTGTCATGAAATCATGACACTTTTTCCTGCTTTCTCTTTCTCTTCCAACATGTCACGAAATCGCGATAATTTTTCCACTTGCCTTTTTCTCTTCCAACATGTCATGAAATCATGATAGTTTTTCCTACTTTTTCTCTCTCTTCCAACATGTCACGAAATCATGATAGTTTTTCACTTGCCTTTTTCTCTCTTTTCCAACATGTCATGAAATCGTGATAGTTTTTCCTGCTTTTTCTCTCTCTTCCAACATGTCACGAAATCGTGATAGTTTTCCTATTTTTCTCTCTTCCAACATGTCACGAAATCGTGATATTTTTTCTTGCTTTTTCTCTCTCTTCCAACATGTCACGAAATCATGACAATTTTTCTTGCTTTTTCTCTCTCTTCCAACATGTCACGAAATCATGATAGTTTTTCTTGCCTTTGTATATGTCGTGATATCGCGACACTTTTCTTACTTGTCTTTTTCTTTGATCTTTTGCATATGGGCCACTTCGGTCTTCTTGGAAAATCACTGTACATACTCTGAATAACCTTTGAACTCCTGTCTTCTGCATCTGAATAGCTTTTGAACTTCCTGTCCACTGCATCAATAGATCTATCTGACTGTGTTGACAATAATGACAATACTATTGCTGCACCTTGCTCAACAATCTCCCCTTTGGAATTGTTGGCAACACATGTGCAATTTCCTGTAACTCTTCTCCCCCTTTGACAATAATACCAAAGGGCTACTGCAGACTCCCCCTGAGTCCATGCACAACATTCTCAGGCAAAATTTATTACACTTAGCAAAAATCATGAACATGAGCAAAAAGATAATCAAATACTTAAATGCTCCCCCCGAGAATGTGATCCCCGTAGCTAGTCAATTCTTGGGAAGTGTGACCACTCCCAATTTATTGCGAAGGTACTCAAATACTTCCTTGGGCAATGGTTTTGTGAAGATATTCGCTACTTGCTCTGTAGTTGGAACAAAATCCAACTTAACCTCACCTTCCGCAACTTTCTCCTTCAAAAAGTGATACCTGATAGCAATGTGTTTTGTGCGTGAATGCATAACCGGATTCTTGGAGATGTTAATGGCACTGGTGTTATCACACTTAACTGATATTGGCTCACTGAAGCTAATACCAAGATCTTTCAGGGTTTGTTTCATCCACAATACCTGCGTACAACATGTTGTCGCTGTAATATATTCTGCCTCTGCTGTCGATAAAGAAACTGACTCTTGTTTCTTACTGTGCCACATGACCAATCTATCTCCAAGATAGAATGCACCTCCACTGGTACTCTTTCTGTCATCGACACCTCCTACCCAATCTGCATCTGAATATGAAATAAGGGTGAAGTCTTTACCTTTCAGATACCATAACCCATACTCCATAGTACCCTTGAGGTACCGAAGAATCCTCTTCACTGTTGTCACATGAGTCTCCTTGGGATTAGCCTGAAATCATGCTACCATGCATACTGCCTGCAAAATATCTGGTCTGGTAGCTATCAAGTATAGTAAGCTCCCAATCATAGATCTGTACATGGTTTGATCAATAGGTGGAGATTTTTCATCCTTGCTCAACTTGCAACCTATCATCATGGGAGTGCTAACCGGCTTACAATCCTCCATTGTGAACTTTTTAACATCTCTTTCACATATTTAACTTGAGAAATAAATATGCCCTTCTTATTTTGATTAACTTGCAACCCGAGGAAATACGAAAGTTCACCAATCATTGACATTTCAAATTCTTTCTGCATCTTATTTGCTAAATCTTTACACGACTCATCTTTACTGCTGCCAAATATGATATCATCTACGTATACAACAAGAACAATAAGATGCCCATTTTCTATTTTGACATACAAATTACTATCCACCATACCTTTCTTAAACCCTTGTTGAGTGAGATAGTTGTCTAGCCTTGCATACCATGCTCGAGGTGCCTGTTTTAAGCCATATAATGCTTTCTTCAACTTGCAAACCAAGTTGGGATCATCACCAAGTTGGAAACCATCTGGTTGCTCAATATAAACCTCTTCTTCAAGTTTCCCATTCAAAAATGCTGATTTCACATCCATTTGATAAACTTTGAAATTCTTGTAGACTGCTAAAGCCATAAACATTCTAATTGCCTCTAGTCTAGCTACTGGTGCAAAAGTTTCCTCAAAGTCAATGCCTTCAACTTGTGCATAACCCTTACATACCAATCTTGCTTTATTTCTGACTACCTATCCGTCTTCATTCAATTTGTTTCAAAAAATCCATTTAGTCTCGATTATATTTTTATTTGCAGGTCTAGGTACTAACTCCCAAGTTTCATTTTTCTCGATCTGATCTAATTCTTCATTTATTGCCTTCATCCAACTTTCATCTTTACTTGCGTCAACAACATTTTTGGGCTCAATGTTGGATAATAGAGAGTAGTTACTTACTACTCTTCTTCTTGTCTGAACACCAAATTTGGGGTCTCCAATTATTTGCTCTCTAGGATGATTTTTCTGCCAGCTGTCTGTTTTGAATTTCTTATTTTCTTCCACTTCTGAATCACAACTTAAATCATCTGAGTCAATTTTTTGTATCTTTTCCATTTCGTTTTCCTCATCTCCTTCAATAACCTCTTCATAAATTGGGTAGTTCTTTTCATAGCTAATTACTCGTTCTCTACCTTCATCAAATTTAACATCGACACTGTCCACAATTTTCTTTAGCCTCTTGTTGTAGCATTTGTAAGCTTTGCTTTTTGATGAATAACCAACAAAAATACCTTCATCCACTCTATCTTCAAACTTACCAAGATTATCTTCAGTTCTTTTGATGTAGCACTTGCTGCCAAAAACTTTGAGGTATTTTGTTGTTGCCCTTTTACCGAACCACAACTCATAAGGAGTTTTGCTTTCATGTGTTCTCAGCATGTACCTATTTTGGATATACACCGTAGTATGGACTACTTCTTTCCAAAATCTGTCTGCTACTCTGCTTTCAGCCAACATAGTCCGTGCCATTTCCTGCACTGTCCTGTTCTTTCTTTCTACCACTCCATTCTACTGAGGTGTCCTGGCTACTGAAAATTGTCTCCTAATACCGTATTTTTCATAGTACTCTGTAAACTCCTCTGAAATGAATTCTCCTCCTCTATCTGATCTTAAACATTTGATCCTCTTTCCTGTTTCATTCTCAACATGGTTTTTGAAAATCTTGAACATTTTAAAAGCTTCTGATTTATGCTTCAAGAAAAATATCCATGTCATTCTGGAATAGTCATCAATGCACAACATAAAATATTTGTCACCATTTATGCTTTGTGTTCTCATGGGTCCACATAAATCAGTGTGTATTAGTTCCAAAGGTTTGCTTGTGTAGTACTCTTTTGTTTTGAATGTGACTCTAGTTTGCTTCCCCTTTTGGCATGAAGCACAAATGTTGTTTGCAGGTTTGCTGATGGTGGGAATATCTCTCACCTGCCCTTTTTGAGTTGATTTTTACTAGATTATCAAAACTGATATGACCGAGTCTCTTGTGCCACAACCGATTTTCTTCTTCCTGTCCAATAAAACAAGCTCCTTCTGAAGTCTCTCGAGAGCATGTACATGTTGCCGGATGTCCTTGATCCAGCTTGCTATCAATTTTCCACTGTTTGTTTTTCTGACTTCACAACCCTCGCTTCTTAAAAACTACTTCATGACCTTTATCACAAATCT
Source organism: Wollemia nobilis (assembly GCA_028583015.1). NCBI lineage: Eukaryota > Viridiplantae > Streptophyta > Pinopsida > Araucariales > Araucariaceae > Wollemia > Wollemia nobilis. The sequence goes on along the minus strand of JAQPPZ010000690.1, from coordinate 6,263,574 downwards.
GACTTACGCTCAACAAGTTATGTTTCAAACCATCCACAAACAAGACTTCTTCTCGACTTAATTTTTTCATCACTAATTTTAATTGAACCTTTGCCAACTATCTTAGCTCCATCATTATTTCCAAACTTTACTTGAACCACCTTCATATTTCTGTAACTTCTCAAATTTTTGTTTGTCACCTGTCATATGACTGGAGCATCCACTATCAAGTATCCATGGTACATATTTATTCTGTGCTTTAAATGTTGTTTGTACGATTAAGGATTCCTTTTCTTCCTTAAGTCACTCTTTTTCTTTCCACTCCATTTTGATAGTAGTTTTGGGCTCTTGTTTTGCCTTTCCCTTATCAATAGCTTGTGCATGTTTTTCGGGAAGTTTTCTATTTTGTCTCATCCTATTTGGTTGAAATTTTCTTCCCTGAAACTGATTTGATGCAAATGTACTTCTACAGCTTTCTTGCAATGTGCCCAAAATTATGACAGTTATAACATTCTACTGTATAATTCATCAAAGGAGAAAAAGCATTTCTACCTGGTGAAATTCCTTGGTCTTACATTATATTTGCAGTCTGAGATTTTATGTCCATAGCCATTGCATTTAAAACAGAAACCAGAAAAGGGATAATTGAACCCGGGTGATGGTCTTTGCCATGTTGCCGTAGGAGCCATAGGTCTTCTTCTTCTTTGATGTGTGACATTGGTGAATCCATCATTGTCAATTCTCCTTTCGTGCCTGGCATTATTGCTTTCTTTTGCATGAGACATTTTTCCTTGATCAACCTGTTTCTTATCTTCATTCTTTATGGATTCTACATTTCTGGCCTTTGATCCATTTGATGATTCTCCTTCGATGAAACCCGGACCAAATTTGATGCCTACGAGGCCTTTGGTCATTTATAATCTTATCCAACTTCATAGAAATTTCTTCGCGTTTGTGATAGCAACTAATTTTGTGATTCATCTCTTCTATCTGCGTCTCGTAAACCAACATTCTCTTCTTCTAGTTTGTAGCAATAATCTATTTTCATGGTAATTTGTACTTCAAGATCTTCAGATATTTTCTTGTATTCTTCTGTCTGTACTTTCAGACTGGTTATGATTTCTTTTGCATCCTCAAGATTTTTTGAAATTTTCTTATTCTTTTTCTTCTCTATTTTCCACTCTTCAAGTGTAGAGATCAACTCACCTTCTAGATCTACTTCAGCCTCAGGGTTTTCACCACATACTTCAGAGTTCACTCCTTCCTTTTCTGATTTTACTTCTTCAAATGCCATGAAAAGAGCTTCACCACCTGCCATTGTGTTACTTCCAAGATCACCCTAGCCGGTTAAGCTTGTATAGGAACTTAGCTCTGATACCAATTGTTAGTCTTACAATGACACTGAGAGGGGGGGTGAATCAGTGTAGCTCTTTAAACTTGAATTTATAACTCTTAATATCGTAACAATTAAAACTTATTACTAGATACAACAAGTATAACAAAAGAGCATCACACAACACAAGATTTAATGAGGTTCACCAATGTGGCTACTCCTCAAAAATTGACTTCTTGGACTACCATCCAAATCTAGCCTTTGCAAAGCACCAACTTTACAATCAATTTACCAACACCCACTGGAAGGAGCACCAACCCCTGATTTATCTACACTAATAGAAAGGAGCACCAACCCTTGATTTACCAGCACCAACTGGAAGGAGCACCAACCCCTGATTTATCTGCACCAATATAAAGGAGCACCAACCCCTGATTTACTAGCACCAACTGGAAGGAGCACCAACCCTTGATGCCAAGCACCAACTTGGACTTCAATTTGAATCTATAAGTTTGACAGTAAGATACCTTTGCTTTTGCAAGACCCTGATTGGTCTTCTTCACCTTTGCATTCTCTGTGCACTTTGCTTTCTTTAATCATAAACGTGAACTTCAACTTTTCCTCTCTATGCACTCTACTCTCTCTACGCATAATCACTTCGCACACTCTACTTTGTTATAGTCAAACTTCATGATCATCTTCTCCCTTTTGCGCACTCTGCTCTCTTTGCAAATTTTGCACTTAGCATGATTCGACATGACTTGCTCTCTATACACAATGACCGTATTTCACACACATTCAACACACCTTCAATTCTCCAAACAACCCTCCTTTTATAACAATATTTTTTATGATGAAAACCCTAATCTTAGTCAGCTGTAAATCCTAATCTTAGTCAGCTTTCATAACAACTGTAAACCCTAATTTTAGTCGATTGTCATCGGTCTTCGTCGGCTTCAACTCAAGAAGATGTTCGGTTTATCCATCGCTTGATGATTTCATTCTAGATGGACCTTGTAACCGCCATACTGACTTTTGATCACTCTTCGTATTTTAGTAGTATGAAATCACTCTAAATCGCCCCTATAAATGTCGTAGTGATGTCGGTCCACTGTCATACTTCTCATTTCAGTCGGGTTCTCCTTCTTGACTTGCGCATTTACGACTTATCATGAAATCATGACATTTCTGCCTCTATAGCTTCTTTTGTTGCTGTTGCCATGAAAATACATGTCATGATATCATGACACTTTCACCTCCATACGCTTTCTCTATTCTTTTGTCATGATATCATGACATTTCTGCCTCCATAGACTTCGTCTTTTCTTTTGTCATGATATCATGACATTTTCTCTTTCGTATACTTCGTCTTTGCTTTTGTCGTGATATCACGACACTTCTGCTTCCATAGACTTCGACTTTGCTTTTGTCATGATATCGTGACACTTCTGCCTCTGTAGTCTTCAACTTAGCTTTTGTCATGAAATCATGACACTTTTGCTTTCGTACTTAGCTTCTTTGCTTTTGTCATGAAATCATGACACTTCTACCTTCGAAGTCTTCTTCTCTACTTTTGTCATGAAATCGTGACACTTCGCTTTCATACTTTACTTCTTTGCTTTTGTCATAAAATCGTGACACTTCTACTTCGAAGTCTTGTTTTCTGCTTTTGTCATGAAATCATGATAGTTTCTCTTCCGTACGCTTCCTCTCTTTCTTTTGTCATGAAAATGCGACATGTCGCGATATCGTGACACTTTTCAAACTTACTTTCTCTCTCCTATTTTAGTCGCAAAAATGCGACATGTCACGAAATCGTGACACTTTTCCAACTTACTTTCTCTCTCCTATTTTAGTCGCAAAAATGCGACATGTCGCGAAATCGTGACACTTTTCCAACTTACTTTCTCTCTCCTATTTTAGTCGTGAAAATGCGACATGTCGCAAAATCGTGACACTTTTCCAACTTACTTTCTCTCTCCTATTTTAGTCGCGAAAATGCGACATGTCATGAAATCGTGACACTTTTCCAACTTACTTTCTCTCTCCTATTTTAGTCGCGAAAATGCGACATGTCACGAAATCGTGACACTTTTCTTACTTGTTCTCTTTCTTCAAACTTGTCACGAAATCGTGACACTTTTTCCTGCTTTCTCTTTCTCTTCCAACATGTCGCGAAATCGCGACAGTTTTTTCCACTTGCCTTTTTCTCTTCCAACATGTCACGAAATCGTGATAGTTTTTCTTGCTTTTTCTCTCTTCCAACATGTCGCGAAATCGCGATAGTTTTTCCTGCTTTTTCTCTCTTCCAACATGTCGCGAAATCATGACAGTTTTTTCCCTGCTTTTTCTCTCTTCCAACATGTCACGAAATCACGACAGTTTTTCCTGCTTTTTCTCTCTTCCAACATGTCACGAAATCATGACAGTTTTTCCTGCTTTTTCTCTCTCTTCCAACATGTCGCGAAATCATGACAGTTTTTCCTGCTTTTTCTCTCTCTTCCAACATGTCATGAAATCATGATAGTTTTTCTTGCCTACTGTATATGTCGCGATATCGCGACACTTTTCTTACTTGTCTTTTTCTTTGATCTTTTGCAAATGGGCCACTTCGGTCTTCTTGGAAAATCACTCGTACATACTCTGAATAACCTTTGAACTCCTGTCTTCTGCATCTGAATAGATTTTGAAATTCCTATCCACTACATCAACAAATCTATCTGACTGTGTTGACAACAATGACAATATTGTTGCTGCACCTTGCTCAACATCCTCTCTTACATTGCAATGTCTAGTATTTATAGAGAATTTTGCCTCTTTCATTTAATTCATATGAAGATAAAAGTTCTATAGATCAGGAACTATTGAAAGGAAATTCCTCCTTGAAATCCTTATAAAGGGAACAACGATCCGATTTTGGAGGGACCATTTTTAAAACATAATTAGGCTTCATACATCAGTGCATGAAATCAAGAAAATTTGTTGAATTTGACCACCTTTGTGCTTTGGAAATCTGCATTTGCCCAATAAGTCCATAAGATATTTAAAATATTTTGAAAAGGAGTAAAGCTGGTGGGTGGTGCCTTGAAAATTATGAAAATTTCTTGATGATATTAAATATTGCTTCTTTTCAGCGCGAAACCAAGAAATATGACTTCTTTTGCCTCCATTATTAAATTTTCCTTGAGTGCCTTTGAAAAATTGCTCTAGGCTATTTTGCATCACTTTCACCCAAATTGGGTGACTGGCACCTTTGAATAAAATCCAAGCGAAAACACCCTATATATCCATTCATCAATATCTTAACCATTCACCTTTTACCTCTTAATTTGTTGTTCAGGGTCCTTTCCAAACTGTCTTTCCATTTGAATAAAGTGCATATATTTTAAATAAAATATTTAAAATATAAGAAATGTGCATTAACACAATTTTGTTCTTTTCCATAGCACACTCCCTCATTACAAACTCTGCTCACTACATGAGTCTTTCATCTCATTTTTAGGGTGAAATACCTCTAAGCTTTCCATTAAATCTTTGGTGTGGGACCCATGGATTATACCTCTTATCTCTTCCCGAACAACTAGACTTTGTTTAGAAAACTTACAGTCACCTCAAGGTGGGGTGAATTGGATTTTCACCCCTCCCTTGGGGAGAATGCCTTTTATTTTAAATGTCTTCCCTTCGACTGTTATTGCAAAACCTATATCAATTTTCACATGGTGCAGAACTTACTTTGATTTTCACATGGCACCTCTTGGGAGAACATATAAAATGATTTTACCTTTTGAAATATGCGTTCACCCAAATGAGGGGTGAACGACTCTTAAAATCCCTTTTAAATATATGTCATTGTGGATTCTGTAACACACTCTGCCCTTTATGTGCATTCACACGAAGAGAGGGTGAAAGGTATCTTTACCCCTCTTTTGGGGTGAATGAAACCTTGACTCTTCAAATTTATATTGGTTCTCAAACTCATAATACTTTGTTGAGCTTTCACCCTAGGAAGGGGCAAGCATTTCTTTCATCCCTCACCTGAGGTGAAAGTACTTTTGACCGGTTAACGTCTCTTAATGACGTTCACCCCAAAGTAGGGCAAACAGTGTTTTTGCCCCTCCTTTGGGGTGAACGCACCTCTTTTAGTTGTTACAGTTTCAGATCATTCCATACCTTTCCTTTTAACGTATTAATAAGTCTTCACCCCAAGGAGGGGTGAAAGGTACTTTCACCCATTGCCTGGGGTGAAAGTGCCTTGCAATATTAATACTTATTTTTCCCCTTTAAATTTTTACATTCACCTCAAAGTGGGGTGAATAGGATCTTCTCCCAACTTATGAGGTGAACACAATTTTAATCCTTAGTAAGGCCCCTACATTTTTATATGCACTTAGCCCTCGAGCACTATTTTCTAGAGATGTCTTTGGGTTATTTCATTTGATATCACAAACCAATTCTCTTAACCATTTATCTTATAATACCCATTATTTCGAAGCATAAAATTTCAAGGAAAATTTAACAAGATAATTACACACAAAAATAACTACGTCATTTTTTAGAAAATATTGCAATAAAAATTTATTATATTTGTCTTTTTTACAATAAAAAAATATTCCAACAAAATATGATCAAAATTTTAATGTGGTAGAGTGTAAACTTACCAATATTTTTGGTGGCTCATGGGGTATCTGTTGTGGTTGCTCCACAACGTACCCCAAAATTGGGGACCCACCTTTTTTGCATGTTTTCCAAGAAGACCGAAGTGGCCCATATGCTAAAGATCAAAGAAAAAGCAAAACACCACAAGGAGGAAAAAGTGTCGCGATATCGCGACATGTTGCATCATCGCGGCCAAAGGAGAAAAAGTGTCGCGATATCGCGACATGTTGCATCGTCGTGGCAAAAGAAAGAAAAAGTGTCACGATATCGCGACATGTTGCATCATCGCGGCCAAAAGAGAAAAAGTGTCGCGATATCGCGACATGTTGCATCGTCGCGGCCAAAAGAGAAAAAGTGTCGCGATATCGTGACATGTTGCATCGTCGTGGCCAAAGAGAAAAAGTGTCGCGATATCGCGACATGTTGCATTTTCATGGCCAAAAGAGAAAAAGTGTCGCGATATCGCGACATGTTGCATTGTCGCGGCAAAAAGAAAAAGTGTCACGATATCGCGACATGTTGCATTTTCATGGCCAAAAAGAAAAAGTGTCGCGATATCGCGACATGTTGCATTTTCATGGCAAAAAGAAGAAAAAAGTGTCGCGATATCGCGACATGTTACATTTTCATGGCTAAAAGCAACAAAAGAGAGCAAGGAGGCAAAAGTGTCGCGATATCGCGACATGTTACATTTTCGTGGTGAAGGGCCACAAAATGGAAACCAAAGCACATGCATGCACAAGGGAAGGTGAAACGAACAACCATTGGAAAATGAAATGAATAGTCAGGGAAGGTGAAACGAACAACCATTGGAAAATGAAACGAACAGTCATGGAAGGAGAAACAATTTTTTTAGAAGTTTAAATACGCCATTCAAAGAGGCCAGAAGGGGTTGGAAACTGCTGCGAGCAGTGTTGCAGATTTGAAGGCAAGAGGGCCATTCTGGACCTGTTTGGGTTGTTTTTCTTCCATGGATTGGTTTGGGAAAACCAAAAATTTTGTTATTGTAAAATGACAAATTTTTAATACAGAAAGTTTCAGAAAGTTGCATCTTATGGACAAGAAAGAAGGAGTCATTTTCTGCATGCAAGATTAAATGTCTATTTTTCCCCTTTTCATATTTTAGGCTTGTAAATGGAGTTTATGCAAGTTTTCTTGGTTGCTTCATGCGAATGTCTAAATCTGAAAACCTCATTTAAAACCCTAGGAGCCAACACTTAGCTTATCCGGATTGTGCTTGTTTTGCAGGTCCAATAGGTTAGGTTGCATGCATGGAAACCTCACATCTTCGGTTTTGTCGAAATAGGATAGCATCATACTGAATGCATTTTATTTTTAGTTTTCTACATTTCATTTTCATTTTCTGCATTTTATTTTCCAGAAATTTTAACTTTTTTTAATCTTCAGGCATTAAAATAAACATTTAAAAAATTTCAAAATCCAAAAATAATTTCACCATTGCGTAGGTTATACTTCAGACTTCCCATACGCACTTTGAAATTTCATTTTCGGAGTTGTTTAGTATTTTTAAAAATTCATCGAAGTTGTTTTATTACAGATTTTAAAAAATCCGAAAATAGAAAATTTCCATTTTAAGGTCAAATTTCATTTTTTCAGTTTTGTTTCACTCATGAGCCTATGATGACATTCCCTTCATGAAAATTCCAATTTCATTGAAGGAGTTATGTTTTATGGCATTTCACAAATTTCCATTTTTTGAGCCTAAAATTACCCTCTCTTCATAAAAATTCTAATTTTACGAAAGAGGGGTAATTTGAGCATTACATATAGAGGGCCAACTCACATTTGCTTTATTTTGGTTCAATGAACAATCACTAAAGTTTCATGGTAAAATAAACCAACATTGCCCCTTGTTTACAGTTACTTGCAATCACTAAGGTGTTCCAAGCATTTAAATTGAATATCTTTATTTAAGATTACTAATACACATATGCAAATGCTAATATAGCGGAGACCTTGGAGAAGTTGTTTGTTTAACTTCTTTGCAAGAGGGGATTTGGAACCCAAATCCTAAAGGAGAGTGTACTTTCACAATTGTGTGAAAATACCACTCAACATTTTGGCGCTAGAAGGAGGGCCTGAATTGGTTTATTTCAGGTGTGATTTAAATGCTATAGGGATTTAAATTTTGAATATTTCATGCCCTATTGATTATTATCTTTAGCCCTCTTTTAATAATACAACCTTGTAGTGTTAAAAGGAGGACATGAATTGCTATGCATTGTTCTAACGCTTTTGATTGTTCATACAGGAATAATGTGTTTTGATTTGATTTTGAAAAATTTTGGTCTTGACTAACGAGGTTGTCTCCATGCAATTACTTTCATTTGATTTTAATGGATACATCTCTTGGTTGATGCTAACATGATTATTCATACGTTACATGTTTGATATTTGCTAGTCATTTCATGCTTATTTGTAAGGAATTATTTTTGTCTAAAAATGTATTTGTTGTCGGTATTATGCTCTTCACTTGCGTGTAATGCGATCTTGTGAATCAAAAAGCCTACAACACTAGGAGTATGCTCTTCACTTGCGCATATGCGATCTGGTGAATCAGAAACTAATTTACATTTTTAGAATATTGCTTTGTCATGGTTCCTTCTTTTATTCATGACTAACAAATTGGTTTTGAAGTTATTCTTTGAGTTTCATTAATGGCTACAACTGCAGGAACGTGGTATGGGATACATGTTAATCCTTTGAACATTAGTGGAGATTCTCATGATTTACCCAAGAACGTAGAAAAACGTTTGCCCAAATTTAAACACAATGGTCCAACATTAGCCGAGGAACATATTCAAGCCTATGTGGATATCCTAGTTAGATGGAATGTCGAACATGAGGATGTGGCATGTAGAATGTTTCCTGGAACCCTAGATGAGGTGGCATATGATTGGTACATCAATTTACCCACTGGTTCTATTACATCTTGGACTCAATTGAAAGATGAGTTTATCAATCAATTTAGGTTGTTCATTGATCCTCTCACGATATATCAACAATTTGCTTCTTGCAAAAGAGAACCTAATGAGCCAGTGAGAAGTTTCAACTTGAGGTTTCGAAAGCTTTATGCGAGATTAATTTCTCCCTATACTATTGAGGAAAGTGGTGCTCTTCAAATATACTTTCGAGCATTGGATCCATTGTTTGCCATATTTGTTAGGATGAATCCCTTGGTTACTGATCTTGCATCGGCCTACACAGAAGCTATGATTGTAGATCAACAATTGAGGCCACAAGGTTATGGAATGGAGCAATCAACTATGGTAGGACAACTAGGGGCTTGCAATCAAACCTCGATGGTAAATCAAGCGTGGGCACAACAAAATTTGATATCAAATGTTTTTCCCTACAATCAACTTTATCCTACCATACCAACTTATGCTCCCACATGTGCTTATACAAGTACTTCCATCCATCCAACTATGCCTCAATTAGAGAATCATGTGGTCACTCATGGAACCATTGCAACAAATGTTCAAGCATTGTCCATGGATATCAATCCAACTAATCCTACTACTTCTACCACTCAACCCAAAGAGTTCGTATCGAAAGTAAAAGAGCAAAAGAAAGTGGTTAAGAAGGTATGTAGGCATGTTCCACCACAAAAATGAGCACATCAATGTATGCATCCAAATCATCCTAGGAAGAAAATTCATAATGCCGATCTTAATGATATTTCATGTTATGCTTCTTCAAGTGATACAAGAGATTTTGAGGTGACTCACGTTGAAGTAAATACCCATTCAAAATGTCTTGAAGAGCATGAAGATTTTGGAGAAGAAATTCTATGGATGGGTAACAAGAAGTTGGAATCAAATGATCACCATCTTGTTTTGGAAAAGAAATATCTAGAATCATTACCCAAAAAGGAGGATTTGGATGAACAAACTTATGTGGATATGATTTGGTCAGATGTACTTGCAAAGGATTGGAGCAACTATATGACACGGAATTCAAAAATTGATCCCATTGTAGAAGCTCCTAAGTCATCACAAGTGGCTGAAAATGAATCTGAAATAAAATCAACAAATGAAGTTGAAGACATAATCGAATTTCACCACTTGTTCTCGAAAGACACTTTGGATGATGCTCTCGAAAGTGATGACCAAGAGGATCCACACCTTCCAAATTGTGATAAAATTGAATCATGGGTTACAAATTTGGATTATGATAGCTTTACCAATTTGAATTCAAGAGATAACCCACTTTTGGAAATAACTGGACCATCTAAGGAAGGTGAAGATGAATTGGATGAGAAACATGTTGATGAATCAGAAGATGAAGAAGAAGTACTTGAGCGTCACAACTTGAACTTGGAAGATGATTACTATGATTCATGGAAGAAATGGGAAGAATATTATCAATCTGAATCTTCTAACAAACTTGTTGTGTCAATTAATATGCAGGATAACTCAATTGCTTCCTCACATGAGGATACTATAAATCCTGTACAATTTGAGAAAGTTTTGGAAGAGGAATTCGAATCTCATCAAATTTTGGAACATGATAAGGATTCTACAACCATGAATCAAGAAAGAGAGTCACTTGCTTTAGATTCCTTTGAAGGAAAAGAAATTGAAAATCTTGATCCACTTACTTGTGCTACAATGATTATGCCATTTCAAAATGAGAAAATTACAAAACCTAAATCATTTGGGTTTGATATCATTGATGATCCAATTGAAAATCTCACGTTACCCAAAACAACCCAAGTGATTGATCATGGAAATGTGTTAGTTAACCCACCCCTAGATAGACAAGACTTATGGTTTGAAAGGGATGGACATGTGTTCAATTGGGTACCTAAGTTTGGTGCCTTTGATAAACAAATCATGGAGAAAGAACAAGTGCTACTATGATGAAATGCCATTGAAGGTGAATGAAGAACAAGAATTAATTTCTAACCACACCTTTGATAACATTACTTTAATGAATGAAAAGGAGCTTGATGCATTTAAATTGCTAAATCAAATTCATCAACAATTAATTCTTGAACCTAGGATAAAAACTCCTAATGATCCCAATTTAGTAAATATCCTAGAGGCTTGTAAATTGTTGCACAATTTTAATTGGCCTAAGAACATGGAAAATGAATTAGCTTTGAAATTTTTAGAAATAGGCTCTTGCTTACAAAATTTCATTTTGAATAAAGAAAGCCTAGTTCTAAATCATGAATGGAATTATGAAATTTGCACCTTAAAGAATAGACAAGAAAGAATTGAAAATCAACCATTGTCTAATCAATTTGGTAATTTGAATCTCACCTATGAGAATACTAATGGAACTAAATCTAATTGGTGGGGTGAGAGGGGAAAGTTGAAGTTGGTTGCATTGTTTGGTCTAGTCTTGTTCTTGTTTGATTCCTTCCAAACTTGGTATGCGTATCACGTCATATGTCTTTTAAAGAATTCTAATCAGGTTTGGGATCCGGGAAAATGATAATCCAAACTTTGCACCATCTTGTATTATATTGTACATTTGTATATATTGTTGGTTTTTGTGTTTTGGTTTTGGATTGGATCTCATTTTGGTTTTAAGTTTTGTGTGTTGGTCCTTTGGACACTTTTGGTTTGTCTTGAAAAAAAAAAAAAAGCAAGATGTCAACTTATGTCCTTATGAATGTTAACTAAGACTAAGAGAATATGAAACATCGGAATTGTATTGCAAAAAGCTCCACGAGTATCGCAAACACATTAAAGAATATCGTTTGGAACTTGTGATGCATGAAGTTGTCAGTTTTATAAATTATGGCAAAGTAGGTGATATACTCCATCCGCATTTCAAAAAGAGCAATGCATTCATCCATATCTCATGTTACATTCCACATTGCATATACATTTCATCTCAGTTGCATCTACATTTCAAATACAATCATTGAAAAGGTGTCGAATCCTCTTAGGGTTATTACATAACATATATTAAAAGGATCCTAAGGTTGGGAAATGATGCCCGAACTATCTTGAACCAAGCACGTTCTACACATATTAAAGAGGATCTTGAGTAAAATGGTCAAAACCATACTTGGAAGAAAAGGTGAGGCGAAAGGAGTATTTCGTGTCTGTCCTATCATGCAACATAATCCTTAAAACAGTGGTTTTTACCACTCCCATAGTGCTTAAAGCCTAAAATCAGAGTAGTAAGGATAGGGTTAAATCCTCATCGAACTTAGGTTGAGGATCCAATTCCCCAAAGCTCTGATTTGACCTTCATGGAGTAGTAAGGATAGGGTCTAATTCTCATCTCGCTTAGGTTGAGAATCCGATTCCCCAAAGCTTCTATTTTGCCCAATCAAGAACTTGAAATTCCAAAGCAAATATTTTTCATTCTACTTTTATTGCATCATTGATATTGGATTGGAAGGATCGTACTACATGTCCCTTGCAAGGATGGGTAGTCATCCCCAAGGTTCAAGAAATCAAAAGTAAAGTCAAATCCTGGATTATGGGGTTGATCTCCACCGGGGCTATAGACGCCTGACTGGCAGTGGAGTATGCTCATGCGTGGCAACATGTCTTGTCTAAAAGCAAGACCACTGATTGCTCAAACGGACAGGCTAGCCTGACAGTTTCATCCATAACAGGTTAAATCATTTTGTTCAAGATGAGGTAATGAACTCCAGATCAGAGTAGTAAGGATAGGGTTAAATTCCCATCTCGCTTAGGTTGGGAATCCTATTCCCCAAAGCTCGATTTCACTTACACTTGCACATGGGTTCAAGATGGTAGTGACACATAACCAACTTTGGGATCTAGTAAATTAATTCAAGTATACATATATTTGGTCCTAAGAGGGTTTGACAGTTTTAATATGTTTGTTCATGATACTAGAAAGTTTGAGCCTTTGCAAAGCAGGTTGTTATATCTCTAGCATATTTGTCATACATCAAATCCTGCACAAATCATTCATAGCCTTGCATACGAATCATAAGTGAAACTGACAATGGAAAGTTGAACGAGTTTCAAATGATAGGGAATGAAGCACATTGCACACACCGAGCTGATGCTTAATAATTCTAATGCTTCATGTATTTCTCGTCTAGTTTCATTCTTTGGATATTTGCTGACGCTTGTATTTGAGTTTGTGTGTTTCGAATTTGAGTTATCATCGAAATGCTCAGGAGCATTTTCCATCGAGTCACCATTTGTTGTGGCTGCTCCACAACGTACCCCAAAATTGGGGACCCACCTTTTTTGCATGTTTTCCAAGAAGACCGAAGTGGCCCATATGCTAAAGATCAAAGAAAAAGCAAAACACCACAAGGAGGAAAAAGTGTCGCGATATCGCGACATGTTGCATTTTCATGGTCCAAAGCAAAGGGAGAGAGCAAGGAGGAAAAAGTGTCGCGATATCGCGACATGTTGCATTTTCGTGCAAAAGAAAGAAAAAGTGTCGCGATATCGCGACATGTTGCATTATCGTGGCCAAAAGAGAAAAAGTGTCGCGATATCGCGACATGTTGCATCGTCACGGCCAAAAGAGAAAAAGTGTCGCGATATCGCGACATGTTGCATTATCGCGGCCAAAGGAGAAAAAGTGTCATGATATCGCGACATGTTGCATTATCGCGGCCAAAAGAGAA